>OW052111.1:10257203-11678354 GCA_932526535.1 Caradrina clavipalpis
TGTGGACCATTGTCACTAATAACCGTATCCGGTATTCCATATCGTGCAAAATTTTCCTTCATTATGTTTATTACCGATTTTGATGTAGTATCCCTCAATTGTGCTGTTTCTATGAAACCTGAATAATAATCAATTAAAATTAAATAGCTTTTCCTGGCATACTCAAATATATCAGTCCCAATTTTATTCCATGGTAACTCAGGTATCGACACAGGAATCATAGGTTCTTTGCTTGGTTTATTTAAATTCTCCTGACACACTTTACATCGTTTTACAAAAGCTTCGATGTCTTTAGCCATACCCGGCCAAAATAACACCTCACGACCACGTCTTTTACAACGATCAATGCCTAAATGCCCTTCGTGAATAAGCTTCAACATCTCATGTTGAAGTGACTGCGGTATTATAACTTGTTTATTTTTAAATATTACCCCATCCACAGAATAAAGTTCATCTCTTATAGACCAATAATATTTTAACTCATTAAATATATTGAATTTATTAGGCCAGCCCTGATTAATGTACTGTAGTAACAACTTTAAATTTTTGTCTTTCATTGTTTCCTGTTTTACAAGAGTGAACTTATTCTGTGACATCGGAACATTGGTAATTATCATTTTAATTTGGTTAAGAATGTCCATACTAATTCTATCACTGTATAAGTCCGGAAGAGGCGCGCGTGACAATGTATCAGGTATATACATAAGTTTTCCAGGTTTGTAGGAAACCAATAAGTCATAACCCTGAATTTTCAACATCATACGTTGCAAGCGTGCTGGGATTGCATCCAATGACTTTTTAAATATACTTTCCAGCGGTTTGTGGTCTGATTCAACAATTACATTATTTTTGCCGTAGATATATTGATGAAACTTCTCGCACGCAAACACAATAGCCAACATTTCCTTTTCAATTTGTGCGTACCTTTGTTGTGTGGGAGTAAGCGTGCGCGACGCGTACTCGACGGGGCGGCCGTCCTGCATGAGCACGGCCCCCAGCGCGACGCTGCTCGCGTCCACCGACAACAGCGCCGGGCCGCTCACGTTGTACAGTGACAGTACCGGCGCGTTACATATCAACTCCTTTAACTTATTGAATGCATTTATATGGCCAATTTCCCAACTCCATAAAACATCTTTTTTTAATAACCTTGTTAGTGGATAAATATGTTCGGAGTAATTAGGTATAAATTTTGAAAGAAAATTTACCACCCCCAAGAATCTTTCTAAACCTTTGCGATCCGTTGGGGAGGGCATTTTATATATTGCTCTTACTTTCTCTGGGTCCATTTTCATTCCGTCTTTGTTAAATATATGACCTAAATATGTAACCTCCTGCACACATATCCGACACTTATCTTTGTTAAATTTTAAATTGATTTCCCGGGCCCTATTCAACAACGCTTTTAATCTCATATCGTGCTCATTTTTATTTCTACCCCAGCAAATAATATCGTCTATAAATGAATCTACCCCCTCTAATCCTTCAAATAATTGTTTTATTTTTGCGTGAAAAACTTCAGGTGCACAGTTCAGACCAAAAGGTAATCGCAAATACTGATATCGTCCGAAGGGTGTACTAAATGTACATAGGTCTGCACTCGTATTATCTAATTTTACGGACCAAAATCCTGAATTTGCATCCAAAACGGAAAAATACTTGGCACCATGAAGCTTAGTCGGCAATTCATTAATTGTTGGTAATTGAAAATGTGCACGCTGTATTGCTTTATTGAGCGGCCTCGGGTCTAAACATATACGCAACTGGCCATTTTTCTTAGCCGCGATCACTAACGAATTTACCCACGGAGTTGGATGAGTCACCTTCCTTATAACTCCCAACTCAATCATCCTATTCAACTCGTCTTGTAACTTATCGCGCAAACCTAACGGTACTTTACGAGGAGCACATATAACCGGCATCACAGTTTTATCAACCACAATGTGATATTCACCCGGTAAACAGCCTAATCCATTAAATAAATCATGAAAACCTGTGAAACTTATATTATGCACTCGTTTCACTAATCCTAAAGTAAGACAAGCTTGCAATCCCAGCACACTTTGACAATCTATATCAGCTATAGCGAATTTTAATTGGTAATCAATATTCTTGTACCACCATTTTAAATTACAAACACCTCTTATTGGAATAAAATCACCACTATAAGACTGCAATTTAACTTGTTGACTCATATTTATTAATTTTGTGTCATAACCTAGTAATAAAAATCGCTTAAAAGATAAAACACTTATATCTGCCCCCGTATCTAGTTTAAATTTCTCAGAACCATACTCGCCGCGGAGTATTTCAAACCAATCTTCAGATGAAGTACTTATCTCGGAAACATTATACAACACAGATATAAAAAATGACTCACGATCGTCCTCGTCGTCGTATTTTTCTTCACTGATACCTATATCGTACATTTTTTTAACACTTTTTTTTACCTTGCACATCCTAGCAAAATGACCGTAATTTTCGCACACATAACACTGCACAACAATAGCCGGACACGCTGCAGGCTCCTTACAATCACCTCCACACCTTACACAATACCCCGACGTGCCTGATTGCCGCACCACGTTAGACCCGGAGCCGGCCGCGCCACGTCCCCGACGTCGCGGAAGCCCCCGGCCGCGCCAGCCGCCGCGGCCGCCGCCGCCGCGCACGCCAACCGCATCGACCTGCACAGCGGCTGATTCCGCCGAGCCTATTGCACCACGTGTCTCCAATAAGCGATTGCTGTCGTTAGATATTTCATTGATTTGACAGACTTTAATTGCTTTTTCTAAAGTCAGATCTTCTGTTCTTAATAGACGATCTCTTGTAACTGTACTTTTCGTACCGCAAACAATACGGTCACGAATCAGCTCCTCTTCTATCGATTTAAAACAGCAGTTCCTGCTTAACAATTTTAATGCCGTTACGTATTGATCAATCGATTCACCAGCTTCCTGATTCCTTGTAAAGAACTTGTATCTGGCCAAAGTTATATTCTGTCTCACACCAAAATATTCATCAAATTTTTTGATTAATGAAGTGACGTCATCCCTGTCACTATCTTGATCAAATGTAAAAGTCTCATATATATCGAATCCCTCTGATCCAATTAAATTGACCAGTAGACTGGCCTGCACACCACACTCCTCTTTATGCACCCCGGATGCTTTCACAAACAGCATGAATTGCGTTTTCCATTTTTTCCATGCG
Source organism: Caradrina clavipalpis (assembly GCA_932526535.1). Classification (NCBI taxonomy): domain Eukaryota; kingdom Metazoa; phylum Arthropoda; class Insecta; order Lepidoptera; family Noctuidae; genus Caradrina; species Caradrina clavipalpis. Next base: position 10,260,417 of record OW052111.1, read on the forward strand.
TCAGCCCGGCTGACGGAGCTGCCTTCCAAACTTAGTTCCGATGGTGGACGCGCGTGTTCCATAGTTGAACAATACTTCTACACACCGTACGTTAAACAATCGCGAAACTTTCGAGTATTACAACTGTATTTTAACCGCTGTCACCATGTAACGTATTGAAACACCACAGTCTGGTTAACAACTGATTTATTAAAACCGACGGTACTTTTACATAAATGTTGATTCTAACAAATACTTACAACTACCCTCAACAATGTTATAGACCAAATATAATAACTAAAAATACGCCTGTATTCCCCGAAGGATTAGGCAGAGGTGTACCAATGTACACCCACAGTTCGCCGGTATATTTAGGTCCCATGCAATAGGGGGCGAGCCTATTGCCATTAACCGGGCACAAATTCAAACTCCGAACTACTACTGAGAATTTCATAGAAAAATCCAATAACACTTTTTGCTCGACCTGGGAATCGAACCCAGGACCTGTAGCGTAGCAGTCGTGCTTAGGACCACTAGGCTAACGAGGCAGTTAAACACACAAAACCCAACAAAATAATCCCCAAAAAATGTTCAAAGATAACACAGAGCATTTACAATGACTGGCGCCTTCCGCTGCCGAAAAAACACGAACTCCAAAAAGCACATTGACACACTCATACGTAATTCATTAAAACATTCCGTTTCATGTAAGATGGCGTACGGAAAACATTTGAAATGAAAAGCGCTGTGTTTTTTTTTATGTACTGCAACTTGTTTTTATTACACATCGTAAAAGAATCTCTCTTAGCCAGTGATAAAAGCGCAGTGGGCAATGGACAAAGATGGGGGAAGACAGAGGCGATGGTGTTTTGTTTTTAACTCCCGACTCAAAAAGAGGGGTGTTTACGGAATAAATAATAATTAGTAAAATAATATTGCCTAAAAAGGAAAGAAAGTGTGTTTGACAGTTTATAATATTTTCCAACTGACTGAGTTTGACATTTGTACTAAAGTAAAACTAAAAAATAATAAAACTATAAACAAAAAAAACGGTAATTTAAAAAACAGCAGTCGGGTTTTTTAGTTTTTTAAATTACCGTTTTTTATTTTTTATTTTTTGTGTTTTTTTAAAAAAATAATTAATAAATCCTGTGTCACTCTCACGGTAAATACGAATCTAACGACACCTCTCAAGCTAAAATCCATCGAGCCGTTCATCCTGCAGAGCGTGCCAAACAATTATACATACAAACATACATACATACAAACATACCCTCCTTCATTTTTACCCTCCTTCTGTCGCAGTCGGGTAAAAATGAGGTTGTATACAGATGAAAAGTTTGAATGATATGACCACAGGTGTTATAAGTTTGACGTGTCGGTGTGTCTGTCTGTAGCACCGTAGTTTTTAAAAGGATGAACTGATTTAAATGCGGTTTTTTTTATATTTGAAAGCAGGTTTCCTAGCAGCGTTTCTTATTAGATATGTTTTATCAAAATCGTATGTTTTAGTTCCATGTACTAGGGAACAATTCCATATTTCCATTGTATTCCATAACTCTTTTAGTCACATGCGTATCATCTCTTGTCTTCACATGCCTATACCAAGACAAACAATTCCCTTTCAACTTTACTGTCACTGCCTACTTCAAAGTACCTTTAAAATACCCATTTCACACCTTATCCATATCAATTCAAAGTCTAATTAACATTGGCACCTTGTCACCCAAAATCACGATTCCTCCTACACGCCTCACAGCGACACGTCCACATAGGCACAATACGCCCCGAACACTACTCTTTGCCTCCGGATGACGTCACTTCATGCATTTTAATGAACACAGAGCACCGTCCGTATGCAAACAGACTGAATACGTTGCTCTACTGTTTTGTGTAGTGGGGAACTTTTTTACTCTGCACATTTTATTTTTGGTGAATACAATATTGTAGGGGGGATTCACACCCTTATTTGCGTGTCAGTGCCAAGTAATGAGACTTGTTATAGTGTACTAGATTCATTTGAATGGTGTGGGGGAAGCCTTAAGTTGTCCCAGTTTGCTTTCGTATCACCGTCGGGATAATTATGTAAGTAGTTGGTCTGTGAGAATATTTTTTTCTCTTCAGGGGTTGGGATTTTCTTAAGCTTCCAGCTGAGGGGTTGAAATATAAGGGGTGTAAAATATACTTAACGTTGCCGACATGTTTTTTCTCACCATTGCAATTTTTTTTTTTGGATCGTACCTAGGAACTTTTTAGTTACGAAAATATTTAATGTCAAAGGTCAAATAAACTAGAACACTTTCATTTTTTTACTGACTCTCTATTATAAGTAATTTTTAAAGTTTCGTACCTGATGGGAAAAACGGAACCCTAATAAGATCATCTTTTGTCCATCATTACTCGGTTTGAAAAAATAATTAAAAAGTTATATCCAGTGCTCTTAAACATTGTAATGCTAGAGAAGGAGGCGGCGGGACGGGAGAGGGAAAGGAGGGTCCCCCGTCCCAGCGGCCGCCGCGGTAGACGCTCCGGGCGTCGGGAGCCGCGAGACGACTCCCGGCCACCGTAGGCGCGGGTCTGTGGACGGTGAGCAATGGGCAGCTCACCGTCCGTACGTTCACTGAATAACGACAGACCGTGTCGACGGCGCGTTCGTGTTCCACGCGCGCCTCAAAGAGATGTCAGCAAACTTGGATGGGGCCACTGAGGGCCGATGCCTGCCGGGGCTGCGGGTTGTTCGAAAGAGATACCGCGCCCCCGGAACGCAAAGGGCACATGAAGGAACATAGACGGGTTTTAGTCAGTAAAAGTCTGACACTCCCTCCCGCCCCGCCCAGGGCGGGGAAGTTATTTGATGATTTCCCGTCTATAAAAAAAAAAAAAAAAAAATGCTCTTAAACATGGTGAAAATAAAATTTACAGCTCATCTTAAGATTACTTACACACATAAACTCACGCCTTTTCCCCATGAGGGTAGGCAACAACCACAGAACGCCAATTGCTGCGATCTCAAGCTTACTTCACCAAAATACACTGAAGATAATTTTCACAGAACTGCTGAACTTTTCCCTTTTAAAAGCTTATCAAAAAGTCTGAATCAAAAATACTTGAAATATGATTCGAAGGTCGCAGTATTTCATTACCTCAAAATTGAGAAGTCGTAGCAAGGAAAGTTATTATAATCCGTTTTAAGGGCTTTTTCCTAAGTTTCTTAAGTCATTACTGTTCGGTGGAAGTTTTCAAGCCACTTTTGTGGAGTGTCCAAGTTAGCTTGATTTTGTTTTAGACATAAAAACTGTATAATTGATTATAGTATCACGCCTGTATTCCCCGAAGAGTTAGGCATAGGTGTAATCAAGCCCGTCACACTGTTCCCAAACCACTGCAACTCCTGTAAGCCAGAATCAACAGTGGCGACCACAAGAAAAGCGCCGAGACAATGAAGCTCGACGAGTCCCAGAGAAATGATTCAACTGTCTTGGATCCCGCAACGAAATTAATCAGAAAAGATTAGCGGAGGAGTAAGAAAAATATAATTTCCACTTCCCTCCAAACAAGCAGGAGACAGAACAGAATTAGGCCAATAGGCACAAAGAGATTATTTACAACTGGGAGAAGCCCAGATTGCCAAGCACCACGGATTGCAATTATCATTAACTTTAATAGGTCCTAATGTGAACTGTTACATTTGATTCCAGTAATAGGTATGGCAAAAACGCTTGAACGCACGGAAATTAGTTCTAGTTTCTACAAGGTCCGCATAATAAACAACACCGGATGTAACCTGTACACTATCTAACATAATATTTCGCTCATAAGTGTTATAGGTGTAATCAATGGAAACCTACAGTTCGCCGGTACGTTTAGGCCTCATGTAATAGGGGGCGAGCATATTGCCATTAACCGGGCACAAATCCTAACTCCGAGCTGCTACTGAAAATTTCATGGAAAAACCCAATAACCCTTTTTGCTCGACCTGGGAATTTCGCGGATTTGATTCCTAAATATTTGTATGGCCTACATAGAGTCTGACTGTTTGTGTATGGGAGTTTATGTGTTTGTAAACGCACACACGATATAGGAGAAATGCCTAGTATGAGGCAAGATCAAGCAATTTTTTTAAAAAAAAGGTCTCTTCGTAAACAGAGAACGCACGAGCATTGATTCATGACTAGGTTTTGCCCGCGACTTCGGTTACATTTTTAATTAATTCAATCATGTACAGAATCCATGGTAAAAGTTTCCGTTACTGCATTTTAATGTAGTAAACAGACGACAAATTACCGCCGCGGGAGACGCTTCGGGCGTCGGGAGCCACGAGACGACTCCCGGCCACCGTAGACGCGGGTCTGTGGACAGTGAGCAATGGGTAGCTCACCGTCCGTACGTTAACTAACGACAGACTGTGTTAACGGCGCGTTCGTGTTCCACGCGCGCCTCAAAGAGATGTCAGCAAACTTGGAAGGGGGCCACTAAGGGCCGATGCCTGCCGGGGCTGCGGGTTGTTCGTAAGAGATACCGCGCCCCCGGAACGCAAGGAGCACATGAAAGAACATAGATGGGTTTTAGTCAGTAAAAGTCTGACACTCCCTCCCGTCCCGCCCAGGGCGGGGGAAGTTATTTAATGATTTCCCATCTATAAAAAAAAGGCAAATTAACCTCAGCTTACCAAAGTCACAATAGAAAAATAAACGAGCAAAATTACATAGCATAAAAAAGTCCCTCTATAAAATTCTCAACTTTTCCAGTATAATAAGCAGGAGATAATACCTGTGTACACTCTGTTTTTTTTGTTCATCCGAGCTCAGTTTTCAAGTCTAACGTAAATCCCTTCTATCTATACATAATAGTATTTTGTTTGTTTTCAGATGCGTTGCTTGTCCCCACACATGACTTGGCCAATGTTGACGTAGCAGGCACGAAATATCGTCTCAACACGTAAGTTTGATTTTGAACCTTATTTTTCGCAGCACAAAATGCATTTTAGTATAGCAAATTGCAAGCATCAGCCCTCGGCCCCACGTTTCCTTTGCGACAAACTCTCAGTAGAATTTCAACTTTATCTATCAAAGTTAAAGGTTCTATTTCAAGTGAGTGACAATGCTGTGGCCTGTTTATTTCTGCAGGGCCATTGCAATGCGAAATTGAAAGTTGCTGCTATCATTTTAAAGTTCTTTTTTGTGTGTCGCTTTTAGTAGTTTTAATATTATAATGAGAATGTGAAGTGAAATAAAAAGTAATAAGGTTTCACGTGAACGGTTTTGTATGAATTTTAAAATGCATTCTGTGTTTTTTTTTCCGGGACGAGGTGAATTTATTTCATGACAGTGGAAATTTAATAATAGGTTTGGGAATTAATCCATAATGCATTTTTAATTTGCGGTGTCGGTCAAATTGTGTTTCGTTTGGGGTTACCGATACTAATGGGAACTATTAAAGTTGAAGGTTTAACTGTTTTAGTTCAGTCTATAGAACAAAGAAAACTGGACTAGCAATCCGCCTCGACTTCGCAAAGATGCAATTTACTTAACAACATATTATGTTTTTTATTACAATCTTTATACATAAACATCAAAATTTTGCGACAGTATCCGAGCCCTTAATATGTAGATATATATGCTTATGACATACAGGATGTCAGGAAAAGGACCAGATTATAGATTTATTATTGAAAGGGCAAAACTAGAAAAAACGGGCAGTTTAAAGACTTTGCCTGAAATATTAAATGTCAAAATTATACATTTGTATAATTAACTGTTCTGCCGTTACGCGGCATTTTCCATCACATAATATGTAGTATTCAATACTGGGCAAAGTCTACAAACTGCCCGCTTTTTCTAGTTTTGCTCTTACAATAATAAATCTATTATCTCGCCCCGTCAAGGCTTTTTATCTCGCATTGCTTTTCACGCTAAGAAATTTATTATTTCTTATAAAATAAAATTAATTCCAACAAAAAACATCTATTGTTCTTTAAAAGAAAAAAAATACATAGCTTTTCTTTTAACCCTAAAACTCAGACTTCAATTCTGTAGAAAAACAAACAAAAAACTTAATACAAAGAAAACCCTTTATAAGAAGATCTTTCTGAAGGTCTAACACTTGAAATATAAAAGGGAATTATTCTCCCAGACTAACTTGTTTGACAGATAAAATCGTATTAAGTCACTTTGTTTAGTTAAATACAATTCTATGCCCGCGACTTCTGCCAGTGTTGCAGAAATTGTTCGAAAATTACAGTAGTATTAGAGCTCTTTGTGAAGGAGCTCGTCCGGAGAAGTACTAACACCATACCTATTTCTACCGTAAAGCAGCGTTGCTGTGTTACAGTTTGAAGAGTATGGGTGCCGGTGTAATTACGAGCACATGAGACATTTCAACTTTGTCTCTGGTATGGCAGCGCCTTTGCAAAGCCTCTAGCATTGCAGATGTCTATAGGTAGCTGTGTCTACTTAACATTTGGTGAGGCGTCGGCTTGTTTGCCACCCGATGACATAAAAGTATAGGTACATTAATTCAATATTACGTGAATGTGAACACGATGTACCTAGGTACAATAAAAAAAAAAGTAAATCAAAATATGTTTGCTTAAAATACTAAATAGAATCCAGCCTATTATTGTCCCACTTCAGGGCAAAAGCCTCTTCTCATACAGAGACAACACGAGCATTGAGCACCACGCTTGCTCAAGGCGGATTGACGATTTCAGACTTATATTAATTACAAGTCCAGGTTTCCTCACAATATTTTCCTTCACCGATGTCCAAGATAAATATGTTTCAAGAAACTGTCCAATAACAGGACTTATCAATAAGGCTTTAAAGTCTAAAGTCTTAACAAACAGTAAGGAATAACAATATTTGATCTGGAACCTAGGAGAATCCTATTATGTTCCAGGCAAAGTCGAGTGGGCAAGTTTTTCCAATCGGCTTATGGACTGGTACCGTTGTCTAGAAAAGTGTTAGCGTTCGAGCGAAAAGGATTTATTCCTGCTACGTTTTATAGACCATTGCATGGTTTAAATGTTGTGCTGGATAGTTTTATAAGGATATTACTGGGAATGTGTGTTTTTACTATCTGCAACGTGTAACATATTGAAGGCACACCTGGAAAGTAGTTTGCTCAGAATCGTCTACTGTATCGGATTTCTAGAATACACACATACACATATCTTCACGCGTGTGTTCCACGAAGGGTTAGGCAGAAGTGTGAAATTGTACATCCACAGTAGGGGGCGAGTCTATTGTCCTTAACCGGGCACAAATCCTAACTCCGAGCTGCTACCGAGAATTTTATAAAAAAATCCCAATAATACTTTGCTCGACCTAGGAATCGAACCCAAAACCTATAGCGTTCCAGTCGCGCTTATGATCACTAGACTAACGTGACAGTTAAGACTGAAGGAATTTATATGGCAGATGTGAGTGGCAGCGCCGGGAGGGGACGCCCTAGAAAGGCCTACACTGGCCTTATTGGTTAGGTTCTTCAGAAAGGTCGGGTGCGCAGTACTCGTTACCGGCGTGGTTGTATGTCCCAATGGATGAATTTTATTTTACTTATGTAAAAATAAATATGAACGTTTACACGGTATCTACTTATACTTCTACTTATACATAGAACCAATTATTTTTACTATGTGTTTGTTTTGGGTTCGAAACGGCTGAACCGATTTTGATGTTAGATATTTTCTTTTCGGTATTTATATGGAAAAAGAATGATGGTCCTGTGCAAAAACAAACCGCAGAAAACAGACATTCACGCAAGTATTTATAACCTCGCGAGCAATTTATTAAATTTTAATATCTTTTACTAACAAACACTTTTTTGTTTGCAGATTAAAAAGCCGAACATTAGATGACAATGGTAAGTCTTTATAATAATACAATGTATTTTATAGCTAGCTTATTATTAACTAGCTTTTGCTAGTGACTTCCCGCGTTATACGTCTTGGTTAATGCTCCGCTCCCGTGTGTTGTAGCGTGATGTTATAATAGCCTATACTGTACTATTCCTCATGAATCTGGCTATTATCATATGCTTCCAGTCTAACCGGATACAGCTAAATACCAGCGTTTTACATCAACTATCTGACCTTCTCAATCCAGTTACTATATCTCTTGGTTGGGTAGACTGGTTGTCAGACTTTTAACTATTCGTAACAACTGTGACCCACGGGAGTGACAAACAGGGGAAGTCGCGGGCAAAACTAGTTATTTCATAAAATTATATAAACAGACTCCAATCCTAACACCATTGCGTGGTAAGCAATTCTTTACAAAAGCAAAGAAAAAAAAACTTCGAAGAATTCATAAAAAACTCCTTTGTCAAAAGTTTTGAAGATCTTTTTTACGTAAAGTATATAAAGAGGTTTGAGAAAAAATATATCCTTGAATTACTATGAAACATTGTTTTCTTTAAGAATTTCTCTTGAAGTTTGATTACTGAAACAAAAAAAAAAACATAATATATAGATTTAGGGCCTCCGTCTATGTCCGATATTTTGTAGGACCGATTATTTATTTATTTATTTATTTAAACTTTATGCACAAAACAAGTACAAAGGCGGACTTAATGCCTTAGGCATTCTCTACCAGTCAACCAAAGGTGGTGAAGAGATAACATGGCAGGTGCAAATTACTGTACAAGAGTATTATAACAATGAAATGTACACAAGTACAAAAAAATTAAAATACTCCATACTCTAAATGTACAAAAACAATAATATTATAATAATTCAATATATATTATTCCATATACATACATTTTACATATATACAAACATACATATATATATACATACATACATAACTGTATACTTACATATAAAATACATATCCTATGAAAGTTCAGAAAAGAAGATTAAGAGACAACTCTTACAATTGCTCCGAAAAATAAGTCTGCAATTTCTGCTTGAAAGCATACCGACTGATGGCTGTCCTGATATCGAGAGGAAGCGCATTCCAAAGAAGAATAGCCTGGACATGAAAGGAAGAATGAATGAAATCAGAAGTATGAGAAGGACAGTTAAGTAGAAGATTATTAGAGGAACGTAGACGATCGACGTGGATTATTTATCGGGCCGATTGAATAGATCCATATTTTCGTTCCCGTGTCTAGGAAAGCACGTTAAGCCATTGGTCCTCGGGTCTGTGGACGGTGGGCAATAGGTAGCTCACCGTCCGTACGTCAACTAACGACAGAACGTGTTGACGGCGCGTTTGTGTTCCACGCGCGCCTCAAAGAGATGTCAGCAAACGTGGAAGGAGCCACTAAGGGCCGATGCCTGCCGGAGCTGCGGGTTGTTCGAAAGAGATACCGCGCCCCCGAAAGGGCACATGAAGGAACACAGACGGGTTTTAGTCAGTAAAAGTCTGACACTCGCTCCCGTCCCGCCCAGGGCGGGGGAGGATATTTGATGATTTCCCATCATTACAAAAAAAAAAGCCATTGGTGCTGTGCCTGATCTCTCTCCGGTCGTGTCGGATTGCCGTCCCATCGGACTATGAGAGTTAGGAAAGAGGGAGTGCACCTGTGTTTGCGCACACACTTATGCAGTATAACAAGTTCCTGCGAACTTGACTAATCTGCAGTAAGATTAGCCGCCGTGGCTGGAATTGGTCTGGAGAATATACAGGATAAGTTTTTAACCAGTGCGTAAATTTTTTATGGTAGTTCAGTGTCAGTAATAGAACACATTTCCGTGTTTAGATAAAAAAAAAATTTAAAAAAAATTCATCCTTATCCGAGTTTGAAATAAGCAAAACATGGACATAATCTATTCGCCATACTATCAATGAAAACTCGCAGCCGCCGCCCGGGCGCATGGCTGGGGTGAGGGGGTGGGGAATGCGCTAGCGCTGAGTGACAATAAAATATGGTTTTTAAGTATACATGTTTCGTAAGCGATAACTTTTTTTTTAGTACTAAGACATATCAAAATAAAATACACGTGTTTAATAAAACGTGTTGAAGTTTATTATGGCAAAATTTACGCACTGGTTAAAATTTTTTCCTGTATAGTTTCGTGAGATTGACTTTTTGTAGGACATGTCCGTTGGTATATTAGAATTAATAAGTTCCATTCTCTCCGATAAAAACATCGGTTACCGATTGTCGGACGTGAGCGGGCAGCGTAACAATCGTCTGGGGTGGAAACCCTAACTTGGCCAGCTGAGGCTTAGCGTTGCCATCCAACGTGACAATGCCTCGGTCTTTTGAGCACATTTTCAGTTGACGGCGATGCGGAAGAATTTTTCGATGCCTTGCAAATTAATAGAAAGCAAAGCAAGCCAATCATCATCTGCCTAGCCTTTTCCCAACTATGTTGGGGTCGGCTTCCAGTCGAACCGGATGCAGCTGAATATCAGTATTTTACATAGAGCGACTGCCTATCAGACCTCTACAACCCAGTAATGGGTAATACGATACTCTTGGTAAGACTGGTTGTCAGACTTTCTGGCTTCTGACTAACAGTAACGACTTTCAAAGATCTACAAATGACAGCCGGGACCAACGGCTTTACGTGCTTTCCGAGGCACGCCAATAAAAAAAGCAAGCCAATAGAAAAGTTTATTTAAAAACATTTCAAAATTGTTTTCGTAAAACGCGAAGAAACCAGTTCGAATGTTGCCTTCCAATATTGAACTACAAATGTTCCCAGGTACCTATGCAACCTGGGAAGTACTAAGCCTGGGAACCAAAGAACAAAAACAAATAATGGAAATAACATGACTATCGCTTTAGTTACCTTTCTTTTTACCCTTTAGATTAGTATACATAGATACACATACATACATACAGATATATTATTATCTGCATGTTTATTATTATTACTTCTGACCGATAAGAATTTAAATTGATAATATGACATAATATCTATATTCCTGACATTTGTATTGCTGACTTCAAGTATTAAATTATTCTTATTTTAAAAACCACATTGACCTTGACCTTGACACATTTATAATCCCATTTTATTTATCTGAGCATTATGTTTTTGTATTGCCTATTTCAAATTATTGACTAAATATTATGTTGACATTGATTTGATTGAATGTTTTATATTATAAGTAAATGAGTCTGTATTATTATTATAGCCTAAACCAGGGATGGCGAACCTTTATCGGTGATAGTGCCATTTTTTATAGAAAAATAATAATGTGACTATGACGTGCCATCAAAGAATCTTGGTATAGTCATTGAATGGAGAAAAATACAACTAGAAGCTGTATTATATATATTATATATATATTGGCGTGCCCGAATTATTTTGTCGCGTGCCACTACTGGCACGCGTGCCATTGGTTCGCCATCCCTGGCCTAAACTGTTTGCATGCCTTAATTAAGGTAGTTAGTATATGGATATTTTTTTTAACTGATCATCTGTAGCTTGTACCTACTTTCTGTGCAAATAAAGAACTATTCTATTCTATTCTATATACTCGCATACAATCACAAAACTCACTACAATTTTTCACCGAAAAAACATTTTTCATACAAACATTCGTTCACAATTCTGCCACAAAAAACAGTCCACTTACTCTATTTTTGTAACTACAATAAAAACCAATATTTCTAGTACCAACCTATGAATTCAGACCCTAAAAATTCTATTATCTTCTGAACTACAAAAGTTTTGCAATCTGCGGTAGATATAAATAACTTCTTAGTACCGAATTTGGTCTAGAACTATGAAGAGAGTAATATTATATTCTGTAGTACTCGTAAAGTTTTATTGTTACGTATAGGAATCAATGACAGTTCTGAAGTGTTTCGCTTATTCTGTAACTATCTATATACTCCGAAATGAATTCCGCTTTCAGTTACGTCTTTGGTTACTGCTCCACTCCCGTTTGTCGTAGCGTAATATTTTATGCGTATAAACCTGCCTCTTGAATTACTCTATCTATTAATAAAAAAACACATTAAAATCCGTTGAGTAGTTTAAAAGATCTTAACGTACAGACGACGGGAAGCGACTTTGTTTTCTTTTATACTAAGTCTCGGCTAAGCCACGCTTGCCATTAACATTACTATAGCGAGTTGGTATTGCCATATACTATAGCGAGTTTCCTCCGTGCCTCGGAAAGCACGTAAAGCCGTTGGTCCCGGCTGTCATTTGTAGATCTTTGACAGTCGTTACTGTTAGTCAGAAGCCCGAAAGTCTGACAACCAGTCTTACCAAGAGTATCGTATTACCCATTACTGGGTTATGGGGGTCTGATAGGCAGTCGCTCCATGTAAAATACTGATATTCAGCATCCGGTTCGACTGGAAGCCAACCCCAACATAGTTGGGAAAAGGCTAGGCAGATGATGATCATATACTAAGTCTCGGCTGTCATTCGTTGAAATCTGACAGTAACTGGATTGTGGATGACAGCTGATAAGCAGTCACTTTTTGTAAAACAAATTCAGTATATCATACATCTGGTTACAATTAAAGTCGACCTCAAGATATTTTAGAAAAGGCCAAACAGATGAAGAAGTTCTTGTTTTATTAGCACAGATTTTCATTGATTTTCTCAATAACATCCAAGAATTTGGAAGATGGAGGTGTGACGCCCTGGCACTTCAGAAAGCACGTCAAGCCGTTGGTCCTGCGTCTGATCTCTCCCCGGTCATGTCGAACCGTCCCATCGGATTATGAGAGTGAGGGAACAGAGAGTGCTGGGTTGCACTTGGTTGGTTGGATGGGTTTGCACGTACACTTGTGCTGCACAAGTGTACGTGCAAAGTGATATATGTATAGTGCACAAGTTGTGCACTATACATATATCACTTGCGTAATATATTGGTCGCTTTTGAGATTGGCTGCCATGACCGAAATTCAGAATTTAATTTTCAGAATATTCAGAAAATTGTTATTTTAAATTCTTTCAACAAAATTAATTTACTTAGAAGCGACTCCGTGTCTTTAGGAGTCTAGCCTATAAAAACGACTATATTCTGTTAATATTTAGCCTAGAAAATACCTATAAAAACTAACCTACTCAGCCAAAAAGGCTAAAAAAGATGAGCATTAAGAAGCTCAACATAAAACTTCAACAATTCCACCGTTGATCTACCTTTAAATCCGCATTTGCATTTCCCCCGTCTCAAGTCTGAAGCCAGTTTGAACTGCATAAATCTGGTTAGATCCAGTTAGAGCCGGATTTTGGCGGTCGTTACTGAATCAACGTACGAATGACGAAGTTTATGGTGCCTTGAAAGGAGTTGATTTTCAATTGTTTGTGGTTTTACTACTTGAAACAAATGCAGGTGGTTCCATTGTTTTGTTAATTGGAAATGGTAATTTAGAGCTTATGTTGGAAGCTGTTGGGTTTAATTTTGCCAAACTGAATAAATATACATAACTTCTCGCATTTTTAAGAAATAATTAAAAATATAGTTACATAATTTAGTGTCTGTATTTAAAGTCAAAATAACATAATTATACTAAATGCTTTATGTATTTCTATACCACTTATATTATTTGACTGTTTGTTTGTTTCGGCTAATCACCAAAATAACTAGACCAATTTTGACGGTATTTTTACTGGCAGAGAGCTGTCGTTATAAGAAGTAACTCAGGCTACTTTTATTTTTGAATAAGACTTACGATTCTACGCAAAAAAAAAATATTGTAGTAACCGACATTCACATGAACGGAATCGCCGGCTTAAGCTAGCTATTTATATAAGCGCATAATTTAAATACAAAAAAAAATGGAAGGGATCAAAAAAGGCTCATAAAAACGTAAGTCATCTTAACAACGCTTTTTTGCAGAGGCTAAACACAATTTCCGCAAAAAACGACCCAATTACCATACGAGTAAAGTCCAAAAAGCAAAAAACGTAAGCTTTATGCTGTTAAAAATATGAGACTTAATGAAAGTCAAAGCTATTGAAAAATTGTTTTAACAAAAATAAAAAATAAAAATCTGAATACGGGAGGGAATTAATAAAATGCACTTTAGCTTTTAAAAAGCTTTAGCAAAATATTCAAGGTAGGTACATGTATTCTCCAGACTGATTTTGGCCACGGCGGCAAATTTAAATGCAGACTAGCTAAGGTAGGCGACGGAGGAGGCATTATAGTGCACAAGTGTGTGCACAAATACAGGGAGACTCCCTCTTCCCTAACTCTTATAATCCGACGGGATGGCAACCCGACACGACTGGCAGAGATCAGGCGCAGGACCAACGGCTTTACGTGCTTTTTGAGGCACGGGGGTGTCACACCACCAACTTCCAAACTCCAGGGTGTTACTGAGAATTTCATAGAAAATCCCAATAACACTTTGCTTGATCTGGAAATCGTACCCAAGACCGCTAGCATAGCAGACACGCTTAAGACCACTAGGCTAACGAGACAGTCCAAAAAACATTGCATTGAAATCCAAAAAACATTGCATTGTAGTCCAAAAAACACTGCATTGTACTCCAACAATCGATACAATTACACGCGAAATTACAAACAAAGCTAAGTCTCAAATTTATGTTGAACTGCATATATCCGGATTAAACCGCTCTCGACCGGATTTAGGCGCTCGCTGCCGGCTACTGGCCAATCAGAGGACGCTAATCTCAGTTAGTTACGTTAATCCTTATGTTATTGTCGAAAACACTTATCATTTAATCAAACAATGGTGATTATGGGATTATAATTAATTCTGGTTCATTATAATTACTTTTTAGGGTTGCCCGGAGGGTGAATGGAACCTATTACTAAGCTTCCGCTGTCCGCCCTTCCGTCAGTCACTCGGCTGTATCTCATGAACCATAATAGGTTGACAGTTGAAATTTGTTGTTCGTTTCCCAGGTCTAGCAAAAAGTGTTATTGGGTTTTTCTATGAAATTCTCAGTAGCAGCTCGGAGTTTGGATTTGTGCCCGGTTAATGGCAATTGGCTCGCCCCCTATTACATGGGACCTAAATATACCGGCGAACTGTGGGTGTACATTGGTACATCTCTGCCTAACCCTTCGGGGAATACAGGCGTGATGATGGTATTGAAATTTGTACAGAGTGTGTATGACTGCTGCTACGCTAGAACTCTTGGGTTTGATTATTTGGTGTAAGAAAGTGTTATTGGGTTTTTCTATATTTTTTTTTTATCTATGGGGGAGGCGGATTTCCAGTAATGGACGTCCTACAGCTGATATTATGATGATGATGTAAATTGCGATGATAATTAAATTCTCAGTAGCAGCTCGGAGTTAAGTTTTGGGCCGGTTAATGGCATTAGGCTAGCCACTTACATGGGATCTAAAAACATACCGGTGATCTGCGGGTGTACATTGGTACACCTCAGCCTAACATTTAGAGGAATACAGATGATGACATATTTATGTTATGTATTATACATATAAGCTGCTAGAACAAGAAATAAAATAAATATTTAAAAGTTTAATGTGGTCTATACCAAAAACGTTTTTTTTTTTCGTTAACGTCTATGGATGACAAACAAGCCGACATCCCACTTGATGTTAAAGTGGTCACCACTGTCTATAGACTGTCTGTAATACCAGAGGGCAAATGACATCCCAAAGACAAAATTAAAATGTCTCATGTGCCTGTAATTATACCGGCACCCAAACCCTTCAAACCGGAACACAGCAACGCTGCTTTACGGCAGGAATAGGTAATTGATTGAAATGGTACAAAATACAAGTATTTTCCGGTTGTGTAGTAATTAAAGAATTAAAGATTTATTTAATTGCTCTTAGAGCTTGCCTTGCCTTGCCTTGAGGAAAAAAAGGCAGCCTAATGTTCATGAAAAAGGCATCATTCATATCTAATTAATAATTTTTAGGAACATTTCGGCTGTTAAGTCTTATTTATAGTGCTGAATTGGTTTTTGAAGTGCTTTAAGACTGATTTTTGAAGTAGGTTGGTCTTTGTGGAGATGAACGAGCAAGACCATGTATATTCCTTGAAAATTAAGTTTTCACAAAATCCTATTCGTGTTGCTATGAAAACAATGTAAGTGAAGTGCAATATAAAACCGTTTGAAAAAGGTTGCCTGGGTGAGTGTTCACCTTCCTCATTAGCCTAGTGGTCCTAAGCGCGACTGCTACGTTAGAAGTCTTGGGCTCGATTCCTAGGTCGAGCAAAAACTATTATTGGGTTTTTATATGAAATTCTTAGTAGCTGCTTGGAGTAAGGATTTGTTCCCGGTTAATAGCAATTGGCTGCCTCCTTGTTACATGGGACCTAAACATACCGGTGAACTGCAAATGTACATTGGTACACCTCTGCCTAAGCCTTTGGAGAATACTAGCGTGATGGTATGATTCAAATTGTATCCTAAACAAAACCAATTTTCCAAAACATTTTTGGTCCGTCACCCTAAGCCACAAGCCTACATGGGACACCTACCATAAATAAGTACCACCAATTTGTTCAGTAACCGTCACACTGTTCTAAATTTATGCGTGGACACAATTACTACGCAAACGAAATTAGACAGCGTACTGTCGTACGGCGTATTGTCGCACGGCGTAGTGTGGGGGCGCTGAACATTTTAACGCTTGTTTAATAAATCACTCGGCATTGCGTTGCCTGTGACGGCAATACGACACCTCATTCAATTTGTTTATACCTACTATGTAAATAATTTATTCTTAGACGGTTTTAGTCTAGTTGCGGAATTTGTTTGAAAAAATCACCTCGGATTTGTGTCCCGTTAATGACAATAGGCTCGCCCCCTATTACATGGGACCTAAACCTACTGGCGAACTGTTGGTGTACATTGGTACATCCCTGCCTAATCCTTCGGGGAATACAGGTATGTGAGTCACCTCAGTCTTGGAACGCAACGGGCATTAGGAAAAACAAGGCTTGAATTTAGTCAGTAAGAATCTGACACTCCATTCTGCGCTCCGCCCAGAGCGCAAAGTCGCCCAAAGTCGTATGTGAAGTTGCCCAAGCTTAAAAAAAGGCAATTTCAGTAATACGAAGTGTAAAAAGACACATCACATTGCCGTTACCTACTTATACTGTATATCAAACTAAGTAAGTTTGAGTAGAAATGATTGCTGGGAAATTACTTTTATTTTTGGTGTGAAAATTTTATGGTAACGCGCAACGTCAGTACGCTGGCTGACTTTTAATTTGCTGTGCATTTATTCAGGGGGTTAAAAGTATACTTGAATATGAATAACTTTTACTATGGTATCAATTCACAAACATAAAAAGAATACAGCTAGAAATAAGTTGGATTTATTAAATGTGTCACTCATTAAAGTACATTCTCTGTTTTTACAAAACCTTGGTCACATCATCCCTCTTAAACCGCTGTGTGTGCACCAAAGTTAATGGTTACAACAGAGGTGCAATATTGCATATTCCTCGGAAGGCAAATGAAATGAGACACATCGCACTGTACCCCGAATGAGACACGAACATAGTTGCTGACATTTAGCTCCAAAACTGAATATGTATTTTGGTATATCTAGTTTCTACCGTCATTTAGCTTCGTGCGTTCAATTTCGTCGTGGATTTTGCCTTTTCAAGGGAATAGAGTACAATTGGGTACCTAGATAACACCACTAATCAATTGTCATTTTTTTTATAAGCAGTCAAGACGCCCATAGATTTTGCATGACAATACTTAACTATGCCTGACGGCATTTTTTTGACATCTCAATTCACTAACTATTTATTTATTTCAAAGCAACTAAAAATCTAATTTTATAGTTAGTTTCAGGGTTAAAATATATTGTTTTAGTGGAGTTGTGTCTTGGACTTATTGTTGAATGGTGTCTACTACCCAATTTAGGTGTCAATTGCGCGTTTATGGTGTATCATTGGTCCTGAGCATAATCTCTCCAGAGTCTAATTGCCCCGTTAATTAACTGCCTCGTTAGCCTAGTGGTCCTAAGCACGACTGCTACGCTAGAGGTCCTGGGTTCGATTCCCAGGTCGAGCAAAAAGTGTTATTGGGTTTTTCTATGAAATTAGCAGTAGCAGCTCGAAGTTTGGATTTGTGCCCGATTAATGGCAATAGGCTTGCCCCCTATTACATGGGACCTAAATATACCGGCGAACTGTGGGTGTACATTGGTACACCTCTGCCTAGCCCTTCAGGGAATACAGGCGTGATGGTATATTTATTTTTTTATTTTTTTATCTAATTGGCATTATGGCTCATGGCCATCGGACTATAAGAGTGAACGAAGAGGGAGTGCAGCTATATCTTGCGCAGATTTAAGCACTGTAAGACTGCCTCGTTAACCTAGTGGTCCTAAGCGCGACTGCGCTAGTCATCTTGGGTCCAGCAAAGTGTTATTAAGTTTTCCTATGACATTTTCAGTAGCAGCTCGGAGTTAGGATTTGTGCCCGGTTAATGGCAAAGAGCTCGCCCCCTATTAATGGGACCTAAATATACCGACGAACTGTAGGTGTACATCGGTACACTATGTCCAACCCTTCTGGGAAGATAGGCGTGATGGTATATTTATGTTGGGACTATAATATTTCCTGCGTACTTGGCTAGTCTCCATTGAGATTGGGCCGTAACCGAAATTCGGTCAAGTGAATATGAAACTCGTATATCGTTCATTGTTATAGTTGGTAGCACACCCTTATTCAGCGGTCGACGTTGTTGGAATGCTATGAATTGTGTGCATGAAATATAGATACAGGATGCGTTTCTAGAAATTGTTTGGAACTATGTAGTTCCAATTATTGTGTAATATACGAATGAACATTGATGTAACATTAACCAACAGCCGTTGGTCCCGGCTGTCATTTGTAGATCTTTGACAGTCGTTACTGTTAGTCAGAAGCCAGAAAGTCTGACAACCAGTCTTACCAAGAGTATCGTATTACCCATTACTGGGTTGTGGAGGTCTGATAGGCAGTCGCTCCATGTAAAATACTGATATTCAGCTGCATCCGATTCGACTGGAAGCCGACCCCAACGTAGTTGGGAAAAGGCTAGGCAGATGATGATACGAATGAACATTGAAGTAGTCATGTTCTGTTCAGTATTATTGTTTGAATCATACAAAAGTTAATAATATTACTGAACGTATAAAATGTAAGTCCGAAATCGCTAATCCGCCTTGAGCAAGCGTGGTGATCAATGAACATACAAAGAAAGCAAGAGCATTCATTATTCACCACGCTTGCTCAAGGTGGATAGGCGAGGTCAAACATACATCCTATGCACCTTGTGTCCTAAGTGCGACCGCTATGACTATGCTCGACCGTTCTTGGGTTCGAACCCCAGGTCGAGCAAAGTGTTATTGGGTTTTTCTATGAAATTCTCAGTAGCAGCTTGGGGTTAGGATTTGTACCCGGTTAATGGTGATACCCTCACTTACATGGGACCTAAACATATCGGCAAATTGTGGCTGTATTTTAGTACACCTTTACCTATGCCTTCGGGAAATACAGGCGTGATGGTTTACTGTAAATAAAATCTGTCGGTAAACATAAAATAAATAAAAAAATAACCTTGTTTTAAAGATCATAAGGTTTATCTATAAAAGGTAATCTGAGCGACTCATACCCGTACAAATAGTAAACATATGTTTTAGAAATAGCTGAAATCGATTATGTGCACACTACTTTTAGGTTATGCGTTTAATATGTTACATGTTGTGCATAAATAATTCGAATTTCAATTTAATCATCTTATCAATAAAGTCCTATTTTCAACTATATCCGAAACACAGCACACATCGCACTGTCATCGACATAACAATATTGTAGTCGGTGTAATGGCGCGTGCATGGCGACAGGTACCCGTGTCGATTGCCGCTTCACTTCATATGAGATTGATGCTCCTATCTAGCTGAGTCAGTGAGCTGTTCCATTTGAAATATATAGCGCTGACTGATTGTGTGTGTGTTACTTTGTAATGCTTTCAGGATTTCTGGGTACTATGACTGTTTATTGTCATCGAACGTTGTGGTGACGGTACTCAGTTAAAAAGCAAAAAAAAATTGCTCTGCACTAGGTATTTCTCAAGTATTGAAAGTGCGTTTACAAACGTATGAACTCACATACACAAACGGCCAAAAATAAGAAAAAAAATACAAAATATAAGTATTCCTAAATTATTATTGATTAATAATTATACCGGCGAACTGTGGGTGTACATTGGTACACCTCTGCCTAACCCTTCGGGAAATACAGGCGTGATGGTATATATATTTTTTTTAAATTAATAATTAATGAATATTTATTTTTTGTTGTTTTTGTTTGATAGTATATCTTTCAAAATACTTTCAATGAACAAAATCGCTCCATCGCGTATGCGATAGGCAATTATATCACAGTGTGCGTGCGGGTTCATCGCCACGCCTAAACCCAGCGACAAGATGGCTAACTTGAATTCGAAAATCACATACTAATAAAAAACCTATTTACTTATTTATATTATTTATAATTCGTGTTGGGAACCACTAGCATAGCTACTTGAAATCGACAAGGATGCAAAATGACACACTGTAAAAAAACCTAGTGATCACGCGAACGAAATCTAGGACATAATAAAGTTTTTTCGAATGTGTCTACATTTAGCAACACATAATACAATAAGTAGATACCTTATAAAGCAATAGTAACACTATTGTATAAATTACGGCTCGTCAGTGCAACGCTGACACTTCTCCGAGCCCCATAGAGCATTACATAACGTGACGGCGTGTATGCTGACGAATTATATTAACATAATATACGACGTTAATGGCGTGACGACCGTGACTGTGGCAATTTATTAATGTAGGATAATTCCTGAGATGATAATAATGTGATGGTGGAAAGGTAGTTTCAATTTTGGGCTTTGTAATCTTAATGTGATTGGCATTGTCGGGAGGGGACGCCCTAGAAAGACCTACCCTGACCTTATTGGTGAGGTTCTTCAGAAAAGTCGGGTGCGCAGTAGTCGTAACCGGCGTGGTTGTATGAGCAGATGTATGAACGTGGACGAGGCGAAAGTAGTATGTAAGAATCTGTTCTGTGGTTTCTGTCCACCCCCATGAGAAAAGGCGTGAGTTTATGTATGTATGTATGTATGTAATCTGCGTTTGAGACAATAAAAATACTTAAAAAAAAAAAAAAAAAACTTAATTTAAAGTTGGTGGTATGACACTCTCGTGTCTCGGAAAGTAAGTAAACCTGTTGGTCACGACTGTCATTCATAGATCTTTGACAATCGTTACGGATAGTTAGAAGAGCCGGGAAATCTGATAACCAGTCTTACCAAGAGATATCGTGTTGCCCAGTAACTGGGTTGTGGCAGTCAGATAGGTAGTCGCTCCATGTAAAACACTTGTATTCAGCTGCATCCTATTAGACTGAAAGAAAACTATTTTTCTTCACCAAAATCATAGTAAAAATCATTTTATAGTTATTATTTCCCCTCAAAATTCCCAAATCCATTAAAAAAGTACAATCACAAACAAAACTGCACCAAAAACCGTGCATTTAGAACAGAATTTGTACAATGCAGCCCCATTAGGTGAAACTGAGGGATTATTCTAAATCTGGCTTGCAAGGCACTAAGCTTCGAATTTATCGTTCGGAGCGCTCGCTCGCAAAACCCTTCTTACGTGGTACTCGTACGTTTTTATAGTTTTGTATTGTTGATTTTAGTTTTTTGGACAACGGTTTTGTCGGGAACTGTACTTTGTGACAGTTCGTTATTAATGTGGGTTTAAAATTGTACCAGCCTATTTTGGGCCTATTTCAGAGCAAAGGCCTCTTTTTAAGAAAAACATTATAGAAAGAAATCTGGAATTATACTAATACTACCCAAAAAATATACCATCAGGCCTGTTTTCCCCGTGGGGTTAGGCAGAGATGAACCATTAGTACACCATTGGCGAACTCGCAGTTCGCCCAGTTCGCCGGTATGTTTAGGTCCCATGTAATAAGGAGCTAGCCTATTGCCAAACCGGGCACAAATCCTTACTCCGAGTTGCTACCCCGAAAAACCCAATAACACTTTGCTCGACCTGGGAATCGAACCCAAGACCTCTAGCGTAGCAATGGTGCTTAGAACCACTAAGCCAACGAGACAGTCATCAGTGTAAAATTTTCAATATTATTCCATTTATTTATTTTTACACATATTAAATACATTTTTAAATATTAATATAAAAAATAAAAACATTTAAAAATATAAAAATAGTAGCCCACTGGCGTCGGGAACAGAGTCCAAGCCACCGGTGGTCAGGGCTCCTGAGAAAGGAATCTCCTAACAATACGCGCCGTGTCTAGGAGTACCGCTTTCTGAATCAAGCCCTTGATCCAACCGCGCAACGAGAGCCTCCTTAGGTGTTGGTCGAGGCTCTTGGCTATTATGCCATTGGCCGTCACGACTATCGGCACAATGATTATCAATATTATTATTATATGTATTGTTAAATTAAATCTACTCGAACATATTTTTCCTCTTTTCACGTTGACCCCAACTTCTACATTACGTATGCGCGGGTGAGCCTCGCTTTTCCTAGAACATTATGACGGCACATGACGTTAATAAAATATTCTAAGAGAGCAAAGTGCCACTGTGTAGGAGGATTACAAGAAGATCCACTTTTTGAACCACGATACAGCTCACAACTCCGTTGGTCTCGTTTGATCCCGTTTTCGCAAGCGAGGGGTCCTGGATTCGTTTTTCAGATGGCAAAAAGTGTTTTTGGGTTTTCCCGCAAAACATTTCTTTTTAGCAGTACGGAGTTTGGAAAGTTGGTGCTGTAATATCCCCGTGTCTTTTCGAGACACACAAACAATAAAACACAAAAAATATATATAACACACACATAAAATGATTGGTCCTGAGTTTTATTTCCGGCTCGTGCAAATTTTTATTTAGTTTTTCTATTTGAAAGCATGTAAATCCTGCGCTTGAACTCTCCCCAGTCGTTTCGTTTTGCGGTCACATCGAACTATGAGAGTAAGGGAAGAGGAAGTGCACCTGTAATTGCGCACATACTTGTGCACTTTAATATCTCTTACCTCAGCATAAGTTCCCTATCGGGTTTCATCAATTTCCCCGCTCATCGTTTCTTTTGCCATGTAGACACTTTTCTATATACAAAACTAGCTTTTATCCGCGACTTCAGACGACCCAAATGTCGGTTATATTAAAATTGGGTAGATGACACCACTAACCAATGATTTCAAGAAAAACATATAATTTTAGCACTAAAAACCCGATGATTTTTTAAATAACTATAAAAATCGATTTTTAGGTGCTTTGAAATCAATAAATAGTTAGTGAATTGAGATGACAAAAAACTGACGTCATAGTTGAGTATTGTCATAGAAAATCTATGGGGAATGGCGTTTTGACAGCTCATAAAAAGTACGTCAATTGATTAGTGGTGTCATCTACCCAATTCAATCATGATTCGAAAGACACGTGGCGACATATATTAATATAAGAACGTTATTGTTGTTTTCCTCGGTAACAGTACTTTTTATCGGGTACCCTACGTTCGTGTCTGTGTACCTGACAATGTATATTTTCAAGATGATCGGTTCAGTGATTTACGCGTGAAAAGGTAACAAACAAACAAACAAACTTACTTGCTTACTTATACTTTTGCATTTATATAATACTAGCTGACCCGCCACGACTTCGTTCGCTTGGTATCCTACCCCTACCCTACCCTACCCTACCCCTACTCTACCCCTACCCTACCCTACCCCTACCCTCACCCTACCCCTACCCAACCCCTACCCAACCCCTACCCTACTCCTACCGACATTTCCGACTTTTTTTTTTCCTTTCATTGTTTTTAAGATGTATTCTGCTATTCGGGACGGAAACAAATCCAACAAATCAAAAACCATGGCAATCGGTCCAGCCGTTCTCGAGTTATAAGTGTTGTAACAAACACGACTTTCTTTTATATATATAATAGCTGACCCGCCACGACTTCGTTCGCGTGGTATCCTACCCCTACCCTACCCCTACCCTACCCCTACCCTACCCCTACCCTACCCCTACCCTACCCCTACCCTACCCCTACCCTACCCCTACCCTACCCCTACCCTAACCCTACCCCTACCCTACCCCTACCCTACCCCTACCCTACCCCTACCCTACCCCTACCCTAACCCTACCCTACCCCTACCCTACCCCTACCCCTACCCTACCCTACCCCTACCCTACCCCTACCCAACCCCTACCCTACCCCTACTCAACCCCTACCCTACCCCTACCGACAATTCCGCCTTTTTTTTTTCGTTTCATTGTTTTTAAGATGTATTCTGCTATTCGGGACGGAAACAAATCCAACAAATCAAAAACCATGGCAATCGGATTAGCCGTTCTCGAGTTATAAGTGTTGTAACAAACACGACTTTCTTTTATATAATTACTAGCGGGCCCGGCAGACGTTGTCCTGCCCTGAAAGTCCAGTTCTTGCCTACCCTACCCCACCTAACTACTCCATCAACCTACCTACCCACATACTTACTCTACCTACCTATCTACCTACCCTACCCCTACATACCTACTTACCTTCCTACCCTACCCCTACATACCTACCCTACCCTACCTACCTACCTACCCACCTACTTACCCTACCCCTACATACCTACCTACTTACCTTCCTACCCTACCCCTACATACCTACCCTACCCTACCTACCTACCTACCCTACCCCTATATACCTACCCTACCTACCTACTTACCTTCCTATTCTACTCCTACATACCTACCCTACCCCTACATACCTACCTACCTTACCCATACATACCTACCCTACCTACCTACTTACCTACCTACCCTACCCCTACATACCTACCCTACCTGCCTACCTACCGACGGGATAAAAAGTATCCAGTACCTGAACTTTGTAGACATTTTACAAAAAATAAATTTCTGAACGCACACATGATGTCTTCAGAAAAAAATAAAGTTGTGGCTTAAAGGTCTCAGCAAACAGGCCATAAGCTCCAAAAAATAATAATTGTTGCTACACTATTTGACAGGATTGGACAACAAATGTTTGACATGTAATAAACAAATCAGCATCTATTGAAATGATTAATTATTTATTACACATATCGAGTTTTCATTGTTTTTAAGATGTATTCTGCTATTCGGGACGGAAACAAATCCAACAAATCAAAAACCATGGCAATCGGTCCAGCCGTTCTCGAGTTATAAGTGTTGTAACAAACACGACTTTCTTTTATATATATAGATATAGATATAGATTAGTTAGGATTGTCCTTCTGAATCTTACTTGTGTGATTCATTGCGGAAGTTCATATGACCTACAAACGGATGTCATAAACTTGTTTTCTGCCGTTTTTTGTTGACAAATGAACGGAAAAAAGTGCTCTTGTATTTGTAGGGATGAGGATAAATCCGTATTGTAAGCTTGTGTTTTTTTTATATTGCACTATATTTTGCTAGAGACTTAAGGGTCAATTTTGCTTATCAAAAACCAGACAAGTGCAAGTCTGTTTTAACAACAAAGAGTTCTGTATCACCATGAAATATTTAACAGTATTTCAGCTCTTTACATATTGTGGTTCGTGAAATACAACTCACTGACAGACAGATGCACGGAGAACGGAGGGTTTGTAATAGGGTCCCATTGACACCCCACAGGAACAAAACCCTAATTAAATGTTTAAAAGCCTAAAGTACCCCAATTAGAAATAAGTTTTTCTCATGTAAGTGAATGTAATTCTTTTTGAGAAATAAAGATCTTAAACCATAAAATCTAGTTGCAATCTCATCTCAGCAATATTTGTAACAGGGATTTGCAAAAATGTCTCCAATTAAATTGAACGCATTTTTGGCACATCGAGAATGAAATGATTTTAGTAGTAGTAGAGCTATTGGTGAAGGAGCTCGTCCAGGGAAGTATACCACCGTGCCTTTTTCTACCGCAAAGCAGCGAAGCTGTGTTCCGGTTTGCAGGGTATGGTTGCTAGTGTAATTACAGGCTCATGAGACATTTCAACTTTGTGTCTGTAATGGCAACGCAAGTGCAAGGCCTCTAGTATTGCAATCTATAGGTGACGGCTTAACATCAGGTGGAGCGTCTCGCGTCAGCATGCTTGTCATCGAATGACAAATAAAGCTAACCCTAACAAAAAAATTCAAAAGCAAGAGGATCTCATTGATAAATACTGACAAAAAATATAGATAAATTGAAGGCGTTTTTGGCAGATTGCAAAAGAGATTAGCACTATAGTCTATATGTCTGAAATTGCCACGCTTGACAGGTGGACTGTTGGTCATCCTTTTTAGGACCGTATTCACCGCGAAAATTGGCATTGCAAATTGAGTTTGCATTCACTGTGTGACCGTTAGTTACACGCATACGTTTACCGTACCTGTAAATAGGTTTGGCTGTGGCTAGCTTTCTTGTGGTGCGTCCACACGACACAGACTTAACACAGACTTCTATATAATTTTGTCTATACAACAAATCAGTACAGACAAATGTCGGTGTACCAGAAAAGTCGGAAGTCTGCGTACATGTCTGTACGATGGTCGGAGCAAAACTCATGATTATTGAATTACTTAATTTATTCATTAAAATCGAAGTCTGAACTGATGAAAAGTCTGCACAGACATTTGGTAAAGACCTCTGACTCAGACTTTATAGTCTGTGCAGATGTCTGTACAGACAAAAGTCTGTGTCGTGTGGACCCACCATTAGTTAGACATTGTAGTTTAATATTCTTTACTATAACAATATTATATTTTTTAAACAAACACATTATTTTCATTTTAATATCCAAAACTGTTTTCTTTTTGTCGTCAATAATCCTCTAATTTTTTAATTGTTTCTTCTAACAGTTCCCTTAGAGAAATTACTGAGAATTTTGGATTACTGAGACCTAAAATTCTTAGGAATTTCTCTAAAAGAAACTTGGAAGGTTTCTTTACTGCCTAAAATATTAGTCATCCTTACTTCCTTACTAATATTATAAATGCGAAAGTAACTCTGTCTGTCTGTCTCTTCTTCACGCCTAAACCACTGAACCGATTTCAATGAAATTTGGTACAGATATAGTCTGGGACCCGAGAAAGGACATAGGATAGTTTTCATCACGGAAATCCCCCGGGAACGAGAACTATTAATCCACGCGGACGAAGTCGCGGGCAAAAGCTAGTACCAAATAACTCATTAAGAAATAAACAACTGTGAATTTTGGTAGCCAGTTTCTTTTATTTATCTTCAAAGGAACTGAATAAAAATACTTGCCTATTATCGTACCACTGCAGGGCAAAGGTTTTTTCATACAGAAAAGGCAAGACACTCGCTCAAGGCGGATTCAGACTTGCGTTAATTGTAACTGCCCCGTTGGTCTCGTGATCACAAAGCGCGACTGCTGAGCAAGGGGTTCCGGGTTCGATTCCCAGGTCGGGCAAAAAGTGGTATTGGGTTTTTCCATTAGGAATTTCTCAGTAGCAGCCCGGAGTTTGGAAGTTGGTGATGTAATACCCCCGTGCCTCGGAAACCACGTAAAAGCCGTTGGTCCGGGCTGTCATTCGTAGATCTTTGAAAGTCGCGACGGATAGTCAGAAGCCAAGAAGTCTGACAACCAGTGTAAACCATTAAGTATCGTGTTGCCCAGTTACTGGGTTGTGGTGGTCAGATAAGCAGTCGCTCCATGCAAAATACTGGTGTTCAGCTGCATCCGGTTAGACTGGAAGCCGACCTCAACATAGTTGGGAAAACGCTAAGCAGATGATGATTAATTGTACGTCAGAGTTTTCTCACGAAGATGTCGAAGAAAAACTTAGACCTACTTTCACCACAAATCACTGAACATATTTAGAAACGAGTTTAAATTATCATTCTGTCACTGTCACCTTATAATAATGTGACAGAGATGCAATGATGTTCTAAATATGTTTGGGCACTAAATGTATTTATCAAGAAAGAAAGTGAGTCTTAGAAAAAAACTACTTACTTACCTACTAAAGAGGCCTATGCCCTGCAGTGGGACAATATTAGGCTGGTATTGTTAAATTCTATTATTAAAAGGCAATAGCAATAGGCTCGCCCCCTATTACATGAGACCTAAACATACCGGCGAAGTATGGCTGTACATTGGTACATCTCTGCCTAACCATTCGAGAAATACAGGCGTGATGGTATGTTAGAATTACCAACTTAAGTCGTCAATTTAATTTAACACCTACCTGAATTAATATACTATGTATATATGTATATACAGCCTGATACGGAAAGGGAATTAGGCAAATACAATCGGATTTAGTCGGCCAAATCTGTTCATTGCAGCTGTGCACCTGGATATGTAACTATAGTGCCTATGTAGGTGTAGGCAGGACGTTCGGTATGTTGGTAAAGCCGTTTGTAGCCATGTAGCAAGGTTGGCCAACTTGATTAGACCAAAGATTTACTGATTACTGACATGACTCTGTGCATTATACCAAATAACTAGATTGAATGTTAGATTTTTTTTATAAATATAAATTATTTAAAATTTATGCAACAAAAAAGTACAAAGGCGGACTTCTTTCTTGAAAATTACGTTCAATTATGCCTTTTAATGGTCTAATTGAATTAAATGATTTGACTTTGACATTATACCTACTTTCATAAAATTTTAACTGATAAAATTAAACAATATATACTTAGAAGTAGTATTTTTTTATTTTATTATGAGGGAAACAACAAAACAAAATTATATATTTTTTTAATGTTAGTACCGTATACATACCTATATTTTTATATACATTTAATGAAAAGCTGTTAGTTTGAAATTATAAACAGACACTTCAATTTTATTTATTGTTTAAATATAGATATACAGACAGATTTATAATTACTTCTAGTAGTTCGAGCGTTTCATCTTGGATCGACTGGCCACCTCTGCTATTTAGTGTGTATAGAATGGTTCATTCAGATGGGCTGGGCGACAGATAAGCGGGGAATGAAACGGGAGCAATTTTTTGATGACTTACAGTTTTAACTAAAGAAAAGGATTAGGTATTTGATCACACATTATTTTTTACTTAGTAGATCGACTTCGTAGCATAATATTATAATAGCCTTTAAATCTCCGACTGTTGACCTCGAGACACAATAGAAGTTTTATTGTTAAGTTTAATGAACGAGGAGCTACTATTACTCATGATGCTTTGCTATAATGTGCATAAATATTTTTCAAATCCGAGTGTCAGTTCCAGAAATTAGTACGTTTAAACAAACAAAAATCTTTTAGACCTTATTAAAAACTAGCAAACTACCCGCAACCTCGTTCGCTTGGCTCATTTTACCCGAGTTAAGTTACGTTTGGACTTACGGTCCCGCTCCCGTGGATCGTAGCGTGATGTTATATAGCCTATGACACTCACAAATGACGTGGCTTTTTGTGGATAAAATAATTTTCAAAATCAGTTCAGTAGATCTAGAGATTACCCCAACAACCTCACAAACTGAGCAACTTTACCTCTTTATAATATTTGTATAGATAAAGACTGCCCCGTTGGTCTCGAGGTCGCAAGCGCGACTGCTGAGCAAGGGGTCCCGGGTTCGATTCCCAGGTCGGGCAAAAGTGCTATTGGATTTTTCCATTAGGAATTTCTCAGTAGCATCCCGGAGTTTGGAAGTTGGTGGTGTGAAACCCCCGTGCCTCGGAAAGCACGTAAAGCCGTTGGTCCTGCGCCTGATCTCTCTCCGATCGTGTCGGATTGCCGTCCCATCGAACTATGAGAGTTAGGGAAGAGGGAGTACACCTGTGTTTGCGCACACGTTTGTGCACTTTTACATCTCCTGCGTACTTGGCTAATCTGCATTAAGATTGGCCGCTGTGGCTGGAATTGGTCTGGAGAGTTACATAGATACCTATAGATTTCAGAGTCACGCAACACCGCTAATACTTACCTAATGTTATTTCAGCTCGCTAGTCTATTTCCAACTTAGTTCACTTTGTTAATTAGTATTTTCCGAGAGCTAATTGTATTCCTAAGTACCTATTATAATGAAATTAATTGTGAGCTCCAAGTTTTGGGAAATATTCGTTATCTCATTGTGTAAAACCGAAAACAATATCATATTTGGGTGAAAGGCTTTGTATTTAAAGAGGGGAAATCATTGAATGACTTATTCCGCTCTGGGCGGGGTGGGAGGGAGTGTCAGACTCATACTGACTAAATATTAAACCCATCCGTGTTCCTCCTAATGCCCTTTGCGTTCCAGGGCCGCGGTGACTGAAAGGTTAGGCAGCTGATATTGACAGTACCTAACGATATCATCATTATCATATCAGCTGCAGGACATCCACTGCAGCTGGACAAAGGCCACCTCCACAGATTTCTTTAATAGATAAATATTGAGTTTTTCTATGAAATTCTCAGTGGCAGCTTGGAGTTAGAATTTGTGCCCGGTGAATGGCAATAGACTCGGCTCATATTACATATTACATGGGACTAAAACATACTGACGGACTCTGGATGTGCATTGGTACACCTCTGCCTAACCCCTTCGGGAAATACAGGCGTGATAGTACGTAAAAAACATATATACTGAATCTGGTTGCCTATTCAAGAAGGTAATTTCATACACCCAGTATAACTAAAACACTATTACACGATTTCCTGCCAAAAGGATTTGCAAATATAACAAGTGTTGTACAAAACAATAAAGCTGCTTTTCCCTTACACCACAAAACAAGTTGCAGTATAATATTATAAAGCGTCTACCTCCGTGTGAACTTTAGCAAAACTTATCTTTTGTTCAACAAGACAATGCCTTATCAGCAAGCTGTTTACACCAACTTCGCTATTATCAAAACTTGCCAACTTGACATTCTTAGCGCTCGTGTTTTGTCTGTCTCCTTCTATTGTGAATATGGTGTAAATGTTAGGACATGTACACGTGCAAATAATATCTATACTAATACTAGCGGGCCCGGCAGACGCTGTTCTGCCCTGAAAGTGCCCCACCTACCTACCTACTTATTTACCCTACCTACCTGCCTACATACCTACCTACCTACCTACATACCTACCTACCTACCCTACCTACCTACCTACCTACCTACATACCTACCCTACCTACCTACCTACATACCTGCCTACATACCTACCTACCTACCTACCTACATACCTACCTACCTACCTATCTACCTATCTACCTACCTACCTACCTACATACCTACCCTACCTACCTACCTACCTACATACCTACCTACCTTCTTTGCTATAAACCTCACGGAGCCCGAGACCTTTCCAACGAATGCAAAACCGTGGAAATCGGTTCGTGCGTTCTGGAGTTATAGCGTCAGGAAGGAAAACCCGACTTATTTTTATATAGTAGATTACTGCCTCGTTAGCCTAGTGGTGCTAAGCACGACCGCTACGCTACAGGTCCTGGGCTCGATTCCCAGGTCAAGCAAAAAGTGTTATTGGATTTTTCAATGAAATTCTCAGTAGCAGCTCGGAGTTTGGATTTGTGCCCGGTTAATGGCAATAGGCTCGCCCCCTATTACATGGGACCTAAACATACCGGCGATCTGTGGGTGTACATTGGTACACCTCTGCCTAACCCTTCGGGGAATACAGGCGTGATGGTATATATTTTTTTATATATTTTTTTATTATAGTAATATAGATTTTAAGCGTACAATCAATTATGAGTACTTAAAAATTATTCAAAAGGTTATCCCGAACCTCCTAAAAATGAAGTTGATTTTCTGAGTAAATAAAATAAAACCTTTGAAAATAATAAAAGCAAAAGGTCACTCATTCATTCAATCACTGATAAAACATGAAATGTCAATATCTCCTTGACCTATAAACATGAAAGGTAGGTAGATAGATCAGAATTTGAGACAAAAAAAAAATCTAAGGCTTATTGGCAGGGTTCTTCAGAACGGTCGGGTACGCAGTACTCGTAACCGGCGTGCTTGTATGACCAGCACCTGTAGCCATGTAACAAACGACAAACGCAAACGCTGAGTAGGCTTTAATAGATCTTCAACTTTATGTGCTTGGTTTTAAGTTGAAGATCTAATGAAGATTGCATAGCGTTTTCGTTCGTTCCAGTCGCTAACGCTTAGAAATCTTTAATAGATTTTTAACTTAAGGCTCTGGGGTATAAAGTTTAAAATCTATTGGTATCTACCGAGCGTTTACGATTATCGTTTGCGACTTGGCTAGAGGGGCAGATGTATGAACGTGCACGAAGTGAAAGGAGTGTGTAAGGATCGTAGCAGGTGGCGTTCTGTGGTTTTTGCCTACCTCCATGAGAAAAAGGCGTGCGTTTATGTGTGTATGTAAAATTGAATGTGTCGAATTAAAAGGGTTTAAAAAACCAACTTGGCTGTCTACGAACCAAAACCAAATAACAATAACACAACGCACTTCCCATAATATTAATTGAACATTAATATAAAGTTTAAAAAAAAACACAAAAAAAAATGGAGTCCAATAAATAACTCCCTCTGGTATTACAGAGATATCATGGCAACGGTGTCTACTTAACATCAGGTGAGCCGTCGGCTTGTTAACCATCAAATGACATAAAAAAAAACTCTAAAACATAAAAAAAACGACGGGTTGCACTCCGGGAGTACCGGTAGAAGTGAAAACTTGAATATCAACGTTGTGCATTTTTGATATTTTGGAATGGTTAGGGAATAATTTTGCACGAATTGCTATAATTATCATTATAAAAGTACTATGTATATAACAGAAACCATTAAACCAAGCACGTGTACTATTTAGTCCATCCACGATTTTCCACGATTTTGCACGATTTTGCACGATTTTCCACGATCCAATTACGAATATTTTCGATCAGGGTCACATGTCCTGACGCGAGCAAAACAAGTGCACAACGCCGCTTAAAATTTTCGATCAGGGTCACGTGTCCTGACGCGAGTTTTACATTTTTTACCCAACGCCGCTAAAGAAGTTTTCACTTCAAAAAAACATTTCATTAAAATTCCTTTTTCAAAAAAAACACTCACATTAAAACAAAAAAAGCACACTCACTAAACACATTCTCAATTCCCATCGAATACAAAGCGAGATCAAACAAAGAACTACTTAGCAATATTAAGATGTTTTATATGTATGTATTTGTAACTACGATACCCGCGGGATCCCTTGTAAATCCCCTCTCAATCACAATCAGGCGGCTTGTTTTATTTACTGGGAAATAAACGTATATGTTATTCACCATATGTAAAAGTCAGTGAGTGATGTGTGGTGTAAGTTATAAGCGTATAAATGGTTGTTTTTTTTTTGGTTAGTTGTTTGTAAAATGACTCTTATTGCAGTGCTAAGTTTAAAATGCAACGTAATTCGCATGCGTGTTGTAATGGTTTTTTTTTATCTTAGGAAAAGGATGTATGTTATGTTTTTATGACTGAATATTTTGTCATAATTAGCAACAAACTAAATTGTTATTTTTATGTAATTAAATATTACATTATTTAAAAAATAATTTATTTTGGTTAAATATGATGTATATTTATCATAATATGTATTTTATTAAATTTAAAAAAACAATTACTTACTTCATAAAATTCTTAAAATATTTAGGCAAAAAACAAACAAAACTATTACATTATCAAAATTAAAAAAAAAAAACAATTACCACACTAGTGCAGAAATATAATGAAAAAAAAACACACGTGCGTAATATTGTAATCCTTACACCCACTTTACAACCAAGTGCACAGAAAACGCTTCTAACTTAAGACCCCACTAAAACAATTGCTACAGAAGCAGGCCGCTTCACACACACACCTTCTAATACATAATTCAAGGGAACGTCTACCGCCTAATGTATTAGAAACATTACTAAATATTTATACGTGATCCGCCAATTTACTAATGAATTTTACTGCACTAGTGGAATAATTGTGGATATCAAACTTTGTGTTCATGATTTATTCAGTGCAATTTGTTGGAATTATTTTGGGAATTCTAGTGTGTTTTACATTATGTGGGAGTTGGAGTGTTTCTTTGTATATAATGCTACTGGGTTTGGCCTGTGACTTCGTTCGTTTCGAAGTGGGTATATAGAGTGAATGATTATTAGTGCGGTTGGCGCAGTGGCTGAGCCATAGGCTGCTGCGCTGTGTATTGCGAGTTCGACTCCCGCACGTAATAAATATTTGTATAGTTTTATTTTTAATATGGAAAAAAATATCGTTTAATGGAGATTGGGCACGAATAGATTCACTTTTAGACGCGTATGGCCATTTGAGTTAATGTATAATTCATAATATTATTTTTATTGATTTTTTACTTAAATTCATTGAAATCATTTGTGGAGTTTCTATTTTCATTTTATTTAGTATTTAATAATTTAATACAATAAATACGTCATTCCTTCCAAAATAGTGAAGCGACTCCTTTTTCAATTATAATCAATCGATTAAACACTAACATAAATCATAGGACAACAAAAAATCTACATTCGCAACTAAAAAGTATTAAGAGTTGTCATTATTATTATTCTTTAATTATGGTACTATTTCTTTCGTTAAAAAACAATTTCTAGGCAAAAATAAAACAATTAAGATATAATCGATAATGTTATGATGCCCCTTAGTCTATTGTTGTGGCACAACACTATTCGATGATATGTCAAACAAAATCGTGTTTTCTGTTTTGTTTACTTACCGTGTCATCTGCGGGTTAAGGCGAGAATATTGTTTTTAGCTTTTATCTGCTAATAAATATAAATTCGTGTCGAGTTGAGTTTTAGGATTCCTCCACCGTGGAGGAATCCTAAAACTCAACTCGATGTAGTAGATAGACGTGGAGGCTCCACGTCGTCTATCTACTACATCGAGCAATTTGACTCTTTTTGTGCGTGTGCTGCGAAGTGAATTGTTAGAACGTTTTTACGTCCACGGTGATTTGTTCTAGACTTAAAGCATGTCGCGCTGTGTGAATTGTTCTCTTTTATTAGCACACCCGCTGCCTAGACGCCAAATCAGAGAGGCAACGGATTCCATGGTCAATATTTTACGTACATGAAACTTTTTATTTTTTTTCAAAAACCCCACAATATTTAATTTTGAATTTAACCTTGTTTTAAAGTATGACACTACCCCTTATTTGTGTCCAATTTTTACTACTATACTGTGTAAAAAGTTGCGCAACCAAGTGCCATAGTAAGTTGCTCAATCTCCTTTTAAAATTATAAAAGAAGCCTTAATATGAATGGATGGATGTTTGTTACTCTTTCATGCTTAAACGTCTGAATGGATCTGGATGAAATTTGGCACTGAGATAGATTGTAATGTGGAATAACACATAGAATACTTTTGATCCCGAAAAAATGTACGGTTCCCGTAAGATGAAATATCAAATTTTAAGCGGACGTAGTCGCCGGGAAAAGCTAGTATACTAATATTAGAAAAAAATAAACTTTAAAAGAACACAAGTTTTCTATTTTGTTATTTCATCTCCAATTTTATCTTTGAGATGCTCATATAATAATTCCTCCTCAGTATTTTCTCTCTCAAAATAATTAATAACTGCAAACAGTAAACTGCAGAATTTTCTTTAAAATAGTATTTCATACAACACTTTCTTGCATCCTCAAAGTTTCATAAAACATTTGTTTATTTAAATAGTAGTAGTAGTAGAGCTCTTTGTGAAGGAGCTCGTCCGGGGAAGTACTGCCACCATACTTATTTCTGCCGCAAATCAGCGTTGCTGTGTTCCGATTTGTACGGTATGTGTGCCGGTGTAATTATATGCACGAGACATTTTAACTTTGTCTCTGGGATGGCAACGCATTTGCAAGGACTCTGGTATTGCTGATGTCTATAGGTAGCGGTGTCCACTTAACTTTAGGTAGACTGTCGGCTAGCTTGCCACTAAACACAGGTTAAAAAAAAATGCAATTCTGAAGTGTCTACGAAAGTGCTAAGTTGCTACGAAGGTCTACGAAAGTCTACGATTTTTCGTAGCCAAAATACTGCCGTCATAACTAAGAATGCAGTAATCGCAAAATGGCGGTTCCGAGATAAACGCAAAAAACATATTTCATATGATCTGAGCAAGTTGTTCGTATTTTATTGGCCATATTATATATCTAAAAAATCGGAAAAAAATCAAGCTTTTACAAGATAATTTTCCTTTATTTAATTTACTAATATATGCAATTATAATACGTATTACTGCGTTTCGGTTTCCGAGTCACAGGATACTAAAACTAAATGCAGCACTTGCGCGTATTACTGCATTATGTCTTATGACAAGTTGATTACTGCATTCTTTTTTAGTAATTATTGCCATTATTATATGCTCGGAACTAAGTTGAAGTGTACTGTGTCTTCTCAACGATTTATATAGGTGCATTTTAAGGTTAAGGTTTTTTTAGTTTCTTAGCTACGACCTAAGTTTTTACATCGTGGAATGCAAATAAAGTATTGAGTAAACTATACGGATGTTAAAAACCTACTTTATGTTCTTATAATATGCAGCATTAGGGTGAAATAAAAAAAAACATGTTTTTGCAAATTCGTATTCGTATTACTAGGTATTACTCCACCGAATGACGTCGCCGAACTGATTTACTAAGACAAAACGCGGCAATGGATCGCACTGCTACGACTACGGCTACGACTTCGCAAGTCTTTACTACACTTAAATACAGTAATGTGGAGTACTGCGTTTTAATTTAGCAATTTGTCTACTGGATGTAAAACAAAATAATAAAGTAGTAGATATTACTGCATTCTGTTTTAGAATATTCTTGCAAGTACTGCATTTTTTCTTAGGCCATGCTTAATACTGCGTTTTTTCTTATCATTGAAGCAGTTTTCATGCAAGTACGGCGAAAATCATAACATAAAAAACATACTTCGAGTGAATTTATTTATGAAAATAATTTTTTTTCATGTGCGTGAACCTCCTGGGATACCATTTCTGGAAAGAAGTGAAAATCTCAAAAATGTCGATTACTGTATTCTTTGTTATCAGGGCAGAATAGTGAACAGAAATTTATGAATATTTTACGATACATTTAAATACAAAATTAATTGAATGTCTAAATGATTGATCGCTGTTTGTAAAAGAGTTTGCGGAATGGATTATATCAATCATTTGCCTGCTAGACTTAGGGTTAGGCATTAGCTGGGTATTTTGTAACTGCCTGCCTAAGAGCCATTAAAAATAAGTTTTTCATAAAAGGTTATTGGGAACTTCTGGCTGGAACAGTAACAAAAAAAACCAAGGACTTTTTATTTTACTACAGGCTTTTTTTTTCATTTCTTTAGGCAGTGAAAGTTTTCACGAATATTATCATCATCCAATCAGCCTATAGCCATCCACTGCTGAACGTAGGCCTTCACCAAAGAGCGCCAACCATCCCGGTCCTGGAATTCACGAATAGGAACTTCTTACATAACAGTTTACACTCAAAAATTCGAAAAACAAAACCACTATTTCCTACAAAATTGCATAATAGCATTTTCTTTTTTTTTGGATTCTATATTCATTAGTACTTTCACCCCCAAAAGGATCGACTTAATGAAAAATCACGATGTATTGTAGTAACAATACAATACTTATTTATTTCTAAGTTTATCTTGGACATCACTGACATTGGTAACATCTGATACTAGGGTATGTGGGGTCGACAGACCTTACTGCCTACACGATAAAGAAAGAAGACTTAGTCCTGCTGCTAAGCACTGTTGCTGTGTTCTGGTTTGAAGGGTGCCAGTGTAATTACAGGCACACACTCACATGATGTCTCTCTGCGAGATCGAATCAGAAATGAGGAGATCCGCAGACGAACCAAAATTACAGACATAACCCAGAAAATCAGCAAGTTGAAGTGGGCAGAGCTGATGGCCGATGGGGCCGCAAAGTTCTCGAATGGAGACCACGCACTGGCAAGCGCAGCGTAGGACGTCCACCTACAAGGTGGACGGACGACCTGATTAAGACCGCAGGAAGACGCTGGATGCAGGCCGCTTCCAACCGGTCTTTTTGTAAATCTATGGGGGAGGCCTATGTCCAGCAGTGGACGCCCTGCCGCTGATATGATGATGATGATGATGATGACACACATGAGACATTTCAACTTTATCTCTGGGATGACAACGCATTTGCAAGGCCTCTGTCATTGCAGATGTCTATAAGTAGCGGTGATCACTTAACATCAGGTGACATAAAAACCAACATACTACCTATATCTGAACAAAAAAATCTGTCCAATTCATTTACACAGATACATAATTATTATTATTTGGACAGCAGCCCTGTCGGAATATCATCAGGTACCCTTGTCAGGTTGTACTGACATCGGTATGTCGGTGGACGTGATCCCGGCTTAGCAACGGAAAATATTGGACAGGTTGAGTAGCTTGATTGTTGGGTACCTACATTTAATATCAATGGTTCAAAAAAGAAACGAAAAAAATAGAATTTTTTGAAGTTTTAATAAGGTGCAATTTTGCAAGTTTGGCAAATCCATGGAGGTAGCTATGATAGTGATTTTCAACACGAAATAATACATACCATCACGCCTTCAAAGGGTTGAGAGAGACAGAGGTGTACATAGCGTCGCATTACATGGGACCTAAATATACCGGAAAAATGTGGGTGTACATTGGTACACCTCTGCCTAACCCTTCGGGGAATACAGGCGTG
Organism: Caradrina clavipalpis; assembly: GCA_932526535.1. Taxonomy (NCBI): domain Eukaryota; kingdom Metazoa; phylum Arthropoda; class Insecta; order Lepidoptera; family Noctuidae; genus Caradrina; species Caradrina clavipalpis. The sequence continues at coordinate 10,298,977 of OW052111.1, forward strand.
ATGGTATGCAGGGCAAGGTTGCCAAACCGCCTTGCTCAAGGCGGATTGGGCAAAGTTGAAATGTCTAATGTGTCTGTAATTTCATCGGCACCCATACCCTTCAAACCGGAACAGAAACGCTGCTTTGCAGAAATAGGTATGGTGATAGTACTTCCCCGGACGAGCTCCTTCACAAAGAGCTCTACTACTTCCGATAGTTGACTCTGGTCTGATACCGAACAAATAAACAGAAAAATAAAACACACATAACACCGCAATCGGCAGAAACATGGGAGCTAACTCAATTCCGAGAAACCTACCAATCAAAGTTACAAGAAAAAGAATTTTTCCGAAGCAAAATTCCCCGAGGCATTAATCAGAGGTACTTAGTCCGAATCCCGGGATAGCAATAAAACATATCGGCGTACAGTATTGACAATATAATCCCAGTAATTCCGGACCAGTCCGATATATCAGTTTAGTTTGACAGCCCGGTTTACCCGCGTCAATTTGGAATATACCGTTTTGTGACGAGCGTCGGTTTAGCGTGAATTGTGACGAAAATAATTATGGCTCATTTTGGGGAAATGGTGTTCTTGTAAACAGTTGGTGAATGAGCCAATAGGGATGCGCATCATTTTATTTTATTTAAAAAAATATTCTCATTTATATAATAAACAGTTCAGTAAAACTATTTTTCGAATAAATATGAAATTTTAAAAGATAAGCCATCGAAAGTTTGTTTCTATCTTTTTCTAGGGAAACTAAATCTAACACGGAGTTTATATGGCCGTCGTAACCAATGTCAAGAGGAGTACCAATGTACACCGGCGTTCGGCGGTATGTTTTTAGGTACCATGTAATAGGTGGCGAGCCTATTGCTATTAACCGGGCACAAATTCAAACTCCGAGCTGCTACTAGGAATTTCATAGAAAAACCAAATAACACTTTTTGCTCGACCTGGGAATCAAACCCAAAATCTCTAGTTGTACTTAGAACCACTAGGCCAACGAGGCATAGCTCATTAAACTATGTCAATTGATTAGTAGTATTTAATACGCAACAGAAGGTAGGTACTATAATATTATCTCCTGCGTACTTGGCTAGTTTCCATTAAGATAGGTCGGTTTAACTGGAATTCAGTCTAGAGAATAATTTTATTATAGATGTGAATGACAGTTGGGACCGAAAGCTGTATATAAGTTAAGGCGTACCTACACACGAGGGATATTATCGCTGGGCGATAATATTGCAGGCGAAACCGAAATAGAAATTGTTCTGCGGATAGATATAAGTGTTTTAAGAGACTAACTGCCATACTCAGAGTCGTTTAACGGTTACTTAAGTCGCTCCTTAGTAAAGATTTCGCTTGGAAATCTTTACTAAGGAGCGGTTTAAGTAACCGTTAAATGTCTCTGAGTATGGCAGTTACCAAAGCCGCAAGTTATGTGTTCTTTCTATTATTGAGATTATTTTCTTTGTTTTGGACCCTGAAGATAATACTTGGGAACTGTCTGATTACGGAGATGTTCAAGTTCCATTTTTTTTTCCAAAATCATGTCTTTAATGTTAGATCCGGTTAGACTGAAAGCCGCCCCCAACATAGTTGGGAAAAGGTTAAGCAGATGATGATGATCTCTTTAATGTTACAACATTCAAACATACATAATGTTACAATATACATGCTATCACGCCTGTATTCCCGGAATGGTTAGGCAGAGGTGTACCCATTAAACCAGTTAAATATTATAACTTATCAGCTATCATGGAAGCCAACCCGAACTGTGACCTATTTGCGGACGAAATTAAAATTGTAATGTGCGTTTGTCTAAGCTTTTGCGAAAGCAAGACAATCTGATTATTATATTTTTTTACTTCATTTCAATTGTTTTATATTCCTTTTTTTATATGTATAGGTATATATTATATAAATTTGATATTATTTGTCAATCTGTAATGTTAGCGTAATTGGCTCATCAGACCCGTGTTAGCATATACAGGATGACTTTGAATAAATGCGACAAAATGAAATGGGAGCTTCAGTTACAGTAACATAGTAATTATTTAATGTTTTTTCTACAATCTAAATTGTTAAAAAAAATAATTTATTATCGTTTTAAAATGGCCCATTGATGTTGTTATCTTCATTTAAATACAAATTATCGGCATTCCAAAAAAAAAAAAATATGCAAAATAAATAAGAAAAATTAAAGTATCAAGAAATCTCGTCCGACTCATCGCAGTCCTCAGTAATCGTCGTGGAGTACTACAATGTTATTAAACGTTGCCGTTCATAGCGGTCATTTACCTAATTTATTTGCTAGTGTAAGATAAGTATCGCGCGACGTTGCCAAACCTTGCGTGTGCGCCAGCGCAATGACATCCCTTCCCGGCGACCGCCCCGCCGCCCACCCTTCCTTCGTTAATTAGTCGCCCTAAAACGTTTGTAGGTCACGGTCGCGCGCGCCTTCCGCAAATCCTACTTTACGTATCGCGAATAATTCGTATTGTTGTCTTGTGTTTGTGTAACAATGCCTAGGACGATACGAAATAGTCGTGAACCGTTGACCAACGTACAGTATCTCGATATTGTCGTGTGGCACAACACAGTAAGATAAAGACAAACAACAAACAAAGTGAATACGGTGATAGGTAGATAGGTCGCGGCGGCCCGGCCCCATAGCATGGCCGGCACGATCACCTGACCTAACACCGTTAGACTTTTATTTGTGGGAAGAAGAGTCCGAAACTTTAGACGAGCTAAGAGACAAAATCATAAGTGCATTTGAAACTGTGAAATCACAAACATTAGTGCTATTAAAACTTAAGGACAATTTGCGGCGCCGTGCTCGATTGTGTTTACAAAACGTTGGTGGACATTTTGAACAATTATTAAAATACACGTAAGTTTATCTATTTAATTTATTGTAAATACTTAATAATTGTTGTAAATACCGTGATTCCAACTTTTTAAATACGCCAAAAATACAATACCTAATTGATTTGTTATTGTGACAAACATTATTCAGATAATACCTAATACGTTATCATTGTTTTACTATTTACTTTTATTGTATTTTTGATCGTTCTAAGCCGACGAAAGTATGAAGGGAAATTTAGTTTTAAAGAATCCCGCTGCGCGGGCGCGGCGGCCGGGCTGACGGGAGGCGGAGCGATTCATTCATAGCGAGAATGTACTTATACTCGTATCGTGGCCTCTACACGAAAACGGTAGTGCGCGAAATTCTTTGATACTTGAAATTTTTTTACGTTTTTTGTAACACTAATAAAAGTTTATTAATTTTTCTTTTGGTATGTTCAAAATTTTCTTGATAACACGTAATATTGTATAGTTAAATTTGTCGCATCTATTCAATGTCATCCTGTATAAATAAATTTAAAAAAAAACTTAACTTGAAATAAAGTATAATGTTTTCCGTGCGGTACGTTACATGCTACCACAAATAAAATGACTATTTTAAACTAAAAATAAAAATCGTTTCCTAACAATAATTTTCGCCCAATGTTACGTAGATTGATGGACAGTATACGTAATTAAACACATTATGTATTACATTATGTTATGTGTCTGTTTACATCATGTCTATTACAGAGCAACATTATCCTGAACACTATGCCATATAGAGGCAAACTTGTCCTTTGACATCTTTCATATCGCGCCGACGATAATCTCCCTCGTGTATAGGGATGCCTTTACAAATATCACTTCAGCTATTGAATAGTTTATCAAATGGGTACAGACTCAAATGCGTCTTTGTTGATAATTGTGGTGAATACGAATGTAGATATATACCTACCTACATTATATATACGGTACATTATTGTATACCCAAAGGTTAAGCCGATTTGGTTTCATGCTTCTAACTTAATCCTTTCTGTTTTGAATAGATGGTTTGGTGTAGTGTCTCCTTTGTAAAAAATATTTACCAGCCTACTCCCTCGCTAACTAACAGCTTCGTTATCATAGTGGTGTTAAGCGCGCCTGCTGCGTTAGAGGTTTTGGGGCCGATTCCCAGGTCGAGCAAAAAGTGTTATGTAATGGGTTTTTCTATGAAATTCTCAGTAGCAGCTCGGAGTTAGGATTTGTGCCCGGTTAATGGTAATAAGCCCGCCTTCTATTACATGGGACTAAAAACATACCGGCGAACTATGGGTGTACATTGGTGCACCTCTGTCGAACCCTTCGCGGAATGCAGGCGTAATGGCATGTATGTAGTACGTTTGGTTTTTTTTGCCCACTCTACGCCATACGAAAGTACTTTCTGGAAAGGGCAAAAGTACCTGCTTAAATTCAATTTTTATTTTCTCTCGTAAATGACGTTAAAAAGTGTCTTTCTATCGTCTAATTGATATAAATTATTTGACTGTGTCTTTACTACAGCACCTATCCAGTGTGTCCAAATATTTTCACGGACGAATTCACAAGTAAAAGCTACTACAACAACATTAAACAAAGAACACAGCCATCAACAGTTTCTTTCAAAATTCCACGGTAACATTTGAGCTTATTACTTACCTTTGAAGTATTATAAAAGATTGTTTGTACACAAAATAAATATAATTTACTCAGACACTTTTTAGAAAACGTTTCAGAGGTTCTTTGATGTTAGAGCTATAATAAAAGAAGTTCTTTTTTGTCGTGTGTAAAAGAATTATTGGATTCTTACTCTGTTTTCTGCTGGGAAGACAATAGCTATTGTTTTACAGAAGTAAACTGACTGCTGTGTGTTTTACGTGATTATGTGATTCAAAAGTAATGAAGTAATGGTAAAGGGGATGTAGTACCATCACCCATCACGCCTGTATTCCCCAAAGGGTTAGGCAGAGGTGTACCAATGTACACCCACAGTTCGCCGGTATATTTAGGTCCCATGTAATAGATAAAGAGGATGTAGTAACTTATAGAATTTTACTTCTTACTTATCCTACTTAATATTATATAAATTATTATGCGAAAGTTTATGATGATGTTGAGGATGATTATTACTCAATCACATCAGAACGGCTGAACGGATATGGATGAAATTTGGCACTGAGATAGATTATAGACTGGAATGTATCTCAATGCCAATCTGTCAAGAATGCCTCTGAATCTATTTATTTTTTGTCATTGATTGCCGCCGAAATGACATGATTGCAGATGATGACTACATTTTGAACGTTTTTAATTATTACAATAAAATTGTAAGGTTTTAATGTCATTGCTGTTATAACAGCGCGGCTCCGAAGCTAATAACTTGCCATTCAAGTTAGGGCTATAAATCGTGGGCTTTATCATATATTATTTTACAATAACTAGATAATAAAGGTGACGCCTTGCAGGCGGCGCACTAGCAGCAAACAATTAGATTTTGTGAAGCGGGTCTTTACCGTGTATGATCTGCAATAAAGAGTAATGAATGACCACTAGTCCTATGTATCTTACCTACTAACATTCTTATGTAATATTGTTTCAGGTACTACAATATCACGCTATGGAGATGTAGTGAGATTTTCGACCCAACATTTAGAAAAGTAAGTTTTTATACGTTATCCCCTTTTTTAGTTAAATCGTTGTATTGTAGTAAAAAGGAATATGGCCATATCATGACCGTGTCAGGAACGTGACAGACAAAAAATATAATTAGTATAGAAAGGTATGAGATTATGCCCACTAGACCGTTCCGTCACCGAACAACACCGTTGCGTGCCATGCACGGAATAGCAACAATTGTCGGTTGTTTGGTTGGGGTAGACGTGTCCTTGCCGGGCTGCGGGTTATTCGAAAGAGATACCGTGCCCCCGGAACGCAAAGGGCACATGTAGGAACATAGATGGGTTTTAGTCAGTAAAAGTCTGACACTGGGCGGGGGAAGTTAATTGATGATTTCCCATCTATAAAAAAAAGACGTGTCCTGAGTGGACGCGAATCGGCAAGCGTAAGGTCGGGCGCCCTCAGACTCGGTGGATGGACGATCTTCGCAGGGTAACTGGTAGCAACTGAATGAGAGTTCAGATTACGATCTGATCGGGTTATGAGAATGAGGAGAGAAAGCATCTGTGTTTTAACACATACTTGTACACTATAATATCTCCTGTGTACTTTGACTAGACTTCATTGAGACTGGCCGCCATGACCGACATTCGGTCACGAAAATTGTATTACGCGACCGTATCTGCAAGTAACCCGCTTCAGTATACCTGGGCTTTTAAAGTTGCATTCAATTCTCCATAATATATCACTTTCCATCAATATAGGAGAGTGCCTCTCAGATTCGGCCCCCACTTGCGACGGAATTGTCAATATGCATTTACGGAATAATGCTTTGCGGAATATCTGAGAGTAAGTAAGTGCCAAAGTCGCAGGTGACGGTGGAAAACTGTTGTATACTTTACAGTAGAACCTCGATCATCCGAACCCTCAATTATCCGAACGCTCACTTAGTTTATCCGAACACTCAATTATCCGAACACTGGCGAGAATTTGTTGCTGAAAACGCGTTATTTTTTTTATTTATTTTTTTATACCACTGTAGGTGGCAAACAAGCTAACGGCCCGCCTGATGTTAAGCGGTTACCGCTGCCTATGGACACTTGCAACACCAGAGGCATCACTCGTGCGCTGCCGACCCCATGCCTCCTCATGCGTTGCAGCTGTTCATCAATTAAAAATTGTCAATTTTATAAGAAAAGCATTTGTCTTTTTTGAGGTGTTTCATATTTCAATGTTAATTATGTATGTCAATTTTTTATAGACTACAGTTTTTAGGTATAAAGGTGTGGTTTTTGTTTAATCGAACTAGTGTAGGTACCAATTAGTTCGTATAATCGAGGTTCTACTGTAAATCTTTTTGGAAAGAACTAAATTGAGAAGTAAATGATTTACATTGTGACTCCTGAAAATGATATTTAAATAAAAAAAAACGACGGGTTGCACTCCGGGAGTACCGGCAGAAGTGAAAACTTGAATATTAACGTTGTGCATTTTTGATATTTTGGAATGGTTAGGGAATAATTTTGCACGAATTGCTTTAATTATCAGTATAAAAGTACTACCATTTATGTGGTATAATACAATATTTATTTGTGTACGATAAATTCGTAAGATTTTCGATCAGGTCGCGTGTCCTGACGCGAGTTTATCATTTTTTACCCATTCCAAAAAAAGTGCACAACGCCGCTAAAGAAGTTTTCACTTCAATAATATTACTTTTATGAGTGTCCACGCCACACGATGTCCCATTGACTTGGACATCATACACTTAGATCTTATAACCTAAGCAACAGATTTTAATACGGGTTTATATGCATAGAACATCACGCTATACCTATGGGAGCGGAGCAGTAACCAAAGACGTAACGGGTGATACCGCGGGGTATTTTGCTATGGTTACATTATATTTCAAAATATCTAAATACGTCTTGTCTCTTAATACGACAGTCCTCGTTGCAGACTATCAAGCCTGTTTTATCTCAAACAAGACTTTATATTCTTACAAAATAAGGTTGAAAATCGCTAAACCACCCACAGTCCCTACACTACCGACATCCAAAATATCTTTCAAACATCCTATTAATAAACACATTATATATTGACCCTAATCAACACGTAATAGGTGTTATCTAGATTAACTAACTAAATGTTCCCCAAAGTCTATTGAGACAGTTTTGAAACACACCCTTTCAATAATGGTGAATACCCACTAAATTGATGAAGGGACATTTCGGGATAGTGATCGCTTGCCTTGTATAGGGTGGCTGGGTAAGCGAGGGACGATGGCGAACGTAAATTATTCGGAATTGGTTTTTGAATGAAAATATTTGAAAATAGAATTTAAGCCCCGAACTGCCCCGTTGGTCTCGTGGTCGCAACTGCGACTGCTGTGCAAGGGGTCCTGGGTTCGATTCCCGGGTCGAGTAAAAAGTGTTATTGGGTTTTTCTATGAAATTCTCAGTAGCAGCTCGGAGTTTGGATTTGTGCCCGGTTAATGGCAATAGGCTCGCTTCCTATTACATGGGACCTAAATATACCGGCGAACTGTGGGTGTACATTGGTACCTAACCCTTCGTGGAATACAGGCGTGATAGTATATATAGAATTTAAGCGTTTGTTACAACGTGAAGGAGTTTGGTAAAGAAAAAAACAAGAGTACTACTAATATTATAAATGCGAATGCGCTTTAAGGACTGAACGAATCTGGATGAAATTAGGCAGTTAGATAGATTGTAGTGTGGAATAACACATAGCCTACTTTTTAGTTCGAGAAAATGTACCGTTCCCGTAGGACATTACATCAAATTACTCAAAAAAAAAGAACTCAAATCATTTATTTCAATTAGACCATTAAAAGGCACTTTTGAACGTCAAAAAAATTAAAACTAATGAATCTAGTTGCCTAGTAGCTATTACGCGGTGAAAGTCACGGGCAGAAACTAGTATACATAATAGACAATAATATAGCTTTCTTCTTTTGATTAACTGGTAGAGAATGACATAGTCGGCCATTGTACTTTTCTGCTGCATAAAGTTTAAATAACCATCCATCACGCCTGTATTCCCCGAAGGATTAGGCAGAGGTGTACCAATGTACACCCACAGTTCGCCGGTGTAAGTTTAAATAAATACTAACATTTTTGCCCTTTTTAATATTAAGTATAGAGTATTGATTTCATCACATGTTAACGTCTTCAGACTCATTCCAAAGCAAAGTCTTCCGGAGGGAAGCCTGATGTAATTGGTAAAGACCAATTCCATTTTTCACAATTCAGTGTCTCATCTCTCAAGTTTTCAAAAAATCCATCCATTTACATCCATCCTCTCATTAAAGCAAAACATTTTATTTTCAGGATGTTCTTTGTTTAACTGGTCAGTCCTTATATAATGTAGTCGGGGTATTATTAATTGTGGAAGGTACCTTTTGTTGGAGTAAGTAGGTACTGGATATGGATGAAAGTTTTTTGCTGTGTCAGTGAGAAGGTTAATGCCAAATGCGTGGAGGTCATTGCTTAGTATAACCCTAAAAAATTGCCACTCAAATTGGAGCTTTAAATTTTGTGCGTTAAAGTCTTTTTTTTTAATGACAAGATAAAAAGGTGACGTCTTGCAAGCGGCACTCTTGAATATAGCAGTTGAGTTTTTCAAAGCGGTTCAGCCTGGACTGATAAGATTAACACACAGGATACCTTTTATCTCTTTAAAATCTACGGTTTCCGTAATTTGACACGGACAGAGACGCGGGCAGAAGGCAATTTATACTTTATAACACTCAGCAGTAATGTAGCTGTATATGAGTACAAAAAAAAATTGTAATCGGACCAGTAGTTCCAGAGATTACCTCTACTCAAAAAACAATACATACATAGGTATTTTTCATCTTCTTAATAACTGTATATGTACTTATCACTACTTCTACTCGCGACTCCGTTCTCGTGAATATTCATTGTTCCCTCCTACAGTCATTTGTTAATATTTCACTAAGAAAAGACGAACCTAATAAAACCCTACCCTAAACCTAAAAGCCTAAAACCAACTCATAAAAGAATTTTCAAAATCCGACCAACACTTCCAGAAAGTTACCTGTAATAAACAAACAAACTTTACCTCTTCATCAGTAGGTATCGATAACGAATACTCCACCCTATTCAGCATTAACCAACATGATCGTAATCCTAAACCGATTACAGGGATCGATTTAAAACAAATATGCGATGGAATACGCTATCGAACACGGTAGGACATGTTTACTGTCCCGATATATTTACGTTTCGCTTCAATTCGAGCCAAGTTATAAGATCGCTTGGAGTTCTGTTACACCGTAGTGTAGCAGTGTAACCAATTCTATTATCCTTCTTCCTACATATATTATTTTTTAGTTTTTGTTTATGTTGTTTTTTAGTTTTTTTTTAATGTCATCTATCTAACTATCACTGTTCATGAGATACCGCCAGACTATAGGCGGACAGACAGACAGACAGACGGATGGACAGCGAAGTCTTAGGAAAAGGGTTCCGTTTTACTCTGCTCTAGCTCCCGAACACGTGAACCGATTTTGATTTGTTTGTTTGAAATGTGAATTAGTCAGGTGTGTTTTTTTTTCAATGACGATCCTTTGAATTACGTATTCCGTTCTGAGCTGAGCGGCTGAGCGGTCAGAGTAATGACTATAAAGAGTAATGACTATAAATGTGGATGGATGGAGAGGAAGAGGGAGGCCAAAGAAAGGATGGATGGATTGTGTGAAGAATGATAATTATGAAAGAGAAAGGAGTGAGTGATAGCGTGACGGCTGACAGGATGGTATGGAAGAAGAAAACGTGTTGCGCCGACCCCAAGTAACATGGGATAAGGGCAGGAAGATGATGATGTTCTGAGCTGAGCGGAAGGGAGTGTCAGACACTTACTTACTAAAACCCTTTGCTGACATCTCCTTGACGCGCGCGTAGAACAACTCGGCCTGTCGTTATTTAACGTACAGATGGTGAACAATGGATAGCTCACCATCCACAGGCCCGCGTCTACGGTGGCCGGGAGTCGTCTCGTGGCTCCCGACGCCCGGAGCGTCTCCCGCGGATGAAGTTACGCTACGGTGTAACACGAAGCCACTAAAGTCCATACTTTTAAAGAAGGCACATAAATTTTGTTCCGAGAGAACGTAAAAGACAGTGTTTGTTTCCAATTTTAATATCTATATTTTACATCGCTTTTCAGTGTTCGTGGCGTATCCCAGCTTCTGTGAAAGTAGAATATTTGCTTTGCTGAAATAGTCGAGTCGAAAGTGTTGTATTTTCATGGAAGAGAATGTTTGTTATTTCAAGCTTGCGTCGAGTAAAATACTCTGTAGTTTTTGATGTTTTTGAATGGCCAAAAAATAAATACTGACTGAATTTCAGTTGCAAGCGCATCGCGCTATTACAAACCACTGCAACTCTTGAAAACCAGAATCAACAGTGGCGACCGCCAGAAAAGCGCCGAGGCAATGAACTTCAACGAGTTCCATAGAAACGACTCAATAGTCTTATTCAGAAAAGATTGGTGGAGGAGTAAGAACATGGGACCTAAACATGCCGGCACTCTTTTCCTTCGATTTGGTTTTACAAAAATTAACTTATAGCTATTAACCAAGCACAAATCCTAACTCCGAGCTGCTACTGAAAATTTCATAGAAAAACACAATAACACTTTTTCTTAACCCGGGAATCTAACTTAAGACCTCTAGCATAGCAATCGCGCTTAGGACCACTAGGCTACCGAAGCAGTTCCAAGAATCAAAACCAGTCTAACAGCATTCAAGCGAAAGCTCCACAGTCTAATTTATCGGACGCTGCAGGCTAAACTCGACGCTCACTGGTCATAATCTAGATTTATTAGACTACCTTTAGACAACCTGCACAAATAGTGTTTCGTTGAACAAACGTTATTTTACGGAGCGCATTCACACAACATGGAACTCTACTTAGTTCTGTTACTGGAGAAAAATATTTGCGCTCAGTGGTTTCTGTAGTTATGCTTTATTTTTGTTGTTAGTGCTACTAAAAGTGAGTTATTTTATACCACAGATTAAATAAGTACAGATACTTCACTCCATAGAAAAAACCCAACACTTAACGCTATAATTACCTGCAACACGTTCGTGCGTGAGAGGGAGAGCAATAACGCGCATCATACAACACAGCGCTAGGGCTATCTATGCTGAGAAATGATTACTTACACAAAAGAATAGGTGACTATATAGTATTATTGTGTAGTATTATTGTATGTACTGCAATATGTATTTTCTGTACACTACAAATTGCATTGCGAGGTTTAGACATTATTGAAGGCGCAAGTATCGTTCATTTTGTTGCGGTAGGTATAGTGACAGCCGACTGGATTCGTTGCGCCCGGGCGCAGCCGAACCGTTGGCACTTAAGAGAGTAACCTTGAACGAGTGACGGAGGCCTGGTTATACTAGATTCTGCCCGCGACTTCATTCGCGTCGAAGTAAATATGTTATCCCGAGGGATCCGGAATTATTCTGAGATAAAAAGCGTATGTGTGTATGTATCTCGGTGCCAAATTTCATCCTGATCCGTTCAGCCGTTCTAACGTGATTGAGTAACAACCATCTTCACATACTTTCACGTTTATAATATGAGAAGGGCATTAATGTAGAAAGATTAAAAATTTATTTAATTAAATACTTTATGGCACGGTTAGCGCAGTGGTATATCAATTGGCTGTTGAGGTGCGTGTCGCGGGTTCGATTCTTGCACGAAACACATATTTGTATGACCTACAGGTAGTTGTAACGGGTTTGGCTGTTTGTGTATGTGAGTTTATATGTTTATAATCACACCCACGATACAGGAGAAATCCCTAGTACGGGGCACCTTTTTTTTCCCTCCAAAAAAGATAGAAATGAAGAACGATGCTGTTCATTGATATTTTCTACAGGAATAAAACCATGGACACGGTTAGTTTCCAATAAAACATCCGGCTAAGATGTATTTGACCGGAAAACAAGTCTTGGAAGTTTACTGGACAATAAGTTTTTATCTCATAAAAGAAAAAAGAAAAAATAACCCTCTTTTGTTTGTTTACAGATTCCAGTCAGGCGACTTAAAGGAAATAGCTCTAGGTAAGTGCATAGTATAAAACATAACATTTTTACAGAAAAGATAACTTCCGTCAAAATCTATAAAGGAAATGGAAATGTTTAGTTTTAGAAATTGACGGCTTTGGGTCTATAAACAAATTAAAGAATTTTCCAAACCGGCCGATAAATGGCGGAGTTCCTAGGTAACAAACATTAAAAATAAATACCTACCACCGAATTGATAAACTCTTCTTTTCTTGAAGTTTGTTAAAAAAGCGAAAATAACAGACAAAACCTAAGTGGGTACCAATACTCCGCCTTTGTACTTTTTTTTTGTGCATAAAGTTTAAATAAATAAATAAATAAATAAATACTACAAAGTTTTAGGAACGCAATCTAATCCGAGTTACTATCTGCCAAAAATGCCTTTAATTTATTTAGGTACCTTATTCCAAATGTCTATTACGATAGCTAATCTTAATGAATATTAGCCTCGTACGCAGCACATATTATAATGCACAAGTGTGTGCACAAACACAGAAGCACTACCTCTTCCGTCACTCTCATGGTCCGATAGTACGCAGACCGACATGACCAGGGAGAGATCAGGCGCAAGACCAACGGCTTTACGTGCTTTCTGTGTGACGGGGGGTATCACACCACCACTTCCAAACTCCGGGCTGTTACTGAGAAATTTTTAGTCAATAAACCCGATAACACTTTGCCTCATCTGGAAATCGAAGCCCGCAAGACCAACGAGCCTATTAAATACATAGAAATAAATAAAACGAATAAATAAATAAAATAATGTGTCTTACGCCCACCTCTGCACATTGCTATTCTACGCCAGGTAAGTAGCAATTCTTTTAAATATTCATACACTATGTTTGAGCTTAGCTCCCTTTCAGACTATAAAGAATATGACATAAGATGCTAAGGTGAAAAGCGTCGTGAAAATATTTTCTCAGTGCTGTATTTTGCTTTGTCTGCATTAGAGAATAATGCATTGATTTTCTAGGAACTTACAACAGCATCCTGCTTTCTTATTCCTTGCTACTATATCGGGTGTAAGGGACATCTACCTTTTTTTTCTCTATTCTGAACTGAGTATCAGACAACAACATTTTTATATAATTATGAAAAAAGACAACCGCCTTCAAAAACCAAAAAATTAAAAATGACTTTAGTTTTGAAAGTCGGTGGCAATACAAAACTACAAACAGAACCAAAGCCAAAACGTTAAGTTACTTTAAAATATTTAGTTTTTGATGTCAGTAGTCTTTTTTTTAAGTTTTTTATTGTTTGCTTTTTAGTACCAACTTCCGGCCATCCCAATCCATGAAGGAACTGTAATACTGGTAGTAATCGAAAACTGAGAAATAACTGCACTCTCGAGGTATAATTCTGTTCATCACTCCGAAGATCCTCATTTAATCTTCACCTGATTTGTATGGAACCACCTATAAGGTACCCCCTTTTCAAACAAATGAAGAATTTTTAAAACCGGTCCAGGCGTCTTCGAGTAATCGGTGAACATACATAAAAAAAGTATACATACATCCAGACGAATTGAGACCCTCCTTCTTTTTTTTGAAGTGGTTAAAAATATTTCCAACAAACGAAAAGAAACAGACATAATCTTCTTTAAAACCGTCGGTAAACTAAAATCGACAAGACCCGACACAACACGGAACGAAACTTCGGAAACTAAAGTGCATTTAGCGAAACTAAATGTACGGAACCGTCCTGGAGTGTTTCCCAAACTCCTTCAAGCTCTAGAACATACTGAGATGTTTGCTTTATATCGGAAACAATTACTTTTTGCTATCGCCTTTGGATCTTGTCAAGATGAGGGAAGGGCGAGTTAGTTCCGAATTGAAGAATAACAGAGCTTTTGGATCTTGAATTGTAATTCGTTTAGATGTTAAGAGCGTCGTGTGAACTCCCGCGTTGGCCTAGTGGGCATAAGCGCGAATGCTACGCTAGAGGTCGGCTAGAGGTTCGATTGCCACGTCGAGGAAAAAGTGTTATTGGGTTTTTCTATGAAATTCTCAGTAGCAGCGGAGTTAGGATTTGTGCCCTGTTAATGGTAATAGGCTTGCCCCTTATTACATGGGACCTAAAACATACTGGCGAACTGTGGGTGTACATTGGTACACCTCTGCGAAACCCTTCGGGAAATACAGGCGTGATTGTATGTATACAAGTAAATCTTGAGATTTGAACTTGAATACTTTGGTGCGTACAGTAGAAGTGTTAATACAAAGACAAAAGTTTCATATAACCTAATAAGCGTAATGAAGAGTATTACTTTTTACAACAACTCGTTAGTAGTTAATGCGTAACTGTAGTAGGGTACGCAGTTACGTGGTAGTGATAATATGTACACAGCTTGATAATACCATTTAGGGATGGAGACAAGAAGGTAAAGAAAAGAAGAAGTCGATGAGTGATTAGCTGCTGCGCTGCATGTCGTGGTGTTCGATTCTAAGGAACAAATATTTGTATGGCCTAATAGGTAGTTGTTCCCCCATAAAACAGGAAATATCCTGGCGTGGGGAAAACTTGTTAAAAACTAAACTTTGGATGGTAATGATCAACCGATGTAATCTATTAAAATATTCAAGCCAAAAAATGTCAAGCCCGCCTCACTATTCCCAACCACTGCAACTCCTGAAAGCCAGAATCAACAATGAACACGACCGCCAGAAAAGCGCCCAGGCAATGAAGCTCGACGAGACCCGGAGAAATGGTACAACTGTCTTTGATTCCGCAACGAAATTAATCAGAAAAGATTAGCGGAGGGGTAAGAAAAACATAATTCCACTTCCCTCCAAACAAGCAGGAGACGGAACAGAATTAGGCCAATAGGCTCAAAGGGGTGTTTGCAACTGGGAGAAGCCCAGATTGCCAAGTATTACAATATTCATTAACTGATTGGGTCCTAATGTGAGCTGTTACATTACATGAAAACCACACGTCAACCAAAAACCTGCAAACCAAATTGAAGACAGCCACCCTCGGTAACAATTTCATTTCCATCGATCCAACGAGGTATTCTCAACTTGACACCGAACACTGGTTTGTCACACATACCATCACGCCTGTATTCCCCTAAGGGTTAGGCAGAGGTGTACCAATGTACACTCACAGTTCGCCTATATGTATAGGTCCCATGTAACAGGGGGCAAGCCTATTGCCATCAACCGGGCACAAATCCCAACTTTGAGCTACGACCTAGTGAGATTTTTTAGAAAAACCCAAGAACATTTTGCACGACCTAGGAACCTAACCCAAGACCTCTACATAGCAGTCACACTTAGGACTACTAGACTAACGAAATTTAAGACAGCCACTCTCAGTAACAATTACATTACCATCGATCCAACGAAGTATCCCTAACTTGACACCGAACACCGGATTGTCACAACAACAATATAACAACGGGGAACTCAAATTCCTCAAATTAAGCGAATTTGAGCCACCAACTTTTCTCAGAGCGAACGAAAATTTGAGAAGCACCCGTAAAGTTTTACGAAACCCATTGTCACCTTTGATATCTTGATAACAGAATGTAATTCGAAGACGAGATCAAAGGTCTTTGAGGATAAATTCTCAAAATACCTGCCCCCGAAATGCCTTTGACGTAGATCAGAAACACCTGTAAAAATTGGCCCTTTTTAGGATTCTGTAGTCGATAAGAAAGATTTTTTATTGTGTTTTTTTTTTACTGTATTTTTGTTGGCCTAGTGATCCTAAGCGCGACTGCTACGCTAGAGGTGTCGATTCCCAGGTCGAGTAAAAACTGTTATTGGGTTTTTCTATGAAATTCTCAGTAGCAGCTAGGAGTTAGGATTTGTGTCCGGTTAATGGCAATAGGCTCGCTTCCTTTATCATGGGACTTAAACATACCGGCAAATTGTGGGTGCAAATTGGTATACTTCTGCCTAACCCTTCCGGGAATACAGGCGTGATGGCATGTTGTTGGTGGTGTTGCAACTTGGTCTGTACTGTACTGCGGCCCCGTTGGTCTCGTGGTCGCAAGCTCGACCGCTGAGCCCCTCGCTAAGCAGTCCTGGGTTCGATTCCCAGGTCGGGCGAATGTACTTGGATAACTAAGCAACTACGGAACCAGACACTACGCGTTGCCCAACAAGCACTTCACCGGGTCCATAGGACATTATAGCTTGAAAAAATGTTAGGAATGTTAGAGCAAGAAAAGTTTGGGACATTTTCTGAACACGCAAAGTAAGCACAGAAGGGAATTCCTTGAATTTTTCAAAGCATGAATTTCGGCAAGCAATGTGAATTTTGCATTGAATAATTTTGTAATTTTCGGGCTGTAAGATTTATTTAATTTACTTTGGTTAATCTTATTGTGTTTGTTAATTTAAGCTTAACAGGATTTTGATTTTGTTAATTTATTTCGATTATTTTATTACCATTTAGTGTGATATAGAATGTCTAGTTGTAACCTTGAAATTTTTGATGATATTTTTCTTATTAATAATTAAGGCTAATGAGTTATTTACATCTATAGCCCGACTTCACTTACTTTTGGGCAAAAGCCTCTTTTTATTGTGAGCATCGTACGCCCTTTTTTCTTGTCTTTTTTTTCTGCCTGGGGCAAAATAATTGCATCATGGATGTCCTTTGCCCTGGGATGAGCAGAGAGGTCTGTCAGACACTTACTGACGGGAACCCAGGAGCGTAAGTGCCTTCTACCTCCACACTATACATAATTGTAATAGTAAATTATAGTTAGTTTCCCAGTAACAAAAAACGATGAGAGATCTGTGAATACTTAAAAATTATTATCTCAGGCAAACATTTTTACGAGACACAAACAAACAGATCAAGAAACAAAATGTCAGCAGATTATAAAGACTACTAAATTATTCCTAACTCAACCAAAATCTAGCCAAAGTCTGGATATAAATATGACTGCCAATAGACATAAGAAATAAGTATTCTGGGTAGGTATTAAACCAAGGCACAATACGAAATGAAATAAGTAATCAGCTTTATCTTCTTCATTATCGTGTGGGCAGTAAGGTCTAACGACCCCACACACCCTCGTGTCACAGTTTCTAAACCACCTCAAGGGCCTCACTCTGACATGGTTACCGATGCCAGTGATGTTCAAGCTAAACTTAGAAAGTACATATGAAATAGAAAAAGTCACATTGGTACTTGCCCGTGCCCGGTTGCGAACCCACAACCTCGTGCATGAGAGGCGGGTACCTTAACCACTGGGCCATCACGACACACAAGCAGCTTGATTAGACATAAGAATACAACGCTCAATGGCATTTGTTTTACTTTATGAGAAGCTTTGGCACTATATCGCCTCGCAAATCATCACTCTGTCGACTAAAACGCCAAATAGTCCGAGACCAGAGTCTAGAGATCAACGTTATTTAACGTTCTTGAATTTTTTTTCACAATAGATGGAGCCTGAATAGTGGACCCTAATTCAGTTATCAAGTATGTTTATGTGTTTTTTATCGATCACAGATCATAGTTTAGGATAAATAATAAGAAAAAATGAAGCAAACAGGTGAGAATTTTCAAAAAACATATTACATTAATAAGTTGTGATTTGTTTCCAAAATTTCTGTTTCATAAGCCACCCAGTATACCCATAGTCCTAACGTATGTGAACCTTCAGTCTTTGGGTAACTCGAGCAAGCAAAAGATGGTATTACTTAAGTGTTTTACTTCAGTTAGCTTAACTAATTACTATATTAACTTAAAAGAAAAATATATTAATTAATATTTAAATTAAATGGCAATTTCCTCGCCTCCTATTACCTACATGGGACCCAAAACATACTAGAGGTCTGTGGGTGCATAATAAAAAAAATATTGGTACACCTCTGCCTAACCCTTCGGGGAATACAGGCATAATGGTATGTTTGTTAAATTAACAAAAGTCACAGTGAACTGACAGGTTCAGTTGACATGCAGCCCGTTTTCCTGCAATGTACACCACCATGAATAGTGCTGCTTTTTCAGCATTCTTCAGTCATGCTATAGCAACGCCTTTTTTTAGGAAATCATCAAATGACTTCTTCAGATATGGACGGAGCGAAAGAGAGTGTCAGACTCTTACTGACTAAAACCCATCCGTGTTCCTCCTAATGCTATTTGCGTCCAGGGCCTCGATGACTCGAAAAAAATCCGCAACCTGACCGCCATGTCTAGCATTGCTTGTTCAGCATTCTTCAGTGACGTAAGTCTGGCGCATCCTGGCTCTTAGACTACACAGATCGTCGAAAGTACACCTTTTGTTATTCGTATACCACTTCCAAGTCAATTTGGTAGTTCAAACTTAGCTTATTTCCTATGGGAAATTCTCAGTAGACACGGCAGATACAGGTAAATTGATTCTGGGAAACACGAGACGAGATCCCTCACTATGTAAAGTTTGATGTAGATTTTCTCTTTAGGGTTCCGTACCCTAAGGGTAAAACGGAACTCTATTACTAAATAAATTGATTAAAAAACAGACAGATTTAAATCAAAGTACCTACTATCAGCCACAGCGTTTTCATATCTGATAAGAGCTATTTCTAGGGTTACGTACCCAAAGTGTAAAATGGGACCCTATTACTGAGACTTCGCTGTCCGTTTATCTGTTTGTTTGTCTGCCAGTCTGTTACCAGGCTGTATCTCATGAACCGTGATAGTTAGACATTTGAAATCACAGATGATGTATTCTGTTGCCGCTATAACAACAAATATCAAAAAACAGAATAAAATAAATATCTAAGGGGGCTCCCGTACAACAAAGATACTTTTTTGCTCCTTTTTGCCCGATATTGATTATGGCATCAGGTAGACGCTTGTAATATTTACTTATTTATATTCACTTTAAATATAAATAAATAATTAAATTTAAATAAAGCAAAATTATTTAATGTTGCATGGGATCCCTTCCCATGCAACAAACGATATTTTTGCCGTTTTTATAGATAACGGTACGGAACCCTTCGTGCGCGAGTACGACTCGCACTTGACTGTTTTTTTCTTTTCTATTTGAATGTTTCGTCGCCTACGGCGGTATGTAAGACTTTAGTAGTTTGTTGGAGTATTTGAGATTTTGTTTTTGTTTTTATTTATTCGAAAATGTATTTTTGTTTAAGATTTTAAATGGAAATGCTATAGCATAAGGTGCGTGTTTTTTTAATAATAAATTCTGTGGCTTATAATTTTTTTGGAAGCCATGTTTAAGGAATATATCTCGCGGGTTCACCCGCGCTCTGCTACGTCTTTGGTTATTGCTCTGCACTTGTTGGTCGTAGCGTGATGTTTTACCGTGTCGACGGCGCGTTCGTGTTCCACGCGCGCCTCAAAGAGATGTCAGCAAACTTGGATGGGGCCACTGAGGGCCGATGCCGGCCGGGGCTGCGGGTTGTTCGAAAGAGATACCGCGCCCCCGGAACGCAAAGGGCACATGAAGGAACATAGACGGGTTTTAGTCAGTAAAAGTCTGACACTCCCTCCCGCCACGCCCAGGGCGGGGGAAGTTACTTGATGATTTCCCGTCTATAAAAAAAAAAAAGCGTGATGTTTTATACTTATATACCTTTTTCTTGAATCACTCTCGCATTAAAATCCGCTCCGTAGCTTAAAAGATCTAAAAGCGGACAAAGGGACAGACGGTGGAAAGCAATGAAGAAGATGTAGTTTTCAGCAATTTTTTTTAATAATAATTTGCTATTTTGACTGCCTCGTTAGCCTAGTGGTCCTAAGCGCGACTGCAACGCTAAATGTCTTAGGTGCGATTCCCAGGTTGAGCAAAAAGTGTTATAGGTTTTTCTATAAAATTCTCAGTAACAGCTCGGAATTAGGATTTGTGCCCGGCTAATGGCAATAGCCTCGCCCCCTATTATATGGGACTTAAACATACGTACTGTGGGTGTACATTGCTACACCTCTGCTTAACCCTTCGGGGAATACAGGCGTGATGGTAAATTAATGTTTGTTAGAAAACAT
The DNA here is from genome assembly GCA_932526535.1 of Caradrina clavipalpis. NCBI lineage: Eukaryota > Metazoa > Arthropoda > Insecta > Lepidoptera > Noctuidae > Caradrina > Caradrina clavipalpis. Next base: position 10,319,533 of record OW052111.1, read on the forward strand.
TATTTAATTAAATTACTATCTTTTGTTATTTTTCTTGGAAAACTTCTGTTCAAGAAATCTTAAACAAGACTAGTTTATGTTTACAATATCATTGGTGACATAGACACCCACTAAACCATAAACGGAATTAATTTCCTTACTCCACTTTGTCCCTATATTTGCCATTACTCCGACCTCTAGGCAATTAATTTATCGAAAACTCTAAACCCATGTACACCGAACCTCACAAGTTTCGCAATATATTGTACGTATGTAACGTTAATTAACAGACACTGAGTGGTGTTGGGTACTCTTAATTAGGAAAGTTTTGGGCAGCGGTCACCTAATCTCGCGAAGGGTCAGACAACGAGTAGGTAGGGTTGGCACCCTTAATCTTTTATAGAATACTAGCGGACTATCTGCGACTTCGTTCGCATGGCTTATATTTTCACCAGCAGTAAGTTACGTCTTTGGTTACAGCTCCGCTCCCGTGGGTCGTAGCGTGATGTTATATAGCCTATGTTATTCAGGGATAATGCGGCTTTCTAACGGTAAAAGAATTTTTGAAATCGGTCCAGTAGTTTTTATGTTTATTCGTTATATACAAAAATCCAAAAATACTTTCCTCTTTATAATATTGGTAAGTAGTCTAAAATATTTAGAAAGAATAAAAGAAAGAAAAACCAGCGAAAGCGACGCACATAACAACACATAACATTTCTTATACTTAAGGTATCTGCCAATGAAAATCGCGTCGGAATTGGTTCAGCTATTTCGGATATAAGACGGAACAAACAGATAGACAAAAAAATATTTTTTTATCCATTTCATTACAACATTAATTTATTTATTTTGTAAAATCTGTAATTTTGACGTTACAAACAGACCCTTCCATTTTATTCATTAGAGATTGCATTCTATATGACGTAGATGTATTTCATAATCCTACTTATTTCACATATTTGTATGCCATATACATATGTACATATGTATGGTTGTTCCGGGTCTGGTTGTTTGTGTATGTGAGTTTATAATTATGTTTGTTGACGCACCCATGATATAAGAGAAATTGTTTGGATGGTGCAAGCATTTCTTTAAAATAATACATTTATATCTTACTACCGAATTGCCCGCGACTTCGTCCGAGTTATTTCAACCGCCAAAAGTTACGTCTTTGGTTACTGCTCCACCCCCGTGGGTCGCAGCGTAATGTTTTAAAGCCTATGTAATTCAAGAATAATTGGTTAAAATCGGTCCAGTACTTTCGGAGCCTATTCGTTACAAATACACAAGCAGGCAAAGCAAAAAATCTTACCTATTTATTTATAATACTAGTATAGACGAAGCAAATAATCTGAAATACATAATATATAAATATTGTGTTAAACATAGAAAATAATAAAAAGATTTTATTAAAATAAAAATAAAATTAACATACTTTTACTCACAAGCATTCTAAAATACGTATTAAAAATTTGAAAAAGAATAAAAGTATTCTATTTTACTCAAAAAATAAATGTATTTTTATTTTTTAAATATAGCAACCCTACTAGATAAGTAGGTACTTGTGTTGTTTGCATTCAGAAATAAGGTCTTTGCTGGGTTGATTCCGAAAGAGGTTTTTACTTCATAATAAAATTCCTTTATTATGAAACACACGACACGGATGACATGACGACATGATTGGCTGTTGTGCTGCGGGTCGCGGGTTCGATTACTGCGCGGAACTGATGTTTGTATGGCCTACAGGTAGTTGTTTCGGATCTGGCTGTTTTTGTATGTAAGTTTATAAATTTGGGAAAGCCGTTAAGATACAGGAGAAATTTCTGATGGGGGGCAACGTCAAAAAAAAAAACCAAATTTGATACCCCGTGGTTTTTTCCCCCGCGTTAAATTACAACCTTGGCTTTGCTTCGCTCCCGTAAGTTGTAGCGTGGTGTTATAATTATAGCATAGAGGTACTATTACTCATGAATCTGACTATCATACACAAAAAGAATATTTCAAATCAAACCGGTAGCTCCCAAAATTAGCCCGTTTGAACAAACAAACAAACCTTCAAGCTTTATTCAGTATCAGTACAGATAAATAGACAAAATACAGGAAACAGCAGATTATTTTCACGATTTCGATACTAATCCCTAAACAAAAATTAACCACTTCTATGTATGTAGTGGCGCAGGTATCCAATTGGGTAGTTGACACCACTAACCAATAATTTTAAGTCACAACTTTTCTAAAAAAGCACTTCATTTTACTCATGAAAACCGATTATTTTTCAATTTATTGTAAAATTCGATTTTTACTTACTCTAAAATCAATTAAGTAGGCTACGTAGTGACGTCACAGCGTGCTATTGCCGTACAAAATCTATGGGAGAATCGCGTTTTGACAGTTCATAAAAAGTATGTCAATTGATGGCGGTGGACACTACCCAATTTACCCTGCCACCCTGTACATCCTAGTTACTTAGAAAGCTAAAGTGGTTTACTTAATACTAATCTTAGAGGATTCAAGTTTTAAGTACTGTTGACTTAAAGTTTTGCTTTCTGAACGATTCTGTTCAAAATCAAATACTCTCTTGGGTTCGTATCGTAAATCCGTAAAGGTTATATTAGGGTAGGTCCTAAGTAGAGATTATAATATGTGAACTTAGTTGTGTGTTAAGTAATGGATGGGTCAGGAATTAACAAGTATAATGGAAGTTGCTTAGGCGGTTCGCAAACGTGGATACTTAAGTGTCTTGTGTTTGACACAAGCAACTGTCAAAAAATATTTTTCATCTGTCAAAATAAATAAAATTGAAGTGTGTGTTTGACATGTTAAAATAACAGCTTGTAACTAAATGACTCTGACTGTTTACACGATACTTGAACCAAAAAATCATTTTTTAATATATTTGTCTGTCTGTCTGTTCGCTCCAGCTAATCTCTGAAACAGCTGAACCGATTTTGACGGGGTTTTCGTTGGCATATAGCTGATGTTACGAGTAGAAGGAGTAACTTTTATTTTAAGCTACTTTTTATAAATAAAAAATATGTAGTATGTTTTTTTGTTTCTATGTGTTTGTTTTTCTAATAAATAGAATAAAAAATAATATCACACACATACATTCAAGCCTGTATTCCCCGAAGGATTAGGCAGAGGTGTACCAATGTACACCAACAGTTCGGTATGTTTTAGGTCTCATGTAATATGGCGTGAGCCTATTGCTATTAACCGGGCACAAATCCTACCTCCGAGCTGCTACTGAGAATTTCATAAAAAAAACCCAATAGCACTTTGCTCGCCCTGAGAATCAAACCCCAGACCTCTAGCGTAGCAGTCGCGCTTAGGAACACTAGGCTAACTAGGCAGTCGATAGAGAGTGGAACAATGAAGGTTAGCAAAAAAAAAGCATAAGAGAAATTAACCTTTTAAAAGCTTGTGTTAATTCTGGTTAGCACACAAAGAGTAGACCGATTCAGACAATAAACTCATATACAGGGTGTTTGGCGCATGGACCGACACAATTTTTTCAGGCATTTGGGAGGTCACTAGATAGGTTTTACAAAAAAAAAAGTAAAAAAAACAAAACAAAATAGTTATTTCTAATTAAAGGAAACATTTTGGGCATTTTTTTCACTTTTAAAAAAAAAACCTATGTAACCAACCGTGACATTTGGGACAAAGGGCGTATGGGTAGAACCTAGCTAATGACCTCCCAAATCCCTGAAAAAATTGTGTCGGGCCATGCGCCAAACGCCCTAAATATACAACTGTTGTCGGTAAGTACCTGAAAAAAAAATAACATTTACAGGTTTTTGAATCACGTACCTTTCATACCTACTAAGGGTACTTACACACAGAGTATATTGACAAAACTTTTTAAAAATCGTGTACATTGAACAATACTCTTTGGAATGAATAAACGCGACGAAACAGACTTCAGTTGTGAACACATTGTTCTATGAAAAATTCAGGATTGAATAGGATTTTTCAGTGTGTTCGAATGTAAAATGGCTAGGTGTTCAGGAATTTTACATGAGCTTTTCAATGGCTGTTGGAACTGTACTAGGTAGCTTTTTCTTTGTACTTTTAGGGATTGAGAGTACTCTTAAAATAATAATGAAATAAAAATTTGCTGCTCATACATACATAGGTTAGTCAAAGGTGTGTACCAATGTACGGTCAACAAAAGAGATAAGTAACCAGACCGTCTAATATAGTTGAAGTTTTCTTTCAAACCGGTGGTCGTTTTTAAATACAATTTAATTTAGTTAACTGTTTATTTTCTATTAATATATTTAAAATTCATTAAAAATAACTATCAGTTTTTGCAAAACTTTGAGTTTATTAGGCGACCCTGGTTACTTATCTCTTTTGCTGACTGTACACCTACGGTTCACCGGTATGTTTAGGGGGCGAGCCTATTGCAATTAACCGGGTACAAATCCAAACTCCGAGGTGCTACTGAGAATTTCATAGAAAAACCAAATAACAATTTTTGCTTGATCTGAGAATTGAACGCGAGACCTCTAACGTAGCACCACGATCGATTTCGATCGCGGCGACCAATCTCGATAGAAACTAGCCAAGTATGCAGGAAATATACCTAATAATGCACAAGTGTGTGCGCAAACACAGGTGCACTCCCTCTTCCCTCACTCTCATAGTCCGATAGGACCGCAATCTGACACAACCGGGCCAGAGCAGGGACCAACGGCTTTATATGCTTTCTGAGGCACGGGAGATTCACACTGCCAACTTCCAAACTCCGGATAGCTACTGAGAAATTCCTAATGGAAAATCCCAATAAAATAATAGGCTTAGGTGGCAAACTTTGCCAAAAGAAACGTTTGTCGACGCTATCTGGCACAGCAAAAGAAAAATAAATGTAGAAGACTTACCATTTAGGTGTCTTATAATCTAACTTATTTTGAAAACATTTTTGTTTGAAAAGAAAAAAGACGAAAGGCGTATGTAAGGATCGTAGCAGGTTTCTGCAGGCGTTTTGTGGTTTCTGCCTACCCCCATGGCAAAAGACGATGGTTTATGTATGTATTTATTTTATACTTATGAATTTGAAGGATTTATCATTTAAATGTTTTTTGACACTGAAATAATGTTAAAAGCATTTATATATTTTTTTTTGTAAATGGGGTTGCTTTTTTTTACACTTTTTGCCTTTTTTTTTCTTTTTTATAGACGGAAAATCATCAAATAACTTCCCCCGCCCTGGGCGGGGAGGGAGGGAGTGTCAGACTTTTACTGACTAAAACCCGTCTATGTTCCTTCATGTGCCCTTTGCGTTCCGGGGGCGCGGTATCTCTTTCGAACAACCCGCAGCACACTTTTTGCCTAACCTAAGAATTAAACCCAAAACTACACCTTCAACACTTGCGACCACGAGACCAAAGTGGCAATCAAAACAGAGTAATACCAAGTATCAAAATTATATTTCGTAATCAACCCAAGTCAATAAATCTGTTGGGAGAGTGTTAGTTATACAACTTAAAGTACTACGGTGACTTAATAATTGCTTAAGTTTAGTGCTTAGCTTATGGTCGGGGCGTTTACTGGCATAGTTCGAGTTTACACGGGTTTAACTTAAGTAGAGATTGAAGGGTTTACGTAAACAGGAGTTGCGTAATACGTGGCGTTCGATGTTTGAGTCGGAAGTCAAATTATGTGTTACTAGTGGACCGCCTCGTCTTCATCATCATTATATCAGCCGCAGGACGTCCACTGCTGGTCATAGCCAATACATTTCCAAAAAGACCGGTTGTAAGCGGCCTGCACCCTACGCCTTCCTGCGGTTTTAATCAGCCCCCCTAGCCAAGTCACAAACGATAATCGTAAACGCTCGGTAGGTACCAATAGATTTTCAACTTAATACCCAAGAGTCTTAAGTTGAAAATCTATAAAAGATTTCTAAGCGTTAGCGACTGGAACGCACGAAAACGCTATGCAATCTTCATTAGATCTTCAACTTAAAATCAAGCATATAAAGTTCAAGATCTATTAAAGCCTACTCAGCGTTTGCGTTTATCGTTTGTGACTTGGCTAGGGGGGCAGGTCGTTACATGCCTTCACTCGTATAGAAACTTACGACTTGATTTCTTTTGATGCAAACAAGCCGACGACCCACCTGCACCTGGAGCCATGTAACAAAACGATAAACGCAAACGCTGAGTAGGCTTTCATAGATCTTCAACTTTATGTGCTTGGTTTTGAGTTGAAGATCTAATGAAGATTGCATAGCGTTTTCGTTCTTTCCAGTCGCTAACGCTTAGAAATCTTTAATAGATTTTTAACTTAAGGCTCTGGGGTATCATCATCTGCCTAGCCTTTTCCCACCGATGTCGGGGTCGGCTTCCAATCGAACCGGGTGCAGCTGAATATCAGTATTTTACATGGAGCGACTGCCTATCAGACCTACACAACCCAGTAATGGGTAATACGATACTCTTGGTAAGACTGGTTGTCAGACTTAAAAAAAGTATAAAGTTTAAAATCTATTGGTACCTACCGAGCGTTTACGATTATCGTTTGCGACTTGGCTAGAGGGCCTGGTGTTAAGTGGTCAACGCTACCTATAAACATCTGCAATACCAGAGGCCTTGCAAATGCGTTGACATCCCTGTGACAAAGTTCAAATGTGTCATGTGCCTGTGATACCCGGGCACCAATACCCTTCAAACCGGAACACAGAAACGCTGCTTTGCGGTAGATTTAGTACTCGTGCCCCGGCCAATGGTAGTTGGAGGAACACCGTAAGGTTTTAGTCGGTAGGAGACCCACACACCCCTCTGCCTTCCCCGAGGCGGAGGTAGTCCATGATGATTTCTTCAGTACAAAAACAAAAACCGGCCAAGTGCATGTCGGACTCGTGCACGAAGGGTTTTTAGTACCTATTTGTTGTTATAGCGGCAACAGAAATACATCATCTATGAAAATTTCAACTGTCTATCACGGTTCATGAGATACAGCTTAGTGACAGACGGACGGACAGACAGATAGACAGACAGACAGTCAGACGGACAGCGAAGTCTTAGTAATAGGGTCGCGTTTTACCCTTTGGTTACGGAACCCTAAAAAGAGGTATTTAGCTTAATTATATAGTTTACACAGACAAAATCGCAGACAAAAACTAGTTTATACAAACAGCTGTAAAAACCACGAGCTGAAACTTGGATAAAAAAATAAAAATGTCGAGTCATCGTTATCGAGATGCCTTCGGCACTTTTTGTGAAGCAATTGTAGTAACAGCGTAGAGGCACGTGAAAAGTAAATAATTGGGGACACGAATATTTCGAGCGCTTTCGTTTAGTTATCGAAAGCCTAGTGTCTGTCTGGGAATGTCAAATCGGTAAATAAAAAACTCGAATGCGTGAAAAAAATTATAACATACCATCACGCCTGTATTCCCCGAAGGATTTGGCAGAAGGGTGCCAATCTACACTCACAGTTCGCCAGTATGTTTTTAAATCCCATGTAAAAAGGGGCGAGCCTAATGCTATTAACCGGGCGCAAATCCTAACTTCAAGCTGCTACTCAGAATTCCATAGAAAAACCCAATAACACTTTTCAATTAAAATAATTTTATACTATTCGAAGTATTAAATATACGAATCTAATAACGTATTATATATTTTATCCAAACCGGTTGAGCCGTTGAGTAGTTTCAAACAGACATAATATATTCATCAGTCAGGTGAAAAGTTAGTCAAATTATTTGTTTGGGTTCCGTACCTTATAGGTGCTAAAAGGTCATATAATTATATTAAGATCTAAGAAACTTAGTAACAACAAAATCAGGATTAACATACACACGAACAGACTAATTACACACACTTAAATATTTAGACATTGTTTCCTCTGTCTTCTTTGATTGTAACCAGAAATTATAATTATAGTAGCTTCTGCCCGCGACTTCGTCCGCGTCAAAGTCGCTAACGTGATATATTATCCCACGGGAACCGTACATTTTACCGGGATAAAAAGTATCTTATGTGTTATTCCTTACTAAAACCATCTCAGTGCCAAATTTCATCCAGATCCGCTCAGCCGTTTGAGAGTGAAGAAGAGACAAACACACAAACTTTCGCTTTTAAATATTAGTGCAATTTTCCTTTGCAAAAAGGGACGTATCAAAAATAAGTTAAGAAATCCCTGATCTATTCAAAATCAGCACACCGCATCCATTCCAAATTCAATTGAGTCTGCAACCGACACGCATGCTCATTATGAACGACAATACATAGACATTTTTTGTTCACTAATGACGGTACGTCGACCCCATTGTTCCTAGCGTTACCTTAACGAGGACCGCATTTTAGACTTCAATCATTAAAGGATATCTTATGTGTTGGATCAGCGACTCTTTTGTAAAACCTTTTTGGTTAGAAATTTGGATTAAAAAGAGGGTGGATTAAAGGAGGTTCGATGTTGTTAATGCGGGTTCGGTTTTAGACATATGAGTTTGTAATTGACTAGGTTTTGTCTGTTAGTTTGTTTGCGTGTATGTTGGTTGTTACAGGTTTTTGGGCAGGATCTAATGTAGTAAAAAAAACAAATTGTAGTAAGTATAATAGGTAGTTTTTGTAGTAGTCATGTCCAAATAGTTCATGATTGTTCTCCTTAAATAAAATAAGCCATCTGCTTCGCTACCTGGCAGTAGAACTTCCATTAAAATTGATCCAAACGTTTCCGAGATTAGCCGAAAAATAAATATGATATTTTTTTCGTACTAGTGTTATTTGTGTACTTTTATGTTATAAGTACCAGATATGAGAAAAAACAGTTTTTCAAATATTGTTTATCCAAATTCATTCTGCCGTTGTGGCTTGATTTAATAACAAACATACATTCAAACTTTCATATTTATGTAATAGTGTATGGTTGTGGGATTATATTTTTAGGCAAAGTTTGCTACATAAACTCAATATGTAAAATTTTTAAAACAATAAAATTCGCTCCCAATTTGTCTAATTCAAAAATTACATTAACACACACCAACCAACGGAACTCCAACATTATTTACATTAAGCTAAAAATCAAATTTCAATGCAAATGTCTTTTATAGAGCAGAACTTTGCATTTCATTACACGGCTGTCATAGACACATTGAGCGTTTTTCAATTTCCGTTCCATTTCCTGGTAGTTGTTCCAGTGAACGAAGGCTTATAGCTAGTTAGCGACACAAACCATTTGTTGTCATAATTGTAAACTAGTATTAGAGTTCTTCGTGAAGGAACTCGCCCAGATTAGTGATGGAGCTCGTCAAGTACTGCCACCATACCTATTTCTTCCGAAAAACTGTGTTGCTGTGTTCAGGTTTGTAGGGTCTGGCCTTTTTTTTAACCATGTTCCTTCTTGTGCCCTTTTGTTCCGTGGGCGCGGTAACTCTTTCGAACAACCCGAATATTTGCTGACATCTCATTAAGGCAAGCGTGAACACGAACGCGCCGTCGCCACGGTCTGTTGTTAGTTAACGTACGGACGGTGAGCTACCCATTGCTCATCGTCCACAGACCAGCGTCTACGGTGGCCGGGAGTCGTCTCGCAGCTCCCGACGCCTGGAGCATCTCCCGCGGCAGCTGCTGGGACGAGAGATTCTGCGCCTCTCCCGTCCCGCCACCTCAAGGGTCTGGGTGCCGGTGTAATTACAGGCACAAGCAATTTTCAACTTTGTCCTTGGGATGGCAACGCATATGCAAGGCCTCTGGTATTGCAGGTGGCAGTGGTGACCACTTAACATCAGGTGGGCCGTCGGTTCGTTTGCCATCAACAGGTAATTGAAAAAATAACAAAAGCCCCATCTGGTAGGTTTGACACCAGCTTACAACTATTATAAATGCGCGATTTTGAATGGATAATATTCCTAGGCCTTTCGTAAAGAACCGGTTTTATTAATGATCCTACAACATAATTTCTGTATTTGAATGTCTAACCAATCTTCCCGTCATGAAATCTGATGTCAGACTCGTACTCATGATTAATGGATCAAAATAAGGATAAAACGATAATCAAGTAGTTTGCGGAAGTTAAGAATCTATATTAATATTATTAAGGTTCAAAGTTTGTTTGTAAGAGATCATCTCTGGAAGTACCGGTTCAATTACAAGTTTGATTGGTTTTATTTAAAGAAAACTACGTTATTGTTGAGTGCCATAGGCTATGCTTTATAGTATACTAAGACTTGTCTTTTACGCGGATGAAGTAGCGGATAGAAGCTATTGAATTATACAATTTTAATATTATGTTTTGAATAGATTTTAAATGAGATTTATTAAAAATTATAATGTACATTTTTAAAGTTTTTTTTTTTTTGTATGGAATGTTTATGATTGTTATTTTCTTTATATTTGTTAGTAGTCAGTTCACAAATATCATAATAAAATATACACACCCCATGTTACATGGGACCTTAACTTACCGGCAAACTGAGGCTATACATTGGTACACCTCTGCCTAGCACTTTGGGGAATACAGGCGTGATAATGTATATAAGAATTATATATCTCGCCGTTGGTTACCTGAATAAATAAAATAATAATATCTTCGATAGTGCCACGCACCGCTAGTAGAGGCTTTTTAAATATACCCCAAAAATATTACCTTTCTCTAGATAGATAAATGATTTATAGACATAGATTTCTAAGAAAAGAAATATAATAAAAAAAAAGAAAAGCAAATAAATATAGTAACAGAACATGTTTTAGATAAGCTCTCTTTCTATTATCATTTTCGCCCACCCCTTAGGGGTACAGGCGTAGGCATGAGGTTATATTTTTTTCGGAAAATCTGTATAAAAATTTTGAGAAGCTCGTGGCTAAATAATTACAGCCGCATAGACCGATCTTCCGGGCTAAGCCACGCTTGCCGAGGTTGGTCTGTGGATGGGTGACCATTTACCACAGCGACTTTCCTCCGTGCCTCGGAAAGCACGTAAAGCCGTTGGTCCCGGCTGTCATTTGTAGATCTTTGACAGTCGTTACTGTTAGTCAGAAGCCAGAAAGTCTGACAACCAGTCTTACTAAGAGTATCGTATTACCCATTACTGGGTTGTGGAGGTCTGATAGGCAGTCGCTCCATGTAAAATACTGATATTCAGCTGCATCCGGTTCGACTGGAAGCCGACCCCAACATAGTTGGGAAAAGGCTAGGCAGATGATGATGATGATGTATAAACATTTTGTTTGATTTTTTTTTTGATCGCGCTAATCTTTGGAACTACTAGTCCGATTCCATTCTTTCGCTAATAGGAAGTTACGTTATTCTTACTTCTTGCAATTATTATAAATCCGAAAGTTTACATGGATGGTTAGAGGTCGAGGTCGGGTTCAAGCAAAGTGTAATTGGGATTTTCTATGAAATTCTTAGCAGCAGCTCGGAGTTAGGATTTATGCCCAGTTAATGGTAATTGGCTCGCCCCCTATTACATGGGACCTAAATATACCGGCGAACTGTGAGTGTACATTGGTACACCTCTGCCTAACCCTTCGGGGAATACAAGCGTAATGGCACATATATTTAAGTCCCATATAAAAGACCTTCATAACAAATATCATAATCATTAAACTTAAGTTTTATTCACAAACGAATTCAAGAAAAAAACCCTTCTTACTCTACCCATATCAAAACATCTTTATTGAAGGTACCTCTTAACTTTAGTGCACTCCTCTCAGGGCTGTCCCCTAATCAGTAAAGTCTCCTAATAATAGCATATAGGGTTGTCACAAAGGCAAGTTAAATTGAGATCTCTAAGAAAAACGGAACCCTTGTGTTTGCAGGGCTCTCGTGATGTAACGAGCCCATTACACTTTGTGCCAAATTTAAGGATACAGTGTTTTTTTTTTTGTTTTTTACTGGTACCTATTTAGGTGAGGGTGTGGAATAAAAATAGAAGATGAAGAATGTCTAGGTACACAAGTCTTTGGCGTTTTTATTTAGTTTACTGGATATTTTTGCTTATATTATGTGGGGTCAATTCCCAGGTCTAGTAAAAGTATTACTGTGTTTTTCTATGATATTCTTAGTAGTAGCTCGGAGTTAGGATTTGTGCACTGATAATGGCGATAGGCTCGCTCCCTATCACAAGGGACCTAAAATATACCGACGAACTGTAGATATACATGGGTACATCTCTGCCTAACCCTTCGGGGAATACAGACATAGCAGTATGTGTGTGATTCTTGTAATTTTATGATCTAAGGAGTCTGTACTTTTGTTATTATGATTCGATTACTTTTACCGTACCTTTATTCTGGTAAATAACGTGCCCTTCATTCATGACAAGGCACTTTTAAATGTCAAAAACCAAGAAACAAATTCAAACTAGTTTGCCTTCCCAAAAGGCAGTTTTGTTAGGAGAACAATAAACCACAAAGCACCCAAAAAATCTACCTTCCCTTATTACACATACGCATTCTAATTGTCCAACCACCTTCCAAGCACAATAGGCCATGCAAAATTGATTCACATCCTTTACAAACTCCATACATACATTTTCTGTCTGACGTCACAAAACAAATAAACGACCCACTTTCTATGCACGCCATTGTACAGGCTTGTTAAGGTACAGTTGTAAAGTGACAATTTGCGAGAAGTGGCGAATGGGAGGCCAGGCCGTTTGGGACAAAGAGATGTAACTATGCCTTAAGTAATATTGCTTTTTATTTTAGAGAAGAAAAGCAGCTTAATGACGTACTGTTAAGCTGTTTGAACATTGTGTTGTGTAGTTTATTTAGAGGGCTTGTGGTTTAGTAGTAGTTGAGATCTTTGTTAAGGAGCTCGTCTGGGGAAGTACTACCACCGTACCTATTTCTGCTGCAAAGCAGCGTTGCTGTGTTCCGGTTTGAAGGGTATGGGTGCCGGTGTAATTACAGACACATGAGACATTTCTATTTTGTCTCTGGGTTGGCAACGCATTAACAAGGCTTCTGGTATTGCAGACGTCTTTAGGCAGCGAAGACCGTTTAACGTCAGGTGGGCCGTCGGCTTGTTTGTCATCCAAGGATATAAAAAAGTGGTTCTCTTGCTGCAGTCGGTCAGACCATTCTCGTTACTAAAGTGGCTGACTCGCAAATCCATTATTGTCTTACTGCAGAGCAAAGACCTCTTCCTACACAGAGGAGGCACCAGCATTGATCACCACGCTTGCTGAAGGCTTAATGAAGATTTCAAACTTATATTAATTATAAATTTCGGGTTTTCTCAATGTGTTCCTTTACCGATTTTTGTTAGAGAAGTGTTCCCACCCACCGAACACTCGCGAGTTAAAGAAATGTTTCTCGATATGTTAAGAAATAAGTAGTAGAAACGAAACAAATACAACGATATCATTTACCTACATACAGCAGTGAACGGCTATAGGCGGATGATTGTACTTTTCTTCGGGAACAGTACTTTTATTCAAAATGAAAGGTATCCTATGTATATGCAACATTTCAGGATAATCGGTTACGTTGTTTAAGCCTGAAAAGGTAACAAACAAACAAACTCACTTCCGCAAAATTTCTAGTTGTAGTTTACCGGCGTTCTTGTCTTCTGTCCACAGCACCGATAAGTTAACTGGGAAGATCTTATCATCATCCATGGTTGACTTTGAAGTGCCGTGTTTGACCGAAGCGGTGAACGCCTGGGAAATAACTTGCCCGGAAACAGATCGACCCGTGAACCCATCTTCCCAGAGACAATGGGACGAGCCGCTCTGCAGGTTGGTACGGAATAATTTAATTAATACGTGCATCAATTCTGCTGAGCGCGCCCGCCTGCTGGCTGTGGGTGAGTGGGAGTCGGGTCTCTGGCTTCAGGCACTTCCGTCGCCCAACATAGGCACTATGTTGAGTGATTCTACATTCCGGCTCGCTACATGCCTGCGCCTGGGTGCACCTTGTGGGGCTCCGCACCGCTGTCAGTGCGGTGAAGCTGTCGACTGCCTCGGACACCATGGCCTGTCATGCAAAAAGAGCGCTGGCCGCATGGCACGGCACGCCAGCATTAATGACATCATCCGTCGTGCTCTTGTCTCCGCCGGAGTGCCAGCTGTTTTGGAGCCAGTTGGCCTGGCACGCGACGATGGGAAGAGACCAGATGGGATGACTATAATGCCTTGGAAGTTGGGTAGGCCTCTGGTGTGGGATGCTACATGCGTCGACACCCTTGCGCCATCCCATCTTCCTTGCACGACGTGTTGTGCTGGGGCGGCTGCGTCTGGTGCGGAAAATCTCAAACGGCGCAAATATATTAACCTTCATGAAAGTTATATGTTTGAGCCGTTTGGGGTTGAAACACTAGGGCCGTGGGGACCGAGCGCTCATCTAGTTTATCGCAATATCGCGAAGCGACTGGTCGATTCTTCACGTGACCAGAGGGCTGGCCTATTCTTTGGCCAAAGAATCAGCATTGCCATACAACGTGGCAATGCTGCCAGCCTTCTGGGCACATGTCCCATTGACAGCGATGCGGATGAGTTTTTTGATGCCCTATGACCTTACTTTTTATATTAACTGTACATACTTAGTTTGTAATTTAATTATTACCTATTTAGTTTTAACTTTGTAGTTGCATTATTATTAATGTTTATTACTTTTCATTATTAAATCTTCCGCATTTATAATATTCGTTAGGATTTATAAATTCCATTGTGAATCACAAATACAGAACCTTACATATCGTATGGCCCACACACTTTTACACACACTTTTTAGCCCTCAAATTAAAGATGACCCACCCCCAAATACAGGCTGAACTTTTCACATCGAACCTTTCATTTACACCTGACGAGCTGACATAAACAAATCGATATAACTACATCCTTTGTCATTTACCGACGCAACCATCAAAGACATTAGGAGCATACGTCGCTGTATTTTAATTATACACTTAAACAAGATAATTAACACAATAAAAGCAGCCAGTTCAATCGAAGCGACCCTTCCTTTACAAATATACGATATTAAATTTTACCTCAAAACTGTTTCTGACTGTCACACCGTGGTGTAACGTTTTTCGGTATTGGATATTTGACATCAACCTCACTGATATTACATACATACATAAACTCACGCCTTTTTCTAATAGGGGTAGGCAGAAACCACATAACGCCACATGCTACTTTACAAACTACTTTTGCCTCGTACACGTTCATACGTCTGGTCATACAAGCACGCCGGTTACGAGTACTGTGCACCCGACTTTTCTGAAGAACCTCACCAATAACCAACCGGCATCGCCACTCACATCTGCCAAATAAATTACACACAATACACTAGACACTACACTAAACAATACACTACACTACACACTACACTACACGCTACACTTCACACTACACTACACACGACACTACACACTACATTACACAAAATTTCCGACAAAATCAAAGCAAGCTAAAGATACTTTATAACATAAGCACAGATTTTCGCATCAAACTATCTTATTTAACACCGAGTTCTAACTTCAGTTCAAGAATTACTTTCCAGTTTCGTGTTTCGAACACTATTCTAACTAGGTACGTTCAAGTTACTAATATAAAAACTTTCATTAAAGCCGAGTCTTAACTTGTCAATATTGTATTGAGGGACTTTAGAATAGCAGGAATAAAGTTCGAATTACAACGACAGACGACTTGTAGTTTGTTTTAAATGAAGAACTTGGTTTGTAATAATATTCTGCAGACCAAATTCGGACACGGCAGCCAATCTCAATCGACACTAGTCAAGTACACAGGAGATATTATAGTGCATGCATGAAATAAAAATATACCATCACGCCTGTATTCCCCGAAGGGTTAGGCAGAGGTGTACCAATATCAATGTACACCCACAGTTCGCCGGTATATTTAGGTCCCATGTAATAGGGGGCGAGCCTATTGCCATTAACCGGGCACAAATCCAAACTCCGATATTCTACTGAGAATTTCATAGAAAAACCCAATATCACTTTTTGCTCGACCTGGGAATCGAACCCGGGACCCCTTGCACCCCTTGCATGCATGAGTGTGGGCGAAAGGGCGCACTCCCTCTTTCCCCACTCCCATAGACTGCTAGGTTGGCAATCCGGCGCAACGGAGGAGAGATCAAGTGCAAGACCACCGGTTTTACATAGTTTCCGAATCACGGGAGTATCACGCCACCAAATACCCCCACACACAACACCCCAACCCCACACAGATAGACTAGCTGCCAGATAGGCTAGCTGCTTTGGCTGGCTAGGTAGATATAAATCTACCTAGCCTGATCCTAACTATGTTGGGGTCAGCTTCCAGCCTAACCAGATGCAGCTGAATACCAGTGTTTTACAAGGAGTGACTGCTTAACTGACCTCCACAACCCAGTAACTGGGCACCGCGATAACCCTTTTGTAAGACTGGTTGTCATACTTCCCGAATAGATCTACGAATGACCGGGACATTCGTATATATCTTTGACAGTCCTTACGGATAGTCAAAAACTTTACGTGATATCCGAGTCACGGGAGTATCACACCATCAACTTCCGAACTCCGGGCTGTTACTGAGAAATTCCTAATGGAAAAACCCAATAACACCACCATATACCCGACCACGAGGACTATCGGGGCAGTAACTAGTATTGTAATGATAGCCAAACAGTACGGTGTAACAGTCAGACCCATTCAAAGCAATTTGTTTATCTCAACCTGTTAAAATTTCTCAATTGCTGTGACAAGGGTCTTTAAATTTTATCGACGCGACAAGGCGTAGCATTTATCCTAACTAATATTATAAATGCAAAAGTTAGTTTGTTTGTTACCTCTTCACGCCTAAATCACTGAACCGATCATCCTGAAATTTTGTATATACGTTGTCAGGTGTACAGAAATGGACATAGGGTACCTTTCATCTCCAAAAATAGTACTGTTCAAGAGGAAAACTACACTAACGTTCTCATGATAATAGATGGCGCCACCTATTTATGGAATCATGGTTAAATTTTGAATATACCCGACATTTCCGCGGACAAAGTCGCGGGTAAAAGTTAGTCTATAATAAAGGTTGGAATTTGCGACTCAGTTTGGCATTTATTATTTGAAGATGATAGCTGAAAACGGCTGAAAATAATGAAGTAAGATTTGTGATTGAGCGCATTAGCGTGGACGAAAGCGCATTTTGATAAAGGTAATACCTGTTTTTGTCGCATGGCAGACTTCTCGTGTTCCAATTTTGAAAATGTCGGTGAGATGTTGTAGGACCAACCGCTGAAAACCTGAATAATTTTGTATTATTTGTATTGTTGAAATCAATAAGTTCCTATTAAATTGACTTGGCAACTACGTGACGTCACAGTTTGCTAATGCCATACATGCCATACAGAATCTATGAGGGCATAGCGTTTTGGCAGCTCATAAAAAGTATGTCAGCTCCGATTACTGCTCTGCTTCAGTGCGTCGTAGCGTGATGTTCTTTACGTATAAACCTTCGTCTTGAATCACTATATCTATTAATGAAAATCACAATAAAATCCGTTGTGAAGTTTAAAAGATCTAGGTGTAAACGGACGCACAGTGGGAGGCGACTTCATTTTAAACTATGTACCGATTGGTCTTCTACGCGAAAGAATTCGCCAACAGAAACTAGTTATATACAATCTGAAACCTCCATTGATGACAGAAGTTCCTGTCTATACAATTCAAAAACTCCAAACTTCAATTTAAATTAAAAAACGAAATCAAAAAATGTCGGCCATGACAGCGTCTGCGAGCCAATATTGTTGGGCAGGAACTCCAAAAATGTCTGCCCAAAAATCACTTTTAATTACGAACCGCAACTGTCAAACGTCAAACGCCGAGGCCGCGGAAGTTGGCGGGAAATTTCAATATTCACTGTTATGTCAACGTAAGAGTTCCACTGGAAGAGGTCGGGATGATATTGGTACTCTTTGGATTTAATTTTGATAGATTGAATTTGGAATGTCTCGTTTTTTTGGGTTGACAGTTTTGTTTTTTATTGTTGGCTTGCTTGTGGCTGGGACTTTGTTTGTGTGTTTTTTTTACACGCGTTTAGTTACGTCTTTGGTTACTGCTCCGCTCCTGTGTTTTGTAGCGTGATGTTATATAGCCTATATTATTCCTCATTAATTTGGCTATCAAATACAAAAATATTTATTCCAAATCGACGGGTAGTTTCAATGATGTTTATTTCATTTAAGCAAACCAACAGATTTTTTTTGTTATTAGTATAAATAGAAATGTGTTCACAAAGTATTTTTTTTGCACGGACCACTAATTCTTTTTTATTCTTTTAATTTTAAAGTTACATCTGTATATAACCTATCTGCCAGTGAAAGTTCCATCAAAAACTAAAAGACAGTCAAAAAAAAATATATTTTATTTTGCAAACACTAATAAACACCAAAACACCTAAAAACACTAAACACCAACAAACACTAAACACAAAAAAAAAACACTAATTTGTCATTTTTTTTTATAAAAAGTAAATGTTATTGAATTTAGTATATTTTATTTGTATAGATAGAAACCTAATAAATATGTATGGCTAGTCTTTAGGAAATTGTCTGTTTTCTGGGTTACAAAAATATCAATGTTATAGTTGTATTAAAAATATAGTCTTCAAGTGTGATGGCCCAGTGGTTAAATCCTGCCTCTCATGCGGGTTCGATACAGGGTAATTACGAATGTGACATTTTCAATTTATATGTTCCTTCTAAGTTTATCTTGATGAAAGAAAACATTGAGAGGAAACCTGGAGTTATAATTATATTAGGCCTGAAACCGCCAATCCACCTATAGCAAGCGTGGTGATCAATGCTCGTACCTTCTCTGTATGAAAAGCCTTAGTATTTCTTTTTTTACAATACCCGTTATATAGATACATTTAACGAGCTTCTAGTAGGCTCACAAGTGGCTTCTATATTCACTAAAGACTAGCAGAGATTAATGAATCACAAACGATGCCATTAGCAACCAAATGGACCTGATATTTTTTAAGTTTTTAATTTATGTTACTTAGCGTAGCACTAAATATTTTTAAGACTAGATACGGCAAAACACCGAAGTACGAGTTGGACTAGTACTTGAAGTGCGTACGTTCGTACTAAAATAAAAAATCGAGAAAAAAAATGTCTATGAAATACTTTTAATTTTTGATTCTATTTTTATTTTTTATAGCGGCAATAATAGCAATACAAACTCTGTGAAAACTTCAACTCTTTAACTATTACGGTTCATGAGATATAGCCCGGTGACAGGCATACGGACAGACAGCGGAAGCTTAGTAATAAAGCTAGCATTTTTCGGATACGGACCACTAAAAACAACGACAGCTGACGGACGACACGGTTGGCGCAGTGGCTAAGTGATTAACTGCTGCGCTACGTATCGCGGGTTCAATTTCCGTACGAAACTATTGCATGCACGGCCTACAGATAGTTGTTTCAGGTCTGGCAGCTTGTGTATGTGAGAGTACATAGTTAAAACGCACCCACAATTCAAAAAATATAATGTTTCCTAAAAAAAACAGCACCATTTATTTATTCTCTATTGTCATTGAATTTACAGCGGAAAAAAAGAGTTTCTTAAAAAAAAGAAAACACATTTTTTATTTTATTTTATTTATTCCCGATAGTCGTTCATTTTACAACGCATTTGAACGTACCTAGTAAATTGTTTTCAGTCTAAAAGAATTCCTTTCTTATAAACATTCATGAAGTAACCTAAAAGACGTTAACACTGAAACTTCAGCAATAAATGCAAAAGGACCGATAAAAAACACATAAAAATTTATACGATCGCTCTTACCCCTTCCAGTAATAAGTACTCTAAATCTTTGGCGCACTTCAAAAGTGACTTCGTTTGAATAGCCTTTAAAATCTCGCGACATTAATTTTATGAATTAAACATTTTTCTAATTTATTTCCATCTTTTCGCTGAAAACCGAAGTTGGCTTACAGGAAAGGGGCTGAAAAGTTTTCGGCCCGATTCGTTCTTTAGAATTTTCCTTCAATTTTGAATAAGTTTTGCCATTTACGGGTCATAAAATTAGGGGTTAAAAGGTCGAAGATTGGAAACTTCGAATCTATTCAAGTGTAATGGATGGCGTGGCGTATCTATGATTTTAAACGTAATTATAAATTTTGATTGATGTTTTTTAAAATTGTAATGTGATACTGCCCCGTTGGTCTCGTGGTCGCAAGTGCGACTGCTGTGCAAGGGGTCCCGGGTTCGATTCCCAGGTCGAGCAAAAAGTGTTATTGGGTTTTTCTGCGAAATTCACAGTAGCAGCTCGGAGTTTGGATTTGTGCCCGGTTAATGGCAATAGGCTCGCCCCTATTACATGGGACCTAAATATACCGGCGAACTGTGGGTGTACATTGGTACACCTCTGCCTAACCCTTCGGGGAATACAGGCGTAATAGTATATTTGTAATGTGATATTAGAGTTACTCTGCCGTGCTAAGCTCAAAAGCGGTATTTAAAAAAAACAGTAATGTTGATTTTTATGGCATCGGATGGATTACAGAAATTCGCATCCAACCACAAAATAATCAAAAAACTTTTTATATATTGATATAAAAAGTTAAAAGAAAACTATATTTACAAAAAATCAAATATTCAAAGTGTATATTTAAATATACACACATAAAAAAACGTGAATATTCCTTTATTAAAACTAGTTTATGGACACGACTTTGATCGCATGTTTTTTTCGACTGCGTTACAGTATAGATAAAAGGAAGAAAAACACAAACAAACAAACAAACAAACAAACAAAAAGAAATAAAAGACGTAATTTTGTTTTTAATTAAAATGCTTTCAATAATCTCATATGTCTCGATTCGTAACAAATACTTAAGTGCAAAAAATAATGAACACAGAAAATCACAATTATTATTCTCAATATCAGCAATTATTTTTACTGAGATCACATTTTAATGATATCGGCATAATTGCTGTTTTCTGGCATGACTTATTGGAAAAAAAACAGTAATTATCATAATTTGAGATAGTGTGGTTTTTTATTACAAAAATGCGATGAATATTTAACGCCGTAGAAAGACCTACCCTGAGCTTATTGGTGAGGTTCTTCAGAAAGATCAGGTCCACAATACTCGTAACCGACGTGCTTGTATAACCAGCTATGCTATTCTGAAATAGGCAAATCATCTCGCAAGTCATCTCAATAGTCACGCTTGCTTCTCAGAATATCAAATCCTATTGAAAAACGTCAAAATACTCGATATAATACTTCTCACTTACGTCATCATGTGGTGGCGCTAGAGTGTCGAACTCACTCATTGTAAGAATACGTAACTAAAATCACACCGCGGATTCAGAAGTGATTTCGCAATAAACTTTTTAAAATAGCACTACTGATGTGTGAACGCGGATTAGGCGAAAGGAGTATGTAAGGATCGTAGTAGGCGGCGTTCTGTGGTTTCTGCCTACCCCTATCGGAAAAAGGCGTGAGTTTATGTATGTATATTAAAACAACTCCATCTATTCACTAACCAATTAATTAATAAGCAAATGCGAGAGTTATTTATGTCTAAGTATTTTTGTGAATTGACAAAGTTTTTCGACGAGGTTTAGTTTTGATTCTGGTCACTATGGCAATTACCATTGTTACAAAGTCAAAGTCAAAAAATAAAAGCTTTGACTTTGACTCTCTAACAATGGTAATTGCCACACTGAGCAAGCATTGTTATAAAGGGTCGTATCATCACTTTCGCTCACAGCGTGTCTAAGAGAAGATACCTCAGCCTTCACGTTAAACAAACACAAGCTAATATTATTAAAACAACGGCTAAGTAATTGCAACATCATCCCCCAACGTGTAATTTTACGCGGGAATATGGGAGATGTACTGACGCGACGGTATAACACATGTATGAAGATTGGTAATAGCGCCATCTAGCGAGCGTTTCAGGTGTACGCCGGTGTCGCGGTGTGTCATACATTTATCACTCACGCCGATGTTAGTAGGGTGACTAGGATTTAGGTGGGATAAGTTTTTTTTTTGCAACTGTCTTTCTTTCTGGATTTAGTGTCACTTTAACTGTAAACTAAAATGTCAATGATTGATTGATTTAGTTAATTATTAAAGTCTTGTTTTGTGAAATGTCTTGAGTCAATTAAAAACTTCAGGTAAAAACCTACCTTACGTTCTGTACTTAAGGTGTTTTTTATACACGCACCTTAACTACATATTTCCTTATCTGTTACCAAAATATCAGTTATGATAGAATGACGTAGGTCCAGCGACTCTAAAATCTCAGTTCATTTGTTTTCGAACCAGAACATTTTTAGACATTGAGACCTACTTATTATATTCTTCATAAGCAACTTTATCCGCGTGGTAGTCAAGAACATTATTTATTTACATAACTTTTAATACTTAAGGATAAAGTAGGTGCCTATCAGTTAAATTTATTTCATTATCGTACTATTTCTGCCAGAGATTACTTCTTACAAACAAAATACTAAAACAAACTTTACATCTTTGAAATATTACTTTAGACTACTTTACGACAAAAGGAACATCAAATGAATTATTCGCATACAATTCAGAATATTTAGTAAAAGAACTGCTAGAGTTCAGTTCGTATCGTGTTCCCCAGTTACTGGGTTGTGGAGGTCAGATAGGCAGTCGCTGCATGTAAAACACTGGTATTCAGCTGCATCCGGTTAGACTGGAAGCCGACCCTAACACAGTTGGGAAAAGGCTAAGCAGATGATGAGAACTTCTAGAGTTCGTCCCATAATTTCTGAAAACGTGTACACTCTACAGCGATGCACAAAAAGCACTTTGTCAGATTGCAACTTTGACACCTTCGATATGCCACTGAAAGCATCCTATAGATTATTATATATCCTGCACACGTTGAATTTTTAAGGACTGCAGATACCTGCTATTGTATTGTTTGCTAGCTTTTGTCCGTGACTTCGTTTGCGTTGAATTTCTTTACTGGATCCCTATTTTTTTTTTTATAAGATATAGCGTGTGATAGCCGGAGATAGTTGCAATTTAAAGACAATTTCTGCCCACCACCATGGGACATCTTTTCTCATTATAATACGAGTTCAGACTAACTTTTGTCTTCACCGCGACTTCGTCAGCGTAAATGTCAAAGTCCCCTTATTTCTGCCTGTCACAATATTCTATCAAACTTCATAGGTCAACTAGTTTTCGACATTTCGGGTTTTGTCGTGAGCGGATGAGTGACGTTTCGCTTTTTGATTTAGCGTTTAATTGAAGCACTTCAGTGTTTTACATACATAATATCACGCCTACATTCCCCGAATGGTAAGGCAGAGGTGTACAGTCTGTTGTCAACATTATCTGACCCACCCTAAACACAAAAGAAATTGGACCCTCTGCCTATGATAATAAGGTTTAATTTCAATTTATCGATGAACAGAGACACGCATAAACCCTCCCAACGTTGTCGAAGCCACCGGCAATATATCATTTTGTTAAGCTATTTTAATCATTATCTCGTTGACATTAAAGTTGAAAACCTTTTAAGTCACCCTACATAATTAGAACCCAATCTTTAATTTCGTGGAGTCTTAACAAGTTCTTGTGGCTTGGCGGTTTGATGTTGGATTGGCGAGGAACAACATGTGGGTTCGAAAACACAGTCCACCTGTTATCAGTTTCTTTTTTAATTTGATTTCATTTCTACAAAATTGTTTGCATTATTAAAGAACGGCCAATATGATTTACGCCTAATAACTTATCTTGCAAACAGGTGGGTAAATTAAAAAAGTTTAAGTTCACATATATTTGCTTCGTGAGGTAGATAATAAATTCGTCTACTTAAGTGACAAAAGATACACTACGCCTATTAGCAGTGACTGCGCACACACATTTGTAAATCGTTGCGCATAACTCGTTAAGTATTTTTAAGCAATTGGTGTAAAAAAGCATCATGTCGCAGCTTAATGACTATACCAAACATAAAATCATATTTTTACATGAGCAGAATGTTGGAATTAGAGAGATTGGTCGTCGTCTTAATATAGCAGTAAGTGTTTTTTTATACCTATTTTATTTAATTGATTGTGATTAATGAACGCGTAGTTGGCTATTTTATTAATACATTCACTCCTTACAAGTTGCATAAACGGTTCCAAAAACTTTTTTTTTTTTGTTTTAGAGAAATTCGACTGTAGCTAAGACGTTATGGAGACAAAGTAAATATTCAGCGGATTCATCCAGGGGCAAAAAACATCAAGTATAGTCCCGAATGCGATTGCCCATTAGTGTAACCGCAATAAAACACGATATTTCAGTGGAAACAGTGAGAAGGCATTTACACGCTGCTGGAATAAGGAATTATAAACCAGCACAGAAAATAGTATTGACACCTGCTCATCGTGAAGAAGAAGGGTCCGTTTTGTCCAGGAATATTTAAATTTTAATTGAGAAGAAAATGTTGTGATCTTCACTGATGAAAAAAAAACATTTAAATCGAACAAAGATGAACGTAACAAGGAACGGTGCGCCATCACTCCGCTACTAATTAATCTAGGATATTTTTAAACACACCATGCAAGTAAATGCTCAATGGATAGATTGTTAAACCATTAAAATGTTGCCAATTACGTGGTGATATTATTGTTATAAATAGTTTTTTTTTCTATTTAAATGACATGTTTATTCACTACGTATAATAGGCAGCTATAAATCTGTAAAGCATTTCACAGATGAATTAATTTTCTCGATAACAAACTTTCAAGCATAAACATGCCTTTTTTAATGTTTATAAATGGTTAGATTTGATTATGGCATTCTCATATAAATTGTATATTAATTTGGAAATATGTGAGCATTTACTTACTTTATCTTACCTAAGTGTTTTAATGAAATAATAAACATTAAATTTTAAATTTGCAATTGTTTAGTTTTATTTCTATGCGTTGTCCATTAAAGAACTGTAAAAAAAGTATAATAAAATAATTAAAAAAGAAACACCTGAGCAGAAGCTATATTTAGGTTAAACTTGATTTCGAACGTAAACAACGATTAGTGACCACAATACTAAAGAATTTAAACCATATAGTATACTCTAATAAAGTTTATTCTTGCACAGCACAAGCAGCCAACCTTATCCTAGTGCAAATAGATTATTTTGTATTTTATCCCTTCATTATTATTTAATCACTCCATTAAGACATGATAATAAAAAAAAACTACCTAGGTATAACATAGAAAAAAATAAATTGTAAAGAGAAGTTGTTTTTGCAATTTAGTAAGGCAAGGTAAAATATGTTTGCGCGTTGTCACTGCATACCCTTAGTTAGTAGCATTTGAATACCAGTTTTACAATGAATACAAATATTTATTTTTCAACTACCCACTTATTACAAGTTATGCCAAAATATTACCATTTTAGAAACTTTATATTTGAAGATTATCCGTCTATAGTTCTTTACAATAATACAAGAAATACTTTTAGAATAAATTCTAAATTGAAAGCAAAACAATAACTTCGTCGCAGGATTTGATCTCGCAACTTGTCACTCTCAGTCTTACACACAGACCACGAGACCAGAGTTACTTGACCGAACTCATTAAAATAAGCTATTACACTTATTATATTATAACAAGTTGTTATAAGATTTAACCCAATGCTAACGTGATAAAGATCAAATTTGCGTGTGTGTATTATTATTGTATTTGTTCGTTCTCAGTTCTCGAGTTGACTGATAACCTCATATAAATTGAAATTAAACCTTATTATCTTCGGCAGAGGGTCCAATTTCTTTTGTGTTTAGGGTGGGTCAGATAATGTTGACAACCGACTGTACCAATGTACTTGTACACCGATAGTTCGTCCGTATGTTTAGGTTTCATGTAATAGGGGGCGAGCCTATTGCCATTATCCGGGCACTATCTGTACTCCGAGCTGGTGCTGAGAATTTCACAGAAAAACCCAATACACGTTTTGCTTGACCTGGGAATCAAATCCAAGACCTCTAGCGTAGCAGTTCAGTGATTTCAAAATACTCTAATGTTAACGTCTACAAGGTGCAGTTTTGCATCCTCGTCAAATTCAAGGCGGTCTCTAGAACTACCCATCTTGTCGCTGGGTTTTTACGCAGACGGGGCATTGAACACTAACACTTAAATTAAAAGAGTTATTCAATCCAATTATAAATACATACATACATAAACTCACGCCTTTTTCCTATGGGGTAGACAGTTAGTTCTTTGTTGTTTTCGTAGCTGGTGAGCTACGATCCTTACATACTACTTCTGCCGATTATACCTAAGATTACAATTCGATACTTGCAAAAAAACACAAAAGAATATTCATACCTATGCCATTAACCATACGACAGTCATAAGCAGATTTATCAAATTACAAAGTTACCACCGTATGTCGTCGGCCATATTGAATTTAGCGTGACGTCATCAAGTCAGTATAATGTCCTGAGTAATTACATAACGTAATGCCACCTCATTTGCCTAAATCGGTTCGAGCATTTAAGCCTTGAGTGACCTAAATACGGGCTAACTTCGCCGCTTTTTGGCTTTTCTGCGATGGGGTAAGAATATAAATTAGTATTCATTAGTATCGTTGCGGTTATTGTTTAAGAGGGGGTAGGTAGAGGTTGTTGCAAGACGTATAAGAAAAAAAATGAGTTAGTTGCTAACACGACGTTAAATTACAAAATGTCCACGGTACACTATTTATTATATTTTAAAACAAAATTGTATGTATTATCAATGGCTAAAGTTTATGGAAAAAGTGAGCCATAATGAGTTTAAAAAATTGCTAAGTTTGTAGTGTCATTTTTCATATATTTTTATACGATTGTCCAGTCTTTTTCTATGCTTCAATTTTTTATAAATATACCTACCTAAATCTGTTTAGCTATTCCTAAGATTACAATTTATTAATTATAAAAAGACAATAGAATTATGTACGAAATATAAGCAAGTACAGAAAAAATCTTTCAAAAGAATACTACACCAAACAATATGTTTTTAATCCTTTAGCTATTTTTTTTTTGTTTCGACACATCTGCCGCTTGTATAATCATTAGACGAAACGACGAAAAGGAGTGGTCCCAAATCGGAAGAAATAGAAGGGTGTAACACCTAGCAGTAGGAAAATTCAGGCTAATAACAATTATTTTTATCTACACAAACAAACTCACAACCATTTAAAATGAACACCAGTCCCCAGATTGTCATACGACATGGTCACACTACAACGCAAGGAAAGCACTTTGCTTGATTAGAACTTTGACCTTATATCTCAGAAGCTGGAAGCTTGAGTTTTTATAACCTCACGACTAATTCCCACTTGGTTTAAGTTCCAATTTATCATTGAAAGACAAAAGATGTCGATTCGCAATTGTTTCAAATATTTTTTTGCAACAAAAATATCTATACTAATATAAAAAGCTGTTTTTTTTTGTTTAAAAGCGCTAATCTTTCGAAGTAGCAGTCGGATAACTGCCCCGTTGGTCTCGTGGTCGCAAGCGCGACTGCTGAGCAAGGGGTCCCGGGTTCGATTCCCAGGTCGAGCAAAAAGTGTTATTGGGTTTTTCTATGAAATTCTCATTAGAAGCTCGGAGTTTGGATTTGTGCCCGGTAAATGGCAATAGGCTCGCCCCCTATTACATGGGACCTAAATATACCGGCGAACTGTGGGTGTACATTGGTACACCTCTGCCTAACCCTTCGGGGAATACAGGCGTGATGGTATATATATATTAGCAGTCGGATTAGGAAAAATCTTTTTGCATATGATAGCCAGATTCATGAGGAATAGTATAAGGTATATAACATTACGCTACGATTCACGGGAGCGGAGCAGTAGCCAAAGACGCAACTTAAAGTGGATGAAAAATAGCATTCTCTCGAAGCCGCAGCTAGTCAGATATATTTTGGAGTTGATATATTTTTAGAAAAGTATCTGATGTCACCTGGATTTGAAGTTGTTGAGAATTTTGACAATTTACTCATGACCAATTGCTGCGTAGGTTGGAAAATCAGGTGTGTTTACATTTTGAAAAACCGCTATGGATATTGTAAAGTTAAAACTTATCATTATAAAGTCAAAGAGATTTAGATAATTTTCCATAGGATTTGATTGTTTTGGCAGTTTTTTGATTGGACGCCATATTGTTGTAGATTGTCCTTTTAAAAAAGCCTTCAGTTTTTTCCCCAAAGTATCAAAATTATTTATTCACAAAATTTCCGCAACCATATCCACACTTCTCAATCATTATCAATCTACGTAAAACCTGATGCTGAAAAAATCCGCTTAAAGCAACAAAAAACCTATCTCATCTCACTTTGCATCAAGGCAAAAAAGTCAAAAGAATTTCATAGGAAAATTCGCGAATCTGCCAGCGCTTCTAGCGCTTTGCGATCCAAGTTTACGACAGCTGTTTCTCAGTTCTGAGTACTCACTGAAATATTCACGACGCTAAGTAGTCTCTGAAATTTTAAACCGGTACCCCAATTTTTCTTTGGTAATATTAGGTGGGCTCATAATTTTTCTCTGAAGAAAGGTGTGGCTTAAGAATCTTGCGGTCGTGTACTTTTTTTTTTCTTAGTGTTAATCTGCAAAAAGGTTGTTGAAATATGGTGATGGAATTAGGATAGAAGGTTTTGTGTGGTTGTTAAAGAATGTTATATTAATAATATTTTTTTGTTTTGTTTTTCAAAAGCAAAAGCTTTTTCTTTTCATTGAAATAAAAACTGATAAAATTGGATAAATATTTACAGGATAATAGAAACTAAAAAAGTATATTTTTTTTTATGATGTATTTCTTGATCAAAATTAACCTACCCTAGTAAAGTGTTATTGGGTTTTTCTATGAAATTCTTAGTAACAGCTCGGAGTTAGGATTTGTGCCAGGTTAATGGCAATAGGCTCGCCCCCTATTACATGGCACCTTTGTACATTGGTACACCTCTGCCTTACCCTTTGGGGAATACAGGCGTGAAGGCATGTTAATAAATATGATTGTTTTAAGCGATTGGAGTGAGTGACTGCCGGAGCCAACGAGCCAAATAACAAACATACAAACTTACTTTCACATTTATAATATTAGTTAGAATTTTAACTTTGACTTTGATCATCAATCTGTCAGCCAATCTCCATGGCTATATCAAATGCTATATTATATCAAGGCTATCTACAATTTGTTTTTGAATAAGGAAAGTGTATTATATTTCAACCACAGACCGGTAACGGCCAAAATATCAGCTTCAATAAAAATCTAATCAATCTCTTTCGTAATTGGCAGCTCTGAAAAATGAACTGTATAAAATTCAGCCAGCTACGAAAATCTAATAATTTGTTGTCTTGACTCATTATCTACACCATCACGCCTGTATTCCCCGAAGGGTAAGGCAGAGGTGTACAAATGAACGCTCACAGTTCGCTGGTATGTTTAGGTCCCATGTAATAAGGAGCGAGCCAATTAACCGGGCATAAATCCTAACTCCAAGCTGCTACTGACTGCCGGGGCTGCGGGTTGTTCGAAAGAGATACCGCGCTCCCGGAACGCAAAGGGCACATGAAGGAACATAGACGGGTTTTAGTCAGTAAAAGTCTGACACTCCCTCCCGCCCCGCCCAGGGCGGGGGAAGTTATTTGATGATTTCCCGTCTATAAAAAAAAAAAAAGCTGCTACTGAGAATTTCATGCAAAAATGTCATTGGGTTTTTCTTTGAAATTCTCAGGAGCAGCTCGAGATTTGTACCCGGTTAATGGCAATAAGCTTATCCCCTATTATATGGGAGCTTAAACATACCGCTGGTGTGTGGAAGTAAATTGGTAGACCTCTGCCTTCCCTTCGGTAAATACAGGCGTGATGGTATGTATGTATTAAACTAAAACATGATATTAGTTGTCTCCCACAGAAACATAACTAGTAAAAAAAGGGAACAAAGCTTTGTAAGTTTTCGAAGGCTTTTTCTATATTTTCTAGGACAATATGTATCCAGAAATAACGAACCTTGAACAAGGGGAAAATAATAAGGAACTCTTGTAAAAAAAGTCGTAGAAAAGATATTTTTTTTTAAGACGGGAAATCATCAAATAACTTCCCCCGCCCTGGGCGGGGCGGGAGGGAGTGTCAGACTTTTACTGACTAAAACCTGTCTATGTTCCTTCATGTGCCCTTTGCGTTCCGGGGGCGCGGTATTTCTATCGAACAACCCGCAGCCCCGGCAGGAGAATAAATGCCTACGAAGAACTTTTTTGTCACTTATCTCTGAAGATATGTTATTTACCAGTGAAGTACGTTTACGAAGGGCATAACCCAAATATACCAACACGTCTGTAGGGAAATTAAGATCTTATCGAGACTTGTTATGTTTTGAGTTAGCTGTAGATGGGATCATTATACCTATATTTATTACTAGCGAACTCGTCTCTCGTCCGCTTGGCTTATTTCACACGCGTTAAGTTACGTCTTTGGTTACTGCTCCGCTCTTGTAAGTCGTAGCGTAATATTATATAGCCTATGTTACTCAGGAATAGTGTAGGTATCATTGGTGAAAAAATGGTTGAAATCGGTGCAGTAGTTTCGGAGCCTATTCGATACAAACCAACAAACAAATCTTTCCACTTTATTATATTAGTATAGACAAGCTTTTCCCACTACTTCATCCGCGTAAATTCGCGAACGAAAGTCGCTGATATAAAAAGTAGCTTATGTGTTTGTTTGGGGTTGAATCTAAGACTTACCAAATTGCATTAAAATCAGTTCAGTGGTTTAGTAGTGAAAGCGTAACAGACAGACAGATTTACTTTTGCGTTTATAATATAGGTAAGTATTAGTATGGATAAGAGAGATGATAATATTTTAATATTGAAGAAAATTTATTTAGTCAAGAAAATGTGGTAGGTGGTTGTATTTTTCTTTTTTTTTGTGAATTAAGATTCTAGACAAAACATTAATTGAATTTTTAACATGACGTTTAATGTTTAGAGTTTGACGTCTCACCAAACAACCGAACAAAAGAATTAATAAGTTTATTTATTTTATATTAAATAAATAAATAACTAAGGAAATGGGGGATTATAGATCCCACCGACACCAAATGAGAGTGCGACATATTTTACTGATTAGAAACTACACTTTTACCAAGTGTCATTGGATATATATTTAACGGAATACTTAACTTCAACGCGGACAAAATCATGGACAAAACTAGTAAAGCAAGAAAAGTTTTAGAAGCATATTGAAAGAAAAAAAGAAAGAAAAACTATTAATTCACGTGAAAATGACGTACATAACCTAAAACTTTTATTATGTGCGTAAAATTGTACAATTTTACACCCACACTCTTTCCAAGATGGCCGCCGTCCCGCCAAAAAGCGTTTCAATATGAATTGACAACCCTTCCTCGTTCCCTCGCTTGAAAGCACAACGTCAGGACCCCTGCCTACCCATCAAATAGCAAACGGGATGATATCTCATTGAATTAAATTTACGTCGACCTAAGACTCCTGATGGTATATTTGAAAGTTTATATTCAAGGTAACGTTGTTTCTGTTAGGGCTGGCAGAAGTGTACTTTTGCTGTTGGATTTCTTTAGTACGTAAGATACTAGACACATACCATCACGCCTTTATTCCCTGAAGGGTTAGGCAGAGGTGGCCCTATGTACACCCACAATTTTCTGGTATGTTTAGGTCCCATGTAATAGAAGGCGAGCCTATTGCCATTAACCGGGCAAAAATCCTAACTCCGAGCTGCTACTGAGAATTTCATAGAAAAACCTAATAATACTTTGCACGGCCTGGGAATCGAAACCAGGACCCCACACTTAACAGTCGTGCGTGCTACCACGAGACCAGCGGGGCAGTTAATGGGAAAAGGCTGGGCAGATGTTGACACCCCTAAATTGCCTGTTTCCCGGAAGAGTGGGTGTACATTGGTACACCTCTGCCACACTGCCATACGGCCTCTGCTGCTCACCCTTCGGAGAATACAGGCGTGATAGTCTATGTTGCCTTTAGAAAAATACTAACCACTTTTCTCACAAAAATAGTACACAAAAAATAAAAAATAAAATGTTGTTCAACCCTGCACACGCTACCGTATATTTGGGTAACAAACAACAGAGCTGTCTTCTCATATTTAGCCAGCAATATTTCTCCCGCCCTTTGTGTGCGCAACGAAATCTCGAAACAAAATCCCCGTCAGATGTACTGAAACGTCTTCCTGTGAATTACAAGATAATTTAATCTTTGCACCGCACGAAATAAAGATCAGTTTTGTATGGTTTTGTGTGATAAAAAAGAGGGTTAACGAAATTGGACTTTATGTGGAGGAGTTAAGCATGGTTTTGGATTGATTAGGTATTGCATGTGATGGGTTTACGGCAAATTGCAGTGGCTACTTGAAAGTTATGGGAAATCTGTCTAGAATTTGTCAGTGTTAATGCTCGTTGCTTTGTTTCCATTGAGATCTGTTTAAATTTTGTAAAAGAATATTCTAGAAAGAAAAAAGATAAATTTTCCTACTATTTTTTCATACAATGAAAATTGGTGATATCATAAGTTTGGAGAACGACAAAGGGATACAGACCTTTGTGATATTACCTTTTTTTCGTTCACATTTTCAAACGTAATTAAAAAAGTAAAATTCCAATTTCTAATTTTTTTTCTAGAACAAAAAAAAATTATAGCCGTGATGGGAAGAACATAATTTATTATTATTAATATCATTAGAAAAGGAGAAGAAGAACACACTTTAGCTTCTACGCACACAACCGATTTTTTAACCGATTATCGGACCGATTTTTGATAGATTTTTTTGTCGGCGAGATGAATATAAATCTCGGTCCGATAACCGATCAAAAAATCCTGCCTGACAATAAAATGATTTATTATTATTAATAATTATTTTTTGAGTGTTATTTTAAAACTCCGAAAATGTCTGTCAAGATAATATATTTAACCATTTTCCTTTAACCACAATACGATATTATAATTCCAAAAAGCTATTCCAAAGCATTATGACACTGTAAAGTACCAGGAAAACAGAATACGTCAGAATACGTCCTATTGAAAGAGGATTAAAATGTAACAAGCGCCACACCATACAATTCTTCTTATTTTCCTCTCTATTGGAGGAAAAACGAAGAATCAGATAGTACAACACAAAAGAAAAAATCCAAAAATAATATTGCGAACATTTATTTCTATTTTTATTACGTGTTGTACATATACATAATTATATAAACTTACCTAACATGTCATCACCATCACGCCTGTATTCCCCGAAGGTGTAGGCAGAGGTGTACCGATGTACACCCACAGTTCGCCGGTATGTTTATGTCCCATGTAATAGGGGGTGAGCCTATTGAACACAGATCACAAATTGAATTAACTGGGCACAAAGCCTAACTCCAAGCTACTGAGAATTTCATAGAAAAACCCACTAACACTTTTTGCTCAACATAAAAATCGAACCCGGTTGTTCGAAAGAGATACCGCGCCCCCGGAACGCAAAGGGCACATGAAGCAACATAGACGGGTTTTAGTCAGTAAAAGTCTGACACTCCCTCCCGCCCCGCCCAGGGCGGGGGAAGTTATTTGATGATTTCCCGTCTATAAAAAAAAAAAAGACCACTAGCGTAGCAGTCGCGCTTAAGACCACTATGCTAACAAGGCAGTTTTACACAGTTATTCATGTATCATCAAAACTAAATCACCAATCCAAATTTGCAAAACCCGAACCAGATCAATCGAAACCCAAATTAAAATCCACAAATAAAAAAGTATGCTCCGAAAATCCATTACAGAATCTAAATATTTATCAAACCCATACTTTAGGCTATCATACACAAATAATGTTGCTTATTTATATCGAATCCTGTCATTTGAGAAGATAAATAAATAACATTACGCGGCCCAGTGGAGCTGAAAATTGCTGTGTACACAACCATCCCTAGCGGTTTCATTTGCAAAATAATCTTTTCGGTGGTTGTACGTAATATCTATGTGTGTTTCAGTGTTTTTATCTAAGGACACAAAATATTTTGATAAAGAAGGGTTTCTGTTATCGGGCGTTTTGTGTTTTTCAGGAATATTTCTGTGAGTGAGTTAGTGTGGTATAGTATGTATATGGAAATTTATTTTCGGCGACTAAATGATTTTTTATAACTAGCTTTTGGCTGTGATTTTGTCCACGGGTTATGTGAAATTTGAAAAAAAAAAATTTAAGACGCTATAGTACAATTGGTATTTATTCTTTTCTAAGTGCCTTAAAACAAAGATTCATGGTTTTATCTTCAATAATGATGGACCACCATACAAAATGTTAAGCCCTATTCTCGCGACTGCCCTTCCAGTCTTTTTCCAAATCAAATCCATCTCCGTGCCTTTGATAAAATTCGGTTCAGCAGTTTAGGCTTTAAAGTGTAACAGAGAGAGTTAATTTCACATTTACAGGTATTAAGTATACATTTCAAAACAGTGTAAGTAATATAAAATCATTTAATTTGGCAAATGTAACAAATCTTCTACATTTTTATTATAATACTATCGAACCACCCCAGCGTCGCGCGGATGCAAATATCCGACGATTCCGGTGGATTTTCCAAAGATTTTCTTCATACAAACCTTGTCCAGGAAATTAATCAGCCGGCTCAGCGGATTCACCCAGCCATTTTTGAGTTTTACGCTTACCAACACATTAAGCCATTCATTTTTATGTAGAGAAGAGTGTTTTAAGAATGGGATCCAAGATTTAATTCCCCAGTCTTTAAAGTTTTATGGAGTTATCCATTAGTTTCTAAGATTTTGGACCAATTCAATATTAATTATAAACATCGTACTTGTACAAATACTTCTTCACAATGAATTCACACATCAAAATCTCATAAAACCATTTCATTTAAGTAAACCACGCCAGACAATGTAGCAAGCTAAAAAAACACCTTCCAAATTTTGCTTACCCCGTGAAACAATGATGCCTAACCCTCAGTTGCTAACGAACCTTAACAAAATACAGCTGCAACGAAAGCTGAACCGATAATTTACATCGATGATACAGCAGTAGCGACCACAACAGAGATGAGTACCGAAGGACCACTCGATACAATAAGTGGTTACTAACTCGAGGGTGTAGAAGTAAAAGAACATGACAACCAATTTGTATTACCTAACATCGTTTTTAATGTAAAGGAAAGAAATAAGAAAAAAAAGATTGAAACAAAGAAGGAAAGAATGAAGGAAGAAAGAAAGGAGGAAATAAAGGAGAGAAAAAAATGCAATTGGGCACGGGCAAGGACCAATGTGACTTGTTCGCTTCATATCTACTTTATAAGTTTATTTTGAATATTACTGACATCGGTGGAGAAAAATATCGTGAGGAAGCCTGAAGTTATAATTAATAGAAGAAAAAAATCGTTAATTCGGCTTGAGCCAGCGTGGTAATCAATGCTCGTGCCTTCTCTGTATGAGAAAAGACATTTGCTCTGCAGTAGGATAATAATATATTTGCCACTTTAATAACGGAGCTCGCCATACTAACTGCAGCAAGATAATCACTTTTACTTCTCTGTATGAGAAGAAGCATTTGCCTTGCAGTGGGTCAATAATAGGGTTATTTATTTGTCTCTTGACTCGAAGGAGAGAAATTTCTTTATCTACTCAAGCATCCTTTTCTGATTGAGTGATTAAAAATGAACCTTTTGTCTGAACTTATAAAGTGGCAATAACAACAACCAATGATTTATGAAGCATCTTTGTTTCCACCAAACGTTTGCTTGTCAATCAGTATTATTAACGAATTTAGTGAAGGAAAAATTGATGGAGGGCGATGGAACTAAATATTTATTATACAACCCTTGTTTGATCGCTTTCTTTCTCACTGTTTTGATTTGAAACTGATTTATCCTACTTATCCCACTAATCTATATATATAAAAGAAAGTCGTGTTTGTTACAACACTTATAACTCGAGAACGGCTGGACCGATTGCCATGGTTTTTGATTTGTTGGATTTGTTTCCGTCCCGAATAGCAGAATACATCTTAAAAACAATGAAACGAAAAAAAAAAGTCGGAAATGTCGGTAGGGGTAGGGTAGGGGTTGGGTAGGGGTAGGGTAGGGGTAGGGTAGGGGTAGGGTAGGGGTAGGGTAGGGGTTGGGTAGGGTAGGGGTTGGGTAGGGGTAGGGTGAGGGTAGAGGTAGGGTAGGGGTAGGGTAGGGTAGGGGTAGGGTAGGGGTAGGGTAGGGGTAGGGTAGGGGTAGCGTAGGGGTAGGGTAGGGGTAGGGTAGGGGTAGGGTAGGGGTAGGGTAGGGGTAGGGTAGGGGTAGGATACCACGCGAACGATGTCGTGGCGGGTCGGCTAGTATTTTTATAAATGAGAAAGCTTGTGAGAATGGGTAGATGGACGGGTGTTTATAACTCTTTCACGCTTAAATGGCTGAACGGACCTGGATGAAAATTTGGCACTGAGATAGACTGTAGTGTGGAATAACATTTTAGTTAATTTTTATTCCGGAAAAATGTACGGTTCCCGTGGGATAACATATAAACTTTGACGTGGAAGAAGTCGCGGCCATAAGCTAGTACAAAATTAAAGTTATATAATTATATTCTCGAAGATACGTAAACGTACGTTTTTAACCAGATACCTTACAAACTCAAATACGTTCATCGTACCTGTGTATCGTGTTTAGTGATTACTACGGGGGGTAGTGATGTGGGGGCATCTATCGCTCCACATGAGTAATACAACTGACGTGTTCATCGCGATATCAAAGTTCTCGGCGATATCAAACGCGACATATATTCGGAAATAGAAATCAGTCAGTAACCGTCTGGCAATAGCTCTCCTGCCACAAGACTCCTGATCATCGTTTTCATCACCTTCATCATCTTCCTGCCCTTATCCCATACTAGCTTTTGCCCGCGACTTCGTCCGCGTAGATTAATAGTTCCCGTTCCCGGGGGATTTCTGGGATAAAAACAATCCTATGTCCTTTCTCGGGTCCCAGACTATATCTGTACCAAATTTCATTGAAATCGGTTTAGTGGTTTAGGCGTGAAGAAGAGACAGACAGACAGACAGAGTTACTTTCGCATTTGTAATATTAGTAAGGAAATAAGGATTACTTGGGATCGGCGAAACACGTTTTCTTCTTCAAAGTCAAAGCATTTATTTCAATTAGACCATTCACACAATTAGACACACAATTAGACACTCTGGAATTGTCATGAAGTTACAGTTTAAAATTGAAGCTAGTTGCTCGTTCCAAAACGTAGGTCTCTATGGAGACCTTACTGCCCACACGATAATGAAATATTTAAGACTAATATGGTGTCATCCGCGTTCAGTGCTATCTGAGGTTAGGTACTGCCCCACGCCCGTAGGCCGTTGAGTTCTTTACATATAAACCTTTCTCTTGTATCACTCTATGTATTGATGAAAACCGCATTAAAATCCGTTGTGGAGTTTCAAAGATCTAATCGTATAAATAGGAACAGACAGCGTAAAAGCTGCTTTGTTTTATACTATGTGAAGATAATTCCAGGATTTCCAGGTTTCCTCACAACGATGTCAGTGATGTCCTAGATAAACTTAGAAAGTACACAAGAATTACAATGCTTTACGTAATAAAGCTACTAATCTTCCATACTATAAATAGCAGCAAACCCCGATCAAACATAATCACTATTCACTACCACATCTGCCAATCACTTACAACTCTGCTTACCTACATAAATACATGCAAAAGCTACATAAACACAGCCACGGGTACAGTTAGTGCGCTGCATATTTTATAAATCCATCCATCTGCTCAAACGGAATACTAAATGTTGGTTCATGATACTGACAAAGTGATGTTTCAAAGCGATTCCGCATTTTACATTTGAATTGGGAAATTTTAATGCTTAATGTATGTTTATAGGAGAGTGTTTATAAAATGGTTAATTTGTTGATGTTTTAATTATTTAGATTGGACTGATTTATAGAATTAAACATACCATCACGCCTGTATTCCCCGAAGAGTTAGGCAGCGGTGTAACAATGTACAGCCACAGTTCTCCGGTATGTTTTAGGTCCCATGTAATAGGGGGCCAGCCTATTGCCATTAACCGGGCACAAATCCAAATTCCGAGCTGCAGCGTCGCGGGCAGATCACTAGTGTTTTATACGTATAAACCTTCCTCTTGAAACCTATCTATTGATTGAAATCGCATTAAAATTTATTGCGGAGTTTAAAAGATCTAAGAGTACGGACGGTGGGCAGTGACTTTGTTTTAAACTATGTAGAGATTGCGTTTACATACTCGTACATACCATCACGCCTGTATTTCCCGAAGGGAAAGGCAGAGCATCCACAATTCGCCGGTTTGTTTCAGTCCCATGTAACAGAGGGCGAGCCTATACTGCCAGAATTGCTTTTATTTTTAACCGATTAAAAAAAAAAGTAGGTTCTCAGTTCGACCTGTATGTTTGTATTATATTTCTCCACGATTATCTCGCGTTTTGCTGAACCGATTTTGATGCGGTTTTCAGAAAGGTATTCTTAAAACAATCTTTTTGTTAAACGATGAAGCAAAGTATAGGACAAGACTTCCTTGTTGGTTTCACTATAGTAAACAGTTCAATATTAACCGTATCTACTACGCTTACAGTTGAAGTTTGAGTAGCAACCTCTTAGGTTATGTTAGTTTGAGTTTATAGACGCGGTATTCTGTTCTTGTTGCTTCTAAGACCTTTTGTTTGATCCGGAGAATTAGCCTGAATCTGTATTATAAAATGGCAGACAGAGTCTGAATAACAAAATGACTCGTTCTTTGTTATTTATTTATTTCCTAGCGACTGCTCGCAACTTCGTCCGCGTAGCTTATTTCACCCGCATTAAGTTACGTGTTCGGTTACTGCTCCGCTCTCGTTGGTCGTAGCGTGATGTTATCACCTATGTTACTCAAGAATAATGTAGCATTCTAATGGTTAAAAGACTTCCTGAAATCGGTCCATTGATTTTTGAGTTTATTCGTTACATATAAACATACAAATCCTCCCCCTTTGTAATATTAGTATCTATAAATTTATTAGCAAGCGACTTCATCCTGCCAGGGTTGAGGAATTTGTTTGAAAGTTACTGCGGCCCTGGAACGCAAATGGCAAGAGGAACATGGATGTGGTCACTGCTGCCTATAGACATCTGCAATACCAGAGACCTTGCAAAGGCGTTGCCATCCCATAGACAAAGTTGAAATATCTCAAGTGTCTGTAATTACACTGGCACTCATACCCTTCAAACCGGTACACAACAACGCTGCTTTGCTTCAAAAATACGTACGGTGGCAGTACTTCCCCGGACGAGCTTCTTCACAAAGAGCTCTACTCCTACACTCCGCATTAATCGTAAAATACAAACATAAACCACTTCAAACTCCCAAGCTCCTTTAATTTTAAATTCACCATCAACATCACTTACTTTTACAACGAAGAAAAACACACCAACACAATTATCCCCCATAAAATACAAAAACACATTGTAGCCTACTTCGAAAAACACGAATAAACTCCATTCTAAGCAAAATAAAACAACTTTTTATATTCAAAAAACACTTAAACTTCTGAAGTACTGTTGCCGAACTTGGTTGTCAAAATAGGTGTTTCATGTAATAAGGCTTGGACCGCGGAATGTCTATTAAAACTTTTCTTGTTATACCTGTATTGTGTAAACAGTCTGGGTAGGTGGAAGTTTGTGAACCTAAACGGTGGTTGAGGGGTCAACGGCAGTAGTCATACGTATTGTATGGGTTTGGTGTTTGAAGGGGTCAATTTTAACTTTTAGGAAGGTACCATCACGCCTGTTTTCCCGAAGGGTTAGGCAGAGGTGTAACCAAATACACCCACAGTTCGCCGGTATGTTTTTAAGTTCTATGTAATAGGAGGCGAGCCTATCGCCATTAACCACAAATCCTAACTCCGAGCTGCTACTGAGAATTTCAAAGAAAACCCCAATAACACTGCGCGACCTGGGAATCGAACCCAAGACCTCTAGCGTAGCGTAACGTAGCGTAGCGTCTAGCTCTTTTAGGATCGATCGCAATCTAATCTCACTGTCAAAAATGCCTCTTTTTTCTTAACATTATTTGACATTGATTGTCGCTGAGATGAGATTGCGACTAGATTTTATGCGTGCTTCTCATGCACGAGGTTACGCCGTCTGATCTTTTAAACTAAACAACAGATTTTAAAGCGGTTTTCATCAACACATAGACTAATTCAAAAAGAAGATTTATATGTTTAGAACGCTACAACTAATGAGAGCGAAGCAGTTAAAAAAGTGTAACTTACGGAGGGTGACACCGCGGCGGGATAAAGATGTACCTAGCTAGTCTATACTTATACTGTAAAGAGGTAAACTTTGTAAGTTTGCTAGTTTGTAGGGAGTAATCTCTGGATCTACTGAACCGATTTTGAAAGTTCTCTCACCCATAGAAAGCCATGTTATTTGTGAGTGTAATATGCTATTCATCATCGCACTACGACCCACGGTAGCGGAGCAGTAACCACACACGACATTTGACATGACGTAAGGTGGGTGAAATAAACCAGGCGGGCGAAGTCTCGAGCAAAAGCTACATATTATGCCATAGAATTTCCATTAAAATCCCATATCTACAAAAACAACTTCTTATCTCCCTCCATTTCAATTTTCAACTCCCGTCATGCAAAAAATGCCTTTACATTTATATCGCAAATGAAATATGGGTCACGAAAGTTAAAGATATATATTTTTGTTAAAACATTTTGTTCAGTGACTGTAAATGTCGGAACAATTCTTCCGCACGTCTTGTTGAGCGCGTTTGGAACGAAAAACACGGTGGGGATAATGTGAAAACAATTTTCAACAACACCTACTGGTTTTTACCTGGATACGTTGATGAAGATGATTTTAAAAGTATACTCTGTGAAGATATGTGGATGGGTAAAGCTCTTAATGGAAATGGATGGATGAATGGAAGAGAAGGAATCTACATTGGTGTTGTGTTATTGGGTTTTTCTATAAAATTCTCAGTAGCAGCTCGGAGTTTGGATTTGTGCCCGGTTAATGGCAATAGGCTCGCCCCCTATTACATGGGACCTAAAAATACCGGCGAACTGTGGGTGTACATCGGTACACCTCTGCCTAACACTTAGAGGAATACAGGCGTGATGGATGGATGGTAAAATCTTTCTCGGTGAGTTTGAGTGAAGTCAGCTTTAGGTGAAGGGAGACTGGATGCATGCCGCTTCCAATGGTCTTTTTGGAAATCTATGGGGGAGGCCTATGTCCAGCAGTTGACGTCCTGCGGCTGATATGATGATGATGAGCTTCAGGTGCAGTGTGGGAAGGCCCCCCACGAGGTTGACCGACAACCTGGTAAAGATCGCGAGAAATCGCTAGATGCGGATAGCGCAGGACCGACCATTATGTCTGTCTTTGGGGGAGGCCTGATATGTATTATGATGACGAGTTTTACATGAACTGTCTGATGCTGGAGATCGACAGATCTATAATATAATCTTCTAGCGTTAAGTCAAATCAGTTTTTAACTGTACATAGTTTGTAATTTAATTATTATTTAGTTTTTTTTTTCATTCTAATTAAATGTAAGATCTATGAAATAAATAAATTAGAAATATGTTATCCAAAGGTATACAAGATGTTTCGCATTCTGTCAAATTCAAGAAGGTAACTATCCTAGTCGCCGAAGCTGAAGAGCTGGAAGACATGACGAGATGATCTAGACAGGTACGGGGAGGACTTGTTCGACAATAAAAGAATATTTGGAAGGACAAAGATCAGTCATTGTCCTTGTCCTTGCTTTGCTCAGCAGTGAGACTACTATTAATACTAGATAACTACTATGATAACTATGCTAGTGATTGTCAACACAAATCCTACACTACTATTGTAAATGCAAAACTTTGAAAGCATATTTGTTTCTCAATCACACCAAAACGCCTGATGGGATCGGGATAAAATTTGGCATAAAAATAGACCATGTTCTAGAATAGCACATAGGCTACTTTTTATCTCGATAAAACATACGATTTCCGTGGAATAATGTATCGACTTTATAGTAGCTAGCTAATAAGTCCAAAATCGCAGATCCACCTTTGGCAAGCATGGTATCGCTTAGAAGAGGTCTTTGCCCTGCAGTAAGACAATAGCAGGCCAGTATTATTATCCACATCTGTACCTAGCTTTAGTGACGTCACAGCCTACGTCATATCGCCCCAATGGCTCGTATCCGGAGCACGCGTTACCACACAGTATTGTGTTGGCGTTCACCGTGGCTCTTGCGGTTAAGATGGCGCATGGATAAGGTGGAACCTCTACGGTAGCCCGCGAAGTTCAAATTTGCTTACGTTTTTTGCAATTTGCAAGTTAGTATTAAGTTATAATTATGTTGATTAAATTATAATACGCGGGCGTAAGAATTGTATATTTTCAGAATTATAACCATTTAAGTCAGCAATAAAACTTCATAGAGCCAGGTTACCCAAAGAATGACTATTTCATGAAATCTTGACATTTTGGAATTATACCGTCTTATGGAGTTATTTTACT
Source organism: Caradrina clavipalpis (assembly GCA_932526535.1). Classification (NCBI taxonomy): domain Eukaryota; kingdom Metazoa; phylum Arthropoda; class Insecta; order Lepidoptera; family Noctuidae; genus Caradrina; species Caradrina clavipalpis. Next base: position 10,362,059 of record OW052111.1, read on the forward strand.
GATTTTAATGGTTAATATTCTGAAAATACATACGTCTTACGCCCGCGAATCTTACTTTAATCAACATTAAACCTAATACTGACTTGCAAATTGCAAAAAACGTAAGAAAATTTGAATTTGGCGGGCTACCGTGGAGGTTGCACCTTAAGGGGAAATCAACACGTTTGGATCCTATCGTGGGTTGGAAAGGGTTATTTCTATTCCGAGGATGTATGTGGGTGTCTTTAAATGATCATTAGCCTTTTATTCCTAATTTAGATGAGGATGAAAAGGTATGTTTTTGCTGTATTTAAAATTGACTTACCACATTGTTGATATTAATATCTGCTTCATTGGTGTCGTAGTCGCAAGCGTGAGCGTTGAGCGTGGGGCCCTCCTATGCTATTCTGAAATAGGCAAATCATTTCGAAAGTCATCTCGATAGTCACGCTTGCTTCGCAGAATATCAAATGCTATTGAAAAACGTCAAAATACTCACTAGAGTGTCGAACTCACTCATAGTAAGAATACGAAACTAAAATCTCACCGCGGATTCAAAAGTGATTTCGCAATTAACTTTTTAGAATAGCACTGCTGTTTGTCCTGTGAGTTCGATTGCAAGGTCATGCGAGGTATTTTTGGGTTTTTTAATTAGGATTTTCTTAGTAGCAGCCCGGAGTTTAGTACGAAACAAGTGCAGCCGTCAGTCCTGTGCTTGATCTTTTAAAAATAAATAAAAATAAATAAATAAATATCTTGGGACAACTCACACACGGCTATCTGATCCCAAGCTAAGCAGGGCTTGTGTTATGGTAACCAGACAACTGATATACATACTTATATAATTTATAAATACATACATATTATAGACTAGCGGACCCGGCAGACGTTGTTCTGCCCTGAAAGTGCCCCACCTACCTACCTACTTACTTACCCATCCTACCCCATCAACCTACCTACCTACATACCTACCTACCTACCTACCTACATACCTACCTACCTACCTACATACCTACCTACCTACCTACCCACCTACATACATACCCACCTACCTACCTACGGTACCGGTACCTACGGTAGGTAGGGTAGGTATTACCCTACCTACCTACAGGAATTTTCTTTGCTATAAACCTCACGGAGCCCGAGACCTTTCCAACAAATGCAAAACCGTGGAAATCGGTTCGTGCGTTCTGGATAGCGTCAGGAAGGAAAACCCGACTTATTTTTATTAGATTACCTACCTGCTGTGCCAAATATAAAATAATACTGTATTAAGATTATGGTAGCTTAAGCCAAAATTTTGAATTAGTTCTATGATCTGTTGTGCCAAATAAAATAACATATTACTTTATAGCTGGTGCCCGCAGCTTCGCTCACGTGGACATAAGTGTAACTTAAGAAATTAAGTATTCAATGCCATCATCATCATCTTCCTGCCCTTATCCCATGTTACTTGGGGTCGGCGCAACACGTTTTCTTCTTCCATACCATCCTGTCAGCCGTCATGCTATCACTCACTCCTTTCTCTTTCATATCATTCTTCACACAATCCATCCATCTTTTCTTTGGCCTCCCTCTTCCTCTCCATCCATCCACATTTATACTCATTACTCTTTTGGTCACATGTTTGTCATCCCTCCTCTTCACATGCCCATACCAAGACAAACGGTTCCCTTTCAACTTTTCTGTCACTGGCGCTACTTTCAAACTTCCTCTAATATACTCATTCCTTACCTTATCCATTCTGGTCACACCACACATCCACCTCAACATTCTCATCTCCGCAACATGCAATCTTTTTTCATCCGTCTTCTTCATGGCCCAACATTCCGATCCATACATAACGACAGGTCTTATCACGGATTTGTATATTTTCCCCTTTAACTTGAGAGGCATCCGTGCGTCGCAAGTGATTCCCGTGACCTGTCGCCATTTCATCCATCCAGAGTTAATCCGGTGCGTTACGTCTCGGTCTACTCCGCCATCTCCTTGGACAAGCGACCCGAGGTACCGAAAGTCGGAGCAGGTTGGTATAGGCGTTCCGGCGAGAGATATTGACGCAGGGCTAGAAAGACCGCCAAAATCGCAAAACAAATACTCTGTCTTGGTTCTGCTCAATTTCAGGCCAACACTCTCTAGCCTTTGCCACCACACCTCCAACCTGCTCTGGACCTCTAGACCACTCTCAGCAACCAGCACAATGTCATCGGCAAACAGCATGCACCAGGGCGCCTCTTCCTGGATGTCCGACGTCAAAGCGTCCATTATAACCAGGAAGAGGTAAGGGCTGAGGGCCGACCCTTGATGCAAGCCGACAGCCACATGGAAGTTGCTGGTAGTCCCCACTGCAGACCGGACTTGTGTACTGCATCGACTGTACATTGCACGGATCAACTGCACATACTTCCCAGGCACACCTTTCTTCTTAAGGGCCCACCACAAAACCTCACGGGGCACCCGGTCGTATGCCTTTTCGAGGTCAACGAACACCATGTGCAAGTTTCTATGCGCACTTCTGTACTTTTCGCACAATTGGCGAATAGCAAAAGTGGCATCCGTTGTACCTCGACCTGGCATAAATCCGAATTGGTTTTGTGAAATCTCACTCTCTTCTCTCAGCCGCCTTTCAATGACTTTCTCCCACGCTTTCATACTATGTGACATTAACTTTATTCCTCTATAGTTGTTGCACTCCAGCACATCACCCTTGTTTTTAAAGATGGGCACCAGCAAACTGTTGCACCATTCATCAGGTATGGCTTCTTCCAGCAACAACTTATTGAAAAATGAAGCCAGCCACGTCCATCCATCAACTCGTAATATCTTCCATACTTCAACAGGTATCCCATCTGGACCTATTGCCTTACCATTCTTCATTCCACTTACTGCTATTCTCACTTCATCCATACTTACCAATCTCACTAACCCCTTATTCATCGGTTTCTTCTCAAGTACACCACTCCAGTCATTCTCCTCATTCATCAGTCTTTCAAAATAACTCTTCCACCTATCCCTAATTTTCTCATCATCCGAAAGAACCATTCCCGCCTCATCTCTTATACATCTTATCTGACAAACATCCCTCGCCTTTCTTTCCCTCGCTCTAGCCAGCCGGTACAGGTCTTTTTGGCCTGCTGGAATATCCAGTGCCTCGTACAGTTTGTCCTGGGCTTTCGCTCTCGCTATGGCCACGGCTTTCTTGGCTTTCTTCTTAAGGGCGTCATACTCACTATTCTTTTCAGCTTTCAAACTAACACTACTCTCTTCAACACTCTGCCATTCCTTAAATTTTCTCTTCTTTTCCTTCAACACATTCTGTATTTCTGTCGACCACCACCATGTATCCCTATCTATCATGCCCTTTCCTCTCGTTTCTCCCAAAACATCCTTCGCTGCACACCGAATACATCCAGCCATTTCATTCCAGCATTCATTCACACTCCGATCCTTCATATCTCCCATCTCTATCATTTTATCTACCACTCGCTCTCTGAATTTCATCGCACACTCACTCTTCTCTAACATATGCCATTTAATTTTAGGGGGGGGACGCTGTTTATTTTTAGGGCACGGTATTATTAGAACTACCGTCATTACCAGTAGTCTGTGCTGTGAGATCAGATCTTCTCCTGGTATCACTTTGCAGTCTCTCACGTGCCTAATGTTGTGGCGTCTGACAAGGAAGTAATCAATCTGGGTGTTGTGGTTGCCACTTTTATATGTAATCAGATGCCTGTCATTCTTTTGAAACCACGTGTTGGCTACTGCCAGGTCAAATGCAGTAGCGGATTGCAGCAATGTCTCTCCCTCGTCATTGGAACTTCCAAACCCCCACCCCCCATGTACTCTTCCATAAGCCCCTTTCATTCTTCCCACATGTCCGTTGAAATCACCCCCGACTATTAACTCCTCCTGCACCGGGATGGTCATCAAGACTGAGTCAAAGTCCTCCCAAAACTTCTCTTTCACGCTTTCATCACATCCTACCTGGGGTGCATACACACTAACTACATTCAACATCACATTCTCTAACATAACTTTCACAACTATCAATCTATCATTAATCCTTTTCACTTCCATCACGCTTTCTTTCAAGTCACTGTCTAACACTATGCCCACGCCATTTCTTTTGCCGTCACTTCCACAATAGAAAAACTTGTATCCTTCACCAATTTCCCTCGCTTTTGTTCCCTTCCATTTTGTTTCTTGCAAACACGCCACATTTATTCGTCTTCTTTTGAGTACATCCGCTAACTCTCTGGCTCTTCCAGTCATCGTTCCAACATTCCAACTTGCATACCTCAATCTTACTTCCCGAGCTTGCTTCTTACGTTGCCCCCGCCCGGGGTGGTGCAACAACCCTTGTCCACTTCCCACAGGAGCCGGGTGCTGCCCCTGCGCGTCGCCTGTGGGGGACGCCCTAGCCCTATCGCGCATTCCGTTTATACTTGTCATGTTGCAAAAGAGGTTTGGCAAATGTTTTATGGTCGGCCGCCTGCCTGACACCAACCCTCCTTGGGAATGCTCTTGTTGGCGGTTTACCCGCCACCACGCGGTTGACCCAAGGTGCTTCGTGGTCTGCACAAGGTCTCACGCTCCCTTAGTCGGCTTGAATGGTTGGTTGAATGGTTGCAAAGGTGACTGCTAAAAGTTATGATAGTGGGTTTTTCTATAAGGAATTTGTATCTTCATGTGTGTATGTATGTATCCAGAGTCTGGATTTGTGCCTGGTTGGACTTGCGTCATACCAAGGACTAAAGCACGTTTGTGGAAGAAGAATGTGTGTGTGAATTTATTACCCCTTTCGAAAACTGATTTCTGATACACTTTCTATAGTTGCCATTTTTTTTTTGTTTATTCAAATATATTCTATTATAGCTTTTTTTTTTTTTATAGACGGGAAATCATCAAATACCTTCCCCCGCCCTGGGCGGGGCGGGAGGGAGTGTCAGACTTTTACTGACTAAAACCCGTCTATGTTCCTTCATGTGCCCTTTGCGTTCCGGTTGGGCCGTGTCTGAGATTAGCGTGCACAAACGCACAGACAAACAGATAAACAGACAAACAGACAAAAATTCTAAAAACTACATTTTCGGCATTAGAATCATTCCCCGACCTCGTAGCAATTACTTTTTTTCAAAAATATTTAATGTACAGTTTTGACTTCGCTACGATTTTATTATATGTATAGATAAATCACACCCAGACACAGAACAAACAATCATGCTCATCACACAAAGTTTGTCCTGGGTGGGAATCGAACCCACGACCTCCGGCTTAGCAGTCAGGGCCACTAACCACTAGACCAACAGGCCCGTCGTTTTGCAGGTCGTGTCAGATTGCTGTCTCATCGGACGAGAGTGATCGAACAAAGAATACACCTGTGTTTGAACACACTTATGCACTGTAATGTCATTGCGTACTTGATTAAGTCTCCATTGAGATTGGCCGCCGACACCGAAATATAGTTGGGAGATTATTATAATATATCATATTGCTTCATGCATAGATATGCTCCACATAGCAGTTCATAGTGTGTTCATAGTGTGTGTGTGTTCACAACTTACAACTGGCATTCCGTATGTGCGCGTCCATGCGCCTATTTACACTTTTGACATGGTACCTAAACATACAGCAAACTGTGGGTATACATTAGTACACCTCTGCCTAACCCTTCGGGGAATACAACCGTGATGGTATGTAATTTATCTTTTCCCCCAACTCTTTCACAAAAGAATCCTTCGAATCGAAACAACAATATGAAATAGTTATTACGATCCTTCCTATGTTATTTTCCGCATCATCGCTTCTATATATATATCTCCTATGTCCGTCTGTCCGTTCAACACGAACCAACAGGCTTGTAAATTGGATATCACTTTCTGACCGCACCGCTTCGGAACGTAACGTGAGCATCGGTATATTGAAGTCGGTGAAGTCGGTTATTGTTATGGAAGTCGAACTTGCAATGATAAACTTATACTCTATACAGCGAAAGTTTCTTTAGGCGTTGGGAAAGAACTTATGGGATCCCGTCACTAACATGATAGTACTTTGACTACGTCCCCGACACTTCGAGTACGTCACCGACATGATACATCGAGTACGTCACCGACATGATACTTCGAGTACGTCACCGATTTGATACTTCGAGTACGTCACCGACATGATACTTCGAGTACGTCACCGATTTGATACTTCGAGTACGTCACCGACATGATACTTCGAGTACGTCACCGATTTGATACTTCGAGTACGTCACCGACATGATACGTCGATTACGCCACCGACATGCTTTTGTGATCGTGTCACCGACTTGCTAATGTAACATACATACATACATACATAAACTCACGCCTTTTTCCCATGGGGGTAGGCAGAAACCACGGACCGCCAATCCGCCGGTCCGCTAATGTAACGTCACTTATGTACGCAATCCCCATGGCCGAAATATTTTTTTCGGTTTGTCGCATAAATGTTACCTTGGTGGAAAGGGTTTGTTTTTATTGGCAGAATGCGGCTATGGTATCACTGCGATCATATTGACGTTGATCTATTGTGATCGCCGCTTTAATGGTTACAGATCGCCACGAAACCCAGCAGAGGAAGGAATTTAGGGAACATTTGAATTTTGCGGACAACCCTACCGCGTTCACCTTCACTATCAAATTTCTTGGAAATAAAAAAGTCAAGCATGACCTACAAGGAAAGAGAGTCAAAAATCACATTTCCTGAACGCAGCAATTTCGGCTTCAAAAGCGGAAACCCTTAGATCAAAGGCACGTCCATGTCAATAACTGTCTATTAGGATATAGTTCTATAACTAACACTAGTTTCTCTCTGCTCCCGTGTGTCATAGCTTGATGTTATATAGCCTTTTTTTTATAGATGGGAAATCATCAAATAACTTCGCCCGCCCCCCTACTGTCAGACTTTTACTGACTAAAACCCACCTATGTTCCTTCATGTGCCCTTTGCGTTCCGGGGGCGCGGTATCTTTTTCGAACAACCCGCAGCCCCGGCAGGCATCGGCCCTCAGTGGCCCCTTCCAAGTTTGCTGACATCTCTTTGAGGCGCGCGTGGATGTTATATAGCCTATAGTATTCTTCATGAATCTGGCTGTCGTATACAAAATATTTTTTAAATGCGACTGGACGTTCTTAAGATTAGCGCGTTGAGACAAACACACAAATAATAAACTCTTCAGCTTTATTATAGTCAAAGTCAAAGCATTTATTTCAATTAGACCATTTACAGGCACTTTTGAATTGTCAAGAAGTTACAGTTTAAAATTGAAGCTAGTTGCTCGTTCCAAAACGTAGGTCTCTATGGAGAAGAACGAGCAAGAAACTCCATGGACACTCTTTTCTTTCAATTTGGTTTTTACAAAAACTTGGTTACAATATTCTTGTTGTTTCTGTATGTGAAAACAATGAAGGTGAATATAAAAAATTACAAAATTATAATAAAGATGTGAGCCATGGCAGTTAAGAGATGACCAATCCAAGTTATATGTATTTATATGAGCATACATATACTCGTATCTAACATACACAGGGTTTTGCTATTAGCAATTTGTCAGTAGCATCCCGGAGTTTGGAAGTTGGCGGTGTGGTTTGTCCTGCGCTTGATCTCTCCCCGGTTGTGTCAGATTGTCGTCTCATAACTCTCATAATCCGACGGACCATAGGACTATTAGAGGCAGAGAGGCAGAACACCTGGGTTTGCACACAAACTTGTGCACTATAATATCTCATGAGTAGTTGACTAGTCTCTATTGAGATTGGACACCGTGACTGAAATTCAGACGGCAGGATATTATTGGGCCTTCCATTACGTCACTGTTGACGTAAATAGGATGTAACGGAAGCAATAGATGACATATCAACAGCCCGAGTTCTAAGTTCGGAAATAACAAGCATATGGCAACATGTTTTTTTTTCCTAAATAGGTAACACATACCATCACGCCTGTATTCCCCAAAGGGCTAGGCAGGTCGGTCGGGGGGTAGTACCGAGACAGCGACACGCCGGGTGACGCTGAAAACCAGCGCTGTGGTTCCGTGTCTCGTGCACGGGCCACGGCTTTATGCTGAGCGTCAGCCTTTTCGCGCGGTAGTGGCGCATATAGATTATTGTTTTTGTTATTTTTTAATTTTATTTTTGTGTTGTGCGTCGCTTTCGCGGGAATAAATGGTTTTTCTTTCTTTCTTTCTTTAGGGCAGTTCTCTAGTAATCCATAAAAAGTGCACCTGAATACCTAACTATTCAAATCCATGAAAACGTGAACTCATCCATGTGGATGAGTTCACGTTTAATCCACACTACCGCCAACTTCCAACTCAAAATGTGTGGTCAAACCATAATTTGGCAAACACAGTACGTTTTCCCATTTAAAATTAGCATCTAAATGCGGGATTCAGATACGCTTGCATAACTTTGAACAACTTTATGTTGCAAAAATACAGCGCTCCCAATTATTTTGAACTACATTTCACGATTTCGCTTGCTTGAGCTTGAAATTTCATCCATCACTTTTTAGTTAGGTGCTGCTGGTTTTTGGGATCAGAATTGTATAATATTTTGCCTTGCTGACAGCCTCGTTAGCCTAGTGGTCCTAGTGGTCCTGTTAGCGTAGAGGTCTTAGGTTTGATTGCCAGGTCGAGCAAGGTGTTGTTGGGTTTTTCTATGAAATTCTCAGTAGCAGCTCGGAGTTAGGATTTGTGTTTACTTACGTCTTTGGCTACTGCTCCGCTCCCGTGGATCGTAGCGTGATGTTACTATATAGCTAATGTTACTCAGGAATAATGTAGCTATCTATTGGTGAAGATAACCACAAAAAAAACGGTCGAAAAGTTTCGAAGCCTATTAGATACAAAAAACAAAATATCCGCTAGCAAAAAATATTTATTTTAATATAAAATTTTGATTCCTATGTTCCTTCTAAGTTTATCTTGGACATCGCTGACATCGGTGAAAAAAAATATCACAAGGAAAAGTAGACTCAAAATTAATATAAGTTTGTAATCGCCAATCCACCTTAAGCAAACATACTGATCAATGCTCCCCTTTGTCCTATAGTAGACCAATAATAAGCTGTCATTATATCATAATAACAACACACAACAAACAACAACAACAACAACAGCAACATGTAACAGCTCGGAGTTTGGATTTGTGCCCGGTTAGTGGCAATAGGCTCGCCCCCTATTACATGGGAGCTAAATATACCGGCGAACTGTGGGTGTACATTGGTACACCTCTGCTTAACCCTTCGGGAATACAGGCGTGATGGTATATATATATTTATTTTTATTATCATAATAAACAAATCAATACATTTCAATACCTATCCTTTTCCCATCCAAACAGCGTGTCGTTGAAAAATCACGGACTTAAATAAAAAATGTTTGATGAATATAAAAAACAGGTCGACACAGTCAGGGTTCCGCTCCAATGAACCAGAAACCCTCAGTTCATATCCGCCGACACCAACCGGGAAATGCATAACCCAGAATTTAATAAAAACCTATTGGATACTGGTTTTTTTGCAAAAAAATATTGCAGCAATTTTTCTAGGGTTCCGTAGTGGAATTGTGCTATCAGGTGTTTATTACTAAGCATTCAATGTTCGTCCGTCTGTCTGTTAGCGGGTTGTATCTCATGAACCGTAGTAGGTAGAGAGTTGTTTTCATAGAGTGTACTATTTCTATTGCCGCTATAAAAACAAATACTACCGCCGTACCTATTTCTACCGCAAAGCAGCGTTGCTGTGATCCGGTTTGAATGTCATGGGTGTAATTACAAGCACATGAGACATTTCAACTTCGTTTTTGGAATACCAATGCAATTGCAAAGTCTCTGGTATTGCATATGTTGAGATGTCTATAAGCAACTGTGACCATTACACTTCATGTGGGCTTAAAATAACATAACAATAAAAATAAAACATACCTATTTTTGAATCGTGTAATTTATATATGAATATGTTAGTACGGAACTCGTACGTGTTTGATTCCCCGTAGGCCTATTTTTTTTCGTCATTTTAGGTCTGATGAAGACCAATGGTCGGGTGAAGTAGAGACCATTCAGACTCCATAGAATTCGCGCGGTTACATCTGAATTAATAAGATGAATCTCATATGGATTTATATAAATAAGGAAGATTGAATTGTTTGTATGTTATGTCAAAATGACAGCTACTGTGGCTGTTTGTCCCGGCTAATCTCCGAAATGGCTTGACCGATTTTGATGGGTTTATCAAAGCAAGGCGCTGATGTGAGGAGTAACTTTTATTTCAATTTTAATTTCTTTTATTTTAACTTCAAAAGTAAATAAATATTATTTGTTTTCTTACTCCTCCACTAATCTTTTCTGATTAATTTCGTTGCGGGATCCAAGACAGTTGAATAATTTCTCTGGGACTCGTCGAGCTTCAATGCCTGCGCGCTTTTCTGGCGGTCACTGCTGTTGATACCGGCTTTCAGGAGTTGCAGTAAATGGAAATAGAGAGTCGGGCTTGTCCCATAAAATACGCTTGAAAAAACTCATAAAACTATTAGTTATTTAGCTCTGCTATAGAATTTCGTTATCAACGAGTATAAAGTAGCACTTTTAGCATCAGTTTATAAAAAAGTGAACGCATTTAATAATCGCATTTAGTAAAATCACGTTGGTGTTATATTTTTTTGTTAAAATATAAAACTAGCAATATTTTTTGATCATTTAGTTGGCATATTGAGTTTCATACTCAACGAAGTTGAAATACTGTTTGGAAAATCAACAAAGTTAATCCGTACTAATATTATAAATGCGAAAGTAACTCTGTCTGTCTGTCTGTCTGTCTGTCTGTCTGTCTGTCTGTCTCTTCTTCACGCCTAAACCACTGAACCGATTTCAATGAAATTTGGTACAGATATAGTCTGGGACCCGAGAAAGGACATAGGATAGTTTTCATCCCGGAAATCCCCCGGGAACGGGAACTATTAATCCACGCGGACGAAGTCGCGGGCAAAAGCTAGTGTTAAAATAAAATAAAAATCGTGCCTAGTGGCAACGTGATTCTTTTATCAACTGCTGCCCGTGACTTTCTCCGCGAGGAAGTAGAATAAATTTAGTGAAGTGAAGTGTTAATGCAGACTAGCCTAATACGCAGGAGATATTATAGTGCACAAGTTTGTGCGCAAACACTTCCTGGAGTGCAGTTGTTATTGCCCCCTCCCCCCTAACTTCCTCTTTCCTAACTCACATAATTCAATGAGACGGCAATCCGACACTACCGGAGAGAGATCAGGCGCAACTGCTTTATGTGCTTTCCGAGGCTCCTACTAAGAAATTCCTAATGGAAAAACCCAATAACACTTTTAGCCTGACCTTGGAATCGAACCCAGGAAGGACCCGATGCTAAACAGTCGTGCTTAGGAGACCAACAGGGTAGTCACAATACGGGGCGTGACAGAATAGGCTTACAAAAAAGTGTCTTTTTTACACCCTTAAAATTAAAAATTTTAAAAACCCCCAACACGAAAACCTAAGTTCCCTTTAAAAAGTAAAAAAAGAATTTAATAAAAATACGTCACGTTGGGGAACCGATGTTGCATTTAGGATACGATCGTCCCGAGCGGTCCCCCAACGTGACGTATTTTTTTTAAATTATTTTTTTACTTTTTAAAGGGAACTTAGGTTTTTGTGTTGGGGGTTTTTTAAATTTTTTATTTAATTTTTTATTTTATACTTTTTATATGTACCTACTTATTATAATGTCGATTTTGCTAAGTTTGAGACCCCACTCGAGTTTATTTACAGACATTCGGTTTTTCTTCCCTACTTTCACCCAACTTTCAAACGGCTCAACCTATTTTCATCAAACATGTCTAAGAACACTCGCACGTAAGTTACCTTTAATACAAAAAAAACTAAATTGAAATCGGTTCATCCTTTCGGCAGCTATGATGCCACAGACAGACAGACAGACACGTCAAACCTATAATACCCCTCTATTTGAATAGGGAGTTAAAAAATGCATTATCTAAAGAATAATACAAACGTCTACAGCTACAACTCTTCCTAAATATCCAAGCTACATAAACAAACATTTAAAATATTCCCTTCCAAAACATAAAATACTAATATTCCGACTTGCTCCCTCCATCCTAGAGGCTGTGTTGCACTTAAAGCTTGCATAAAGCCGAAGATGCAGTGGATTATGAATTATTCAGACCACCGGTCCTGTGGCGCCCTCCCGCGGCGGCTAGCGGCATCTCCCATAATTTCGTCCTTTCAAGTCTTCCGTATAATATGAAGTAGGTGCTTATTTTGAAATTATGTGATAGCATTTTGTTGGAAATATCGTATTTATTTATACGGTATTGCTTTTGGTGTATTGGATAGTTTTGCAATTCAATAGTTTAGAGTTGGAATCTGAAATGAGGAGTTCTGTGGAGTCTGTATGTGTGCGTGACACTTACAGCGTAGGAGGAAATTCAAGTATGAAATGGGGCATCGATTCTTTAAAAAAAAACAATGTTTTTTTTATCATGACATTTAATTTTGTTTTTTTTTTCTTCGGATGACAAACAAGCCGACGGTCTACCTGATGTTAAGTGGTCACCGCTGCCTATAAACATCTGCAATATCAGAGACATTGCAAATGCGTTGCTATCCCAGAGACAAAGTTGAAATGTCTCACTTGCCTCTAATTACACCGGCTCCCATACCCTTCAAACCGGAACACAGCCACGATTACTTACGGTACTTGCCCGTGCCTGGTTGCAAACACACAGCCTCGTGCATGAGAGGCAGGCGACTTACCCACTGAGCCATCGTGGCATTCAATTTTGTTTAAATCAAAAATGTTAATGTTTTACCCTTTTCTCCCTTTGAAGAATACAAGGTGAGACGTGACATTATAATCTTGTCTCTCACTTCATTGGTTTGAAAATGATAAGGACAATGAAATTCATAAAACGAAACTGTGTTCATTCACTTATCAATATCTTTGTGACATCGAAAGAATAGAAAGTAAATATTTACTCAAAAATCATCGTGAAAGAAATAATATTATAAATGTGAAAGTAAGTTTGTTTGTTACCTTTTAACGCCTAAATCACTGAACCAATCATCCTAAAATTTTACAAATACGTTGTCAGGTGTACACAAACGGACATAGGGTACCTTGCATCCCAAAAAAAAGTACCCAATGAAAGTTACAAGTACCCTATGAAAAACAACAAAAAAAATATAAATATACCATCACGCCTGTATTCCCCGAAGGGTTAGGCAGAGGTGTACCAATGCACACCCACAGTTCGCCGGTATATTTAGGTCCCATGTAATAGGGGGCAAGCCTATTGTCATTAACCGGGCACAAATCCAATCGCCGAGCGGCTACTGAGAATTTCATAGAAAAACCCAATAACACTTTTTGCTCGACCCGGGAATCGAACCCAGGACCTCTAGCGTAGAAGTAGAAAGAAAGAAAGAAAGAAAAATCATTTATTCTTGCGAAAGCGACGCACAACACAAAAAGTTAAAAACAAATAAAAAATAACAATAATAATAATCTATATACGCCACTACCGTGCGAAAAGGCTGACGCTCAGCATAAAGCCATGGTCCGTGCACGAAACACGGAACCACAGCGCTGGTTTTCAGCGTCAGCCGGCGTGTTGCTGTCTCGGAACTATAAAGTACGACACCACCCACAGTTCCGAGACCGAACAACAATATTTTAGTAAAAAACTGTGGACACAGAAAGACGCCGATCGGCAAGCACTCTCAAAGAACTACACAACTACTACATATAAAAAATAAAAATACTAAAAAGAACATATTAACGTTAATAGATAAAAAAAATAACATATTTTAGAAGCGACATCACAATACAATAAAACACAATACAATAAAAACAGTACAATAAAATATCAAAAACAAAATTAATTTACATAGACATTAAAACTACAGACACAAAACATTTGTCAAATAAGTGGCAACATTTGACGCGTCCCCAAAGACAAAAGAGCTTGCGCTTACGCAACAAATTGACCAAATTGAAGTCGCGCTCAGGACCACTAGGCCAACGTGGCAGTCTACAGCGAGGCCAACGAGGCAGTTGAAAAACAACAATAACATTCTTATGATAATAGATGGCGCCACGTGTTTCGAATCTTGATTAAATTTTAAATATAACGGACATTTACGCGGACGAAGTCACAGGCAAAAGCTAGTTATTTATAAATATATTTACTGTTTAAAAACACCTTTCAGTACCAGACTAGTGACTTTGAAAGCCAATTTATAAAGACCTCTTGACGCTCAGTGCTTTTATACAACGAGAGGTCTTTACAAACAGGTTCACATTTTCAATATTTTTGACAATTCACTGGTTTGAAATAATGGATATCGAGTTCCCTGCAATAAATAATAACTGAAAAAAGTAAATTATTATATACCTTTGTGTTTTATTTCATTGAAGACAAAGAAAAAACTGATTTTTAAATTGGGAAGTTAATTGCAGGTTTGTTATGATTAAATAAAGCCTAATAGGCTAATAGGCTTATAGGGCTTAATGCCTAAGGCATTAAGTCTGCCTTTGTACGGTGTATTTAATACATTTTGTGCAAAAAGTTTTAATAAATAACTAAATAAATAAACCTAAGGCTTATGCGATAAGCATGGTAATCGACGGATCCAATAAAAACGATCCTTAAAATCCGAATGCTCTGTGTGAACGTAGAGAACGTAGAACGTAACGTAAATGTTTACATCGGCAAAGCGAGGAGTGGATAGGATAGGCGAGAATTAGTTTTGCTTTTTCACTATAATCTATCTCAATGCCAAATTTTATCCAGATCAGTTGAGTAAATGGGTTTTTTTACCGATTTGAAGTCATCAAATAACTTCCCCCGCCCTGGGTGGGCTGAGAGTGAGTGTCAGACTTTTACTGACTAAACCCATACATGTTCCTTCTTGTGCCCTTTGCGTTCCGGGGGCGCGGTATCTCTTTCGAACAACCCGCAACCCCGGCAGGCATCGGCCCTTAGTGGCCCCTCCGAATATTTGCTGAAATCTCTTTGAGGCGCGTGTGGAACACGATCGCGCCGTCGACACGGCGTACGGCAGTGAGCTACCCATTGCTCACCGTCCACGGACCCGCGTCTACGATGGATAAATCACGACAGAACGGCGTGAATGAGTAACAAACATCCATCCATCCATCCATCCATCCATCCATCCAAACTCTCATATTTAGTAGTTTCCACTAACCTCAAAGTCAAATCATTTATTTCAATAAGACCATTAAAAGGCACTTTTGAACGTCAATTACAAGAAGAAATCAATAATATTGAATCTATATAGTTGCCGATTCCAAAAGGTAGTTTCGTATGGCACCTCAACATATCAATATGACTTCATACAACACTATCATTCCAGCATCGCATGTTGCTTGCAAACACAATATCCTCGTATTTATGCATTCGACTGTACAGGCGTGTGCAATCGGTCGAGAAGTTATGAGCTTTGACATTTGGCTCTAGCCACTGTAAAACAAATTGCAGAAATACCACGACGTATTTTTTTAAATAAATAAATAAATTTTAAATAAATATCTTGGGACAACTCACACACGGCTATCTGATCCCAAGCTAAGCAGAGCTTGTGTTATGGTAACCAGACAACTGATATACATACTTATATAATTTTATAAATACATACATATTATAGATAAATCACACCCAGACACAGAACAAACAATCATGCTCATCACACAAAGTTTGTCCTGGGTGGGAATCGAACCCACGACCTCCGGCTTAGCAGTCAGGGCCGCTAACCAGTAGACCAACAGGCCCGTCAAATTTTGTGGGATAAATAGTCAAAGAACTGTCTCGTTAGCCTAGTGGTCCTAAGCACGAATGCTACACTAGAGGTCTTGGGTTCGATTCCCGGGTCGAGCAAAAAGTGTTATTGGGTTTTTCTATGAAATTCTCAGTAAATATACAATCACGCGTGTATTCCCCGAAGGGTTAGGCAGAGATGTACCAATGTACACCCACAGTTCGCCGGTACGTTTAAGTGCCATGTAATAGGGGGCGAGCCTATTGCCATTAACCGGGCACAAATCCTAACTCCGACCAGCTACTGAGAATTGTATTGAAAAACTCAATAACACTTTTTGCTCAACCTGGGGATCGAACCCAAGACCTCCAACGTAGCAGTCGCGCTTATGACCACTAGGCTAACGAGGCAGTTAACCTAGTCGAATTTCTACTTCAAAAAAATCGCATCGATCAAATAATACTTTAATTCAACGATTGAACCTTTTAACATCCCCCTGTATAGTGTCCCAACAGTTCCTTTGTCAAACGTAACAAGAAAAACACGTCCTGTATGTATCCTAATATTACATTTCTGTCATATCCCTGTATTTACATGATGGGATATAAAGGAATCAATGGATATCAAAACGAAAATTGGATATTCATCAAACGGGATCAGAAGTAGATTGTAGATTGTTTATTTTATTTATTGTGATCTGGGAAATATTGCTATGGCCGGTTGGCACTAGACGATCTAAGGTTTTCCACTCACGACCGATTTTTTAGACCGATATTTGATCGGACGTGTGCGTTGATGTATTTGAATTCATATGTTCTGTTCTTGCTGACAAAAAAATCGGTCCAAAAGTCTCGGAAATGTGAACTTTGTCTCTGGAATGGCAACGCATTTGCATTGCAAGGCCTCTGGTATTTCAGATGTCTATACATATGTGACCACTTAACATCAGGTGGCCCGTCAGCAAAATAATTAATTTAAAAAATAAGTAAATATAAATTAATATTGATTCTTGCCCTGTATCGGACCCGCACCCTCATGGATGAAAAACAGGCACCTTAACCACTAAACCATCACGCCAACTAAATAAACAGAGCTAAACGCAACACGATCCCATCATCAAATGATGAACAATGGCATCCCCTTAACCAACCAAAACAAAGTGAATTACACAGCTCATGGGGGCGTCGGAGCGAATGCCATGAATCATTACCGTTATACGTAAAACAAAACAAACGACCATCTACCGACCTACAACAAAAGGCGTTCCAATAAATAGGGGCTTCAATCACACCGAAGTGAGCGAGTGAGCTACAAAAAGCGCGAACTTCGTTCAAAGTCAAAGTCAAAATAATTTATTCTAATTAGACCAATAAAAGGTACTTTTGAACGCCAATGTTGTTTCTGGAACGAAGTTCTTTGGTAGAAATCGTCACGTAAGGGAAAAGCGTTATGTTACAGGCGACCTTTCCTCTCATTTACTATGTCTCTTTCTATTATACCAGCGTCTTCTAGCGATTTTGTCAGCGTAAAATTTGATCTATTATCCCTCGGGTACCATACATTTTTCCGGGATAAAAGTATTCTATGTATTATTCCACACTACAATCTATCTCAATGCCTAATTTCATCCGTATTCGTTCAGCCGTTTAAGTGTGAAAGAGTAATAAACATCCATCCATCCTTCTATCCCCACAAACTTTCGCATTTATAATATTAGTAGATGTACGATTCGATTTCCAGGCCGAGTAGTGATTTTTTCATTAAAAACTTTTCAGTAGCAGCCCAGTGTCAGTGACATCCTTTATACACATTATGGTACGCAGATAAATTAATATGAATTAACGTAAACAAATGTTTAGCAGTTAATGGTGTGAACCTTTACCATCATTTATATACCATCACGCCCGTATTCCCTGAAGGGTTAGGCAGAGGTATACTAATGTACACCCCAAAAAGTTCAACAAACCAAAATATTTCATATTCGGTTAACGTGTAACTAGCGGCCACTCACAATCGGTGACGCGAAGTAAAGCCCACTCCACACGGCCGGTGTCACGGCCAGATTATTTATTGCCATTATTTATCTGCGGAGCGAGCTCAAATGTCTGAATTGAGTGCGACCGTGTGAAGCCCGCCTAACTCTCAAATAGTTTGTATGTACAACGAGTTTTGTTCAGCAAAAGTTTTTCTTTGCTTTTTTTTGTGCGGTTTTTTGTATGTGTATGATGTCGTGCGTGTATTTTTTGGTGGAGTGTGTATGTGTATTTTTGCATACGCCTGTGTTGTGGTGGCCCAGTGGTTAAAAGATGCCTGTGATACACGTGGTTCAATACCAAACAAGTACCAATGTGACTTTTTCAATTATTCATGTGTACTTTCTACTAGGTTTATCTTGGACATGAATGACATTGAGGGAAATATAACTTCTTGAGAAAACCTAGATTTTTAAATAATATACGTGTAAAATCGCTTCGAGCAAGTGACGAATACTCGTGCCTTCTTTTCTATGAGTTATCTTCTTTGCCCAGCAGTGGGAGATTAATAGGGTGGTATAATAATTATTTTTTGACTAAACAAATTAAGACTCAAAATGACGGACACATCAATCATTTCATACATTTACAAGTTATGAACGTCTGAATAGATTATCTAGCAATACCCCACGGCTATATCCGCATTTAGTTACCTCTTTGATTACTGCCCTACTTTCGTGGATAGGGCAATGTTTTAACCCTTCCTCAATAAAAGCAAACAGATTTTCAAATCGGACCATTAGTTCCTCACATTTGCGCGTTCAAACTAACAAACTCTTTAGCTTCGTAATATTTGCATAGATTATAGCTTTTCACGTTACATCTTTAGTTACTGCTTCGCTCCCATGGGTCATAGCTTAATGTTGTATAGCCTATATTATTTCTCATGAAACTGACTGGTTCTTTCAGCGATTGGCGCGTTTAAATCAAACAATAAATAAACAAACAAACAAACAAAAAAATCTCTATAGCTTTATTTATATACATACGATGGCAAGCCTGTATTCCCCAAAGGGTCAGCCAGAGGTGTGCCAATGTGCACCAACAGTTCGCCGGTATGTTTAGGTCCCATGTATATGGGGGGAGCCTATTGCCATTAATCGGGCACAAATGCTAACTCCGAGCTGCTACTAAGAATTTCATATAAAAACTAGCTTCTGCCCGCGACTTCGTCCGCGTCACAGTTGATGTGTTATCCTACGGGTACCGTACATTTTTCCGGGATAAAAAGTAGCCTATGTGTTATTCCAGACTATAATCTATCTTTGTGCCAAATTTCATCCAGATCCATTCAGCCGTTTAAGCGTGAAAGAGTAACAAACATCCATACATCCATACATCCATACTTACAAACTTTCGCCTTTATAATAGTAGTAGGATACAATAGCACTTTTGCTCGACAAGGGAATCGAACCCAAGACCTCTAGCGTAGCGTAGTGGAGCGTAGCGTGGTCTTGAGCTTTATTATATTAGTACAACTTCGTTCGCGTAGCCTATTTCGCCCGCGTTAAGTTACGTCTTTTGTTACTGCTCCGCTCCCGTGTATCGTAGCGTGAAGTTATAAAGCCTATACTACTCAGAAATAATGTAGCTATCTATTGGTGAAAAAATATTGGAATCGGTCCAGTAGTTTCGGAGCTTTTTCGATACAAATAAACAAAAAAATCTTTCCACTTTATAATATTGAAGATGAAGATAAGTATTAGTATGCTGCGGCTTATTTGAAAGAGATACCGCGCCCCCGGAACGCGAAGGGCACAAGCAGGAACATGGATGTGATTTAGTCAGTAAAAGTCTGACACTACCTCCCGCCCCGCCCAGGGCGGAGAAAGTCATTTGATGATTTCCCATCTTTAAAAAGTATTAGTATATTATAGTAGTGATAGGTCAAAAACAAGAACACAACTTCATTTTCTGCCAGCACATTCGGCACGCTTAAATAAGCATTTAACAGGACAGCAGTGAAGTCACACCGCTGCCGACAGGTAGGCAATCGTTTACTATAATTGAAGTTTGCGGTCGACCGGCCGAACGAACGGCGCCGACTCAAATGCGGTTGGATGCGTTGGGTGTGTCGGAAATGTTGGAAATGTTGGAGCTGTCGGCTCTCTCGTGGATTGTACTGGTAATGTTTTATCGGTAGTGAGGTAAAATTGTGCAAATATAATTTTATGCATGGTTCTATAGTGTTCACGTGTCATCCCGTATGCACTGCGGGTTGTTCGAAAGAGTTGCCGCGTTCCCGGAACGCAAAGGGCACAAAAAGGAACGTGGACGGGTTTCAGCCAGTAAAAGTCTGACACTACCTCCCGCCTCGCCCAGGGCGGAAGAAGTCATTTGATGATTTCCTATCGGTAAAAAAAAAATGCCGTATGCAAAATATTTGTAAAAGAGTAACCAGGGAAGGACCAATCGTGGCTAACTTCAGGGGTCGCCTTTTTGGACATAGGCCGACGTCCACTGAAATTGAGCGGACGTTGGCTGGTATGATGATATGAAATTATGCAGTTTTCTGTCCATTTTTCTCCATTTGAAACTACCTTTTGGTAGTTTCAAACTGAAGATTTGTATTTCCATTTATTTTGTTTCTAATTTTTTCAAATAGATGACGTTACCAGTTTTGCATATAATTGTTGTCATTAAATCGGGTACTCTACCTTAAGTGCCACCACCTTATTAATTATTCCATTAATATGATTTAATAAATCAATTGCTAAACGTGCACTTATCAGTTAAAATGTCATCAATATCCACTCCGAGTGCACATCAAAGGCTCGATGCGTCCGAAATTGCAAGACGTATGTTATAGGCACTTGACTACTGAGTTAGATTGCTTGTGCGATGTGCGGTGTACTGATTGATTGGGTTATTAAAGGATACTGTCAATTAAAAAAGTGTAGAGATTAGGGATCTGTGAATTGCCATAAGGAATGAGCGAGAGACGTCCTTTAAATTATAATAAAATAAACTTAGTTAAGTCAGGTTTTTTTTTTAAAGGTCATGTGCCTGTAGAACACCGTGTCCCGTACCCTTCAAACCGGGACACAGCAACACTGCTTTACGGACGAAATAGGTATGGTGGTAGTACTTCCCCGGACGAGCTCCTTCACAAAGAGCTCTACTACTACTACTAAATCTCCTAGGCCTCCTAGGTGCTATGCTTGAAGCATTTTCCTGATAATATCAATATTTATGTGACGAGCGATAGTTGGCAGCAAAAATACATCATAAACGACCTCTGAAACCATAATTTCAAAACAAATAAATTCGGACCTCTTACAAAATTAGCGAACTGACCGCAACTTAGTCCGCCTGGCTTATTTAACCCGCGTTATGTTACGTCTTTGGTTACTACACCGCTCCTTTGTGCCGTAGCGTAATGTTATATAGCTTATGTTAGTCAGGAATAATGTATTGAAATGGTTAAAATCGGTCCAGTAGTTTATTAGGAGCCTATTCATTACAAACAAACAAACAAATAAAAAAAATCTTTGACGGGCCTGTTGGTCTAGTGGTTAGTGGCCCTGACTTCTAAGCCGGAGGTCGTGGGTTCGATTCGCACCCAGGACAAACTTTGTGTGATGAGCATGATTGTTTGTTCTGTGTCTGGGTGTGATTTATCTATAATATGTATGTATTTATAAAATATATAAGTATGTATATCAGTTGTCTGGTTACCATAACACAAGCTCTGCTTAGCTTGGGATCAGATAGCCGTGTGTGAGTTGTCCCAAGATATTTATTTATTTATTTATATCTTTTCTTTTTATAATATTGCTAGCTTTTGCCCGCGATTTCGTCCGCGTAAATTCCGGTTAACGCGGAGGCAGAGGAAATGCTTCAATTTAAAATTCAATCATAATTCCGAAGACACGTGGCGCCATCTATTATCCTGAGAACGAAATTGTCGTTTTCCTCGGTAACAGTACATTTTTCGGAATGAACCCTATGTCCATTTCTGTACAAGTGTACACCGATTGACAACGTATATGCAAAATTTCAGGATGATCGGTTTAGGCAGGAAAAGGTATCAAACTAATAAACTTACTTTCGCATACCTATTATAATGTTACGCACTTATTATAATATTATAGTTAGGAAATATAGATATTCCAATACGTCATCATTTCAATCCAATTGCATTCGGACCCTACAATTTCACATAGGTATAATATACCGAACTGATTCGGTACAACCTGTCTATCGCTCCCGGCAGCGTCGCTTCCGCATTTGATTAGCTGAAGACAGATTTGACGCTAATTAATGTTCAGGGAACTATGTTTAGATACAGTTAGGGATCAAGTTAGTTGGGCCATTGGGAGTGGAAGATGGGGTAGTGAAATTTAGGGAAAAATTTCCAAATTTTAATTTATTCGGGAAAACAAACAATAACTTACGTACTTATAAATAATAATCAACTACAAAGTTAAAACTAAATGTGGTTGTAAAAATTGAGATAAAAACTACTAAGTACTTATAATGACAATAATTTGCACCTGCTATGTTCTCTTCACCACCTTTGGTTGACTGGTAGAGAATGCTTAAGGCATTAAGTCCGCCTTTGTACGGTTTTTGTTGCTTAAAGTTTTAATATATAAATAAAGAATGCTATTAAAAAAAAAGTTGTTATTGAACTACAATATTCTTCCAATTCTCAGGATTGTTTATATGAATTTAATATTTTTTTAAAGAAATTAACATTTTTTTTTTAATTATTACTACTATCTTATGTTCACGTCTTCATTCACTTCAAAGTTGATATATTATCTCACGGTAACCGTAAGTTTTTCGGGATAAACAGTAGCATAATTATGTACTATTTATTCCAAACAATAATCTATCTCTATACCAAATATCTTCCAAATCCATTCAACCGTTCTGGCTTAATTGAGTAACAAATATCTATCAATCCAAATTTTCGCATTTTAGCCCGGAAAAATGTATGGTTCCCGTGGGATAATATACTAATTTGACGCGGACGAATTCACTTGCAGACAGTAGTCTAAAATATGAACCATACTTCAGTACAATTCTAAGATGCATTAAACTATCTTACATATTAATTTTAATGCCTGCATCAATATTTCTGCCCGCAGTGTACAATCCACTTCCTAGGCGAAACCTTCTAATCAACATTTTACGGCTATCCTGTATATATCAGTGCCATATTGATGACGTAACCGTTGCCTAGCAACGCCTAAACTAGACACCAATTTATGCAAATTAGGTAGTTCGTGACGTCAGTAACTGGCTATTTAACGCCCCTACCCTTTGGGCTTCCCAATTTAGTGGGAACTTAATTGGTGTTTTCAACCTAATGGGAATTTTAGGGTTATATATTTGTGTAAAATTTTAAATATAATATAAGGCGAAATTATCATGAATTTAAAAAAAATTGAAAAATATACCATCACGCCTGTATTCCCCGAAGGGTTAGGCAGAGGTGTACCAATTTACACTCACAGTTCGCCGGTATATTTAGGTCCCATGTAATAGGGGGCGAGCCTATTGCCATTAACCGGGTACAAATCCAAAGACCGAGCTGTTACTGAGAGTTTCATAGAAAAACCCAATAACACTTTTTGCTCGACCTGGGAATCGAACCCGGGACCCCTTGCACAGCAGTTGCACTTGCGACCACGAGACCAACGGGGCAGTCAAATTGTCATACATTTAATAATATTTTCATCGCACTAAACGTTTTTTTTATAATGCGCACTGCAAAGGAGTGGAACTCTCTACCTGGGTCTGTATTTCCGAACACGTTCAGCCCCAATCTCTTCAAAGTTAGAGTGAACAGGCTTCTTCTGGGTTAACTCACTCCATCGTTGACTTTGTCTTTGTCACCTCTGACCTAGACTAGAGCCAAGAGCAAACCCAACTCATATAAAAAGAAACGAAAATGAAAAATGTCTTTAACACAAAGCAATAAAATAGCTTTTCTGAAGACACAACACTCATAATAATTTTCTCTCTCTTTCAGGTCTTGACAGAAGAAAAAGGCTAGCAGATATGCGGGTAGTTATCACTCAACACTTCACGGAAAGGACGGTAACTCCAGGGGGCGATGTAAGTACCTATATGAATACCCACTGAAATTAAAAAAAAATGAGTATACAACGTGGCCCATGCGCATGTAACCGCCCGTAATATTCTGAATATTCATGAAAAAAAGACCAAAATAAACTTCAAAAGGTTCTATCCATAACTTTTTTACACTAGTTTTTTAAAAATAAATACACAATTTTTTAACAAAAAAATGACTTCGATTCCATCTTTCTTTTCGTAGTCGATATTTTTTAGTAAAAATGTTAATTAACCTGTTAAAACAACTCATAAGCTTTTGGAAATAATAAACAGAATCCAAATCGACCCATAAACTTCGGCGATGTGTCAAAAAACAGAAAGCAAATCTACAAACTCAAAAAAATTGAATAACATGAAAAATGTTATAGATAGACCCCCCTTTTGAAGTTTATTTTCGACATTTTTTCATGAATATTCAGAATATGACGGGCGGTCACATGCGCATGGGCCACATTGTATAGGTTTTTTTAACACTGGATGCAGACCGCTTCCAACTGGTCTTTTTGGCAATCTATGGGGGAGGCCTATGTCCAGCAGTGGGCGTCCTGTGGCTGATATGATGATGATGATGATAATATAGGTTTAAGCACTATGAAGATCTAAGGTAACCGACATAGCTCTCAACATTGCAATACTCAAGTAGCAATGATTAGGGCACAAGCTCGTAGAGCAGACGGCTGTCAAAGAAAATGAATTCAATAAATACCTAGAAGAGAGAAAGGCAGAAAGAAAAGCTGGTAAAAATATGCACGGCACAAGCTAATGCAAACAACATTTGTAAAAGGAAGATATTTATCTCCTAATTTTTATACCCTTTCTCAGATCAGCATGCAATGTGCAGCGAGCGGCGACCGGCCTCCGCAGTTCGTGTGGGAAAGAGACGGCATTATAGTGTCGAGTAATACTGACCCAAGGTAATTTTGACCAATTTTTTATTTATTTATTTATTGAACTGCCTCGTTAGCCTAGTGGTCCAGGCTTATTGCTCCTTCAACAAAACATTTGAACCCATTTTTTTAACATCTGTCATGTCATGTTGCCCCGTTGGTCTCGTGGTCGCAAGTGCGACTGCTGTGCAAGGGGTCCCGAGTTCGATTCCCAGGTCGAGCAAAAAGTGTTATTGGGTTTTTCTATGAAATTCTCAGTAGCAGCTCGGAGTTTGGATATGTGCCCGGTTAATGGCAATAGGCTCGTCCCCTATTACATGGGACCTAAACATACCGGCGAACTGTGGGTGTACATTGGTACACCTCTGTCTAACCCTTCGGGGAATACAGGCGTGATGGTATATTTTTTATTTTTTTTATTTATTTATTTATTAAACTGCCTCGTTAGCCTAGTCTTCTTAAGCACGACTGCTACGCTAGAGGACCAGGCTTATTGCTTCTTCAACAAAACATTTGAACCCATTTTAATTAACATCTAGCCCAGATCAGACAATTGACAACCGATTTTTTGCTGGTGTGAATGAAACATGTGAATTCTAATATACCAACGCACACATTTTATAAAACGCCGCTTCTCGAAACTATGTATTTACTAGCTTCTGCCCGCGACTTCGTCCGCGTCACAGTTGATGTGTTATCCTACGGGTACCGTACATTTTCCCGGGATAAAAAGTAGCCTATGTGTTATTCCAGACTATAATCTATCTTTGTGCCAAATTTCATCCAGATCCATTCAGCCGTTTAAGCGTGAAAGAGTAACAAACATCCATACATCCATACATCCATACATCCATACATACAAACTTTCGCCTTTATAATAGTAGTAGGATGGAACGGTCCGATAATCGGTCCTACAAAAAGTCGGACGTGGGTGGGGGCTCTAAGGCCCTTAGCACACGGCGTATTTTCAACGTGCAGACGACCCGCGCTTCATATGTTTGACCGAGTAGGTGTAGCATTTTTGTATCGCTATAGCTACTTGGTCCAACGCCTTCGTCTGCGCGTTTAAAATACGCCGTGTGCTCACCGTTATAAATAGTCAGCACCGAAAATTAAAGTGATTTCCGAACAATAATTGGGTGGTTGATGCCATACGTCAATTGATTAACCAATCATTTGACATACTCTTTATGAGCTGTCAAAATACGAATTCCTGTAAATTTTGTATGGCAAAATAATCTTTGACGTCACGTATTAATTAACCCAATTGACAAACTTTTCATTGATTTCTAAACAACTAAAAATCTAATTTTAACTGTTAATTGAAAATTAATCGGATTTTCAGGGTTAAAATAGAGTGTTTTATTAAAGAGTTTGTGTCTTGGAATTATTGATTAATAGTTTCAGTTAGCGTAGTTAAGGGCTATGTCATGTGTTTTTTTTCATCCTGTATATTTCCAGTGACCTTCCTTCTTTGACTGTCATGTTTGGTCCTGGGTTCGATTCCCAGGTGGGGCAATAAGTTTTATCGGATTATTCCATTACGAATTTCTCAATGGTAATAGCAGCCCCGAGTTTGTAAATTGGTGGTCTGACACCCCCGTGCCTCGGAAAGCACATACAGCCCAACAGCTGTGCCTGCTTTCCGAGGCACGACCAACGGCCTGCGCCTGATCTCTTCCCGTTTGTGTTGGATTGCTTTCCGATTGGACTATGAGAGTTATCCCTATCTTTCTTAGTTGGGGAAGAGAGAATGCACCTGTGTTTGCGCACACTCTTATGCACTATAATATCTCCTGCATACTTAGCTAGTCTCCATTGAGATTAGCCACCGTGAACGAAATCTGAAGAATACGTATACATATACATAATTTACTTCCAGATACGCTCTAGGTCAACTGATGACGTCAGATAACTCAGTGGCTTCGCAACTGAATATCACTCGAGTGAGAGTTGAAGATGGGGGCCTATACTCCTGCACAGCCAGAGAAGGTGACCATGTGGCTTCACATGAAAACAGGCTGGATGTGTATGGTAAGTAACAAAGTCAAAGTATTTATTTCAATTATTAAATACTAGCTTTTGCCCGCGACTTCGTCCGCGTGGATTAATAGTTCCCGTTCCCAGGGGATTTCCGGGATGAAAACTATCCTATGTCCTTTCTCGGGTCCCAGACTATATCTGTACCAAATTTCATTGACATCGGTTCAGTGGTTTAGGCGTGAAGAAGAGACAGACAGACAGACAGAGTTACTTTCGCATTTATAATATTAGTAAGGATTTATTTTGACAGCTACGCTAGAGGTCTTGGGTTCGATTCCCTGGTCGAGCAAAAAGTGTTATTGGGTTTTTCTATGAAATTCTTAGTAGCAGCTCGGAGTTTGCATTTGTGCCCGGTTAATGGCAATAGGCTCGCCGGTATTACATGGGACCTAAAAACATACCGACGGATTGTGGGTGTACTTTGCTACACCTCTGCTTAACCTTTCGTGGAATACAGGCGTGATTGCAAGTATGTAGAAATCATTATATGGAGCATACATTATTATTGCCTTGAATGAATCTGCGTGGACCTGCACTCGCAGCTAACTTCCGAGCTGCCATTAAGTTTGGTCGACCGTATTATACCTTCAATATTATAGTAATTTTTTACACTGACTGACTGACTGTCTTTTTTTTTTGACTGCCCCGTTGGTCTCGTGGTCGCAAGGGCGACTGCTGAGCAAGGGGTCCCGGGTTCGATTCCCAGGTCGGGCAAAAAGTGTTATTGGGTTTTTCCATTAGGAATTTCTCAGTAGCAGCCCGGAGTTTGGAAGTTGGTGGTGTGACACCCCCGTGCCTCGGAAAGCACGTAAAGCCGTTGGTCCTGCGCCTGATCTCTCTCCGGTCGTGTCGGATTGCCGTCCCATCGGGCTATGAGAGTTAGGGAAGAGGGAGTGCACCTGTGTTTGCGCACACACTTGTGCACTATAATATCTCCTGCGTACGTGGCTAGTCTGCTTTAAGGTTAGCCGCCGTGGCCGGAATCGGCCTGGAGAATTACATTTTTTACAATTTTTTACACCAAAAGGAAAGTCATATCCCAGCAAACATTTTTGCCTTTGTAACTTAATTTGATGGATAGTATGCCTAGTTAACAGTTATGTGATGTATGTTTTTACACTCTATATTTATTTATATTTCCAGGTCCACCGTACATCAGATCACTGCCTCCAATTAAAGTGCAGAGTGGGGAGTCGGTTAACTTGAGGTGTCCGTTTTATGGATATCCCATAAGGTAACAGTTACTAACAATTAAGTTAGGCCAAAATTAACCACATTTAAATTCCTCACATGTCTCAAAGTAATTGATAGATTTTTTATTGTAAATCTATTAAAATCATTACTAATGTAACATATTAAGTAATGTTATGTTATTTGTTATTGTGAGATTACAGGTTGGCTCTTTGTTACAAAACTAAGATTAATTATACTGATATTTCAACCTTCATAAATAACCTTGATAGCGACTCGATACTATATAGCAAATACTATAATAATTATAGCCAAACATATCATAAAAGGTAACCAATGGTACTCGGCAATAGTATAACTTTCTATTAGTAAAACCATTTTAATAAATATACCAGTACTTCCACGGTTTACCTCTTACAACCAAACTTTACATCATACTAGAATTATCATCTGCACGCGACTTCACCCGCGTCAAATTTGGTATATTATCCCAGGGGATCAAAAGTATCGGGCATTTTTCTGGGATAAAAAGTAGAGTAAGTGCTATTCCAGACTATAACCTATCTCTGTGCCAAATTTCATCTAGATCCTTCCAGCCGTTCTGGCGTAAATGACTAACAAACATCCACCCATCCTCACAAACTTTCTTATTTATAAATAAATAAATATAATATATAAATAGCAGTAGCATGGCTTGTTTAAAAGTCTTGATCCAAATCATTCAAAATTCCAGCAAAATCGACTGGGAATTCCAAGGCAAACTCCTTACATCAAACGCGATCTTCCAGTCCCGGTACAAGAGATCCCACTCCAAACGAAAGTCAAAAAGAAATGCTCCAAGCGTGAACATCAATGGAATCCTTTCCATACCTGAAATATCCAAAGAATCCAATGGCGCTGTGTACACTTGTATAGTAACTAGTCCATCTGGTGAAATGGCTAGAAGAGCGTTTGAGATCCAGGTCATAGAAGCTCCAGTACTTGATGATTTGCTGCTAGGAACTAATTTACAGGAAGGTCAGATAGTGAATATTTATTGTAATGTGAGGACTGGGGATCTGCCGATACATTTTGAATGGCTGAAGGATGGGAAGAGGATTTCTAGTGCTTTGAAGGTGAGAGTCTTTGTGTTTTTTATTTTTCTGGATTGCGACCATTTTTTTGGGAAGAAAGGTTGTAAAAATGATCTAATGATGCTGCAATATTGAGAGTTTTGTTCTTAACCACAATTGGGACCCGCCTGGGTATAAAGATATTGAAGGCCATTGTTTTAAAGAAAATAAGTATTAATTTCTTTTTTATTTAAACATGAAGTACCTCCAGAATCCATTTTCTGTTGTAAATTGTTCTTCTGCATTACATATCACGTTACCATAAACAGTGCCTAATTTTTCACAATATAAATAAAAGTCGTTTTCCAGTATAAATTACGTTAATTACGCATACTGCCCGTATGAGTACCTAGTTAACGACTTGGTAGTTATTTTTTGCCATACCTCAGAAAATACGTTGAAGCCGTTGGTCCCGGCTGTCATTCGTAGATCTTTGACAGTCGTTACGGATAGTCAGAAGCCAAGAAGTCTGACAATCAGTCTAACCAAGAGGTATCGTGTTGCCCAGTTACTGGGTTGTGGAGGTCAGATAGGCAGTCGCTCCATGTAAAACACTGGTATTCAGCTGCATCCGGTTAGACTGGAAGCCGACCCCAACATAGTTGGGAAAAAAGGCTAAGCAGATGATGATGACCTCAGAAAATACGTAAAGCTGAAGGTCCTACGCCTGATCTCTCCCCAATTGTGTCGGGTTGCCGTCCCGTCAGACTATGAGAATGAAGAAAGAGAGAGTGCAGCTGTATTTGGGCATACACTTGTACAGTGGCGACCAAAAGTCCATACCCAATCTCAAAACGTATTAGGTTGACGTTTAGTTTGACTTACGACCTTTTACTTTCAAGAATAGACACATGTATCATCGTTGTGAATGTAGTTCATAATTTCAACATTTCTACATGAGACAAAATGGTCTAGCGGTTAAGCGCGCCCAGTTGACGGCGTTAATCAATGAGCCGCGAGTTCGAATCTCACATTATTTTTGTCTTTTTGTTTTTACTCAATTTGAAGAAATGAACAGAAATATAATATTCTTTAGCTTGTTCGCTTTGTTCACACATTTCGTAAATTTAAAAGGGTAGTCATAGAAAACTAATAAAGAATTTAGATTTCTGTGAGGTAGACATGAGTTTTGTGCATAATTATTTAACTTGATTGGAATGAGCGTTGTCGTTTGGTTGTGGTTGTTGGTTAGTAACGAGTGATTTAATAGATACTCGTAGTGGTATTGTAATTATTCTCGAAACGCAGGCAAATAATATTACTGACGCGAGGGCGACTATTATTGGGCTGCATAAAAGTGGTCCCAATTAATATCTTATGAAACCTGACTGAATGTGAGTATTATATTAACGAATTGTAAATTAAACTTTTATTTGAAATTTATACCTAAGATACCTAAAATTATTTGGTGGCATTTCGATTAATACTTATTATTGATTTTTAAATATATAATGACGCCAAAAAAAATGTGTTTATTATGGAATTTATAAATAAATAGTTTTAATATATTAAAATTTGTTATATTAAATAAATATTATTAAATTATATAAAAAATGAAGTCACTTTAGTATTTTGTTATAAATGCCTAATATTACTTTTTTTGTTGTTTTAGAGGAATACTATTATTAGTCTCCGGAGCAAGAAATACGAGGAAGAGGATAGATAGCCTATCCTACCTACTCAACAGCGAAGTGGATTAAGTTTGGAGCTGCATGGCTTGCATCATAAACCAGAAAAAATACGTTTCGTTTTTAATATGTGGGGATGGCGTGCAACAGTGCTACTTATGAAGAAGTATTAGACGGTGTTATGCAACATTTAATAACCTGGATGTTTTAATTTTAATAATTAGACGGTGTAACTAAATATTTAGTCATAATTATATTTATTCGTAGATAGTTATTTAATGATCTTAAATTGAGGTTTAGTTTCAATCTTCTTTTCATCAAGAAAACGAATTATTAAACTATTACCTCACTAAGTTTATTGTGACGTTACATAAAAAAAACCTGTTCATAAAGTCTGAATTTAGTTTAGTTTTCAATTAACTCTGCTGAATACCAATTCAGAAACTTAATACGTGAGCATCACCAAATTTATTTGTGTTATTAAAATATCCTTCTCTTATTATGTTATTATGAATTTTATTGACTAAGTGGGTATTCAACAAAAAATCTTATGAACAGTTACAAGAGAACTTCTTTTATTTCGGTAGGAATGTGACGTTACAATTCTCATAAGTTTGTTAATTTTAAAAATAAATTTTTGTTATCACACAGCACGCCTTTTTTTCCTACTTCCAATTACAAAAACTTAAAATAAAATCACATAAAAAGTTAAATAAATAATACAATAACTAATATTTGCTTCTTATAAAAAATAAATAACAAGCATGAATACGTAATAATTCAACATAAACCTAAAAAGATTTTGCCTAACATTATTATGGTTTCAAGAAACAAAAAACAGCCACACATAGTATAAGATTTGAACTCGGAATTCAATGATCATAAACCCTTTCTTATCCAAACCAGCTGCCAGGCCATGTTATAATTATGCGAAATTTAGCAATGCAATGGTAAGAATACGTCGCGCGTCGGGTAGGACTCGTACGGTAAACAGAAATATAATGCCATTTCGCGTAGTGCGACGATGGTTCATTAGTGTGTGTTATCTGTGGAATGTTGAGGTTGAGACATCACTCGTAAACACACATGCGCACGCGCTGACTGGATCGCGCCCGTGTTCATAGGAAAGTGAACCTTGGCGTGGGTATGCAATTCTGAGCGCTTACTGTACATTATACTCAATATCACTACGCAATATCTCGGTTACACGATGTGTCTTGTAACACCCCGTTTAATAATGGAAAATTCCCATCTGAGACTGTTTAGACTACTGCACGAACTATAAGTAATGACCATCTTGAAAATAAACACAACTTTGAACGCTTCACAGGTGGTGGAAAGAAATTCGGAACTCTTCAGTGCCCTGGTGATCAAGAAAGTGTCATTGGAACATTGTGGTACATACACGTGTGTCGCTTCCAACCACGTGGCCAAAGTCAATAGATCCACTGAGCTGTATATCAAAGGTAATGTATATGTCAAACAAAATGCAACAGTAAAATGAATTCAGCAAGGTTCAAAGTTCATAAAAAAGAAATAAGTTGGCAAGCTAAGATAATAGAAGAGATAATAAGCTAAGAGAGAACTAGTTCTATTCTAAAAAATTCATTTGCGAAATCAGTTCTGAATCCGAGGTGAGATTTGTTTCGTATTCTTAAAATCAGTAAGTTCGACACACCGCGTCATTACGTAAGTGAGAAGAATACTTCTCACTCGTAATGACGCGGTGTGTCTTGGGACTTGATATAATAATATCAAGTGAGTATTTTGACGTTTTTCAATACGATTTGGTATTCTACGAAGTAAGCGTGACTTGCGAGATGAGTTACGTAAATGTGCAATATATAATTTTTTAATACAATTGTCAGATTGATTCCTGCCCGGTAACGAACCCACAACCTCATAACAGGCGGGCGCCTTAACCAGTGGGCCATTCATTAACTGAGCGACTGTACTAATCCAAATCAATTATGATGTACATTTCAGTTGCACCAAAATGGCTGGAGGAGCCAAGCAACTCTTCTCTTCTGCTTGGCAGAAGAGGTGCAGTGTCGTGCAGCGCTAGCGGTTACCCCCAACCTCAAGTGCATTGGATGAAAAAAGATGGTATGATCAATTTTATTTTTTGACTTAAGTAAAATAATGCTTAAAATATTGTGAGATATGTAGTAGAGCCTTTAATCCAACAAAACTCATTACTGACATCAAGTTTGGAAATAATGGCGCTAGTTGTTGGATATTGCTAGAGGTTAAAGTCCAAGTTTAAAATATTTTTGTTAACTGTTTTTTACTTTATGAACTTTTTAATGTAGCACTTTAATATACAATAAAACTGTTTGGTTTCGTCACTGTTTGTACACAAATGTTATTTTGTTGTCACTATCACTGTTATATTTATTAGGATCCTGTTTAACACTGGAAAATTAAGCTTTTTTCTGACCAATGGCTTAAACAGTTTTACACTAATTATAAAGTGTCAAAAACAATGTCACTGGTAAATTATAGTCACTGCAGTCCGAAACACTACTACTTATGGGTTTTGTATGTTTATTTATATTTTTCCCTAATTTAAAATATGTGGTCAATTGTCACTCGTTCAGTGTTGCCACTTTATAATATTACACTTTATATAATGTATACCTTGTTGTTATAACTAAAAGTTGTTTTTTTTTAATCATGAGAAATTGTCACAATAATTAAGTTTTTGACTGTTAGCATAATGCCAGCGTTAAAAAAACGAATTTGTTCATTGATTAAAAAAAACCCCTGTTACAAATTCAATCTATTGACGACACGGTTGGCGCAGTGGCCGAGCGATCAACTGCTGCGCTGCGTGTCGCGGGTTCGATTTCCGCACGGAACAAATACTTGTATGATCTACAGATAGTCGTTCCTTGTCTGTTTGTGTATGTGAGTTTATATGTTTGTAAACGCACCCACTATACACGAGAAATTCCTAAGGCAACTTTAAAAAAAAAACAAAAAATCTCTATCTATTTATGAAAATCAAATCAACCGCCTACTCTTTCTGCAAATTATCTAAACCTGTTAATTCCAGCTCTCCTAGGCACATGGCAACCAGTCCTCGAGCTGGCTGGTGGTGGGATCCTCAGTCTGCCAAACGGGACCCTCATTATTGAGGAAGTGTCCCTCACTGATGAGGGGTTGTACTCCTGCAACGTGGAAAATGGAGTAGGACAACCTTTGAGCAAGACTGTGTGGATGAGTGTGAATAGTAAGTACCTACCTAAATCTTTAAATTGACGAACAACCGTATCAAGTAATAATAAAAAAAAGTATCTTTTGGCACAGGTCATGTCTGTACACAAAAATATAAAAAAGGTTATTCGATTAAAAATATATTAAAATGTGCAACTACGCAAAATATGCCAGATCCACTTAACACTTGCTTTTTAATACGTGGGTAGTAATGTGATGTTATACCCTATACTATTCCCTATGAATCTGGCTATCATTATACAATTTGTTTTTTTCGGATCCAATTGGTAGTTTCAGTTAACCTGTTTAAATAAACAAAAAATCCTTTTTGATTTAATTCAGCAGTTTCAGATTTTGATTAGTATATTAAATGATATCATAGTAATATTTATTTTTTCGACACAAAAATTTATGGATCTATAATACTATTTATAGAGCCATAAATTTGTGTGTAACCGATTACATTATACTATTTAAATCCTGTGTAAATGCTATTAAAAAAAAAGCTACTTTTCAGAACTTATTTTATTCTCCTTTGTTCCATTTCAGAACCTGTACACTTTGAATCCCCTTCAACCAACGTGACGTCTCGACTAGGTCACCCCGTCACGTTAGAATGTCGACCGCTAGGAGACGAGCCTATCAGAGTCACTTGGACTCATGATGGAACTGCCCTGGATTTTATCAGTCAGAGGTAAGTAAGAATTACTGGAATTTGAAACAAATGAACAACTGCCTCGTTAGCCTTGTGGTTCTAAGCACGACTGCTACGCTAGAGGTCTTGGGTTCGATTCCCAGGTCGAGCAAAGTGTTAATGAGTATTTTTCTATGAAATGCTCAGTAGCAGCACAAAGTTAGGATTTGTGCCCGGTTAATGGCAATAGGCTCGCCCCCTATTACATGGGAACTAAACATGCCCGCGATCTGCGATTGTACATTGGTTCACCTCTGCCTAACCCTTTGGGCAATACAGGCGTGATAGTTATGGATGGTATATGAACAAATGAGTATTCGAAAACAGTTGAATGTTCGCTTTAATAAATTGTCAGTAGCTTTCACTTACGTACTAAAATGTTGCTTGTACCTTAGTAATTTAGAAGTACAGCATTTCTTTAAATAGTTCAATTAGGTTCTCCTGCATCTTCGGTGATTGTTGTTTTAACCTTTGTCTTCAGCGACAAATAAAGTCAAAACGAAGTCCGTAGCAGTTGCTCCGGGACTCGTAGAGCTTCATTGCTTCGGGTTTACTACGACTTTTCTGGTGATAGCCACTGTTGATCCTGGCTTTCAGGAGTTCTAGTTAGAAATAGTATGGAAGGCGTGGCCAAAAAAAGACTGGACGCCGACCCAATATAATTGAGAAAAGGCTAGGTAATACTTCTCAGAAAAACTAGGGACTCGTAACGACTGTCGAAGATCTACGAATGTAAACAGCAGAAACCAACAGCATATCCCATCATAATAAAGTCCATTATTCCAGAGCAAAGATATCAGAATCGAAGACAGCCCTCGGCGTGGTCAGCACCATCAGCCTTCAGTACTCGGAGACGGCAGACGCGGGACTGTACCAGTGCAGGGCCACCAATCCTTACGGCACTGCCAGCTTTAGCGTCTACCTTGTTATATTGGGTGA
This sequence comes from Caradrina clavipalpis, assembly GCA_932526535.1. Classification (NCBI taxonomy): domain Eukaryota; kingdom Metazoa; phylum Arthropoda; class Insecta; order Lepidoptera; family Noctuidae; genus Caradrina; species Caradrina clavipalpis. The sequence continues at coordinate 10,397,704 of OW052111.1, forward strand.
GTATTTTTTTTTATTTGTTGGCTTGTCTTAGAACCGAAGTCAAAGTTATTTATTTCAATTAGACCATTTATAAGCACTTTTGTATGACATACTAAAATAAACAATTGAATCTATTCAGCAATAATAAATGTGACACTTTCAAATCACTTGTATAATTATATTATGTTCATCTAAATGAAGAAAATAGCATTTTAAGAAATTTACGAATGAACAATATAAAAAAAATTTAGTTGCATGTAAAAAAAAGGCAATACAAAATAATTACTTTAAAAAAATAGTTTTTTAGGTTAATTAATTCAATAATTATAATATGACTGTGAAGACGATGAACTTAAAAAAGTACTACTATAAGTTTAACACACTACAGTACTATCATCATGAAATAAAGAACTCTATGTAATGTATGCATAAGGGTATTATTACATTGATTTTTCCAGAGCCCCCCACCCCGCCTTCAGACCTACGCATCGAGACGGTGCGTTCGCGCACCTCCACAGTGTCCTGGCGGGACACTCTCAGAGCGCATGCGCGGCACTACACACTGCAATACTCACACGTACATTACAGTGATGCCGTGTGGGAACATGGGACTACCATGAATGTTACCAGGTACGAAATATTTTCATGATGCTCTTTTGGTCTTGTGGTCGCCCTGGGTTCGATTCCCAGGTCGTGCAAATTGTCATTGGGTCTCTCGCAGGTCGCTTCGGATTGCCGTTGAGTATGTGAGTAAGGGAAGAGGGAGAGCACCTGTATTTGCGCACACAATTGTGCCTTATGTTTATCTTCTGCGTAGTTGGCTAGTCTCTATTTAGTTTGGCAGTCGCGATCGAAATTTAGTCAAGAGGATATTATTATTTAGTCTTATTGAGCACTCAACCCTTGTATGGTACATATGGAGTACACACATGTTGGAATGGAGACCACGTTTATGCAAACGTAGTGTGGGACGCCCTGCTGCACAGTGGACCGACGATTTAAAGAAGATGACAGACAACGGATGGATACAGGCTGCCCAGGACTGAAATAGTTGGCGCTCTTTGGGGGGAGCTCCACGTTCAGCAGAGGACGGCTATAGGCTGATATGAAGATGGTACATATTAATTTTCTTTTCTCTCGCTCAATATAATTGTTTTTCTTAAAGGAAAGAGCAGGACCTCCGTCAAACAGTCGAGCTACAGAACCTACGGCCCGCCACGCCGTATGCCGTCCGCGTTGCTACGGGCAACCAAGTCGGCGTCTCTATGTACACAGCACCTGTGCATTTTACTACACACGAAGAAGGTACTAACAGTTTATCGAAGTGACAATCACACCCGGTTTTAGGCTGTTTTAGTATCCATAACGAAAGGTTAATTCGATTGATTTTTTTATTGAAAATTACATGATTACAATAAAAAAGTATTTTGTACGTCATATACAGAAAAGACTGCCTCTTTAGCCTAGTGGTCCTAAGCACGACTGCTACGTTAGAGGTCTTGGGTTCGATTTCCAGGTCGAGCAAAAAGAGTAATTGGGTTTTTCAGTGAAATTCTCAGTAGCAGCTCGAAGTTAGGATTTGTGCCCGGTTAATGGCAAAGGCTCGCCCTCTATTACATGGGACCCAAAACATACCGGTGAACTGTGGGTGTACATTGGTACACCTCTGCCTAACCCTTCGGGGAATACAGGCGTGATGGTATGTTATGTAATTTACGAATCCATGACCAAAAGCCTGCCCTTGCTCAAGGTCCTCAACTAAATATCCAGAACCTAAGACACTAAGATACCTGTTGAACTGCTTCCAGCTCCATCATCAGCTCCAGTAAACGTGCAGGTGGAACAGACTGAGAACCCTGGAGAGCTGTACGTGTCCTGGTCGGCACCACTCAAGGAGACCCACAACGGAGTCATTGTGGGGTACCACGTGAAGGCAGTCGCTCAGGGTGTTGGGGCAGGTGGGTTGATAATCATCACCATCGTATCAGCTGCAGGACGTCCACTGCTGGACATAGGCCTGCACCATAGATTTCCAAAAGGACCGGTTGGAAGCGGCCTGCACCCAGCGTCTTCCTGCGGTCTTCATCAGGTCGTCTGTCAACCTTGTGGGTGGTTGTCCTACGCTGCGCTTGCCGGTGCGTGGTCTCCATTCGAGAACTTTGCGGCCCCGGTTTGACGATTGATATTGGCGCCCCTCTTTGTTGTGGTAGAAGTAATACACCTTTTTTTCCCCTCCTCCTGACCTGAGGAGGTCTGCAGACGTACAGTCAGCAACAAAAGTAGATATATTTCATATTTTTTAATCTGTATTATTGAACACAATATCAAAGGAAATACGAAATTTATCTAAAATTAAGATAAAATGAACTCTTACGTATTGTCTAAAATTCTGAATAGCAGTAAAATGTGTTATTAATATTGTTTATCTACTTTAGTTGCTGACCGTACCAGTTTTCAGTTTTTTGGACTGGGATTAGGCTTTGACAAGGCCTGGGGTCGATGTGGGTATATAAAACCAATGAAAGAGTACATTTTTAAATTACTGTTTTCAGATAACACAAATAACTAAAACTTGGGCTAGGCTTTACCTACAACTTATTTATTGTTTATAGTTTCAGATGCTGCAGACACAAGAACTATCAAAGTGTCGCAACTGTCGGGCAAGCAAGAAACTTTGTTAAGTGGTCTTTTGAAGAACACCAGGTACCTGCAATATTGTGATTGTTAATTTGATATTGGTTAGCTTATCATAGCTATTATAGTCCCATTGATTCATTAAAAGACAATTGTATTCTATCAATACATTAAGTAATAAAATTGTAGCACAAGCTAAATTTTAAAATATAGGTATAAAAGTATTTTTTTCAAAAACACAAAATTGCGAACATCATTCCTAAGCAACGTTTTAACCGACTTTGATAAAACAGAAGTTTCTTAATTTGAACCTTATGTTTTTTGTTTTAGGTACGCTGTCTCTGTATCAGCGTTTACAAATGCTGGTTCTGGACCATTTTCTCTGCCAGTGTTCCAAGATACGAGGGAAGGAGGTAAATAACAAAACAATACATTTTATCAGCTAACAATATTAATTTCACATAAGAATAATTACTTTCTTGTTTCATACTTCTTAAATCGTGATTTTTCAAGTTGGGTTATGGTTTTGTAATTCTTTTTATCATATAACATTTAATTAGTATGAGGTACCACAGCTAAAAATCTAAAGTTTTTTTTTTTAAATAAACAACCGATTTCAGTTACCAAAAAATATTTTTAATTTCGAAAGTCAACGACAATATACTAAGAAAACAAAATGAAAGCCAGTTTTTTTTGTAAATATTTTTTATTATGTATTTTCCAACACTCTTGTTTTCCAGCTCCGGAACAAGCTCCGTCATCAGTCGAATGTACCGCAGTGTCTTCCACATCTCTCCGTATAGGCTGGCAGCCCATCGGTCTACCGGGACAAGGCAGCTCGCTTGTAGGATACACTGTGCTGTTTGCTACTGATGGTAAGTGGTCCTCTCCACCTCTGAGACAAGACGAGACAAAACAAGACAAGACGAGATGAGATGACGATAGATAGACTGTGAAAGAAAAGAAAGAATAATATTTATTGTGCAAAACTTTTGTTTAAAACGTCTACTCGGTTGGTGTACTGGCAAAACGATTGGCTGCTGTGTTAAGTGTCGTGGATTCGGTTCCTGCACGAAACGAATTCCGTAGTTCTTATTCGTAAGGCCTACAGATAGTACTTCCGGGTCTGGTTGTATATGTGAGTTTATATGATTGTAAACGCACCCACGATATAGAAGAAATTCTTAGTGTGAGATCAGTTAGAGCGAGGCCGGTCGGTGCGTTGCGGCACCGCACCGCAATTAATTCGAGCTTTAGAGTGCCACACGGGTGGTGCAGTTTCACAGTACAACGCTGCTTGCCGCGGTACGGCGCGGCGCACAACATGAATTAACACGTTCGTTATGGTGGGTCCACACGACACAGACTTTTGTCTGTACAGACATCTGCACAGACTATAAAGTCTGAGTAAAAATTTTTACTCAGAGGTCTTTACCAAATGTCTGTGCAGACTTTTCATCAGTTCAGACTTCGATTTTAATGAATAAATTAAATAATTCAATAATCATGAGTTTTGCTCCGACAATCGTACAGACATGTACGCAGACTTCCGACTTTTCTGATACACCGACATTTGTCTGTACTGATTTGTTGTACAGACATAATTCTATAGAAGTCTGTGTTAAGTCTGTGTCGTGTGAACCCACCATAACAATACTGCGGTGGCGGCATATTGTTACTTCGGCGCCGCACAGCACCGTCAACGTATCGTGTGGCCTCGCTGATACAGTATACAGTAAACGTAGTTAACGGCTATCTGAAGAATCCTTTAACATCCTATAAAAGCGGTTTCCTAAGAACCAATCTTCAACTTGCTAAAAAGATACCTTAACAAAAATCAATAATTTAAATATTCCAGAGGCGGCCTGGCAGAACCAGACTTCATTACACTCGGAGCTATACTTGCAAGGTCTTCTGAAGTACACAAACTACACCGTGAAGGTCGCTGGCTTCTCCAACTATGGAGCCGGACCTTACTCCTACCCTATTGTGTGTGCTACATTGCAAGATGGTGAGTTTTGTAGCATTACTGGCTTCTGACCAAGATTTTGTTTGCGTGGTTTCTTTTTACCTGTGTTATGTCTTTGGTTACTGCTCCTGTCTTGTGAGTCGTAGCGTGGTGTTATGTAGCCTGTACCTCATGGATCTGGCTATCATATATTAAGCATAGATCTATGCTAATATAATAAAGCTGAAGAGTTTTTGTTTGTTTTGTTCAAACGCGTTAATCTCTGGAACTAGCAGTCGGATTGGAAAAAAATAATTTTGTGTATGATGAGCCAGATGTATGAGAAAGAGTACCTAGAGTATAGACTAACCGTATAAAATCACACTATGACAGACGAGAGCGAAACGGTAACCAAACCTGAAATTTAACGCGGATAAAAAAATGCACGCGGTGGAAGTCGCGGGCAAAAGCTGGTTTATTTTATGCCTATACTAAATTTATGAACATACAATTATAATTCTCAACCTTACAATAAAGACAATAGAAAACAAAGCCGATTACCCAGACCTTAATTTTTGCTATCTCCTCCCCCCAGTGCCCGGCCCTCCAGCAGACATCAAAGTTTTAGTACTATCCTCTTCATCACTGCTCATCAGTTGGAAGAAACCTCTTCATCCGAACGGGGAACTCCTGCATTACACTGTCTACGTGAAGCCTACGTCCAGGTCAGTTTTAATTGCTTTTGGAATACATCACCCGCCAAAAATTTTAGATTTATATACACGATACGTCTCATGCAAACTTTCGAATCCAAAATCTTGGAAAAAAAATGAAATGATTTTAATGACTGATGATTTTAAAAAATAAAAAATCTGAACCGAAACTGTATTTTCAGTCGGCCTCTACCGACTGAAAATACAGTTTCGGTTCCGATCGACCACAATTTTGTTTTGGTCGAAAATCGACCGAAGTGTAAACCAAAATCGAATCTAACAAAACGAGTAAAATATACATGCCTAGTAACCCTAGAGTTATGCAATATGCTGAATAGGATTTTTCATATGGTCGCTTAAATACCATCGCTTAGTCACATCAAATCTTAATGAACTATTTCACCGAGTTATTGTAGAACAAGAATTAAAAAGTAAATTGCATATAATCACTGTTATAATCACTGTGGTGTTGTGTTAAGTTTTCTTTTCAATTCCGTTCTTGGGGTACCTTCGACCAACAACACGCACAACACATTGGTTTTCGTTATCTACAACTTATCATCATCATCATCATTTGACTATCAGCAAATCCTGTCTTCTATCAAATACCTCCAACCTTCATCCCCAATAACATCAAGTACAGCATAAAACTTTACCGCAGCAATGGTCCGCCACAGACATTCCGCATTGACTCGGAAGGTCGCTCCACCGCTGAGGTCAAGGATCTGGTCTCCGGGAGGACGTATGAGGCCTGGGTCACTGCTAGCACCTCTGCTGGAGAGGGTTCCGCTACGAGGAGGGTGTCGCATACTCCTACACACAGAGGTAAGTGAGGACCTCTTTTTTGGGGTCGTGATGGACCGGTCGGAGCAGCAAAATAAGATTTACATTTCAGATGTTTTAAACCTATATGTAATCATCATCGCTTCGCGATGTCGCGAAGCGACTGGTCGATTCTTCACGTGACCAGAGGGCTGGCCTATTCTTTGGCCAAAGAATCAGCATTGCCATACAACGTGGCAATGCTGCCAGCCTTCTGGGCACATGCCCCATTGACAGCGATGCGGATGAGTTTTTTGACGCCCTTTGACCTTACTTTTTTATTTTAACTGTACATAGTTTGTAATTTAATTATTATTTAGTTTTTTTTTTTTCATTCTAATTAAATGTAAAATTATTAAATAATAACAATATGTAATTACTGAGCACAATATCAAAGGAAATACGAAATGAAAAAATCTCTTAGGTATTGCCTAAAATTCTGAATAGCAGTAAATTGCGGATTTCGGGTCTATTTCAATGATATTTTATTTATTTATTTATTTATTTATGTCACACTTACAACTATTATTACAGGTCTTAAACCTAATACGTAAAATACGTAAAATACGTAATATATAATATGTAAAAGTAACATTATTAAACGACGTTTGATGCTGTCAGTGCTTTCATGAGGTTGTAGGCTCGAGCTGGCAAGTAACAATGTGTCTTTTTCAATTTACAATACGCACTTTCTAAGTTTTTTTGGTCATCACTGACATCGGTGAAGGACAACATCGTGATGAAACCTAGACTTATAATTAAAAAGTCTGAAATCGCCAATCCACCTTGATGAAGCGTGGTAATCAATGCTCGTACCTTCTCTGTATGAGATGAGGCCTTTGCCCTGCAGTAGGACAATATTATACAGGCCTTATTATTGAATGATGTGTTCTGTACCAATTTTTTCCTAAAAAAATTGGTCCTTTTTTCTTTCAGTTGTGGCTGGAGTAGCTTCATTGGGAGGGACAGTGTCGGTAGGAGTAAGCAGTTCCCTCCTCCTTGTGTGTCAATGTGTTGGAGTGCCTCCCCCTCGCACCGTGTGGTACCACAAACATAACATCATCACTCACCATCCGAGGTTCACGAGGAACCATGATGATAGTCTGTTGATTAATAGTGAGTAAAGTTTCATTTATAAAAAATAGAGGCCCATAATGGAAGTTAGATTAAGATACTCCATAATCGTAAGTGTTGGAAGACAAGGAAACACCAGATTGGTTTCTAGTCAGTAAGAGGCTGATAGACCCTAAATATTTAATAATAGTTTACCCCAGAAAACAACAATACAAAAACGGTTAAAATACAAGTCATGGAGTTTCTTGCTCGTGTTTCTCCATAGAATCCTACTGCTTGGCACGAGCAACAAGCTTTGACTTTCTGACTGACTGACTGACCCCTTGACAACTCAAAGTGCCTGCAAATATAGAAGTATATTGCAACCAAAATTTTGTAAAAACCAATTAGAAAAGAGTGTCCATGGAGTTTCTTGCTTCTTCTACGTTACGTTGTGTAACGAGCAACCAGTTTCAATTTTCTTTAGAGGTAATTTCTTGATAATTTAAAAGTGCCTGTAAATGTTCTAATTGAAATAAATGATTTAACTTTGACTATAATTGAGTCTGTATATTTGTCCTGTATGCGTTTCTAAACCAATGATCCCATTGTGATAAAACATTGGTAGTATTTTCTTCCTATAACTGCGTAGATTTCTGCCCCAAAAAAAACGAAATAAAGAAACACCAGGAATGAACTCGCTAGTTTGAATCATACCGACTTCATACATAACATCAACTTCGTTTTTCCAGATATAGACCAATCACTAAGCGGTAACTACACCTGCTTAGCCAAGAACTTGTACGGTTCTGACCAAGTGGAGTACACGGTGATAGTCCTCCCTTTGCCTGAAGCGCCTATACTCCGAGCGACCCCCTACAAGGATTCGATACTGGTAGAATGGGAGCAGCCCTACTATACCGTTAGTAATAGGAGTGCTGGTCAGAAGATTAGTAAGTTTTTTAGATTTTTTACTTCGCAAGAAAGGACCAAAATTTTCGCATCATTCTTATTTTTTTTTTCGTGGAATCTTCTTCTAAGCGTGTCGATGGCAAATAATAAAAAATAAATAATTAAATAAGATATTTATTAAATACTATGTTTGGCCCAAAATTCGGCCACGGCAACACCATTTCGTGGAATAAAGGACCAACATTTTGTTGTTCTTTTTTGCGAAAAAATTATCGGAAAATTTATATTTCTATCTAAAGTAATTTAATAATTAAACGAAAAGGTTTTATTTGGTTTGTTTATGAGAAGTGATGTCAGGCAGTATTTTCTGATTATTATTTTTTTACTTTAATTTTACCCTGATAGAAAGTTTACTCACCATAGATTAAATATGATAGATTCTCATCCTTGATTTAAACGCAGACGAAGTCACGGGCAATATAATATGTATAAGTTCTAATAAAGCTTCTTACTGTCTTGTTATCAGAATTCCATCGGTGTCACTATTTTTATAAAGCTGATTAGTTTTAAATATATTCTAAGTATTATGTGATTGCATTTAGCATATTGAATTTGTTGGATGCAATTAATTATTGCGTGACTGTAGGTTAATTTGTATTAACAAAACTAAACTCATTTCAACTCCACAGGTTATAGCCTAACCTGGAAAGAAGCCAACAGTCCCTGGAGGGAGGCATGGCCGGCCAATAAGTTGCCGAACTTGTCAGGAGTTCAGAAGCACGCCCTGACAGGTCTGAAGTGTGGCACCAAGTACTCTTTGAGGATCACTGCCACTAACAAAGTTGGGACCTCGCAGCCTGCTTATTTGGATGTCAGTACTTTGGGTGGAGGTAAGTGGCTATGCCGTACTATCTTGATAATTAGTAGCATTTTAATCTATTCAATGAAAAGAGAAAACGTTGAGTACTACCTGGTTTCAATTTAGAGGCAAAGTATTTATTCTACTTCTCGCTATATTCTATACTAATATTATAAAACTGAAAAGTTTGTTTGAACGTACAAATCTCTGAAACTGCTAATCCTATTCCAAAAAAATTGTTTGCCTTAAATAGCCCATTTATCAAGTAAGGTTTAAAAAGACATGAAAACAAGAACACAAAGACAAATATTATTTACGCTACGACACACGGGAATTAAAAACGTAACTTAACCCATGTGGATGCGAAGGCATTGCTATTATAAGTGAAAGTTTGTTAGGAGAAATGGGCGAATAACTGGATGTTTGTTATTTATTTTCGCTTAATATCTCCAGGTAAGGGGTGTACAGCCCTCAACTTGAGGCATCCCTAGGGGAACACAGCAGTCTCCTTCCTAAGTATTTTCCGTTTAAGCTAACTGCCTCGTTAGCCTAGTGGTCCTAAACACGACTGCTACGATAGAGGTCCTGGGTTCGATCCCCAGGTCGAACAAAAACTGTTATTGGGTTTTCCTATGAAATTCTCAGTAGCAGCTCGGAGTATGGATTTGTGCCCGGTTAATGGCAATAGGCTCGCCCCCTATTACATCATGTAATAGGGAGCGAGCCTATTACATGGCTCTCTACGTATATAGGTCCCATGTAATTTACATGGGACCTATATACACCGGCGAACTGTGGGTGTACATTTGTACACCTCTGCCCAACCCATCGCGGAATACAGGCGTGATGGTATATATATTTTCCGTTCTTCCAGTACCAATACCACCGACCTCCAACGAGTGGCTCTGGAGCAACGCGTCTCATATCTACGTGCAGCTCGCCGGCTGGGATCACGCCGGCTGTCCCCTCAGACTGCTGGATGTGGAGTACAAGCAGCTGGGGGCTAGGGCCTGGGTCAGAGCTCATAATAATATGGTGAGAGGCGACGGTTATAGTTAAGAAGAAAAAGATAGTTTTGTGCAATTAATTTTTGGTGTTATACACGTTCTTCTTCTTCTACACACTTGCACTACTTACACTATACACTTTGTAAACAATAATGATGAATGGTAACATAATAGAACATGAGTTTTTTTAATCGCATTTATTAACAATATATTCATATTCATATTCATATTCATATTAGTTTATTTGCATTCCATAATGTGCATACAGATGTTATAATAGGCTTATAGCTAAAGTACAATTATGGACCCTGGTAGGGCACAGCAACATAGTAGTTAACTTAAAACTAAAAACAATAAAATTTGAACCATTCTCAATAGTTTATATTAAGTTCTAAATTATGTTTTAATAGTATATACTTTAGTAGAGATGACAAAAGTGAAATTAAAATTGGCCAATAAATACGGCCGATATAAGCATTTAAAACTTTTAATTACGCACCGATTAGACAGAGGGATCCGACATGACATGTGACGTCACTTGTTACAATGGTCATATACACTTCGAGTTGAACGATTTGCTAGAAAGAGATAGAAACAAATCTTGGATGGCTTATAACTTTTGTAATTTCATGGATTCGAAAAATTGGTTTACTTAACTGTTTATTACAGGAATGTGGATTGTTTTTTTTTTGTTTTAAAAATAAAACTTGCATATTCCCTGTTCTTTAGCGTTCTACGCGTCGTATATTTTTTAATGTGTCGAGAATTATACACACTTTGCCCAATCTGGGAATCGGATCCAGACACCATGCCCACCAGTCACATAGACGGGGCGCGGGAAGGAGCAGAATATGTTCATAAAATTTGGTCCTTTATCGCCCACAGCCTTACTCCGACCTGTCATCCTGGAGCCTTACAACCCTATACCAGACGAAGATACCTACGTACGCCATCTCAGACCTGACCCCCGGCACCTGGTACCAACTGAGGGTCACAGCTACTAATGAAGCTGGTAGCGTCACCACTAGTTACAGCTATGCTACGAAGAATGAGGATGGCAGTAAGTTTAAGATTTGTAGCTTTTTTTATCTAGATAAAAATATTGGGATGGACTTCAGGGAGGCCTTTGCTCATCAGTTAGGACATTATAGGCTAGCCTATAATGTCGTAACTGATGAGCAAAGGCCTCCAGTATTTTTTTCTTGCGCCACTACGAACCAGTATCATCATTTCAGCCGCAGAACGTCCACTGTTGGACATAGTCCTTCCCCATAGATTTCCAATAAGACCGGTTGGAAGTGGCCTGAAATCAGCGTCTTCCTGAGGTCATTTTATTTAATTATAATAACCGGCTGTTATTGTACTATTTCAATTTCAGTAGGCGCGCAAGTATTAAAATATCGTAGGGAGCTATACAAAATACTTGAACGCGTTGTTTTTTTTTACTCGCCTTTAAGCATAACTTCGTACTCATACTCATATCATTTATTGCATTCCACAATGTTTTCAGTTGTTTAAAATATTTTAACTTATCTGCTAAATAAACTAGACTAGTACATAAAAATGTTTGGGGTATGAATTTATTTGGTAATCATAAATTTCAGCGATCAACATATCTGATAAAAACTTTTTGGGAATAAACTTATCTCTTAGATAAAGTTATTTTGCTAATATTGTTTTTGATAACAAATAAACTTAGCTGTCCAAGAACTTCAAAACCTTTCACAAGAATTACAACTTATAGTACAACTATTGCTTGTTTCAATTTCCAGGTGAAGTGGGACCCCCATCGGAAATGTTTGACTTAAACATGCTAGTCATAATATGCAGCTCAATATTACTCACCATCTGCCTTCTCAGCTGTATCTACATACTTGTGAAGAGACAAAGGTATGTTCATCATTTTTGAGGCAGATTGTACCTTACGCGTACCGAAGGACCAATTTTTTACTTAAAAAAAAACATGACTTAGACCTTTTATTACATTGGAAGGGGCCACTGAGGGCCAATGCCTGAACTATTGAACTATTTAAAGTCTGACACTCCCTCCTGCCCCGCCCAGGGCGGGGGAAGTTATTTGATGATTTCCCGTCCTAAAAAAAAAAAATGACCTTTTATTACATGGAATTGTTCACCAACTTTATATAAACATTTCATTTCATCAAGTTTATGTAAATACTAGCAAGTTTTATTAATTTCACCTAATTACATCAAATGCTTTTATTTCTGTCACTTCTCCCATTGACAGCGATGCAGATGATTTTTTTGATGCTCTATGAACTTCCCTTTTTTATAAAATGTTTATAGTTTGTAATTTAATTATTATTTATTTAAGTAAGTTTTATTTTTGTGTATTTTCTTTTTCACTCTGCCCAAAAGACTGGCATCCTTGCCACGTTATATGGCAATGCTAATTCTATTTTTATTAGTCTTTTTATACCCCGTATAATGCTACAAATATTTCCAGAACCGGCAACTTAACGGAATACAGGGACTCAATAACAGTGGACAATAAGTCGGAGAGCGGTAACCTAACTGCCAATACTTCGCACACTAACTTAGCAAACGTTAAGGAGAATGCCTTGAACGCACAGAACAGGATATACAGCGCTCCTATACATATGAGGAATAATAGTAAACATGGTAAGATAGCTTTATTTAACTTTTTTATCTGTTAGCAATATTCTAAATATATATGATATTTTTATTTATGTAGATAAATAAAAATATCGCAATACATGAAAGAAATAGAGGGAGGCTTTTGTCATTATTATAATAAATAATATGATTTAATATCAATACTTTAAGAGCCATCTCATACATGAGGTTACGTGTTGGATACCTAGCAAATATCGATGTGACTTTTTCGTTCATTTATCTCAGATAACACTGACGACGGTAAAGAAAATCATACTGAGGAAACCTGAGCTTAAAAATATTTATAAGTTTGAAATACAATCTGCCTTTCGCAAACGCGGTGATTTATCTTCGCCTGCTCTGTATTAGAAGATTCCTTTGCTATGTGGAACAATAGTATGCTGGTATTATTAATAATAACAAGTACAAAACATGCACCAATGTGACTTTTTCTTATCATAAGTACTTTCTAAGTTTATCTTGGACATGAAATCGGTAACCATGTCAGTATCCCTTGAGGCGGTTGAGAAACTCTGATACTAGAGTGAGTAGGGTCGTAAGATCTTACTGCCCACACGATAAAGAAGAAGATTAATAATAACAAACTAGCATAGGTCATGTGGCCTGATTGCAGCATTCATCATCATCTGCTTAGCCTTTTTCCCAACTGCGTTGGGGTCGGCTTCCAGTCTAACCGGATGCAGCTGAATACCAGTGTTTTACATGGAGCGACTGCCTATCTGACCTCCACAACCCAGTAACTGGGTAACACGATACTTCTTGGTTAGACTGGTTGTCAGACTTCTTGGCTTCTGACTATCCATCACGACTCAAAGATCTACGAATGACAGCCGGGACCAACGGCTTTACGTGCTTTCCGAGGTACGGGGGTATTACACCACCAACTTCCAAACTCCAAACTCCGGGCTGCTACTGAGAAATTCCTAATGGAAAAACCCAATACCACTTTTTGCCCGACCTGGGAATCGAACCCGGGACCCCTTGCTCAGCAGTCGCGCTTTGCGACCACGAGACCAACGGGGCAGTTCCCTCAAACCTAGTGCAGTGCGGGGCAGTGCCTGATTACAGCATTGCAACCGGAAAATTCAAGGTCATTACCGAGCACAGTTTGAAAGGAAAATCTTTTATAATTAGTACAAAATCGTTCATTGATATAACTATATTTTTAATAGTTTTAACCAACTATATTAACGTCACTGGAAGCAGAAGGAAAATGATAAAATTATTTAATTAGGTTCGATTGATAACTTATGACGTTGGCACCTATAGGTACGGGATAAACTACTTGCAATTAAGGCTGTTGCTAAGTGAAGTGTATCCTCTAAACGAATGGCGGACAATCTCAATAAAAACTAGCCTAGGAAATAAGAGATTGTTAAATAAAAAATAAAAAAATATACCAAGCCTGTATTCCCCGAAGGGTTAGGCAGAGGGTGGGAGTTCGCCGGCATTTTAAGTCCCATGTAATAAGGGGTGAGCCTATTGCCAAGAGAGAGAGAGGAGATAAAGAGAGAGAGAGAGGAGAGTGGAGATAAAGATAGAGAGAGAGAGAGAGTGGAGATAGAGAGAGAAAGAGAGAGTGGAGATAAAGAGAGAGAGAGAGAGTAGAGACAGACAGAGAGAGAGAGAGAGTGGAGATAAAGAGAGAGAGAGAGAGAGAGGAGATAGAGAGAGAGAGAGAGTGAAGATAAAGAGAGAGAGAGAGTGGAGATAAAGAGAGAGAGAGTGGAGGTAAAGAGAGAGAGAGAGAGAGGAGATAAAGAGAGAGAGAGAGTTTGGAGATAAAGTGAGAGAGAGAGAGAGTGGAGATAAAGAGAGAGAGAGAGAGAGCACTGGGGTGTCATACCGCTAACTTCCAAACTGCGGGCTGCTACTGAGAAATTCCTAATGGAAAAACCCAATAACACTTTTTCCCCGACCTGTGAATCGAACGCAGGACCCCTCGCTCAGCAGTCGCGCTTGCTACCGCGAGACAAATGGGGTAATTGCATAAGAGGTGAGGTGTTGTAACACATTGTTATAGTGCACAAGTGTGTGCCCAAACACAGGTGCGGAGTGCATATTCATCACGACATTACACAATACACACACATGTACTAAATCTATGGTAAAAATTTTGGTACGACATTCCAACCAACTTTTTTCTACGAATAGAAACAGACTTCTTCTTCTTCCTTATCGTGTGGGCAGTAAGGTCTAACGACCCCACACACCCTAGTGTCAGGGTTTCTAAACCGCCTCAAAGGCCTCTGATATGGTTACCGATGTCAATGATGTCCAAGATAAACTTAGAAAGTGCATATGAATTAGAAAAAGTCACATAAGGAAAAGTTTATGTGTGTTATAAATAAATATATATATACCACCACGCCTGTATTCCCCGAAGGGCTAGGCAGAGGTGTACCAATGTACACCCACATTTCGCCGGTATATTTAGGTCCCATGTAATAGGGGGCGAGCCTATTGCCATTAACCGGGCATAAATCCAAACTTCGAGCTGCTACTGCGAATTTCATAGAAAAACCAACTAACACTTTTTGCTCGACCTGGGAATCGAAAACGGGACCCCTTGCACAGCAGTCGCACTTGCGACCACGAGACCAACGGGGCAGTTTTTAAATAAATAAATAACACCAGCCTATTAATGTCCCACTGCAGGGCAAAGGCCTCTTCTCATACAGAGAAGGCACGAGCATTGATCACCACGCTTGCTCAAGGCGGATGGGCGATTTCAGACTTATACTAATTACAAGTCCAGGTTTCCTCACGATGTATTCCTTCAACGATGTCAATGATGACCAAGATAAACTTAGAAAACACATATGAACTGGAACTGAAACTGAACTGAACTGAATTAGTATTTGCCTGGTTTCGAACCCGCAACCTCATGCACAAGAGGCAGGCGCCTTAACCATTGGGCCATCATGACATAATATGTATGTCGTGTGTGTGTAATAAAAAGTTTTTTTTTTTCAGAATTGTACGAGATAAGTCCGTACGCACAGTTTGCAGTGGGCTTCAGAACTTTCGGTCATGTTGAAAACCAGGACATGCCTAGTCGACATGCAAAACATAGATATGACACAGGTAACATATATCACCTTTACCTTTGAATTACAACTACCTTTTGCTGAGGAAACGGAAAAACCCAATAACACTTTTTACTGGACCTGGGAATCGAACCCAAGACCTCTTTTTTTAAGGATGGGAAATCATCAAATGACTTACGCTCTGGGCGGAGCAGAAGGGAGTGTCAGACTCCTACTGACTCATTCGTATTCCTACTAATGCTCTTTGCATTTAAGCGCCGAGGTGTCTCTTTTGAATTTCTTCTTTTAGAATTTCAACTACCTACAACTAACACTTATGGGGCTGACATGCCTTAAAAGCATGAAAGTCCCTCAAAATAATAAAGAGAAAAAAAAACTAACTTGAACTTAGAAAATCTTTCTTCTTTCTTTCACTAAATGTGAAGCGTATTACTTAAATTAATAAATATCTAAAGTGCCAAAATCATCTTCAAACAACACTATTTCAGTTTTTCGTAATACGTGAAAACAAATAGTCCAATAAAATAAAATAAACAATCTTTTATCCTTCTTTCAGAAACCAGTTTCCAGGTTTGTTCAGAATCTGAGGACAGTGACAGCATATCAAAATCAACACTGAAAAGTGTTCCAAGAAGTAAGCATATTTTTTATAAAACGTAATACATAATTTCTTACTTAAAAATAATAATAAAACCAACATACCTATTTCTGCCGCAAAGCAGCGTTGCTATGTTCCAGTTTACAGGGTATAAGTGGCGGTGTAGTTACAGGCATATGGGATATGTCAGTTTGTGTCTAGGATGGAAACGCGTTTGCAAGGCCACGTATTGGGTAGTTAAAACCACTAATCAAAAATTTCAAGTCACAACTTCTGTAAAAAAGCACTTTATGTTACCCATGTAAACAGATTATTTTTCAACTTATTGTACCTCTGCCTAATCCTTCGGGGAATACAGGCGTGATGGTATATGGATGGTATATTATTGTAAAATTAGATTTTTACTTTTAAATCAATAAATAGTTAGTCGATTGAGTACGCCACGTAGTGACGTCACAGCGTGCTATAGTCATACAAAATCTATGGGAGATTCGCGTTTTGACAGTTCATAAAAAGTATGTCAGTTGATGGTGGTGCACACTACCCATTTACAGATGGTGGCCCAAAGGATTGCTTGCCATCCAATTACATAAAAAAACTCATTTTTTTTTTAAATAACTTATATATTTATATTTTATATTTCTTTTTCCAGAAGTATGCAGAACCCCACATCATAGGTAACTAAACAAGGAGGAACTTTCGTTTTAAGGACGCGTCTCGAAGGACCACATTTCTGGGGTACTAAAAACATTCAAACTCGACTCTAAACAAAATAAATATAACACTGCCAAAGACGATAAGAAAAAAAAAACACTTTCTCTTTAAAAGATGTTCATTGTTTTTATGTGGCTTTCAAAACGATACATTTTGAATTACTTTTAAGTATTTAGAATGTTTAACTGTTTGTAACTAATACCAATTTGTGTTCTACGTGTAAGTAAAGTTTATGTCACTAACTGTTACCCATTCCAATATCTCAATGTCAAAAATCTTGTAATGTCTTGACAAAAATTGACCATTCTATTCTATATCTTACTAATCCATGCTAAAACATAATTATATAAAATGTAAAAACAATAATTGTGCCAATACGACAGCCCATGGCCTAATTGGCTGATATCAAATGAATGACGTTTGCCAGAAAGACAAGTAACCAACCAATGTAGGCGAGTCTGATGAAATTATTTATTTTTTTATTTATTTATTTATTTATGAGTTATGGAAGACTTACAGCTAAACAAAACAGAATATAAAATAGTAGGTGAAACTGACAGCCAATTACAAGTCTTCACTTATAAAAAACAGACTGGTAGAGATGGTGTGAACAACACACGCACTGTCCACACAAAGAAAATAAAATAAAAGCAGAACAACATAAAAACTTAAGCTAAGAACACCATAACTAATGTATGTATCAGAACATAAAACTACCAAAGTTACATTTAAAACAGAATATTTGTTATCAATTTAAGTTAAGCAAAAAAGCTAAGGCTCAGGCACCTTCTGGCCGCGGACACACTTGTCGTGAAGGGATCAAAATCGTCAATCCAATACAAATCAAAATATAATGAATCCAATACAAATCAAAAGACTACCTATGATATTAAATGACCAAAAAAGGTGATAAGAAACTATAACTGGCAAATACTTACACAATTTACAATTCAGACGTCATTCCACCAGAATTAATCATTACTTGTGTTAAATGCCAGTTGTAAAAAAATATTGTGGTTGGCCCATTTTATTTGGTAAAATTTTGGTTTCATTATGAGCTACCTAACAAGTGACAATGATGCAAGAGTATTCTATTTATAAATTGAAAATACCATATAAGGAGAAGTATTTACAGAATAGGACAGAAGTTATAATAAAAAGTGACTTGTGAAAAATAACGGATCGTTTGACGTCACGAGAACAAGGCAAAATCCAATGTTTGATAGTGAGTTTCCATGGTGTAGGACAATTGTTATGGGAAAAGCTGAGTTTTTTTCGAAGCTCAGTAAACTAATTCAAAATCTCCGGCAAGCGGAGTTCGGTTAACCGGGATGTTATTATTATTATCCCAAAAACCACTTTGAAAAAGAAATAAATGAAAAGATTGTATAAAATCTTTGTTAAGTTTTCTTTTAATTTTATACAGAATTTAGATACCATTTGTTGAATCCCAATATGTATGTTTTAAGGTGTTAATTATAAGTTATTGGAAAAAAATACTAAAAGTATTTGATAAATATTCTTGAACTGAAATCAAGCCAAATTCCAAGTTAACTGATGGCCAAAATAATATTTTGGCCATCAGTTAACCCATATTATGGGTATATTGAATGAAAATCCAATTAAAAAATCAAACGACGATTTTGTGATGATTATTATAGTGTTGTTTAGCTGGTAGTGGCGACTGTCACTTGTCACTCTGTCTAAACGATGCTATAGAGATGCTAATAAATATGTGAAAACATAATCCTAGATTAAACATTCAAAATCAAGTCGCAGTCTCATATTAGTGACAACCATTTTCAAAAATTGTGATAAATTAGAGGCATTTTTGCAAACTGAGATTAGAATTCAAAAGAACTAAAAAATACGAGAATTGCGTCTCCGAGATAAGACAAATAAATAATGCAAGGAAATTTAAATTAAAGTGGAAAGAAATCAAATTTTTACAGACAAAATTCACAAGTGAAAGTTTTTTATCCACATTCGCCAGCTAATATCGATAAAATAGCTTCATTAGTTTAGTTTAGCTTAAAACGAATACATAGTATTAATTACAACGAGCCATTTTGCTTCTATAACTTTGGGTAATGTACATAGTAACTGGATTGTATAATAAAATTAAATGTCGAGTGGATTTTGTCTGTAATTCGTTTGGCCTATAACTGCAGGTTTGCAGAATAGGTGTTATATTATTTTCAGTATAAAGCGGTGGTATGCAACCAGCTCAAAGCTTTGGTTTTTTTAAAGAGCGATACAGTATCAACAAGATGTGACCAAAACTTAAAAATGACGGGCTTCAACTGCAATTAAAAATAACTGTCAGATTTTAAGAATAATGTATTTTTCCAGACGAAACAGCACAAGAAACTATCAAGGCATCTTATAGTCATTTTTCAAACAGTCCTATTTTCTGACAGCAGACTTTTTACCGCTCTTTTAAAAAACCAAAGCAAAAAAATATTGACCGTTAATTTAAAAAATATATGTATTTGTAAATAATTGTCAATAGTATACATACCTAGTTGTATTAACGCTGTATCTAGTCATGTACTAACTATTTATGAATGTTCGCGTAAAAAGTGACCACCAGACCGCGGCCAATGACGTACATTAACCGGTAAATGTTGTACTATTACCTACTAGCTACTTTAGGTATCATGGGAAAGAAGTGTCACTTTAATGACTTTTCTGTTAAAAAAATAATATTGAACTATATTTATAAGGCCAAACAGTGGAATTTACTGTTCAAAAATCCATGATCAATGAGCATCAACTGAGTAATAATAATAATAGCAATACCAGCTTATTATGGTCTTTCTGCAGCGCAAAAGTCTCTTCTAATACAAAGAATGCAGTACAAAAACAGGACCACAAAATCGGTCTAAAAAATATTGGTCCTAAGAAACGTATGGTCGTAATCTAAGCTTGGTCGCATTGGTCGTCACTTGTTAAACGAACCGCCTCTATATTAAGTCGAATTTTATAAAATTGTAGCGTTAATTGCTAAAAAATATATCTACAAAAAGACTGATTATAATATTCATTTTAAAATAAAGTGTTGTTCCGTTTCTATACAATTTTGATCTAGATATGAAACGAATAAATGTTAGATAAATCGTGTTGTTTTTATTTTTCTTCTGTATTTTTTTTAAATCTACGCTTTTTATTCCTGGAGGTAAAAAAATAATCATTTAATAAGGTGTATAAAATTTAATTGAAACTACTGATATACAGCTGCACCTGGTTAGACCAACATACTTGGGAATAGCCTGGGCAAATGATGCTAATAAGATGCAATTTTAAATGAAAACCCGAAAAGGCGACCTCGAAATAATCATTACGTACAGCTACGGGACCAAAAGTGATTTAAAAAAATTTGGAAATAAACACTTTAACTTTGCACCCTAAATTAAAGTCCTTAATCAAGGGCCTTAATTTAGGCATTCGCCTAAGTACGGTGTGTACATTTGTGCATAATGTTTCAATTAATAAATAAATTCCTAGTGTGGGGCATCGCTTTAAAAATGACTTTTTTTAAATCTTTATGTTACATGATTATTTAAAAAAGGGTTGTACTACAAAGGTGGATGATGAAATGAAAAACATAAATTATATTTAAAACTTTTATTAATATTAAACTTTTTTGACAATTTAATAAATTACTTACAATTAATAAAAAATGGCATATTTACAAGGCTCACACAGTTAGTAAAAAATAGGAACAATTTGAAGCAGTTTTTACATTTTTTGTTTAATAAATTAAACTTATAACTAATAATTGGGGCATTATTTAGAAACATGGATAAGTGCATGTTTTAAAATATAGCTGTTTCACCCCAAACTGACATAAAATAAACCCTATATAAAAGAATTTTTAACTATATTTTTTGTTATTTTTTTATATTTACATTTAAATTAGTCTTTTTGGCTTATTATATTTTTTCTTATATCACGTTTTGCTTTCTAAAAACATTTTAGTTTTATTTTTTTACTTACATCTACCTTTTTTATTTCAGACTTTTTTTGTTTTTTTTTTTGCAAGCTATTTACAGTACATCAAACTCATCGTATTCAGGCTTCTCATAGTTCCCAGAAAGCACATCTTCAATCCACGGAAGGTGATCAGCAACATTGGTGTAAAGTCCGGGGGAATTTTTGGTCCCACATCGACTGTTACCCGCACTAGTCACCCCCCACAACTCGGCCCTATTCTTGACCCATACTAGGGGGCCTCCGGAATCCCCTCTGCAGGTATCAATGCCCTCTTCACCCCCAGCACAGATTGCATTAGCAGGAACTTTAAAGTAAGTGTATGCAGCCTCGCACTCGGCCCTTCCCCATAGTGGAAGGGGGATGATTTTCTTAACGCTGCTATAGTACCCTTTTAGGGGAATTTCTCCCCAACCCGAGGCCGCGAAAACAGTGTCAGGTTGAAGTTCCCCAGACGGTAGACAGATTGGACGGATAAAATCTGTGAGTAAAGATAGAAAAACATAAATAATCAGTAAAATTACTTTTCGTGGATCGAAGGACCAATTTTTACTTTTTGTCAGACTAAAGCAAGTTACAAAAGAAATAAGAAAGTGCTAATAAATTTTTATCTTACCGGTGTAAGGAGCATCTTCAGCCAGCCTTAAAATAGCCACGTCATGACTTTTTCCGTCATAGTCAGGGTGAACGATGATCCTTTCGACCTCTTGCCTGATGATTGGACCAGCACATACTCCATCGACGCAGTCTTCTCGACTGGCCAAGTTGTACTCTCCTAGACGTGCTACCAACCTAGGAAAAAGAAAGGTCTTGTTAAAAAGGGTAAGTTTTTTAAGATTTCTCTTAAAAACTAGAAAAGAATTTTGTTTATCCATATGGAGATAGAAAATATCAAACACGCAAATTTAAGCAAATTATCATATTAAAACCCTTTTTTTTTTTCTAGAATAACGCTAAAATTATTAACATCATAACGACATTCCTAGGATTTCCCAAAACTTTGCTAAAGTTATATAAACATAACACAATTGTATAGGTACCTACATAAGAGTTGACCACATGATTCAATGCTGTTGCTAAATTTAAAACAAGGGAATTCCTAGTGATGTAATTGTAATAAAAGTTACATTTATGACGTTAGCTCTGAAGACGATTCAAAGAATTTTAGGTTAATAACCTTTCGCTCAGAAACTAACTACACTAAGAAAAAGTGATGAAATTGGAAGAAAGGCAATGTAAATTTATTTCTTCAAAAATAAAGTTATAAGTATTAATTTGAATTTAAGTTGAATAAGAAAAGAAAAATAAAAAGCTTTCTTAAGTTCTGGTAAGATTAATCCAATGCCCTAAGGTAGATAAATCAAAAGAAACTTTCAACGTATTGGAATAATCAGAATTATTTTACCCGGAAAGTTTGAAACGCTTATGCTTATCGCGCAATTAATTGTTTTGTCCATTATTATCGCAATTTTCTCAAAATTTACCTGAAGCACGTTAGGACCTGATTTGTAACTGATTCTAGTAATCGGATAAAAGGACCAAAAAAAATCAGAAGGACCATTTTTTAAATATTTCTGTTAATGCAATAAATATTGAAAATATTTTTCTAATTTATATTTAAAATTTCGACCACTAAGATATTTATAGGACAGAAATAATTCCATTTGATGCGATAAATGTTAAAAATATTTATTTCATTATTTTTTTTATTTTTTTTTTAAATCTAAAAAATAATTACCTGGTAAACTTGGGAGTGCTGATGCAGTGGGCAGCGGTGATGAGATGCCTACTATCCACCAGGGTAGCAGCGCATCTGATGTCAGTTCTCTTGTCTCCTCGCCAATATTCTAAGTACACCAACCACGGGTTCTGGTGGATGAGGTTCGAACTTGTTTCTACGCCACAAGTAGAGTCAGCTATGAAGTAAAACATCAACATTTAAAAAATAATACCGAAATTGCGTAAGCTATCCATTTGATAATGGATTATGCTGTCTGTGTTTTGGGCTAAATTCAAACTCTGGATAAGAAAAAAAGTCTACGCTAGCGATGCATAAACGCATGGACAGTGAATTGACAAAAATATGACTTAAAGAATATTAAAAATGCAAAACATAAAAATAAAAAATATAACGGTAAAAATTTGGAAAGCAATAAAAATAAAAATTTAAAAGCAAATAAAAAAAAGAACGCAACGTTTTAATATATTTTAGGAAAAAACTCAAAATTAGAAAAGACGAGACGAGTTAAAACGAGTTTTTCTATTTTTTTACTGTTTTAAAAAATAGAAAAACGATACATTTTAAATAAAAATCGAGCACTAATCGATTAGGGCACACATATTACATCAATTGAAATTCAAATTTTAAATTAAAAAACGCACCTTTAGTCAATTTAAAAGCCAAAGCGCCTACAGCACATGATAACAACACTAATAAACGAATCATAGATGATTTTAAAATGGCAACTGAATTTAATTATTTTTTTAAAATAAATTAAAATGGTCATAACGTTATTTTCAGTCGGGTTTACCTCTACAAATGGTTGAGTTCAGGCATTTCGCACGGTTTATATTCCTGCGGCTGGAATAGGGAAAATGTGGGTTGCCATCACTCAATCCACATGCATCATAATAATATTTACTAACGTTTCAGGGCATAGTCCGTCTTTGGAGAAAACAAGCATAGCTGTAAAGCATGTTGAGCGCAAGCCTTGAAATCAACCCCTGATTACCAAAAAAAAAACTTTTTTATATTATTTTTTTTTACTCAAAAAAAAAATACTTCAATTAGTTTTCCAAAAAAAAAAATATTTTGGAATACCAATTTGTTTTTTTTTTTTAAATTGAAATAGTTAATATTTATTTGTACAATATACGCAGATTTAAAATAATATACCATCACGCCTGTATTCCCCGAAAGGTTAGGCAGAGGTGTACCAATGTACACCCACAGTTCGCCGGTATATTTAGGTCCCATGTAATAGGGGGCGAGCCTATTGCCATTAACCGGGCACAAATCCAAACTCCGAGCTGCTACTGCGAATTTCATAGAAAAACCCAATAACACTTTTTGCTCGACCCGGGAATCGAACCCAGGACCTCTAGCGTAGCAGTCGCGCTCAGGACCACTAGGCCAACGAGGCAGGCAAAAACAACAAAAACTAAATAACATTCAAAAAATTGATCCGCATTTCCGTCAACTGGAAATGCGCCTAAATGACTAATTAAGTTTATCTTGGACATCATTGACATCGGTAAAGGAAAACAATCATCATCTGCTTAGCCGTTTCCCAACTGTGTTGGGGTCGGCTTCCAGTCTGACCGGATGCAACTGAATACCAGTGTTTTACATGGAGCGACTGCCTATCTGACTTCCACAACCCAGTAACTGGGAAACACGATACTTTTTGGTTAAGCTGGTCGTCAGACTTCTTGGCTTCTGACTATCCAGTACACATCGGTGACATCGGTAAAGGAAAACATGAGGAAATCTGGACTTATAATCAATTAGCTTCTGTCCGCAACTTCGCTCGCGTGGTTTTCATCGCCCGTGTCAAGTTACGTCTTTGGGACATACGCTTTATAACATCACGCTACAACCCATGGGAGCGGAGCAATAACCACACAAGTAACTTAATGTGAATGAAAGTAAAAGTAAAAAAAAAAATTGTAACCCGCGACGGAAGAGTCCCTACTTACAAAAGAGCTGATAACCTTGAAACGGCTGAACCGATTTTCATAAAACATATCTAAGAAACATCGCTAGGAAACCTGCTTTCAAATAAAAAAAACGCATTCAAATCTGTTCACCAGTTCAAGAGCTACGGTGCCACAAACTCACAGACATGTCAAACTTATTTAAAACACCCCTCTTTTTGAGTCAGAGGTTAAAGAATCAAAGAGATAATAAAGGTAAGAAGAATATAGAAGAAGAAGGTTTGACAGCACGGTTGGCGCAGTGGCCGAGCGATCGACTCCTGCGCTGCATGTCGCGGGTTCGATTCCCGCACGGAACAAATATTTGTATGATGAGAAATTCCTAGCGTGGGGCAACGTTTTATTTCAATAAAGAAAGAAAAAGAAGAAAAGAATCAAGCGGACGAAGCCGCGGGCAAAAGCTAGTATATAATTAAAATCAGGTCATGTTTGGGGACTGTCCGAGCGACGTCATGGAAGGGGACATACCACAGTGTACTTGATGAACTAACTGAATCATTGGTCCAAAGGTAATTCAATAAGACGTTGGAATATTTCGGACATCGTTCGGTACAGGTGACATCTACCTCCAAATGTGACGTATGGCAACTTGGGGTTTAATTTCAGAAGAGTTCCCCCCACTCTTCTGAAAAAAGGAAGGGGGGAATCTCTTCTGAAGGGGGGCGGGGGGAGTCAATTGTGGCCTTTTTGCCGCAGTAATTGAAATAGGTAAGATCTTTTGGTTTTAGTTAGTCTAGAGCTATACAGGAACCGTTTTTAATTTATGCTGGTTTTTCTTGGTCGTTCAGTAATAGGTGGCAAACCATTAACCGGACTCAAATCCTAACTCCGAGCTGCTACTAAGAATTTTATAGAAAACCCCAATAACACTTTGCTCGACCTGGGAATTGAACTCAAGACCAGCAGTCACGCTTATTATCACTAGGCTAACGAGGCTGATTAAATTAGCGGTCAGTAACCTGTATAGACACATGGACCAAGCGCACAGTTAATTCCTACCTAACACGCCACTGTCACTCGCCAGCGCGGCGTCTGCCCATAAAATACCAAACCATATCAGAATAAAAAAATACGTATTTGATAGAACTCCTTTAAGTGTATTTTGTTAAAGTTAACTCATTTTTAGATTACAACAACATTTCCTGTATTTGTATCTTCAGATTTTTTATTGTATGTAATATATACTCCAGACAAATTCCGACCACGGCGGCTAATCTTAATGCATACTAGCCCAGCACGCAGGAGATATTATAGTGCACAAGTGTGTGCGCAAACACAGGTGCACTCCCCCTTCCCTCGCTCTTATAGTCCGATGGGACGTCAATCCGACACAACCGGGGTAGAGATCCGGCGCAGGACTGAAAAATTGACTTGAATAATAGTCTCAATAAAAAAAACTAGAAATAAATTGTCCAAAATAAACTTAGAAAGTGCATCTCAAATAAAAAAGTCACTTGTCCCGTCCGGGATCAAACTCGCAACCTCATGCTTGACAGGCAGGCGATTTAACCACTAGGTCATCTCTATAAAACAGTGATGTATTTACCGGTATTTATAACAGTTTAATAATAACATTAAGCTAAAAACTATGTACCATAACATGTTATATAAGTTACCATAAAAGATTTTGACTCATCCCGTCCTTTTCCTTAAAACGGTAATTTATCAAAATCACAATGTTGTGCAATATTAGACTTCACGTAAACAACCTTGCTACTTTCGATTTTAAGTAGAATAAAAAAAAAGATAATTTAAAAATTATTAATATTACTT
Organism: Caradrina clavipalpis; assembly: GCA_932526535.1. Lineage (NCBI taxonomy): Eukaryota > Metazoa > Arthropoda > Insecta > Lepidoptera > Noctuidae > Caradrina > Caradrina clavipalpis. The sequence goes on from OW052111.1 coordinate 10,424,134, forward strand.
ATAATGTAAATAATTTTTAAATTATCTTTCATTTTTTAATGACTTTTTAAATATATATTTATTAAATTGGTATCTATAAAAAACAGTTAAAAAGAACATTAAAAAATATAATTTAAAAATAAATAAACCAATCCGTGTAAAATAATAATGAAGAATATTATTTATCCAATCTAAACATAACTTCACAAAAATTACAAGGATACTTGTGTAAACATTTATTTATTTATTTATCTATACTAATTAAAATTATCTATACTATAAAGCTGAAGAGTTTGTTTGTTTGTACGCGCTAATCTCAGGAACTACCTTTCCGATTTGAAAAATTCTTTTTGTGTTAGATAGCCCATATATCGAGGAAGGCTACAGGCTATATAACATCACGCTACTGCCAATTGGAGCGGAGCATTAATGAAAAATGTGGCAGAAACGGGTGGAAAAATATTCCTTTTGAGGGCTTTCTTTGCTTGCGCTGCGTGAACGGTTAAAGTTACTCAAAAATAATGAATGACAGATTTGTTCCTCTTAAAATGTACTAAAAAAAAGTCCGCGGTAGTAAATGCCTAACTTTTAAGATTGACTCACTAGGTATATCCATTTTTAATTCAGAAAATTTGTTTTAAAATAATACATTATTTGCGTAGGTGTTTTTATGAACATAGTATTAATCCTTATCAACATAAATACGTTATTCATCACAAGTGTTTAATTTTGAACAAAATTGCCCTTAACATCATTTTATTTCAATGAATATCTTAGGAAATATCACCGTTTAAAAAAAAAACTTCGCAGCAAAATGATGACTCTGCGAGACATTCAGGCTGCATAACATCGCGCTATGAGCCACGGGAACGGATCAGTAACCAAAAAGCCAAAAACCTAACGTAACGCGGGTGAAACCGCGGGGCACAGCTAGTTATTTATAAGTCCAGGATTTTTCACAACGTTGTACTTCACCGATGTCAGTGAAGTCCAAGATAAAAGAAAAAACATATGAAATTAAAAAGTGTCATTGAAACTTGCTCGGTTAACGCCCGGTTTTACCCGCCTCTAGCTTCAAAGGCGGGATTATTACGATAAATAACAAGAACTTTAGGTACTTAAAAAAAGCTTATTCTCAAAAAAGACGAATCAATTCATCATTGGCGAAATAATAGCGTAACAAATATACAATAGAAAATAATAAAAACAAACAGTTGAATTCAAAACCTCCTCCTTTTTCAAAGTCGGTTAAAAAACAGTTACGTTGCATTATGCGCAAGAGTGTATTGTCAGACGCAACTTATTGCGTCATTGTCTGTTTATGCCCAATTTAATACGTCATCAGCAATAAAATGTATATATTAGTAGCTACTGTATAGATGTTTTTTAAATATAATAATATCTTGACTGTTTTTCCTTAATAAAGAAGGTAAAAGAAGGAGATGTAAGAACATCCACTTTTCGCTATATTTATTTACATATTAAAAATAACAAAAATAAACTTGTTCACCTATACTGGTAGGGTACAATATTTTTTATAAAATGTTTTTAGTTTAGCAAAAAATAATAATAATATAATAATTCCTTTTATGTATATTGTAAAATAAATAAATGAGCAAGTAAAAGTTATGATCAAAAATATAAAAGTAAAATTAATAAAAAAAAAAAAAAAAACTGAAAACTTAGTTACTTGTTGTTTACTATACATTTAATTATGACGTCTCGGCAATACCAGTTTTATAGAAATTGCCACAAATTGCGCAATTTAAAATTAAATATTTATTTCTACAACATTGAACTATATTGCTACAATAATAGAGTATTAATTACTATGCAAAATGGATAAACAAATCTCGCACAATCCGGCGCGTCACAACGCTCTGGTCGCATTTTTCGGTGTAAGACTCTCCGACATTCTTTGACAGATTTTTTCTCGCCGACAAAGAAATCGGTCAAAAATCTGTAAAAAAATCGGTCCTGGGCACAGAACCTCGTAGTTATTAGTTAGCTTGTAGCTTGATCCCGTGTCGCCTGTTTGAAACCATCTTTTTTAGTCGTTTTGTGTGTCTCTAAGTCTCCTCACCTACGACCGCCTTCTTGACTGTTTTTTTTTTGCATAGTGGTAGTTGGTATCTTAGAATTCATATATTCCACACTCGCCCACAAAAAATCGGTCAAACTATCTTTTGGCCAATTTTTTTACCGTTTTTCTTGCACATGGCTACACTATAGATATGGCAAATTATAGATTTCATGAATCGGTCCAATAATTATTGTAATCGGTCCTACTAAAAGTCGTGATTATATGAGATGAGATCAATTTTATGAGGTAAGGGTTGGATATAGTTGCATCACACGCAGACAACGCACTGACAGATGGAGCTTTGTCATGTACTCAATTGTTTTCGTCATCTTCAGATACATCGGGTGTCCAATAATGCAACGTGAAATAAATTATTCAACATTATTCGCCTTGTGAGTTGGATCGTTTTGGCAGAACTAAAATCAATTAGTTTAATTTCAGGATCGCGTAAAGGAATCGGAAGTGGCCTGAGTAGTTTTTCAGAATAAATCTACATTAATGTACACTAATCTACAGTAATATTATAAAGAGGAAAAATGGTATTTTTACATGTAACGAATAAACTTAAAAACTACTGGACCGATTTAAAAAAAACATTTACTGTTAGAAAGCTACATTATCACTAAGTGACTTCGGCTATATAACATCACGCTATGACCCACGGGAGTGGAGCAATAACTAAAGACGTAACTTAACGCGGATGAAATAAGCTCGTCAATAATAATATATCACAGCTCATGAGTTTGTTTGTTTGAAAGCGCGTACCTCCGGCACTAATGGTCTGATTATGTTTCTTTTGCTAGGAAAGGGATCATAATCATGTCAAGTAAAAATTTCTCAAGTTTGTAGTTTCAGACGTCTTTTACTTCCTCACGAACCAAGCCGCAGGCAAAAACTTGTCTATACTAATATCATAAAGTAAATAAAAGTTTGTGAAATTGTAGGTGGTGGTAATCTCTGGATCTACGGAACCAATTTTGAAAATTCTTTTACCCATTCAAAGACTCGTTATTTATGAGTGTCATGGGCTAACATCATGCTACGACACACGAGAGGCGGGCAGTAACCAAAGACGTAACTTAAGGCGGGTGAAAGCCACTTGAACGAAGTCACAGGCAGTTTGTTAGTAAGAAATAAAATACAAAACTTTGGTCATTCATAATTTATTTTCTGTGGTCTTATTTTTTAAATGATTCACTTATTAAATTGACCCTTATTTACATAAAGCATAAAGGCACTTTTGATTTAAAAATACATTTTATATTAGAACTCATAATTATGTTCTATTCTCTCCGACAAAAAAGTCGGTCACCTATTGACTGACATGTGCGGAGGGATTTAGACAGATTTGACTATACCCAGCAGTTGAATTAAAATTAATTGTAGTAATAAAAATATGTATGCCTGCATACAATAACAAATAAATAAATAAAAAATATGTTGCTGTATTAACTATAACTATTTGTGAGACAACTTATACATTGGCAATGTTGATTGGCAGACTCTGTTCAATGGAAAATATTGTTTTGTACTTACTAGTCTTAAGGTATTATTTTGCCTATTATGTAACAGCAAAGTCAATCATTATTAACTTTTAAAATGAAAAATGTTATTTGTCTATATTATTTTTTAAATGTAATTTGCAAAACAAAATATAACATTTAAAAATAAATTATATTTGGCATGGAATGTCAGTTCAAAATAAACGCAAACACTTCATTTAAATTAAAATTAATTTACATTTAAATGTATTTATTAAAATATAATTTAAACAAAAAAAATTTACTCTTTAAAAATACGAGATCACTGGGCAGTTTTTAAATATTACACTTTAATTTTTTTCTTACATTTTATCAATTTGCTGTCATGGAAGCATCCTACTACTATTATAAAGGCGAAAGTTTGTATGTATGGATGTATGGATGTATGTATGGATGTTTGTTACTCTTTCACGCTTAAACGGCTGAATGGATCTGGATGAAATTTGGCACAAAGATAGATTATAGTCTGGAATAACACATAGGCTACTTTTTATCCCGGGAAAATGTACGGTACCCGTAGGATAACACATCAACTGTGACGCGGACGAAGTCGCGGGCAGAAGCTAGTTATTTATATTTACAAAGAAATCATTTAAACAGAGCCTTGGTCAATTTTTTCCACTTATGAATCTAGAACCAACTGAATCCAATCCATATGATCAGCTACGTTAGTATAGATGCCAGGAGAGTCTTTGGTACCGCAGTGCAAATTCCCATGGCTTGTCACTCCCCATAACTCGATGGTATCCCTGACAAGGGTCAAAGGACCACCAGAGTCACCCCTGCAGGTATCAATGCCTTCTTCTCCTCCCGCACAGATGACATTTTTAGGGATGACGTTGTATTTGTAAACGGCCTCGCACTCTTCCCTAGACCAGTAGGGCAGAGGGATCATTTTCTTCACGTGGCTGTAGTATCCTTTTTTAGGGATTACGCCCCATCCAGCTGCGTAGAATTCGGCGTCTTGATTTAGTTCTCCGGTTGGCAAGCAGATTGGGCGGATGAAATCTGTAAATAATAATGATGAATTAGTAAGTGATGGCGTAATTCAACCGAAACCTGATAATGTGAATCTAGTAGATGACTAGGCACTAAGGCCTTTCAAGTGAAATACTGCTGTTTCTAAGATTTTTGGCGAAGGGAAGCCTAGAGAGGTGGCCAGATGACCTAGACGCATACCACGCGCCTAATTTCAGGTGGTGAAAGACTTAAGGAAGGTCTTTAATCCCAAGAAGTGAGAACATTATGAGCAAAGAAATAGAAATAAAGGTTTTGGTCAAATAGAAGTGCTTTTATCGAAATCTTGTCAAATGAACACGTTAACTATGAAACAACTATTGAACATTTCATTCTTTTAAAAATAAAGATACATACCGGTATAAGGAGCATCCTCTTCCAGGGTCAAGATGGCGATATCATGGTTCTTGTCGCCGTAACCAGGATGTACGATGATGTCAGCGATGTTGATCCTGACGGTTGGGTCAGCACACACTCCACGAACGCAGTCTTCTTTAGAATATAAGTCGTATTCGCCAAGACGGGCGACTAAACTGCAAAAAGTAAAAAAAAGATACGTTAGTTTTATTTGTCGTAGTCCGATGGGACGGTAATTTAAAACGATCAGATGCAGCACCAACGGCTTTACGTGCTTTCCGAGGTCCGGGCTATTACTAAGGAATTCTTAATGGGTAAAGCCAAAAATACTGGAAATCCAACATTAAAATTAAGTAAAAGCAGTTCTTTTAACTAAACCATTAACAGGCACTTTTTAATATTCAATTAGTCGGTCAGTTAGTCAAAAAGTTGAAGATCATTCCAAAACTTAGGCAGGTCTCTAGAAAATGTAACTAAAAAACAAGCAAAATTCTGGGGTATTGCTAGTATAAAACAAAAAACTAATTCTAAATGATGCTTACCGACTGAACTTCGGAGGCCTCACGCAATGGGCAGCGGTGATGATGTGTTTGCTATCAATCAGGGTACCAGCGCATCTGATGTCTTTAAGAGTATCACCGCGCCAGTACTCAATGTAGACCAGCCAGGGATTGTGGTGGATTAGGTTACTGCTGGCTTCAACACCGCAATTAGCATCAGCTGTAACAAAAAATAAAAAATTAAGTAAAGTGAAGTAATTTACTCATTTCTGACTTTCTGGTTTTTGACTGTCAAAGATCTATGAATGATAGCTGGGAATAACGTAAAGAACATAGGTACGTAATGATTTATTTCGTAGGCTTTAGAATTAAGCAAAATTCCTAAATCATCTCTCGTAAAAACAAAAACAGGATAATGCTATGATATTTTTCCGTTATTTTTTTTATAGGTATTTGTATATTGAATATTTAAAATACAATAAAAAATAATAATGACACGCACGTACAAAAAAAAAGCATCGTGAAGAAATCATAAATAATAAGTCTCAAATCGCCAACACGAATTAAGCAAGCATACGATCAATTTTCGTGTCTTGTCTGTATTAGAAGACGCCTTTACTCTGCAGTTGTACATAGGCTACTTATTCCTTTTTGTTACAATTATATTTAATTACAACCAATGGAGTGAATCAACATAATTAATTAGTTAATACTTTAACTCGAATTTATGAATGAACTGAGATACCTACAAAAATCCAAATTAACTCTGTTACTACTCGTAACCATTTATTATATAATTGGTTTAATTACATTTTCTTCCTTCCCGTTAATTTCGTCATTGACGTAACTTGTTGCCAGGTAGGCAACCTCTTCATTTTACGTAGATAATACCTAATAATACCAATTTTAAAATTATGCATATTACCTAGTTATACGTAGATCTATCTATACTAATATACTCGTAATAAAGCCAAAGGGTTCTTTTTTGTTTATTTATCTAAACTACCCGTTTAATTAGAAAAAATATTTTTATAGATCAGTTTTTATTTGTCAGATACTTGCAAAATAGTATAGACTATGTAACATCACGCTACGACACACGGGAGCGGAGCAGTAACTAAATAAGAAACTGAATGCGGGTGAAACCGCTAGTCTTAGATAAAATTTATTTACTATCACTTTGCCTTAAAATATAAATTTATTTTTCTTTCATCATATAATTTAACAATATTTTTACCAATTATTGTTATATTTTTTGTGCATGGGGTCGATTTTTTAATAATATTCTAATTACAAAAATTGTAATTGGGTTGTGGAGGTCTGATAGGCAGTCGCTCCATGTAAAATACTGATATTCAGCTGCAGCCGGTTAGACTGGAAGCCGACCCCAACATGGTTGGGAAAAGGCTAAGCAGAAGAATTCTAATTACAAAAATAACACATTAAATACCTTTGAAATTAAAAATATCGTTGCAGCAAAAGCGAGCTTCTTAAAACCTACTTAATTTGTCTGACTAACAACCTTGAGGTTTCTTTTCCTAGAACAAATCGTTGTTAAGCGATTTATTCGTACCTAATACAGGAAAACGCGTGCCATATTTAAGTACCTAATTGCCGCGGATCTACGTCACTGCGACAGGAAACACAGAGAAAAATATATATGGGAATTTACAATATATGCTTTTTGCCTATAATGTTATATGTCATGTGCGTAAGAAGATCTTCGCTATACAAAATACTAGCTTCTGCCTACAAATTCGTAAGCGTGGGTTTTTCACACGTGTTAAGTTATGTCTTTGGTAACTGCTCCGCGTTTTTTAGTCGTGGCGTGATATTATATAGCTTATGTTACTTCTTGATAATTTAACTATCTATTGGTGACAAAATGGTTAAAATCGGTTCAGTAGTTTCGGAGCTTCTTGTAGAAACAAACAAAATAATAAAGATTTGGTGTAAAAATACATAACGTACAACATAAACGTATACGTAATACATACCGTTAACTACGCACACTGCCCATCAAACTAAGTTTATTAGCAAAGTAAAATTTATTGCAGCATTGAGCAAAAATGATGGCAGGGAAAACATTTTTATTTTTTTATGACACCCCCGCAAGAAAAGTAGCTGTAAATATCTATGGAAAACTGGTTGCCGCTACCAAACCGCTTCCGGTCCGGTTTGGAAATCTATGGGGGAGGTCTATGTCCAGCAGTGGACGTCCTACGGCTGATATGATGATGATATAAATATCTATAGATCGACAAAGCTGGCCGGCGTTAAAAACTAATAATTCATTTGTTTTCAAGTAATTACGAATAAGAATTGGACAAAACTTTGGTGACGAAATTCAACCGTGACGAATTGGGAATCACAGAGTTTATGAAAAACGAAACCATAAATGAATTCTATTGTTTAGTATAATCTAAGGTGTGGTTTTACCGAATTGTTTGCACTCAAAACAAGACGCGATTGGCTGCATCAGGCCCAATCAGCGCCTGAGTTGAATTACGTCATAAACGAAAGAGATTTCATTGGCTGTGCACTTCATAGTTAATTGAATCCATTTGAGAATGGAACGAAAAGTTTAAAAGAGCTTTCGGTAATTCCTTATCATTAAGAGTGCTCAAGTAATGACTATTCATCTCTGTTCCACCAATACAAGATTAATGTATTGCTATCTCATTCTTATCAACTATCAAAGTTGCATCATTGTATTAATAATTTGCATTTTATCTTATGTTTAAAGGTGATCTTTGGTAATTGTAAACATAATAATTACAGTTTAGGAAAAAAATAAAATTTTGATTTATTATTTTAATGAATTTAGAATTAATTTTAAAAGTGATTTTTAATTTTAAATGATTTGGAACGAATAAATAATTAGAACTTTATATGTATATTCAATAAACAATATAAAAAAGTTATTAAAAATATGTTTTTCTATTCAATTATTTAGTCGATAAATATGACGTCCACTTTTAAACTCAAACGAGATTTTTGACTTTTGACTGCATTGCATATATGCATTTATGAACAGACAAATAAATAAAAATAAACTACAACATACCTTGATTCCACCACGATTTAAGAGTCAAACTCCTCACTCCAGTTACCATCACACACAAAAGCACAGCACAAAGCACAAAAGACGCCATTTTAAATTTGATTTAAAAAATCTACTTTCATTTAAAATGTAGGAACTTTTATCCTGACCTTAAAAAGGTTAAAGGATTAGATTGCCGGTTCAACTGCAAGGTGGAGTGCCTTGTATAGTTGACCGCACAACCCGAAGTGCGACGAGCGAATGACTGTGTTTACTAGTTCATTCACGCTTTAATAGCGTACGCGCAAGTATTGTTTTTCCTTATGTCAATACATATAACGGAATACAGAATGCGTATGTGTGCGTATGTGCGTATGTCATGTGTATCAACAATTTAATACAAGGAATTATCGACCTCAAACTAAAAAAATAAAAAGTAAAAAAATAAAAACACTAGCTACAAAATCACTTAAATGTAAGTTTGAAAAAAAAATGTAACTTTTTTTTAAACTAAATAAATAATTTTTATTACACGAAATACTGTTGGAGCGTCCAAATAAATACTAAATTATTTGATACCTTGCTGGTATATAATATAATGGACAAACAACTGGATATAGGTATAAACAGATATCGTAGCGATGTGTTCATTGGCTAAGCACATTACGTACAACAACACGACTGTCATCTTTATTTTAATAATTTTAATTTAATATTATAAAGAGCGAGAGAGAGAGATACAGATATATATAGATACTAGCTGACCCAGCAAACGAATTTTTTTTTTTTTTTTTTTTTTTTTTAGGGATATGAAAAACAAATTTTGGCCGATTCTCATAGATACCTAATAAGCACAAAAAATTTCATCAAAATCGGTCAAGCCGTTTCAGAGGAGTATGACAACGAAAACTGTGACACGAGAATTTTATATATAGAGAGTTATTATTTTCTGTTTGTACTGGATAGGCTCCAAAACTACTGGACCGATTTTAACCATTTATCCACCAATAGATACATACATACACACATATTATTAATAGGTACCTACATAAACTCACGCCTTTTTTCCACGGGGGTAGGCAGAAACTACGGAACGCCATCTGCTACGATGCTTACTTTCTTTCACCAATAGATAGCTACATTATTCTTGAGTAACATAGGGTTTATAACATCACGCTACAACCCACGAGAGGGGAGCAGTAACTAAGGACGTAGCTTAAAGCGGGTGGAATAAGCCACGCTATTATAAGAAAAGAAAGACTTTTTTGTTTGTTTGCACTGAATAGGCTCCGAAACTACTAAACCGATTTTAACCATTTTGACATCAATAGAAAGCTACATTATTCCTGTGTAACATCGGCTATATAACATGACGCTACGACACATGGGAGCGGAGCAGTACTCAAAGAAGTAACAAAACCGACGACGGCCGGTGACGGGCCTGTTGGTCTAGTGGTTAGCGGCCCTGACTGCTAAGCCGGAGGTCGTGGGTTCGATTCCAACCCAGGACAAACTTTGTGTGATGAGCATGATTGTTTGTTCTGTGTCTGGGTGTGATTTATCTATAATATGTATGTATTTATAAATTATATAAGTATGTATATCAGTTGTCTGGTTACCATAACACAAGCTCTGCTTAGCTTGGGATCAGATAGCCGTGTGTGAATTGTCCCAAGATATTTATTTGTTTATTTAAAACGTGAGTAAAATAATCAACGCGAACGAAGTTAGGGCGGGTCTCTAGTAATGATATAAAGTGAATAAAAGTGATGCAATTGGCATGAGAATGAGACTTTTTCTATTTCATATGTGCAGTCACCAGTTAGCAACATTCTAAAGCAATTTCTTCCCAAAGGGTTGGTTAAAATGTAATACATGCATACATAAACTCACGCCTTTTTCCCATGGGGGTAGGCAGAAACCACAGAACGCCACCTGCTACGATCCTTACATACTGCTTTCGCCTCGTCCACGTTCATACATCTGGTCATACAACCACGCCGGTTACGAGTACTGCACACCTGACCTTTCTGAAGAACCTCACCAATAAGGGCAGGGTAGGTCTTTCTAGGGCGTCCCCTCCCGGCGTTGTAAAATAAAATGTAATGATGTTACGAATATCATTTTCTGGATCCCATCATCATCTTCCTGCCCTTATCACATGTTACCTACTTGAGGTCGGCGCAACACGTTTTCTTCTTCCATGCCGTCCTGTCAACCATACCATTCCATTCCATTCATAACCATATCATTCTTCACACAATCCATCCATCATACTCTGGATCCGCGCGTTCATGTTCCACGCGCGCCTCAAAGAGATGTCAGCAAACTTGGATGGGGCCACTGAGGGCCGATGCCTGCCGGGGCTGCGGGTTGTTCGAAAGAGATACCGTGCCCCCGGAACGCAAAGGGCACATGAAAGGAACATAGACGGGTTTTAGTCAGTAAAAGTCTGACACTCCCTCCCGCCCCGCCCACGGCGGGGGAAGTTACTTGATGATTTTCCCGGCTTAAAAAAAATAAAAAAAATAATAATACTCTGGATCCCATACTACCTACTATACATATATGAAATCGGTTTTATCTCAACGTTTCAATCGTACATTCAGACGAAAATCGCTTTTAAATTTTGCTAAATGTATACGTGATTATGCTCATGCCTGTACAGAGGCTATCACATCAGGCTATCCCTGTCAAGTTTCTTTAATAGTTTTTCAACTTTATTACAAAAGCGAATAAGGTTCATGTTCAATTGGGAAAATTTGACAGTTCGTGATGGCTGATGATTTGTGCTAGCGCCTGTACTTTCTAAGTTTATCTGGACATAACTGATATCGGCGAAGGGAAAACATTATATACCATCACTTCTGTATTTCTCGAAGAGTTAGGCGGAGGCCTACCAATGTACACACACAGATCGTCGGTATATTTAGGTCCCATGTAATAGGGGACGAGCCCATTGCCTTTAACCGGGCACAAATCACAACTCCGAGCTGCTAGGTACTAAGAATTTCTTTGAACAACCCAATAAAACTGATATTGGGTTGTTCAACAGCTCGACCTAATCGAACCTAAGACCTGCAGCGTAGCTGTCACGCTTAGGACCACTAGGCGAACAACAAGCGAAGGCAACAAGTGCGAAGGTAAAACATCATTAGGAAACCTAGACTTATAATTAATATAAATCTGTAATTACCAATCAGCCTTGAGCAAGCATGGTGATCAATGCTCGTGCTTTCTCTGTATTAAAAGAGACCTTTGACCTGCAGTAGTAAAATAATTATAACGCCATATAAGGCAAAAAGGAAAAACGCCTTCCAAAAACTGTATTTTTGTGCCTAAAATTATTGGAATCAACTAAATCATTACTAATAACTGACGTACTTTGAGGTCTACTATAGAATTTATTCTACAATTTTTGTGTAGATACCTACGTATACCACATAATTAATTATTTTGTGGTTAGTTAATTAACTGCCTCGTTGGCCTAATGGTCGCAAGCGCGACTGCTACGCTAGAGGTCTGGGGTTCGATTCTCAGTTCGAGCAAAAAGTGTTGTAGGGTTTTTCTATGAAATTCTCAATAGCAGCTCGGAGTTTGTGCCCGGTTTATGGCAATGGGCTCACCCCCTATTACATGGGACCTAAAAAACATGCCGGCGAACTGTGGGTGTACATTGGTAAACCTCTGCCTAACCGTTCGGGGAATACAGGCGTGATTGTATGTATGTAGTTAATTAGAGAAATGTGCCTATCGTCTTTGAAACGTTTGATAATTAAACAGGTCAAGAGCGAATCGAACTCCGTGCCATCATCATCATCTGCTTAGCCTTTTCCCAACTATGTTGGGGTCGGCTTCCAGTCTAACCGGATGCAGCTGAATACCAGTGTTGTACATGGAGCGACTGCCTATCTGACCTCCATAACCCAGTAACTGGGCAACACGATACCTACCTCTTGGTGAGACTGGTTGTCAGACTTTCTGGCTTCTGACTATCCGTAACGACTGTCAAAGATCTACGAATGACAGCCGGGACCAACGGCTTTACATGCTTTCCGAAGCACGGGGGTGCCAGACCACCAACTTCCAAACTCCGGGCTGCTACTAAGAAATTCGTAATGGAAAGACCCAACAACACCCCCGCCCCCGACCCCACACTTGCTTGAGACAGGCAGTTTTGAAAAATAAAACCAGCCTATTATTATCCCACTGCAAGGCAAAGGCCTTTCGGAGGGGCCACTAAGGGGCCGATGCCTGCCGGGGCTGCGGGTTATTCGAAAGAGATACCGCGCCCCTGGAACGCAAAGGGCACAAGAAGGACCATGGATGGGTTTTAGTCAGTAAAAGTCTGACACTCCCTCCCGCCCCGCCCAGGGCGGGGGAAGTCATTTGATGATTTCCCGTCGGTAAAAAAGAAAAAAAAAAGGCAAATGCCTCTTGTTATACAGAATAGGCACGACCATTTATCACCACGCTTGCTCAAGACGCATTGCCGATTTCAGACTATCATTCATACCTATTTAGCATTAACACTAGTTATTTTTTATTTATTTGCAAAGCGCATGACCTCATTCAAGTTTCAAATATTTCCGATCACTGGTCCATGCTTTGCAACACTTCAAGCTCCACCGTGTCATGACGTCACTACGTGTCAAATGACACCAGTATGCAGGTATTTCCCAAGTCATTCGCGGGTGTGTCATCTGTAACTGTCTATGTTTTATCATTGTCATGTGAGTTTTGAATAAAAACATACCATCACGCTTGTGTTCCCCAAAGGGTAAGGCAGAGGTGTTCCAAATGTCCACAACTCGCCGAAATGTTTAGGTCCCATGTAACAGGGGCGAACCTATTGCCATTAACCGGGCACAAATCCTAACTCAAATACATAATTATGAATTGAAAAATACCGATGGTACCTGGCCAGTATTGCACACGCTACCTCATGCATCTACCAGAGTTGAGGAATTTGTTCGAAAGACTCACCGCGGCCCTGGAACACAAAATGCATTAAGAGGAACACGGATGGGTTTTAATTAGTAAAAGTCCGGCACTCCCTTCCGCTCGTCTATGTAAGTATCATATACACACATATACTTGATCTGATTGGTGGCTACTTTGCTCTGTCCAACGGCATATAAATTAATTGCGTACGCCACGAAGTTACGGAGCAATAGCCCTCGCCGAGGCGACGTGTTTTCGGCTCATCGGTTTTAGCAAATTACCCCTATACTATTTTGAAAGACGTTTCACCAAATCTTTAGCATGAGATCTTGTCAATTTCAGCCCTGTAAATTTGCAATTAAAGTTGCAATTAACTCGCTCACTCGTGAATTGCATGAAATACTGACGCGATGCGCATTGGGGAAAACCTAGTATTGTGCACTCAATTGTTTGAGGAACTTCGAATGCATAAATCGTTGGGTTCACAATTATGTCCTTTTTTGAGCTAGGTCATTGTCCTAATGTAGGGCAAAGTATCACTTCACCAGACAAAAAGGAACTATACAAAAAACTTACATGAGCGAAACTATAATTATTTTTTTGTTTGGGAAATCATCCGGCACAAATCCTCACTCCGAGCTGCTACTGAAATTTTCGTAAAAAAACACTTTGCTCGACCTGGGAATCAAACCAAAGACCTCCAGTGTAGCAGTCGCGCAAAAAAAGAAAGTGATCGTCGGTTATAAAAAAAAACACACCCACTTGATAATCGTCGAAAAATTGTTTTGTTTTGTTTGATCGCCTTAATCTCCGTAACAACTGGACCGATTCTGAAAATTATTTCTCTAATAGGAACCTAAGTTATTTCCAAGTTTGGATCAAGGCTACTTTACCGTATGTAAAGTGGCTAATGTAGTACCTACCTAATAGGTACAGTCCGCGAGGCATAAGCTGAACTTTGCATTTGTGCAAGTAATTACTAAAAGTAGAGAGTTTAGTCCAGTTGAACCGGGCTGCTGGTTGTCCGGGGCTGCGGGTTGTTCGAAAGAGATACCGCGCCAACGGAACGCAAAGGGCAGAAGAAGGAACATGGATGGGTTTTAGTCAGTAAAAGTCTGACACTCCCTCCGGGCGGCGGAAGACATTTGATGATTACCCATCATTAAAAAAAAAGTCCATTTAAAACCGGTTTCAACCAATCAAAGACGCGTCACACCCACACCTGTATGGGCACCCACACCTGTATGGGCAACCCACACCTGTATGGGCACCCACACCTGTATGGGCAACCCACACCAGTATGGGCACCCACACCTGTATGGGCACCCACACCTGTATGGGCAACCCACACCTGTATGGGCACCCACACCTGTATGGGCACCCACACCTGTATGGGCACCCACACCTGTATGGGCACTCACACAGATGCAAAGCTGTGCTTACGCCTCGTGGACTGTACCTTAAATACGTCACAAACTGGGTTTGTCCAACCATGATTATATTGTGGGATGAGACCGTGCGCTGGCCGTGTCTCGTGCCGCTTAATTGGTAGGTACCTAACTGTAGATGCGGTTAGTCATGAAAAGATCTCGTTTAAATGTAGCCACCTGTAAAAGGGCTCGTCTGGGGATTTTTATTTATTTATTTACTAGCTTTTTCCTGCGATTCTGTTCGTCTAAATGTCGGTTATATTTAAAACTAGCTTCCGACCGCGACTTCGTCTGCGTCAAATTTTATATATTATCCCTCGGGAACCATACATTTTTGCGGTATAAAAAGTTTTCTATGTGCTATTCCATACTGCAATCTATAGCTGTGCCAAATTTCATTCCGATCCGCCCAGCAGTTTGAGCGTGAAGAAGAGACAAACATACAAACTTTCGCCTTTATAATATTAGTGTTGTTCAATCATAATTCGAAAGACACGTAGCGCCATCTATTATCATAAGAAAGTTGGTGTTGTTTTACTTTTTTTAGGTTAAAAGGTACCCTATGTCCGTTTCTGTACACCTGACAACGTATATGCTAATTTGCAGGATGATCGGTTCAGTGGTTTAGGCATAAAAAGGTAACAAATATTGAGCCTATTATCGTCCCACTGCAAGGCAAAGGACTCTTCTGTGCTTCTCATACAGAGAAGCCACGAGCATTGATCACCACGCTTGCTCAACGCGGATTTTCGATTTCAGACTTATATTAATTTTAAGTCCGGGTTTCCTTACGATGTTTTCCTTCACCGATGTCAATGATATCCAAGATAGACTTAGAAAGTTCTTATGAAAAAGAAAAAGTCACATTGGTACTTGCCTGTGCCCGGTTGCGAACCCACAACCTCGTGCATGAGAGGCGGGCGCTTTACCAATAGGCCATCACGACTGATTGGATCGGAATGACAACATGTATTTGCAGTGCATGTGCTCCTATTTCGCACTGAAATATTAATTTTCCCATCATCTTTCCTAAGAATGCCGTAGGTCGACATTCCTATGTGTAGTGCGTAAAAAACCAATCGTGTGATGACGTAGGTCAGTAAGTGTAACTTGGGCTTTGCCCCTTGTAGAATAATGTATGTGTGTGTATTCTCTAGATCGATTCCAGCCACTGCGGTAAATCTTAATGCAGTATAGCCAAGTACGTAGAGGATACTATAGTAAATAATTAATACCTAATAAATATCTTGGGACAACTCACACACGGCTATCTGATCCCAAGCTAAGCAGAGCTTGTGTGATGGTAACCAGACAACTGATATACATACTTATATAATTTATACATACATATTATAGATAAATCACACCCAGACACAGAACAAACAATCATGCTCATCACACAAAGTTTGTCCTGGGTGGGAATCGAACCCACGACCTCCGGCTTAGCAGTCAGGGCCGCTAACCACTAGATCAACAGGCCTGTCGTATAGAACACAAGTGTCTGCGCAAACACAGGTGCACTCTCTCTTCTCTAACTCTCACAGTCTGATGGGACGGCAATCCAACAAGATCGAGGAGAGGCAACAATTTGTTAAGAAAAACCGACCAAGTGCGAATCAGACTAGCGCACTAGAGGTTCCGTACCATTTTCTATACAAACGGCAAAAATATCACGTTTGTTGTATGGGAGCCCCCCTTAAACATTTATTTTATTTCAATTTTATTTTTTATTTTTAAAGTAAATATTATAACAACAAAATATTCTGCGAATATTTCAAGCGTTTACCTCCTGCCGTTACTAATATCAGGCAAAAGTCTTTAATATTTATTTTATTCTGTATTTTAGTATATTTTGTTGTTATAGTGGCAACAGAAATACATCATCTGCTAAAAATGTTAGCGTTCTAACTGTCGCGGTGCATGAGATACAGCCTGGTGAAAGACAGACAGACAGACAGACGGACAGCGAAGTCTCAGTAATAGGGTCCCGTTTTACCCTTTGGGTACGGAACCTTAACAACGTAAAGTAAGTAAGAAAGCACTACCTACATGACTATATTATTACAATACATTATTACATAATTTATACCTATCCATGATAAAAACCCACCTTATTCAACTTCTAACATTACACAACAGACCATATTTGAATGCCGTCAAAATCTGTTTAGCCAATGAGACTAACCAAGAAATTCCCGTAATATTTATTAAGGTGATTCCCCTAATAAAAGTGTACATTATTGCCATAATTTATTTAAGTTCCTTATTGCAGCTAATATATAATTAATAATACAATTTGAAAGGACTATAATAGTCGGGAATTTACCTCTTGACTAATTTATTGCTTGCCAATAATTACATTTTATATCCTGTGACGAAATGTCATCATAATTTGATGACGTTCAAATGACGAAAATTGCCCCGTTAGCCTAATGGTCAGGACAGCAAAGTGTTATTGGGTTTTTCAACGAAATTGTCAGTAGCAGCTCAGTGTTAGGATTTGTGCCCGGTTAATGGCAATAGGCTAATAAGGGGTGCTATTATATGGGACCTAAACATAACAGCGAACTGTGGGTATACATTGGTACACCTCTGCCTAACTCTTTGAGAAATACAGGCGTGATGGTTTGTATGTTTGATTTCTACGTGGATGAAATCATTTACAACCGCTAATTTTAAATACCTAATTAAACTTTCATAATTACAAAACAAAAAAAAATATTTATATTTTTTTTTACATGACTTGGACAGGTCGATATTGGAAAGTCAGAGATTACTAATATTTTTAAGTAACAGTGATAATTTAAAAATAAAAATAAACCAATTTTATAGTTCCTATAATATTGCTTACGTACTTCAAATATTATTGTGCTCTATTACGCTACATACTTAATTTAATGCTTTCCTTATTCATAAATTCGTTGACGTTATTATTTCATATCATATAATTATTTGTTTAATGTGTACTAAAATTAATTATTCTTGGAACGATAAAGTGGTTTTTCATTCATAAATTCGTTTGCGTACAAACCTCAAAATTAAAACCAATTTTTATTTAGGATCCTCGTTTATTATTATCTGAAATAAAAGAGTTATAGGTTTTTAGTGATATTTGGGTTGTATTTTAGTTAGAATTTAATTTAATGAAAATACTCTTAGGCATTAGCAAACTGAAAATCTAATGTAAATAGGTTTTAACTTTTAGCTAAACTTAAAATCTAGGGATAGTGAAGTTTTTTTATTTTATTTTAGATGGGGAAGGTCTTGACTCTCTCTAGTCTAGGTCAGAGGTGACAGAGACAATGTCGAGGATGGAGTGAACTTACCCAGAAGGTTGGGATTTAGTTAAACTTAGTACGTACCTAAATACCTACCTATGTTATTTCAGTACTTATAACTATGCATAATTGTAGTAAAAGAAACATCGTTCTCACTCATAAAAAAACAAAATGGAGTCTGCGATAGTTTTAGAAATATGTTATTACCAGCATTGATTTTTTAGAGTTCCGTATCCAAAGGGATAAACCCTATTACTAAGACTTCGCTGTTCGTCCGTCTGTCTTTCTGTCTGTCTGTCCATCTGTCACCAGGTTGTAGCTCATGAACTGTGATAGTTAGACCGTTGAAATGTTCACAGATGATGTATTTCTGTTGCCGCTTTATCAGCAAACTATAAAAAACAGAATAAAATAAATATTTAAGAGGGCTCCCATACAATAAACGTCATTGTTTTGCCGTTTTTATAGATAATGGTACGGAACCTATCGTGTGTGAGTCTGACACGCACTTTACTTCAAAAGTAGTATTAAATTTTTATATTTCATTGAAAAAATAAATAATAATTTCATTATTTATATGGCTATAAACCCATTATCCCCTTTAGGTAACTACGTGATTTATTACATGTGGTCTATTATGCCCTCAATAATGAACTATTAATTAGCACTTATTATAATGACCACATAATACGTCATAGTATAAGTAGGTAACGGATAAAGTAATAACTGAATCGTGACGAAAGCGTGACGCGTTATGACGACAAGAAAAATGGTAGGTCGTCCCCGTAGAGCGAAAAGTCATTAAGTCCGAAAATGGCCAAAATGAGTTATCAATGTCACTAAGATCACCATTTTTTTCTCTAAATATCTGCCTAACCGTCATTCCTGTAGCTGCGTTGGTTTTTGTTTTACGAAGTGTGAAAAGTAAGTAAGTCTATATTTTGGACCCCACAGCGTAATGCGAGAAATAACTAAATTAGTTAATGATTATAACATTAATATAAAATTTACATAACTTTCACTTAAAACGACTTAATTACTTTTCTCTGAAATTATTATGCGTTTAGTTAGCCTAAAAATCACTAAATCGATTTAGTGACTTTTTGAAATCAATAGTTTGTTAAAACAGACGATAGCGAAAATTAACTAACTTAACATAGTGACTTCTCATTCTTTATTTTTAAATGATTTGCACAATACTTCAAACGCGAAAAGTAATTAATCCATTTGAATGATTTTACCCATGATAATTAATAGCAATTGCCTATAGATAGTTACTTTGGAATTAACTTCAATTTCATAAAAAAATGAGAATACATCGGTTTTGGTGCTTCCGAAGGATGTAGAACCATGACCATGACCAGCCACATCTGCTAAAGGGTCCCAAAAACGAAGGAAGCTCGCTAGATTGAGCTAAAGCTAGTTAAAGCTACTGAATCAAGCCGATTGTTGCGTCTCAAGATTGAGCCAGCCGAGTCGTACCCGCAGTAGAGGTACATGACAGTTCCAGCCCATCAGGACACATCCTGGGTTGCCAGGTTAGGCCCAACTGTTTGAACTCTTCACCTCAACCGAAACAATTTGAACGTGCGGCGGAGTACTCTAGGCGATGGGAGTTAATTTAATTATGTTTTTATTTAAACTTTATGTAACAAAGAGTACAAAGACGGACTTAATGCCTTAGACATTCTCTACCAGTCAATCAAACTAGGTGAGGATATAACACGGCAGCTCACGGCAGGTGCAGAAAAACAAAAAAAAATCGACAACTCAACTCATGAGACAACTCTTATTTATTTATTTATTTATTTAACACTTTATGCACAAAATGTACAGCGGCGGAGCGGCGGCGGCAACTCTTACATTGTGAGTTGGCCGCAGAAAAGTTTAGTAATGTGTTTATGAACAATGAGTACTGCCACAAGTGTGACGTATGTGATCTGTGCACATCCCAATTCTTGAAGAATGCGTTCCCTGGTGAAGATACGGTTCGGCTTATGCTCTGCCGGATCTTATTCAACGTTTGCAAACAGAAACGAAAGGAATAATAGATACAGACTCGCCATACCCTACTCATCTACCCAAACTAAGCTTAATAATAAGGAGAGTCTGGTGTCACCGAGACATGCAAATAGGCCGATGCGATGCGATGCGCAGGACAGTATGAAATCGACGGACACGTTATTAACATACCCTACGATGTCAATGATATGGTGCAGACCCTGCCGCGCCAGTTGGATGACAATATCGCACATCGCATAATAATTCAAAAGTCGTGAGTTATTAAGGAAATGCACAGTGAAAGCGTGGCTGCGATATTTGACAATAAGGCGCAAACAATATCACAGTCTACTGGGCTATTTTGGAGCGTGGCTTGGCCGGTCCAGTTGAAGGTCCGAGCAGAGCGAACGAGGAATGAACAAAAATACAGCTATCGAGCCTTAGGATTGTCATTGCGTATCAGAGGCTGAGAATAATTATGCCCATCAACACACTGTGTTATGGGACGAGGCTAAATACCTGGGCATGGCACCTGGACAGAGTGCCCACTCAACATCACATACGGTCGCCAAGCTGAACAATTAAGCTTCCCTGCGATAGATTTCGGCGACGCTAGTCTGATTGTGGAAAGAGTGAGGACAATGTGGTGTAACCCCTCAGTGTGTGTTGTATATGGCAATGAAGATGTTACGACTACAGGTGATGGTGGGGATTAACAATACTTTCCAATTTTCGCGACATGCAGAAAACATTACCCGAAAGCTGATCAACGATCATGAGAGTTCTTCGAGCAGCTAATTGAGATGGACTCTGCTTTCTTATAGACAATCCCCAGATCGGTGCAGTACTGCATAAGTGAGACATCTCCGTCATGACTAGACAGTACTTTAGAAAACCATACCAACCATAAGCGCAAATGTACCAGTGTGCATGGTTTGCAGGTGACCCTGTCGCTCTCATAGTTTAGCACTCCATACAACTTCTACGAGTAAGTAATCGTATTCGCGCGACACAACACCTAAACGTTACCTAGGTTTAAAAGATGCTTTACGTTCAACCAACGGCTGTGTGCCCCGATACAGCCCCACCCGCAAGTTTTTTTTATTGTTGCACTCTCTTTTGTTTTGTACCAACTATTTAATAGTATTTTGATTGATTTATGTCTTGTAATTATTACAATACAACTTTACTTAATTTAATAAAGTAGTTTAATTAGTTATTCATGTCATACTTAAAACAAAACTTACCACACCAGCTTCGATTATTCAGTTAGGTAGTATTTACAATACACATTTCGTACATCTTACAGTTAGTTCCACTATACTTAACTCTAGTTATTTTTCTTCATAGTAATTTAGAACTGAGTGAAAAATCACTAACTACGGTCGACAATTAACTAATTTCCAAATAAGTCAAGGATTTTGTAGGGAAAAATTAATTAACTTGGTTTTTTCTACTTTTCTCAATTATTCGAAGTTTTTAAAGTATTGTAGATCTTATACTATAAACTTAATTTTATTACCTTCAAAATAAAGCTAAAACGGTTAAGATGTGTAATGGCAAATGGAAGTTATGACGATTTATATTTTCAAAAACTTTAACTCTCATTATCTCAAAACATGGTTTTTCGAGTTAATGACTTTTCGCTCTACGGGGACGAGGTACATTTTATTGGTGGTTTTTATGAAATATACGTGACTTGATCCATGTTTCCGGTACACAGGAACCCACCCATGTTCCTTCATGTGCCCTTTGCGTTTCGGGGGCACGGTATCTCTTGCTCACAACCCGCAGCCCCGGCAGGCATCGGCCCTGACTGGCCCCTCCGATTTGCTGACCTGACAGCTCTATGATGCGCGCTTGGAACAAGAACGCGCCGTCGACATGGTCTTTCGTTATTTAACATATGGATGGTGAGCTACCCAAAGGTCTTTGGTTCGATTGCCAGGTCGAGCAGTGTTATTGGATTGTTCAATGAAATTCTCAGTAGTAGCTCGAAGTTAGGATTTCTGCCTGGTTAATGGCAAAAGGCTCGCCCCCTATTACATGGGACCTAAACCATAAACATACCGGCGAACTGTGGGTGTACATTGGTACACCTCTGCCTAACCCTTCGGGGAATACAGGCGTGATGGTTTGTTATAAGTAAAGTATAGTACCAAATAGATGAACAGGATAAATCAGAAAACGAGTTCAAGATACTTTAGATACTTAAGTTATTTTTATCTTGATTCGTATCGTTTCTTAAAGTCATTAAGTGTTATGACGTATGTAAGTTACTTACGTAGGTAGATGTTATAAAATGCAGTTTGTAAATGTCAATCATTGCGTTTAAAGTTGTGCCATGATCTTTAGAAATGATCGTTTTTATTTAGCCATTCATGATGTAATCTTATAAATTATTTTTTTCCTCTTGAATCTAGCTATCATAATATATTTTTTTACAATTCTACTAATAGACCCAACGATTAGTGTGTTTAAACAAACAAAAACTCTTGAGCTTTATAATATTCTTACGGGTATACAAGGTGTAAATCTCAATGAAGACTAGGAGATATTATAGTGCACAAGTGTGTGCGCAAAAACAGATACTCTCCCTCACCTCTTACTCTCAGTCATGGAACGGCAATCCGATATGACCTGGGAGTGATCAGGCGCAGGAACAACGGTTTTACGTGCTTTCCAAGGCACGGGATTGTCACACCACCAACGTCTAAGCTCCGGGCTGCTACTAAGAAATTCTTAATGGAAAAACCTAATAACACTTCGAAGCTTCAGTGGGACTTGCGATCACGAGGTAATCAAAACCATGAAAATATGCAAATATTTTTCAAAATGGTGCTGATCCACGCGTCATGTTCGTGAACGGGTGCTGTCAGTTGGGATTGGTCATCGTTTATCTGCTATGGCTTACATTTTTATTACTAATCTTTTGTCGTTTCATTTTCACCTATATTTATTTTCACATAATAATATAGAATTTTGTAAAAACTTAATTAAAAACAGTGTCCATAGAGTTTCTTGCTAGTTCTTCTCCATAGAGACTTACCTACGTTTTAAAACGAGGAACTAGCTTCAACTTTCTGACTAAATGACAGACTCCTTGTCAATGCAAAATTGCCTCTAAATAGTCTAATTGAAATAAATACTTTGACTTTGACAAAAAAATAAAATAAAAAATAAAGAAAGTCTTATGAAACAAACCTATTTAAGTAAGGCTGTCCGCCCACGTCCGACAATCGGTGACCGATTTTTTGTCGGAGAGAATAGAACACTATGAATTCTAATAGACCAACGCACACGTACTGCATAAAGTCGATCCGACGAAACTGTAGATTCATTGAACGGTCCGATAATCAGTCCTACAAAAAATCGGTCGTTGGCGGACGCCATAAATGGGCTTTTCCACTTAGTAACAACACAAATCAAATCAATATAACGTATATATTATTTTCCCATTACCGCAGATTTAATATCCAGATACGACAATCAATGAAATAAGAGGAAAACAATAATTGAAATGATATAATTTATCCCACTGGGATATTCAGTGATGTAATACATGTTACGTATTATTCTAGTAAAGATATCTACGTACTCAATCTAACATATTTGTTACATAATTACTAATATATACTCAAGCCTTTGTCGCATGAGGATAGGCAGAAACCACAGAACGCGACCTGCTACGACCCTAAGGGCCTTATCACACTTGCGAATTACGAGCATTTTGTCTATACAAATATCAGTCGCGGCGAATCCGCTGCGTGATCGCCTTCATATAAAATATGCTCGCTACTCGATAGTGTGATAAGGCACTTACATACTCCTTTCGCCCCATCCACTTTCAAACATTCAAGTGGCTACGCCGGGAGGGGACGCCCTAGAAAGTCCTACCCTGACCTTATTGGTGAGGTTCTTCAGAAAGGTCGGGTGAGCAGTATGACCAGATGTATGAAAGTGAACTTATTTTATTAAATAAAAGAAATAAATTAATTCTTATTTTTTTCCTGTTGTTAGAACAAAGGTCTTTTCTAAAAAAAGATAATAAATATTATTTCATTTTAAAAGCCAGTGATATAGGCACTAATTTTGAATGAATACAGAAATTGAGATTGGAAGTTTTTATAGTAGCAAATATTCACGTTAAACTTAAGCACACTAGGCACATTTTAGTACAACGACATTGCCTGACGTTCGACAGACGACGTGATGTTCATGGCAAATGATATTGAACTGTGTGCAGTTATCTTAAGGTTCATAATTCAAAAGCATGTTTTGTTATAAGTAATGAGAACTAAAAGACTAAATTAATATAAGGAGATAAAAAGAAACACACGTTTGGGGGACATAATATTGTTATAATTTTCACCAGTTTATAATCAATTACATACGTATTCTCTTAAACTAATAGTTTAGTAAGTCGGAAGTCTCTAGTGGCTCTGTTTTAGTGGAAATCACCCTTAAACCATCACAAACATCAGTGAACTGCGTTTTCATTGGCTATTTTTCAAATTACTTGGCTCTGATTGGCTGTTTCATTTAGTAATCACTGCATTCACTGACATTTTGATAGAATTAATTATACAATACATACAAATAATATGAAAATCCAATTATATTGCCTTTTTTTTAAGAATTTAAATGCCTGTTTTACTACCCCCACATAAGGTTCAATTTTAATTATCTGGTAGATAATTTTATGTTAATCGTGGTACATTTTCCAATTAATCTGATGGATACAAGAGTGCCTATCCAGAGGCGGTAAAACAGACTTATAAAGTACTTCTGCCTGATATTAAGATCATTATATTTTAGAGAACCTTTTATTAGATTACAAATAATTTTTGCTATAATTTCAGTAGCAGATATCATAAGAATCCTACAAAAATTACTACGATTTTCATTGGCAATATATTGTATCAATAGAATTCACTAATTACAGGCTCATTCACTCTTCCCTCTTGCATGGTCTGACAGTACGGCAATCCGACACAACCGGGAAGAGATCAACGGCTTTATATGTATGGAGTTTGACTTAAAGTTTATTTATGTGTTTTTTTTCTTAGAATAGTTGGCTAGCAAAGCGCGATTTTGAAACGAACAACAAGCTTCAACTTTCTGATAACTTCTTGACAATTCAAAAATGGCTGTAAGTGGTCTAATTTAACTAAAAACTTTGACTCTAAAATACTAAAACACTTCGAAGTATATCCCCGTGTAAACTAATAAACTGTACAAATAGGTACCTACATCTTTACCTCACTCTTTAGGAAAAATAACGGTGTCATATTTTTGCAACTAAATGCAATAAGATTCGAAATTTTGCAGTTGCGTTGCGCAATATATTACGTGTAGTAAATTATAATTTAGAACGAACACAAAATATGGCCGTATTACTTCTCACCGCATTAGTAATTAAGTGATGAGTGTAAACAACTCTCCATTTCACCAGTGAAGGAAAGTCTTGTGTAACAATTACAAGTACCTACAACCCGACATGACTACGCACTTCTCTGGAATTCGATCTCTCTCCCGCATTCACGCATTTACCTCATGCGTTTAGTAGCAATAGAATACCAACAGAATGACGTCACAGTGACAGGTGCACAATTTACTCGAGTAGGCTGTAATTACAGGACAAAGTTTAAAAAATAGCTGCCTAGAAAATATTTCAAACCATTTCTTTTTCTTTACAGCATTATGACAATCAGGTAACATAATAAGCTTATAACTTTGTGATTTTTCATGGTACAGTTTTGAAATTTTATATAAGTACAGATTCTTTACATAAAAATACTAGACAGGTGTTTCGGGTTTCAAATATTTTTATTTGTCATGTTGTATATCATATTTAATCCATAAGCACATAAAGCCGTTGGTCCCAGCTGTCATTGGTAGATCTTTGAAAGTCGTTACGGATAGTCAGAAGCCGGGAAGTTTGCCAACCAGTCTTACCAAAAAGTATCGTGTTGCTCAGTAACTGGGTTGTGGAGGTTAGATAGGCAGTCACTTCATGTATTCAGCTGCATCTGGTTAGACTGGAAGCCGACCCCAGGTTAGGCAGATATATCATACAATCTAGATAGGCCACTTTGATAACCCGATACATTGAAAGCCTCGTCAAATGTCTAATTAGAAAATAGCTGTCAAATTTTAGCTGCTATGTTTAACATAAAAGGTCTAATTGAATATAGGCGTTCAATATTCGAAGGGTTTAAGTAAACCTTCAAGATAACCCGCGAAATTTAAAATTTTCTTCCGTATTTCAGGAAAACTTGCAGCGCTGCCAAAGACTACATCTACAATATTTTTTTGTGTTCTTGATCAAAATTCACACAGAAATTACAATGATATATATATTCAATAATCATCATTTATAACACAAATACAGATCACAAAATAATAATCACAAAAACAAGACTATTACGCGATTCAAAGAAAATTTAAATTTCACGGGCTATCACAAAAGTCAACCTTAGAAGCCAAGATATTTGTCATAATTTCCACTAAAACAGGCCCTTACAACAGAAGGATATTAATTCGGTGACATTTAAAATGGACGTTCATACAATACAACTGAGATATGTGAACATCTAACCTACACAGCTATACACACGCTTACACTATATTACATTAAACTAGCATTCAGTACTGCTCGTTGCAAAGTATAGAAAAGAGATAAAAATTAAACGAGCGAATAGTTTCTAAGATATATATATAAAACTATGTCCCTCTTACTAAACTTGGAATAAAGTTACACCAGGAATTAATCATACATTTTAAACTAGGAATAACTTTATTCTGCTTTTAGTAAGAGGGTGTATTTTTTTTCAATGGATATTTAGCCTTCAGCTGTTATACATTCACGTTTTTAAAATCCGATTTTTAGGGATCCCTACTGCAAATAGGTAGTTGGAAGCTACCTATGAAGCTATATATACCTTTCCATGCAGCGTGAAAACATTGTCTACCTAAAAAAACTACAATATTTATCTATAAAACGCTATATTTAAATATATATATGTATATAGTATAAACATTGTGACATATATTATGTATGCAAAGATATTTATTTCACAGACACTCAATTTAAAGGGTGGTTTCATGGATGCGATTTGGCGAACTTTAGCTTGCTTGTCAGTCGAGTTAGTTGTCAAGGATATGTGTTGAAGAGTTCTTTCATTATCTTAAAGTATTAAAGATTAAACTTTATAAAATATAACAGAATAATTATAATATAAAGTACCTAGATAGTAAAATAAATTGTGCTCAACACAATCGTATCAAAATCTTTTGTAAATAATTCAAAAACACACACAAAAAAGTCGCAGTTTTTAGTCGCACAATCGCATTAATGAAACCCCTTACTAAGAAGAGACATTTTTATACATTTTCAAGTCAAAAGATATGTTGTTATTGTATATTTCTCAAAGAATTCTCACATTAGATGATAGTATACTACAAAATGTTAGAAAACACGAACATTGACAGATATGGCAACGATCAATTGCGATTAACAATTAAATTGATTGCAATTAATCAATTCAAATATTTGTCAATTGCAGTTAACGTCACCAGTCCATTACATATTACGGACAACAGTAAAGTCTATCAAATTGTTACAATTCTTATTATTTATTACAAAAAAAAAAACAATAATTAATAGCAAATAAAAAAACTGAATCATCTCAATACAATGTTAACAATTGATATTATTTTCCTTACAATCTATGAATTTATATTTTGAAAATCTTATACACTATTGTCCTGAACCCTTTCATTTTTAGGGATTTTTCTTTTAACTACGAAAAAGAAGGATTTTGAATTTTTGGAATTATAATTACACACCGTACTGTACTATGACCGTGCTATGAACGTATCAGGCACGGAAAGAAACATGACACGGACTAATTATGCTCACTAGAACGTATATATTATCAATATTCTTCTTTATCGTGTGGGCAGTAAAGTCTAACGACCCCACACACCCTAGTGTCAGAGTTTCTAAACCACCGCAAGGGCCTCTGACATGGTTACTAATGTCAGTGATGTCCAAAATAAACTTAGAAAATACATATGAATTAGAAAAAGTCACATTGGAACAACATTATCAACCGATAAATTGTTGACGCTCCGTGCATGGCAAGCGACGGTGTAGGTCGGTGGCGGAACGGTCTCATTATCAATACATAAAATATTTGTTTAGTTTGACACGTTCCTAGCACGGTCACGGTATGATACGGCGTAGTGGGTAGATTACTTAAGAACTGAATACTGCTGCTTAGAAAGATCGGATCGAAGCAATATTTCTCGAAATAATTTAGCAACTTTGAACCCATCACGGAGTGGCTTTGTCAAATAACCCCCCCCCCCCCCCCCCCCCGCCTTTAAAACAATTTGTATCTTCCAAAACAAACCAACACACATAAAAATTTAACCCATATTTCGAAGTAATTTGGTTTAATTCTGAGTTGATTAACGTTGAATAATTTAAAATCTATCGTAAGGACAAGTATGTACATAGAATTATTTAGTTTGGATAATAATGCAATACTTTTGCATCACTTTAGCACAAAACACTATTTTGACGTAAATAATTGAACTATCGTGAAATTGTGGGTTGACTCGATTTGGCAGAACAAATATCAATTCTAAACTCATAAGTCATTCTTAGTCGTTATTAAAAACTGCAAGAATTAGAATGAGTTTTAAAAATCGTTCATCATTACTTGGCAAAAAGATTTTTTTGCAATGTAATTTCACGTTGGAGCAATTTTCGCATTTCGTGTTCCAAAAACTCATATACCCTTTTTTCATAATAATTCTTCATGTCCATTTATTGTATTCAATATGTTTCGATATTTCGAAAGCTTGATATACTCACTTGTCCGGTGAAAATTATTTGCGGTTCGAAGTAGCCGCATTCAATATCTCGTTATTCCTGTTGACAAAAATCTTGATTTGCATTATTAATTAATATTTATGATAAAAAAATTAAATTAAAAATTTAAAAAACCCCCAACACAAAAACCTAAGTTCCCTTTAAAAAGTAAAAAAATAACAAAAAAAATACGTCACGTTGGGGGACCGCTCGGGACGATCGTATCCTAAATGCAACATCGGTCCCCCAACGTGACGTATTTTTTTTGTTATTTTTTTACTTTTTAAAGGGAACTTAGGTTTTTGTGTTGGGGGTTTTTTAAATTTTTAATTAAATTTTTTATTTTATACTTTTTATAGGTACCAAGTAGGTACCTATAAAAAGTATAAAATAAAAAATTTTAATGTCGATTTTGTTAAGTTTGTATTTACAGACATTCAGTATTTCTTCCCTACTTTCACCCCCATAACTTTTAAACGGCTCAACCGATTTTCATCAAACATGTTTAAGAACACTCGCACATAGGTCACCTTTAATACAAAAAAAACTAAATTGAAATCGCTTCATCCGTTCGGCAGCTATGATGCCACAGACAGACAGACAGACAGACAGACAGACAGACAGACACGTCAAACTTATAACACCCCTCTTTTTGCGTCGGGGGTTAAAAAAGGGGAAAGATTTTGTTTATTTGAAACGAATAGGCTCCAAAACTAGGTACTGGAGCGATTTTAACCATTTTTTCACCAATAGATAGCTACATTATTCCTGAGTAACATAGGCTACATAACACTACGCTACGACCTATGGGAGCGAAGTAGTAACCAAAGAATTAACTAAACGCGGGTGAAATAAGCCTCCCGGACGACGGCTAGTTCCCTAGTAAATAACGCTCAATAATACTTAGCTACTTGTCACTTGATTAACTCTTATATCCTTGACTAAAAAATTAAATTTAAAATTTAAAAAACCCCCGACACAAAATCCTAGGTTCCCTTTAAAAAGTAAAAAAATAAAATACGTCGCGTTGGGGGACCGATATTGCATTTAGGGTACGACCGTCCCAAGCGGTCCCCCAACGCGACGTATTTTATTTTTTTACTTTTTAAAGGGAACCTAGGATTTTGTGTCGGGGGTTTTTTAAATTTTAAATTTAATTTTTATTTTATACTTTTTATAGGTACATACTTATTATAATGTCGATTTTGTTAAGCTGTAAATACATAGGTTCCTAATAATTTAATAACCCACATGACACATCATTTTTAGTTTTTCTTCCCCACTTTCACACCCATAACTTTTAATCGGCTCAACCGATTTTCATCAAACATGTCTAAGAACACTCGTACATAAGTCACCTTTCATACAAAAAAAACTAAATTGAAATCGCTTCATCCGTTCGGGAGCTATGATGCCACAGACAGACAGACAGACAGACAGACAGACACGTCAAACTTATAACACCCCTCTTTTTGCGTCGGGGGTTAAAAATACACACATAGCAACCACTTTCAACGGTGTCTCAGGTGAAATATCTTACCTATAAACGTTAATCAGCGTAGAGATGTTGTTATGTACTAGCTAAGTGACAGAAAATTTAAACAGCGGCGACCCGTTGTTTAATTCAGAAATAAAATGGCGGGCTTCAATCAACTGTGACAATGACATTTTTGTTCAATGGATCAACATGAAAATTTTGACAATTATGCTCAACTAGCTTTTGCCCGCGACTTCGTCCGCGTGGATTAATAGTTCCCGTTCCCGGGGGATTTCCGGGATGAAAACTATCCTATGTCCTTTCTCGGGTTCCAGACTATATCTGTACCAAATTTCATTGAAATCGGTTCAGTGGTTTAGGCGTGAAGAAGAGACAGACAGACAGACAAACAGAGTTACTTTCGCATTTATAATAATTGCTGTATAGTAATGTAGGAAATTTGGCGAATTAGTTTGACGTAATTCGTTTAATTGTTATGAGATTGCGGGTTTTGGCCGGTTAAGCAACAATAAACCATTAGGTATGTGGTATTACTGTTACATCAGTAATTACTAAGAACCGTATACTGAGTGCGATTCTCTAAAATGCAAACTCGAAAACGAGTCTCACTAAAGTGATCGCGCTCACTTCGATAACGAACCAACTTGTCATTGGTTTAGTATTCGTTCGCCGTGGTGACGTCACCAGCGTGATCGTGTTTAACAGAATACCATTTTGTAATCTCACTGCGGATTCAGCTTTCGAATTACGAAGTGAGGCTTAGGGAATCACACTGCTGATGTGGTCAGTATTTTATCCATTTGCAGTGTACTTTTCATTGTAAGTATTGTAGGAGCCTACATAGAGGGATTACTTAATTATTAGAATGATAAATCTATTGCCACATGACGCGATGGCCCAGTGGTTAAGGCGCCCGCCTCTCATGCACGAAGCCGGGGGTTAGCAACCGGGCAATCATAAAAAAATCTTTTTTTTTTTTCTTTCGAAGTTGGTGGTGTGACACCCCCGTGCCTCGGAAAGCACGTAAAGCCGTTGGTCCTGCGCCTGATCTCTCTCCGGTCGTGTCGGGTTGCCGTCCCATCGGGCTATGAGAGTTAGGGAAGAGGGAGTGCACCTGTGTTTGCGCACACACTTGTGCACTATAATATCTCCTGCGTACGTGGCTAGTCTGCATTAAGATTAGCAGCAGTGGCCGGAATCGGTCTGGAGAATTACATTTTTTTTTTACATTGGGTTTTTCTATGAAATTCTCAGTATCAGCTCGGAGTTAGGATCTGTGCCCGGTTCATGGCAATAGGCTCGCCCTCTTATTACATGGGACCTAAACATACCAGCGTACTGTGAATGTACATTGCTACACCTCTGCCTAACCCTTCGGGGAATACATGCGGTTTTCGTATTTAGATTTAGGACCAAGCGTTCATTATTCTTTTGTTTTTATACTTGATTACTTTCACATCAGTTTCGACTTTTCCGAGAGCATCGTCATTTATAATTCAAATGTTTTAACGATTGTCTTGTTTATCGTGTGTCCTTCCTTATTATTAGAAACCATTGTTTTGTGACAATTCTACGTAAAAACAGGAAAACTATACGTCTCTGTTACGTATTCCTTTGACAATACTGACAAAATCGTGTCAAAAACACTCTTGTTAAGCAAATATCGACTCTAAAGTTTTATACAATAAGTTCACTTTTGTAATGAAATATCTGTTCATACTAGTACTCATATAGTTTTGTTATGCAAATATCGACTGTAAGCCCTTAAGCGTTAAGTCAAATTTAGAATGGTTTTATGTGTTCTGTAGATAATAGCATTATTTTAGTATAAGTTTGTTCTGCAAATATCGACTGTAACTGATTAGGCTTTAGGTCGATTTTAGATTGGATATAAATGTTGGGAACAGTGGTTGGGAATGACATAATTCTATTTCAATTAAAAATGACCTATATGGCAATACCATAAGGCTCTTTATCGTCAAAAGTATATTCTAATGTAGTAACGTTTCTAACACAATAATATATTTCTGAAGAATGTTTTGTTGTTTACTTGTGTGTCTGTGTATTTCTACTTAACTTGGTTATAGGTAATGTCACAACATTTTACGTAATTTAAGTCGGAATTTTATCATCCATAATAATAACTAATTGTTATTGTAATGTTTGATGTAACCATCATCACGCCGGTATTCCCAGAAGGGTAAGGCAGAGGTGAGAATGTACACATTGTACACCTACAGTACGCCGGTATGTTTTAGGTCTTATGTAACAGGGGGCGAGCATATTGCCATTAACCGGGAACAAATCCTAACTCCAAAATGCTTCTGAAAATTTCATAGAAATACCCTATAACACTTTGCTTGACACGGGAATCGAACCCAAGACCTCTAACGTAGCAGTCGCGCTTGGGACCATTAGGCCAACGAGGCAGTAAGGCGAGGTAGGTAATAAGTATAATAACAATTCAATATTGGCAGTAAGGTGAAAACAAGAATATTTTTGCCTGTAGGTACACCAAACCTTTTGTTTTTTACACTGCTTAGCGACTTTTGACGTCAAAACTGTTATTAATAACTTCTGTATTATTTACGTTCTTAATAATTGAACAATAAATATTGGAATAACCTAATTTGACAGGTTATTGACAATGGGTCTGCGATTCTCAATAAGTCTGAGTCTAGTGAAACAACAATGGAATTCTATTTTTTTACATATTTGTAAAACAATAGAATTCAAATTAGTCTATATGGGAATAAAGCTTCCATAGTCTATTTGGTACAAAAACAATATTATACTACTATTATAATCGCGAAATTGGAACTATGGATGGATGTTTGTTCAACGTTTAAACTTATAAGTTGAAATTTGGCACACACAATTATGATCTAGCAGAAATACCGTATTCCCGTGAGATAACTCAGGACTTTGCCTTAATTCTACGTAGACAAAATTGCGGGCAGAAACTAAAGAAAGAAAGAAAGAAAGAAAAACCATTTATTCTTGCGAAAGCGACGCACAACACAAAAATAACAATAACAATAACAATAATCTATATGCGCCACTACCGCGCGAAAAGGCTGACGCTCAGCATAAAGCCGTGGCCCGTGCACGAGACACGGAACCACAGCGTAACTAGTATAAATCATCATTATCATTACATAGTATAAAATAAAGTCGCCCTTTTCCCCTTGTACGCGTTAATCTTTAAAACTACGCAACGGATTTTGATGCGGTTTTTTTTAATAGATAAAGTGGTTAAAGAGGAAGGTTTATATGGATAATAACATCCATTAAATAGCGGAGAAATACTGTTATTTTTGAGGTTTCTAATGTGATGTCGTAAATAATTTCATTTTTTTCCGCTTACATTGCAAACGCTGGCTGAACCCTACGAGATTTATCAAAATAATGTACTAAGTATTGTACACATTGAAAAGGTCTACAGAAAACTCCGCGATGGTTTATGTCTATCTCTTATGGATATCCCACAATACCACTTTTTTGTCATTTACTTTTTAATTAATTCATTAACTAATTTTCGAAGCGATTTTATCCCGATCCCGATATTATAATAAACAGCAACGTCCCTTTTTCCTTAATAGTATTTTCGTACGGTATTCCCATATAACACTGTGCTATGTTTAAATTATTATGACGTAGAACGACAGTGTCCCGTTGGATTTACGATTATTCATTTGAACGAGGCAGTGGGGCTCTCTATAGGTACGGTCTAATAATGGTATTTAATAATATCCTGGAAAATATATCTTAAATGTGAGTAAGGTGCATTTTACAAACCATCATCACGCCTGTATTCCCCGAAGGGTTAGGCAGAGGTGTACCAATGTACACCCACAGTTCGCCGGTATAAATTACTCTTATTTATGAGCTTTACAAAGATTTTTTTATCCCTGAACGGTAAGCCGTCGCTCCCGACCGTCATACCGTCATTACGGGAAGCCAAGACCCCGAAAGTCTGACAATTCTGTCTTATCATGGGGTATTAGAAGAATAGCCCGAAGGTCGGGCTCAGTGGCGACCTTGGGAGAGGCCTATGTCCAGCAGTGGACTGCGATAAGCTATTGATGATGATGATGATGATGGGGTATTATCTCCATGTAAGTCATTGGTAAAAATAAACTGTTATAAGTCAAGTACTTTAAAAGGCGGATTACCAATTAATCCCCCCTCAATTAAGTCAAATCCGGGGAACACCGGACAGTTGGCAAGCCTAATCTCAGGTAATTTACACGGCGTAGTGTGCAAAAACATGACGATTCATTTGTTTTCTCTTATGATAACACAGTGACCACAGAAATGAATCATAGTATAATAGTATAGGTAGTAGGTTACTAGCGGACTTTTTTTTTTTTTTTATAGACGGGAAATCATCAAATAACTTCCCCCGCCCTGGGCGGGGCGGGAGGGAGTGTCAGACGTTTACTGACTAAAATCCGTCTATGTTCCTTCATGTGCCCTTTGCGTTACGGGGGCGCGGTATCTATTTCGAACAACCCGCAGTACTAGCGGACTGCCCGTGACTTTGTCCGCATGGCTTATTTCATCCGTGTTAAGTTATGTCCTTAGCTACTGCTCCGCGATCGCGTGATGTTATTTAGCCTATGTTACTAAGGAATAATCAGCCTTACTTATAAAAATAACGCATTTATTTCAATTAAACCATTTACAGGCACTTTTGATTTGTCAAGACCAAAACAGATTCAGGTTTTTACTGAATACAACTTTGTTGTGTAAACAAAACGTCACAGATAGTTACAGTTTGTTTGCTTAGCTAGTTGTGACTTCATGACGTTCATTTGTAGGTAAATATAGAGGAAAATATTATGCACTTTCCTTATGAGAAAGAGCTTGTACATTATGTAGGTGCAATTTTCCTTAAAAGGTACTAGCTTATGCCTGCGACTTGTTCTGCATGTTTTTTTTTTACGGATCCTTAATTAAAACTTTATAGCACTCAGGGAAGTAGTTTAAATATTTCCCAGAAACGGACTAGTAAGTAACTAAGGCCAATTAATAATGAATTCAAACACAATACACAACTGCCTCGTTAGCCTAGGTAAGCACGACTGCTACGCTAGAAGTATTGGGTTCGATTCCCGGTTCGAGAAAGTGTTATTGGTTTTTTTTTGTGAAATTCTGAGTAGCAGCTCGGTGTTAAAATTTGTATCCGGTTAATGGCAATAGGCTTGCCCCTATAACATGGGACCTACACATACCGGCGAACAGTGGATGTACATTGGTACACCTCTGCCTAACACTTCGAGGAATACAGGCGTGATGATAGTTTATAAAATGCACCTTGCTCACATTTAAGATATATTTTTCAGGATATTATTAAATACCATTATTAGACCGTACCTATGGACAGCCCCACTGCCTCGTTCAAATGAATAATCGTAAATCCAACGGGACACTGTCGTTCTACGTCATAATAATTTAAACATAGCGCAGTGTTACATGGGAATACCGTACGAAAATACTATTAAGGAAAAAGGGACACCGCTGTTTATTATACAGGGTGGAAATTTATTATGCTACCTGGAGGGAAAGTACTCTAAATACTTGAGTTAGCAAATTTTACTGAAAGGAAACATTCCTTTATTTCTAAAAAGAAACAAAACTGCATTTAAATAATTTTCAAAATATTCTTGCAACACCCGGGAATCGAACCGACTAAAATTCGAAAAAATTGCATCCTGTACTTTTATGGCACTAATCCATAGGGTCAATCATAAGGATCAAATCCCTGCAAACATGGTAAATTAAAATAAAATAAAAACATGCAATTTTATTGTAAATTTATTTTATTCGGACGAAACAAACGAGTAAAGTAGTTGCTGGAAATGAGCTTCATTTCTTGGATGCATGAATTTATTCCTTTAAAAATCATTTTAAGTAACTTTTGGTAGCGTAGTAAAATTTTCAATATTCACCACAACACCCTTCTAAAAGTTATTCAAAATGAATTCCTTCAAATAATGAATGTGTGCATCGAAGAAAGTGAAGCTCATTTCCAGCATGCAATTAGTTACTGTACTCGTTTTTTTCGTTCGAATAAAATAAGTTTAGATTGAAATTTCATGGTTTTTGTTAAATTTAGTTTACCAGGTTTGTAGAGATTTGATCCTTGTGATTGACCCTATCGATAAGTGCCATAAAAGTACAGGATGCTAATTTATCCGATTTTAGTCTGTTCGATTCCCGGGTGTGGCAAGCGTATTTTCAAAATTATTTAAATGCAGTTTTGTTTCTTTTTAAAAATAAAGGAATGTTTCCTTTCAGTAAAATTTGCTAACTCAAGTATTTAGAGTACTTTCCCTCCAGGTAGCATAATAAATTTCCACCCTGTATATCGGGTGTAAGGGACATCTATCCTTAAACTGAAACCATGAATTCTTTATTCTGAAATGAGTATCACACAACAAGATATTTTTTATACAAAAACCATAAGTAAAGTGATATATTTATTATTATTCGAGATGGGTAAGCTCTTGACTCTAGTCTTGGTCAAAGGTGACACAGACAAAGTCTACAATGGAGTGATCTTACCCAGAAGAAGCCTGTTCACTGTAACTTTGAAGATAGAGTAGATATCGAGGGTTTTAATACTTTTCCGCTAAGTTAAAATTCGCTCTTATTCCTTCTGTACCGTCCTCAACGGTTGGAAAAAAATCTTTTGCCCTTGTTTTAGGTCAACAAATATCGTTATTGACATTAGGGACGACTAAAAAAGCAACAGGTCAATTTTTCAAACTTGATCTGATCTGAAAAAACAGAAAAATTTCAATATTTTCCTGCAACGAATTCCACTTGTTGTGAAGTTAGAATAGTGTTCCTAGTGCACTGGGCAAAGTTTAAGGATAAATGTTCCTTACACCCCGTAGACATCTGCAATACCAGGGACCTTGCAAATGCGTTGCCATCCCAGAGGCAAAGTAAATAAAAGTCGTTTCCTAGCAATAACTCTTGTTCACTGTTACTTAGTTTGATGGTCAGTACTCAGTACACCTAGTTAACGGTTTTTTTTAACGGGACAAACCACCATACTATTCTCAACCACTATAAAACTCCGGAAAGCCAGAATCAACAGTGGAGACCGCCAGAAAAGCGCTGAGACAATGAAGCTCGACGAGTCCCGGAAAAACGATACAACTGTCTTGGATCCCGCAGCGAAATTAATCAGAAAAGATTAGCGGAGGAGTAAGAAAAAACATAATTGACTGGTAGAAAATGCCTAAGGCATTAAGTCCGCCTTTGTACTTTTTTTTGTGCATAAAGTTTAAATAAATAAATAATTTTCACTAGTTAACAGCTATGTATCGATGTATCTTGTTACAGCCTGTATCATGTTGTACGTTACCTAGCGTATTTTAGGCGCAGATCTGTCGTTGCAGTGCTTGTTGCGGCGTAACGTTGCGCCGCGTTTGATTTGTTCCATTAGAGACGTGTGGCAGATCCGAGGGTCCGGCTGGAAATACAAAATGGATAATTAATAATATTCTCGAGACCGAATGTCAGTCATGGCGACAAATATCAATGTTGAAGAGACTAGTAAGCAGAAGATATTATAGTGTACAAGTGTGTGCGTAAACACCGGTGCCCTCCCACTTTCAAAGTCCGATGAGAGAGCTGCTACTAAAGAATTCCTAATAAATTAACAGAAAAAGCCAGTAACACTTAGGTCGGCCTGAGAATCAACCCAGAACGCTCCACACTTAGCAGTCTCGCTAGCGACCATAAGATCTATGAGGCAGTCACAGAAAGGTTGATTGATAACTACTCAAATTCAACCCAAATAGAGTAGAGAACTGTATAATTGCGTGTAAGATAAAAATTAGAGCGCGAAACTAGATCAGGCATACAATTGTATTTTTGATACAATATCGCAACTAACTTTCAATTACAAAATTAAAACTGCTCTAGAAAAATGCAGCTTCATTTGCGTTAAAGTCAAAGTCAAAACATTTACACATTTGAACTGTCAAGAAGCCGGAAGCTAAAGCTAATCGTTCATTGCAAAACGTAGGTGGGTCTCTATAAAAAAGAACGAGCAAGCAATTCCACAGACACTCTTTTCAATGAAGTTTTTTTTGGTCACACTCAAGAATCATACAAGTTGGTCATGCTTACTCTCGTGTCCTATATTTTATTGCTAGTCATACATAATACGCCTATTCTTCTGTGGGTAAAACCAGCCGTGACGTAGCGATGAAGCGCCGCTCTATATATTTATGAGTCAAGTTATAGAGAGATGATATGTAGGTGAGTACCTACAGACACTGACTTGATCATGTTACATGCAATACGCTAAATTCAGAAGCGTTAATTTTACAACACAATAACATTGGCATGCATTATGGTAGTTTATGAAATACTAGCTTTTGCCCGCGACTTCGTCCGCGTGGATTAATAGTTCCCGTTCCCGGGGGATTTCCGGGATGAAAACTATCCTATGTCCTTTCTCGGGTCCCAGACTATATCTGTACTAAATTTCATTGAAATCGGTTCAGTGGCTTAGGCGTGAAGAAGAGACAGACAGACAGACAGACAGACAGACGGACAGACAGAGTTACTTTCACATTTATAATATTAGTACGGATTTTACCCGAGTACGGCAAAGCAAAAAAATCTTAAGTGAACTGCCGCGTTAGTGGTCCTAAGGGCGACTGCTACTATAGAGGTCTTGAGTACGATTCCCATGTCGAGCAAAGTATAATTGGGCTTTTCTATACAATTCTCAGTAGCAGCTCGGAGTTAGGAATTGTGCCCGGTTTATGGCAATAGGCTCGCCTCCTTTTACATGGGTTTTAAATATTTCGGCGGACTGTAAGTGTACATTGATGGTGAACAAAATGTTACAACATATTCATGCTCGTGAGTGTACACTAGGCATATTGCAGTAGTATTACCATATGACTAGGCATAACAAAACCGTTCATTGTACCTAGTCATAACGTAAACAGACTTAACCAATGACACGCAAAACATGTTATTTTCTATTGCAATGTAATAGGTAGGTATTACAAAAACAAGATTGTTCGTTGAAAACAGTATTTTGTAATAATGTCTCAGGCACAATTCAAAAGCAATTTTTCGTGAAATAGCAATTGTTAATTAGGCACAAAACAAAGATCGTAATACTGAAGAAAAAACTATTAATAGTTTAGGAAGGTTTTTAAATTTTGCGTAAACCAACAATAAATTAAAATATTTTTTATGAGATGTTTTAACGGGATTCCGCCATAGATGTACTATTACTGACTTTACTGCCCCGTTGGTCTCGTGGCGGCAAGCACGACTGTTGAGCGTGGGGTCCTGGTTTCGATTGCCAGGTCGGACAAAAAGTGTTATTGGGTTTTTCCTTAGGAATTTCTCAGTACTAGCCCGGAGTTTGGAAGTTGGTGGTGTGACATCCCCGTGCCTCGAAAAGCACGTAAAGCCGTTGGTTCCGGTTGCCATTCGTAGATCTTTGACAGTCGTTACGGATAGTCAAAAGCCAAGAAGTCTGACAAACCAGTCTAACCAAGAGGTATCGTGTTGCCCAGTTACTTGATTGCGGAGGTCAAATAGGCAGTCGCTCCATGTAAAACACTGGTTTTCAGCTGCATCCAGTTAGACTGGAAGCCGACCTCAACATAGTTGGGAAAAGGCTAGGCAGATGATGATGATACCTGTATTACGCTCGTAAATGTACACCCTATACTTCAGTACATGCTGCGGGTTGTTCGAAAGAGATACCGCGCCCCCGGAACGCAAAGGGCACATGAAGGAACATAGATGGTTTTTAGTCAGTAAAAGTCTGACACTCCCTCCCGCCCCGCCCAGGACGGGGGGGGGTCATTTGATGATTTTACCATCTTTAAAAAAAAAAAAAAAAAATACTTCAGTACATAAGTTACAAACAAACTAGCACTAGCTATCACTAGTTACCTGCGCGTGCTGGTTGATGATGTCGCGCACGCTCTTGGCGCGCGTGGTCTCCAGCTGGCGCCGCTGTTGCTGGATCGTGGCCGACAGCTTGTCCAGGAACGCAGGCTGCACCGGGATCGTGCCTGGCACATATCGTAAATACGTGAAAATCAAGTCAAAGTCAAATCATTTATTAGATCAGAACACACTCTACTTTTTGATGCAATACTCTCGAATTCAGAAAATGGACTATTTTGGATTTTTTGTATATAAGACATATCACATAGCTTTTAAGTACGTATACTGCCCATTAAAGCAACATTGAGTAAAAACTATTGCCAATTTTTATTTTTGTTATAAAAAATCACTTTTTATATTAGTACGTAAGTAAAACATTGTGCTTACTCATTCAACAGTAGGTATAGGTGTCACAGTATAGGTGTATTAAAAGTTTTTTTCACTATACATTAAAAATATATTTAAATTGGAACTTTGACCTTCAAAATCTTCGTAACCAGAAAATTATTATATACTAGCAGTGCCCCGCGGTTTCACTCGCGTTACGTTAGGTTTTTGGTTACTGATCCGTTCCGTGGCTCATAGCGCGATGTTATGTAGCCTATAAAATGTTATTCTGATGATTGTATAAGCTACGGAATGTCTCGCAGAGCCATTATTTTGCAGCCAAGTTATTTTAAAACTGTGATATCTCCTAAGATATTCATTGAAATTAAATGATGTAAAGGGCAATTTCATTCAAAATTAAACCCTTGTGATGAATAAAGTATTTATGTTGATAAGGATTAATACTATTTCCATAAAAACACCTTCGCAAATAATGCATTATTTTAAAACAAATTTTCTGGCCATAAAAATGGCTATAGAGAGTCAACCTTAAAAGTTAGGCATTTACTACCGCGGACTTTATTTTAGTATATTTTAAGAGAAACAATTCTGTCATACAATATTTTTGCGTAACTTTTACCGTTCACGCAGCGCATGCAACGAAAGCCCTCAAAAAGAATATTTTTTCCCGTTTTTGCCACATTTTTCATTGATGCTCCGCTCCAATTGGTCGTAGCGTGATGTTATATAGCCTATAGCACTCACGAATAATGTGGCTTTCTACAAAACTGGTGAAACATTTTTTAAAATTGGTTCATTACTTCCGGAGATTACCCCCTACATACAAACTTACAAACAAATGTTACCTCTTTATAATATTAGTATAGATGATACACAACAAGAAAAATATTGCAATGATTTGTAACATGAAACTTTCGGCTTCGTTAAGCTTTTTACATCAGTAACAACATTTTCATATAGATACATATAAGGTATTTTAACAGAATAATCAGTGTACCTTTCCCCTTGGCGGGCGTGTCGGCGGGCGCGATGCTGGAGATGGCGCGGCGCGTGCTGCGCGGCGACGCGGGCGACAGCCGGGCCGACAGGTGCGCCAGCAGACCGCCTTCTGCAGGGGCAGGGGTTATAGTCGCGTAATGTGTTGGGCAATCATTGGCCAGTGTTTGGTATAATGTTTGCAACCGAACAACTCAGCACTTTTGCCTCCGTGCATTTCCATAAAGACGAATAAAGACGCTCTGGGTGTCGGGAGCCGCGAAACCACTCCCGGCCACCGCAGACGCGGGTCTGTGGACGATGAGCAATGGGTAGCTCACCGTCCGTACGTTAATTAACCACAGACCGTGTCGATAGGGCGTTCGTGTTCCACGCGCGCCTCAAAGAGATGTCAGCAAATATTCGGAGGGGCCACTAAGGGGCCGATGCCTGCCGGGGCTGCGGGTTGTTCGAAAGAGATACCGCGCCCCTGGAACGCAAAGGGCACAAGAAGAAACATGGATGGGTTTTAGTCAGTAAGAGTCTGACACTCCCTCCCGTCACGCCCAGGGCGGGAGAAGTCACTTGATGATTTCCTCGGTCCTTGATTTCGTCGAGTAGTTCGCTAGTACTAAGTATATAACAGGCTCACGTTCTAGATGGTGCCTGTCTGCGCTGTGCGAGCGCGCGGCGATGTTCTTGCGCATGGCGAGCGGGCTGAGCGCGTCGTGCCGCGCCATGCTGTTGAACCCGGCGATGATCTCCGACGGCTGCGCGTAGATCGTGCTGTGACCGTACTTCTTGTCTTGTTGCAGCTTGAAGCCTGTTCAAAGGTCAATTTTGTCATCATTCATCATCCACTGCTGCACGCAGTAAATAATTTATTGTGTAAATAGGTCTAAATATAACACTTTTACAGATATGTTTTTTCAAGTCAAAACTTCTTTAGCCAGTAGCAAAACTTATGGGCGAGCGTCACCAATTACACCAGTCACGACTGCCCCGTTGGTCTCGTGGTCGCAAGCGCGACTGCTGAGCAAGGGGTCCCGGGTTCGATTCCCAGGTCCGGCAAAATTTTTTATTGGGTTTTTCCATTAGTAATTTCTCAGTAGCAGCCTGGAGTTTGGAAGATAGAGATGTGACACCCCCGTGCCTCGGAAAGCACGTAAAGCCGTTGGTCCTGCGCCTGATCTCTCTCCGGTCGTGTCGGATTGCTGTCCCATCGGACTATGAGAGTTAGGGAAGAGGGAGTGCACCTGTGTTTGCGCACACACTTGTGCACTATAATATCTCCTGCGTAAGTGGCTAGTCTGCATTAAGGTTAGCCGCCGTGGCCGGAATCGGCCTGGAGAATTAAATTACTTTACATGCTAATGTTACGTTATGTAACATTATTTTTTTATTGGTCGGTGTTTCCTGCAGACGACTTTGTTGTTGGCGACGTTGTTGTAGTGTTATATCTCACCGGTCTGTCCGTAGTGCGACTCGTTGGACACCCTCGGTCCGAAGCTGGAGAAGGAGTTGTTGTCCCCGTAGCTCGGCGTAGACGGGGACGAGCCCAGCGGGGAGCCGCGACCCTCCGCGTATATACCTGGATATGGACCATTGAATTGGATATGGATATTTGTATGGTTTGCAGATAGTTGTTCCGGATTTGGTTGTTGTGAGTTTATATGTTTGTAAGCGCACCCACGATACAGGAGAAAATTCTAGTAAGAAGAGACGCATAAATTAATGTTAAAGAAAAACACAGTTATGTGAGCGCAGCCGAGGGTACAGGTAGTTAATGAATTATCGTATTTCGTACTAATAACATAAAGAGAAAAAGTTTGTTTGTAATCGGCAATCTCAGGAAGTACTAGTCTGTTGACGAAAAATTGTTTCATTGACAGAAAGCCGACAATATAACCGATTGCCATTGGATATGTTTTATGATTTGACTACCATGCGAACAAAAACACAAACATAAGATAGTGTTTCTACATGTTAATCTATGGACATGCTATATCTCCACAAAATTCCTGCCGACTTAGAAATGTCACTTAACACAAAATGGCCGCTAAAAATTACACGTTTCGACAGGTTTCATACGAAAATTAATCTTATTTCTAA
Organism: Caradrina clavipalpis; assembly: GCA_932526535.1. Classification (NCBI taxonomy): domain Eukaryota; kingdom Metazoa; phylum Arthropoda; class Insecta; order Lepidoptera; family Noctuidae; genus Caradrina; species Caradrina clavipalpis. The sequence continues at coordinate 10,468,072 of OW052111.1, forward strand.
AAAATAACTTATAACCAAAACAGCGGACTTTTAAAAACTTGCCACTTTCTAACAGATATTTTGTACATATATTTAGAAGTTAAGAGCGTAAAAAAACTCACCGGCATTAATCAAATCCGAATTGGAGCTATTCAAACTATTCTTCCTCACATACATAGAATTTTCCACGTACGCCATGATTCTATGCCCTGTTTGCCCGTATATAGGGTTCAAATTCCCAGTGCTATTCAGACTCGTTGACGACGAGAAGTTACTCTTGGCCTGTTGGAACGTGCTGAGCGAGGGAGTTGTTGGTGACTGAAGTTGTTGTTGGTTGCTGTTGTTCGAGTTGTTGGTGTTGGACAGTTGTTGGAGGCTGCGGCGGACGATGCCGGGGGAAGCGGGCATGTGTTTGAGCTCCGTGAGTTGTTTCACGGTTTCTGCTACGTTGATGTGTGCTGAAAGAGATGGGTCGGTTAGTGAAACTTCTAGGCATACCTAGTAAGTTTACTTTAAGAACGTTTACGCCTTACGGCAATTCATACAAACTTTCAAGTCCTTATTTCTCGAAATTAATAAACCGATTTTAATGAAACTGCCTACTCATAAGCAAAATATATAGGTCTAAAAAGTTAGTTGACAACATTTTCAAGATTCCAGAGCCACACATCTATGGTGGAAACGCATCCTAAGACTGACACATACACAGACACAGAGACTTCAATATTACTATGTTCTAAGTTGAAGTGCGTCAAGAAGCAAGCTTGTGAATCGCAATAGTGCATTAAAGCCTTTTGCGCCGTGCACGCAATAAAACTCTAATAAGGTGAATGCAATTCGTTCGTTCGTCGTTCGTTCGTTCTTTAAACAAAACGTTGCCCCACACTAGGAATTTCTCCTGTATCGTGGGTGCGTTTATAAACACATAACCTCCCATACACAAACGACCAGACCCGGAACAACTATCTGTAGATCATACAAATATTTGTTCCGTGCGGAATTCCAATTTTTTCAAGTATTTTTTTAATGATTATTCTAGCCTATTATATACCCACTGCCGGGCAAAGGCCTCTTCTAATACAGAAAAGGCATTAGCATTGATCACCACACTTGCCAAAGCGAATTGGCGATTCCAGACTCTATTTGGACTAATTTTACGATTTTACTGAAGAGTTATTTTGTTCGTGAGTTTGAACATGCAAATCTTCAGCACTTCTGATCCGATTCAGAAAATTCTTATCTACTCTAATATCCCTGATTCCTATAAGCTATTTTATCATAAAAAAATCCTAGGAACTATAAGAAAATTCACGCTATCATTGTCTTGGGTAATAGATAGTAAGTAAATAATAGTAAAAGTGCATAAAGTTCAATACAGTCATAATCACCGGCTGCGTCTCCGTCGGGCTGCAGCAGGAATGCCGGCGGCGGCGGCAGGTTATCCGCGTCTGATGAGCACATCTGAGGACTCTGAGTGTTCTGTGGGAGACAAGTATTATTAATAGAGATGATGACTAATCTCTTGAACTCCTAAATGGGCGCCGGGAGCCGCGAGACGACTCCCGGCCACCGTAGACGCGGGTCTGTTGATGGTGAGCAATGGGTAACGAATGACAGACCGTGTCAACGGTGCGTTCGTGTTCCGCGCGCGCCTCATTTGATGTCAGCAAACAATGGAGGGGCCACTGAGGGCCGATGCCTGCCGGGGCTGCGGGTTGTTTGAAAGAGATACCGCGCCCTCAGAACGCAAAGGATACATGAAGGAACATAGATGGGTTTTAGTCAGTAAAAGGTATGGTGAAATAGGTATGGTAGAAGTTTTCGATCTTAGCTAAGAGTAGTTTAGTACTTACTTGCACAAAAGGCGGTCGCTGCGGCCTCGATATGGATGAGGACCGTCGCACCGGCGGCGGCGGCTTGCCCAGCGAGCTAGACGAGCCGCGCCGAGACCATACTGTCGCTGGAAGGAAAATAATGAGGATACACTTACAAAATTGGACGTTATTAGGTTACAAATTAGGATGAAATTTGTCTATACACCTTTGGGTCTTATTTGGAGATAAATAATGAATAGTATAGAACTTACAGTGAGGTGGGAGTGAAAGACTGATGTATTTTTTTATATACTTTGTATATTTTATTGAAAACTAGCGAACTTCATCCGCGTGCCTTATTTCACCCGCCTTACGTCACGTTTTTGATTACTGCTCTGCTCCCGTGTGTCGTAGCGAGATAATATTTAGCCTATGACACTCACAAATAACGGGGCTTTCTATGGGTAAAAGAATTTTCAAAATCGGTTGAGGAGATTCCCCCCTACAACCACACACACTTTACCTCTTTATAATATTAGTAAGCTAAAGAACAGTTCTGGACATACTACTTAACAACCCAATACCTCATTATTAATAGGTTGACTTTAGTGACATCCAATTATTAAATATTTGAACTATACAATCGATTTATTATTAAATATGCTATAATAACATATAACAAACTGTACAATTTGATAATGAAGGGCTTAGAATTCCAAAATATAGGCCTGGTTAGGTTTAGTTTAGACTTCAATGATAACTGATATTAGATAAGTACTATGAACGTAACGCAACTGCTAAGCTACGCGGTCTTGGATTCGATTCCCAGGTCAAGCAAAAAGTGTTATTGGGTTTTTCTATGAAATTCCCAGTAGCAGTTAGGATTTGTGCCCGGTTAATGGCAATAGGCTCGCCCCTTATTACAAGAAACCTAAGCATACCGGCGAACTGTGGGTGCACATTGGCACATCTCTGCCTAGCCCTTCGGGGAATACAGGCGTCATGGTATGTATTTGTGTACGCACGAACGCAATTTATGAAAATGAAATAAAACATTTCGATTATCTGAATATAAAAAAAAATAATAATTTCAAGACATGCATACAATAAGCAGTACCTACTTCTACTTACCTGGAATCACTGAGGCTAGCAATCTGCTGGTAGGTTTACCTAAAAACATCCTCTGCTTACGTGAATGCTCTTTAGTGGCGACGTTACTTAATGGTAATAGATACGCTATACAAGGTGTAGTTTTGCATTGTCATCAAATTCAAGGAGGTAACTATTCTAGCCACAACACGAGTCGATAGCAAAATAAAGTGGTTTTCCTTTTCTAGGTATTTTTTGTGTTTAGACTGGCCATCTTGCCGTTGGATTTTAGATGATTAGAAACAACTAAAAAACAAGTATTTGATTTTATTAATAGTTGACGTCGTAATTTTGTTGAATTACTAGCCGACCCGGTTAACGTTCATTTGCCTTATAAATTATTTCTAGAAGTAATTTTTTTCACACCTATCAAATACACACAAAAAAATTCATAACAACCGGTGTCATGAGAATTTTATATACATTTATGAAGGATAAGATACACCAAATGTCATCATTTTATTTAATTATTTGTCTTTTAAACAACCTCCCAAAATTTGACAAGGCAAACAAAACAGCACCTCACATTTTAACTCAACCATTTCAAACCCAGATCCCCACCACCAAAACACGTCATAAACCTCACCAGTCATAGACACAGGTCTACGTTTAGGCACTGCCGGCTTCTTGCCGATGGTGGCGAAGGCCGGGGTCTCGCTGGCCTCGTCGAGCGACCTCACAGCCTCCTCCAACGAGCCGAGGGAGATCGAGAAGCTCTCGCGAGCGGCCGCGACTGAGGCTTCGCTGTCGCGTCGGAGAGTTACGATCTCGGATTCGACTAGGTGGAGGCATGCGTAGCGGGTTATAACACAACACAAAAACAACAAAAAAAAACAGCAAAAAAATAGTGATAACTAAAAAAAACTAAAATGACTAGTCTTTAATAAGAAATATGCATGAAATTTTCTAATCGCATTTGTCATCAAAATATGCAAATGCAGTAGTAAAGAAGATGACAAAAACGGAAATGAAAATCGGCCAAGAAATACGGCAGATATAAGCATTTAAATCTATTAATTACGCACCGATTACACAGAGAGATGCGATGTGAACTGTGACGTCACATAACACTCTGTCATATAAACACCTTATTAAATTTCGTTTTGCTAGAGATGGAAACAAATCTTCGATGACTTATTTAGGTTATTCGAAAAATAATTTTACTTAATTGTTTATTACAAGAACATTTAATTTAAAAAAAAATCATGCATATTCCCTGTTATTGACAATGTATGTGCGTAATGAAGATCTAACATTGTGCCAAAGTTATGACAGACGTACAAAAAGTGATCTTGTAAAGATTCCTTTAAGTTGAAACCCTAAAAATATTAATAATAAAAAAAAGAAAACAGCTACTAAAGGCATTGACAAACATCTAGCAAACAAAATTATATTCACACAGCACACCACTGCTATTCTAATTTAAATTTTACAAACATTGATATAAAAAACGAAATCACACATCAATAAGTAGTAAAATAGGACAGCATTAAGGCGACGAATTTTAACAGCTTTTTTATTATTTACTTTATAGCTTTTTATAACATTTTCTAAAAAAATTTCACGTAACGAAAAATAAATAGCAGATGTTGATACGCTATAGTTTACATACATTACTGTAATGTATGATCTATTTATTTAAACTAAACTTGAGAGAAATAGGAAGACTTATATTTTGAACTTGATTTGATATTTTCGTCTGACAACCAATCTTACCAAGAGGTATTGTGTTGCCCAGTAACTGGATTGTGGCGATCAGATAGGCAGTCAGTCGATCCATGTAAACACTGATATTCAGTTGCATCCAGTTAGACTGAAAGCCGACCCCAACATAGTTGAGAAGCCTAGATTGCCAGATTTATATTTTTCGTCTACGACATCGCCCAAATGCAATCCTCTTCACACAACTATTACAACACACTCTAAACAAAGCCCTACGCTACACACATAAGGTGGTTATTCGCTCACCGTCCCCGTGCTGGACCTGATGCTGATGGGCGTGGTCTTCCGCTGCAAAGGCACCTTGACTGCCGTAGCCACTTGACGACTCCAGTGAAGACTCACTGGCACTGCTCTCTGAGCAGACCTGAAATTAAGGAAACATATGGTTGAAATTAACCCTGCAGTGGTCGCGTCTTAAAAAGTCACGTGAGTGGTCGCGCGGCTACATAGGTAGTCCAATTTGTTTTGTCGTTTTTTAAATGAAATTCAATTGTAATATATTTTTCTTACTAAAATATGTCAAATTAACTCTTCCTAAATAAAATTAAAACAAAAAACAAAAATAAATTTTCAATGGTCTTGTTTAAATCAGCTATGAAAAAAAAAGTACGTAAAAAGCCATGTCAGTTTAAAAAACCATGGGCTACATATGTAGTCCGCGCGACCACTGCAGGGTTAAGTATGTAAGGATCGTAGTAGTCAGTCGTAGGATCGTGGCAGTCGTAGCGGTCGGGCGTTCTGTGGTTTCTACCTACCCCCATGGGAAAAAGGCGTGAGCTTATGCATGTATGGTTAAAATTTTATAAAAGCGCAGTATGGTGTGCATAAATAATTAACTCGTACAGAAAGGGTTACGTACAACCCCGCACAATATTTTACACTTCAACCACGTTCCTTGTATGGGGTCCTCCCATATTACATTTCAAAAGGTACAGCCCTGTGATAGACGAGAAGACTGAAGAATAGCCAAACAGCGGAGTCTTAATAAGAAATAAGGTCAAGTTTGGGTGTGAAAGTATAATAAGGAGATAACAATGTCTGTTTTTTGAGATAATATTTGGAAGTACTAGTCCAAATTCAATAATTCTTCACAATTGGCGAATGCCACGAGTATCCTAATCCATATGCATATGTATCTATATGCGTCCCGTAATTGCTATTAAGCAGACCATGTTTTATCTTTAAGTAGTAAAAGTAGGAACTTAATCATAATAGTGTTATGTCTTTTTCGAAACCGTGAGCTTCCCTTAAAAATTATAGCCACTTTTATTTAAGGTATTGAATAGCAACGTGCCAGATGGTGGCCTACCTTTAGTGACCACGACACACGTTAAGCGGTCACTGCCGGCTATCGCTATCTGCAATACCAGACCGCACAGATGCGTTACTTTCTAGAGAGATTAGTTGAAATGCCTCTTGTGCCTGCAAAGACACTGGTACTCAAACTGAAACACAATAACGCTGCTTTACGGCAGAAATAAGTATAATGGACTTCCGCGGACGAGCTCATTCACAAAGAGCTCAACTATCAATTAAATTCAAGATTACATAACAATTAACCTTTGAACTGTTACATGATCAGCTAATTCCCAAGAGTGTGTATGATGTATGAGAGTTTGAATATGATCCCAAGTCAAAAATCAAGAGAGATTATATTAGTATACAAGTCTTTGTGTCAAAATTATACAAACAAAAGTAATGTTTTGTGCGCCACGAGCTCCGTGGCGTATACGACGGTATTCAATCAAAGTTTCCATGCCTTGAACAATGGTATGTACAGTAACGTGTAGTAAATAGATGGAGGGAACAGTTTTGATACTTTGATGAATTCTCAGACTAATTTGTGAGACTATAATATAAGTACAGGCTTCCGGAAGCCTGCCAAGGCTGCGGGTTGTTCGAAAGAGATATCCCGCCCCCGGATCGCAAAGAGCACAAAAATGAATGGGTTTTAGTCAGTAAAAGTCTGACACTTCCTCCCGCGCTTCTTAGGGTGGGAGAAGTCATTTGATGATTTCCCATCGGTAAAAAAGGCTGCTTGAAGACGTTTTCCTGCATCTTAATCAGTGGTATTTGGGCAGTATTGAACATGCATGAGAGGCAGGCGCCTCCAACACAAGACTATCACGGCATTACATTGATTCAAGTTAAAAGATTGAGTTCGTACACTCAACTCACCAAACTCCGACTATGTCTATGAATTCAATTAAAAACATGAAACAGTTGTTCATAAATAATAGATAGGATTTGTCGTGCTTCTGAAATTTTTGATTATTTTGTCCCTATTCTACTACTATTCTAAATTCGAAAGTTCGTGACAATAGATAGTTGGGTGAATAATTGTAACTCTTTCACGCTTAAACAGCTGAACGGAATTAATAGAAATTTCGTACACACATTGATATTGATCTAGCGTAGCACATATGATTTTCCAATTTTCATTTTAATAATATTAAGCATAAGATTTTGATTTGTAATTTAAGTTTAAAATTTTGCATGCCCGTGTGACGGCAGAGCATGGAGAACATTATCTTTATAAAAATTTAAAACCCTTCCCATGTTGGTAAAAAATTATATTATTTGATGTTTTCATCCCATTTTGTGTACCCGTGATGTCATTTATATATACTACTAAACTATGACGTAATTTAGGATTTTGATTAATTCTAAAATCTAAGCAGGTAAAATCTAAAGTAGCGGGCAAAATCTAAGAGCATAAATAATATATGATTGAAATAAAATTATTTTCACGGTTTAAATTCTTACTTCTTACTTCTACATATGTTAATGGATTTTAAATTCGTTTCACGGCAAATAATCAAAAAATCACAAATGAAACTATATTCTCTCAACGCCAAACGATCAAAACGTGTCGGTCGGCACACAAGAACCAATTTCATTGAGGGCCAAGCAATATAACTCAGTGTTGCGCATTTAACATCACGTAACAAATCGCCGGTCAGTCGTGCGCTATTGTTCGTCGTAACTTAACACGTTAAGTTCAAGTTAACGATGGTGGCTACGGTGTTCAAAGTCTTGGTGAATTTGTTGTGAGTATTTTTATAGTGATAATAAAACTAATTCAATAGACTCGCCCCCGTGTACATGGGACCAAAATATACCGGCGAATATGAGGATTTCCATCCATGAGAATGGGAACATGCGAAGAAAAGCCCAACCCTCAAATGTTTGTGCTTCCCGGATAAACTGAGCATTAACATTGCAGATGCAAATCTTCAGGATCACAGACAAGATGTATTAATACTGTGCACTCAATCTTTCGTACTACATACTCATAACGCACACATACCATACCACGCCTGTATTCCCCGAAGGGTTAAGCAGAGGTATACCAATGTTCACTCAAAGTTCGCCGGTATGTTTAGGTCCCATACTCCCATGTAATAGAGGGCGAGCCTATTGCCATTAACCGGACACAATTCCTAAATCCGAGCTGCTACTGAGAATTTTAAAGCAAAACCCAAGACCTCTAAGGCAGTTGCGCTTAAAACCCTAGGCTACCGAAACAGTCTACGTAAATGACAGTTTTGGTACACCTCTGTCTAACCCTTTGGGATTCTCTTTGGGATTCTTCAGAGGCGTGATGGTATGTTAAGAAAATTAATTCGGTTTTTTTTACTGATTAAGTTGGGCTTTTCAAAAGTGTTCTTTATTTCAACACAAAACTTACCTATTATTATTGAAAGGTACGCAATTGAGATCAGCCGTGCGATTCTCTAACATATTTCAGCGCTGCGCTCGACGTCGAGCTGGTTGACGAAACTTCGGTAAAATCAACTCTATGCGTTGTGCGTAAAGTTGATTTGACAGTAGTGTCGTCAACGAGCTCGACGTCGAGCGCAGCGTTGAAATATGTTAGAGAATCGCACGGCTTATCATGAAATCTAGCTTATACCTCGCGGTTGCAACCGTGTAAAGTTACGTCTTTGATTACTGATCCGCTTATATAGCCTATTTCCTCATGAATCTGACCATCATAATGCAATTTTTTTTTCTAATTCGATTGGTACCTAGTTCTGAGATTAGCGCGTTTATAAATTGTAGATAACTACACTATTCCTAAGTAACTTAGTCTATATATCATCACGCTACGACCCATGGGAGCGGAGCATTAACTAAAGACGTAACTTATGGCGGTTGAAATAAACCACGCGGATAAACTCGCGGGAACTTTGCTAGTACTAATATATAATATATACTTAGAGAAAATATTTTTTGTTTGTTTGTACCGAATATGCTCCGAAATTACTAGACCGATTTTAATTATTTTTGCATCAATAGACAGCTACATTATTCCTGAGTAACATAGGGTATATAACATCACGCTACGACCTACGGGAGCGGAGCATTAACCAAAGACGTAACTTAACGCGGGTGAAATAAGTAATGTAGTTTACCAGGTTTGTAGAGATTTGATCCTTGTCATTGACCCTATCGATAAGTGCCATAAAAGTACAGGATGCTATTTTATCCGATTTTAGCCTGTTCGATTCCCGGGTGTGGCAAGCGTATTTTCAAAATTATTTAAGTGCAGTTTTGTTTCTTTTTAAAAATAAAGGAATGTTTCCTTTCAGTAAAATTTGCTAACTCAAGTATTTAGAGTACTTTCCCTCCAGGTAGCATAATAAATTTCCACCCTGTATACCGGGCAGGTACTAGGTATGGGTCCGTTACCTTTCTTGTCATCGACTCATCGCTTCAATTACAAAGTATTGTAGGAAGGCAAATTGCTCTCGGAACTTGACTCGAAACAATTGATAGTTATTATTAGCAGATGGTTAGCTAACTTTATTTACTTCACGAAAAGATACACATTTCATTGTTTGAATTCAGAATACGTTTGCACCTTCTCACGGTGAAGTGTGTATCTTTTCGTGTAGTAAATAAAGTTATATTTTGAGTAGCTCTATTAAAAGATGCGCGCTTGGACGGTGAGCAATGGGTAGCTCACCGTCCGTACGTTACCTAACGACAGACCGTGTCAAAGAGATGTCAGCAAACATCTCTATGTATAGGTACTATACTCATAATATAAAGCTGAAAAGTTTATTTGTTTGAGTGCACTAATATCAGAATTGCGAGTCCGATATGAAAAAATCTTTGCGTTATAGTATAGCCCGTCAATCGAGGAAGGTTATAGGCTATACAACATCGCGCAACGATACACGTGAGGGAAGCAGTAACTAAAGATGTATTTGAACGCGGATGAAACCGCGTGGTACATAATATATGGAACTCCAAAACACAATTTAAAAAAAATTAAATTTTTGAAATACCCGTTCTGTTTTGATTATTAAACAATATGTTAAATAATTTAGTCATGTTTATTCTTTATTAGTGATCGATGTGTTTACCATACGTGTGAATATTACAAAGACCTTTGTGGATGTAATTCGACAATGATATTAATTTTATAAACAAATTAGTACAGATAATTATTATTAAGGTCAATAATGTTTCCTCACATTCTTTATTTTTTTAACGTGGTAACTACAGCCGGTCTTTTCGGTAAAAATCTCCCTTCATGAACTTCGGTGAAGTGCGGTGTCATGCCACTTTTTTTTAAGGTTGGGAAATCATTAAAATGATTTCTCCCGCTCTGGGCGGAGTGGAAGGGAGTGTCATACTCTTACTGACTAAAACCCACTCGTGTTCCTTTGCATTGCTTCTGCATTCCAGGGCCACGGTGACTTGATGCTAGGAATTGAAAGTTGACCTCAAACTCACTTCCTCTAAAGTCACAGTAGAAGATTTTTTTACAGAATAGTTCTACTGATGATTTATAACTTGGAGTAGATTCTCATAATCATATTTCGATAAGCTTATCTGTAACTGGGTAACACGACATACTTCTTTCTCAAATATAAAAATGATTTCACTGATAGAGAGCTACACTACGATATAATTATGCTCTATTGCTTTTTTTTTTACTTTATATGCAGTTGGACTCACGGGAAAAAACTGAGGAAGTTTTAAATAAAACCTATTTATTTAACCATTTTTCCATATAAATATAGCCAACCAACTTCAATTTTAATAAGGCCTAATTATTAACACAGCCGACGTCCACTGCTGGACATAGGCCTCTTCTAAAGATAGCCCCACATTCAGCAATTTTTCGCGACCTTTACCAGGCCTTATGAAGTATTACAACATTAACACACTTAACAAATATACAAAAAAAAATATGGTGGTAACAAAATTTCCTATATCTGAACTAAAATCAGTTTATTTAGAACAAAACACAATTAAAATATTAGTTTTCTACAAGTAGCGTGAGCAGCAAGCGATTAGATTCGCGTTTAAATGTACGTGCGTGTTGATTATTATTCATTTAGTACAAACATTATTTACGAAACTTAAATTCCTTTCCTCTTTTCTTTAAAAAAAAAAACGTTGCCTTACACTAGGAATTTCTCCTGTGTCGTGGGTGCGTTTACAAACATACGGGCCTGTTGGTCTAGTGGTTAGTGGCCCTGACTGCTAAGCCGGAGGTCGTGGGTTCGATTCCCACCCAGGACAAACTTTGTGTGATGAGCATGATTGTTTGTTCTGTGTCTGGGTGTGATTTATCTATAATATGTATGTATTTATAAATTATATAAGTATGTATATCAGTTGTCTGGTTACCATAACACAAGCTCTGCTTAGCTTGGGATCAGATAGCCGTGTGTGAGTTTGTCCCAAGATATTTATTTATTTTATATAAACTAACATACACAAACAGCCAGATCCAGAACAACTATCTGTAGACCTTACAAATATTTGTTCCGTGCGGAAATCGAGCCGCAACACGCAGCGCAGCAGCCAATAGCTCAGAACCAGCGCCAAGAGCGTCGTCAAAAAAAAGCAAAAAAAAAAACTCCCGTAAAAGTATTGACTTCCTAGGTTCTGCCCGTGACTTTTCCGGCGTTAGGACCCGGCAATAAAGTAGGATTCTATCATCGAGAGGAGAATAGAGGGGGAGTGGAGTAGAGGTCATTTTTATTTTTTTGTGTATTAAAAAAGAAATTAATATACCCAGTATCACTCTTACAGTAAATACGACTCTACCGACACCTCTCAAGCTAAAATCCATTGAGCCGTTCAGCCTGCAGAGCGAGCCAAACATTTGAATTTGGCGCCAAAAATCCGCCATTTTGTTTTTTTTTTATATACTCAGTGTCACTCTCACAGTAAATACGAATCTAACGACACCTCTCAAGCTAAAATCCATCGAGCCGTTCAGCCTGCAGAGCGTGCCAAACAATTATACATACAAACTTACATACATACAAACATACCCTCGAAAAACATAACCCTCCTTCTGTCGCAGTCGGGTAAAAAGAGGAAAGATTTGTATTTTTGGATTTTTGTATGTAACGAATAAACCTAAAAAACTACTGGACCGATTTAAAATTATAAGTATATAAAATCATATAATTTTAAAACTTTTGCCGTTAGAAAGCTACATTATCACTGAGTAACATAAGCTACATAACATCACGCTACGACCCGCTGGAGCGGAGCAGTAACCAAAGACGTAACTTAACGCGGGTGAAATAAGCCACGCGAACAAGTCGCGGATAGTCCGCTAGTTTATCAATAAAGTTATGTAATCGACTGAAATTAAAAAAGATTCGTTTAACATATTTTTTTTCTGTTTTCAGAATCGCAGTAAACATCCAACATATTGGGTCATGGTGAGTCAAGTAAACGTTTTTATAGTGAATCGATTGATACGCTCCGAATGCGTGTTTTATGAGATTTTTAATGAGCTTGCAATATGAGAATGATGGGAACTGTACTCCATATATTATGCGTTTGGCATTGGAAAATAACGGGTGAATCACACCAACTTAGTGATATTTTTTATTAGTAATTGGGTAGATGACACCACTAATCAATTGACGTACTTTTTATGAGCTGTCAAAACGCGATTTCCCCATTGATTTTGTTTGACAATACTAAACTATGACGTCACTTTTTTGTTATCTCCATTCGCTAACTATTTATTGATTTCAAAGCAACTACAAATCTAATTTTATAGTTATTTAAAAATTAATCGGGGCTAAAATAAAGTGTGATTTAAGTGAACTTGTGTCTTGGAATTATTATTTAACGGCGTCTACTAGGTACCCAATTGGTTTTTATTGGCTTTATGTTTTATCATGAAATAAGGATACTAATAATACGTTAACATTGAAATAACGATACGTGTTATATCGTCATTTTTTCTAGTGCTATATTGAATAGGGTTTTGTGGGGTTGTGTGATTCATGAAATTTTATTCGTCTTAGGCGATAAGAACAGTATTGAGTTAAGTCGTGATGACTCAGTAGTTAAGACAACCGCCTCTCATGCACGAGGATGTAGTTTTTCAACCGAGCCCGGGCAAATATCAATAAGGCTTTTTATGTTTCACACGCACTTTCTAAGTGTTTGTCTTGGGCATCACTGACATCGGTGAAGGAAAACATCGTGAGGAAACGTGAACTTGTAAATAAAATTATAAATACAAGTCTGAAGTGGCCTGCCTGCATGGTCTGCCTTGGGAAAAATGGTCTTCTGTGTATGAAATCCTAATCCTGCAGAGCTAGTAGGATATTAATATGCTGACACCAATGTTCAAAAAATTTGTTTACAGTGAAATAATCAATGTACAAAAACCCCGTTCAATTTAATCAGTAAGCCAGTCATAGTTCACGAAGCGTTTCCTTCTGAACAATCATAACGCTATCGACGTTTTTATGACTGAAAACTGAATGTATGGAAAACCCCGCTTACGTAAGCTGTACATACGCAATATTACATACATTGCGTATGTTCGCTAGCGCATAATAATATGTTGATTATACAAAACAACACAAAATATAAACTGGGTACTCCTCACTCCCCCCTCACTTTAGTAGTAGTAGAGCTGTTTGTAGGAGCTCGTCTGGATAAGTACTACCACCATACCTATTTCTGCCGCAAACCAGCGTTGCTGTATTCCGGTTTGAAGGATATAGGTGCCGTTGTAATTAAAGGCACATGAGACATTTAACTTTGTCTCTGGGATGGGAATGCATTTGCCGGGCCTCTAGCATTGCAGATGCTTAAAAGAAGCAGTGACCACATAACATCAGGTGGCCCGTCGCTTGTTTGCTCTTCAACGATGTTTAATTATTGGAGCAATAACCAATTATCGGATCGTTCAATAGATCCATAGTTGCTTGTGACCGATTTACGTGGGACATCTGCGTTGTGCATTTAAAATCATATGTTCAATTCTCTCCGACAAAAAATCAGTCACCAATTGTCTAAAGTTAAAAATTCTTCGTTGGACCTACAAAAGAAGAAAAAAAAAAAGAAAAAGAGCAGAAGAAAAAGAGGAAGCCAGCTTGTCGCAACCAGTGCGGTACTGCACCGAGCGGGCCGAACTTCCTGCTGCGTCCTGCTGTACCAGTGACGCCACTGTACGTGTCCCGATTGCATCACTCTACAAAGGTCGCGGAGATTGTAGAGTATATCAGCATCAAGACCAAGTTCACTCTGAGGGTCGAGCGGTTGGAATCTCACCACGGCGTGAGTTTCAATTCCTTCGTGGTGAGGGTGCCAACTCAACATCTGTCGACTTTTATGAAGGAGGAATTTTGGCCGAGAGGTGTAGTGTTCCGGCGATTCCGAGGCCGGATACCCGACACCGCGCGACACACGACGCCGACTTTACGTGTCAATTAGTTTTTAATTATGTTTTTGATATGTATTAGTTTATTATTGTATAACATTATTTTGTGTATTTTATCTATGGGCCTCAGTTGCCTGACAATAAAATGATTTATTATTATTATTATTAAAAGTCTAAGTCAAAGCATTTAATTCAAATAGACCATTTGACAGCAGACACTTTTGAATTGTCAAGAATTTACAGTTTAAAATTGAAGCTAGTTAGTTGCTCGTTCCAAACCGTAGGTCTCTATAAAGAAGAACGAGCAAGAAACTCCATGGACACTCAAAAAATTTCAACACTGGATCATGAACTGATTCCATGGCATTTCTAAATCCACCGTGTGTAGTCTTTCATGCTCTAACCACTAAACCCTCATTCCAGTCCCCTAGACGAACTACTACTGACAGAGCTGAAGGGGGCCTACAAGTCCGGGGAGATCCTGGACGGGCAGGAACCGCCGATAACGTTGGACAAGATCAAGACCAAGCTGAAGGAGAGTGAAATCTTCGACTGGGAGGATCCCACTCTCACTGATATGGAGAAGAAGGAGATGAGCAAGCTGTTTGATGCTGTTGAAATTATGGTGAGAGTATTTTTTTTTGTTAATGCTTTCCCTCTTCGCTTTAGGAATATCTCCTGTATCGTGGGTACATTTACAAACTGGTTAGCCTAGTGGTCCTAAGCACGACTGATACGCGAGAGATCTTGGGTTCAATTCCCAGGACGAGTAGTGTTATTGTGTTTTTCTTATCTTAATGTTCAGTAGCAGTTCGGAGATAGGATGACTGCCCGGTTAATGGCAATAGGCTCGCCCCTATTACATGGGACTTAAACATATCGGCGAACTGTTGGTGTACATTGCTACACCTCTGCTTAACCCTTCGGGGAATATAGGCGTGATGGTATGGTATGAAATCATGCAATGTGCTTGTGTGATGTGTCACCCAAGGATATTGTACAAAGGGTACCAGCCTACACGCTATTAGGTACTTACATTTCTTATCGATACGAAATAACTTAACGCTGAGCGAAATCTAACGAAGTTAGCCGAACGTTACGCAAATGGAAAATTAATTTTGTAGAAATTAAATTGTTTTATGTAGGGTGTAAGATTAAAATGGGCCCTGGGGGTACCTTGAATAATGAAGATTAGCTTTTGACCGCGACTTCTTCCGCGTCATATTCTTACAGATATCTGTTTTTTTTTTTTTTAATAAAATGTAACTTTAGAGATAATCTAGCTTCCTATTTGCGAAATAATTTTGAACCAGTAGTTCCGGAGTTTAGCGCTTTAAAACTTACAAACCAACTAGCTTCTGCCCGCGACTTCGTCGGCGTGAATTTTCATACGTATCCCAATTTTTTCCCCATAAAATATAGCCTACTGCACTAAAGGGTAACCTGGCTTTAGCGAATTAATTTTTGGAAGGGGCCACTAAGGGCCGATGCCTGCCGGGGCTGCGGGTTGTTCGAAAGAGATACCGCGCCACCGGAACACAAAGGGCACATGAAGGAACATAGATGGGGAGCGAATGAATTTTCAGAATCAGAGCAGTAGTTCCAGAGTTTAACTCGGTCAAACAAACCAACATACTCTTCTGCTTCATATTTGTTTAGAAGTTCAGATAAGAAGATTCCCTGGCTATTATTAAGCCTATATATATTACTAGTTTCTAATAATAATGTAACATTACAGGTAACATCTCGTAACCGGCAGCCATCCAGCGTTCAGAACATGTTCTCATCGCTGCGTCTGCTCGAGAGGGTCGTGAAGAAACAACTGAAAGAGGGACAGATCTCCGAGACTCTCGCTGACAAGTTCCATTGGGAGAGATTGTAAGTTGATTACAATCTTACTTTCAGCATTCAAAACAAATAGGTTAAGATTCAAATTCCAGTAATTTTAAGGATTAGGGTGCTGAGTGTGAGTTGTTTCGACTCACGTTCGATTGCGAGGGCGTTTGAATTTTTTTCATGACAAATTAGGTTTCTCCTAGTGACAACCAGGTGGCGCTATGCCGTTTCCTATACAAAATTCTAACGCGTTCGCAATCGAACGTGAATGAAAAAACTCACACTTGGCACTCAGTTCACAGCGAGGCGCAACGCGACGCGTCGCTGCGCGCTCGTTTTGATAAAGCTGCTCAAAATATAACTTTATTTACTTAGTACACGAAAAGTTACACATTTCATTGTGTCAATTGTGACAATTTCACTGTGAGAAACTGAGTTCCGTTATTCATATTAAAAATTGTTGTTATTCTTTAAAAATTGATTAAAATAATGAGTTATTTAAATTTCATTGTATAATAAAGCTGATTAGATTCTTTGTTTACAGATCACACCGACAAAGGCGGGAGAAATCAAACTTCAAACTGGATTTAACTACCAACATGAGAATATTTAATATTTAATACAAACCTTTTTTATCTATGGTTAAAGTAAAATGGCGACAGACATCTTTTATTATCTCAGTGTAACATAGTTTGGAAGTCGGTCAACGCGCCGAGTTCACTTGATTTTTGTAATAAGTAATTTATTTTAGAAAGTTTTTATTTTTAATATTTATATCTAGATTTTATTTCACGTTATTTTTTTAAGAGCCGATTTTATATTCGTCACAATACTTTTTTTAAAAGAATATATTTGACAGCTTGACAGCTTTTGTTTCGGAAATATGTCAACTGTCACTGTCACTGTCAACTGTCATTATATTTAGTTTTATTATGATGTAAGTTTTCTGACGACTGCTAAAATCAGTACCTACAAAACGTTTTAAAATAAAAATGTTTTATAATAATATTATTTATCACCAGCGCCGGGTATTAATCCCAGCAAATCCTGAGCTGACGGACCATTCAAAACATTTGAAGAAATTCAATTGTTTTTTTTTTACTAACGTTTGTATAAATAAAGTGGAATAATAATTATATGTAGTTTCATTCGTGTAAAAAGGTAGCCTGTCTAAATAAAAGTTATTTGCAACACGAAGGCCAAATTATATTGATTAAAAACGTTCAAAATCCAGCCGTAATCTCATTTCAGCACAATAAATGTCAAAAATTTTGTTAGATTAGATGATTTTTTGACAGATTGAGATTAAAATTAGATTGCGATCGTTTTAAAAAGTTGTAGAATTGCCCACCTCATTACTTTCACTCCCTAAAAGATGTGCAGTGAATTAAAAGTCAACCTGTATATGAAACAAAACACAACTGCTGAAACATGAGTTCTACTACTTTGCCTTTGACAGCCCCGTTGGTCTCGTGGTCGCAAGCGCGACAATGACAATGAGGGACGAGGTAGTGCACCTTTATTTGCGCACACACTTGTGTACTGTAATATCTCCTGTGTACTGTAACTGAAATCGATCTGGAGAACATTACTACTCCGCCTACCATATCAAAAAGTACAAGCGTGAAGATAATATCCAAAGTTACAAACTACAAGTACAATCTACTCTCACCTTCTCCTGTTGCGGGTGTTCAGTGTTGTGTTGCTGTTGCTGTTGTTGTTGCTGTTGCTGCTGTTGTTGCGCACGCGACGCCGCCAGTGTCGCCAGCTCCGACATGTTCACGTACAGGGCTTGGGGCATTTCTGTGGAGAGAGGATATTGTGAGGTCGATGCATAATATATTTTATAATCCTAGCACAATGAGATTGTCCACTTTTCAGTACTCATGCTTTAAATTCGTGGATAAGCCCTCACAGGGAGGTCCTCATCCGTAGTTGATAAGAAAAAGATGCTATCTATTTATAGTTTTGGAGATATGTTGTCCTTTGTTGGACCTATTCATCATCCACACTCCGATTTCACTCACTGCTCGATGAAGGCCCCTCTATATTTGCGCTAAACTTCACGCTCCTGCTCCAGCCTTATCAAAGTTCTACTCGCGACCGAACCACCCGACACTACAATGTTCCTAACAAGTCATGTGTCATTAAACCCTAAGAACTACAGTACTGTAGAAGTGGAGGAATCTACATCAATACTATAATTGAAACACATTATATATACTTCAGTTCGTGTATTGAATTATTAATTACTGTTATATTATATCTAGTTTTATCTTCGTTGACAGCCGTAGTCACGGTCGGTCATTCTCTTCTTAATTTAAAAACCAACGTTTATCTCACAGCATAAACATCTTAAGGCGCGTGGCCGTGCAAAACGCAGCGGCAGCCGTTTTTAGGGCAGTTTTTAGGAGCCCACTTCTCTATATTAAATAGAAATACCAACTAATAAAAAATACGTTAAATTTCTACACATTCTTGACTCGAAAATGGTAGATTTATTTTTAACTTTTTAGTAACATACTGCTTAATTATAGGGTCATAACGAAACTACAGAAATGAGAAATAATAATTTTTGACATGCATCTCCTCGTAAAGTAAACATTATTTTGATTTGCGACTTAAACTAATAATTAGGCAATTTAATAAAGAACATTATGCTAGTTTTATTTTTTTCAAAACACCTAAATTTGATTTTATATAGATTTTACTTTAAAATCTGAGCGTATTTCCTACGTATCTCGTGCGCCGCGTTAGTGTGCCGACAAAGGAACGAATGCTCAAGGTTATTTGGTCAGGGTAGCGCCTTAAATAAAAGGGTTTGTATTCGGCTCATACATCCAAAACCTGTACAGTACCTTTAGTAAGATGCGGCGGCAAAGAGGAGGGCTTGGTCGCCTTGAACTCCTGCTGGCAAGTGTTCGCGTTGCCGGACTTGTTGGGCACCGCCGGACGCTCTAGCGATGAGCAGCGCTGTGGGATATTTGAAACAAATTAATTGAGTACTTAAACGATCTCAGTGTATATGTCATCATCATCTGCTAAATTTTGTCTGAAGTTTTAATAAGTTGACGCTGTACCCTAAATTAGCCTAACCTAGCCATCAATGTTCTGCCGATGAAGGTCTCATCAAAATTGGTCCAGCCGTTTCGGAGATAAGTCGGACCAAACCGGCAGACCCATAGATAGACAGACAAGATTGTTAAAGTTTGCCTTTTTTATGTAATTAACGTATTAACATCCATTAAATGTAGACAATACTTATTTATTATTTACTTATAACAATAACTACAACATCTTAAAGACTACTACAAGACGGAACATGCACGATTAACTAATATAATAAAATATATAAACATAAAATTCAACAATAAAAATTAAAATAATCCCACAAATGTTTATCCCTCATTTACTTAGAAGGACACTAAAGGAGACTCAATGGAAGTTTTATTATTAAGCGAACTGAATCATCATGCCTAACGAACGAGGGGATAAGCAGTAGTGTAACTCACAGTGGGCAGCGGCGGTCGCGCGTATATCCCGGTGTCCCTCTGCTGCGACATCTCCTGCTCGGAGTGCGTGAACGTGTGCACGCTCAGCGCCGGCCGCGGGTGACCGCGCTCGTATGCTGCGGGGAATTCACATAGCAAGTAAATCATTTATTTCAAACTAGCTGACCCCGCGACTTTCGCACCGACTCTGTAGCCATTAATGTTGTATTTTCCCATGTTTTATTAGTTATTCTGCTATTCAAGGCAGAGACAAATCCCACAAATCATAGATCATTAAAATCGGACCAGCCGTTCTTGAGTTAGATATAAATGGTGAACATAACCCGACTTTGTTTTAAGTCCACAGATAAACCATTTACAGGCAATCTGGAATAGTTAAGGAGTCGGTCAGAGATTTAAAGCTAATTGCAATTGAGTAGGTACTTGACACCACAAATCAATTGATGTACGGTCAACAAAAGAGATAAGTAACCAGACCGTCTAATATAGTTGAAGTTTTCTCTCAAACCGGTGGTAGATTTTAAATGAAATTGAATTTTAATAGAAAACTGTTTATTTTCTATTAATAAAAATAAAACTCAATAAAAATCTTCTATCCGTTTTTGAAAAACTTTGAATTTATTAGACGAACCTGGTTACTTATCTCTTTTGCTGACTGTACATTTAATAAGCTATCAAAGCGAGACCCCATTGCTTTAGTATGGACATGGCACAATGTGTCGTCACTTATTTACCAACGCAATTGATTAACTATGTATTTATTGATTTCATAGCAAATAAAAATCTAATTTTACTATTGATTGAAAATTAATCGGGCTAAGTGTTTTTACAACCCAACTCTCAATAACCAATTTCAAAAAATAACAAGAAAATTCTAATTTCGCGGGCAACCTTATCGCATCCCCTTTAAGCCAGTACCTGCAGAAATAGTGTGGGGTCTGCCACCCATAATGGCGGATGCCGCCCTCTCGAATTGAGCTGTATCCTTCAGATCCGGCCAAGTCGCCGATGCTACAAATAAAAAACACATACAGGGGTTAGGCAGTGGTGTACCAATATACACCCACAGTTCGCCGGTATGTTTTAGGTTCCATGTAATAGGGGGCAAGCCTATTGCCATTAACCGGGCACAAACCCTAACCCCAAGCTGCTACCTACTGACCATTTCATAGAAAAACCCAATAACACAACTAATAATAATAACATGAATACGCTATTCAGAAAGGTCAGGTGCGCAGTACTCGTAACCGGTGTGCTTGTATGAACGTGCACGAGGCGAAAGGAGTATGTAAGGATCGTAACAGGTGGCGTTCTGTGGTTTCTGCCTACCCCCATAGAAAAAAGGCGTGAGTTTATACGCGATCTTATAAAATGGGAGCGGAAGGGAGTGACAGAGTCTTACTGACTAAAGCCCATCCATGTTCCTCCTAATGCCCTTTGCGTTCAAGGGCCGCGGTAACTGTTTCGAACAAATTCCGCAAGACTGGGAGGCCCTTGCCGTGGGACAATAATAAGCTGGTATGTCAGATTGCTGATGCTGTCAAACAGCGATGGAAAGAAGCATGATGAGCATCAAGACATAAGACAGGGAACGAAAAACTTATATAAGAGCCAAGACAGGAGTTATGGATGTACTTACGAAGATAGACCAACTAAAATGGAGATGGACAGGCTATATGCTAAGGAGTACTCAAGAAACGTGGAGTAAAATTGTGACAGACTGGTATCCTAGAGATGGAAAAAGGAAGCGGGGAAGACAACTTAAGAGATGGGAAGATGAGTTGAAGCTTACAGCGGGCCCTTACTGGAGAAGGGTTGCCAGAGATAGAACTCAATGGAAAATGTTAGAGGAGGCCTTTGCCAAAAGGCACACTGAGCTTAGAGATATCCTCTGAATGAGGGAAACAAATACTCCGAAACAGACCGATGCTCAAGATAGAGGGCTTATTTATTGATTGATTGATTGATTGATTGATGTTAGAATAGATCCTCACCTGCGTTACTGATGACGTCATGCACGTCGTCTGCGTGTTCGTCTTCGATGTGGCTCTTCGTTTGAGTGATACACTCGCTGCTGACGCTCTGATTGTCTGAACCCTGGAATGGTAACGGTCAGAGGATATTGATTAACTAGTGTCCGCGCGTGACTTTGTCTGGGTGGCAGTCGAGTTTAACTGAATATCGTATGGCACTTAATAATAGTGTAGCTTTCTAACTGTTGAAGTTTTTTGAGATCTGATCAGTTCTTTTAAAAATTATTTCTGACAAATGTACAAACAATTTTAACTTTAAGTATATATTTGTGATATTAGTCTGGATTGTAGGAAAAAATATAAAGCAAATGTTATTTACGTTTAGAAAGTAAGTTTATTGTTTGCAATAAGACACATTTTGTGTCAGCACATGATTTGCTACTAACCGTCTCATTGGGTTTTATTCCATCTGTGATAAAGTTCATAATACAAAATTCACAATCATACAAATTCAGAAAGAAAAAAGACTATTCAAACAAATCTATATACTTTCTAAAATCAATAAAATACTACTGAACTAGAACAAAAAAAAAGCATAATTGGGTAACATACACCATCAATCATTAATTCCAAGACATAACATAAGCATAATCATAATTTTTGTTTTAACGCTGAAATCTCAGATAACTTGTAAAGTTAGATTGAATATAAATACTTAGTCAATTGCTTTCACAAATAAGTGACGACACAGTTTGCTATTGCTATACAAAATCTTTAAGGGGTTCGCGTTTTGACAGCTTACAAAAAGTATATTATAATGTAGCAATAGATTGGTGGTGTCTGCTGCCCAATTAAAATTGGCAATATAATTTACTTAAATCTAAAACCTTACCTGCTATCATACTCACCAATACGATTTCAAATACAAAATTGGATCCGTATTATGACAACATAATATTACCTACTACCATTTCAGTTCCATTACAAAAAAGAGATGGCGCTATCAGTCATTTATAGCTGCGTCTCTTTCTTGGATAGAACACAAAAAATTTGATGAAACCTTTATAATTCAATCTAAAGAGTAACTATTGGCACTGAATTTGTCCTTGATAACCTTTAACAGATGAATGTAGTGCCATGGTCATAATACGTTTCCAAATAATGTATTTAAATAAGGATTCATATAGATGAAGTCTCGTTCTAATCATAATAGATGTTTCGGGACATTTTTAGAAAATATACAAAGTGCTCAGTATATTTTAACAGGCGTTACGACATTTTGTTTAATGTGGATAAGGTGTGAGAAAACAAAATAAGAATGCTTGAGGGCCAGGATTACTTTTTTAGTTTGATAACCCGCCCATGATAACAATATTTAAACTGCTCTGCTTCGCTCAATAGTCATAAAGATGTATTGGTTAATTTCCTCCATTGCGCATCTTCCATCTCTAATAGAGTGTCACTTAGTAGTACTGTAATCCAGTTTGAAGGGTTTGGGCGCCGGTATACTCACAGGCACATGTGGCATTTCAACTTTGTCTCTGGAATGGGAACGCAACTGCAAGGCAGCAACTCATATGCAGCGGTAACCACTTATCATCAGGTGGGTCAAAACTTCGCGCCGCCTGTCAAAACATAGCGAGCACAGTGCCCACAGTGATGGCCCAGTGATTAAGGCACCTACCACTCGTGCACGAGGTTGTGGGTTCGCAACCCGGCACGGCCAAATACAGAAATGACTGTTTCAATTTCATGTACTTTCTAATTTTATCTTTAATGTGATCTGGTCTGACTTTCTAAGTAAGACAACACTGACATCGCGTGGTGATCGATACTCGTGCCTTCTCTGTATGAGAAGATGCATTTGCCCTGCAGTGGGACAATATTAGGCTGGTATTATTATAGTGTCCCCTACGTACATTGTCAACGTAGAGCGAGCGGCGCAGGAGCGCGTCCTGCGAGCGGAACCCGGAGTCCGCGCTGCACACGCTCGCCAGCCGGCACGCGGGCTGCGGGGCCACACAACGCGTAATAACACCGCGGGTGCAAGCGGAAAACATAAGGAAAAACAAACAAACGTGGCTGTAAGCAACACTGACAACAAAAAAAAGCATGATCTAAGAAAAAAAGTAGTTGGAAAATGTCTGCTGTATTTTTTTAAGGGAAAATTTATTTGGCTGTGTTAAAACGATTTTTGGTAAAGGTAGAACTTGTAGGTCTGCGTCACCGACATGCCAATATGGCGAAGAATATATTTCTAGACTGCCGACAGTTATTCAATGTTCAATTCTGTCGAAAGTCCACATGGCTGTCTATTTTTTTAAATAAGCGACTTAAATTAATTTTTCTTAACCTCGTAAGGCCCAACGACCTAATTTAATGACAAAAATAAGTAGGTGTTCCGGCCCAAGACAGTTTTTAAAATCATTAAATTACGGCCCAGCGACCTAAAATTATGACATGACATAATTTTAGGTCTAGTCATTTTTTTCACAATAATATTGTACATGTATAACTGGCCCAGTAACCTAATAAAATGTCATATAATTTCAACATATTTTTTTGCATGAAATAGTTAACTTTAGATACCTATAGGAAATACCCCTAAAAAAATTAAGCCAAAAGCATTTAAACACTTTTTTACTAGATCAAAGTTCTGGGCCGCAACTACTTGCACTTATTTTTAGTACATTGGGTCGTAATTTATAGCGACCTAAATTTAGGTTGGGCCTTACGAGGTTAAGTAGTAAGGGACCATTTTATAATATTTGATTGCTGCTTCAATTTCAAATAATCCCTGCTAAAATACCGGCAGCATGAGGTATCTGCTATTTACATTGCCGATTATAAAACATCAGGCGTTATAAAAAAAAATAGGCAAACATTTTCCAAGTGATAAAAAAATACTAAGATTTAAAGTTGATTTTTAAATTATCAAATGACTATTTTTAATTTATTTACCAAAATTTATTAAAATCTATTTTGTACAAAAACTAACAACATATCAATAATTCTAGAAATAAAAATCAACCTTCTAACTACAAAAATAACGACTAATATGCTATTAGCATTACATAAAAGTTTTAAGACAACTGAAAAATCAACCATCCAACTATAACAACAACGTCTAATATGCAATCACTCCACACTACAGTAACAACCGGCGGGTGTACCTGTGAGAGACAGCGCGGCGAGTCGCCGGAGGGCGCGGGAATGGTGCCGGCGGATGACGCGCTCGAGATCGGCGTGGAGCAGCTCACTGTGGAGCCTGACACACCTGCTTGTTAAATATTATGCTGTAGTTTTGCTTTTGTAGTGAGAAAATGTATCGGTCGAGTATGAGACGGAAGACGCACACGTAGGGTTTCCCCTACTTGTGCGTCTCTCATGGTTTAAAAATTGTATCGTGGTACGGAAGTACTACGATACAATATTGAGAGAATATTATTGGAAAATAAAAACACGATTCTTGTAAGGGTCTTTAATTTCTAAACTTTTTTTTTAGAACAGTCATGCTAATACATCTTCATTTGATTTTTAAGTGTGTAGCAATTATGGTTCATCAGGGATCAGCACTTTGACAGACGGATGGACAGACAACGGAGTCTTAGGGTTCCGTTTGAGTAATGGTTTTAAGGTTCCATACACGTATGGTAATTAACCATACGGGTACGGGTAAAACCATTAGTCAAATTATATTAAAAACATCCTTCTTCGAAATATGTTAAAAAATCACAGTCAGAAATCGGTCATATAACACAACCAATTAGCATTATGCTAATCAGAATCAGATGTCCATCAAAGCATCAACAACTAGCTTTTACCCCGAATCCACCCGCCTAAAACCCAAACATCCCCTTAAAAACACAAGAGCCTCACCATGTTGCTGGTCGGAGCACTGCGAGTTGAGCGAGGATATGGAGGTGAGCGAGGACTTGCGGCTGCCGAGGCGGGAGGAGGCGGAGGGCGAGTGCGGCGCCGAGCCGCTCTCAGCCCACCCGGAGTAGCACGACTTTATGTCGCATATCACCTGGAAATAAATCATAGTTTCCGGTTAAAACTAGAGAACACAATACCTAACATGCATAGACTTAATTATTACAAGCTGTTTCGCGTAACGCTAAAGTGTTATGTGCTAATTAAAATAAATACTATTTCTAATATAAAAGAACTCTTTATAAAAAGAGACTCAGTTACTCCTTATAAAATTAGCTATTTGCGAGTGAAACTCCCGTCAAAATTGGTCCAGCCGTTTCAGAGATTAGCCGGATCAAACAGACAGACAGACAAACAAAAACTTCAAAAATTGATTTCTGATGTAAATGCCGTATATAGGTACCTACTTTCATATTTTAAACGTCAATTTGCCACTTCATAATTTGATTCTGGTAAGGAGTTTTGGTTCTCCGTCTGATCTTTCCCGGTCGTTTCAGTTTGTCGTGTCATTGGACTATGAGAGTGAGGAAAAAGGGGAGGTAGTGCGCCTGTGTTTGCACAAATACTTGTGCAGTGTAATATCTCCTGCGTACTTGGCTAGTCTGATGGGCCATTATGACAACTATACAATTAAAAGTAAGTCAGCTGATATGAAGATCAAGTACCTTATAGTCTAGGCAATAAAGCACACTTTAATTCATAGTAGTTACCTGTAAACTGGCAGCAGGTAAAGTCCGGGGTTCGGCTGTGTGTCTGATGAGCTGCTCGGTACCTTCTTGTAGGTGACCTACTTCCGCTAGCATTGCCACTTCTGATTCCTGGAAACATTTGTTACATTATTGTATTGTAGGCAGAGGTATATTATCATATTCTGTAAGTGGGTAACGGAAAGACGATGGAAGGTTTGCTTCAGAAAGATTCATGACAAGCTGCCCAAAATGTACAGAAGGACAAAGAAAACTGTTTCGAAATATCATTTGTGGTTCAAATAATATGACTTATGGTTATTTTTTTAGTGTCAGTTACAATACAATTTTAGATCGGAAAAACATTGAGTTACTACTTTTTTTTTAAATACAGTAATTTTATTCCATTTTTGATATGGCAAATACACCACAGTTATACTAAAAATAATTTAATAATAAATAATAATAATAATATATCATTTATTTCAGGTTACAAAGACCCATATAAAAGTTACAATAAATACACTTAAAAACTAAAACTATTGCACACGAAGAGACGGCGTCGTGTTGCGCTGCGAGGTGTCATTTAGATTGTTAATGTTATCACTGTTGTCAGTAAGAAGAAAAGCATTATAATAAGTCTCCTGGACATCCAAATACAAACGGCTCTAAATGTGCACACGTTTCTTAAAGACCGTTTAGGCCGGCAACCTCCTACATTTAAAAGTGACAAGACTCAATTATATTCTCTGAACAAGCCCACTTCTGTACGTGCGTTTTGTTCTAGATAGTACTCACCACTACTGGGCTACTTGGCTACTGAGGTTACTGGGTTGTGGAGGTCAGATAGGCCGTCGCTCCATGTAAAACACTGGTGTTCAGCTGCATCCGGTTAGACTGGAAGCCGACCCCGACATAATTGGGAAAAAGCTATGCAGATGATGAGCACTCACCACTACGGGGTTGAGCAAGGACACGAAGTGACAGAAGCGGCTTCGCTCCTCGATGAGCGCGGCCTTCACCGCCTTCTCCTCCATCTCCTCGAGCTGCTGCTTGCGCTCCTGAATGTCCTGGAGTCAGATACATTAGATATTAACTGAGACTATATTATACCTATATTATGACGTGTTATGTACGATTATGGCTATATTATGACGTAATAAATACACTTCATATCAAAATGAAAATTGCAATTGTTACAATATAAGCGAATTATTGCTCTCAATGAGGAGGCGCCTTCAGAGATTTAAATTGCATGATATTACCGCCGAGTAAATACATAGTTTAACTTTCTACAGGCGTTCAGCTAGCAGTAGCTCTTAAACGGGTTAACAGATTTGATTGGTTGATTGATTTGATTTTGCGGTTTTTTTATATCTGAAAACAGGTTTCCTAGCAATTGTTCTTAGATATGTTTTATCAAAATCGGTTCAGCCGTTTCAATGTTACCAGCCCTTTTATTAAGTGTGGTAAGGATCTAAGGCGCATAACGAGTATTTACTTTACTTGAAGGAAAAATGAAATTTAAGTAGTTTTCTATCGAAATTAGGGTCTGAGAGTAATTGGAACAGAACTAAATATAAATAAAATTAAAAATTTGAAGTAAGCCTCGACACAAAAATCGCTCTTAAAAGTAAAAAAAAAAAACAATTTTCTCTCGGCCATTTTTTTATAAATTTATCTCACCTGCATGCAAACATCAGCCCGCCGCTTCGCATCAGGCGGGGCTCTCCGCGCCTTCCGTGCATGCCGCTGCGCCTCGGTGACGCGACGCCTGAGCTCCGCCCGAGCGCGCTTGCATTCCCGAGCATGCTCGCGGCTTAGCGCGCCCGTGGAGCACGCGCCGCGACGCCACTCGTCTGCTCGCTCCGACAGGGGAGTTATTAGCGTGTCCATTAGGGCGCTGGAATTAGGAAATTATTTATTTGATTAAGAAAAGAAATATGCACAACAGCGTACAGTAACCTTTTTATTGTGTTAGTATTCTAGAGTATGGCTTTCGTGGGTTGCAGCTGAAAATCAGCGTCAGGTGGCACACCTTGTGTTGTCATCTAACATTATGTTGAGCTGTGGCCCTTTTAGCATTATAATTATTGTCCTCGGTTTTTATAGTTTTAAGTTTTATAATTTTGCTGTATAATGCCAATAAACGAATTTTCATTTTTTTTTTTCATTTTCAAGTACCTAAATAAAAAAGTGTTTGGTTCACGGCACCTATGTATTCGAGTAAACACTCCCCTACGATTTCGCCCACGCGGATTACTTTTTAGATTTTTTCAATCCAACTGGTAAAATCAGCGCGTTTAGACAAACAAAAATCTCTTCAGTTTTATTATAATAGCTAAAATAAAAAAAAAACTTAGGCATCCGTAAAAAAATAAAAGCTAACGAAGCCGCCGGAAAAAAAGATAGTAATAAAAAAAAACTTATTCCTTTATGTTTGTAAACGAACAGGAAAATGTTGGACCGGTAAAACTTGCAAGTCTTGCTTGCCGTAGGTACGGAGTACCGGTTTTCAATTAGCTTTGTTTTCCCTATAAACGAGGTAGGTATTTAAAGTTATTAAACTTAAAGTAATCATCATCATCTTCCTGCCCTTATCCCATGTTACTTGGGGTCGCCGCAACACGTTTTCTTCTTTCATTCCGTCTTGTCAACCGTCATTTTATCACTGACTCCTTTCTCTTTCATATCATTCTTCACACAATCCATCCATCTTTTCTTCGGCCTCCCTCTTCCTCTGCATCCATCCACATTTATATTCATGACTCTTTTGGTCACATGTAAACGGAGTATTTAAAGTAAAACACGATGGCGTCACAACCGCCAACTATGAACCTCCGCGCAGTTACTGAATAACTTGAAATTCCCAACGGAAAAATCCAATAACACTTTGCCCGATCTGGAAATCGAACCCAGGAACCCCAAGCTTAACAGGCGCGATTGGGGCAACCACGAGACCCGGGGCAGTCAACCTACCAAATACAAATGCTACTAAAGAATTCTATGTCGTACAACATCAGCCCACTGTCACACTTTCATACTTTTTCGTAAAAATAAAACCACGATAAGATATTTTTCTAACGTCAAATTAACGTCATTGCAACAGTATCTTTACGTGGAACAATTAACCGCAATATACCGTTGTGGCTATGAATGGATTGTGACGCGTCCGTGTCTGCCTAGATCTTAGACTTATTACCTACTAGTAATTACTAGTAACTGCCACACTGGCCTAGTGGCGACTGCTAAGCTTGAGGTCTTGGTGTTATTGGGTAGGTATTTCTATGAATGCTCAGTAGCAGCTCGAAATTAGGATTTGTGCCCGGTTAATGGCACTAGGCTCGACTAACCTAAACCTAGCGGCGAACTATGGGTGTGCATTGGTACACCTCTGCCTAATCCTTCGGGAAAGACAGGCGTGATGGTATGTATGAATGTAACAGATTTTTCTCTCATGCATGCGTTTGATACGTGGCGATTACTAATATGACTTTTTCATTCATGTGTACTTTTAGAATGTATCTTGGATATCAATGACATCAATGTTGGAAAACATTGTTAGGAAAGCTGCATCGATAATAAATAAAAGTCTAAATAAAGGGTGTGTGGTTACCAATGCTTATGTTTTATCTTTATGAGAAGAGGCCTTCACCCTGCACAATAATAGGCTAGCTCTAGCACATTGGAATGAATTTTAAAAAAGAGGAGGTTTTTTATATGTAGCGAGCGATATTTACTACAAACGTCTAATTAGAACCATATTTTCGCAAAAGCCGCAGTAGTTACCTACACATGAACGGAAAATGAACAGAAAATTACGACACAGGAAAAAATATTTACTTACAGTGAAATATTTACAACAGCCCATTATTTTATTACGGTCTTGAAGACGTCACGCTAATTGACATTAATTTTTATTTTATTATTTTACCTTTACATTTGAACGTAATTTGAACTGAAAATTATGACGCAAGGAAAAAATTACATTTAAATACCGCTGATACTGCTTATTCAATTATGGTTTTAAAGAGGAGTATTTTTTGCAAACCCCAAAAACAGGATAATTTTTAAACGACGTAAGCTTTGAACGTCATTGTGACGCAATACTACAAAAGAATCTGCTACATTTTGAGCGTTTCTTAAAGATTCAATCAGGAGGAAGAATATCCTCTCTACCTACCTGCTAAGTTTCATGACGTCATACCATGTATTATGACAATCAATGTCTTGTTGGTCTTATATACTAGTGGTGTCAAACTCGACTGCAGAGCATAAGGATTGAAGAAGAGTGTCCATGGAGTTTCTTGCTTGTTCTTCTCCATAGAGACCTACGTTTTAGAACGAGCAACTAGCTTCAATATTAAACTGTAACTTCTTGACAATTGAAAAGTGCCTGTAAATGGAAATAAATGTTTTGACTTTGACTTTGATTTGCCGGTTTCATTTCCAAATCACGCAGTGTTATCGGGCATTTCCATTAGGAATTTCTCAGTTGCAGCCCGGAGTCTGGATTGATAACCCCGATAATTGATACTAGGTTCCCCTCCGTTACATGTGAGTAAACGCTTATACAGTCACGAGCACAAACATGTATACACTTGTCAAAATGTTAAAGCGATTTTCTTGTAAATGAACGACTGCAACTTTTCATAGTAGTATGGGAACTAGAATATTATATTCGTAACATCCTTTCATTTTAATCAATCATTAGGGAGGAAATTTCTTCCAAATGTTCCCAAGTGTATACACGTTTATGCTCGTGACTGTACGCACGAGTGATTTTTCATTTCGAAGATTCTTTTCCGCGCTCTGAATTTCCAACGCCCGGCTCAAATCCAGTGCATGATAAAAAATCTCCGCGTCAAAACTGTGCCGTTACCGTGCACTGGATTTTCAACGCTCCACAAACTTCAAGCGATGAGCGATGTTAAGCATGTAACATGTATATTCGCTTACCTTATAAACGTCTTCATTCTGGTCTCAATAGCTCTGTGACGTAGGCAGACACGCGTCAATGCGGTTCCGATCTCCTTCGTGGCACCTGGAACAAGGAATATTTAGGTTAGTTATCAATGTAATCATAATAGTGACTTGAATTGGCTTGAATCAGAAGACAGTACTTTTGAACACGGTTAGGGGCTTAGGATAAATATCTTGGGCTCCTAATCCGTGTAATTATTCTGTATCAGACGAATCCATGTAACCGTCTATACAATTAGTATTAATAAATGCAAAAATAATTATGTCTGTCTAAACCACTGAAACGATTTACAGGTTAAGTTTGAAACCATAAAAAGTACTCAAGCTACTTTTTATTCCGCCACATCGTCTGCGACCGCGATATCCGACATTTAGGCGAACGAAGCTGCAGGCAAAAGCTAGTGTATTTTTTATAGATTATTATAGAACCCAGAAGTTTCATTCGAGGTTTACAGGTTAAAGAAATATTTAAAAATGTAATTATGTAATATTATACTATCTATGTACTAATATTATAAAGATGACAAGTTTGTTTGTTTGTCATCATGGCAGTAGACACACGGGGAAGAACCATAATATATCCTATTATAGGCAGCTAAATATACTTGACGATAGAATAAAGCTTATTAAAGTGATTCATGCTTCAGTAATTTATTATTTGTCATGTATTTCGTTTGGACACTAATGTAATTAGGTAATAATACTAATATTATAAAGCTGAAGAGTTCTTGGTTTGTTTATTCTCTGGAAGTACCAGTCGGATTGGAAAAAATATGTTTGTGTGTGATAGCTAGATAAATGTGGAATAATATGGGCTATATAACGTCACGCTACGACCGCTACGACGCACGGGAGCGGAGCAGTAGCCAAAGATGTAACTTAGCGCGGGTGAAAAAAAAACACGCGGGCACACCGTGGGCAAAAGCTATACCTACCTATTTACCTATCACGCCAGTTCACAACGATTCTTATGGTAAGACATTAATAAAAAGGATTTTCCTTAAATAATAATAAAAACTTTATTAACTCAAAAAAACACACTTTATAAGCCTCTTATGCTAAACAAATCTCCTTTAATTATGTATTCTTTATGAGCACATATTGTACCTATACTGGCAGTTTGACTCTCGTTTCGTCTTGAACTCTAGACCGCGAATAATCTCAATGGAGTAAGCACAAGTCTATGCGCAAGCTTCGTTCAATATCATAGTCCAACGGGACAGCAATCCGACACAACACTACTGAGGATGGGGCCCGCTAGGGCCAGTGCCTGCCTTGGACAGATGAATTCTTATGCGAATCCCGCACCCCCACCCCCGGTCATGGCACAGTTGGAACACCACGGTGGTTTTAGCCGACGAAGGAAGTCCATGAGAATTGCAACCACGCACCAGAAAAAAAGGGCCAGTGCCTGCCAGGATTGCGGAATTTATTCGAAAGTCATCGCGACCTTAGAACGTAAAGGATATTAGGAGGAAGACGGATCGGTTTTAGTAAGAGTCTGACACTCCCTTCTACTCCGCACAAAGCGGAAGAAGACATTTGATGATTTCCCATCCTTAAAAAAAGACTACTACTAAGAAATTCCATATATATGTTGCAGTCAAAACTCTTAACCAGTCAAAAGTACTATTGACTAGCAAAATCAGTCAAAAGTAGTTTTGACTGAACAGGTTGGTCAAAAGTACTTTTGACTGCAAATTTGCGGTCAAAAGTAGTTTTGACTGGTGGAATCAGTCAAAACTCTTAGAAATCTGTCACTAATCTACAATTAATGATATCTATTCCTTATAAAAGTAAATTATAGTATGCAAGAGCGAGCGAAGCGAGCTCGGGACTTCTTATTCTTCTTAGCGTTTCGATGACAAACTATATTGTAATAAAAATAAATAAATGATATATACTATTATAATAAATTATATTGATGCGGCCCAGAATTTGGCCATCAGCTCGGGACTTGGGGCACCCCAAAATGGACAGGTTAGGTTAGAAGGGGATTGCACTTCTTGGCCATTTTCTTTGTCGAGGAGCCCCGCTTCGCTTCGCTTCGCTTCGCATACTTGATTATACGTGAAATAATTGTCCTACTTTCTTGCCCTAGAGATAGAGCCAGAGATTGCCCTAGTGGCTTAAAAGGCATAGTCGAGGGCTCCTCGACAA
Source organism: Caradrina clavipalpis (assembly GCA_932526535.1). Classification (NCBI taxonomy): domain Eukaryota; kingdom Metazoa; phylum Arthropoda; class Insecta; order Lepidoptera; family Noctuidae; genus Caradrina; species Caradrina clavipalpis. The sequence continues at coordinate 10,501,492 of OW052111.1, forward strand.
AGAAAATGGCCAAGAAGTGCAATCCCCTTCTAACCTAACCTGTCCATTTCGGGGTGCCCCAAGTCCCGAGCTGATGGCCAAATTCTGGGCCGCATCAATATAATTTATTATAATAGTATATATTATTTATTCATTTTTATTACAATATAGTTTGCCATCGAAACGCTAAGAAGAATAAGAAGTCCCGAGCTCGCTTCGCTCGCTCTTGCATACTATAATTTACTTTTATAAGGAATAGATATCATTAATTGTAGATTAGTGACAGATTTCTAAGAGTTTTGACTGATACCACCAGTCAAAACTACTTTTGACCGCAAATTTGCAGTCAAAAGTACTTTTGACCAACCTGTTCAGTCAAAACTACTTTTGACTGATTTTGCTAGTCAATAGTACTTTTGACTGGTTAAGAGTTTTGACTGCAACATATATAAACCCAATAACGTTTTGCCCAATCTAGGAAGTAAACCCAGGACCAATAGCTACATAGTCGTGTTCACAACCATGTAGTAGATAGGTTAATCAATAATAAAAATACTTGTTAACATATACTACTATACTTGTCAAACGTATGTCAACATATAATTATTGGCAAATTACCGAAACTGTTATAATATCAGTAAAATATCGGTTACTACATAATATTTCCATTTGGCCAGAAAATTAAATTATTCAAAGTTACATAGCGTTACATTGTTAATGTAAATTTCTTGTAGTAATTAATAATAACTACAATTCTAACGGAAGCGCTTGCTTCTGAGGTTCCGACACACGGTGATAAGTACCTACCTAAAGACATACAAACAGATGTTAGTCTTTCTTTTTAACCGTCTTCAAAAAAAAGGAGGTTATTTTCTTGTTTGATCGCTGTTATAGATTTTGGAATATTTGGAATTAACAAAACTGTAACAGTACGTTAATTAACAAGACAAACACCACTGAAAACTCACAATAAAGCAAAATGCGTTATTACTTTGATACCACTTGATCTTCAGAGAATAGCCGTGGTCGTATACCAATTTGCCCTAAAGTTTATGATCGCTTACTACTGTTACAATGTACTGTTTTGTTATGTTATGGTAGGTGGCATACGAACACGGCAATGACCAGACCCTTCCAACAATACATCAGTTGCCTTATTAAAATAAGTATTTTAGAAGTTACGAGGGAACAGACGAACTTACATACATACAAGCCGGTGAAAATCATAACCCTCCTTTTTTCTCCGCCGTAGTCGCGTTATAAAGCATAGCAACAATAAGAATTAATCACTATTAATCACATACTATGGATAAAACTGACGAATCTGGGAAACTGCCCTAATCGGCCATATTATTAAACTATAGTTGTTGACGTTATCGTTACTTAAACCATTTTCCTGTGTATTTAAAAGTTGCTATGACACCAAGGAAAATCACGTTAATTATTATTGCAAAGTATAAGTTTGAGGAAAAGTTGAAGAGGCACCGTTTGTCTTGTTATGGGCGGGCATGTGAAGAGGAAGGACGAAATGCATGTGACGAAAAAAGTTACGAATATAAATGTGGATGGAAAGGAAGAGGGAGGCCAAAGAAAAGATGGATAGTTTGTTCGCGGCTTCGCTTCCCGCACGGATCAAATATTTGAATGGCCTATTGAGTATGGTTGTTTATAAATGCAGCAACGTTAAGGAAAAAACCCAAGAGTGGGCAACGCTTCTAAAAATAAAACAACTATCTACTTCTCTAATAAAACACATTTACTATAGGTAGGTACATAGGTCTGTTGCATGCAACTTCGTATGCGTGTGTGTCGTAGCGTTATGTTATGTTAGCCTATGACACTCACAAATAACGTGGCTTTCAATTGGTAAAAGAATTTTTAAAATCGGTGCTGTAGATCCAGAGATTACCCCCTACTACTACTACTGAAGATGACCTCACAAACTTTACCTCTTTATAATATTAGTACTTATAGATAATATGTAATCATATACTCGTAGTAATAATAATAATTAAAACAAAACATCTATTTCTTTGAAAATGATTATACAATTACACACTTTCCTGTTGATATCATAGGGGGCATAGGTTAGCCGTGTTAGCGATCAATAATCTTTGATTAGAAGAGTTGTATGAAAGTACAGCTTGATGTTAAGCGTCGTAATTATGACAGCTGTTGTATTATTCTAATATTTTGGAAAACTTTAAAATTGATGTATGAATGTAGACGAGGCGAAAGGAATATAAGGAACGTAGCAGGTAGCGTTCTGTGGTTTCTGCCTACCCACATGGGAAAAAGGCGTGAGTTTATGTATGTATGTATTTAAAATTGAACTTAATGTAAGTTACACAACGCTATCGCTTAGTGCAATAAATCTGTGATATTTTTGAAAAAAATATTAAGATGAATTCTTAGTTGAACTGTCTTGAACATTACTGACATCTCGCCGTCATCTTACCAGAGCCTGGTTGCCTTAACCACTAAGCCATCACGATATTCAACGACATTACAGAAAACAAACACTTTTATACTTACAAAAAAAAAAACCAAGTTTAAAAGTTTTTTGTATCTAGTTCCTGTCATCCAAATCCATGACGGAACGTTGATACTACGTAAATTAACAAGACACTACTCAAAAGTCACAAGAAAACAGATATATATTGCTACTTTACCAATTTCTTAATCACCTCTGAAGTATGACCTAATAAACAAAAGAAGAATAATCAAAAACAATTCATTATTGGCATAATGATTGCGTAACAAACACACGAAAAAAAACCACATACAATCGAATTGAGAATCTCCTAATTTTTTTTACTCTGTTAAAAAAAATAAACAACGAAACAATATAGAGGATCACTGTTATTTTACGCACCCGATAAATCTTCAATAACAGTATACAAACGAAAACAATCCATATAAAGACCGTAAATAAAATCTAATATAGGAATGGGGCATTCCAAGAAAACGTATGAAGTCACAAGCAATACCAGTTTTACGCACAAGTTCATCATCATTACTCACTTAGCACACGCAATTAGCTAATGTGACACACTTGAAATAAAGATGAGAATCGCGTGAAGGATTAATGTGACTCGATGACCGTGCGAGATTGTCAGTCGGTAAAACATATTGGGTATTAGTTAGTCCGTTCACAGTTGTTCTGACCACGGAGCGGCACGGACGGGTCGACAGTGCTAGTGTATAATGCTGTGATATATCTCATTCAAAATTAAACATGAATTTAATATTTTTTGCTGTTTTTGCTGCGTGCGCCTGCTTCGTTAGTGGACGTAAGTTGTTTAGTTTTTTTTTTTTAGTTAAGTTGCTATTAAGTATCGTGTTTTACACGTACGGTTTTCTTTAAGGAAAAACTGTGATAAATACATTTTTATGTAAATACGGGTTATGTTTGTGTGTGAATATAATTCTTGCGAATTCTTTTTAAGAGATACAGGTTTTTTGGTGATTTTAAAATCTACGTCTTACTACCTACAGTAGTAAGTTTAAAACGTATTTGTTGTAATGACTTGAAACTTTTTAACACGCTTTTTTTCAAGTGGAAGGTAAGTACACTAGCATCTTTTACATTTAACTAACGGTATATGAACAGGTCGGTGTAACTAATGAATAGATCAATTAATAAATACTTACTTATCTTCATTAATTGAATATTCACTTATTATTCAATTAAGTAACAGTTATATTACCAACATTACCTTATCGGGGAATAAGTTACCTGTTAGTAGGTACATACATATAATAATATTATTGTGTAAGACTTCTTCACAAGAAGTATTTACTATCCAATAAAAGTTGTAAGGGCTAATGTTAAGGTACAAACTTTTGTACAGGTTTATTCTGTAAAAGTCTCCTGGTGAAGTAAGCTTTAGGCTTTCCTACCGATGCTTTCTACATTAGCAGCTCACTTTAATCTCACTTTACCAATGTTAACCGAGAGAGATTCATACAGAATAGCACTGCGGGTATTTTTCGGATACCTACCCGATCATAGCATTTGTTGGTAACTTTCGTTTACAACTAATAACTTTAGATAGTCATAATTCTTCCATTAAACTTTAGCTCTTTGAAGGTCGTTATATCTAGGTATAGTATGGAGCTAATAATTTTTACTAACATTTTTAACGTTAGGGGGTCTAAACATGTTATGAATCCATAGTAACAAGTTTCGCATAGATATCCCTTCAAGTTTGTATATTCAAACATTGTATTAATATTCTCTTTTTTATCGTATGGGCAGTAAGGTCTAACGACCCCACACACCCTAGTGTCAGAGTTTCTAAACCGCCTCAAGGGTCTATGATATGGTTACTGATGTCAGTGATCGGAAAAAGAGAAGATATTCATATTTATTTATTGGCATACCGTATCATACGTGTATAAAAGATTTTACATAAGGCTTAAAGTCAATGTACTGCCATGGGACCTGATAGGGCACAGCAACATAGTACATATTACCTTAAAATTAGAATTCAATTTAGAAAAAAACATTCTTCTATCAACGATCAAGATGAAAGCGGTTATCGTAATCATCAAAATAAGCAAAAGCGTCTACAATTGAATAATCGATAACACAACAGTTAAGGAAATCGATTTTTCTCTCAACATGACTACATCATTTAGCGTTTGATTGAACATGGCCGGTACATGAGGCGAATATCGATTATTTGCAGTACCTATTGTGTACATTTTCTTTCGTGTCTACATTTCGCATGATATTGACGTGGAGAGGTCGGTCTAGTGGGTCTAGACGCTAATACTGACTAGAGGACAGGTAATTTGGAAATCCCACAGCTTTAAGTAAAAAAATATATTTGTCTCTTTGGATTTGACATTTTTAATTTATTTTTTGCCATTAATCGTAACATTATTATCCTAACAAATATTGTAAATGCGAAAGCAAGTTTGTATGTTGCCTTGTCATGCTTAAACCACTGAACTGATCATCGTAAAATTTTGCATGTACATTGTCAGGTGTAGTACGTCCGTAGAGTACCTTTTATCACGAAAAAAGTACAGTTCCGAGCAAAACAACAAAAAAGTTCTTATGAAAATAGATAGCGCCACGTGTCTTTCGAATCATAATTGTTTTTTTAATTAATCGACATTTACTCGGACGAAGTTGCGCGCAAAACCTAGTATCCCAATATATCTTTGTACTATGTTGTTTTATGCTATCGAAAATACGAAGTTTAATCATTGTGTATATCACACTAATATTATAAAGGCGAAAGTTTGTAAGTGTGTATGTTTGTGTCTTCTTCACAACGGCTGAACGGATCTGGATGAAATTTGGCACTGAGATAGATTGTACTGTGAAATAACATATAGGATACTTATTATCTCGGAAAAATGTACGGTTCCCGTTGGATAATATATTAACTTTGACGCGGACGAAGTCACGGGCAGAAGCTAGTCACTCTAATATTATAAAGGCGAACGTTTGTGTGTTTGTGTCTTCTTCACGCTTAAACGGTTGAACGGATCTGAATGAAATTTGGCACTGAGATAGATTGTAGTATGGAATAACACAAGATACATTTTATCCAGGAAAAACGTACTGTATAATATAATCAATTTGACACGGACGAATTTGACGAAGTCGCGGGCAAAGCTAAAACAGGCATTCAGACACTTAAACATCAAAAAACCGGAGGCTGTTGACTTATCTTAAAGATAAACAAAACCTATTTAGCGATGACAATATCTTGACTAATATTATGATGAGGTAAAGATTAATTGTTTTTTTTTTTGTTTTGCCGATTTATTTGGAATCTCCAACAAAATGTATTCACAAATCTTGACATCCAAACAATAGTCAACAATGGGCATTACTTAGTTGTACTCCTTTACTCCTTTTTTCGTAGATCTTTGACAGTCGTTACGGATAGTCAGAAGTCAAGACAACCAGTCTAACCAAGAGGTATCATGTTGCCCAGTAAGTGGGCTGTGGAGGTCAAATAGGCAGTCGCTCCATGTCAAACACTGGTATTTAGCTGCGGCCAGTTAGACTGGAAGCCGACCTCAACATAGTCGGGGAAAAGGTTAACCAGGTGATGATGATGACTACTTACATTAGGACGACGCCGACTTTACGTATGAAATAGTTCTTTTATAATTATTTTTTTCTATAACCTGTTGTGTCCCACTGGTAGGCAAAGGCCAAGTCTTTCCATATATTCTCTTCTTGCGCCACCTCGAGCCAGCCCTCTCAGTGTAGTTTTTAGCCGACTTCAAAAAAAGGAGTAGATTCTCAATTCATCGATATTTTTTTTTTTTTTTTATGCATGTTCCCTGATTACTCGAAGACTCCTGGACCGATTTGTTTTTTTTTTAATAAATAATATTTATTTATGTTTAGTTTTTTATATTGTAAATACTGAAATATGTATTTTCTATGGGCCTTGATGCCTGATTTAGAGATAAAAAAAAAGTAGGAGACTACAGATCTTTGGAAGTTCTATTACAAAAATTCTTTCACTAGTTGAAAGCTACTCTATTGCTGAGTACCATGTTTTATGGAATATACTCGATTCCCACGTGGACAAAGTCGCTGACCTAACATAAAGACGAAATTAATATTGTATAAACCCATACTTAACATATTAATGAACCAATTGAATGAGTAACGTCATTTAATCGTCGTCAGGTAATTAATACCACAACTAATCAGAACCGGACAAATGCGAGCCAGACTGGTACGCGCAGTTCCGTAGCAACACACAATATGCCTCCTCATATCAGCCGCAGGACATCCACTGCTGGACATAGGCCTCCCCCAAAGATTTCCAAAAGAACTGGCATTAATATTTTACACTGCCTACAAAAAAGTTTCTTGTGTTAATTGTTCTCTGTTAATTTTTCAACTTTGTTTTATTTCAATTATTTTTGTATTATAGCAGTCATACTAAAACACACTCTGTTAAAATGTCAAGCGTCTGCCTATTGCGGTTCAAAAGACACCGTGACAGACAGACAGACTGACAACGGAGACTCAGTAAAAGGGTCCCCTTAGTACTCTTCAGGCACAGAACCCTAAAATCTAAAAGAAACTGGTCAAATAAATGCATATATTATATTAATGTTGTTAGTAAATGTCTTCACCTTTAAGCGGTTACTAGTGTTACTACCCGAAGGTCCTTTGACGTTGAGTAGACATACGATAATGAATTCAGAGGAAATCATAGCAGACGAAAATGCGTCATTATTTGAACATGTTGATGATCAAACAATACAAAACTACACATTTGGCAAGGATGCTACTGATCTATACTAATATTATAAAGGTGAACAGATTTGTTTGTTTGCACCATCAAGCCTGTATTCTTCGAAGGGTTAGGCAGAGTTGTACCAATATACACCCACAGTTCACCGGAACTTTTTAGGTACTATGTAATAGGGGGTAACGGCAAGCCTATTCCCATTAACCGAGGACGGAAAGCCCAATAACACTTTTGTCGACCTGGGAATCGAACCTCTAGCGTAGCAGTCGCGCTAAGGACCACTAGGCTAACGAGGCAGTTAATAACAAGACTGGTAATGTTATAATTGCGGCTAAAGTCTGTGCTGCCACAGTTTTGATTACTAAAGAGAAGCTTAGAAGAGAAGAAGAAGAAACAGTAACCCTCAATTGCTAACTAATTTAAAGAAGAGAAATGACAACAAGCTTTAGTTAAAATGTTTTTTTTATTCGATATAGATAAGCTGTTGACTCTAGTCTAGGTCAGAGGCGACAAAGACAAAGTCGACGATGGAGTGAGCTTACCCAGAAGAAGCCTGTTCACTCTAACTTTGAAGACATTAGGGTTGAACGTATTCGGAAATACAGACGCAGGTAGACAGTTCCACTCCTTTGCAGTGCGCATAACAAAAGACGATTGGAAACGCTTAGTGCAAATTGATTAATGATTAGTGTTATGCTAAATTGCTAATGTGACTGAAAGCAATCACTAATATACTTGGTGCATAGCTAACATGATTAAACCCAAAAAAAAGACAACGATTGGATTGATTGATTGGATGTGAAGCAAGATAAGAATTCAAATTGGATAGCCACTGCACATTAGAATGCATGCTTCATTTATGTATTCAATTAAGTACACAAACAGCAAATACATTAAGCATTGACAATACAAAGAACTTAGAATATTACACAAACATACATAAACTCACGCGATTTTCCCAAGGGGGTAGGCAGAAAAACAGAACGCCACCTGCCACGATCCTTAATACTACTTCCGCGTGTGGTTTTTACTTCAAAATACCCTTCAGATATTCCCTCATCTTGATTCTCATATCTGATTTGCCCATTTACAAGAAACTGTATCCTACTATCTTAATCCTGCTTTAATACTACCTACAAATGCGAAAGTTTGTAGGGATGGATGGATGGATGGATGGATGGATGGATGGATGGATGGATGGATGGATGCACTGAGATAGATTGTAGTGTGGAATACCACATAGGATATTTTTTACTCCGGAAAAATGTACGATTCCCGAGGGATAATATTTCAAATTTGATGCGGAAGAAGTCGCGGGCGGAAGCTCGAAAGACTTTAAACGAGACTTTGGTCTCGTGAGTAGTTTATATAATATACCATCACGCCTGTATTCCCCGAAGGGTTAGGCAGAGGCGTAAGAATGTACACCCACAGTTCGCCGGTATATTTAGGTCCCATGTAATAGAGGGCGAGCCTATTGCCATTAACCGGGCACAAATCCAAATAGCTAATAATAGTTCATATAAATTTACGCCGGGGCTAGGAAACACCAACCTTATCTAGTATAAAATAAAATGACGTGTTAAAGTGTTATTATTTTAACCCACTTAAAGAATAAACAACATTTATCAGAAGCTTCTTATAAGGTCAATGGAACTTGCAACCTTGTCATTGTTATATTATGACAAATCAAATGACACGCTAATTAGTTGTGACTTGACTTGGGACACCTTGCTTTGATGGTAAACGATAACGTCAATGACTGCTTAATAAAGTACATCTACAGCCTAATCCATACTAATGATAGCTTTTATCTGCGATTTCGCCAACATGCATATACGTCGGTTATCGCGGACGTGCGGTTGCTGAATATTGCGAACAAAGTTGCGGAATAAAAAGTAGCCAATGTCCTTCTTTGGGGTTTAAACACACCCCGTAACAAATTTCATAAAAATCGGTTCAGTGAATTAGTCGTGATAGTGTAACTGACTGACAGACAGACAGACAGATATTAAGCATGGATTATAAAGCTGAAGAGTTTAATTTTTGATTTAACGCACTAATCTCCAAAAGTTTTACTCCGGTTTAAAAAATACTTTCACTAATAGAAAATTATGTTAACCGTGGGTTTATAGCGTTATATTATAAAAAAAAAATTGAAATCTGTAAGAAAATTCAGACAGACAAAGTCGCAGGCAAAAATCTAGTCCGTCCATAAAATGTAAACAAGCTTGCCAACTTTTTTACTGAATAAGATGAATCTGTACAAGAAACACACATCAACCACGAAGATCAAGTTGCTTTTAATAACCAACTAGAGATGGACGCTACTCATAAAGATTAAGATAGCAATGAACATGCCAGCGGGTTTTCACAAATTGCAATGGACGTCTTAAGAGTTTAACTAACCATTATTAACTAAGATAATAATATAATGAAGGAAAATTTAGGACTTCTTTTTTTTTGGGACTTTGTGGTTTTTCAAACCAATATACACTACTTTGGAACACCTCTGCCTAACCCTTCGGGGACTACAGGCGTGCAAGCATAGGTACTTTTTTTTGTTACTCTTTTCTGTTTCACTTCTGAATAAAGACCTTCATCTATTTCTTCCATATTTCACGATTCCGTGTTATATTTCTCCAGTTTAGAAGGAATCTATCAAGTTCGTACTGCCATCATTCGTGGCCTGCCGCGACCCCGACTCACAATCTCAGGGCACCAGCTTTTAGTTACTTGAGTCCACCGTTTGTTTGACATGCGGCAGACATATCCTGCCCAGTTCCATATAGCTTGGGTAACATTTAAGTACCTTTAGTAAAGGAATAAAAGCATGTAAAGAAGAGGGATGAGACGCATGTGACCAAAAGAGTTATGATGAATGTAAATGTAAATGGATGGAGAGGAAGAGCAAGGCCAAAGAAAAGAAGGACTGATTGTGTGAAGAATGATATAAAGGAGAAGGGAGTCAGTGATAGCATGATGGTTGACAGGTCGGCATAGAAGAAGAAACATGGGATAAGAGCAGAAAGATAATAAGTAAAGGAACAAAAGTTGCATTTGAAAATATCCATCTCTGCTACGAGTATCTTGGGAAGGTCCATGCATGTTATGACCTACGGGTTCATCAGTTGATAAATTCAATTTATGTCGTATTAATTTGCAGTGGTCTTTAAACATTGCAATTAACTGTTTATCGCTTGTATCCTCATTTCTGGATTTATTAATGACACTAATTGTTTTATTTGTGCCTTGTAGCGGACATGCTTTGAATTTTCTTTGTTTTTTCCTTGTTCGATCTTGTTAATTTCGTGTCGATGACTCATTTATAATAATTCATACTATTTGGGCCTAGTAGGTGGTCTCGTCTAATGCTGTGACAGAGGTGCTTGTTAAATCATCAAGGGTACAGGTGAACGGATATTGGGGACAGTCCAGCATACTCCAGCAATTGGGCACTCTTCTATAATGCAATCTTTCAATTTTTCTTTCATTTTCTTATTAATGAAGCTTTCTTTCGGAATGAGGAGATGATGACTAATATTTGATGATCGTAATCAATTATGCGTTTGTGTTCATTGAAAATTTTATATTTCTTTATAATAATGTTAGGAAACCTGGACTTATAATGAATATAAGTTGGAAATCGACCGTCCACTTAGAGTAATTGGTGATTAATGCTCGTGCCTTCTATGTATTAGAAGAGGCTTTTGACTTGCAATGGGTCAATAATAGACTAGAATTATAATCAAGAGGATGCTGGATACAGGCCGCTTCCAACTGGTCCTTTTGGAATTCTACGGGGGAGGCCATGTTCAGCAGTGGATGTCCTGTGACTGATATGATGATGATGAATATCTCAACAACAAAACATCTCGTACTAAACGCATAACAACAATACAAGCAAGGAGGCACTTCTTATATAAACAGGTTATATGACTTTGTGATACAGACTAATCGAAAACCGGTCCCAACAACGTGATTAAAGTGTAATTTTACGCGCGATTATGATACGAATCCGTGCATGTACTAATAATGGTGTGACATTATTAAGATATGTATATCGAAGTAAAAGCAATGTTTAATGTTGGTAACGAATTTAATTTTAAGTATCAAGCACAACAATCAATTTGTCGGTTTAATTACTCCTAGTTCACAAGTTTGTAAGTAACCAACCAACGTTAGTTACATTGGGCGTAGCGTGATGTCCTATATGTGTAAACCTTCCTCTTGAATCACTCTATCTATTGCTGAAAACTGTATGAAAATCCGTTGCGTAGTGTACAAGATCTAAGTGTACATACAGCGGGAGCGACTTTGTTCTATACTATGTGAAGAACTCCAGGTTTTCTCAAATATCGTAACGTCGATAACAAAGGTTACAAAAGCTGTTTATTTTCCTTTGAAGGCGGTATTCAAATCGTGTCATTAAATGCAACATAAACACGTGTGTGTTAAACCGTGTAACGAAAAGAAATTGATTTCTGCGTGTAATTCTTATTATTTCACACGCATACGCTTTAATAACAGTAGTAGAGCTCTTTGTGAAGGAGCTCGTCCGGGGAAGTACTACCATCATACCTATTTCTGACGCAAAGCAGCGTTGCTGTGGTCCAGTTTGAAAGGTATGGGTGCCTGAGTAATTAGAGGCACATGAGACATAAACTTTGTCTCTGAGGTGACAACGCATTTGCAAAGCCTCTAGTAGTGCACATGACTATAGATAGCGGTGACCACTTAACATCAAGAGGGCCGTCGGCTTATTTGCCATCCAAAAAAATAAAAATAAAATAGTACCTGTAAAGTAAATACATCGCATTAAAATATAGTAAAAACTTGTCAAGCGATATAGGGAACCTGTTACCCTTTGCAACTCGTTTTAACCCGGTCTACGGAGTCAAGTACACTCAGATAGTGAGATGTAAGAAGATGAATAAGATACGCTAATTGATGGATAGGTACAAAGGCTAAGATATACAAAACGGCAAAAAAAGATATCATAAATATTAAGTCTCTTGAGGAAATAAACAATACAATTGAAAAATAAAATGACAACGAAATAATATTGGTTGACGAAAGTCATGATTTGGGGCCTATTTCTTGTAAACCCGAAGGTTAGCCAGTAAACAATGCTAGCAATAATTCTATCAATAAACCGTGAAATTTTGGATGGATTCATGGATACATCAATCACGTCAGAACGGCTGAACGGCTTAGATGAATTTAGCACAGAAATAAATTATAGACTAGAATAGAACACAGGCTACTTTTTATCCCAGTAAAATGTGTCGGGTCCCGTTTCATAATACCTACCTATATCAAATTTGACGCATACGAATTCGCGAGTAGAAGCTTGTAGAAAATAAAGCGAGATATATTTGACAGATTTAGTAAACCGAATCATAAACACAAACCACCAAGATATTTTACAAAATGTCCTACAAGATGTGCTTTCAAAACTCAACCGGATCCTCAGAAAACACGTTACAAGGTGACGTTTCCTCACGTCATTGTCCAAAACTCGTTGCCAATTTGCGGCCAACAGGTCAAATGAGAATATTGGCGTCAGAAACAAAATAACAAGTCATAATTTCTATTAGTAAACTTGGGAAAGACCTAACCTGACCTTATTGGTGAGGTTCTTCAGAAAGGTCAGGTGCGCAGTGCTCGTAACCGGCGTGCTTGTATAATGTATGGACGAGGCAAAAGGAGTACCTATGTAAGGATCGTAGCATGCGGCGTTCTGTGGTTTCTGCCTACCACCATGGGAAAAAGGCGTGAGTTTATGTAAATTTGGGACATACAGGCCGCTTCCAACCAGTCCTTTTGGAAATCTATAGGACAGGGCTTATATACAGCAGTGGATGTCCTGTGGCTGATATGATGACGAAAATCAAAGTGCGATAGAATCTTCAGCAGAAAAAACAAATCTTAACAACCGAAACCAAATTCATGCTAACAAATATTCGACGCACGACACAAAAAAAGACCGACCCAAAAACAAAAATTTCGCAAACAATCTTAAGGTAAAACTTAATACTTTAATTATAGGAACCATTACGCTTGAGGAAATACACACGGATGATTGTACAACGATTCAATAACCTCTCCTCTTAGAAATATGACTCATTTATAAATGAAATACATAACTAGTATTGCATGATAAATTATTTCTGTTTAAGTGAATGCACTGTTGCCAAGTTCCTGTTTAATGTCTATATTTGATTAAATTATAATATCAGCAACATACATATATTTTGAACTAACTTAAGTTCGCGAATATATCGGGTAAATGTCGATTATCACTGGATTTTATTGCGTGGAACCCTAAATATCTTTCTAATATAGAAGTGGCCTAAGTTATTCTTATAACATAGATTATCTATCTGCCAGACCGGTGCATCTTGTATCTGCCAGTAAAAGTCCTGCTAAAATCGGTCTAGCCGTTTAGGAGATTAGTCAGAACAAGCTATCAGAGAAAAATAAAAAACAAACAGTTTTTCGTATACATTCTATGAAAAAATATGTTTAATTTAGTAAGAAGACGTTATTTTGTCATTACAAACAGACACCTCACTTGATTTATTTGCACAAATGACCATTGAACTGTGACTAGACGGACAAGCCCGCCACACTGTTCCCAAACCACTGCAACTCCTGTAAGCCAGAATCAACAGTGGCGACCACAAGAAAAGCGCCGAGACAATGAAGCTCGACAAACAAATATATTTTTAACACGAAGTCAGTCTAACAAAACAGTCGGATTTTTTACAACCTAAACATCATCATCTGCCTAGCCTTTTCCCAACTATGTTGGGGTCGGCTTCCAGTCGAAACGGATGCAGCTGAATATCAGTATTTTTTTTCACAACCTAAACATACTACCAATTTACCAATGCAAACGGACCATTGAGAAGCCACCATCAGATGGGCCGTCGATTTGTTCGCCAACCAATGATATAAAAAAATCAATACGTTAACGAGTCGCGAATTCACAATAAAAGTAGTCGCACAACAAAACAACAACATTTATAAAAAAACTCCGTCAAGGCCAAACAATCGACGTCAGTTATCTTATGAGGTTACAGACAGTTCAAAGACTGCGGTAGGAAATATATTGTACCTCGATATATTTGTCTAAAGAGACTTTAGGAATAATCTCAAACACGGCTCAATTTTAAGTCATCTTTGGCGTTATCCTATTAGAATAGGAGGCGACCATCGCAAGTTCGTGCAAATTTTAAGCTTACGAATCGATCAAATACAGCAGTGCGATTCTCTAAAATGCAAACTCGAAAACGAGTCTCACTAAAGTGATCGCGCTCACTTCGATAACGAACCAACCTGTCATTGGTTTAGTATTTGTTCGCCGTGGTGACGTCGCCGGGCGTAATCGTGTTTAACAGAATACCATTTTGTAATCTCACTGCGGATTCAGCTTTCGGATTACGAAGTGAGGCTTAGAGAATCACACTGCTGATGTTGAACAAGTGTCCTTATCGGTATTCGCGCGATGCGGTAGCGCGACTGAATTGTTTGTTTGTTATTCGCGATGGTCATAGCGTTTACCCGCGCGATGATCGCGTAGTCGCGTTTATAAAGTGACAGACACTGCATTAGGCGTTGTTCTAACAATGCCTGATGCTGCTTCTGTCACTTTAAGGTGTATTGTAGCGACAGAGATGCTATGTATCTCTGTCGCTACAATGTACAATTCTACAATAACCTTAAAATTTTACTTTATGACGTTCATAAGAACGCGACGTCTTAAAGTTAAGTCGCTTGACAATTCGAGGGTGTGTTTGCGTTTTCGTTTGTCCATTCCTTATTAACTTCTTTTAGTATAATAGCTGCAGTTTTTGTAAAAGGACCTTGAATTTCATCAGCTAATTTCCAAATCTCGTCAAGAGTAATTTATTAAGTTATTTTCTTTTGACAGAACGCCGTTACTATAAAATTCCGAGGCTGCTTGATAATGAGGGTGAGTTAAGAATTAACAGTATTTGAATCCACAGACCGTTGTGGATTGGTACCTACCGTATTAAGTTTTTTAAATCTTCTTCTTCTTTTTAGTTTTTGTTTTTTTAAATCCACCACCACCACTCTCAAGGAATTTCTCCTGTACCGTGATTGCGTTTACAAATATATAAACTCACATACACTAACAACCAGACCTGGAACTACTAAGTAAGCCATATAAATGGTTCTCTGCGAGAATAAAACCTTTGACATGCACCACTATGCCTGTAGTCAGGCGACGGTGTTATCAAAATTTTATGGAATTATATTGAACTATACAAAGCTGTCTTCCTTAGCTTTGCCTCCAAATTTACTAAGTTCTAGACTGATGGTAAGTTATTGTATAGGTTGCGATTTTCATCTAGAAAAACTTTTATGGAGTTTTTCATCCCTGTAACTTTGTACTGTAAAAAATTGTGGGTTAATTTAAAAACTGCGAATTCATGAAACACGTGTGACCTTTTTTTCAGATCATAATAAAATTGAATGTAATTTATTTTGAACTGATTTTTTTTTATTTTATTTAATCTTATCTGTTTTTTTTTTTACGTAATAAGATCAAACCCTTTTGATTATAGAGCACAACGAAACAGGTGAAAACAAAAGCGAAGGTAACTTCAGTTTGTTTTTATTTCTACTTGAGTTGAATAATTAAGATTTGTTTTATTTTTTCAATTCTTCAGATAAATTTTATCTGAAGAACCAGCTATACCCTCGTTTCTGCTCCGCTGTCGTGTGTTGTAGCGTTATGTTGTACAGGCTATTCTTATTCCACCTGATTCTGACTATCATATACAAAAATGCTTTCTGAATACTTTTTTCCTATAACGCATATGAATAAAATAAACAATAAAACTTATTTTCACAGAAGATCAATTGGGTAAGTTTAATTTTCAAAATAACTAGCAATTTATTTACATTATGAACTGTTGGACAATTCTAAGAACGATAGCAACATCACTATTATAAATGCGAAAGTTTGCTTGAATGTTTGTTACTTAATCACGCCGAAACCGCTGAACAAATCTGGATTATTTTTACCCCTTAAAATGTACGGTCCACGTGAATTATCAACATCATATCAACATTGACGCGGACGAAGTCGAGGGCAGAAGCTAGTCTTATACAAGTCCCAATCTATCAAATAAAAACTCTAATTTGCCAACATTGTTTGACATTGATTGTCACTGATATGAAATTGCATCGTTTGTTTTATTTAGCAGCACTGGCCTTCTGAATTTTTCACAAGACACACATACCATTGACCTAAATTTCATTGTTGAGATATTTTTTTCTTGACAGATCAAAAAGTGGAGCATTATTTAGACATACAAGGTAAGATGATAATTCTTTAGGTGATAAAATTAAAATCTCCGTTAGCTTAGAAATTATGCTTTAATTATCAATTTGATTAATTTTGTCAGGCCAACATACTCCGGAACGACAGCATAGTAAGCCATGATCAACTATTTGCTTTTCTTTATAAACATACTAGCTGCTAGCTAGGTATATGCCCCGCTGTGTCATCCGCGTTCAGTTACATCTTTGGTTACTGCTCCGCTCTCGTTGGTCCTAGTGTGATAGAAACCTTCCTCTTGAATCACTCCATCTATTGATGAAAACGCATTAAAATCCGTTGAGTAGTTTAAAAGATGTAACCGTACAGAGGGACTGACAGCAGGACATTACTTTATTTTTTGTATACTCTCGAGGGATCTCGAGAATTACTATTGTTTAATAAGTAATATCATCGCTTACCAGCGATGGAAACCGAACCGAAGACTGCTACAGTTTTAACACAAAATAGTAGCAAGTCATAGCCGTCGTACTACCACCATTCCTATTTCTGCCGCAAATCTCTAAGATGGCAACACATTTGCAAGGCCTCTGGTATTGTAGATGCCTATAAACAGAGGCGACTACTCTACAGGTGGGCCGTCGGCGTCGGCTTGTTTGCTTTTCGAAGATGTTTAAAATAAAAAGAAATGCATTTGCAGATAAGATTAGGGCCATCAAGATAGTGAAATATCTGAAGGATACACGACATTATAAAAATAGGCTTACAAAATATTGGGACATGTTTAAAATAGCACTACAAACACATTAAATAAAGAAGGAATAAAAGTACGGTTCTTATTCAGAATGATGATAAAAATGACTTTTGGAAAAAATGCTCTAAATCTTTCTACCAATTTAAGGGCAAATTCACATTGAAATAAAACCGATAGAACCACAACCGCTATAGTTTATTTATATGGAAAATATTTGTTAACAGAAAAAGCCTCTACAAAAGATGCTTCACAATATCAAAGTAAGTTTCCATGTGTATATCAAGTAAACGTAAAGTAACTACTTTTTGATAGATCGCACAAATGATGCAGCAGCAACGTATGACGATAAATATAATTTCGATGACGTTCATCCTGGTATAAATATTGGGAGAGGTAGCAAAGGACTTGCAATTATAGAGAAAAAGCTTACCGTGGCGAATATTAAAGAAGGGTATTAAATAAATGACTAGGGTCTAGCTCTAGGGGGTTTTGACTGCTTTGATGGTGTCGTGGGGTTCTGGGTCCAATTCCCAGTTCAAGCAGAAAGTATCATTGGATTTTCCATATTAAGGATTTCTCAGCAGCACCCCGAAGTTCGAAAGTTAAACCCCCGTATCTCGGAAAGCACGTACAGTTGTTGGCCCTGCGGCTGATCTCTCCCCTGTTGTGTCGCAATGCCGTCCCATCGGACTATGAGAGTGAGGAAAGCGAGAGTGCACCTGTGTTTACGCACACTCGTGCACTGTAATATCTCCTGTGTACTTGGATAGTCTCCATTCAGACATAATTCGGGTGTTAGGGGTTATTAAAAATATATTTTCTTTGACAGATAGATTCCAATATTGGCCACAAGTTGTTATCATTAAACCTATGCGTGAGTTATTAGTTTTATTAATTTGATGAGATTCTTTAAAAACTTTACAGTCTTCTTTTTACCGACGTTTGACTCAATTTTACTTAAATCTTATAATTTGTCCTACATCTTTCAAGCAAAATTTGCCTCTACAATATGAACAAAAGTAACTGTGTGGAATAGCTGATTTTTGCTTCATATTTCAGAGTCAAGTCATATTAAAAATTCATGTTGTATTGACAAAATACAAGTCCTCAATATCTCTCTTCAAAATCTCTGGAATCATTTCCAACCTACCATTAATCTAACAGAAGCTTTTAAATCTAATACCTGAACAATGTCTAGCCTCCCCTTCCAAGAATTCAGAATCTATGAAAACTATCATTTTTTCAATATTTATTCTTACTAGTTCTCTATTTCTGATTGACGCCAGAATTGTATCTTCGAAAAAAGTTTCAATCAAACTTGGGTTTCAATTTTTTCATTTACTGCCTAATTCTTTTATATCATTTGACTGTTTTGTTAATATTCTTTTATATCATTTGACTGTTTTGTTAATATTGAATTTATTTTAACAGAAAACCATATACCATTAGGAATGGGTGAGTAGTTGTTCAAATTACGTTTTTCTTTTGTAACCAGCAGTTTATTTTAATACATACTCGTTTTTCTTTTGCCAGAAAATCTACTCCCTAAAATCCCTAATCTTAACATATTCGGTCCGCAGTTTGGTAAGTTTTTCATTACTATTGGCTTGGATTCATTGATGGCAAGTATTATATTGCAGAAATAGCTAATCGTGCTAGACAAATCATTGAAAAAAGTATCAAAAAGTTTAAAAAAGGTGGTAAGCGAATAATAAAAAATATCTGCCGTACGTAATGTAAAGCGCGTTAAAAAATATGTTTCTTTCCAATATAAATATTTTTTATTAAGAGCATCGCAAATCCTAATTGTTGTAATAATATTTTGACAGGAGCATCTAAACCAAGTGGAGTGACATGTAAGTTATTTCCACGTTTAAACACAAATTATATTGAACCAGAGATTATATCGATAGTGAAAAGTATACTAAGCGATGATTTGGTGGTGTTGTATAACCAACCTTATTGGGTGTTTATAGACTAATGCAACAAGTTTTGGTACTTTTAACTCTTTTAACATAAACTTATTTTTCTTTTCGAATTGATGGTTTAATTAAATACCCATTTTCTTCATAATTTAATTATTTTATGAAAAGAAAAACGTTGTACTATTTATTTATGACTTGACAAGAATTGAGTGACAAGCACAAACCATACCTAACTACTACTTTTTTGTATAAGTACCATACCGAATAGGGTTGGACATAAAACACACCCCTAGTCTCGCTTAGTATTTTATTTTCTTTCCACCACCGATACAATGAAAAGTAAGTTTTCTTAAAAAAAAAGAACTTTAGCCAAATTATGATTCAGACAAATTTTTTTATCGACAGCACAAGTAATAAGACTTGATAGGCCTGCATCAGGCAGTAAGTTTATACGCTTAAATATAGCATGGCTAATGGCTTCCTAAAGCAAATCCCATTGGCTGATCGAGAACCAATCGCAAACACCCTTACATAGTAGGGTTGCCAGACGTCCGGATAAAGACAGCCATAGTCAGGTTTTTGGATGCGTGTCCGGTCAAATTGCTTGGTGTTCTGCTTGCCCGGCTTTTTACATGCTTTTTCACATTTAATTGGTTACCTAGTAGACATCATTAAACAACAATCCCAAGACACAACTTCTCTTAAAACTCACTTTATTTTACCCCTGAAAACCCGATACATTTTTAAATAACTATAAAATTAGTTTTTCAATAAATAGTGAATTGACATGACAAATAGAGTGTGACGTCATAGTTTAGTATTGTCATACTAAATGTATGGGGGAATCGCGTTTTGACAGCTCATAAAAAGTATGTCAATTGATTAGTGGTGTCATCTACCCAATTCATTAGTTGTTGAGACGATTTTATTATAAAGTATCTAAAATATTAAATACCATTTTAAAATTCAACCATAAAATACGGCTTTTTTTACTTAATCTTACTGAAAATTACGGTTTTTTTGGCTATTGGTTCGACTTTTCGGATCTAGGATCTGGCAACCCTAGTAACATAAGATTTGCTGCCCGGATACGTAATTTGGCTTACACAAGCTCACTCTTCTGGACTTTAGCTAAGACCAGAAGAGTCGTCATCATCATCTGCTTAGCCTTTTCCCATCTGTGTTGGGGTCGGCTTTAAGTCTAACCGGTTGCAGCTGTACTAGTGTTTTACATGGAGTGACTGCCCATCTGACCTCCACAACTGGGTAACACGATACCTCTTGGTTAGACTAGTTGTCAGACTTCTTGGCTTCTGGCTATCCGTAACGACTGTCAAAGGCCGCCAGATGACCAAGCCCAAAAGACCAAAAGAGTAATAAGACCATTTCTTTTGACAGTCCAAACTGTGAAATCTCCGAACTCGTTTAGTACATCATTTTCTGCACATAAAACGTTTGGTACATTTCTACCTAAGAGTGAGTATTTTTTACATTATAATTTTAATAGATTGAATCTTTTTTTTAGAGATGGGTAAGCTCTTGGCTCTGTTCTAGGTCACAGGTGACAAAGACAAAGTCGAAGATGGAGTGAGCTTACCCATGATTGAATGCGTTCGGAAAATCTCTACAAGTGATTCTATGGTTATTTTTACGGCTTCAGTTATTCTTGTTTTTTTTATGTTTGGAGGATACCAGTAACTTTTTAAAGGGCTAAGCTCACTCGTAATCGTCACTCCTCACATGGTGAGGAAATAGATATAATATGGATTCATGATTGACGCACTACGTTAGTGCGATATAGTAATAACACAACCATTTACTGCCTCTTGATCGCAGGAGCGATTTCTGAGCGTGGGGTACTAGGTTCGATTTCCAGGTCTAGCATAAAGTGTTATTGAGTTTTTCTTTAAGAATTAGCAGCCTGTGCCTAATCCCCCTTTATTTGTGTCGAATTACCATCCCATCGGACTATAAGATTGAGGGAAGACGGAGTATGACCTGTTTGTTCACACTCTGGTGTATATTATCTTCTGTCCGAAAGGTCGGGAGGATATTAATACTACACTGATATACCAACGCACTTCAAATCATTCAACTTTACCAAAACTTCGTAACTTATTTAATACATCAGTTTACCCCATAACATATGAAGCAGACAGCCTATACTTAAATAATTTATGTGATGATGATATAAATCTATCAGCAGATACAGAGATAAAACAACCACCGCACGTAGGGCAAACATTGCCTACGCAAAATCCAACACCAGAAGCTAGGGGTGAGTTATATGAGGCATTACACTCTATTAGGTGTCATGATGGTGGTTTTATGGTATTAGTGTCGTGATGGCCTGTGCACGAGGGCAGGGCAGGGGCAGGTACCAACAACAAATAAATGGATTCTTATTCTTGTGTCGTGATGGCCCAATGGGTTCGCAACCGGGCACGAGCAAGTACCAATGTGACTTTATCTAATTCATATGTACTTTCTAAGTTCATCTTGGACATCACTGACATCGGTAACCATGTCGGAGGCCCTTGAGGCGGTTTTGAAAGTCTGACACTAGGGTGTGTGGGATCGTTAGACCTTACTGCCCACACGATAAAGAAGAAGGTGTTATCAAAGCATCCAACATACGTGCCGGCTATCAGCACTGAACATGCAGGAAAACCTGATTAAGACCGCAGGAAGACGCTGGATGCAGGCCGCTTCCAACCGGTCTTTTTGTAAATCTATGGGAGAGGCCTATGTCCAGCAGTGGACGTTCTGCGGCTGATATGATGATGATGATGATGATACAGCGCTTCCGCCCACGTCCGATTTATTGTAGGACCGATTATCGAACCGTTCAATAGATCCATAGTTTTGTGGGATCGATTGGGATCTTTTTGTCGGACGTGCACGTTGGTTGTTATATTAGAATTCATATTATGTTCCATTATATCCGACATAAAAAAGTCGCCGATTGTTTGACATGGGCGAGCCTTATGAAAAGATTCCAACGACATTTTTACAGTCGATTGATATTAAACAAAAGGAATACCATTGTTTATCTCCAAAATTATAGTAGACGCTAGCGCCGTTCAGGGGCAAAATGTCCAATTCTCAAAATGCCCAACGGTGTCAAAATGTTCAATTACCCAAAATGTCCAATGGTCAAAACATTTTGATTTTGGTCAAGACATTTTGGGTAATTGGACATTTTGACACCGTTGGACATTTTGAGAATTGGACATTTTGCCCCTGAACGGCTAGCGCGCGGTTAAAATACACTACTGGGTTCCGTTCCCCAAACAAAAGCAGATGAGATATTATGTAATATGAGTATTAATGACAAATATTTTGATTTGACAGAACACGAATCTGATGATGAAACAAACGGTAAGTTATTGTGAGTTATATTATCAAACTGATCACCACTGTAGCTATACTTGATATATTGTTTGTCAAAACACTTTAACATTTCAACTAAATCTCACACCTATGTAGATGTGTTTATAAGAGAAACTGTTTATGTAAAATTAATCCCATCAAAAACATAAATGTGAAAATGCGAGCCAAGTTTAAGAATATGCGTTGTTGACTTCGCTGACAAAAGAATTGAGATCTAAATGGTTGCCAAGTTCTATAGGTAAACCTGAAATATGTTTACACAAAGTAGATAACTTAGGATAAATTGTAGCTTAAATTTTGACTTGGCTAGTTCTCAATATTTAAAAATAGTAAGCTACTTTTTAACCCCCGCCTCAAAAAGAGGGTTGGTATAAGTTTGACGTGTCTATGTGTCTGTCAGTGGCACCACAGCTCTTAAACGGGTGAACCAATTTGAATGCGGTTTTTTTTATTTCAAAGCAGATTTCCTAGCGAGGGTTCTTAGATATGTTTTATCAAAATCAGTTTAGTCGTTTTAAGGTTGTCAACCTTTTTGTTAGCTACGGAGGGAGCTTTATACTTCTGTCAGGGGTTACTTAAAATTTTAATACTATCGTACTTGTAAGATAACTTGTAACACTGCCGCGTGTCTAGCTGTACGTCAATATTTTTAAAGAATTCAGTACTGACGGTTCATAATAATAAATCTTGGCTACTGACTTCATAAACCAAATATTTTAAATATTACTTCATTAAGAAATGCACATAATTTTATATAGATAAATATGAATACTAATGATATACAAACTTTTAAATTGACAGAGAACGAGGCTGAAAACACTGGTAAGCTATTTGATCTAGTGTTTTTGCATTCGCTATTAAGGCACTTTACCATTGCACCTACGTTCACTAAGCTTCACTATGTATACAAGTGTGTGTGATAACGTCCACTGCAGACCACATAACACGTTCAGTGCCACCGACTCGCCCGGAGAGACCACGTAAATTTTATTCCAGCGCCGTAGACTCGCCCCGTGAGTTCAATCTTTTTGCTATTTTTTTTCAACGTAAAATGTAGGCGGCACCCGAGAAAACATCGTGAAAATCGTAGTGGTAATGAAAGTGTTAAACGCTACGTGTCTGTTGACGTTTTTTACACACGCGTGCTACACGTATCTCAAAACTACACACGCTATACACGCGCCGACAGTTGCCGCGTAGATTGTGCACGCAGAGGCAACGCACGTTAGCAGCGTGGGTCTATTTACTGACGGTCGTTTATATTCGTACATTCAACGTAATTCAATGGAAACGTAGACACACGTGATCTGATTCACTGTCCCAAGCAGCTAAATCAGTAGAACATCACCAATTTTTTACTTATTTTGTATATCAATGACAGCCTATATCCACTTCTCAACTTGATGTGTCTCTATTATTAAATGAAGTATAACCATATTTAGAATCACCAGAACCTGAACTCAGTACTGGTAAGTTTATCATTATTGAATTAGTTTTATTTTAGCTGTACCATTGAGGTTTACGAACTCTTCTACATTATCATATAAATTATATTTTGTCCCAATTTTTTTGTCAACTTATGTAGTATTTATTGAGTAAGTACTCTTATTCCTAAGAGATCTAAGAAATAAGTATATTTGCGGTATTTCTTCGAAATATTTTAGTAATTTTTAAAAAAATATGGCGTGCCTGCACTCCGCTTACGTTGAGTAAGCTTCGCTATGTATGTCCACTGCACTCCACTAATATGCCACGTGGTTGATGACGTCATTGATGCACGCGTTTCATGCTCAGACATGTCACACACTTATCTCAAGTCTGCGCACGCAATACACGCGGCCTACAGCTGCTGCATAACGCTATGCACGTAGACGCTATGCACGTTAACAGCGTCAGCTGACGGTCGTCTATGTGTTGGTAACGTCCTCAAACCACGCATACATACGTAGCGTAGCCGTAATTGACCACGAACATTCGTAAATTTAATGTAACCTCCGAATTTCGGACCCGTTCAGCTAGTGTAGACAGCGTGCACTGCAGTGCAACAGCGCCTTTACTCCGTTTATATCAATGACCTCAGTCTATCTATCCACTTCTCAACATGACGTATCGCTATTAATAAACTAAGTTTTAAAACCTTTAGAATCACCAGAACCAGAACCCACTACTGGTAAGCGAATAATTATCGAATTAGTTTTCTATAAATCCATACTAATATTGTAAAGAGATAAGATTTTTTGTTTGTTTGTAACGAATAGGCTCCTAAACTACTGGGCCGATTTTAACATTTTTTTCACCAATGATAGCTAAATTATCTCTGAGTAACATAGGTTATATAACATCACGCTACGACAGGCGGGAGCGGAGCATTAACCAAAGACGTAACTTATGGCGGGTGAAATAAGCCATGAGGAAGTCGCGGGAAGTTCGCCATATTTAATATAGCAATACCGTAGATATTGACAACTAAACTTTACCTTAATTTTTTAAACCTTTCCCTACACTTGCATTTTCTCTTGTATCGTGGATGCGTTTTCAAACATAAGGTCACATAAACAAACAGCCAGTCCCGGAATGACTATTTGTAGGCCATGCAAATATTTATTCCGTGCTGGAGTCGAACTCGAGACACGCAGCGCAGCAGCCGATTGCTCAGCCACTGTGCCAACCGCGTCCAAATTTTTCGTTGAAGTTAGTTTTTAAATATTATTAAACTACGTTGTCATTATGTTAATTTTTTTTATAATTGACATCAATGAACTTTTCTCTCGTCATTACCTAAGTTATTAATGAAATTATGCTCACTTTAGAACCGACAACCGAAGCTGCGAAAACTGGTAAACTATTACTTGCATCTAATTTATTAGAACTTAATCGTTTTTATTATTTTCAACTTTAATATAATTATTATTAATGATATTTATCCGAACCTTAGAACCTACAACCGAAGCTGCTACCACCGGTAAGCTATTACTTGGACCTAATTAATTAGAACTTAATAGTTTTGTATTACAGTAATACTCCGCTTTACGCGACCCCGTTATGCGCGGTTTCACTATAACGCGAATTTAAAATTTCGCGCTCAAATGCTTCGCATTACGCGAAAGAGTGCGTATTAAACATAATGTAGTCATCAAGTTCTCAATGGTCGTGGGAATCTCCACTTCCTCTGAACATTCTTCCTTCGACTTTGTTCTATGGGAATTCCCTCGTTCGTTTCGTTTGTTCCGTCATGTTTAGTTCGGCTGGCAGTCGTGTTTTAACATTTATTGGAGATACATACATAATTTAGCGCTACAAAAATGCCGTCTGAAATGAGAAAAGAGCGTAAAAGCGTAACTTTGGAATTGAAGATGAATGACCTCGATATACGCGAATTTCAGTTACCGCGATTTTTTCCGGAACGTATCCCTCGCGTAAAGCGGAGTATTACTGTATTTTCAACTTTAATATAATTATTAATGATACTTATCCGAACTTTAGAACCTACTACCGAAGCTGCGGAAACTGGTAAGCTATTACTTGCAACTAATTAATTAGAACTTAATCTTTTTTATTATTTTCAACTTTAATATAATTATTAAATATACTTATCCGAACTTTAGAACCTACAACAACTGAAGCTGCGAACACCGGTAAGCTATTACTTGCACCAAATTTTTTAGAACTAAATCTTTTTTATTATTTTCAACATTAATATAACCTTAATTAATGTTTAATAAATATTTAATATAACTTGAATTAATGATAACTTCTCCGAACCTTAAAACCGCCAGAATCTGAAGAAAGCACTGGTAAGCTTTTTGGACTGTTAATATTGCACGGTACACACAGTATACAGATATGCGCTTTCTACATTTGTTAATTAAGTTTAAAATTGCATATTCTTTATATTTTTATTTACCATTTACTCGACCGAAAGATTGAATTTCATGTAACACACAAATTTTATTACACCTATAATTTTCGAAAATAAATCAGACATCCCGTAAAAAAAAGCCTGAATTCAATAAAGTGAAAACTACTAACATAAATATACTTTTATATCGACAGAAACTGAGAAAGAAAGTTCAACAGGTACGTTACTTCTGAAATCTTCTGCGAAAGTTATTGTAAGGCACCTTAACCACAGATTAAATAATAATTCCTCCTTCACTCTAACTCTCTGTTTCTTGTAACTGACCTTCAAGATCTTGGGCTTTCATTTAATCAGTTTTCTTCGTACTATATCTTACTCTGTATGTAAAATATTGTCAAAACTTCATAACAATAAAAATACCAGCTTCTATTATTACTACTTCTATTATTGACCTACTGCAGTCAAGGTCTCCTCAAGAATTATATGAGGATATCAATGATGTTTAAGATAAACTTAGAAAGTACATATGAGTTGAAAAAATCGTATTAGTACTTGGCCGGTTCCGAACCCACAACCTTATTTATGAGACGCAGACGCCTTAACCACTGGTAATCATGACATCCACACCAGTGTTGTCACCTTGGTGGTTTTCCCACCAGAACTAGTGCAATTTCAAGGCTTCTAGTGGTTTTCTTTTTTTTTTTTTTCATTATATAGCCTTTTTTTGTGGGTCTTAGCGGTTTTTATAAATGCCATTATTTTTATCAGAAATAGAATAAAAGTTTCTGATGTGAATATTACAATTAATTTATTACCAAAAGATGTCATTGCAGATCTACACTCGAAACTTTACTTAAAACTGTGTGTGATATTGTAACAAAGTCCAAGTACTATCAAATCTTGTTTGGATTTGGTATAAAAAGTTCGACCAACTCACATTCTAATTTGGTCTATTAATGACAGCTAGTAATTAAAACTGAGATGACATCACAACCTGATTGATCTTCATCTTCAAGTTTGAATGCTAAAAAAATCTAGTCTATAAGTGTGGAAGTTTCCGCAAAACGAACAAACTTTTAACCTTCAATATTATCGTTTTCTGTGTTTCTTGTTGTTTATGCACAATACCTGTATCTTCTAATGAATTTTCTGTATGATTGCAAAAAGTATTTAATGATTGACCTCTGGGAGCTCTTTAGAGTAAGTAATGTGTGACTTATGGCCGGTTCCTATATAAAAAACGAATCGTTTAACCTACCAGTCGTAATACCTTTGAATGCTTGACTGGTCGTTTTTGAAAATTCTTGTGACAATTTCGCATGTAATAAATGCTTACAAAAATTATGGATAAGCCTACCCGTATGCTGAAAAATGAACTTCAATAACAGCGAAAATACGAAAGCATTTGTTTGTTACTGTGGTTACAAAACACCGGTCGGTAAGTTATAGGAATCGGGCATTAACTGTTTTACCAAATTGAAAGATTTATGTTTTAGTGAAGACGTCCTTGCATCTGCCGCTATTAAGACTCTTTGCTAGTGTTGCAAACAGCATTGTTTATTTTGCCTCGATGTAGCGTTTTCTTTATTTCATTTCTTTTGAATCTTGAATTTCTACAACACTTTTCAATGTGATATGCAATTTGTATGTCATTATTAACAAAACAGCGCTCTGTACACTTTTTAACTAAGATCTTTCTATGTTACCAATGTACAACAATTTTATGAATTCTTATTCAAAGGTCTACATAAAAATTTACCGTACTTATTTTAGCCCTCTTAACCTATTTCCCCATTGATTACAGAATCGTCATCATGCCAGACGCCTAGCGGAGGCGCCGGCGAGTGTGTCTCCGTCTACAACTGTCAAGTACTGCTAGACCTGGTAAACAAGAAAGGTCTCACGAGCCAAGAGATCGATCTGCTGAAGAAATCGCAATGCGGTTACATGGGGACTGCACCGGCTGTGAGTATCTGACCTAACATTACTGAGTTGCAAAGAGTCTGATCATGAATCACGTGACAATTTGGTTGTTTATGGATAGTCAAAATCAAAATCAAATCAAATCATTAAAAGTCAAAGCAGCCAAGACCTATCAATTAGGTCATTTACAGGCATTTTTAAATTGTCAAGAAGTAAACAGTTTGAAGTTTAAGGCTAATTGCTCGTTCCAAATCGTAGAGAAGAACGAGCAAGAAACTCCATGGACACTCTTTTCTTTCGATTTGGTTTTTTGCAAAATTTTACATGTAGTTTAAGACCATTAAAAGCCACGTCATAAACAAGAACAAAAAGCAGATTGATATAGTCGCCCCCTCTAAAAGGTGTGTCAGATGGAGAAGAATGGGCAAGAAGCTCCATACTTACTCTTTTGAAATCAACATTGGTATACAGAATTATAAAAATGCAATCAAAGCGTTTATTTCAATTAGGCCATTTACAGGCACTTTTGAATTGTCAAGAGGTAATAAGCTGGAAGCTCGTCCCAAAACGTAGGTCTCTATGGAGAAGATGTTTGTACCTTGCATGCCTTAAGAATATCTTTGTCTCCAGGAAACCAACTCAGCACCGAAAGTCATGGTATTGTATTTGTCTATAGGCGATGGTAACTATTTACCATCAGGTGTGCCGCCTACTTGCATAGCACCCGCTGAAATCAACCTTTTTACGCCACTTTCTTTCATTTCCCAATTTTTGATTTTCTCAAATTAAATATATCATATTGAAAAGCTTTGAAGTACTTTAACCATCTTCGGCCACGACCAATTTTTTGTCGGCCGTCGGCATTAGAGTATTAGAATTCATACGTTCAAAAAACAACAAAAAATCCGCCAAAACTCGGTCAAAACGTCTGTCGTGGGCGGAGAGACTACTGCGTTTAAGTTTATTTTAGCTTGTTTTCCTGCAATATCAATGCTACCGTCGTTTAGGCTTTATATCTTTTTTTAAACCTACAATAATGAAAGTCCAAGTTTGCTTAAAAAGCTTTCTTAATTTTAAAACAATACGAAGATTAATCATAATAATCTTTCTTTTCCTCTAGGTGTGCTGTCCAAAACAGGAGCCACAAGGAAACTGCTTCACCCCTGAAGGCAAAGTGGGACAATGCATCAGTTTGTATTCGTGCCCGCATCTCGCGAACCTGCTCAAACCGCCCGTGCCAAGCGAAAGCATAGCCTATGTGCAGAAATCCAAGTAAGTCAAGTAGTACCGAAACTCATGAAACTTGATCTTAAGGGAATGTACAGTCCAAATTATCAATAATATTATATAAGAAAGCTGGTGAAGGGGATAAGGAACTACCCAGCTAAATTGGCAAAATTCTTTTTGTATATGGCAGTCGACGGGGCCTGCTAGGGCCACTGCCTGCCAAGGTTGTGGAGAAACACGTAACTTAACGTTTGTGACAAAAACCATGCGGATGAAGTCGTGAACTTTGCGTACTAGATCTTAAAGACGTGATTTAATTGTATTTTCCAGATGCGAGGGGGTGGAACAGTACAGCGTCTGCTGCGGTCCACCGGACCGCAACCAGGTGAACGTTGGCCCATCACCGAACTGTGCTTCAGAAGTGTCTGCCTTCCCCCCTGACCCTCGCACGGAGTGCTGCGGTGTCGACAGCAGAGTCGGAAACAAGATTGTGGGTCAGTATATATATATTTTTTTTTTTTTTTCATTTGTACTCTCCAAGTGTATCTTGGAGATCACTGACATTGGTGGAGAAAAAATATCATGGGGAAACCTGGAATGTATAGTTAATATAAGATTGAAATCGCTACTCCGCCTTAAGCAAGCGTGGTGATCAATGCTCGCGCCTTCTCTATTTGCGAAGAGGCATTTGCCATGCAATCATAATAAGGCAGAAAAAAGTTCATAAACAAATTCCTTTATTTATTTATTTAATTACGGCACTCCAACGACTTATTCACTAATACATTTTTTGGGGTCCTGTTACATTCACATTCGTTCGTTGTTTCATTCCTTTAAAAGAAATTTATATTATTTACACAGTTTCCATCTTTAAACATACTACATTCACTAAAACTCAACCCTAAACCCCATACTTCACACAAAAAGCTAAAACATTAATACTAACTTAACATTTCCAGGTGGTAACGCAACAACGGTAGACCAGTACCCATGGCTGGTGATCATAGAATACACGCGCAATGGGCAAACGAAGCTGCTGTGTGGCGGAGTCCTCATCAGCGGCAGATACGTCCTGACGGCAGGCCATTGTGTTGCTGGTCAAGTACTGAGCATTGGCACACCGTGAGTTTTCACACCTTTAATATGATACCGTTTTTTCTTGAAATATTTGTCGAGGTCTTGGTTTGACTTTAATAAATGATTACGTATAATAGAGCGACACGTCTCTGTTTCTCGAAGGGTTTAGCAGTAACAGAGGTTGAAACTATTGTCATCAACACTTGGAATAGAGAACCCGATCATACTTACTTGATCTTTACTTGATTTGGAAGTTCAAGAGTCTAGTAATAACAAGGCAGTAAACTAGTTTTAAAATTACTTTCCGAAAAAAATGTCAAAGATTTTTTATCAAGAGGTTTTACATCCCACTTCTTTTCTTCATATCTCGTGCGCTAAGTAGTTAAGCTACTACTTAATATACCAATGGGCAAGAGTTGTAGAAAGGCTGATTCTTATAATGTACTCGTAAGAGATAACAAAATTGTTTTGTCCCCATCATCATCATAACATCAGCCACTGCCGTTGGCATCTACTGCTGGACATAAAGCTCCGCTAAAGCCACAATGACCGGTATTACCCAGACCACAATACCCAGCGATTTTCCGCAAACCTCACATCTTCACTATATGTACCCGTAATATAAACTAAAAATATATGTTTTCCAGTAAGAGAGTACGTCTGGGAGAATACGACATTTCTCACGACGGCCCCGACTGTGCACCAGTCGAAGCTGGTGGAATGGACTGCACTACAGGAGTCACGAAGATTGTCATCGAGAAGATAATTCCCCATCCGCAGTACAATCCTATCAGTCCTACTAAAAGGAATGATATCGCTTTGTTAAGACTGGCGGAGAATGCGCCCTTTACAGGTTGGTTGGAACTGATTTTCTTTTCAGACTCTCAACTATTCTAAAGCCATCGTTTTTGACTGAATTAGAATCTGCTGTGCTTAATAGCCGGATTTTAGCAATCGTATAAAACTTTATTTGGTGTTAGTTTGGCTAAAATGGAAGTCATTTTAACCAAAAAAATAATAACAATAAAAGAAAAAAAATATATAAAAAAAATGAAATAATAAATAAATTTTGTATAATCAACCCTCATAAGAGATTACTTCGGTTGGAAGTCATAGAAGTGGAAAACGGATTTATATCTTAGGCGATTGGTACACTGCCTCGCATCACGCAGCGTAGCATGGTGCGCAGCGACCGAGCTTTGGTAATCTGCAAGACTGCGCGTGAACGCGTTTTCGGTGAGTTGGAGTACGCGTGTTTTCTATACAAACGCAGATACTTGCACATGAATTACTAGTTAACTCGAGTTGCTAAGAACACGCACACCCGCGCTACGCTCCGTGATGCGGGTTGATTGGGTGATGTTGCCTAAAATTTCCTTTGTCTTAAGTATGATGACTAAACTGTGAAAACAATTCCAGATTTCATCCGCCCGATCTGCTTGCCAACCAAAGACCTGACTGTGCCGCCAAATATTCCAAAGAACTTCACGCTATATGCTGCCGGTTGGGGAGCCGTCAGCGAGAAGAAAGCCTACAGTAATGTCAAATTGCATGTGGAGCTACCGTACGTCAGTCCTGAAGTAAGTAGTCAAAAATTTCTCATCATCCTTCTATCCTTGTCTCAATTTATTTAAAGACAGCGCTATTGAGATTTCGACCATCAAGACACTGTTGCTTTTGGGCTCCATGTAAAACACCGGTATTCAGCTGCATCCGGATAGCCGACCCCAACATAGTTAGGAAAAGACTAAGTAGATGATGATGACTTTACAGCCAGTTAGTGCCTTGCAGATAATAGGTTACAGAAAAAAAACGACGGGTTGCACTCCGGGAGTGCCGGCAGAAGTGAAAACTTGAATATTAACGTTGTGCATTTTTGATATTTTGGAATGGTTAGGGAATAATTTTGCATGGATTGCTATAAATATCATTATAAAAGTACTATGTATATAACAGAAACCATTAAACCAAGGACGTGTACTATTTAGTCCATCCGTCCATCCGTGCATCCGTCCATTCGTCCATCCGTCCATCCTAATGGATGGACGAGATCCACGATTTTCCACAATTTTGCACGATTTTTCGTGCAAATTTTTCGATCAGGGTCACGTGTCCTGACGCGAGAAAAACAAGTGCACAACGCCGCTTAAAATTTTCGATCAGGGTCACGTGTCCTGACGCGAGTTTAACATTTTTTACCCAACGCCGCTAAAGAAGTTTTCACTTCAAAATATTTAAGTTCCGCTAAAATACGGCATTTCATGTTAAGAAAATCGTAGATTTCAACAGTGTAAAGCTTATTGCGTCAGGCACATGACGTCACAGCTTCTTCTCCTTTTCGTGTCGATTTATTCTTATTAAATTTTGTCTGACCAGTCTTGAGCAACCTGTACAGCTGATGCATATTCTTCCATAAATCTCGATATACATTTTTAACCTGCTTTATAATTTCACAGAGGTGCCAACCAGTCTACAGTCTGCCTGGTCGCAGTGTCCCACTATGGGATGCTCAAATGTGTGCCGGTGGAGTCACTGGCAAGGACTCGTGTAAGGGCGACTCTGGTGGTCCACTCATGTACGAAGACGGAAGAACTTACGAAGTCATAGGAATCGTCAGTTTTGGCCCGGTCCCGTGCGGCATGGAAGGCGTTCCTGGAGTCTACAGCAAAGTTTACGAATATCTTGACTGGATTAGAAGCACCATTGTCCCTTAAAATATCGTCGTTAATTGATCTATTTTGATTTTGATTATTTTGGTACAATTCTGGGACTAGCTCTTCTCAAATACAATCTTGAAGTTTAAATTGATAGAAAAAAATAAAATAAAGACTAATGTAGGATTTTTAAGCTTATAATAGTAGTATTAAGTTAATTTCTTCTTGAATTAGGTCACTATCAACGTTTACTATTGTCGTTTTAAGAAGACTTGTCCATTACTCAATTTCATATTTACATCAGAAATATATATTCGTTTACAAAGAATTGTCTTGTTTGTTAGGGGTAAGTGATGTATCTATGGGCGGTTTTTACCTTTGAACAATATCGAATTCAATTGAACTAGCTACCCTTTGAAACGGAGCGTCAATTTTATGATTTTGCTTATGTCTACAACCTCTCTGATATGACGTGTCACTATTTAATACTCTTATTATGTTTTTAACTCCAAAAGTGACTTTATAGGCTACAAAAAAAAAAAAAAAAACTTGAAAGTACTTGTATTAGGATTAGTTTGTGATTACAACTGGTGCGGTGTCTAAATAGAAATAGAGAAACAAATAAATGTACCTAAAAATTCTCCACAAATAGCATAAGTGTATAAAATGTTATTAAAAGACACGAATAAAATGGGCAAAATATGATTATCAAATCTAGTACTACTAACAACTATTGGCTTGCACCTTCCAACTGCTGGGCTTTAACCTTCTCCATAACTTCCAACTGTGTCAACTTTGTGCCTATTGGCCTAATTCTGTTCTGTCTCCTGCTTGTTTGGAGGGAAGTGGAAATTATATTTTTTCTTACTCCTCCGCTAATCTTTTCTGATTAATTTCGTTGCGAGATCCAAGATAGTTGAATCGTTTCTCTGGGACTCGTCGAGCTTCATTGTCTCGGCGCTTTTCTTGTGGTCGCCACTGTTGATTCTGGCTTACAGGAGTTGCAGTGGTTTGGGAACGGAGTGGCGGGCTTGTCCCAATTAAAAAAAAAACTTCCAACTGTTTCGGTCCACTAGCATGTGAACCATTAGCTATTTATTTTGTCTTGCTTGTATCTTCATCTTGGTTATTTTGGACCATATCGATGTTAAAAAGTGTATTCCGCCCGCCTTTCTACCAAGAAAATTTTGACTCTGATCGAGAGTGGAAAAAAATATTTCTATGTATGATTATAATATGCTTTCTTTACAAAATTTATATGAAAAATGTCAAAATGAATTTACATAAGAAAATTACAGTAGGTACATATATGTTTCTTAATCTAAGACGTCCCTTGGTACAACACTGCCCACAAGTATAGGTTAGCTTAGTCCAAAGGTACAATGGACTCTTTTGCCTGTGGATAAAAATTAAATTGATTAATTACCTCCATAAATATTATTACTACCGAGGCTGAAATATAGGATAATAAAATTATATCTTATGACATTGTGATTTGTTGAAAATAAATTGAACTTTACCAATCCAATCAAATAAAAAATGTTTTATTCCAAATTGCGAACACCGTCCTTGGGCACCTGTAGCACTTGCTCCTATGTTGTTTTGAACTTACCTTTGTTTTTGTGTTACGGTGCCCAAACGGGACCCTATTTCTAAGACCCACTCTCTGGCTGTCCGGTTATCTATCATTTGCTTAACCTTTTCCCAACCTTGTCGCGGTCGGCTTCCAGTCTAACCGGATGCAGCTGAATACCAGTGTTTTACATGGAGCGACTGCCTATCTGACCTCCACAACCCAGTAACTGGGCAACCCGATACCCCTTATTGTCAGACTTCTTGGCTTCTGACTATCCGTAACGACTGTCAAAGATCTACGAATGACAGCCGGGACCAACAGCTTTACGTGCTTTCCGAGGCACGGGGGTGTCACACCACCAACTTCCAAACTCCGGGCTGTTACTGTGAAATTCCAAATGGAAAAACCCATTAACACTTTTTCCCGACCTGTGAATCGAACCCGGGACCCCACGCTCACCAGTCGCACTTGCGACCACGAGACCATCGGGGCAGCAGCTGTCCGGCTATCTATCACAGGGTTATATCTTTTGAACGCCAAAAATTTCAAGTATCTGCCTGAGACACTTGAAATTTTCACAGATAAGTAGTACTTCTCCGGACTAGTTCGAGTTGATGGACAGAATGCGTAGTTTACCTCGTCTTCTTCTTAGTATTATTTAATTGTTTAATATTCACCTTCATTGTTTTCACATATAGAAGCAACATGAATATTGTAACCAAGATTTTGTAAAACCAAATTACCAAATTGAAGAAGAAAAAGAGTGTCCATGGAGTTTCTTGCTCGTTCTTCTCCATAGAGATCTATGCTTTGGAACGAGCAACTAGCTTCAACTTTAAACTGTAACTTCTTGACATTCAAATAAATATAAATTGAAATAAATGCTTTGACTTTCGACTTCGTACCATGTCCACGTAATATGTCCAAAAAAATAATCATTCGTTCTTTGGTTGGCGTAGTGGCTGAGCGAGAGGCTGCTGCGCTGCGTGTCTCGGCTTCGATTGCCGCACGGAACAAATATTTATATGACCTACAGATAGTTGTTCCGGGTCTGGCTGTTTGTGTATGTAAGTTTATATGTATGTAAACGTACCAACGATGCAGAAGAAATTACTAGTGTGAGGCAACGATAAAAAAAAATAGCCAGAACAGCGGGTATGATCAAAACAACAACACGAAAATATATACGATCACTGCTATTTTAAGCATCCAAGAAACATACTGTATTTAAAGTAAACAAAAATGACCCGTATAAAAAAACAGTCATAAACACATAGGTACATAACACCACGCCTGTATTCCCCGTAGGGTTAGGCAGAGGTGTACCAATGTACACCCACAGTTCGCCGGTATGTTTTAAATCCCATGTAACAGGAGGCGAGCGTATTGCCATTATCCGGGCACAGATCCTAACTCCGAGTTGCTACTGAGAATTTCGTAGAAAAATCCAGAAACAATTTTTGCTCGACCTGGGAATCGAACCCAAGACCTCTAGCGTAGCAGTCGAGCTTAGGATCACAAGGCTAATGAGGCAGTTAACAACAACACTGTCAACTGTAATATAACATCATCATATCAGCCGGACGACGTCTACAGCTGGACATAGGCCTCCCCTAAAGATAGCAACAATGACCGGTGCTGCGCTGCTCGCATCCAGCGATTGCACGTGACCTTTACCAGCCATTATTTTACACAGGTCGTCGGTCACGAGGTGTATCGACGCTACGACCTATATAAAACAATATCTTTCTATTATTGTGCTATAATAAGGCAAAGGCTTCTTCCCTTAAAGATAAGAAACGAGCATTAATCACCACTCTGACACTAGGGTGTATGAGGTCGTTAGACCTTACTGCCCACACGATAAAGAAGAAGTAATGAAAGACCACAATGGAACAACAAGCGTGGTGATTAATGCTCGTTCCTTATCTAAATGAGAAGAAGCATTTGTTGTTGCAGACTTATATTCAATACTAACTTCTGTGCGCGATTTTGTCTGCGGCAAATTTCATGTATCATCCCAAGGGAAACGTACCTAAAAGTATCCTATATGTTATTCCCCACTACAATCTATATCAGGGCCAATTTTCGTCCAGATCCGTTGAGCCGTTTAAGCGTAAAAGAGTAACAAACACCTATCTATGCATCCTCACAAACTTTCGCATTTATAACATTAGTAGCAAGGATAGTAGGACAAGTCCAGGTTTCCTCATAATGATTTCCTTCACCGAGATCAGTGATGTTCGAGATAAACTTAAAAATACATTTATGGAATAGAAAAAATCGCATTAATAGGTATTTGCATTACTTGGTGAAATTGGTTAGTGGCACGCAATTGCAACTAACAACAATTTTAACAAAAAAATAATATGGAATAACGGTTTATCCTTTACGAAATAAATTTGACTTTGGAATGTCCCAATCCATAATAACTCGGGATATTCCAAATGACAATCAAGTCAAAAGCGAAATTCTACTTTACATATACGAATAAGTGCACTATCATTATTTAGCACAAGCAATTAACTCGTGTCCTGCACTAGAAATAAAGAGGAAAATCGCTTGAAGGATTGTTGTGGCTCGATGGCCGTCGGGGTCTGTAGATAAAATATACAGGGCATGAACATCTATTTATTTGGTCACAGTGGAACTGACCACAGGCCGGCACGGACGGCTTTGAAGTGTTAAAATTAGTGTACTGTGAAACACTTAATTAAAATAAAAAATGAATTTGATATTTTTTGCTGTTTTCGCTACGTGCGCCTGCTTCGTGAATGGACGTAAGTTGTAGTTGTATATATTATCTGTTACTTCTTAAGTTACTACTCCGCTCCTGAGTGTTGTAGCGCGATGTTTTGTGGCCTATAAACCTTCCTCGATAAAAGTGCTAACCAATACAAAAAGATTTTTTCAATTCGGACCAGTAATTCCCGTGATTAGCGCGTTTAACCAAACCAACAAACTATGCTATAATACTCGTATTAAAATTATTATAGATTAAGATTTCTGTGACTCGTCCGTTGTTCTGCTTTGTGTTTTACAAACGAGATATTTTTTTTATTGAAAACTGCTGTAACTTGTCAAGCAGGTTTTTGATGTCCATTCAGGTTTTAGACTTACAGTACGCTGCACGCCAATGCACTAGAATTATGTAAACTAGTATAACTACTTCGAAGATGCTGTTGGAGTTACCATGTCCCTGTTTCACGATAATATATTACATATCTCGTTTAATAATAATTGAAGTATCTCTCATGTTTATACTTCTGCTCCTTGAGTGTCCACCTCCTTTCTAAACAAATCATCTTCCACACAATCTATCTACAGTTTCTTTAATCTTATTCTCGTAGCTAACAAAATTCTTCATTATCATCATCATCATATCAGCCGCAGGACGTCCACTGCTAAACATAGGCCTCCCCCATAGATTTCCAAAAAGACCGGTTGGAAGCGGCCTTTAAAATTCATACTTAAAAAAATATTTTCAACTTTATCCTCGACCTCACGCATTACATGATTGTAATGCGTGAGGTCGAGGATAAAGTTGTAAATATTTTTTATAATAATTATAATAATGACATCTTAGGAGGCTCTCTTTGGGCGGCTGGATCAAGGGCTTGATTCAGAAAGCGGTTCTCCTAGACACGGCGCGTATCGTTAGGAGATTCCTTTCTCAGGAGCCCTGACCACCGGTGGCTTGGACCCTGTTCCCGACGCCGGTGGGCTACTATTTTTTATATTTTTAAATGTTTTTTTTTTACACTAATATTTAAAAATGTAATTTAATGAATAAAAGAGAATAATAATTAATAATAATAATTTTGTCTATGCCATGACAATCGACTTCCATACAACTTTTCAATCATTCCTGTAATTTCTCGTCTCAGCTGTGTACTGCATCGATTCTTCGATCTTCATCTTCTTCATTGTTCTAGAAATCAATATTCAAACTCAAAACTTTCTTTACTACTTCTTCTCGTATCCTCGAATCACAATCCCATACCATGACAACCGGCGGCATCTATACAACTTCTCAATAATTTTATTCACCACATATTCCTCTTAGCGTCTTCATCTCTTGCCATTTCTTTACGACCTGCCTGCCAGTCTGTCTGCTTGTCACAATTCCCCTGCATTACGACGATTCGACGACACGGTTGGCGCAGTGGTCGAGCGATCGACTGCCGCGCTGCGTGTCGCGGGTTCGAATCCCGCACGGAACAATTAATATTAGTATGATCTACAGATAGTTGTTCCGGCTCTGGTCGTTTGTGTATGTGAGTTTATGTGTTTGTAAACGCACCCACGATACAGGAGAAATTCCTAGTGTGGGGCAACGTTAAAATTACAAGCCTATTATACCGTAACAACCATTTCCCATATAACTCCTCAGTCATTTCATTCACCACACATCTTTCTTAGCATTCTCATTTCACCTGTAGGCTATATCGTTTCTTTGATCGTTCCACATTCCTGTATTTTAAAACTTGATTAGGACATGTCCCTCAAGCGTCCATTGCAATACACACA
This sequence comes from Caradrina clavipalpis, assembly GCA_932526535.1. Classification (NCBI taxonomy): domain Eukaryota; kingdom Metazoa; phylum Arthropoda; class Insecta; order Lepidoptera; family Noctuidae; genus Caradrina; species Caradrina clavipalpis. The sequence goes on from OW052111.1 coordinate 10,540,949, forward strand.
CGCATCATTTCGCTAATACAAAGCTCTCTAGGATAAAATATACTATTTATGTACACACCTATATGCAAAACAATATATGTTCCTGTTCCTATATGCAAAACGGTTATTTTACCAGGCGTTATTCCTTTGAATGCTTCACAGGTTGTTTGTGAAAATTCTGGTGACAATTTTGAATGCAAGAAAAATGTTTACAAAAACTATTGATATAACCCACCCACGACTGACCTACCCGTATGCTGGAAAATAAACTTCAATAACAGCGAAAATATGAAAACATTTGTTTGTTACTGTGGTTACAAAATACCGATCGGTAAGTTATAGGAATCGGGCATGAATCAGAAAATAGTGACTTCATTTGCGTGAAAGGCGGGGAAAATGGTGCCTATATTTGGACATATGAAATTGAAATTCCCGCACATAAATTATGGAGGAAAATAATAAGGAAATTGCATCGTCGCTATCCAGAAACGGAAACGTACTTGCACCGCTGCAGGCCATTAATTATTTTCTTCATAATTATCCTGGTCTTGCATATTTTCTTATTTTACATTTACCTTGTAAAACGGACGACAAAATAACATGCTCGGGGCCAATTTAATTTAGTTTAAATGTTAGTGATGTCAAAGCTATTTATACGTCACCTTAAAATTGATAATTGACTTTAATTGATTGACTTTTTTCACAAAACGCATCATTGTGGAACTTTGACATTTAGTATCGCGGGCTGTTTATAAGAATAAGTTGAAACCCAATACATTGTGTTGTAATATATCAAACCGGTTTGATCAGTGGACGCTGCTAAAATAGCCAAGGAGCAAATAAACAATGTATTCTTCATCTTGACTTGCAAATTCGTTTATTTATTTTTTATTTACGATGCAATCTTTTTTTATATCAGCACATAATACGTAATCCTTTGACATTCGACAATACAGTACAGTATACAGGATGACTTTGAATAAATGCGACAAAATGAAATGGGAGCTTCAGTTACAGTAACATAGTAATTATTTAATGTTTTTTCTACAATCTAAATTGTTAAAAAAAAAAAAAAAAAATCGTTTTAAAATGGCCCATTGATGTTGTTATCTTCATTTAAATACAAATTATCGGCATTCCAAAAAAAAAAAAAATATGCAAAATAAATAAGAAAAATTAAAGTATCAAGAAATCTCGTCCGACTCATCGCAGTCCTCAGTAATCGTCGTGGAGTACTACAATGTTATTAAACGTTGCCGTTCATAGCGGTCATTTACCTAATTTATTTGCTAGTGTAAGATAAGTATCGCGCGACGTTGCCAAACCTCGCGTGTGCGCCAGCGCAATGACATCCCTTCCCGGCGACCGCCCCGCCGCCCACCCTTCCTTCGTTAATTAGTCGCCCTAAAACGTTTGTAGGTCACGGTCGCGCGCGCCTTCCGCAAATCCTACTTTACGTATCGCGAATAATTCGTATTGTTGTCTTGTGTTTGTGTAACAATGCCTAGGACGATACGAAATAGTCGTGAACCGTTGACCAACGTACAGTATCTCGATATTGTCGTGTGGCACAACACAGTAAGATAAAGACAAACAACAAACAAAGTGAATACGGTGATAGGTAGATAGGTCGCGGCGGCCCGGCCCCATAGCATGGCCGGCACGATCACCTGACCTAACACCGTTAGACTTTTATTTGTGGGAAGAAGAGTCCGAAACTTTAGACGAGCTAAGAGACAAAATCATAAGTGCATTTGAAACTGTGAAATCACAAACATTAGTGCTATTAAAACTTAAGGACAATTTGCGGCGCCGTGCTCGATTGTGTTTACAAAACGGTGGTGGACATTTTGAACAATTATTAAAATACACGTAAGTTTATCTATTTAATTTATTGTAAATACTTAATAATTGTTGTAAATACCGTGATTTCAACTTTTTAAATACGCCAAAAATACAATACCTAATTGATTTGTTATTGTGACAAACATTATTCAGATTATACCTAATACGTTATCATTGTTTTACTATTTACTTTTATTGTATTTTTTATCGTTCTAAGCCGACGAAAGTATGAAGGGAAATTTAGTTTTAAAGAATCCCGCTGCGCGGGCGCGGCGGCCGGGCTGACGGGAGGCGGAGCGATTCATTCATAGCGAGAATGTACTTATACTCGTATCGTGGCCGCTACCTAGGTACACGAAAACGGTAGTGCGCGAAATTCTTTGATACTTGAAATTTTTTAACGTTTTTCGTAACACTAATAAAAGTTTATTAATTTTTCTTTTGGTATGTTCAAAATTTTCTTGATAACACGTAATATTGTATAGTTAAATTTGTCGCATCTATTCAATGTCATCCTGTATATTTTTAACTGTGAAAGATTATTCTACAGAATATTCTAGATAGAAGAAAAATATTAATTGCTATTCTACTTATATCCTAACTAATATTATTAATGCAAAAGTTTGTGAGGATGGATGGATGTATGCCTGATACTCTTTCACGCTTAAACAGCTGAACGGATCTGGATGTTTGGCACATACATAGATTATAGTCAGGAATAGCACATATGATGCTTTTATCCCGGAAAAATGTAGTATCCCCGTGGATAATACTCGTATATAAAGTATGACGCGTACGAAGTCGTGGGCAGTAATTTGTTGTAAATGAATCAATAAAATACACTGTTTAAACGTATTATCATATAAGTAATCTATTTGGATAATTGAGGAAAATGGCTCTTGTTTATTCTGAGCCTCAGCTTTATTATAAATAATTCATTATCTATTCTTTAACATAATTCGAAGCTTTTGAAAGATTATATGCATCCGATGACGTCATAGTTCAAAGTTCAGTCATATTAAAACATTTTGTGATTTCATAGCGAGCAACCACTAGCTGAAGAGTTTGTTTGAATTGTTTGTTCAAATTCCTGGAATTGGTCCGATTCTGAAAATTCTTTCACCTATACGAAGCTACGTTCTCTCTGAGTGCTATTGGCTATTTTTTACTGTAAAAAGCAAATTAGAGATTCGTAATTCACGGAGGCTTACGCTAGCTGAATATAACATCGGACTCTTTTAGTTCTCCTATGGACACACATACACATACATAAACTCACGCCTTTTTCCCATAGGGGTTGGCAGAAACCACGGACCGCCACCTGCTACGATCCTTACACACCAAACCACCAGTAGTTAGTACAGCAGTAGTGTTACGTGTTGTGTGTTGGTAGTGTTAGTGTTAGTTCAGTTGGTAGTAGTTTAGTTTATTTGTCACCTATGGACAAATAAACTAAATATCATTAGACTAGACCTTAAAGGAGTAGACAATTTGAGACTTGACGCTTTAGAAGAACACTAAACATTGTGGAACTGGACGTAATAAAGGACTGAACTTTTAAATCTACTAGACATTGTGAGCCTAAATGAAATAATGCTATTGCCACTTAACACGGGCATAACCAGAGGGGGGTTTTGGGGTTCAATCCGATACTAAAACTTGGCTACAGCCATCACCATCTGCCTAGCCTTTTCCCAACTATGTTGGGGTCGGCTTCCAGTCGAACCGGATGCAGCTGAATATCAGTATTTTACATGAAGCGACTGTCTATCAGACCTCCACAACCCAGTAATGGGTAATACGATACTCTTGGTAAGACTGGTTGTCAGACTTTCTGGCTTCTGACTAACAGTAACGACTGTCAAAGATCTACAAATGACAGAAACAAAACTTGGCTACAGCCGACCCACTTAGTTATTTTACAACACTCCAAACGAACACTCTATCAAAATTTTACAATCAGCAACAACGACAAAAAAAAACGCACTATTGAGTTCTGAATACACGTATTAATACGGCAATTGTTTTTGGTATTTATTAGAGGGATCTACAGACTGTGCTGCTCAAATGACTGCATATCCTCCGGAGCCAAGCACAGAATGCTGCGGCGTTGACAGCAGATTTGGAGACAAGATTTTTGGTTAGTATTATACGTTTTTACACTTGTACTGTTCACAATAGTTAAATAATCACTATGAACAAAAGGCGGCCTGTACGGCTGAAAAAGGGTTTAAAAATTGTCCTCACAAATTGAAGTTTTATTTTCAAGAAACTTGTGATGATGGACTAAATCAAAGGATTTTGGCAAGCATTTACGTGAACAGTTTGAATCTTTTAGTCTTCTTTCAACAATTTGATGCTTGTTTTAAATCCTCGCCGAAAACCGAAGATTGTTAAAAGTTTACCGTATATATGTTTTTGTGGGTCTGTCTATAATATCGTAGCTTCCAAACGGCTCAATCGATTTTGATTCAGTTTTCCAAAAGGCTCTTGTTGTTTTTCTAAATATGCTCTCCATCAATACAAACTGCCTTACTTAATATTCCAGGTGGCAACGAGACAGCAATAGACGAGTACCCGTGGCTGGTAGTCATAGAATACGTGCAAGGTGTCAAAACGAAGCTGCTGTGTGGCGGGTCCCTCATCAGCGGCAGATACATCCTGACAGCAGGCCATTGTGTTGCGGGACCCATACTGAGTTATGGGACGCCGTGAGTTTCAATACGTTTTTCTCTTTACAGTAATGTTCTGATAGACAGACAAGTCAAAGTCAAATATTTATTTCAATTAGGCCATTTACAGCTAAAACTGCCTCGTTAGCCTAGTGGTTCTAAGCGCGACTGCTACCGTCCGCTGGAGGACTTGGGTTCGATTCCCCCAGGTCGAGCAACAAGTTTTATTGGGTTTTTCTATAAAATTTTTAGTCGGTGTCTGTTTGTCGCCTGTATACCCCGAAGGGTTAGGCAGAGGTGTAAAAATGAAAACCCACAGTTCGCAGGTATGTTTAGGTCCCATGTCATAGGGGGCGAGCCTATTGCCATTAACCGGGCACAATTCCAAACTCCGAGCTGCTACTGAGAATTTCATAGAAAAACTCAACAATATTTTTTGCTCGACATTATGGTACACACTTGTGCACCATAATATCTCGTGCGTATTTGGCTAGTACCTATCGAGATTGGCCACCGTAACCAAAATTTGGTCGGGACGATATTATTATGACCTTAAAATGTATGTTTCCAGTAAGAGAGTGCGTCTGGGAGAACACAACACTACGAACGAAGGGCCAGACTGTGTGCCGGTGATACCAAGTGGCCTTGACTGCAATGAAGGAGTCACGAGGATTCTAATTGAGAAGGTCATCCCCCATCCAGAATATGATCCCTACAGTCGTTTGAAGAGGCACGATATTGCTTTGATAAGACTTGCGGAAACTGCGCCGTTTACAGGTTGGTTGGAACTGATTTTATTATCAGTCTTGAGGTTATGGTGAGAAAACAGAAACTAAACTAATATATAGATGAACGAAGACATATGTTTATACTGATATAAAGGTTGCTAGGCCAAATAGGCCTGACAAAGGTCGCTGGATGCGGGCAGCCCAGTACCGGTCATTGTGGTTATCTTTAGGGGCGGCTTATGTCCAGCAGTGGACCTCGTTCGACTGTTATACTAATAATGATGATGAGGCCAAATCTTTGGGCCAAATAGTTGGATTCTTTCAATACTTTGGCTCAACCAAAGTATCGAAGGATATATTCTGATAAGAGATTTTTTGGATTAGGAGAACAGTCTTGTCAATAGAAGCCAATGCTGAACAGGTTTCCATCTTACACCACTTGTAAAAGTTCATAAGATGATTGTTAGTCTTAAGCAAAACTGCTAAACTGTGAAAATATGTTTAGATTTCATCCGGCCGATCTGCTTGCCAAAAATTGACGTGACTGAGCCGAAGAACATTCCAACGAACTTCACGCTGTACACAGCCGGTTGGGGCGCCATCAGCGAGCGTATACGCGTCAGCAGAATCAAATTGCACGTGGATCTACCATACGTCAGCCCCGAAGTAAGTAGTTACCAGGTTATCAAGATCCTTCTTAATGACTGCGTCAGCGGATGGTGTTGTCGTACATGAATACTGGGTCAAATATAAAAAATACATAAATACCTATATATTTGCTATCGACACGATAAGAAGAAGACCATTGTTATGTCCTTATCCCATATTTGAGATCGAGGCAGCATGCCTTCTATAGAATGTCGTTTAAATATCTGCATATCTTAGAAGCCAGGACTTAGGCGGTTAAATTCTATGTCAAATATGAATTTATCAGTTCATATGAACTTTCTAAGTTTATTTTGGACTTCACTGACATCGATAAAGAAACTACGGTGTCATTTTGTTCTATTCTATGTTCTTGACATCAATTAACTATTATTTCACCATTACTGTCAATGAGACCAATATACGCATTTTAGAACCGCCATCCGAAGCCATACAGCCATACATACTGGTACAGTCCGCGAGGCGTAAGCTTTGCACTTGTGTGAGTGATTACCAAAAGTAGAGAATTTGTGCAGTCAAAACCGGTGTCAACCAATCAAAGACAAAGACATGTCGCACACTAGGCTGACGTCACACTTACACTATCTGAATGGGCACGCACACAAATGCAAAGCTTACGCCTCGCGCACTGTAAGCTATTACTTTTTAACCCCCGACGCAAAAAGAGGGGTGTTATAAGTTTGACGTGTCTGTCTGTCTGTCTGTCTGTCTGTCTATCTGTCTGTCTGTCTGTCTGTGGCATCATAGCTGCCGAACGGATGAAGCGATTACAATTTAGTTTTTTTTTGTATTAAAGGTGACCTATGTGCGAGTGTTCTTAGACATGTTTGATGAAAATCGGTTGAGCCGTTTAAAAGTTGTGGGGGTGAAAGTAGGGAAGAAAAACCGAATGTCTGTAAATATACTCGAGTGGGGTCTCAAACTTAACAAAATCGACATCATAATAAGTAGGTACCTATAAAAAGTATAAAATAAAAAAATAAATTAAAAATTTAAAAAACCCCCAACACAAAATCCTAAGTTCCCTTTAAAAAGTAAAAAAATAACAAAAACAGTACGTCACGTTGGGGGACCGATGTTGCATTTAGGATACGATCGTCCCGAGCGGTCCCCCAACTTAGGTTTTTGTGTTGGGGGTTTTTTAAATTTTTAATTTTTTTTTTATTATTTTATCAATTTTATTTAGGGGCTTTTATCGAGAGATATCTCAGCCCCATCGTGCCCGTTTACAGTGGTTTGACTATTTTTTCTAACCACAGTACTATCAGCGTCAGAGAAAAGGAACCCCCCAAGACTACGGTTATACGGTTTGATGTCATTTCTAAAGGAGGTTCCTTTTCTCTGACACTACATCCAAATCAATATGAAAATAAGAGCTATTCATGAAGAACAGCAACTAGGTGGCACAACTTTTGCTGTTAATTGGAACTAATGTTATCGAACATCCACAGAACTGCCAACCAGCCTTCAATGCGCCTCGTTTCAATCTTGAACTAGGGAAGTCTCAATTATGCGCTGGTGGAATCAAGGGTAAAGACACCTGCAGAGGTGACTCTGGAGGCCCGCTCATGTACGAAGAGAGAAGATCATACCAAGCCATTGGAGTCGTCAGTTTTGGAGCTGAACACTGTGGCATGGAGGGCGTTCCTGGGGTCTACAGCAAAGTATACGATTATTTGGACTGGATTAAGAGCACCATTGTGCCATAAATTGCTTTAAACTCTTCGGCGAGTAGTTTGTGTTTATTTTCATAAATCCGTAACCGTAAGCTTTAAAATTATGGAGAAAAATAAAGACTAATGACTATCTATACTGTAGATTTTAAAGTTTAAAATAAAGAGTGTAAAAAGGCACTTAATCATTATCATCATTTATCAGCCTATAGCCGTCCACTGCTGTACGTAGGCCTCCCCCAAAGAGCGCCGACCAAAAAGCATAACAACGCCAAAAGATACAGCGATTTTCCCATCATTGCAAAAAATAATTTTGCTCAATGTGGCTTAGTTTGATGGGCTCTGTGATATGTCTTTTTACGTCCCGTATAGAATTAATTTCTTCTTGAATTAAGTTTACTTTCGACATATAATTATTGTCGTTTTTAGAAGACTTGTCCATGACTCAATATCATTTACACCAGAAATATAGTTCCGTTTATAAAGAATTGTTTTGTGTGTTTTATTTATCATGTTACTTTGCATCTACCTACTTACCTGAATTTTAATTATAGTTGTAGAAAATAGGTAATTAAGGTTTCGCGAAAAAAACATCACCTCTAACAGACATTAAGGCGAACGAAGTCGCGGACATAAACTAGAATTCAATAACTTCTAGTACCTATGCATAAAACATACAACAGAGAAAATTAAAGCTTTTAAAAATAGGATAGAATAATTTTGGATATTAGGATTAATGCATTCAAATAAAAGAAAACGATCAATTGTATAGAATTAGGACATTCCAAGAAACCATACGAAACCACACATAATACCAGTTCTAAGCATAACTTCATCCTGAACACTTACTTAGCGTAAGCAATTAGCTTATTTTCTGAACTAGAAATAAGGAGGAGAATCGCTTGTAGAATTGATGTGCCTCGACATTCAGGCGAAAAAAACATATTGGGTATTAATTTAGCCAATCACAGTTGGTCTGATCACGGAGCGAGCCGAACGGGTTATTAGTACTTGTGTATAATGCTGTGGTCCCAATTAAAATTACAAATGAATTCATTATCTTTTGCTGTTTTTGCCGTGTGCGCCTGCTTCGTTCGCGGACGTGAGTTGTTTTTATTTTGTTTAGTACTTTCAATAAGTTTATAATAAGTTTTTGTATATTACATCATTCATTCATTCATTCATTCATCATCATTCTCATCATCGGGTTCCAGTCAAAGTGGATGCAGTTTACAATCTGACCTCCACAACCCAGGTAACACAATTCCCCTTAGTAAGACTGCTTGTCAGACTTTCGGGTTTCTGACTACACGCAACGTCTTTAAAGTTCTATGAATTGCAGATTTTTTTTTTATTATTTTCGTAATTGCCAGGACATGGTGTTGGTAAAAAATAATATTTAGAAAATTACTGCGACCATAGCTGATCTATTGTGATCGCTGCTTTTGAGGTCAGAGATCACCACCAAACCTAGCAGCTGTGATGAACTGTAGGATAGCTTTTGGGACACGCAAACCATTCTGCTTACAAGTGTATGCATACAACAGCCATAGTGGTATAAATAACAAAGTAAGCCTGCATAATCAGTCTATTAATAACATTTAAAACTTGTTTTCGTCAAATAATAAAACCGTTTTAAAGTTGCAAGCTTTGAACTTCCATATTTCTGAAGGGTATAAAGTATGGTGTAAAACAAATATATATCGCAATAATAAGAAGACCATGTAAATGTCGGCTATATTAAGTGCCTATGACACACCCGATAAACACAGTTCAGATTTTTTTTTAGTATATTCAAGCATTATATCGATACGTAGATATGCTGCGTACAGACGGCGGTCACGTTGCATTCACTAGTGTCTCTTCCTACCTCATTCTCTAAGACAATATCATTTAAATACATTTAACGTTAATAAACATTAACGTTAAATGTACAAGTAATATTTAGCCAACCTTTGAAGACGTACAATGAATACGATAACAGCCTTATTAACTAATAGCTAATATTTTTTCTCATATCTACTTATGTATTACAGAAACAAAACCATGCCAAACTCCTAGCGGAGGCAGCGGTGAGTGCATATCGCTCAACAACTGTCCAGCACTGCAACAAATCAATACGAAAACTTCCACAAGCCAGGACCTTCAACTGCTGAAGAACTCACAGTGCGGATTCCAGGGGAATTCACCGTCTGTAAGTATCTGCAACATTACTGACCTTTACAAAGAGATTCTTTTTCATAAAAAAATCAAGTTTGCTAAAAAAAGCTTTTTATTATTTGAGAAAACAACATCATCATCATCATCAGCTTATAGCCCGTCCACAGCTGAACGTAGGCCTCCCCCCAAAAGGCGCCAACCATCCCAGCCCTGGGCAGCCCGCATCCATCCTTCGTCTAAATCGTCGGTCCACCGTGCAGCAGAGCATCCCACACTGCATTTCCCTAAACGTGGTGTCCGCTCTAATACGTGTCTGCTCTACCGATTGTCCATCTGGAGACATGACCGGCCCACGTACTAACTCTGCGAGTAATGTCTGTGACTTTAGTTCTCTGGTAGATGAGATATAATAACAATAATCTCTCTTTTCCTCTAGGTCTGCTGTCCAAAACAGGAGCCCCAAGCAAACTGCTTCACTCCTGAAGGAAAGCCTGGACAATGCATCAGTTTGTTATCATGTGCTCATCTCTCGAACATGCTCAAACCACCAACGCCTAGAGAAAATTATGCCTATTTGAAAAAATCCAAGTAAGTCGATCTCCGTACATGCCCTTAGTAACTCGTCTCAAAATTCTACCCAGTATAGTAACAAAGAAATTCAAATCTATTTTATTTGATTTACTCCATAGTATACTATCTTCTATTCTCTGTGTATTTAACACATTCATTTCACACACCATTACGCCTGTATTCCCCGAAGGATTAGACAGAGGTGTACCATTGTACACCCACAATTCGCCGGTATGGTTTAGCCGGTGTGACGTACAAACGTACACCCGCAATTCGCCGGTATGTTTTAGGTCCCATATAGTAGGGGGCGAGCCTATTGCCATTAACCGGGCACAAATCCAAACTCCAAGCTGCTACTGGGAATTTCATAGAAAACCCAAAAACACTTTTTGCTCGACCTGGAAATCGAATCAAAGACCTCTAACGTAGCAGTCGCGCTTAGGAGCACTAGGCTAACGAGGCAGTCTCTTCTATTTAGAGCATTACAAAAAAAAACAATGATTAACTTTTGTAGATGCGCGGGTCCGGAGAAGTACAGCGTCTGCTGCGGTCCACCACCAGATCTCAACCTCAACCGAAAGATCATAGCTCCATCTATAGACTGTGCTGCTCATGTGTCTGCGTACCCTCCTGATCCTCGCACAGAGTGCTGCGGTGATGATGGCAGAGTCGGAAACAAGATTGTGGGTCAGTATATTTTTACACACGATGATCGGTGACCGATTTTTTGTCGGAGAGAATGAAACATGAATTTTAATATACCAACGCGTCCTACAAAATGTCAGTCCCACGAAACTATGGATCTATTAAAGTGATCCGATAATCGGTCCTACAAATTGTCGGACGAAGTTTGTATTGTGCAATCGAGTGTTCCCATTTATCTCCACAATTGTTCATGACGATTTATAGACGGTTTTCTACTCGTATAAAGGATTTGTCATTAATCGGAAAAAGTCATAATTAGTTGTTTAAACTCCAGACCCCGCGACAAAATAAAAAGAAACCGGTTCGTCTTGAATGATGGCGAGGACTAAGGAAAGTCATAATTATACTACTTTACAGTCGAGGGTTTAACAGATATTTGTTTAAATATTTTTTTTATTACAAAGGTTGTAATTAAATTGGACACTTGCCCCATTGACAGCGATGCGTACGAGTTTTCTGATGCCATATGATTTTCATTCTTTCTTTATTATAAATTGTACAATGTAATTATATTATTATTTATAAGTATTGTGTCTTATGTACGTACTATCTTAGGTTCTACTTTTAGGTTCATTATCATTTTAGAAGTTGTAAATTAATAAATAAATATACACACATAAACTCACGCCTTTTCCCCATGGGGGTAGGCAGCAACCACAGAACGCCACCTGCTACGATCCTTACATACTCCTTTCGCCTTGTTCACGTTCATACATCTGATCATACAAGCACGCCGGTTACGAGTACTGCGCACCCGACCATTCTGAAGAACCTCACTAATGTAATAAATAAAATTTGAATGTTCCAGGTGGCGAAGCAACAGCAGTAGACCAATACCCGTGGCTGGTGATCATAGAGTACACGCTCGGCGGCGGAGTCCTCATCAGCGGTAAATACGTCCTGACTGCAGCCCACTGCGTTTCTGGGAACGCACTCAAAATCGGCCCGCCGTGAGTTGAAACCCTGTTTCCTTTATTTGTGGCTTTCGTAGACGATTTAGTACAATCCTAGCTATATTCCATGCGGTGTTACCAGCATTCAGTTATTTTTTTGGTAACTGCTTCGCTTCCTTTGGTCTTAGCGTGATGTACGGACGCCAGCACATCAAGCTTACTACAGTCTGTCAAATTTCTTTAATAGATTTTTAACTTGATCGCTGTAGGATATGGTCCAAACTTGATTGCGAAAATTTGTCAGTTTCGGGTAGCTTGATGTGCTGGCGTCTGTACTATACGAATAAACTTTCTTTTTGAATCACTCTATCCATGGTTGAAAACCGCATTAAACACCAGATCCTCTTACAGAGGGACAGACGGCGGAAAGCGATTTTATTCTATACTAAACAAAGAGCAACGCCAAATAGCTATGGTGGTATTACTTCCCCGGACGAGCTCCTTCACAAAGAGTTAAGACAACTGTTTTGTGTCACTAATATAAACATATTTTTTCCAGTAAGAGAGTACGTCTGGGAGAATACGACATATCTCACGATGGCCCCGACTGCGCACCAGTCGAAGCTGGTGGCACGGACTGCACAGATGGAGTCACAAGGATCCCCATAGAGAAAATCATTCTCCATCCGCAGTACGACCCTGTCAGTCCTACGAAAAGGAACGATATCGCTCTGTTGAGATTGGTGGAGACTGCTCCGTTCACATGTGAGTTGGAACTTTATGGCATATAAGTTAAGAAGTACGAAAAATTTAGACATTAGCGAACCTATCGTGTTTGTTACACGGTATGAAAAAGGCAACATCACATAACCAGCATTTGCACCAGCCATGATATCTCTTCACCACCTTTGGTTGACTGGTAGAGAATACCTAAGGCATTAAGTCCGCATTTGTACTTTTGTTGCATAAAGTTTAAATAAACAAATAACCGTTAACTAGGTATGCTCATCAAACTAAGTAAATATTTAGCAAAAAATATTGCTGGGAAACAATTTTTTTCGTGAAAAATATCAGGTATACCGTAGCAGAAAAAGGTGATCGTCATAATAAGTAGGATGTGTGGTTTTCGGAAACACTGTCTGTTTCCATCCGATTGTCAACTACCAAAATTGACTCAAACTGAAAGATTTCAGAATTTAAGCCATTATATACAAAACAAACAAGGGATTAAAGAAATTTAACTCCACCTAAACGTAGTTCATAAAATGAAAAGTAATGGGTAAAAAAAAATGTTTTAGACTTCATCCGCCCGATCTGCTTGCCAACCAAAGACCTGACTGAGCCGCGGAATATTCCAAAGAACTTCACGCTGTACGCAGCCGGTTGGGGCGCCGTCAGTGAGAAGAAAGCCTACAGTAATGTCAAATTGCATGTGGAGCTACCGTACGTCAGTCCTGAAGTAAGTAGGCTTCAGAGGCTCTGGCTGAATGAGCCGAATATATTTTTTGTTTTTTGTTGTTGGATTGTCGAATTAGGTTAGCCTGTAAGGACAATTTTAACATGTATTTAAATAAATAAATAAATAAATATTAATAAACTCTTAGTTTATTAATATATTCGGTGTATTCGGAAGAAGTTTACGCTATGAGATACATGCTAGATTTAAGATTAAGGGCCATCACAAAATGGGCGGCTTGTCGCCGTGATAACACGCGGCTTTGTCGTTTGCATCTGGCGTCTTGTCACCGCGACTAGACGCGGAGCTGTCTTTGTCGCGTGTCGCCTAGTGTGCGCCTGTAGTTACGTGACTACCGCTGTCAAGTAAATTAAAATAGATATCCTACTTATATAATAGATGGATGTTTGTTAGCCTTTCACGGTTAAACGGCTGAACGAATCTGGATGAATGGCACTAAGATAAATTGTAGTGTGGAATAACACAGAGGATATTTTTAATCCCGGAAAAATGCACGGTTTTCGTGGGATAATATATCATATTTGACGCGGATGAAGTCGCGGGAAAAAGCTAGTAAAATATAATACTACATTCTGATTTAGATCAGACCAGATGTATGAACGTGGACAAGGGGAAAGGAGTATGTAAAGAACGATCTTTACATGCTCCTTTCGCCTTGGGGTTAGGCAGAAACCATAGACCGCCACCTGCTACGAAGCAGGTGGCGTTCTGTGGTTTCTGCCTAACCCCGTGGGGACAAAGGCGTGCATTACACAACAGGAGTTTCTAAGGACAACGAGAATAATCGATTACTACACATATATTATGTACAATTTGCAACAAAAGTCTATTAACACCCTAGGTACTTAATTTACATATCAAATGACAGTAAATTATTTAATACACTGTTAATCTAATCAGTATTTCTTAGAGGTAAATACCTAACAACAACTATTAAATAAATTAAAAAGTAATTAAATTATTAGATTTATTTATTCGTATGTTTTATTGAAAAATGTCTTTGAAATTGAATATAAATGATTCTCGAAATTGTAGGTACTTATTAACTATAGATTTTAGACCAGCATGAAAGATGGAATTTATAAGGCAGATGTGAGTGGCAACGCCGGTCGGTCTTGTATGACCAGATGTATGATCCTGGCTGGACGAAGCGAAAGGAGTATGTAAGGATCGTAGCAGGTAGCGTTCTGCCTACCATGCGAAAAAGGCGTGAGTTTATGTATTTTTTGTACGTAATTTTAATTTCGCCTCAATAATATTACGTTTAGGAAAGACCTTAAAGAATTTCTTTGGGGTTTCATTTAGGTCCACATGAGCGAAGCCGAGGACACAGCTTTCTATAAATCTCGATAACATCTGATCCAACAACATACAATCACGCCTATATTCCCCGAAGGGTTAGATAGAGGTGTACCAATGTACACCCACAGATCCATAATAACCTATTTCACATTTCAACAGGAGTGTCAATCTGCCTACAGTATGCTTAACCGCAGTGCCCCACTGTGGAAGGCACAGATGTGTGCCGGTGGAGTCTCGGGCAAAGACTCCTGCGCTGGTGACTCTGGAGGTCCGCTTATGTATGAGCACAAGGGAGCCTATCAAGTGATTGGGATCGTCAGCTTTGGACCGACACGCTGTGGCGAGGCTGGCGTTCCTGGGGTCTACAGCAAAGTATACGATTATTTGGACTGGATTAAGAGCACTATTGTGCCTTGAAAAAAACCTCCCTCCTCTCCTATAGTTCCCTTTAATTGTTTTAATTTCGTCATTCCTTGCGCTTGTCCAATGTTACTTCCAGTCGGTGCAACACGTTTTCTTCTTTATTTACTAAATAATCCATTTTTATTTTCTTTGGCGATAAGTGATGGAAATTAATTTTGATTAGTTTGGTACAAATCTGTTTCCTGCTCTATTCAAGTATAGAAAAGAAAAGACTAAAGAATACTGTTTAAGCATAATGTACGTAGTATTAAATTAATTTCTGTGTTTTAAAAAGACTTGTACTTAACTTCATTATTACACCAGCACCAATAAAGTGTGAGTATATTATATGAAGGTGATTCGTTTGTTATTTTGTACCTACGTACCTGAATAGTAATTATTGGCCACCAGAAAAGGTATTGCAAGAACATATCCGATATAGCAACGAAATTATCTGCAAATTTTACAAATATTCGCAAAAAAAACATTAATATCTTCTAGCGGATATGCTCAAAACAGTAACGGGATTGGTTAAAAAAAAAAACAAGCATATATACAAGATAAGACAGGGGTGGCGAACCCCTGAAAGCGTGAAATTGGAGAGAAAAAATCTAAGTGTAACTCGAAATTTATGTACAATAATTGTAATGTTTACTATTTTATGCACCTAATATTTATATTTAAAAAGAAAGATTACTGCGATTTATGCTGTTGCAAATTAGACTCGATAACATACATAGAATTGTCAATAATTGGCGTGCCTGAATTGTTTCGTCGTGTGCGAACACTGACACGCGTATCATTGGTTCGCCATCTCTGATAGGTGCAGTTTTTCATCCTCGACAAATTTCAGGTTTTCATTAAAGACTAGAATATTTAAAGGAAATTAAGACACTTAATAAATCATTATTTACGTATGACAGTAGATATTTCAGAATCAAAAACCTTCTTCAAAGAACTAGAAGCGACTAGATCACAGTGTGCGTGCGAATTCATAGCCCCGCCTGCCTAAACCCAGCAACACGATGGCTACTCCGAATTCGAAAATCACCATCTACACAAAAAATAAACCATTTTTTTTTTCACTAGCATCACACAGCAATCACTAGGTAGCTTAGTTCCCGCCTTGAATTTGACGAGTATGCAAAACTGTACCTACTTAACACATCCGATAACTTAACTGCAACTAAAGGGAAAAGGATTTATTGCATAGGAATGGACAATTCCAAGTACCTACCTGTATGAAGTCATAGATTCATTTTCCTACTATAATCTATACCAATAATATAAAGAGGTAAAGTTTGTGAGGTTGTAGGGGGTAATCTCTGGATCTACAGAACCGATTTTGATAGAAGAATGGTTCAAAATCGATTTCGGGCTTTCTATGGAGAAAGCCACGTTATTTGTGAGAGTGTCATAGGCTATATAACACCACGCTACAACGCACGGGAGCGGAGCAGTAACCAAAAGACGTAGCTTAACGCGGGTGATACAAGCCACGCGGACGAAGTCGCGGGCAGTTCGCTAGTAAGTAATATTGGTAATATTATAAATGCGAAAGTTCGTGAGGATAGATGGATGTTTGTTTCTCCTTCACGCTTAAACGGCTGAACGAATCTAGATAAAATTTTGGACAGAGATAGACTATAGTCAGGAACAAGACTTATGCTACTTTTTACCCAAAAAACGTACGGTCATCGTGTGATAATGTAGCGACATCTATCGCACAGCATGCGAACTACTACGGCAAAACTGTCGATGCCTAGATCGTGCTATCAAAGTTCTCCGCGACATTAGCATATATACTAAATCCCGTGAACTACCGTCGGGCAGTAGCCCACCAGATACAACACCTGTCTGGTCGGAGGATCCTCCCTTTTCTATGGAGGATGAGAAACTTTACACCCTGTTTCTCATTCCTCCAAAATAATATCAACTTTGACACGGACGTAGTCGCGGGTATAAGTTAGTCCTATCCTACTACTATTATAAAGGCGAAAGTTTGTATGTATGGATGGATGTTTGTTACTCTTTCACGCTTAAACGGCTGAATGGATCTGGATGAAATTTGGCACAAAGATAGATTATAGTCTGGAATAACACATAGGCTACTTTTTATCCCGGGAAAATGTACGGTACCCGTAGGATAACACATCAACTGTGACGCGGACGAAGTCGCGGGCAGAAGCTAGTTATCAATAAATGATTTACAATTAATCATAGATACTTACTTAACACATCTAATTTGCTTATTAAATCATCTGTCCAAGAAAGGAAGATGAGAATTGCTTGCAAGTAAATAAAACATATTGGGTATTAGTTAGTCCGTTCACAGTTGTTCTGACCACGGAGCGGCACGGACGGGTCGACAGTGCTAGTGTATAATGCTGTGATATATCTCATTCAAAATTTAACATGAATTTAATATTTTTTGCTGTTTTTGCTGCGTGCGCCTGCTTCGTTAATGGTCGTAAGTTGTTTTTTTTTTAATATAATATTGTGAATTTTACACACCATTTTATTTATCAACAATTGTACCAGAAAACGTATTTATGTAAATACTGCTTTGAGTAAATTTTTATATATTTGAATACAGGTTTTGATAATTTCAAAATCAAGTAGGGGAGAGCGGGGCTACAAGTTCCGAATTTTGTTTAACCTCAAAAAGTGTTAAGAATACTTGATTTTAGAATTTATTCAATGCGATTAAAATCAACTTTTATATGTAACTTTGATATTAAGACAGGTATTTGGGTCATATATTGCGAGATTAATTTTTTATTAATTTTTTAATGCCTAAAGTCGAAAAGTAACATCTTACCCCAACTTGGGGCAAGTTGTTAACAAGCCGGGGTAAGTTGTTACCATATCTGTTGAAGCTATTATTTGTAAAATAGAAAAGAATAAATGGTTAAACCAGGTCTGTTTATTTGAGTAATAACCAACAATTGAATAGGTAGAAATTAAAACCACTCATAATTAATCTTCAGAAGATTTATCAGAATCACAGTTCAATTTCTCATAATTTCACAATTCATACGTAAGTTCATTTTTCCTACCACCAGTTCTTACATTCTTGACACTAAACCCATTCTTTTCCAGAAAGCGAATTACAGTACCTATCACAGCACACTAGATAATAATACTCTAAGCTGTCCTCTTCATCATCATCATATCAGCCGCAGAACGTCCACTGCTGGACATAGGCCTCGCCATAGACTTAAAAAAAAACCGGTTGAAATCAGCCTGTATCCAGCGTCTTCCTGCGGTCTGAATCAGGTCGTCTGTCCACCTTGTGGGTGGACGTCCTATGCTGCGCTTGCCGGTGCATGGTCTCCATTCACAAACAACTGTCCAACTGTCCGTCAAACGACGTGTTAAACGACGTTAAACCTGTCATTTAACTGACTGTCTCTTTCCTTTGCCCTTTTCTTTACATTTTCCCTTTCCTTGGCCATTTCCTTGCTTTGTTTTACTCTTCCCTTTACCTTTATTGTTTTTTAATTCTTCATTGTTGATACTCACTTTCCTCTTTTGCTCTGGCTTGTTTCTCAGAAGTATCAGTTAAACGGCGGACTTTCTAATACGTCTCTTATTTGTTTAAATCCTTGGTGGTGCTTTCGGAAAAGGTCGTACTACTTCTGGATAGACAAGGCCTTGATCTTCAAGTTGTTCTTCTATGACACCAGAAGAGGCATTCAAATTAACAACCCCTGATGGCTCTGGCCTTTTGATCCTGTGACACAGAACCTCGTGTTGATTTACTGGTATAAGTCCACATGCAGCAAAGGAAAAAAAGATCCATTATTGGTATCAATGAATTGGGGCAAGTTGTTCCGAGGTCACAACGTGCCCCCGAAAAAAGGAACATCTAGCCCCCATTCACACCTGTTGGAAAAAAAACGACATATAGGAATGGTTATGAAACATACGTAATTTACGCATAGTGTACCATAAAAATACATAAATCCTTGCATTAAAACACTGCAACACTAAAGGCTAATTGTTAAAATTCGTGAAATAGACCAAAAATGACAAGTACAAAAATATTTACTTACGTGAACCAGTGACGCACGTGCTGCAGTTCCGATAATCCGGGAACATTGGCCTTTTTAACTGGGCTGCCATCGGTGCGCAGCGGCTTTCTATTTCACGACGTGTTTACTCAATATATTTATCTCTTTTTCTCGCGGAGTTATATCAATCGGAACAACTTACCCTGGTAACTTCTAGCCCCGCTCTCCCCTATAAGATTTTGAAATTTTTTGCATAGATCAGATGAATAAATCACTTATCTATGAATAATTGGTCGCCTCCTAACTCCGAGCTGCTACTGAGAATTTCTTAGAAAAATCCAATAACACTTTTTGCTCGTCCTGGGAATCAAACCCGAGACTTCTAGCGTAGCAGTCGCACTTAGGACCACTAGGCTAACGAGGTAGTCGATTTAGAGAACCGCAATCTACGTAATATTAACCATATCGAATTTAAGATTATACTAGCTTCTGCCAGCGACTTCGTTCGCGTAGCTTTAACCACCCGTCTTAAGTTACGTTTTTAGTTACTGCTCCGCTCCCGAATAACGTGATGTTAAATAACTTATAGCCTTCCTCTACAAAAGGACTAACCAATACAAAAATATTTTTTCAATTTGAACCAGTCGTTCCTGAGATCAGCACGTTCCACTAAACAAACAAATTCTTCAGCTTTATAATATTAGTATAGATGTCATTATATAGAAAAAATATACAATAAAACATCTACACGTAGCTCACGAGGTTACCAGCATGTCGAATGTAGACTTAACTATTATTGTGCCGATTGTCGTGTCAGTAAATTGTTTGATGGCGATAAGTTTCGACCAACACCTATACTTGCGCTACATTCAAATTGATATTCATTTATCGCTTGTCACAGGTATATTATCAGTTCGTATGATTAACAAGAAGGAGCATGGATGGGTTTTAGTCAGTAAAAGTTAGGGTCCGTGGGTTACGCTCCCAGTCGTCGAGGCACCTGTGGTTGACGCACCCGATTCGATTAATTTGATATCTTTTTTTTATTGTGCTTTTTCACTTAGTACAGTAAACGAAAAAAGTGTTTCATCATAATAATAAAGTATTTTTCCTTGCTAAACAAAAGTTATCTATCACATAGCAGAGAGTATACGATCGCAACTTAACCTTATCCTTACACACCTTTAGTGAAAAGTGATGATTTGCTTGTACATTTATATACTATTTTGTGTTATTTTTTAAAATATATATTTAAGGTTTCACAGTAGATTATTAATACGTTGAAAAAAAAAACGATACATTTCACATTCAGTTATTTTGAAAGCTTGATTATTTTGTTATTGAAACTGACTGTTATATGTAGCTTAAATTATTCTCATTTGTTTGGTTACACAGTTTGATTATGTTTAATTATTATTGTTACAAAAATGAAAATAATATTTCACTATGTATAAACTTAGTTGCTCTGCAGTAATTTTTAAGACTGTTTTTTTAAAATCATTTTCTTATTGTATTACATGTGAGATTTATTATTTAATTAAGTTAAATGATTTTCTTGATTATAGGTGATGAAAACTGTGATAGGTATATAGTAAATAATTTTTTTTACTAGTGTTCTTATTGAGTTATATAAATAAAGAATAAAAAATTAATGAATCTTAAATTTTTCAAAACATACTACCAATATAAAAGCATTTGTTTGTTTTAAATATAATTATGATTTTTATGTTATACATTATACCAACAATATACATTTAATATTTTTATAAAACAGTTTTGTGCCTGACGTTACATTTGATCAAAAATTGACTTGAATTAAATAAATCGAATCGGGTGCGTCGACCACAGGTGCCTCGACGACTGGGAGCGTAACCCACGGACCCAAAAGTTAGACACTCCCTCCCGCCCCGCCCAGGGCGGGAGGAGTTATTTGATGATTTTCCATCCGAAAAAACAAAAAGCTATTAAATTCTGCTTTACTATTATTAAATAACTACTAAGATAATTGATTATATTAGGTGGCGAGACGATCTGGACGCGTACCACGAGGGCTGGTTCGAGGTGGCTCAGGAAAAGAGCAAATAGAAGGAATTGGGGGAGGCCTTTGCCCAGCAGTGGAACAATACGGGCTAAATAAAAAAAAACAGTTACAATTTTAACGACAGATCACTTTCTGAGTTTGGTGTTGAGACGACTGCACCTATTATAATGTTAATGAGACGTGACGACATAATTTGATCTTTTAACTTGAATGCTAATTAAAGAAACAAATAAAATTAAAGTGTCTGTTTGTGATGTCAAAATAACAGCTTTTACCTAAATGCATATGAATGTTTGTAACACGGTACGCATATGAAAAAATGTCTGTTTGTTTCGACTAATATCCGAAACGCCTAGACCGATTTTGGCGGATCTTCCACTGGTATTAACCCACTGTTTTTATTTTAGAAAAAATAAATAGGGTTAACCCAAAGAAACAAACAGCCCGCAGATGGTTACCTGATGGTTTAAATGTCGGTTGACATTCATGAAGACAAAGTCGCGGTAATAAGCTTGCTAAAATATAATAAACATGGAAGTTTCCTCAAAATTAACAAACTTTTAACGTTACGACACGTTACGTTACGTTACGTACTGTTTAGTTATGTTTTAATACGCCGAATACCTGTATCTTTTTGTGACAAACAAAAAAGGTAACAAATGATTGACCTCTAGGAGTTCTTTGGAGCAATGTGAGAATTGCGACTCAGTTCTGTCAGTACTCTAATTAACGCTTTTTTATCGGATGTAAATTTTTTTTATGTATGTTCGGTAATAACTCTGTCATTTAATTAAAGCGGTTTGGTTTTTTGTTCTCTCTCCGATCGTGTCGGATAGCCTTCCCATCGGACTATGAGAGTAAGGGAAGAGGGAGTGCACCCAAGTTTACGCTCACACTTGTGCACTATAACATCTCCTGCGAACTTGGCTAATCTGCATTAAGATTACCCGCCGTGGCAGGAATCGGTCTGGAGAAATATATTTTTTAACCGCCGATTTAAAAAAAAAGGTATAATAAGTTTGACATGTCTGTGTGTCTGTCTGGCACCGTAGCTCAACGGGTGAACCGATTTGACGGCGGTTTTTTTTATTTGAAAGCGGGTTTCCTAGCGATGGTCCTTAGATATGTTTTATCAAAATCCGTCATCCGCAAAATGAATATGACTTATTTTGCAGAGACTACTTCATGCCGAACCACTAGCGGGGGCAGCGGCGAATGCGTGCCCATCGTCGACTGTCCAGAACTGCTAGATGTGTTAATACGAATCACTACAGGAAGTAACACAGACCAGGACATTGCACTGCTGAAGAAGGCACAATGTGAATTCCAGCAAGGAAAACCGTCTGTAAGTATTTCCAACAGTACCCATACTTTAGCCAAATACGAAAAACCATCTTTAACAACAAACATCAAAAGAAATGATTTTTGTGGGATATAAAAGTAATATTATTTAAAGTTAGATTGGCACGCTGCCCCGCATCACGGAGCGTGGTGCACGGCGACAGAGCTTTGGTGCTGTGCAACACTGCGCGTGAACTCGTTTTCAGTATGTTGAACTACGCGTGTTTTCTATACAAACGCAGATACATGCAAACAACGTAAGAACACGCACTCCCGCGCCTCGGTCCGTGATGTGGGACAGATAGATTTCCAAAAAGACCAGTTGAAAGCGGCCTGTTTTCAGCGTTTTCCAGCAGTCCCACCTTGCGGGTGGACGTCCTACGCTGCGCTTGCCTGAGCGTGGTCTCCATTCGAGACCTTTGCAGCCCCATCAACCATCACTTCTGAGTGCCATGTGTCCTGCCCACTTCCACTTCAACTTGCTGATTCGCTGGGAAATGTCCTTTCCCTTGCATAGCCCTCTCTCCATAATGCTTCATCTGTCCCTATAATATTCACCCAATAAATTCCCTATCTTCTAAGAGACACCAATCAATTTACTGGCTGTCTACAAAGCGTCTCTTGAGAATAACAGAGAATGAATTGAGCGTCATCGATTACATCTATTATACTACGCTCTTTGATTTCCCAGACAGAGATTTTCTTAAATAAAAATCACTCGAGAGGCTTACGAGCGCTTTTATCTCGTCGAGTTTAACTTTTGTTTGTTTTGCGTCATTATTCAGCCGCGATGCCGTTTTTAACCGACGAAGGAAAAAGGAGGAGGTTCTGAAGTCGACACGTATATTTTATTTTCATGTATGGCTGTCATTCGTAAGTCTTTGACACTAACAGTCGTTACGGATAGTCAGAAGCCGGCAAGTCTGACCACCAGTCTTAATAAGAGGTATCGTGTTGCCCAGTAACTGGGTGGTGGAGGTCAGATAGGCAGTCGCTCCATGTTAAACACTGGTATTCAGCTGCATCCTAGACTGGAAAATAGACAGGAAGGCGAACCCGACATAGTTGCAAAAAGACTAGGCAGATGATTTAAGGCTACAATTTTTTTTTTACAGCATTGTCCGATTTCGATAATTTGTTTTTTATTGGAAAGCGTATACCTCAAAGTTGGTCTTATTAAAATTTTAAATTAAAAACCCACCATTTTTAATTAAAAGAAAAACAGTTTTTCCTCAAAGAAGTATAGTATAGACTCGTATCTACATACTGTTTTTGAATGACAAAGTATCTTAAACAGTTAAACAATTATAAGATTGATTCATTTCTTATACTAAATACTTTTAATCTTTCCCTTCCAGGTGTGCTGTCCAAAAGAGACTCCACAAACGCATCTACAACGAGATAGTTGCTACACGCCTGAAGGCAGCATCGGACAATGCATCGGCTTGTATTCGTGCCCGCATCTCGTGAACTTGCTCGACCCACCTCTACTGAATGAAAACCTAGCCTATGTTAGGAGTTCCATGTGAGTACACCATTTATATTTACCCGACTGCGAGAGAAGGAGGGTTATGTTTTTCGAGAGTATGTATGTATAATTGTTTGGCACGCTCTGCAGCCTGAACGGCTCAATGGATTTTAGCTTGAGAGGTGTCGTTAGATTTGTATTTACTGTGAGAGTGACATTGGGTATATCAAAATAAAAAAAAGTAAAAAATAAAAAACAGTAATTTAAAAAACTAAAAAACCCGACTGCTTTTTTAAGTACCTATTTATGAAAAAGCCCTAAAACAAGAAAGTCGTTGTACCCGATTGCACTTAAAATTGTAGCAGTCGGGACCCATTCTAGAAATGGAGGCTTAGTGTATTGAGAGCACATACCTATATTACATTGCAGATGGTCCAGAATGGGTCCTGACTGCTACAATTTTAAGTGCAATCGGGTACAAAAACTTTCTTGTTTTAGGGCTTTTTCATAAATAGGTACTTAGAAAAGCAGTCGGGTTTTTTAGTTTTTTAGATTACTGTTTTATTTTAATAAATTCTCACCAAGACGCAACGCGACGCGACGCAAAGCGAGGCGACGCAGCGCGCACTTTTTAATTAAATAGAGCTACCTAAAATATAACTTTGTTTACTACATGAAAAGATACACGTTTCATTGTGACAATTTCATAGTGAGAGAAGCTGCAATGTATTCTGAATTCAATGAAATGTGTGTCTTTTCGCGTAGTAAATAAAGTTATATTTTGAGTCGCTAATCTCCAGAACTACTGATCCGATTTTGAAAATTCTTTCGCTAATAATAATCTGCTTTATCCTTTGGTACTAAAGGTTACATCTTATAATCAAACGAATGCCCGTGATCTGTAAGAACACTAACAAGGACGCGGGCAAAAGCCAGTTTAAAATAAAAAAATCGTAGGGTAAGATTTCCCTATAGGGTACCTACTAGACACATACAAACACTGCTTATTATAATAATACAAAATACAGACTCAAGGAAATATTGCAATAACATTATTAAACCTGTTAGACTAGTTAGGAATGTCAAGGATTAAATGGTACCGTCATAAACAATTTCGAATATGACAGTACCTACTGCTGCATTTAAAAAATCTTTGAAATCTGTCCAGAGGTTTAAAGGTTAATTCGTTACTCATAAAAATATAATTGTAAAAATAATTCAAATGACCATAGGCAGCGGTGACCGCTTAACATCAGGCGAGCCGTTAGCAAGTTTTCCAACGTCAGTGGTATAAAAAAAAAAAAAAATACAAATCTTTCCTCTTTATAATATTAGTGTAGATAATATTTGTAAGTAGACAAAAAAATAACTAAGATTTTGTAACTACGGATAAATATCAGATTATATCACTAACCTGTTCGTACAATTGAGGAAAATCGTTATTACTTATTTATGTCCTTCGCATCATCATAAATTATACATTATTATTAACATGATGATGATTTTGAAACATTAATCTACAGCCTACAGAGAAGTCTACGAAGATGTTTAAAAGTTGTATCTTAACTTTACCTAATTCACAACAACATCATTCCATCACGCCTGTATTCCCTGAATGGTTAAGCAGAAGTGTACCAATGTACACCCACAGTTCGCCGGTATGTTTAGGTCCCATGTAATAAGGGGCGAGCCTATTGCCAATAACCGGGCACAAATCCAACAAATCCCAACTCCGAGCTGCTACTGAGAATTTCATAGAAAGCCCCAATAACACTTTACTCGACCTTCGAATTGAAGTGAAGACCTTTAGCGTAGCGGTCACGCTTTGGACTAGACCAATAGGGGAGTATACTATAGTACGGTTTCTTCTGCCGGGGCTGCGGGTTGTTCGAAAGAGATACCACGCCCCCGAAACGCAAAGGGCACAAGAAGGACCATGGATGGGTTTTAGTCAGTCAAAATCTCCCTCCTGCCCGCGCAAGGCGGGGGAAGTCATTTGATGAATTCCCATCGGTAAAAAAAAGTATGGTTTCTTTGAAACCAGGACTCAACAACTTCGAATTCCATTTCCCAGATGCCAAGGTCCAGAGCAGCAGAGCGTCTGCTGCGGTCCACCTCCACCGCCGGTCAGCAGCCCAGAGCCCATAGACACATCGTCAGGCTGTGCTGCCCAAGTGTCTGCGTATCCTCCTGATCCTCGCACGGACTGCTGCGGAGTCGACAGCGTAGTTGGAAACAAGATTGTGGGTCAGTACGTTTTGTTTTTATTCGTGTACTGCGTGTTTTTACCGTGTACTGTTTATAACTCCTCATCACTATATGCATGCACATGGGAGGCGGAAAACAGAAGAGTGGCGGCGTGTTGTGAAACTTGCCACCAACACCTGAAGTGATGACCATGCAAGGGACACCTTTAGCATCGCAACAGATGGGCCATCGTCTGGTCGGGAGCACCGCACTCGCACTGGTGTCTGTGGAATCTATAATCCCCACCATTTCGCTAGGTTGAGTTTGCAGCGGCCTATTTTTTTTCTAGTTTGGAAATTATCAAATGACTTCTCTCGCCCTGGGCGGGGCGGGAGGGAGTGTCAGGCTTTAATTGACTAAACCCCAACCGTGTTCTTACTGCTCTATGCATTCCGTGCGCAGTCTATTGAGAGCTTCCATAAGCCTAAGTTGTATAAGCTAAACTTTCATCTTCCAGGAGGTACGGAAACCACAGTTGACCAGTACCCATGGCTGGTGATTATAAAATACACGCAATTCGGCGAACCGACCACGTTGCAATGTGGAGGAGCTCTGATCAGCGGCAGATACGTCCTAACTGCGGCACATTGCGTCACAGGAGTAATACTGAATCGTGGGAAACCGTGAGTTTTAATGGCTTTTATATTCTATACTATACAAATATTATAAAGAGGTAAAGTTTGTGAGGTTGTAGGGGGTAACCTCTGGATCTACAGAACCGATTTTGAAAATTCTTTTACCCATAGAAAGTCTTTATATTTGTTAGTGTCATATGCTGTATAACATCACGCTACGATCCACTAGCAAGATCTCGGATTATCCCAAAAACAAACCAAAATCTCTATGAATTATTAAGTACTAGCTTTTGCCCGCGACTTCGTCCGCGTGGATTAATAGTTCCCGTTCCCGGGGGATTTCCGGGATGAAAACTATCCTATGTCCTTTCTCGGGTCCCAGACTATATCTGTACCAAATTTAATTGAAATCGGTTCAGTGGTTTAGGCGTGAAGAAGAGACAGACAGACAGACAGAGTTACTTTCGCATTTATAATATTAGTACGGATTTAAGGATTAGGATTCTAGCCTAATATGACCTTCACATGTTATTTTTCAGTAATAGTGTTGTTCTGGGTGAATACGACACTTCTAATAATGGTGGACCGGATTGCGTAGCAGTCGACGGCGGAGGTGGCAATGACTGCACTGATGGAATCACCGAGATTGGAATTGAGAAGGTCATTCCCTATAACCAGTACAACGCTACCAGTAAAAGGAATGACATTGCTTTGATAAGACTGGCGAAAAATGCTCCGTTTACAGGTTGGTTGGAATTGATATTAGTACTAGACTTAGATGAAGGCTTGCCATTTCTGGAGTCTGTGCGGCCGGTAGCTGACGGCCGCATAGGTTGACGGGGCCGTCTTGTGATAGTGACGGGTCAATACCTGTCAAGGTGCGTAAGAATGCTCAGATACCCGTGCCCCGGCCAATGGTAGTTGGAGGAACACCGTGGGGTTTTAGTCGACAAGAGTCCGACTTCACCTATACCCCTCCGCCTTCCCCGAGACGGAGGCAGTCCATGAGAATTTCCCCACGAAATAATAAAAAAGGCCAGAAACAGAGACTTAAATTGCAGAAGAATGAAGTAATTTACGGTCTGCCTGAAAAATATTATCGATCTGTGTGCGACTAATTAAAACATAACACTGCCAAAAATATATATCGGACTTAATGCCTTAGGCATCCTCCATCCTTAAGCATAAAGTAGGGAACTTTTAAAAGTGAGCGCGTAACCTGAAAACATTGAACAATTAATTGAAATGTGTTCCATTACTGATACTGAACTACTAAAAAAAAACGAACTTTTCCTGTATAGTGCAGATATTCTTTTCATTGACACTATACAGAATATATTCAGGAGCTAATCCATTTCGCAAATCGTAATACAGTAATAGACTAACTAAGATTTATTTTTAACCCCCGACGCAAAAAGAGGGGTGTTATAAGTTTGACGTGTCTGTCTGTCTGTCTGTCTGTCTGTCTGTGGCATCATAGCTGCCGAACGGATGAAGCGATTTCAATTTAGTTTTTTTGTATTAAAGGTGACCTATCTGCGAGTGTTCTTAGACATGTTTGATGAAAATCGGTTGAGCCGTTTAAAAGTTGTGGGGGTGGAAGTAGGGAAGAAAAACCGAATATCTGTAAATATACTCGAGTGGGGTCTCAAACTTAACAAAATCGACATTATAATAAGTAGGTACCTATAAAAAGTATAAAATAAAAAACGTTGGGGGACCGATGTTGCATTTAGGATACGATCGTCCCGAGCGGTCCCCCAACGTGACGTATTTTTTTGTTATTTTTTACTTTTTAAAGGGAACTTAGGTTTTTGTGTTGGGGGTTTTTTAAATTTTTAATTTAATTTTTTTTAGACTTCATCCGGCCGATCTGCTTGCCAACAAAAGACTTCACTGACCCGGAAAACATTCCAAATAACTTTACACTGAATGTGGCCGGTTGGGGCGCCATCAACGATTTCATACGATCCAGTAACATCAAATTGCATGTGGATCTACCGTACGTGTACCCAGAAGTAAGTAGTTACAAATTTATCACCATCCTTATGTCCTAATCTCAATACTAGCTATCTGCTAGCGCCTTCCTCCGCGTGGCTTATTTCACCCGTGTTATGTTACTGATCCACTCTCATGGGTCGTAGCGTGATGTTAAATAGCCCATGTTACTCAAGAATAATGTAGCCATCTGTTGGTGGTTGACAGCCTCGTTAGCCTAGTGGTTCTAACGCGACTGCTACGCTAGAGGTCTTGTGTTCGATTCCCAGGTCGAGCAAAAGTGTTTTTGGGTTTTTCTGTAAAATTCTCAGCAGCAGCTTGGAGTAAGGATTTACATCTGCTAACGGCAATAGGCTCGCCCCCTATTACATGGAAAGTATGTGTACATTATAATCCTTTGGGGAATACAGGCGTAGGTAATGGTATGTCCTTTCTATATATAACCTGCTTTATAATTCAACAGGATTGTATACCTAGCTACTCAGTTCCTGGCCGCACCCTTCCAATAGGGAATACCCAAATATGTGCCGGTGGAATCAGTGGCAAAGACTCCTGCAGAGGCGACTCTGGTGGTCCGCTCATGTACGAAGACGGAAGAATTTTCCAAGTGGTCGGGGTCGTCAGTTTTGGACCATCACATTGTGGAGCTAAAGGCATTCCTGGGGTCTACAGCAAAGTATACGAGTATCTTGACTGGATTAGAAGCAATATTGAACCTTAAATTGTTAAAAATTTCTTCGTTGAGTCACCTGATTTTGATTATTTCGGTACAATTGGGTAGATGACAACACTAGTCAATTGATTAACTTACTGTAAAATGAAGTGTTCTACGAGTATTTGAGAAGTGACTTCTAACTATTGTTTATTGGTGTCATCTACCCAATTCTGCGACCCGCTATTTTTCAAGCTATCCCAAACTGTCAAATTTTCCCAGTTGAATATGAACCTCATTGTTTTGTAATAAAGTTGAAAAACTATTGAACAAATTTGACAGATTGGGGTGGATTGACGTGCTGGACTTTGTACAAGACCTTTAATTTAAGATTGATAGAAGAAAAGAAAAGGTAGTACTTTAAAGCGTTAAACATAGTATTAAGTTAAATTTGGATTACGTCAGTTTAAATATTACCAATTATAGTTTTGAAGCGACATCTATCGCTCAACATGCGAACTACTACGACAAACTACCGTCGCGGCGAACTTTGAGCGATCTAGGCATGTCAAGTTGTTGTAGTAGTTCACATATTGAGCGATACTCTATCCTGCCGTGCGATTCTCTAACATATTTCAACGCTGCGCTCGACGTCGAGCTCGTCGACGACACTACTGTCAAATCAACTTTACGCACAACGCATAGAGTTGATTTTACCGAAGTTTCGTCAACCAGCTCGACGTCGAGCGTAGCGCTGAAATATGTTAGAGAATCGCACGGCTGCTCTTGCTTTCTTGAGTTGCTTCTGATCTGAATAGTTTGTAAAGTCTTCTTAAGTCTATAGAGATAATAAGCCAAGAGCAAATCGTTCTTGTAAAATGTAATTTGATTCGGAACCCTCCTCTCGAGTTGCCTTAGGCAGATTTATTTTTACGGAACCTTAATAAAAAATTGTAATAATATTATTTACAATATGTTGTTCTTATTACTAAAATCGTGACTGTAACTACCGGTCGATACTCTCAACAAGACGCGAAATATCGCGAATAATCATCGCGAACACAAATGCCCTTCGCCCCGCTGTCGGTAAATTACCGCACTTACGATGATCGGTGTGTAGACGTAAAATTTCTTTCAGTATATAAAATAAAATAAACAAACAAACAAATAAATAAAACATATGAGTTCACTCACCCCTGGCGTTGGTGGCTGCGTCTGCGATCTTCTGGAAGGCATCCAGGAACGCGGCAATCGCTACCAGGGCCGACCTGCCAAATGGGAAAACGTATTTGAGATAGATTGCTTTGAAGTTGTTTTAAAAAATAAACTAGCTTCTGTGCGTGATTTCAGTTGCATAGACTTCAGAATTAAGGCCTATTCAGACCTAAGCGGTATTCGCTACCGCCTGCGGCAGAGAAAACCCAGTGGGTATGCGGTAATATTACTGTTCAGACCTAAGCGGTATTCGCTACCGTTCGTAACCCGCGTGGTATGTACCTCTACCCACAGCGGCAGCGAATATCGCTCAGGTCGCTGTAGCCGCGGTCATAGTATAAAGAGGGGAAGTAGGCTATCTCCGGCCCAATCCGCGATATAATTGCCTACTGTCTCAGGGTTGTCACTTTTAGCTAAATTTTAATTCAGTATTTATAAATTGGCAAGGGTCGGGAAGTTGTATTTTTTACTTGTATTGTCTGGGTTTGTGAGGTCGGTTTTACGACGTTTAAACGATTATTATTATTACACATTTATTGACTAAACGTAAACAAAGCAATAGCGGCAAATCAATTGACAGATCAAAGGTACCTAATGCATAGGAAGTATAGACAGAGGAAGTAGGTAGGTCTACCTACTTCCTCTGTCTGATATAAAACTAATACTTACAACAAAAACTAAGTAGGTAAGTAGGCATCTCATCATCAAGTAAAAATTATATGCTAAAATAAGTGACTTGTTTACCTTTCCTGTTCAATAGCTAATCTGAATAGAGATAATTCTGGAATCGATGAATTATTAAGACAACCCAACACACAGCAATACGTTCTCCTGCGATTATCACACATTTTTCATTCATTAAGCGGTGCCGGAAACCCGTGACGCGCGAATCTCATGCGGTGTTAGCCCCGACTGGCGCACTGAGAAACAGGTCGAGATTTTGTTAAGTGTGCGTGCGGCAACGCGTAGATACTATGACGCACACATACAAGCCGCGCGCGCTGCGTTTGTATGAAGATAACTTACTTCCCTTCTTTATACTATGCCGCGGTACTTGATACTAAATACCTGAGCGAAACCCGCGCGGTATGTACCTCTACCCACAGCGGCAGCGAATATCGCTCAGGTTTGAATAGGCCTTTAAACTAAAGTTTTTAATTTTTCTAAGGGAACGCAAAAATTGAGATAAAGATTATCATATGACTGTGTTAAGCTAGATAAATATCAGCTAGCTAATCAAATCGTCAAATGACGGTGGTCCAAGCTTAGCCAGATATAAATCATCAAAAATCAATCTTTTATGTCCTGCATGATTGAAAACTACATTGTAACCTATCGTTTGGTATATGATTTATTCTAGGCGACGCTTAGAACAACTGTCACACATTCTTTCCCACTTCTGTTTTATTGGGACAAGCCCGCTACACTATTCCCATCCACTGCAACTCCTGAAAGCCATACAAAATCTATGGGGAAATCTCGTTTTGACAGCTCATTAAATGTACGTTAATGGATTAGTGGTGTCATCTACCCAATTATCATTAACTTTAGCGGTCTTAGAGTAAGCAACATCGACATTAATTCTACATTTGAGTTTGACTCACACACTGATTCGTTGTCTTTGAAATGTTAGAAGTAATCATCTACGATCACAATATTGGCGTTAAATATTATAATTAATTTAGCTTTCATCTCTAATTTGTAGCACTGAGTACGTATTGTAGTACTTTGAGTGACTTTTTATTTTTGATAGATCGTTTTGACATTTATATATCTTTTTATGGAATGAATGTAACTATACAACTTATTGTAATACATTGTTATTTAAAAGAGTATGTATGGAGTTTCTTGCCCGTTCTTCTCCATACGAAACTACCTTTTGGAATGGGCAACTAGATTCAATATTAATGATTTTTTATGTAATGACGTTCAAAAGTGCCTTTTAATGGCCTAATTGAAATAAATGATTTGAC
This sequence comes from Caradrina clavipalpis, assembly GCA_932526535.1. Classification (NCBI taxonomy): domain Eukaryota; kingdom Metazoa; phylum Arthropoda; class Insecta; order Lepidoptera; family Noctuidae; genus Caradrina; species Caradrina clavipalpis. The sequence goes on from OW052111.1 coordinate 10,573,547, forward strand.
TTTTGACTTTGACTTTGCAACAACATTTGATTCCAGTTATAGGGATGACAAAAAACAATGATTCTTGCCCGCCATCATCAGCTAATTCAATTCAGCCGTTTAAGCATCCATCCATCTTGAATTTACATTACCATCCAATTGATCTTACATTCTGCAGTGCAGCCATGACCTCCACAAATGAAATATGCACAGCACTACAATAACCTTTCATTAACAGATCACATGAAGGCATATCATTGTCAATTTGCGAGTCAACGGCCATACAATTGTCATTAAATGGCTGACTGTGGTCATGTTACATTGCATTGTATAAAAGGACCATTTTTTCATGACCGTCAAGCATTTATATCAAAAAAACTTCTACACAATTATTATTTGTCTGACCAACTAATCTCCAAAAAGGCTAGACTGATTTTGACGGGGCTTTTACTGGCAGATAGGCGATGTTATTAGAAGTAATTTAGGCTTACTTTTATTTAAGAAAAAAATAAAATAAAAAACGGTGATTGATAACCGACATTCTCCGCTAATTATTTCTGATTAATTTCGTTGCGGGGATTCAAGACAGTTGTATCGTTTCTCCGGGACTCGTCGAGCTTCATTACCTCGGTGCTTTTCTGACGGTCTCCACTGTCGATTCTGGCTTTCAGAAGTTGCAGTGGTTGGTAATAGAGTGGCGGGCTTGTCCCAAAAAAAAAACCGACATTTATGCGGACGAAGTCGCCGGTATAAGCTTATTTATAAAATTAGTCAGGTTAGTAGGATCTATATCATTACTTACTTCAATGCCGAGTGGAGTTTCGTCGCCTTCGATATGAACTCTTCCCACATCGGCGCGCTGTTCTGTTGACAAAGAGAAAACAATTATTTAATGTTAAATATCACCATTTTTTACACAAGGGAGAAGAGACTTATCAACGACTCATTATCATCGCATCAGCCGCAGGACGTCCATTGCTAAACATAGGCCTCTACCAGCCGGTCCTTTTGGAAATCTATGGGGATAGATTTCCAAAAGGACCGGCTGGAAGCGGCCTGCATCCCGCGACTTTGTCTCGGTCCACAATCAAAGAATCGAAATGAAATAATACGCTCCAAACCAATTTCGGTCACGGCGGCTAATCTCAATGGAAACCAGCAAAATAAATAAAAGATATTATAGTGCAAAATTGTATGCAAAAACACAGGTGCACTCTCTCTCTCTTCCCTAACCCTATCAAAAATTATTCACGTCACTACCATACGACAGTTTTACTTAAAGAATCGCTTTTCAGAATCGCATTAACATATTATCTCCAATATAGATGTATCCAAACATATTCGAATGGAAAGCCGATAGTACTATCGAGAATGAGTTTTAAATACTTGATTGACGCTTCCATTTAGCGTCAATCAGCTTGTGAAATCCAATACATAAGCGCCTGATGGTAATATGAGAGCAATCTATCACGTGCATGCGATAATATTATGTGTATATTAGCAGGTGAGACAATTTTTTTTTTTTTTTTACTAAAATAAACCAGTACTACCAATGGGGATCGTGTTGCCTAATTAGTGGGTTGTGCTGGTTAGATAGGCAGTCGCTCAATGTAACATACTGGTATTCAGCTGCATCCTGTTAGACTGGAAGTAGACCCAAATAATGTTGAGAAAAGGCTAGGCATATGATGGTGATTAACAGCTATATAATTAAGAACCAAACAAAATACCTGATCAAAATTTTCCAGGTCACAGTACTCATGAATATGAACAACTATCACTTTTATTTTTACACAAAACTGTTTGAAGCAGCTGATTACCTCAAAATAATTCTCAAGGTATTCTTTGAATAGACGGACGGGAGCAATTTGTCTCTATAGTGGCACAGGCAGGCAAACGGATGGAATGGTAATTGTTCCACGGTACATATGAAGGATGGAGTAGTTTACATGCTTTTAAGGTAACTTTGGGAGATAATATTTTATATCCGGAGCGGAATTAGAAACATAACATCATTATTAAGAAACGGTAAGTACCGGATAGAGGTAATATTAGCAGGTGAATTTAAAAAGAAATGGACGAACAAGAATAGCAGTAAATCCAGTAGCTGTTATTTGTTTATTATATGACATAGATTACGTAAGTCTTGAAAAAGGAACTAGGACTAATGAATGAAAGAGATAACGATGGAATTATTGAAACAGCTGTTACACCAACTGTTTAATAAAAGACAATGAAGTATGTGTCAAAGATGCATTATAAAAAAAAACGGTAATTTAAAAAACTAAAAAACCCGACTGCTATTCTTTAAAAATCCCTAAAACAAGATAAATTGTAGCAGTCGGGACCCATTCTAGAAATGGAGGATTAGTGAATTGAGAGCACATACCTATATTACATTGCAGATGGTCCCGAATGGGTCCCGACTGCTACAATTTATCTTGTTTTAGGGATTTTTAAAGAATAGCAGTCGGGTTTTTTAGTTTTTTAAATTACCGTTTTTTATTTTTTATTTTTTTAGTGTTTTAAAAACGAAATTAATATACCCAGTATCACTCTTACAGTAAATACGAATCTACCGACACCTCTCAAGCTAAAATCTATCGAGCCGTTCAGCCTGCAGAGCGAGCCAAACATTTGAATTTGGCGCCAAAAATCCGCCATTTTGTTTTTTTTTTTTTTAATATACTCAGTGTCACTCTCACAGTAAATACGAATCTAACGACACCTCTCAAGCTAAAATCCGTCGAGCCGTTCAGCCTGCAGAGCGTGCCAAACAATTATACATACATACATACATACATACATACATACATACATACATACATACATACATACATACAAACATACCCTCGAAAAACATAACCCTCCTTCTGTCGCAGTCGGGTAAAAAAGGTTCTATTTACTCATGAAAAGAGAAATGCGTAAAAGATAGAACAGAAGAAAAGTGAAGACAATGACTTTATTTGTCACATAGAAAAAAGAAAATGTCAGATTCTATACAAACATTCTGAACTACGTATTATTATACTCTCTTAAATTAAAAAGTTACGTTTACATACGTAAACTAATGCTTTTTCCCCCATGGGAGTAGGCAGACACCACAGAACGCCACCAGCTATAATCCTAACATACTCCTTTCGTCTCATCCATGCATAATAACATAACATCACATCTGTATTCTCCTTAGGGTTAGGCAAAGGTGTACCAATGTTCGCCTATATATTTAAGCCCCATGTAATTAATAGGGGGCAAGCCTATTGCCTTGCCATTAACCGGGCACAAATCTTAGCTCAATCAAAACACAACCAACAAATAAAGCTAAGCTACATTTAAATCAAGTAGCTGTTTCCCATTGTTAGCCAAATCCTCGTTCTAACACAATAATTTGAGCGATTGCCATAATAGCTGCGTCTGATGGCGGTTAGACCTACGTTAGTATGCCATTAATTTGCTAGCTGTTAGAGCCTTGACTTCCTTATCATTGTCTGTAATTTGGTTAGGTGTAACAATTTGGCTGTTTCAATAATTCTCTCGTTTAATTTAGTTTTACCTTTGTTTTTGTTTGTTTGTTTTACTGCCTCGTTAGCCTATTCCTAAACGCGACTGCTACGCTAGAGGTCTAGGGTCCGATTCCCAAGTCGAGCAAAAAGTGTTAATGGGTTTTTTTTTTTAATTTTCAGTAGCAGCTCGGAAGTTAGGATTTGTGCCTGGTTAATGGCAATAGGCTCACCCCTTATTACATGGGACCTAAAACATAGGAACCGACGAACCGTGGGTGTCCATTGAAACACCTCTGCCTAACCCTTCGAGGAATACAGGTGTGATGTGTGTATGTATGTGTAACATTTTTTCCTTTTTTAATGTCAAAACTATATTTAAACCTTACTTCAATATAATTATGCCATTAACTCAAGCGCCCATCTTATAAAAATTAATGATCCAATCACATCCGTCTTTTTAAAATGCTAAATCACCCCGAAGTACAAATTAATTAATGACGATTTTATTAAACACATTAACCAAAATCGTAGCTGACGTGTCCACGCAACTATTCATTGGTCTAATCAAATTGTTTGCGATACAAAAACAGTGGAGCAATCAGATTCGCATTCTATTAACAAGGACTTTGGCGCAGTTCGGTCATCGCTAATAGTAAATAAATGAAGTCATGAATTTTAATCACTACAGACTGTTAGAAAAGCTATGCTAAAGCTAGACTACAGTACGACCGATGTATCTTGGCGAGTCTGAAGTTAGCCGTTTGTCTGCGCAATGGATCTTTTAGGAACAAAATTGTCTACTGCGCAGCTAATCGCCTAACTTCAGACTCGCCAAGATACGTCGGCCGTACAGTAGGTACACTTCATCCGCATGGTTCCGCATCCGCGTTAATTTACGTCATTCGTTAGGATCCATGAGGAATAAATAGTATATAGGCCAGGGATGGCAAAACCAATGGCACGCGACGAAATAATTCGGGCACGCCAATAAATGAAAAAACTATGTATATATACCATCACGCCTGTATTCCCCGAAGGGTTAGGCAGAGGTGTACCGATGTACACCCACAGTTCGCCGGTATATTTAGGTCCCATGTAATAGGGGGCGAGCCTATTGCCATTAACCGGGCACCAAACTCCGAGCTGCTACTGAGAATTTCAGAGAAAAACCCAATAAAACTTTTTGCTCGACCTGGGAATCGAACCCAGGACCTCTAGCGTAGCAGTTGCACTCAGGACCACTAGGCCAACGATGCAGTTAAACTAAAACTATGTATTTGATCCAAACCAATTTGCAACAGCAGATATCACACTAACCTTTTATTTAGATAAACATAAAATAGTAAATATTACTATTCTTGTACAAACGAGTTGCAAACAAAGAGTAAACAGCATCTAGTTTTATTTTTCTCCATTAAATCAAAAAGGCCAAGTCAAGATTTTTTGATGGCACGTCATAGTCATATTACATATAAATATACCTTCACGCCTGTATTCCTCGAAGGGTTAGGCAGAGGTGTACCAATGTACACCCACAGTTCGCGCGTATATTTAAGTCCCATGTAAGAGGGGGCGAGCCTATTGCCATTAACCGGGCACAAATCCAAACTCCGAGCTGTTACAGAGAATTTCATAGAAAAACCCAATAACATTTTTTGCTCGACCTGGGAATCGAACCCAGGACCTCTAGCGTAGCAGTCGCGCTTAGGACCACTAGACCAACGAGGCAGTCATATTATTTATACAAAAAATGGCACGTTCACCGATATAGGTTCGCCATCCCTGGTAAAGGCTATAGGTACAACATCACGCTACGACCCAAAGGAGCGGCGCAGTACCTAAATAAAGACGTAACTTAAGGCGGATGAAAAAACTACAAGAACGAAGTTGCAATTCATATATTTCTTCCAATGCGTAGATACTTTATGGATAAGAGACGAAGGATCAAGAATTTCGTCAACATTATTTTTTAAAGGTTATTTTCTGACTTTATTAAAATCTGCGTCACCAGTTATAAAAAGATCAGAAATCCGTGCTCGAATATTTTGACGAATGAAATTATGTACCAACTGAAGGATATTATTTATACCTAGGTTATAAATAGACGGAACGTGGGCAGGGCACCCTACAGACTAGGGCTTTCAGTCTCGATGCATTACTGATTCCCGGGAAAAAAAAAACAAGACTCGATGCGGTCTCGAAATTCCCGGGAAAAACGAGACTTTCGAGACTATTTCAAAACTAGGTTTCTTACTTGTAGGCTGTGCTATTAGGCAGTCAAAACCAGCTATGCCAATCAAATATACTATTAAAAAAACGCAAATTAAAAAATATATATATATTTGATGAAACTTTTGCATTTTTGTTGTGGGCAGGTAAAAAACAAAGGGCGTTTAATGTGGTTTCAGACAGAGAGACCTAATTTTATTAGAAAAGTAACCCGCGTTAAAAAAAGGTCTCTCTCTGCTTCTACGCTAGTGGGGAGTATAGATATTAAATAATTGTAGCAATAATTTAGGTACTCCACTCCGTCTCCCCCATTTTCAAAAAGAGCTTTTTCTATGAGCAGGTTTGTTTGCAAGTCATGGATAGACATGGAAAATATATTCTGCCCTTGGTCTTCTTGAGGGTTTAACAAATTATTAAGCTTACATTCCAGCTGTTCCTCTGTAGTTAAACTAGTGAGCTCAGCAATCGTCGCATCATTTGAATATCTGGTATTGCGGTATAACTGTCAGATTTGTCAGTGGTGGATTTATTTAACCTTTCGTACAATTCTTTTAAAGACACTGTCATTTCGTCAGTTACAGTTACAGTTTTGCCATTGCCATATCCATGTAACCATTTTACCACTTTGGAAGTGTCTCAAAATGTATTGTTTTTTTAAAATTATGTGTGAAAATCTTAATGCGGTTCATAGAATTCCTACATCTTATTACCAAGTTTCAACAGTATATCTCTTAGTTTCGGAAAAAAGTGGGTGTGACATACGGACGGACAGACATACAGACATGACTAATCCATAAGGGTTCCGTTTTTTGCCATTTGGCTAAGTAGATTATTTCATACTGTCATATATGACTCAAGTCTCAAAAGTCTCGTTATTCCCGCGACCAAAGACGTCAGTCTCGATTCTCGAAAATACCAAAAAATCGTCGAGACTCTCGAAATTTCCGAGACCGAGAGTCCCGGGATGAAAGCCCTACTACAGACCCAATAATACCCGCCCACGATTTTCAACTTTTCCTTTTCGCTCTAATTGTACACGTGGGTCTCATGAAAGATAATTAAGAGACATTATAAGAATAACAATACATTTGTAGGACGAAAAACATTATAAGGCTTTTAGGTTGGCAGGTTATGTAGGTCAGACTACTTAGGTACAACGTAGTTACCTAAACTAGCTTAGAGTTACCTCTATCTTCACCCTAGCTCATAAGTTACTAAACAGTGGGGTACTTAGCCTGTCATTACCTTGCCTGTTACTCAGCCTGATCGCCTGATCTCTCCCCAGTCATGTCGGATTACCGTCCCATCGCACTATGAGAGTAAGGGATGAGGGAGTTCGCACTATAATATCTTCTGCATAATTTTCCTTTTTTCCATTATGATTGTTCGACATAACGAAAATTCGGTAGGAAAAATATTAGACATATTACGCGGACCATAGCACCAAGGCCAAAAAATGCTATTTTCTGAAACACGAATCCCGAAAAACTATGTAACCTAACCTTAAAAAAAAACAAATATAATAAAAAAATTCACTGTTAACGGTGATAGTACGAGAGCCCACGACCAAAACCATGTCTCATAGCAATACGGCAAAAACCTTATAAAATCGTTAGATTGTATGATTCTGAACCCGACTAGGTGTGTAGTAACGGTCGAAAGTGTAGCAACTGCGTACGAGACCATTTCTGCTGTGTCAAAAAAAAAAGACAGTCGGTATTATAGCAATACGTCTGATAGTGAAAATGTACATAGATTTTAAAATTGTATTACGAAAAAGTTTGTTTTCAGACATTTTGCGCGTAGCATATAGCCTGAGCGCATTTTTGAAAATGTCAACAAATTTAGCCGACCTGTATCATAGCAATACGGATAAATTTTTTTTCAACTTTTCGTATTGCTGCCATGATTACCAAAAACCTGTTTTCAGACACTTTAAGTGTAGCATATACTCCCAAAAACGAAAATAACGTTTCGGAGTCGCCTGGCCGATGCCTCTGTTAAATGTTTTTTTAAATTTCAAATGTTACGGTTTCGGGTAAATTCTTTGTTAATTATCATCTAATAAATTCAGGGTCGCAACGTATTCATTGGTTTGTAACAGAAAATTCAAGATGCCTCAATACGATTTTTAAATGATATCTGAGTATCGAAAAGTTGTCTGATAGAGAAGGTGCTACACTTAATTTGTCTGATATAAATTTTTTGCACATGTGGACAACTTATTTTATCATGTCCAACAATTTTCAGACATATTGCTATGATACCGATCGGTAAAATTTGTTAACATTTTCAAAACGGTCTCAAAATTTAATGCGTTCACATTTCCGTCTGAAAATTGTTTTGTTCGCATCAAATAACCAAAATTTACTAATAAAAAAGATTTTCAGACGTATTGCTATGAGACATATTTTTTGTCTCATTTTTTATTTTTTTAAGTGATTTTACGGGTTTGCGCTACACCACTAACGTCTGAAAAATATGTTTCCGGTATCTCTGAACTATCATTCAACTACAGTCTGCAAATCAGACATATTGCTATGATGCAGTTCGGTAAAATTCCTTGACAATTTTGAAAATTCGGTCACATCAAACGCTACGCGGAAAATGTCTGATATTGGTATTTTCGAGTTCAGGATAATCGTATCTATCGATTTGATGCGGTTTTGGCCGTATTGCTATGAGACAAAAATTTTGGTCGTGGGCTCTCGTACTATGATTACATTACAGTTTTTGCGAATGAATCGCTATAACTTTTTGTTCGTATTCAATTTATTTATTAAGCTTCATACGTTTTTGTAATGAAGCTTGCATATTGAATGGAGCGCCGTCGACGGCACGGACCGGTGAAGCCTTTGGATTCAATTATTACCAACCGGTAATAATATCGGCTTTCGTCATACCTAAATGCCTCGTGCTATAAATCTACAATAAGTTTAAATTAAAACGTAAGTTGCTACTATTTAGTTAGGGGTTATCACTGTTAAAGACATCATCTAAAGAGATATATGACTGTGTGATTAGTGTCCCACTGCAGACCAAAGGCCTCTTCTTCTGATTACCGCTGTTCTACATAGCGTTAAGATCGGATATTTGGGACACTTCAGCAAATGGGACACAGTCTGATCAGAAGCTTTGCATTCGCATGGCTATCCTATTAAGATAACTGTAATTGCTGTAATTACAGTTCAAATCTGTCGAAATTGGATGCTGATCCAATTTCGACAGATTTGATGATTTGATCTGTCGTGGTGGCCCAGTGGCCTTTTATGCTTGAGGTTGCGGGATCGAAACTGGACAAGAACCAATATGACTTTTTTAAATTCATATGTACTTTTTAAGCCTGTTACTGTTAGTCAGAAGCCAGAAAGTCTGACAACCAGTCTTACCAAGAGTATCGTATTACCCATTACTGGGTTGTGGAGGTCTGATAGGCAGTCGCTCCATGTAAAATAGTGATATTCAGCTGCATTCGGTTCGACTGGAAGCCGACCCCAACATAGTTGGGAAAAGGCTAGGCAGATGATGATGTACTTTTTAAGCCTATCTTAGACATCACTGACATTGGCGAAGGAAAGCATCGTGAGCAAACCTGGACTTATATAAAGTCTGAAATCGCCAATTCACTTAGAGCAAGCGTTGTGATTATTGCTCGCGCCTTCTCTGTATGAGTAGAGGCCTTTGCTCAAGAGTGGGACAATACTAGGCTAGTATCAGCATTTGCTGAATAACTCCACATTATTTTAAACTCACTGAAATTAATTATCAATTAAAACACAGTTACGGTTCACAGAGGCAAGAAAACACAGAGAAATAAGCTTACTGAACCGTTTATTTTGCCTTTAACCGGAGGCAAACGAACGGATAATTGTTAAGCCGCCGAACGTACCGTGTCGGTATATTAACTCCATTATGAATTCTGGAAAAATGCTCTGCTATCATATAATATTTGGCCTGCATGATTTCTTGTCAATATTTTATTGAATATTTGAGTAATGAGCGGAAACAATGCCCGGGGAAATGAAATTATTCCGAAAGTTGAAACATATTTATAATAGCCTCTTATTGTCCCATTGCAGGGCAAACGCCTTAGTAACTACGCTTGCTCAAAGCGGATTGACGATTTCATACTTAGGTATATAATTCATAAGTCCTAGATGAAATGTCTGTGGTTTCCAAGACGTTGCTCAAGTCAGTGTCCGACATTATCTGACCCCTTTTACAAAGAAGATGAGGGGAATAGGGGTCAGGCAATTCGATTTTCTTCACTCACTGATGTAACGCTCAATTTTGAACTGTTATATTACAGGCTTACGCTGTTAGTACCTTGACGGCTTAATGGAATACAAAATATAGTTTAACGCGATCGCAAGGTATTTTTGTAGGCTTCACTGCAAAGTGCTTGAATCATCGATATACATGTAACTTACATACATACGTAAACTCACGCCTTTTTGCCATGGGGGTAGGCAGTCACCACAGAACACCACCTGCTACAATCCTTACATACTCCTTTGGCCTCCTCCACGTTCATACATCTGGTCATACAAGCACGCCGGTTACGAGTACAACGCAGCCGACCTTTCTGAATAACCTAACCGATTTGGTCAGGGTAGGTCTTTCTAGGGCGTCCTCTCCCTGCGTTGCCAGCCACTCACATCTACCATATAAAGTTGCTTCAACCTCATCAGCCTATCGCAGTCCACTACTGGACATAGCTCTCATATAAAGCGGCAAAATGGAATACAAAAAAAAAAAGACCGAAAGGTATTTTTGAATGCTTTTCTGAAAAGCGCTTGAATTATTGACATATTGCTCTTCATATACCTGTCTCTTTCAGAAATCCGAAGAGTATGTAATCGTGCATATCAACAGAGACCTGTCAAGTGACTGACAGCTTGACATCGAGCATAACATATATGTCAAACGAACCACGAGTCGTGAGAAATGTCAACAAGGTTGTATGTAAAATTATCTGGTTCTTTTTTTATGTTATCTGCTGACCGTAACCCCGGTTTAAGGAGGGTATCGATAGCGGAAAGATGGGAGTCGGTTTATGTAAACTACGGTTCAGTTGTTCAGACAAAGCGGCACTAATAAATATCGACCGAAATTGATGTGCCGTAAAGTATCAAGACGCATTCTTGATACATTTATTTAATACTTACTAAATAAATCTGGTACTAGTCGTAAAATATGTAGCGGACCTCGTGCTTTCTTGGTAGACAAAGCTATAATATGGAATCCGCAAATTCTAAATAATCTTTAGGGCGAATTTCACCATATATTTATCTGTATAATAAGATTGATGTGATTGACAGGGTTTGTACCTATCAAAAACCAGTTACAAATGCATTTTTTTTTTCACAGATTTTTCAAACTAGGTATACTTACACCTAAAACTTTGTGCAAAATCCACCCTTTAATAAACAAAGAAAACAATCAGCGACCCACTAAACCAGCCATCTTTCAATCACATTAGAATTTCAATACCGTCTCACACAACACACTAAAATCAATAAAATATAATAAGCTTATAGATAAATCTTCTATAATCGTTCCTCGTCACCCTTAATGGGCTCCAAATCGCTCATAAAACCGTTTATAATGTTTGTTTGATCCCTAATCGATGTTGATTTAGGATTTGTGACGTAATTTACCGTGTCTCGATCAACCGTGAGGGTTCACGATTGATTAATCATTCGAAGCATGTGTAAAAAGGTTGAGCGCAACTGTGTACAGGGATTGTTACAAAAGGCTTGCTTGTAGCTAGGGGTCATCAGCCTTTGTGCCAGGTGCAGCTTAGCTTAAGAAAGAAGTTCTTATGCAGTTGTAATAGGCTGACTGCTTATTGCCAAATGCAGCTTTTGGCTTACGCAGTTAAACACGTTTGTGAAAAAGCAGTCATAACCTTTCTCTTCTTTTTAGATGAACTTACATTACACAAAACATCAAACCCGGAACTACAACCCGTAGGCTATACAAATATGAGTTCCGTGCGGAAATTGAACCAGCGACACAACACAACCGCCAATCGTTTACCTACTACGACAACCGTCCCAACAAACAAATTAAGCTTATAAAATTAAGTCTATAAGGTCTAAACTCTTGTACTTGTTATAAAAGAGCATTTATTATGTTAATGTTCCTTATAGTGGCATATTATTAGAAGATTTGGCTAGTATTACCTTTATTCTTATAATTTGGCTGGGTAAACGTTAATAAATTCAATTAATACGGCTACAATAAGGGTTCGAAATGTGTTCTTCTTATAGAGGTTCGTTACATTGCTTTATAGCCATATAACATTCAAATTCATATAGAGGCTTTTAATATGGTCAATTATTCTTATAAAAGTAATGTACAAGGTAACTATGATGCTTTTTAACTTATAGGAGCATTTGATTAGAGGTTTATCCAACAAACAAATTCTAACATTGTATATGATCTTTACAAGGATGAAAGCAATCCGTATGCCCTTATACAGTGATAGTGACAGTGAATTACACCCACCACCTCTACTCCTATGATACTACAAAATGACCAAGCAGAAACCAACGAATCAGCCAGTGGTTCCGCAGCGGATTATTTAATAGAAAACGAGAATGAAAAAGAAACCAGTGAGGAAATAATATGTCAACATAATATATAATTCAGTCATATAATTTGTCAACATCTGCCAGTATATAGACTACCATTGCAATATCTGCGGTCAAACATATTATATATTTAATTATATTCTTTATTATGAACTTACAATTATAATTATGTTTCAAACTTAAAATTAGTACACAAAAGCAAGCCAACCCACCCATAGTGAAACATACATTTTGTACATATGGGAACTGAAGACTAGGTACAGGATTTTACTCCTGAAAAAGGAACCCTGATTGTATGTAAAATGGCGATAGCATAAGCAACAAATATGGCCATTATAAAGTATTCAGTCTCATAGACTCCTTATAGAAGATGTGCGAATCGTTTTGCTCTTATAATAGCACTATTTGAAACATGGCTAAATAATTCTTAACGTTTTTAACACAAAAACAAGTTAAATTCAAGGGCGGGTTGATACTACGATACACAGCATACCACATTTTATCATGCATTTGAATTCCCATACAGTTTTCACTATAAACGAGGACATAAATCAGGTAAATACTACATAAGTAAAATGGTTGACGTTTCTTTTCATTTCGCCCAACTGTTGCGAAAATGTAATAATCACTAAGAAAATAACTTATTGCATACATATAAACAGACGGCTATAAGGGCTTACAGATTTTTAAGAGCCTTTGATTTGCCGCAATGAGTTTAACTCCCTTGTATCGGACCATAATAAAATACGTATAAGGGTGATCGCCCTTATTAACGCTTTCTATATGTTTCTTTCAAGTGTGTTGGGTTTTTAGGAGCATTTTTCTTGCCATTATAAGTTTAACTTCCTTGTTCCTTGTCATAATATATCACGTATAAGGAAAAAAAGCTAACAATAAAGCAACTATTAGGGGGGTATAAGGCTATTGTCCTTATAATTTGTGCCCAAACGCACCCTTATTAGGGATAATGCGGCTCCTATAAGAATATTATTTTTGGCAATGTGAGCCACAACAAGAGGAATTTTTGTTTGTTGGGGTATCATCAAAACTGAATCATCAAACTAGATGAACCGATCTTCCTATTTCTTTATTGTGGGGGCAGTAAGGTCTAACTTCCCACACACTCCAATGTCAGAGTCTCAAGGGCCTCTGACATGGTAACCGATGTCAGTGATGTCCAAGATAAACTTAGAAAGTACATACGAATTAGAAAAAGTCACATTGGTACTTGCCCGTGCCCGGATGCGAACCCACAACCCCGTGCATGAGAGGCGGGCGCCTTAACCACTGGGCCATCACGACGACAGTTGAACTGATGACCTAACGATGACTGATGACTCTAATAAGATACCAGACACATACTGGATACGAAAGCCAGAGGTTCGGATCAACTGACAAAAAAATCTAGACGTAAAAGCATACAAAAGAACCAAATTACGTCAAAAGCAGAACAGCCACGAAAATACTGCCTGACGATAACCGCGTAGGTACAAATTCTATTTCTGATCCGAACAATTAACCCTCTAAAAGCGAGGGTGTCCTACCCTTCAATATCGCGTAACCCACTCGGCCCGGACTGTCCGCTAGCACTTGAGGCGTAATGTGTGTGTCACATGCTACACGGTTTAAAGCGTACGACACGATCACGATACGGTTATAAAGTAAAGGTACAGATACCCATGCTAATTTCTAGCATGCTCAAACCAATCGTAGCACGGGAAGCTCACGTGACTTTGATTTTCGCGTGCACTGATTGGTTTGAGCATGCTAGAAATTAGCATGTGTATCTGTGCCTTTACGACAAATCTAATATTTCTTTCACAATACCTAAATAGTGCGTGAGCCTGCGCAATTATATAGCATACTAGAAATATAAAAAAAATCATTATCAATTAATTAAGCAGGGAGTTTGATTTTGTCTAAAACGTGTGATTGTCCTAAGAAGCAGGACCAGCACGTTTCCAAGCATTTTTATCTTGAATATAATCTTGTAATTTGTACTATGCTTATTTGCCAAGTTTACTTTTATATGTGTCTTAAATCTTCAATTTAATTTTAATACAATCTCACAAATTTTGTTTCATTCAACACAGTGCCCCATAAAAGATGTATTTACTTTAAACTTTCTTATATATGTTTGCTATATCAATATAGATAGGATATCACCAATTCGATCGCTTAACAACAACGATACCAGCATCTTTACATCTATCCACTATACAACCTTAAACTATATCAAACATGCATAAGTAGCTGTAATGTCTAAGTAACACGAACTCTTTATTCCATCCGACACGAGCACGACACGACTCGCTAACTATCACATCAAACATTCACTGCTAAAGTCCTACTTTCAGAGCTAACGTTTACTGCATGTAATACAACATACCATCACGCCTGAATTTCCCGAAAGGTTAGGCAGAGGAGTACCAATGTACACCCACAGTTCGCCGGTATGTTTAGGTCCCATGTAATAGGAGGCGAGCCTATTGCCATTAACCGGGCACAAATCCTAACTCCGAGCTGCTACTGAGAATTTTATGGAAAAACCCAGTAACACTTTGCTCGATCTGGGAATTGCAGCCAAGATCTTTCGCGTACCAGTCGCGTTTAGGACCACAAGGCTAACAAGGCCGTTTACTGCATGTAAGTGTCATAAACTAGTCGTCAAGGGCAAAGAAAGTGGAGACATCTAAAAGGGTGGGATCATCCCTTATGTGTCCGGTATTCGAGAGCCTCGGGTCACAATTGGGAGCTCGTTCAGCCGTAATAATATCCGGGTGTCACGCTACAGACGTTACACTTTACGATGCGACGACGGCACGAATAAGATGCGATGTCGCTTTTGTTGTAAGAGAGTTAATTTGGGAAAGGAAAGATCTTGACAAGACATTACGTTTGGATGAGTAGGTAATTAAATGCCTAAAACGAGTGTAACAGTGACTAGCGCAAGTAATAGGAATAGTAAAATAAAATAAAGCAAAGTTAAATTATAAAAAATATAAATACATGTCAGTGCTTTTATTAATACTAAACATAGGTTTCAACATGTAGGTCAAATTAATTTCGGATCACAAGACATTTATCTATTAAATAAAGTACACCAACAGCATATACATCAAGCATTGACGGTACAAAGTACTTATAATAATGTATAAGTACGGCAATTATAAAAATACGTAGCATTAAATAAAATAAAAATAAATAACTAAATATCTTGGGACAAGTCACACACGGCTATCTGATCCAAAGCTAAGCCGAGCTTGTGTTATGGTAACCAGACAACTGATATACATACTTATATAATTTATAAATACATACATATTATAGATAAATCACACCCAGACACAGAACAAACAATCATGCTCATCACACAAAGTTTGTCCTGGGTGGGAATCGAACCCACGACCTCCGGCTTAGCAGTCAGGGTCGTTAACCACTAGCTAGACCAACAGGCCCGTCATTCATAAAATGACACAATAGAAATACATTACGTGAAAAACGATTACACAAAGCTAACAAGAAAATAAAAGTACAGGTGGTAGTGAATACCTAACGATTAAAATATAACTACGATATAACTAAACAATACAATAGATACAGAACCAATCAATAACAAAAATATTTAATTAAAGAGAAACTGCATTACAAATGAACATGATTTGTTTACCTCCCCATATGGCTGACCTAGTTGTCATGAAAATTGCGTGTCGCATCGCCACCGTACCGTGTAAGTGATGCTATAAAAGTCAACGACCCGGCCGTACCTTGTTAGGGAAATCAACGTAGCTAGCGTCGGCTCAAACGGGGCTCTTTAACAAGGCCTTGTGTGTGAGGGCAAAGCTATTCGCGAACGGAGACAGATTTAGAGGTCATTTTGAAGTGGAGTTTGTGCTGGCAGCTTCCTTGTTTTTATATTGGCGTATGTCACCTGACTTTCGTTGGATAGATAGTGTTTTCATATTCCAAGTTGTCATTCCATCTATTCGCACTAAGCGTTTCCAATCGTCTTTTATAAGGCGCCCTGCAAAGGAGTGGAATTCTCCACCTGCGTTTGCATTTCCGAACGCATTCAACCCTAATCTCTTCAAAGTTAGAATGAACAGGCTTCTTCTAGCTAATCTCACTACATTGTAGACTTTGTCTTTGTCACCTCTGACCAAGACTAGAGTCAAAAAATTACTCATCGAGAATAACAAAATAAAACCCAGTTAGTCCAATTTCCGGATGAAGACTTGCAATGTCGTCCAAAATTTTGAAATTTGAAGGTTTTTTTAAATTACATTTCTGCGTTAATTCGGCATTTCTCTGCTAAAACATAAATTTAAGCTGTTGTACTGCCCTTGAGCTAAACTTAAGTAAGATGGTATTTATCTACATTAGTAAGAACATGGAACTACATCCAAAGACATGCTCTATGTAAATAGGTAGATAGGGAAAGATTTTCTCGTAAACACCACAGTCGAATTGATGTGCCATATAACATTATACTGCCGACTGCCGTTAAGATAATAATCTCGTGTTTATTGCTACTTACACAACACGCGGAAGAACAGGTGGTGACCTATATTGAGCTGGATATGATCCCATAAAATGTCTTATGACAATGCAAAAAATGGTTATGAAGGAATATGTATATTTTTGGCACGATTTGTAAACGTATATGGAAACTTAATCAAAGCTGAACTTGAACTACTTGAAAGGCCATGTGATACCACTGCCGGAACTCAGGTTTCTATCTGTGAGAGGGTTGTAAGCCCCGCGGGCTTAGTATTGATTGGTAAATGCTACATTTCATCGAACTATTTATCCCAGGATATGCTGGGTTCTTATCGATGTTTTTCTTTCTTTTGCCTAGTCGGGCCAGGCGAGAAAGTCGCCACTGAATCACAACTGTTCTAAGCAATGGTTCTCCGTGAATAGGTTAATCATAAAAATGGACACTCTGTCTGCTCTTGACCAGACGATGGCCAACTTATTACAATGCCCAAAGTATCCCTTCACCTGTACTTTAGAGGACATTAAAATCGCCTCTGATACCGCCATATCGTCCCCATATAAAGGGCCCAACAACTATAAGACAAAAAAAGGAAGAATTACCTAGAACCATGGTTTTCAAAAGAAGAAGAATCTGCAACAGATGGCAGTATGATTAAAGGAGCACATACGAGAAGTATACAACGACTCTTAAATAAGCCAAAGTTTACATATTCCGCAACCACAGCTCAAAATCATATCACAGCCACAAACATGACCCAGTCATAATTTAATAAAACCCGAAATAAAACCATTTCGACGATACGAGAACCACGCCAATATAAACTGTTTGGTCGTAACGTAAACTTGGAAGTCTGCAAACGTAATATTGTGTAACCGATGTTCTGTAAACAGTTGCTGAGGTGTGTGCACAAGATATTAACGTTAACGTAATTGTGACTGTCTAATGGGCTGGTATATTTGAAGTTTGTGTTAGGAACGTTCGTAGGTAATTGAACTACTAAATAACTATTAGCTATAGTTAAATATTGCCTTTAACGTAGCCAGATAACTTTTGGACTTGGAAGCTAGCGGTTTAAAACCATTAGTAAACGTATTGATTTTTGGATACATCAACAGTTAAGAGATGTTAAATTGATATTTATTGATTTCCGTAAAAAATCAAATTGATAGCGAAGGCGCGACGACACAAGAAGTATCACCAGTGCATTACTAAAAAGAAGAAAGGCAAAAAAAGAGTTAGACACAGAACTTAAGACAGACAAGGATTCTGATAATACAAAAGTAACCGTCCTAGATATTGGCACCGGCCAACAAGACCTCTGGGGCAACTCTACTAACTTTTAGTAACATACATACATACATAAACTCACGCTTTTTTCCCATGGGGGTAGGCAGAAACCACAGACCGCCACCTGCTACGATCCTTACACACTCCTTTCGCCTCGTCCACATTCATACATCTGGTCATACAAGCACGCCGGTTATGAGTACTGCGCACCTGACCATTCTGAAGAACCTCACCAATGAGGGCAATTAATTTCAGCAACAATCACAATCTAATCTCAATCTGTCACATATGTCTTTACATTACTTGTATATTTGCATTGATATATAGACATTCATTGTCACTAAGATGAGAATGCGGCTAGATTTTGAAACAATCGGTACATATTAAAAATCTAGACCGGATCAAGTCTTCTACTACTCTAAGACTTATAATTACTTTTCAGTTTCTATTGTTTTACGTAGCCGGGATTTTTATTTATTTTAATTGACTGCGAATGGCAATAGGCTCGCCCCCTGTTACATGGGACCTAAATATACCGCCGAACTGTGGGTGTACATTGGTACACCTCTGCCTAACAATTCGGGGAATATAGGCGTGATGGATGTTATACAATTGACTGATTTCTACTAAATACCCCATATCCCAAGAGAGGATAAGCAGTGGGCACGTCTGAACGGTCATTAAGCACAGGATGAGATCAGCTAGGTATTCTACGCCCATACAAAAGTCTAGCGAATTTATTTTGGCTATTCATGTGACATTTTCGAAGGTGCGTTGATTTATAATTTGGCCAAGGTCGATGATCGCCTCTGTTCTTGAATCGTGATCTTTGTTATTATGATTCGTGATATCAAACTGTTCTTCGATTGTAACTAAATGCCCTTAATCCAAACTCATTGATGCCTCATGATATCGATTACTTAATCTTTTTCGACGTCATATTCCAGAAAAAGGATCTACAGATACAGGGAGAAAGCCATTCATTTCGTCGGTTTTCGAAGGAAAAAAAAATTAAGCTTCCGAGAGTCAAAGTCAAAGAAAAAATATTTTATTTAATATACGTCATAAATACGAAAAAAGATTTGAATCTGTTTCCCCTTACCAAAAAGTAGGAAGAAAAATGGGCAAGAAACTCCATCCTTACTCTTTTAAAATAAATATTTTACGAACTTTCTATACTGAATCATACAAGATTATACGTAAACGCGATGTAGGTACCCAGCAAAAAAGAGAAGAGTGATGAGCCCCTAGTTTTTGCCCAAAACCCCACGCTAATAGCCATCTACCTGCCAGCCCTACAGTTCACCATGTAAAACTAAACAGACACGTTATAAAAAACGTATAACACTGACAGAACGATGCGAGATTAGGTGCGCGTGCGACTGTTTACTTTAAACTCGCGTACAATTGAACCGACAGAGTTTGTTGAACTGTAAAGCACGTGTGGTATGACAATGAGATGAGAGTTTTATGAGGAGAGTTGAACAAATTACTTATGGAAATCAATTTTTGCAAATTAAAATCGATTGCCGCATGTATGAAGGATCGTGGCTTGAGGACGGCTCGACTGATTGGCAGATTTGATTTTATGTTGTGTTCAAAATCGTCAGGACAGTTAGGAATGAAGAATTTAATGCAAAAGTCGGAAATTGGAACAGGTCGCTAGTAAATTTTAAATGTCACGAACATTGCGCTTAAAAGAAACTGTAAAGATAATTGATATTCAACATGATTTTCTATATACAAGGGTCAGAATTAAATGACAATCATCGCCATCATATGAGCGGAACGACGTCCTCTGCTGGGCATAGGCCTCGCCTAAAGATGACCACAATGACCGGCGTGCGGTGCGCTGCCCGCATATTAAAAACGAATATTGACAATATTAACAATAGTCGTAATTAAAACGAAATCAATATGAAAGAATCGACCAAACCACTCTCTACGTATTTTGCAATACACAACTTATCATATAAAGCTCCTTTGAAAGCTTCATAGAACAATAAAACCCTTTCAATGATCCCAAAAATAATCCCCAATACCGCATGGGCACACCTGTCATTCATAAACAAAGCCGACAGGTTCTCACCACATATTTCATTACAATACCACAACATACATACATCCAAACACAAAATTAGCTCCCCTACCAATTAAAGGAAAGGCGGGAACGAGTTTCACTCCCCTAATAGACATCACTTATAATTATAAAGCTCTGCTATATAGCAAGCGGAGCGGAATTCGGTAACACCATGAATCGTGGCGACTATAACTGAGCTTAATTGTGCCAAAAGAAGCTAACCAACAATTTCTTAAACTAATTCAATTCGCCTTACTATCGAGCAATAACATTTCGATATACGTTCAAAAGTTATGCCAGTTCTAAATCCCCGACCTAAAAAGAAGGGTGTAATAATTAGTTTGATGTGTCTTCTACACGCATGGACCGATTTTGATGCGGAAATTTATTTTGTATTGTATAGCGGGCTAGTGTCTGTAGCTCTACGTCTTGCCGCGTATTTTGTCTACGGGTGGGTGTTCGATCTATCCCAGCTCCACATGAAAAGCCAGCAAAGCCAAAACCTTGCTGACCTTAGCTTGAAAACAAAAAAAAACTGCTTAGAATATACGTATTTAATCTTTTTTTTTATCTAGCCCATGTCCCACTGCTGGGCAAAGACCTATCCCAAAATCCTATGTTTTGATATTTAATCGTTAGATATCTAAAATCGATTCCAATAAAAAATCTTCTTCTTTAGCGCGTGCGCAGTAAGGTAACGACCCCACACACCCTAGTGTCAGAGTTGAAGGGCCAATGCCAAAACCAATTGACCAGACCTTATAAGGAAGCTCAAAGACAGTAGTCTCTGAGCTCCGGTATCAGCCTCTATTGAGTTCCTCATGCCTCTACAGCTCGTTCCATGTCATAAATATTTAAAGGAAAGCCGTGGTAAACTGCCATACAGTAAAAAAGTAAAATTATGACATAAACAGGACATTGACACAAGCGTGACTATATGCAGTTAAGTTGTATCAGATTTGGGTGCAGCGGTATCCATAATCATATAATTGTGAAGGATAGGGCGGTTTTTGGGGCACATATAAATTACTTATTATGTGGGACGTAATTGAAAAGGACATGATATTCAGTGTACGAAGGAAGGCCTACTAAAAGTAATGAAGAATTTTGTGAGGTTTTTTTCTTATTGTAAAGGAGACTTAATTTCATCGTAGAGTAGTCAACATTTTAATCAAATCGAGATTGAAATCGTAGTATCACAAAACGATCGCTTTTCAGGGTACTGTACCCGAAGAGTGAAAACGTGACAATATTCTTAAGCCCAGGACGGGGGGGGTCATTTGATGATTTCCCATCTCTAAAAAAAAAAAAAAAAAAAGCCTCTGCTGTCCGTTTGTCAGTCAGCCGGCTTTATCTCATATAAACCGTAATAAGTAGAAAGTTGAAATTTTATTTAAAAAATATAAAAATAACGTAAAATTAAAGGTAAAAGGGCACTCCAAACAAAAAACGCGTTTTGGTTGTACATGTAGTGTTAACTCTTCGTGTACACTTATATTCACAAATAATAAAAAGTAAGTACTGAAACAAAAAAAAATAGAACCTAACAACGACTCACGTCAATTTCATACAAAAACCAACACAAGTTTCAAAAGAAACGCTCTGAGAAAAAATCTTTAAAGGAAGTATTTCGGACAAAAAACAGACTCTTCCCATGACTATTTTAGGAACATAATTAGTACAGACGCCGATCATGGGGACGCTATCAAAGATTCTTAAAATAGCTACCAAGTTAGGGAACAGGAAGGATATCAACACATAGATACCATCACGCCAGTATTCCCCGACCCAGGCAGAGGCATACAAATGTACACTCAGTCTGCCGGTATGTTTTGGGTCCCATGTAATAGGGGACGAGTCTATTGCCATTAACCGGGCACAAATCCTAACTAGATAGTAATACCAGCATATTAATGTCCCAGTGCAGGGCAAAGCCCCTTCTCATATAGCGAAGTCATGAGCATTGATCACCACGCTTGCTCAAGGCGGTTTGGCGATTTCAGCCTTATATTATTTACAAGCGAACTGCCTGCTTCGTCGGCGTGGCTTTTTTTCACCCACAATTAGTTACGACTTTGGTTACTGCTCCGCTCCTGTGATGTTATATATAGCCTATGTTACTCAGGAATAATGTATATGTTTATTCATGAAAATATAATATTTAAAATCGGTTCACTACTTTCGGAGCGTATTCGGTACAAACAAATTTTTCTGCCTCTAATATTAATATAGATAGTCCAGACTGATGTTCTTACGATTTCCTGCACTAATGTCAGTGATATCCAAGATAAACTTAGAAAGTACATATGAAATAGAAAAACTTACATTGGTATTTGCCCATGCCCGGTTGCAAACCCACAGCCTTTCAACACAGAGATAAGATGTTTTTTGTAAGGACACAACTCTGAAGTGGGTGTGAAAGGAGTTCTTTGACAATTTTAATTCTAAAGCAAATTATGAGATGCACAAGGAAAACTTTTAAAATTTTAATAAGCTTACTTTTGCTGCATTCAAATTTCTTTCATTAATGCGCTAGCTAAAATCTTATGCTTTGGGTGCAAAAGAAAAATGTTTTGTAGAAATTGTAAAAATGTTAGTCCGAGATAAGCCATCTTTTGAAGTCTTCCCAGCTAGCTTTGAAGCTTAACATCTCAAAGTAACTATTTTTTTATTTCATTTTTTTTTTTTTTCATTCGAGATGGGTAAGCTCTTGACTCTAGTCCAGGCCAGCGGTGACAAAGGCAAAGTCGACGATGGAATGAGCTTACTCAGAAGAAGCCTGTTGACTCTAACTTTAAAGAGATTAGGGTTGAATTCACTCGGAAATATAGACGCTGGTAGAGAGTTCCACTCCTTTGCAGTGCGCATTTTAAAAGACGT
Source organism: Caradrina clavipalpis (assembly GCA_932526535.1). Taxonomy (NCBI): domain Eukaryota; kingdom Metazoa; phylum Arthropoda; class Insecta; order Lepidoptera; family Noctuidae; genus Caradrina; species Caradrina clavipalpis. The sequence goes on from OW052111.1 coordinate 10,596,605, forward strand.
TTAGAAACGCTTAGTGCGAATGGCAACGAGGTAATAGTGGTAATTTGCAGTGCGTCTAGATGTCCGATGGTAGAAAGAGGCCGTTCAGAAAAATGCTAATATAAGAAGATCTTTTAAGAATCAGTAGTTCCGTAGCTTAAGGCGATTACATAAAGTATGCAGATAAACCGTCAGACGATGCAATGCAATCTAAAGATAATCTGATATGCAGTAAAATGGGACAAAACAGTGTTCCATCACTTTGCGTCTACAAGATAAGAGGTGTAACTATGCCAATTACGAAGTATTTCTATTTTAAGTTGGTATTTTTACACATGCACTAATCAACAGTCTATAGAATCTTCCTATCAATGTAGACGTGTGTGACGAAATAATGAAAAGTTATTTGAAATAGCAAAACCCAACTGAGAAAGACAATGTACTACATAATTAACCTCCATTTCAAAAGTGACACCAAAAACAATACCGATAAAAGTGATGTTCTAAAATCACAAACAAAACAAGACAACGCAGAAATAAATCGATGAAACAAACAAAATATCCAAAAAGATAAACAGTGAGAAACGAACAGAGGAAGCTAGGAAATGGAAAAGTAAGACAATATTAGATTTAGTGGTAGGGGGACCACCGAAATAGAATTATGGGTGCAAAGTGAGGAAATATGGAAAAAATATTGCGAATGCTTCATGGTTTATTGCATACATTTGGTGAAGGCAAACCAGATTATGTTGCAGTCAAAGGCGAAGAGTTGGCTGAAGAACGAGAAGAAATATTGTGATTGTCGCGTGGTAAGGCAGCTGTCTTTAATGTAGGCATGGAACATTTCATAAATAGCAGGTGAAATTTCATATGAAAAAAAAAAATCATTAATCACACCCGCTATTTGCCTTCACTTATACTGCTATTTTTCACAGTCAACGAAATCACGAATCCTTATGATTTCATTTATTCATTCGAGCGAAGTTCGTGAGCGGCGCGCTGCTGTCTGCCAAAGCGACCGAGCGAGTAAGAAAGAAGGAATGATTTGTTCAAGTGCGTGTTAGCTAAGGACGAGAGATGTGATGACGGACAACACTGGTCATTTTAAATATGAACTTTAAACTTAAAGGTGTCAGGTTTAGATTTCCTTGTCATAATTCATTGTGATTTCATTAGATAGCACGTCGCAACGTGTTCGTGGCGCACATTATATGAAAGAGCTACATTATAACACTGCGAATAAAAATCATTGCCTGTGAAATTTCACATGTGAAATCATATGATTAAAAGTCATCATTTCATATAATGAAAATGAATTAAAAATAGCAATCATTTCCATGCCTACTTTAATGCACAAGGATTTAAACCCGGGAAAATACCAATGTGACATTATCAATTTATATGTAAGTACTTTTTCTCTAGGACATCACTGATATCGACGAAAAAAAAAATTTCGCGAGTAAATCTGGATATATATTTAAAGTCTGAGATCGCTAATCCGATTTGAGCAAGGGTGGTGATCAATGCTCATGCCTTCTCTGCACGCAATGAGGCCTTTATTATTAAAACAAATCACGCAATCAAAGACAAATTCTGATTTTTATTGCGAAGTCAATTCAAAAACCAAGGCTCCTCTCGAAGCAAAACAAACTTCAAACCTCCCTAAAATAGCAACACAAATATAACTCTCTAAATAACCCACTTCATAAAGATGAAGGAGCTAATAATAGATTAAAATGCATCAAAAAAAGCAATGATAGCGTCACGAAATGAGCTCAGCGATGATATCGAGACATAACTCGATTTAGAAGACGAAGGGTGCACTAAGAGCGACATAAATGCGTTTAAGGCGACAATATTCTATAATAGACGGGAAAATGGCAGGAAAGGAGAGTGGGCAACCTGGTCTACCTACTCAACAGTGATGTAACATACGTCGTTGGATAGGTAATTGTGTGTACTCCATTTTGTTATATGGCCATTAAGTTGTAGGTCATGGGGTTCTTGAGATATTTCCCAAAAACAAGATAAAGCAAATTAATTTCGCTGAATGGAACACTAGTGCAAATCTTCATTAACTATAGCTATATAAGCGCCGCTTTTTTTTTTTATAGACGGGAAATCATCAAATAACTTCCCCCGCCCTGGGCGGGGCGGGAGGGAGTGTCAGACTTTTACTGACTAAAACCCGTCTATGTTCCTTCATGTGCCCTTTGCATTCCGGGGGCGCGGTATCTCTTTCGAACAACCCGCAGATATAAGCGCCGCTGCCTTACTGCTTTAAGATCATGAAGTCGTCACATGTCTTAATCACTCAGCTGTTTAACTGATTACACTTCAGGAACAACAGTTTGCTATTTTCAAAAAGTTATTTTTTCTAGTTTTCACGTTTGGTAATCACATTAGACAACACATCAATAATAATAATAATTCTTAAATGCTAAGACTCTCCACAACCGCGAGATATGCAGTCTCAGGGACTTTATCCTTAAAGCTGACGTAGGAATGCACCGAGATGTGGTGGCGCAAACCAGTAGTGCTGGAGACTAAAGTTCGCGAAGAGGTATGGCAGAGTAAGGAGCTTCACGGACGCTTCCGGGCCTTGAATGGCCCCGATGTAGACTTCTTAGCGTCCATATCCTGGCTTCGCTTCGGTGACCTATTTGGGGAAACCGAGGGTTTTGTCTGTGCAATTATAGACGAAGTTATCATGACGAATAACTACCGGAGATTTATTGTGAAGGATGGCACGGTTGACATTTGTCGGGCATGCCACCGGCCGGGGGAATTAATCCGCCACATTATCTCTGGGTGTTCTCGTCTAGCTAACGAAGAGTACTTGCATAGGCACAACCTTGTGGCCAGGATCATCCATCAGCAACTTGCTCTGAAATACCGCCTTGTAGAATCGGAAGAACCGTACTATAGGTATGTGCCCGACCCAGTTCTCGAAAATAGCCATGTCACATTGTACTGGGACCGATCCATCATCACTGACAGGACTATTGTAGCCAATAAGCCTGATATAGTGGTGGTGGATCGCTTAGAGAAGCGCGCAGTGATTGTTGACATAACAGTCCCACATGACGTGAACCTCGTGAAGGCCGAGAATGATAAGAAGATCAAGTATCTTGACTCGCGATGTTGTCGACATGTGGGATGTGCACTCAGCAATCATTGTGTCGATTGTCGTTTCAGTCAATATTAAATATGCCAAATAAGCCATAATATTTAAAGCTCGCTCTTTTTCCAACAAAGCGCACGCGTCGAGAAGCATGCTTTACCAACTCCCCCAAGTTCGACACGGTCGCTAGTCATTTATGTAGCCATAGTTAATGAAAAATTGCATTATTGTTCTATTCGGCGAAATTATTTTGCTTTAACTTGTTTTTGGGAAATATCTCAAGAACCCCATTACCTACAACTTAACGGCCATATAACAAAATGGAGTACACACAATTACCTATTCAACGACGTATGTTACATCACTGTTGAGCAGGTAGACCAACTCCCATACATTTTTGCCCACTCTCCTTTGGAATATTCTCATCCGTTTCACTCGACACAGATTCTTTGTTTGTTTTGAAAAGGTTTTTGGGAATTGTTGGAACGTTTTTAGATGAGGCTACTTCTTATTTTTGTTGGGAAATCTGCCTCCGCCTGGAGTAAGGGTGTGTCGGACTCCTACCGACTAAAACCCTATGGTGTTCCTCCAACTTTTAACCGGAGTAAGGGGGTCGCTTTGAGCATTCTGCTACACCCCAGAGGCAGGTCCCGTCACAGATAAGTCAACTTCTATAGTATCAAAATCTAACGTATTATAACCAAGTGCTCAGTTTCGTTTAGTTTTTAACAAATCAGTAGTCTAATTTTAAAAATCCAGATCTAGCGAGAAACTAAATACCTCCACCAATTAACCTACATAATTTTATCGCTGAGTGTACTATCCAGGTGGCGTTCATTGAAAAAACGTAAGCAAGCGAAACTCCACAAACTACTAAACCAGCCGCAAGAGTTTAAAAATGCTAATAACGACTACTAAAACACATAATACTTCAGAGCCAGCCAGCCCTAAACACTTCGTCATATCATACATACATATATACTTCGACATATTATAAGGACCACGCTAACACATTTAGAATTCCCTGTAATGTTAGTAGTGTGATAAATAAATAAATATTTTAGTAGTAGTAGAGCTCTTCCTGAAGGAGCTCGTCCGGGGTAGTACCACAACCATACCTAATTCTGCCGCAAAGCAGCGTTGCTGTGTTCTGAATAGTTTGGGAGCCGATGGAATTACACGCACATGAGACATTTCAACTTTGTCTCTGGGATGGCAACGCATTTGCAAGGACACTGGTATTGCAGATGTCTGTCTATACGCAGCGGTGACCACTTAAGATCAGGTGCGCCGTGGGCTTGTTTGCCATTCAGCGATGTTTAAAAAGTTGGAAAAATATCTCAAAAGTCTCCTACCGCATATAATATTCACACATCACTCTAGAATTTTCCGCTAACGACGGCTTAACGTTCGGCGTAACATTTAATCCCCGGCCGCTCTCATTTCATACCGAGAGCCTCTCGACATAGACGCAATTCTCACTAGTGACAATTAAAAACAAAACACGGGTATAAATAGGGCTGCTAGATGGAAATATAATTTTAGCGCACGTAGAATTTTTAAAGAGAGAAAATAGGACAGTACCTAATATTATTCTATTGAGGTGATTGAGGTATCCAAAAATAAAAATATATACCAACGTATTATCATCCGACTACAGGGCAAAGGCCTTTTCTAATACATAGAAGGCACGAGCATTGATCGCCACTTGACTATATGCGTATAGGCGACTTCAGCCTTTATGTTAATTATAAGTTTAGTTTTATTCACGTTGTTTTCCTTCACCAATGTCAGTGACTTTCAAGATGAACTTCGAAAGTACACATTGAAATAGTTACATTTGTTCTTACTTGCCACAGCCTCCTGCATAAGAGGCGGGTGTCTTAACCACTGGGCCATCACATTATTCACAAATCAGAGACAAATAATAAACCGTAATACTAAAAAACGGCAATAAAACTCCAACCTTCATGCAAAGGGACATTCAGCTACCCGACAGAGACAAATTGGTGACCGTAAGAGGAAGTTGTCATAACCAGGTGGACACTACGCATTCGCCCGACTGAATCTCTCAATTGGTTCTTACGGTACCCTAAACGAGAGTGGTTGGAGTTATTTTTAGCCTGAAACCGTACAGTTATGCTAAGGGCTCTATTCACCCACGAGATTCAAGATGTGTTACGGGCAAGTCGATTAACTGGGCAATATTAATATGGTCCAGTCGTAATGATTACTTTGACCGGCTTATATTAATAATGACCAACGTATATACCAGTGGTTCGTAACCTTGCGGTGCTCAGAGACCACGTGACAAAATATTTACCAAACCTTGAACTGTAACTTTCTTGACATGGGATAGACTGCTTAGTGGTAATATTAATTAATAAAAACCAAATTCATGAATTGGCTTTTGACCTGCGTTAAGTTTTCCAATAGAAATTGTATAATGACGTAAGTAATCACTCCTAGTGCTTTCAATGACCACAAATGGTCCTCAAACCACTGTTTGAGAACCACTGGTTTATACCATTCAAGGTAATAACCCTACTGTCGCCAGGTCGGGTCTGACCTATATTGTTCGTACAATTTAAAGGGGCTGAAAAGGCAGACCCAAATTAATGAATAGGCTTTAAATTGGAGCACTATAGGCAGTTTTGTAGGCAAAAGGTAAAACAAAACATTGACGATTGTGAGGTCTACACAAATTAATAAAACTTAAGTTTCTGTTTGTGATGTCAAAATAACAGCTTTTATTTAACTAAATGCGTAATAGGACATAAAAGTTAGCACAGTACTTATTACTTGGAAGGATTCTAAACGAGACACAATAGAAGTTTCATTGTTAAGCTTACTGAATCACCTTGTTTTACGAACGAGGGGTTATATCAAAACCACAATTTTTAGAATTTTTGTTTGTCTGTTTGTTGCAGCTAATCTTCGAAAGGGCTAGACCGATTTTGATGGGACTTTCACTGTTAAACAGTTGATGTTATAAAGAGTAACTTATGTTTTAGAACAAGAAAAAGGGATCCTCACACAATAACCATACCATCATCACGCCTGTATTCCCCGAAGGGTTAGGCAGAGGTGTACCGATGTACACCCACAGTTCGCCAGTATATTTAGGTCCCATGTAATAGGGGGCGAGCCTATTGCCATTTACCGGGCACAAATCCAAACTCCGAGCTGCTACTGAGAATTTCATAGAAAAACCCAATAACAATTTTTGCTCAACCTGGGAATCGTACCCAGGAGCTCTAGCGTAGCAGTCGCACTCAGGACCACTAGGCCAACGAGGCAGTAAAAAATATCACGCAAACAAAGCTCCGAGCAAGAGCTAGTTAAAAATATTCTGTCCAAGAATGGAATTTAACGCGTTCAACTGAAATTCATGAACGGTGTTACAAAGTGTAAAATGAAAAAGGTTTTAAACAAAATACAAACGAGAGATGTTTTTGCTACTGACATTTCAATTAACAGAAAACAAAGTACGGTCTATTGGTTTTCGCTGAACTTGTACTCTTTTGTGGAGCCTGACTAGCCGATGTTTAATTTTGGCTGGGTCGAAAAGTTGAAATAATTATGTAGTAGCCCCTTATTACCCGACTGCGACAGAAGGAGGGTTATGTTTTTCGAGGGTATGTTTGTTTGTATGTATGTATGTATGTATGTATGTATGTATGTATGTATAATTGTTTGGCACGCTCTGCAGCCTGAACGGCTCTATGGATTTTAGCTTGAGAGGTGTCGTTAGATTCGTATTTACTGTGAGAATAACACTGGGTATATCAAAATAAAAAAAAAACAAAATGGCGGATTTTTGGCGCCAAATTTAAATGTTTGGGTCGCTCTGCAGCCTGAACGGCTCGATGGATTTTAGCTTGAGGGGTGTCGTTAGATTCGTATTTACTGTGAGAGTGACACTGGGTATATCAAAATAAAAAACTAAAAATAATAAAAAATAAAAAACGGTAATTTAAAAAACTAAAAAACCCGACTGCTTTTCTGAGTATTTCTGAAAAATCCCTAAAACAAGATAGTCGTTGTACCCGATTGCACTTAAAATTGTAGCAGTCGGGACCCATTCTAGAAGTGGAGGCTTAGTGAATTGAGAGCACATACCTATATTACATTGCAGATGGTCCCGAATGGGTCCCGACTGCTACAATTTTAAGTGCAATCGGGTACAACGACTATCTTGTTTTAGGGATTTTTCAGAAATACTCAGAAAAGCAGTCGGGTTTTTTAGTTTTTTAAATTACCGTTTTTTTTTCTATTCTATTTTTATAAAGACGTAAAGCTTGTTTGTTTTTTTTTTTGTTTAATTATTAAATCACTAATGTTTTTTTGCTAGATCACGGCATATAAGATATGTTACAATTAATTTTGTTTCAGCGTATCCTGTCTTGCATAGCGTGCCAATATAATTATGCACTGTTAGCGGTAGGTAAGCAAAGGTAAGTTTTGGAGACTATAAGAGTAATGGAAGTAAAGATGTTTGGTAAACGTTCCAACGTTTACCAAAAATCTTTTACTGCTAGAATGCTACACTATTGCCGAGTGCTAGGCTATGTTTTATGGTATACTTGACTATCACGCGGATAAATCGGCTAGCAAAAGCTAGTGTTATATTCATTATAATGCATGTTCAACACCGGATTGGATTTAGCTGCTTGCTAGAACTACTAACAATATTATCTAAGTATAAAGACAATCTAACTCTCTTTAATCTTATCACAATCGTTAAGTTAAATCTCACAAAATTCTACCAAATAAATTGTCTTTTCCAGAATATCTTGTTCATAGAAGACAATAAAGCGAGGAGCGCAAACATGAAACATACAAGAATAGATTAATGACTGCGCTACAACAAAGGAGTGACAATGACAGAGAAAAATGAACGTGTATTGTTCACGATTTACATGAAGACCTGGAAGTTATACTTCTTCAAGCAAATGTGCCGTAAACTGGGCTACGGCTTTCTTGCGGTCTTGATTGAGTCCGCAAGAAGACGATGGACGCAGGCCGCTTCCAACCGGTCCTATTGGATATCTATGGGGGAGGCCTATGTCCAGTAGTGGACGTCCTGCGGCTGATATGATGATTAAGTAGCCGATGTATTTCAAGGCTTTTCCATTTTGACGCGTGTGTTGGATCATTCAATTCCCTTCTACATTCACCTTCATTGTTTTCAAGAATACTGTAACCAGGATTATGTAAAAACTTATTGAAAACAGTTTCTATGGAATTTCTGCTTTTCTTTAGAATCTCTTGTTCTTCTCCAAAGAGACCTATCTACGTTTTAAAATGAGCAGCTAGCTTCAGCTTTCTGTCTTACTGACCGGACCCTTGACAATTCAAAAGAGTGAGTTTTTCAATTTATAATTATGTACTTTTATATATCAGTCTGAAATCGGCAATCTGTCCAGAGCAAGCGAGCGTGCTCATCAACGCGCAACGCTCGCGCCTTTTCTGTATGAAAGAAGCCTTTGCCCTACAATAGGTCAGTAATAGCTTTGTACATACATACATACACATACATACATAAACTCACGCCTTTTTTCCATGGGGGTAGGCAGAAACCACGGACCGCCACCTGCTACGATCCTTACACACTCCTTTCGCCTCGTCCACAAAACAAACAAAACAATAATAACAAATTAATAATAGCTTAGCAGCTTAGTTTTGCTTAGCTTAGCTTATTAGTAATAGCTTTGTATTAATATTAAAAAAATCTACCACTTAAAAAAAAATACTAAGTACTTAACAAGTATTAAAATATGTAATGATGATACCCAACTACTTGTTTTTCACTTTCAAAGTTAATTAAAAGTCTATTATTGCACATAAGACTTTCCACGTGTTCCGAATCCAAATCGCATTAGTGGGCGATGTAAGCTAATATCCGATCGGAACACACAACACAAATAATTCTTCAGCTGGTACAAATAAGGTCCAAAATCGATCGGCATAATCTCTGTTTTATCATTCAACATAAAAGCTGTCGTTATTATTACGCAGTTAAAGTTCAATATTGTTTGTCTTATTACCAGAGTGAATGTATCGTAGGCAGACGTAGTGATGCGAACGTGACTAGAATATCGATAAAATAATTCGACATTCTGATATCTTGACACGTATTTCGTGTGGGGAATGCGGGATTTTCATATTATGGAGATAAATGTGTTTTGTAGTGGGTTCCGATGTTGTACGTTATTCTTATAAATGGGGAATACGATCAGCTATTGCTTACTTTTCTTTTTAACCGACTTTCCAATGTATTAGGTGGGACTTTATGTGTATTTTTATTTATTGTACATCTGTTAGGTACTATAGTTTATTACATTTGTGAGCCAATAGACTTAAACGACTTTAAGAGACAACCACTTAAGAATTTAAGGTATGATTTATTTAACAATCAAGCCTTCGTAAGTATTGGCTGCAGGATTTTTGATAAACATTTCCTTTTTGTGTACTCACTACGAAAACGTGCTGACGTATAACATGTGCATGTCGGTGACGCGAACCCATAAGTTTTACCCCGTCAAAAAATCAACTTGACGCGACTTAAGATACTTATTACATTTTTTTTTGTTGTATGTCATTTGATGTCGAACAAGCCGACCACGGCCCATGTGATGTTAAGTTGTCACCGCTGATAGACATCTGCAATACCAGAGGCCTTATGTAAATACCTTGCCATCCCAAAGACAAAGTTGAAATGTCTCATCTGTCTGTAATTACACACCTATACCCTTCAAACCGGAACACAGCAGCGTTGCCGAAATCATCGATATAACCTTTCTATCGACGCGGTACATCCCAAACCGTCCTACAAGAAGGGCGTAGGTCGGCCATTGTGAAATTCGGGCCGTACCTCACAGATCAGACGATAGTCCCTTATTAAGAAACCGCTGAACAAACGCTAAATATTTCTCCGGTAGACTGTTCAAAGGGTTCAAGTCTTCAACATTGAAATTGAATAGTATTATTCAGACGCTTATTGAAGGTCTTGAATAATGGATAAAAATAAGCAGATCTTTATCTGATGGAATAAAGGAATCGGGGAGAAACAGGTTGGTATTGGATTCATGTTTTTATGTTATACGTCAATTAAGGATATGAGGATAATAACGAGATAAGGTTTTGCGCGTGTCTCGCTCCGCGTGAATTTTCTTATGAATCTATATGATAAAGGCTATCTAGCATTCATTCTAATTGCCCCGTCTGAACATTATCAAATAGTTGCATTTCTATAAGCACTATCTCTAGTGCTTAGTACTCTCGTACTACGGCTCAAATCCTAACACTGAGCTGCTACTGAGAATTTGACAGAAAACCCCAAAAACACTTTTTGCTGGACCTGAAAATCTAACCCAAGACCTCCAGATTCGCAATCGCGCTTAGGACCACTAAGCTAACGAGGCAGTTAACTAAACAAAACGATCATTATCCGTATCAAAGTTATGAAACAAGTTGTTACGCTCTGACCCACTTTCGTTCACATCTGATTTGACCTTGAATGTGACGAGACTTGCTCCATTGATCGTGGTTACTTGACATTTCTATTGTGACACAGCAGCTTAGGCGATAGGTTTAGATCTGTACAAGTAAATAAAACTGTAGTGTCTGTTTGTGATGGTAAAATAACACCTTTTTACAGTACTTACACGAAAAAAACATTATTTTTAATGTTTGTCTGTCTGTCGGCTTATTTCCGAAACAGTTGGACCAATTTTAGCGGGAATTTCACTGGCAGACAACTGATGGTTTATGAAGTGAAAACAAAGCTCCTTTTATTATAGATAAAGAATTGGGGATCGGCGCAATTAAAATTAAACTATGTTATAAACGTAACAAAGATTTTTAACTTACTATAAAACTTCTTGACAATGTAAAAGTGTTAATGGTCTAATTGGAATATTAGTCATTCTGTATAAACCGAAATTCACGACAACGAAGGCTCGTGCATAAACTAGTAGTACTTAAATTAATATTGATGTAGCAAATGCAAGCTTAAATTTAAAGAGGCGTGAAGTTTCAAGGTTGAATGGTATCGACTCGTAAGAGTTAACTGCAAACCATTGGCCTCCTCCTAATAGATTGCCAAAATGAACGGTCTATTGAAGATCTTCAAACACCACTTGAAGTAGTATTGCAGTTTCTTTTATATTTATATCGTAATCTAACTTCGTGATGGTTGAGGTGCCTACCACTCATGGGATAACGGGCAAATACTTATGCAACTTTTTCAAATTATTTTCTAAGTTTATCATTGTTATTACTGACACTAGTGAAAGAAAACATCGTAAGAAGACCTTTTTTTTAAGTATGGATAATCATCAAATAACTTTTACTGTTATGGTTGGAGCGGAAGGGAGTGTCAGACTCTTATTGACTAAAACCCATTTGTGCTGCTTCTAATGCCCATTACATCGCATTATAAGGAAAGCTAGACTTATAATGAATATAAGTTTGAAATCGCCAATCCGCCTTGAACGTTATGATCAATCAATGCTCGCTTTTGCCCTGCATTGGGACAATAATATACTGGTGGTTGGTGATAAATATTATGATGAGTCAACTATTAATATATAAATGAAGATGACGTGGCAACATAAAAGAGCACCCACGAACACCCAAGAAAGCCCATCAAAATCACCCGACGTCCATCACCAATGGGGTCAAGTGGCCAAAATTATTCTTCCCATAAGAGACCTTGTCTTGATTAAATTTTGGCTCAAAGCCAGAACAGACTGGAGACGGTTACAACTTTATATTTAGAAAGTTTCGTAATTAAAAAGTGAGCGTTTTTTATGTCGCACGTCAGCTGTTTATTTTGCAAGACAAGTTGGAAGAAACCATCCGATTAACTTGGAGCATTTGCATGCTGAAAGGCTTGGAACGTTAGTAGCTTAGACTCCAGACGTGAAGAGTTTATCTAACAATAAGAGTGAAATTTAATCAGCAAATTGCGCAAATTTTTTAATGGGTAATATGAAAATGAAATCGAGAAAAGTCTCGTTTAGAAAATTATATGATTGGATTTACCGACTCGCTAGCCTAGTGGTCCTAAGCGCGACTGGTACGCTAGAGGTCTTGGGTTCAATTCCCAGATCGAGCATAAAGTGTTATTTGATTTTTCTATGAAATTCTCTGTAGCAACTCGGAGTTACGATTTGTACCCGGTTAATGGCAATAGGCTCGCCGGCTATTACATGGGATCTAAACATACTGGCAAACTGTGGGTGTACTTTGGTAAACCTTTGCTTAACAGTTCAGAGAATACAGGCGTGATGGTATGTATGAAACTGAAATCGAGAAAAACCTCGTGTAGAAAATTGTGATTGGAACATTTATTTTCTAAGTGTAACAGCTTCACAAAGACACTAGCAATAAATGAGAATCGAATATATTTTCCCAATTCATATTTCGGAGACTAGGGTGTGATCAAATGCCAATTCCATTTATTTGTGTTTATTCTTCACGAATTCTATCAATCGTATTGAGCTCCATTCAATTACACGTTTGTTTATTTACTAGCTTTCGTTTGCGATTTCTTTCACGTCAAAGTTAATTTAATAGAACCTGGGATAAATACCCATATGTTAGACCAGATTATAATCTATCTCTATGCCAAATTTCATCCAGATGCGTTCCGCCGTTCTGGCGTGAATAACTAACAAACGTCCATCCATCCAAACTTTCGCATTTATAATAATGTATTATAATTGTATTATTAGCTTGTTTTGTCCCACTTCTGAGCAAAAGCCTCCTTCCAGTCCTTTCATCTTTTATGGTACCGTGCTTCATCCTTCAATTACAAATATCCTTTTTATTTCCTCTCTTTCATTTCCAAAATTCACTTTCTTTCACAGCAAACCTTTCCAGCCCTTTAACCCTATCTGATTTCAATGATAGCCAAAAACCATCAGGCTTCGACCCACAAACCTTTCAACTCCTTGATACGATCTCAAGCCGCGCCGTACATCGGGTCCTAGTCCTTTGGGCACAATTTTATTAAGTTCACTCGAATCACGGTCTGAATACTTAAAATTTCCATTTCTGGAGGCACAACCTACTTTTGAGATTGTTTGAGTTAAACGTATGGTAAGTGGATTCAGGAATATGTCTGTGTTTTATGGACCTGGTGCCTTTGGGACGGGCCCTGCGTGTTCTGGACTGTTGCCAGCATAAGCTTTATTTGATGCTGCAGTTTGTACGATTATCACTTTTTCATTTTGATTATGTAGATTTTCTGTAGCAACTGCTTCGGAAATTATTTTCTTATCTTGTAGAAAATCAGGATGTTGTGGTCTATTATTAGAATAGACTACAATCTCAATTAGAACGAATGTAGTTGCTTATCTACCTGGTTCAATCTGTTGGTTGTCTATACACCATAGTTTGTAGTCTGCGAGATATATCTACAGAAACAATAGGACCAACTAATTCTTAGTGCCCACAAAAGAAAGCAAAATATCAAATAACAACTTTAATGTAACGTCCTTTTGTTCTTTATTTCTTTGTAGGTCAAGTCGTAACTCAAGAAGCTTTGATATTGATACAACTGAGAGACCTCTACTACTAATAACTTTGCTAGGAAATGATGAACAACTTTCGACCCACTTCAATTTAATTAATAATACTTTATAAACATTACATAGGTACACATTATAATATAGTCGTTTTTATGCAAGGTCTGTGGAATTCACGTGTAATACTGCATGTAACAAAGATTGTAAACCGTTAATTTCATTCATTCGAAACGAACTTTTGGAAGTGGCAACTAGATTCAAATCTTTTTTACTTGTATATTTGTATGTGACGTTTAAGAGCCCCCGCAGACCACAAACTATTTAGTCTGCCGATAGTTTGATCGGGTTGGGCTGCTAGCGCGCACACTGGGCCAATTAAACAGTCGGGTTGGCGATGAGTGCGCAGACTAGAAAAACAGTCGGCCAACTGCTCGAAAATTAATACAATACCTATTGTCCAGAAATTTTATTATTGCTCTTATACAACGGAGGAGAAGTACCAAGAAGAGATACCGAGAGTATTGGGTGCATCCTATTCACAGTGATATACTATTGCTAGGAAAATTTTACAAGTTGCATTCCAAATTATTTTTTTCAAATTAATTAATCAAAGTTACGATCGACGTTTCGACAAGCAGCGATGGAGTAGAACTGGGCAACGCCATCATGAGAATACGTGCGACCATCCTGCGCCAAAGCTGGGAGCGAACTGAAGAATCGGCCGAGTCTGCCGACTAAACGATCGGCCAGTATGCGCGCGTAGAAGAACGCCATACTGATATAGCAGTTGGCCGATAGTTTGCCGATAGTTTAGTTTGAAGGCAGTCGGTTAGCCCATCAAACTTATTTATCGGCCGATACCGAACCGTTGTAATGTGCGCACTTGCATACATCTTCATACTGATTAAAAGCCCGACTAAACTGTCGGCCGATGGAAAGTCTGTGGTCTGCGGGGGCTCTAAATGTGCACCTTGATTAACTAAGTAGAATAAACGGTTTGACTTTAACACATAACAAGCTTACGAAGCTATGATGTCTTCTTAATGACCTTCAAATGACCCATGAAGGCTTTAAAATTAGTCAAGAGCTTTTTGATTGACTTAGGGTCAAACAAATTACTAGCTTGTATACCACTTTCACAGAATTCGAGGACTTAAGTATTGCACTGTAAGGTGCGATAATCCTTTACAAATTTCTAGCATAGACCCGAAAAAATTCAATGGTCTTAGAAGGAGTTCAACCATATATTTTTTGTGAGATAGAATGTACAGACCACCTTGAACAAGTAATAGGACTACATTATACGATATACAATCCAAGCGTGCCTGTTTGGATACGGTCATCGTAGCGACATTCATTGGTGCGTATGTACTAAGAACAAAGAGTAGTTTGTATGTGACGTCAGTAACGGCATTATAATACAATAATAGGTAATTAATGGATGTAATATTGATTTTCAACGTGCCTTTCAGTGTTGTAATTAGTAGCTGTTCAAATGATATAAAGGGTAAAAGACACTTAATCAAATAGAAAATTACATGTTCTTCCAACATTGAGATTATGTTTCTTTGTATTGTTATGGATTATACTTGGGAAGCTTCTGATTTCGGAGATATTGAAGATGTTTATACAAAAACAACTTTTAACTGATAGACGACTCGTGTCCCTACTGTTAAATGCATCAGAAACCACAATGTTTTGCGTGCATTACATTGCGCACTACGATAAACGGTGAGTTTCCACACAAAAATAGAAGTCAATTCCAGGTTTTTTTTTTGTTAATAGTCCTTACTTTCATAGACAATACGTAACGACTATGTCATGTATCTCTTTTTACACCTAGTAGATATTTATTCCATGTGAACAAATTTTTTTAGCGAGTAAGAATTCACCGACATTTTCAGGTCTTTAGACTCATCAATCCAAAATGAGCCTAATTGTTTAAGATTCACTACTGCCTTGGGTAATTTGTATTGCTTCCACCAATCAGCTCTACAGCAAGATAGTCCAACATTAATCTCGCAATAAAAGAACAGAGGGTGTCAACTATCATCACGCACCGTGAGACCAACGAAAGGAAGCAGTTCATTACAACGCTCATAAGTCAAGGGCCTAGCTGGTACTACTTAGGAGCAATCATCATCTTTAAACTAGCACAGAACATGGGGTCTTAAAGTGACGCTAATGGTACGGTACTTTATCTTCCAGTTCTACGACCATTGTCAGCGGTAATGTTGCTAAAACCGGAGGTAGCTACCAAGAGCGAGCGAGTTTGGTCGATGAACAAAATGGGCAAAGAGCCAGTTGGACTTGCAGCCCATCGGTTTCATCCCGTCGTACAATATTCATCAAATACAAACAAAAAAAAAAAAATTTTATTCAAGATAGGTAAGCACTTGACTCTAGTCTTGGTCAGAGACCACATAGACAAAGTCTACGATGGAGTGAGCTTACCCAGAAGAAACCTGTTCACTCTAACTTTGAAGAGATTAGGGTTGAATGCGTTCGGAAATACAAGCGCAGGTAGAGAGACATTAAGCATTTGTTGTAAGGACCCTTTAATTTGTTGTTGCAGCAGCAATAAAAGTACACACTCTGTAAAAGTTTTACTCTTTTCTTATTACGGCTTATGGCATACAGCCAGCAGGACATGAACAGACGGACGGACAGCGGGGTCTTAATGTACTGTGAGTCTTCTGTAAAAAGGTCCCGTTGGCATCCTCGAATTCGGAACTCTGAAAAGTCGTACCAACATTAAGGCTTAACTAAAGCCGGGTAAATCGGCCAATGCAGATTTAACTCCTGACATCCGGGATTCCATATGAATAAAGCTTACAGGTATTCGCAAGCCGAATTCAAATCCCTACTGATTTAGAATTTCGAAATCGTCTAAAGCCATCCTAATTTCACCAAGTCTTTGAGCCCCTGTATAAAAACCTTTGAGACAGACACGTGTAGGGTCACAAAGGCCAACTTCTTCACTAAGTATATTTTTAGAAATTCCAATAGCATTCTCAAAAAATCTTCAAGACGCCTGTACAATGGCCCTTAGCATTGTTCCCACACAAAAGGTCCAAAAACTCATATAACAAAGTCAACAGAATGTATGAATATGCAATGGCATGCCACGGTTAAATTTACACTAGAATAGGTACTATTATTTAGTATATGACGAGACGACTGCGATACGATGATGGGATACATTTGAAAAAATATGATTATAAAATTGTGTAAGTACTCCACGGTTTACAAACCCTTTACCACCTTACCTTATCTTTATCTTTCAGACTGACCATGTCCATGACAATTCAAATAAGGGTTATTTGAGAAAAAATAATGAGGCGAAATCATTTGCCAACTAACATATTAACTGGTTCATAGTAATTTCTTGCCGACAAACAGTGATTGCTTTGGATAGAAAAACCATGTACGCGAACGAATTCATAATATATCTAAGCAAAATCAAAGAAAACGGCAAACAGCTGACAACTATATTCCTACTACAATTTTTAATAAAGTCAATTTATATTTGAAACAAACAACTGAAATAGAGACACCTTGAGAAACCTTGGCACTAATAAGAAAACTAAATTAATGTTTGTTTGGAAAACTCCGTCTGTAACACAAATGTAAGTAGGTCGATAGAATTTGTTTGACAGTTCATAATGATATTATCATTAGTAACCATGTATCAGATATACCTATAACAATAAGCTTTGGACGCTTCACAAAATTGGAAAGTTGTAGTCTTAGGTAATGTAAAAATACGCCATTTAAAAGAACTAGAACAATTCAATTATTCTGTGTAATTAGTCTGTGTTGTCCCATTGCAGGGCAATGGCTACCCTTTCTTCTATCTAATTCTCTCTATAATAAGCAAGTGTGGACTTATTCTACCTATGAGTGTCAAGTTAATCCCGCCATCTTCACCTTGCTTTACCGCAATGTCGCTAGAAGTTTGCCGGGCGTTGATTTAGTCCAAGATCCATTCGAGATGCAGCAGATAGTCCCACTTTAGGTGCTTTTTGGGTAATGTCAGTAATTCGCGTCATGGAGAGCAGCACCGTGTTCCTAACGCGGATGCTGCGCTCCATTTAAACAGATAGATGCATGCAAATAAATGAATATGAATGAATAAGATTTGGAAATATGTATGTGTGTGTGTGTGTTTTAAATATATCAGGAGCATTTTTCAGAAAATCAAAGACTAGCGTAAAAATTAAGACGCCATCAAGCCGAATCGTGTCGAAACCTCTAAAGATCTCAAACTCCCATTCACCCAACCCACCTTGAACAACAAAGTTGAAAACGTCACATAAATAATTATTGATACAGATGTTCAAAGGCTTGTCTACAAAATTGAAGACTCCGCCAGTCGTAGGTACACGAGACAAACTAAGGCGATTCGCACACTGCCCCGCGCTACGCTCCGTGGTGCGTAGCGACGGAGCTCTGGTGATCTGCAACACAGCGCGTGAACGCGTTTTCTGTGTGTTAGACTACGCGTGTTTTCTATACAAACACAGATACTTGCAAACAACGTGCTTCCGCGCTACGCTCCGTGATGCGGCGAGGCAGTGTGCGAATCGCCTTAGAAGTTGCCTTATAACTTTCTTGTTAGAAAGAAGTTCGTTTTATATCCTACGGCGAAGACTGGCAGGTACGGTTATGAATACTTAATACTGGGAAGTATCGATCGAGAATAGGTCCTTACACCAATGTGTCAAGTTAACGAGGGTCGTCGGAAAAATTGTTGACTGCATAGCAAGGAGAAATATACTCATCCTTTTCTTTTGTCTTTTAAATTTTGATGTAACAGTAGTGAGATAAGGTATAACTTTATTATTTAGTAACTTCTGTCCGCAACTTCGTCCGCATGGTTTTATACAACAGGGTTAATTTACGTCTTTAGTTACTGCTCCGCGTAATGTTATATAGCCAATACTATTTCTCATGAATCGGGCTATCATATACAAAAAGATTGTTTTCATCTGACTGGTAGTTGCAGAAATTAGTACGTTTAAACAAACGCAAACAAACATTTTTTTCGGCAGATTTTTCCAATCTCTTATAAAACACTAATACTACCTAAACTTGATCTATTTAGACTAAAACCCGTCTACAAAGTTGAAGGAAAGATGTAGTAATTCACCACATACCACACAATACTTTTAATATTACGTAAACGAAACAGAACGTGGACCGACAATGGAGCTCGTTTACAATCAAGCAAATATTTATTTTATTTGAAACTCGTCTGTCGCCGTGTTGACACAAGTGCTATAGTCACGAGCGGGGTGTTAATGTTATAGCCGCTAAAGAGCATACTTGAGTATAATTACATGGCGCATGTGACCACGCTTATATAGCTTGTAGATATGAACAAGTAAATTACAGATATTCTTACAGCTACAGCAAATAAGTCTGTATTGGTACCATCTTAAATCAATATGGCAAATTAATATAACACCGACTTTGCAACTAGCCAATAAAGGAATGCTTTGCCCGAAGGTCTCTCTCTTCTATGAAGAAAAAATATCTTTAATACTACCAACACCCTACGATGATCATTATCATCAGTTTTCGCGGGAAATAGCTGGATGATGGCGGCGCACCAGTCATTGTGGCTGTCTTTAGAGGAGGTCTACTTCCAGCAGTTGATCTTATTTGGGTGATATGTCATCGTATCAGCCAAATAAGATGATGATGATGTAAATGATGATAAATAATTACCATCACGCCTGTTTTCCCCGAAGGGTTAAGCAGAGGTGTACCAATATACACCCACAGTTCGCCGGTATATTTAGGTCCCATGTAATAGGGGGCGAGCCTATTGCCATTAACCGGGCACAAATCCAAACTCCGAGCTGCTACAAAAAAAAAACTAATTATTTAGCTGCTGCTAAATAATGCCGTTAGAATCAGTGTATAATTATATCACTTAGCTTTTGCAGTGTCTAAATATAACAGGCGTCTCAACTGAATTCACTTGTGTTTCTCCAAACCATTCTCCTCAATGCTTCGCGACCCTGTAATTGAGCCAAAACTATGGTGTTTCTCTCTTGCGTGGTGTGACAGATGGCACTGTTATGCTCAATTATTTGCACATCAAATACATTGTCGTTTGTTCTCTACACTGTATCCTTGCTCTTTGATGTTTAGAGTATAAAGTAGAAACGGTTTGTATGTATAATACAGTTTTAGATCATTCTAGAGAACTTATGTAACTTCTTTTTAGGACTTCGTACGTGAAGGAAAAAACGGTACCTTTATGTACGTCTGTCTCAAAGACTTTTTTTTAATATCTATCTATGCGATGTTTTTATGTGGTTGCATGTAATTTTGACTATGCGCACACATATTGCCTGATTTTGTGTATTTTTATATTAATTTTGGGTATTAATACGATCAATATTTTTGAATTACGTTCGGTTAAATTTTATAACGCTTTCGGGAAGGACTCTAAATCTTTTTTTTTTGTTCCATAGGTTTGGTTAGGAAATCTAATTATGCGAGGCTGTCTTGCACTTGGCAGAATTTTCTTTCATTTCACCTTTATCATCTGTAAGTTCGTCGTTTCTTCGGACTTAACAGGGCTTTACACTCAAGGGCTCTTTCAATATAAGCGTTTGGTGCCGGACTGCTGCAGCGGCGAAGAGATACGGATGCCGTACGGGGCATGGACGGTTGTTTTATTTCATACAATTGACACCAGTACTATACACGTACGACAAGCGTTCCGTCATATCTGTATGAAAACACAATCGTCCGTATGCCGTACGAGACCCGCACAGCTCCACAGCCTTTAGAACATAATTTTCCTGTTTCTAATTATAATAAATCTCTAACACGAGTCGCTATTTTGTAACCTTGTCCCATTTCCATCGAAAGACAACGATGTAGACGTTCTTTACATAATATCTTGTATATCTATCTCTATCTCACATTTTTGTAATCATAAGAAATGCTCAAGAAACATTACCTTTACCGTCCTTTTTAGGGTCGACCCTTTCATAAAGTAACTGAAATATGGGTCCGTTTCAAATATACTTACTTTCCTTTCCGAGAATGATAATAAAAATAACAATAAGGTAGAAAATTGTAGTGAAGTCCTTTTGTTAGTTCAAAGAATGTTCCATTTGTTTGATGTTTCGATTAGGAGAATTCTAGGCTTAGAGAGCTGAAACATCCCTTAGAGTGGATGTGAATAACTTTAGTATGATGTAATTGCTAATTGAAAACGAAATTGAAAATTCATGCAAATGACAAACGTGGAAGGAAATTCGGGAACAGATTTTCATAAACGCGTCAGAGGCAGTTTGGTAGCGTGTAGAAAAAAGGCTTTTCATTTTAGGATGAAATGTAGGCGTCATGGCAAAGCTGTTACTCATATTAGTGAAACCTTACACGAAATAGTAAATGGAATAAGCAACAAGATGTAGAAGATATCAAATCAAGCGCTTGCAAAACCATTATGTGCTAAGAGAAAGAATGCATAGCATCTTTAAGCCAGCAACATAAGGCACTTTTTGCAAACATCTTTACTGATCAAAGTTAAAGAGGTTTGATTGTTGGTTGTTTTGTACGAGGTTTTCTTAGGAAATACTGGTGCTATTACAGAAAATCTTTCACCTATCAGTGAAAGCTAAACTATTGCCGAATGTTGCAAGTACAAGTTTATAATATATTTGCACGGAGACAGAAGCTAGTTTCTAATATAAAGACATATCACACAACAAAAATCCCCTAACACTGGCGTATTCATTTCGTAATATTTCGGCAAGCCAGTGCGGCGCAACGAAATGGAACGGACATACGATTTGCCTTTGCACACAGTAGCTGTAGGTAAGTGCTCTGCCACACTACTGACATTTCAGTAATTAGTATTGTATAAGACAAGGCTCCTGGTTGGTAATGAGACCATGTCATTGTTTCCCCGAAATGTCGTAATCAGCGTTGGTGTTTGAGTACATGCAAATTTTAGTGTGTGGGTTTTCAATACTGTAATGGTGTTCACGTGAGTGGAACTATGAGGTAACAAGTATATAATTTATCCAACTTTGTACACATAGATATTTTTAATTAGGGTAGTCAATTGGCAACTAGCTTCTGTCTAAAGAGCCTGTAAATGGTTTAATTGAAATAAGTGCCTCGACTTGGACTTGTGATTCTTAGTAGTAGTTAGAGAAAATGACCGTGATATACATAGGTGGGTATGTCGAGACTTCAAAGGCGAACTGAATATATATTCAGAATATTATACCCTATCTGTAAAGTAAGGATCAAGATGTAGAGCATTCATTTTAAAAGTTAACAATTCAAGAAACTCTGAGAAAACTCCTGATACAACATTTTTAGTTACCAACCAACCAAACCACTGTATGTTAGCGCCCTTAGTGAAACTTCCATTAACACGAACAACCACATCATCCTGTATGATGAAATTGATATATTCAAGGAAAACCAGTGGGAAGCGTTGTGTAATTATATTCATAATACATGCGGTCACGGTACTGACTGACAGTTCCTTCGCATTTCTTGTAAGGACGAGCGAAGTTTTTACACGACAACGGGAAGGGAACAATTTTAAATAAATAATACTGTTTCCATCTATTGCTTCATGCAGTCACGCGATGTCTATTTCGTGGTTCACGACACGGATTATTTTGACGTCCTGGGTCGAAATCTATTTCGTTTATAGGTCACGGAATAATTTTCACGTCATGAAGACGTTTTGCCAATAACAATTGTCGACTTAGTTTCTCGTACGTAAGTAATATAGGGCCAAACATGCTTCCCTGAGGAATCCCTCACAGCTGGAGATTTAGATTATCTACACTTTTAATTGAAAAACAAAAAATATTTTTCGACGTGTTTCGTACAAATACAATTTTATTTACACGTGAAAGAAAACTTTTCTGTTCCTAAATTATAATAAAGATGAATGATAAACTACATAAAAAGAGTGTCAAACGCATCTAAAAAAAAAACAAAGCAGCACACAATTTAAAGTTTAACAAAGCAGCTCCCGATAACACAGCGTCGTTTAAAACTTTTTAACCAGCACACGATATCGAAGCTTAACTTACCAAAGCGCCGAGAAAAGTTACCGATTAAGGCGACAACAATAGTCAACTTTTTATCACAATTTACCTGTAACAAGAAACGAAAACACACATTAATTTCATACTCATCTGTTAACAAAAAGATAACAAAGTAGCGAGAGTGTTAAATTCCCACACAAGCTATGTGAAGTGGTAGAGAATCAGGTCAATTTGTTGTACTATTAGCAACGTGGTTATATTTTTATTAGCTGAAATATGGCAATCTGTTACAGCAGCACATTTAGTGCACTATACTAAAGACAATTAGCTGAACAACTGCAGAAGGTTTGGTCAATCAGTCGAAAGGTAAAAGAGGATAGTACTATGACATGGCTGTATGTAAAGAATTTCAAAATAATCAGTGCATTAGTATATCTAAATTCTTGTACCATGATCCTTCTTTAGTTCGACTTTGATCTAGAATTATTGAAAGCCTTACAAAGCGTATAATAATATACGCTTTGCAAGTCTTTCTCTACAGATCACTTAATTTGGTAACTAATTTTATTGTTAAAAGTGCAGCAGTGTCACGAGAATAATGCATTATCAAATCTACTCTTAAAACGACAAAAAAATGGAATTAGTACATTATTTATAAATCCATAGAAACTTAAGAATAAATAATTAATTCACACACACACACGATTATAAGCTAATCTGCATTAAGTAGCGGTCTCCGTACCTGTGGGAAGTATTAAAATAAAAAGAGAAGCGATGGTCGTGAACGTCAAATTGTATACACTTATATCTTTCGCTGTGGGTAAAGTGACAAGAGGACAGCGATGACAGAACGATGACAGCCTACGATCCTACTCTCAAGTCTCCATAGACATTGTACGAAGTATGATCCGAAAGTGTAACTATGATTCGTGATTTAAAATCCAGTTTTTAAAGCATCATCATTTGTTTTCTATAACACACTATTCTTTATTATATACTAAGTATAAGGTAAAGAAATGTCAATATTTACTACTAGCTAACTGCCCACGACTTCTTCCGCGTCGCTTATTTCACCCTCATTAAGTTACATCTTTGGTTACTGCTCCGCTCCTGTGTCGTACACTCAAAAATAACAGATTCTATGGGTAAAAGAATTTTCAAAATCGGTTCATTAGATTCTACAACCTCACAAACCTCTTTAAAATATTAGAACAGATACATATATTTACACCGTTGTCATACGCCCTATGTGTAAAATGTAAATGGAACCCATTTCACAACCGCTGTCTTCTAAAACTTGGGCGCACTTGCAAAAGGGTCACAGCACCGCTATGCGAGCCTCGGCGGCGCCAAAGCGTCTGTTCGGCCGCGTACTACCGTTATTTGTATTACGTCACAGTCGGATTGTCAACTTTAGTGGCCGATAAAAGGGTTTTAAAGCGAGCGGAACCGGTAAATAAAACTGGCAAAAAAATATCAATGGATTGGATGAATGATTTGAAAGCTTCTATTAAATTCTGGAAATGCTAGATGCAGGCCGCTTCCAACCGGTATTTTTGGCAATCTATGAGGGAGCCCTATGTCCAGCAGGGGTGACGTCCTAAGTCTGATATGATGATGATAACGATTAAATTCTGTAAAAGATGAGATGAGAAGGTTGAATTTAATATTAACTAAATCAAGGAACATTTTACAGTAACAGAAAATAACCACATTTTCCACCCAGGGATGTTCTAATTTTGATACAACAGATAAAGTCCCAGTTTTCGTAAGCAAAGACATAAACATGCCAGAGAATAAGAAATATTTGTCGTAATATAAAGAGGTAAGTGCGATTAACCTTAGTCACATGTTTATACTCACAAATAAGGATTCAGGTTAAGATGTTAAAAGCATGTCGACATTTTGTGCATGCAAAACAAGTATTCCCTTTAGCATTTTCACCACGCTTCCCAAAACACAACACGGAAAACAAACCAATAAAGAATACATTTAATTGCACCCTCGCGTGCAAAGCCCTCATTGATACTGCAAACAAAATGTACTCGATAACCAGCCAACGAATATTTAGGTACATCTGATAGTAATTTATGCGAATTCTATTGGCTATAAAGCGAGTTCACTCGTTAGCCTACCCAATACTTGCGCTACTATGTCTGCGATAAATCTTAGTCCCGAGACCAGATGGTACGATCGACGTTGTAAATCTGTTTTTAATCGCGTAATAGTTTTCACAAGCAAAATATAGAGTTACAACAGCATATTAATTTGTGAGTTGGCAATTTTCGACTGTAATTGTATTTACGATACAATTATAGAAGATTGCCAAGCTTAGTAAAGATTTGTATTAGTTAAAACTATGAGCACATAACCCATAACCTATGATGACCTTTTGAAAATGACCGTCAAAATAAACGCTCTTTACAAAGAAGAAAAAGATTATCATGAGTATAAGAGCGTTAAAAAGCCCGATTTTCAACAAGATAAAGAATAATACCACATAACGGGATGAAACACTACTAAAACAGAACACTTTATTGTTCTCACGCGAAACAACAAAGGCACTATTACCAAGAACAATATTCCAACACTTTATGATCCCCGCCATCCACCAACAGAACCAAACAAGATAGGAACACAGAAAAAAAAGTCAACAGATAAGGAACATGCAATTCCGTTACAAGACAACCGTAGGGTTCCAAATATGGATACCGAATGTGGACTAGCAATTAAATACATTGGGTCACACGCGGTTATCCCATATGAGGGTAGGTAGAATGTCAGCAAACTCGAAAGCGGTACAACAAGCTGTGTTTGATGCTAGTTTATTGGAGACCCAAAGAGGACGGTGCAATTAGGTTCTGGATTTATGTAAGTTGAATGTTAGGTGGCAAAGGGTTAGGAATTTGTGTAAATTGCGGTCTGTGCTGTGAATCGTGAGTCTTAGTGACAAGTAATTTACCTGAAGTTATGACTAAAATAGTACATTAATACCTCTACCAATAAGCAAACGCAATCAATCAACAACAATCAAACAAACAACAATGACGAACGATGAACACTTGATGACACTTGTCACTTGATGTTTGTCGTCAATCTTACTTGACGACAAACACTTATTAGATAGCATTCATCATTATATCAGTCGAACGACGTCCAGTGCTGGACATAGACTTCCACTAAACATAGCCACAATGGCCGGTTTGGCAGCCCGCATCCAGCAAGGTAACTTCAAATACCACAAAATCTATCATAGTTTAAAAATACCCCAGACCAAACCAGTTTAAGACAAAACTCAAATAAGACTAGGCTATTATGAACAAACAAAAGGTTGTTCAATATTGCCGCTATGAAAATTATACTTGGTCATTTAGCTGCCATCTCTATTAGTCCAAGCGATATAATAAGCCTCAAGCCTAGCCGGAACGTGTCCAGGCTCCAATTTCGAAGCTTATGCAGCAAACAATATGATGTGACGCAACTTGCATTTGGCATCCTAATTAAATTTAAATAGTGTTATTGGACAAACAAATATTAGCGGGATTTAGATATAAGGAGTATTAATAGGAAGGCTAAGAACGGCAATGTAGCATTTGGTGACAAAATGGTTAAAATCATTCCAGTACTTTCGGAGCTTACTCGATAATACAAACAAATACACAAAAAAAAACTTTCCTCTTTATAATATTAGTGCTTATAGATAATTTGGAAGCCGAGCAACAAAACAAAAGCGACTTGTTTTTTCTTCAACGCCATTTACAACCCAATTTGGTGTAACACCATCAGATAGGCACACAAAGGGTAACCGCGGTACGGGCGACATTTATAATTCAACACACGTCACTTACATTTGTTTGGCATCCATATTTCTAGGAATATATTTATTGTTTTCGTATGTACCGCAAGCTGAGTAGCTAGCTGAAGATTCGGATTTTCATAACATTGGTATCGATTGGAAGGGAATACATATGTCTATTTAGTGTCAAGTGACATTAATAATATTCTCCCGACTGAAATTCAGTCACAGCGGTCAATCTTAATGGAGACTTGCTAAAAACGCAAGGCATACGAGTGTTTGCGCAACCATAAGTGCACCATCTCTTCCCTTACGCTCACTCATAGTCCGGCAATCCGATACGACCGCGATGATCAGACAAACAGATCGTAAAGACTATATGTGCTTTCCGAGATACAGAGGTGTCACACTATCGATTTACAAATTCCGGGTTGCTATGCTTAGCAGTCGCGTTTGCGACCACGAGATCAATGTGGCAGTCAAACAAATAACAAGAATTCGACTTGTATCTCTATACCAAAGTTTACAGTACGAGATCAAAAGCATTTGTATACCATGTTCAATACTCTGAAAATCTCCTCCGGGAGGATTAATCTAAAATCGAATTGTGATTTCTGAATCCTTAGTGCAGCTTGTTTGAACTAAAACTAGAGGCTAGTGCTATACTTAGCCTTGTTCCATTTACTAAGTCCCTGTTATAAGCACTAAAGTTTAAATTGGAACTTCGCTGTTGCTTCCCGAGGTCGTACGACGTCTCAGCTGCAAAGCTTTGAGTCAGTACTGCCTATTCATTGGACTTCTTGGTATTGGAATCACGGTAAAGGGTTTTACACTTTGTACTTTTATTTGAAATGGATACCTTTCATCGGTTTGTTAGTCTGGATTTTCTTTAGTGAACCCTCGTTTCCGATCTTTGGACTTTAAATGTGTAGCAAAGGGTCTATATTTGGATGAGCTGGTTATAGAATAGGCATACGTGTTCCTTTTATTCTTAGTTCAGTTCAGTCCTACTCCTCATACTCCAGTGTAGTACTACGGAGCGTACTCTCGACATATTTGTCACTTTGCCAAGTTTTGCTTCTGTAGAATACAAATCTATTTATAGTTGTCCATTCATGTTATTAAATCACATAACATAGTATAACGGTTCTCCCAAGTTCCAACTATACGTCAAGTTTGTTTTTAATTCCAACGTTTTCTAAATTCATATTACAGTGGGTTATATCTTGACTTGGCCATCAGTTTGAGCGACCTTGCAAACGTGTTTTCGTTAAATTACCAAGACAACAATAAATAGACTCCAAATTCGCTATAGCTCAAAATGGATGAGTCCTATATAAAATGCACTTGCACAACAGCCATATTAAACGCATTGTTCTCATTCCGGATGCTGATCTCATTAATATAATTGTCCCCGGTTCCCAGTACGCTTAGAACGGATCCTCGCACACATTTTATTTCAAAGTAGCTTATTTTTTAAGCGCATATTATTCCTGTTTTCTTTATTCCTCTTCTAAAGCAAAAGTAACCAAAGTTACTCCTTATAAAATCAGCCTATAGATACAGAATCAAATGGCAGAGGTATTTGTTGTAAGGCTAAAATACGTCTTATATAAAATCAGCTATCTGTCACCGAAAGGCTCGTCAAAATTGGCAGAGCCAGTTAGAAGATTAGCCGGACCAAACGGGTAGACAAACAGACAGATTTTTTTTTGTTACTTTTTTAGTATAATTGCATTATTTTGACATTACAAACAGACACATCAATTTGTTTTATTAGTATTTCCACAAGATATGTAACAACTTCACACAAGAGTCAAAGGCTAAGCCACCGACACAACTTACATGTACAAGTACAAAAGTACACTCGACACTTACATTTGACAGTCTGCCAAGCCCGCCAAGTTGTTGCCATTGTATCGGCTCCGGTCGTAATGGCTTTGAAGAGCGGGCGCTTACGTTTCGTAATAAGTGGGTTGATGTTCCTTTATTGTGGCGATTATTAGAATTGTATTATTGGAGCGTGGTATTCGCGGGAAACTGTACGCTAGTAAAGTAACAACCAAAAGTGAAGAACAATAATACTTTTGGTGGTTCAACCCGCCCCCTCCCATGTATTATTTTACTTCAAGGATAATTCTCATTTCTTTCATATGAATATTACAATCATTTCATGCAATTTTTTGTGACTTTATTTTCTTGGCTACGCTTGTGCATTGAAGCCCATCACTAAGTTTTCTAACCCAAGCTGCACCACTACTGGGCATAGACGTCCCAAAAGTTCTACCAGAAAATCTTTTCCTTTGCCATTTCGATTCAGGTCTACCATTGGAGTTACATTTTCCAAAATAAACGAGCCTACCAGGTCCACCAGGCCAGGCCCACCACGTTACAGCAGCTCTATGTTTTCGAAGGAATTATAATGATTTTGGATATTTAAAGCTGATTTATTTCAAATCTATTGTAAGCGTAAGTTAAGGACAAAATGTACATTGAACTAGTACTGCTGGATAGTAATCTCTACACAGTATAAAACAAAGTCACTTTCCACCGTCTGTCCAGGGCTGTACGCTTAAATCTTTTAACTTCGCTACAGATTTTAATGCGATGTTAGTGGTTCAAGAAGAAAGTTTATACGTACGGGAGAAAGGCGTAGCTAATGCGGGTGACATCTTGGGGTATGTAGCTAGTATAATTTATTAAGTCTTTTTTCTTTGTTTTTGTCCAATGCCCTATATTCTGCAGTGCGCTCACATATAACTTTAACGGCCATAGCACTTCCAGTTAGTGCCAAAGTTACTAACAACTACTAAGGTACTTGAATGAAGTCACGTCTGGCACAGGTGCTACTGTTGACATTGTGCCAGCTTACCGCATTCGTAACATTACGTAATTTTACAACAGGATTCCATTGTCGTGGTCAGATTTAAACCGCAATTTCAGAATGGTGGGTGTCACAGACTAGCTTCGGAATACCATTGCGTCTGCGTGGAAGTCGAATATACCTACCATAAAACATACCCTATGGCCAACGAGCAGAATGGCACTCGGCAAAAATTTAACTTTTTGTAATCGATACTAATTTGACCAAACGGGGTATTCTTTACCCATCCCAAACGCAGAGCAGTGCCAGTATGGAGCACCAATACAGGGCATGGGTCCGTTCCTTAGTTGCCCGTGGTACATAACCACCTGCACTATCCAAGATCTAAATGAAGCTAACGATAGAGCAGGTACAGGTTGCTCAATACTGGTCGGACCAAATTTAATACGACTCAATCGACACAAGAAGAAAAAAAGACCAGGATTTTAAGAGATTATATAAACAAAGTTTACCTCTTGATAATATTAGTATAGAAAAATCTTTTAAAGGAGACGAGCACCTTTTGATACAGCTAAATATAACACCCCGTCACTAACAAGTTTAGCCCACGAATCAATTCAAAGCTGACCTTTAAACACTTGGGTGTTATTAACCTAAATTGAAGCGCCCATTAATGAACGCTTATCTACGAGCTCGCATGAATGACATAATTCATTACAACACCGAGCTTCTGTAGTAAATTAATGTGTTGATCCGATGGGATATTAAAGGGGCTTTATAACGAGGATGTTATACTGTGACGTCATATTTTGGATGTACCTACTTAAATATACATCAGGTACTTTTGATCACAGAGCATTGAGAACACCTCTCCGGGCTGACTAGTACTTTTAGTGTGTTAGTAGTAGTTACCACGACTAGAGCTATTCATACTGATACAGAAGAAGAAGAATAAAGAACACCATTGTCTAGACTTAATGTATTATGGAAATTCTTCTTCGAGGATCTACCTATGTCTACTAAGTATGTAATCCTTCACATAATAGCCTATGACCCTGTCCTGATTCAGTGTACAATAAAAGTAGTTGACATTCTTAAAGCTTAAGGAGTCCTGGACAGTTCTAGGGTTAGACCTAGACATCCGCTGTATATGCTGCAACATTATTGTGAATATTATAATCTGTTCCAAACAGAAGCATATTGAAAGCTTCTCACGAGACTGCAGCATCTCAAAGCAGCCATCGCAGACACAAGAAATCATACACTACACATAAATCCTCTACGTACATACCATTGCAATCAAAACGTCGAAAAAAGAATCTCTCGATATATTTTTTTGGAACAAAAGCATCCACAGGCCAATGCTCGAACACAAAGCGCACTCTCTCTCATACATCCATGCTATTGTGTCACCCTACGCCAGGACCATGCAAGGGGGACACTCCTACTGCATGCCGTATTGTGAAATGGCAGGGTATAGGAAATGATGGGAGCAAATAGCCGTGACTGGTTTTTGGTAAAGGTTTCGCGTGAGCAGTTACAGATGTCTGCTGTGATGGGTATTAAATATTTTGGGATTATTTTACAAGCATCGAGGATGATACTGAACGAGAAGTCTGTACATCACGAAGCTGGGGTAAGTAGACTGATGACCACAGTATGTGTGCTGACTGCTGAGTGTTACTCCTTCAAAACGGGATTGAGATAACGATATTCGAAGACCGGCCAGAATCGACTAACAAGATGATGTAGCAAAATTCCGAATCTGTCCTATAGGCCAGTCGGAATGTTTATGGTAATAGCGATAGAAGCATTGCTATGATATGATGACTATGCAGTTCCATTCACATCGCCAAATTAATAAAACTTATGATGTAATGTAAATCTAGCTGGTCAATTATTTGAAATATCTAAGTCGATCAATTTTCTATCAATTTTGATGTTTTGTTTTGGACTTTGATGTGAAGTAAACGAACTGTATAACATCTTATGTACATACTATATTCTAGCAAATAAATGTATTATTCATTTAATGAGCTTGAGGTGAAATGTCATTAGTGGGATGATCTCGAATAAAAGAAAAAGAAAATACAAGGGGAGAATTGTAATAAATAACACCGCAGGACGTACCATATATCTTGTTCTACATACCCTGATGAACAGTTGTTCGTGTGTACTGCTAATTTAATACATGCCATCTATAAGATAAAAAAAAACAAGTATCATACTCATCTAAGCTGCAAAAGAAGTGCACTAATTAGTAAAGAATCATTAAAACAACGAAGCGAATCACTCAAATAATGTCAAATTACTAGGCCATGTAATTCCCGTTGCGTGTATAATAAGATGATCTACATTCTTTTTTTACTCCCAGATTATTTCAGAAGCGTGTTGAATCCATGTTAAATCATCAATTAAGCAACATAAACATTGCTGTGTTAGCAACCGGGCTAGACACAGTCCGGTGGGTTGATAACATGGAGTGGAGTAACACAGAAGGTTCATATTGGCAACTGTCTTTAACATTGCTACGAGTTATATTCATATTTCTGCCGCGAAGCAGCGGTGCTGTGTTCCGGTTTAAAGGGTTTGGGTGCCGGTGAAATTTCAGACACATGAGATATTTCAACGTTGTCTCTGGGATGGCAACGGATTTGCACGGCCTCTGGTATTGCAGATTTCTATAGGCAAAGATGACCATTTACAAAAAGGTGGGCCAAAAAAAAAGAGCTGTTAATTGACAAATCAATCCGTAAGGTGAAAGCAGGGAGTGTCGAAAGTACTCCAGACGAATATTCAAAAGAATCACCAATAATGGAAGCTATTTTACTGAACACCCGTGAGTAAAATCACAAGTATAAGAAAGGGTCGGTATATCGGATACCTTTGTGAAGCTTGATAGGTATGAGAATATTCCACGACTCATTAGCGCACAAGAGAACATCGACAAATTTATAATGGCCGAGTGCAATTAGTCCAAAAATACCTCCCAAGTAGAACGAAGTTTAAAATGACTGGATTTTTATAGGTTTTTCTGTTCCAAGAGGTGAAAAGAAAAAAGGTAAACAAAACTATGGACTTTATTCCAGGTAAAAACGCTAATTGCACTAGACTATAAGTATAGTTTTTTTTCGTTGGATGGCAAACAAACCGTCAGCCCACCACAGAGGTGACCACTTAACAACTTTAAGTGGTCACCTCTACCACCTTTACATACACATCTGCAAATTATGAGGCTTTGCAAATATCTCATGTGCTTTTAATTCCACCGGCAATCATACCCTTCAAACCTTTATGAAAGTTTCTTCTCCAGTACGAACTGTCAACAGCCGTTCTATTCTGGGTGAGTTGTCATCCGTAGTGAAGCTGGGGACTGACAGCTCACCTCATCTAAATTCACAGAAACAGTTTTACAGACACACACACAACATTTTAAGTGGTTCTCACGACGGCTATGCTACAGGTCTTGGGTTCGATCCCAGGTCGAGCAAAGTGTTACCTTGGAGTTAAGATTTGTGCCCGGTTAACGGCAATAAGCTCGCCCCCTATTACATGGGACCTAACCATACCGGCGACCTAGCTGTAGGTGTAATTTGGTACAAATCTGCCTAAACCTTCGGAGAAAACAGGCATGATGATATATGTATTTTTACAGAATAGAACTGTTTTGTTGTCTTTCTGAAAACTGTTGGCTTGTGGTTTTGATCGTGATGCACGCTGTCACGCACCGGCCACGATAGTGATGCTACGCTACGATACCGTTACAGAATAATATAAACTTGGATAAAAAAAATAAAGTCAGTTGAGTTTTTCTGATGAAATTCTCAGTAGCAGCTCGGAGTTAGGATTTGTGGCCGGGTAATGGTAATAGGCCCCCTTTTACATGAAACGAAAACATACCGGCGAACTGTGGGTGTACAAATCTGCCTAACCCTTCGGGGAATACAGATGTGACGGTAAGTGATGTTTAGAAATAAACGAATTACAAAGAAGCCATTTCGTTTTTTAATTGGGTTAAAAACATGAAAGACTTACAGCTAAAAATAACTAAAAACAAAGAAGGAAAACATAGTCGACAGAAAGCCAATTAAAACTTAACTTATTTTTTTAATTAATCACGAAACCAAGGGATGCCAATCTTGGAGACACAATTGAAATGTCAATCACACCAACAATTCTACCCGTAGTAGATGCTTAATCAAATCGGAACAGAAACGTTGCTTGGGGACAGAAAAAGTATCAAGACTATTTGTCTACACGCGCCCTCTTTACAAGCAACTTTACTATTAAATAATAAATGAGGTTCATGAACGGACTATGAATTCTTTATGCTATGAGTATCAGAAAGTTAAAGGGAGTAGTTTTTTTTTTATTTTCCCAGGCAGAATCAACAGTGTCGCGCACGTCATGCGTAGCAGTTCTCGCGGCCCACCCATCAAGGCGAGAAGAAGGTACACAGGCGGAGTTTGTAGTGGGTGCAAGCCCTACATAACCACGTCGTCTTCCCGGATGGCGTGGCTTGCGTTAGGCATTTTCTTCGCTCACATAAAAAAAGGCCGAATCAACAGTGCAGTGATCACCACAAAAGTGCCAAGGCAATGAAGCTCGACGAGTCAAGGAGAAACATTTTAACTGTCTTGGATTCCGCAATCAAATTAATCAGAATAGATATCATCATCATCTGCCTAGCCTTTTCCCAACTATGTTGGGGTCGGCTTCCAGTCGAACCGGATGCAGCTGAATATCAGTATTTTACATGGAGCGACTGCCTATCAGACCTCCACAACCCAGTAATGGGTAATACGATACTCTTGGTAAGACTGGTTATCAGACTTTCTGGCTTCTGACTGACAGTAACGACTGTCAAAGATCTACAAATGACAGCCGGGACCAACGGCTTTACGTGCTTTCCGAGGCACGGAGGAAACTTGCTATGGTAAATGGTCACCCATCCACAGTGACTACACAATTATCGACTCCACTGTGACTTAGGCATGTATCTTTTTTTTTCAGTGCGTGTTACTACAAACTTTATAAGATTGTTTAAGACTTTGAATTCCCAAAATAATCCAACATTCTTTTTTTAAAAAACCATCGACAGTATCCCATCACTAGCGGGTCGACGACACGGCGATAGTTTTTGCTTCGTGTACACGCGTTTCCGTCAAGACGCAGCATCCTACATCTCTATCAACAGTTATGAGATCGTTCCATCGACTTCCTGCTGACCAGATAAAAACAATACCGTTATAGGCATTAATTCTAGCCTGTAGACATCCAGTACTAGGTTTAGTAATGAATAATTATGCTAGTGTGGCCAAACGTCCTGATTTTGGCAGGACGTCCTGAATTTTAACTTGGGAGTTGAATGTCCCGCGCTGGACAAATGCTAACTCACTTTTTGTGGTTTTTATTCGATGGTGCATCGGCAAATTGTCTTTCTATATTGTTGATTCAATATAAAAAAGCAGAAGAGGTTCTTGTCTGTTTGTTTAAACGCTCTAATCTCTGGAACTACCAGACGCATTGCAAAAGAATCTTGTACATGATAAGTCAGATTCATAAAGAACAATATAGGCCATATAACATCACGCTATGACCGACAAGAGCGGAGCAGTAACCAAAGACGTAACTTAACGCGGGTGATAAAACAATAAACGCGGACAAAATCGCAGGCAGAAGCTACTCTAATACCTATGTAAGTAGTAGGGTTTTTCGACACCAACGGCTAGTGATACGCAGCGTCCTGTAAAATCCTTTTATCAGCGGTTATTATTATTTAATTCTATATTAATATGAGATCATCGACACTTCCTGTTGAGTAAAATTATGTGGGCGTTTTCATTCATGGATTTAATGTTGAAACATTGTACATATTACAAACCTTTTTGTGATGAAAATCATTAATGACTGAGTATTGTGCAATTTAATGTAAGCAGTATTATAATAAGCGTAAAGCATTAAGTAATATGACAGCTTACCTCACGGTTACCTCAATACAACTTACCTAAAATTATTACAAAATGGACCGGTGCAGTGCTTGATTATTCTGTCAATGACTTTTTTCGTATATTTTAAATACTAATTTTATAAATCCTAATTTAAAGGTATATTATACAATGCAAGGGACAAAAATGCTTTGAACACCAATTTTTTGTACTAGCTGTATGTAACCCCGCGGTTTTGCAGGCGTTTAGTTACGTTTTTGGTAACTGTTCAGCTTCCGTGGGTCAAAGCGTGGTCGTAGCCTTATGAATCTAGCTATCATTTACAAAAATAATATTTCTAATCTGATTGTTACTTCCAGGGATTAGACAAACAAAAAAACTTTAGCTTTATTGTATTAATATTTCTCGTAACTTTCTAAGCAAATAAATATATATTTTATATTCCGTTTTAGTTCCTCTTCACCAACCCAGGACCTTACGATAAAAGAACTATCGAACCTAAACTTTTAATCAGCAGAACCATTAGCATCATGTGTAAAAAAAATGAAATTCTCCAGGCCGATTCCGGCCACGGCGGCTAACTTTAATGCAGACTAGCCACGTACGTAGGAGATATTATAGTGCACAAGTGTGTGCGCTAACACAGGTGCACTCCCTCTTCCCTAACTCTCATAGCCCGATGGGACGGCAATCCGACACGACCGGAGAGAGATCAGGCGCAGGACCAACGGCTTTACGTGCTTTCCGAGGCACGGGGGTATCACACCACCAACTTCCTAACTCCGGGCTGCTACTGAGAAATTCCTAATGGAAAAACCCAATAACACTCTTTGCCCGACCTGGGAATCGAACCCGGGACTCCTTGCTCAGCAGTCGCCCTTGCGACCACGAGACCAACGGGGCAGTCAGCATCATGTACAACCAAGGACAACGATTGAACATTTTTTAAACCTCTCTACAAAAGGGCGTAAGGGTGAAGAGTGGTTAATCGCAATTATCCCCGACAGTACAACAAGCCCATATGCTTGACCTACCACTAGTGACTAGAGTAATCTGCCTACGCGTATGTGTGTCAAGACGATATATAACTGGACTTAAGTGGTTCAACCGAGGAAGGGCAATTACGTAGATATAGTGGACTGTGTAGCACGACCTCTGAATACTGTTCTGTGTTACACTGTTTCTATACTATATGGCAGGGATGGCGAACCTTTATCGGTGATAGTGCCATTTTTTATAGAGAAATAATAATGTGACTATGACGTGCCATCAAAGAATCTTGGCTTAGTCATTGAATGGAGATATAAATACAACTAGAAGCTGTTAACACTCTTTGTTTGCAACTAGTTTGTACAAGAATCGTAATATTTACTATTTTATGTTTATTTTAATAAAAGGTTAGTGTGATTTCTGCTGTTGTAAATTGTTTTCGATCAAATACATATACAGTTGTCATATATTGGCGTGCCCGAATTATTTTGTCGCGTGCCACTACTGGCACGCGTGCCATTGGTTCGCCATCCCTGCTATATGGTGTTAAATACTATGTGACTGGTTATATAACATCACGCTACAACTGACGGGAGCGAAGAAGTAACCAAAGACGCAACCGAACGCGGATGAAACCGCAGGGTACAGCTAGTACCGGATATGGCAATACAAATTAAAGGTTTGAATGGAAATGAACTGCCTCGTTAGCCTAGTGTCCTAAGCGCGACTGCTACGCTAGAGGTCTTGGATTCCAGTTCGAGCGAAGTGTTATTGGGTTTTTCTATGAAATTTTCAGTAGCAGCTCGGATTTGTGCCCGGTTAATGGCAATAGGTTCGCCCCTATTACATGAGACCTAAACATACGGGCGAACTGTAGGTGTATACATTAGTACAAATCTGCCCTTCGGGGAATACAGGCCAGTATGTAAAAATGACATGTTTAGAAATAAAAGTAATTACGCAATCTTTCAATGTATGTATGATTGGGACCATAACACACACACACACACACATACATACATACATACATACACTGACATGAAACTGTCCTTCAGGCTTAATCCTAACAATTCACTGATCAAAATTAACAAGCTGGTTTGTTTGTTTTTTACCTTGCCGTAGGCAACAGCCAAAAATAAAACATAAAAACATCCCCAAAAAGCTACGTGAAACAGGAACCGTGTTTTCGGCAAAACCGGAGACCCGAGCAACATTTTTTTGATAGCGGAAAATATCGGCTTCCAATAAATATAAAAAATATCCTGATGGACGTCGATGACAAAGTCTGAATTGAAATTGGAATCGGTTCCATACTATGAAAGGTTTACTAGAATCTACAATAAAACGTTTCAGTGATTTTTATTTTCACCGTTGCTGAGGGGTTTCTTTGAAGATTTTCTTCGTATATTTATGACGGTGAAATGATTATATTCTGGAGATCTTTTATTACTGCATCATGTGGATGAAGTTTTGATACTTTTACTAGCTTCTGCCCGTGTCTTCGTTCGCTAGATTTTTTCTTACCCGCATTTAGTAATGTCTTTGGTTACAGCTTCGCTCCCGTGTATCATAGTGTGATGTTATGTAACCTATACCACAGACCTATACCTACCATTCCCCATGACTTGCAATTCCACTGGCCGTTCCAAATATAAACGCGTTTCCAACAAAGCTCTTCATCTAGAAAAGATTTGAGAGATTCGATATTAAAATTAAGGATACTACTACCACTCCTTTTAAAAAACGAAGCAATAGTCTTCCCCCCCTTATTTCGACAAGGGTGCAACAACATCAGGTGCATTGGCACCACTTAACCCACGTCCAATTCCAACGTACAAGGTGAAAGATCTCGTCTAACTCAATAATGTAATAACAACATTATTCTTCGCTTTGGCATTCTTTATAATTCCTTTTGGCGTGGTTCACTTGCTTCTGCGGTCTTCAAAGGGGAAACTTCAGTAATTTGAGTCCCCTATTTTATTACGGCGGGGGTAGGTACTCCAAGGAAGGTATTCAAAGTTCGGCGGTTGCGGTTTCGGGTTTTCAATTAGATAAGACGCGATGGTGAAGACATCTTTATCTTGGAGCTAGTTAAAATTCACGACGACGTTGGTTATGGCATAGGATTTTATGAAACAAAAGTATTTGTCAGTTGTTAAGGCGCCTGCCTTCTTTGTATGAGAAGAGGCCTCCGCCCTGCAGTAGGACAGTCATATTATTTTATTACTATACTAATATTATAAGGAGGAAATATGTATTTGTATGTTTGTGCTTTTGTACCGAATACATTCCAAAACTACTACACCGATTTTGACCATCTTTTCACCAATAGATAGCTAAACTATTGGAAAGTAACATAGGCTATATAACATCACTATACGACACACAGAAGCGGAACAAAAATCAAAGCCGTCTCTTTATGCGGTTGAAAATATCCACGTGATCGCGAAGTTGCGGACAGAATCTAGTATTATTATAAAACTATTCGGCTCAAGCATTCGTATTTTGAAGTTCTAAATATACAACGTATAAATCTTTCACACCATAAATCCAACAATTCCAAATCACGATACCAAATCCCTGTTTTCCTACTAAAAGATCAATTCCCATCAATCTCGGACCAAATCCCTAATCCGCGTCACATTGACGAAACCGCCCAATATCTCAAACACATCCAAGGCTTGTCACGACAGACTTTCCCCAGCATTCGTGATCAAAAACAACAATGGAACCGAAAGTCACGTAAGCAATCGACAAGAGAATGATGCATAGAAATGGTATGGTTTACATTGCCGAGGATTTACGAGCAATACAACATGGGTTTCTATTCCTGAGAGACCGTGGATCGTGATCTGTTTTAAATTGTCGCTTGATAGGTAAATGGACGAGGACTTATGGAAGTTTATGGCGATAGAGAATTATGGCATTTTCGTTCGAAAATCTTTAGTAGGAATATTTTGTGAGGAATAGAATTAAGGGGTCCCTTATCTTTACTTTAATATCATAAAACTGAAGAGTTTTGTTTGTTTGATCCCGCTCTCAGGAAATTGATCTGAATGCAAAAAACATTTTTGCGTTATATTATAACCTGTTTATCGTGGAAGGCTTAATAACATCACGCTACGACACTCAAGAATGGAGCACTAATCAAAGACGTAACTAAACGCAAGTAAAACCACAGGGCATTGCTAGTTTACTATATTACGTCAGTTGTTTCACTTCCCGTGACTATAAAAATCAACGTTGACAAATGTGTCAACAAAGTTTAAATATAATGGGAAATGAAATATCGATAAAATTCGTAGCGAAACGAAAGTTTCAAAGAGATTTACCCAAATAGGTCAACTGGTACTGAAAACTTCCGTTCGCATGAACGAATATTTAATGTTGGTTTAACCTGGATTGTTTTGTTTGTCTATTTTGTATTTAAAATGGCACACAATGACATAATTTATAAGCACACTAGTTTCTGTCCGTGACTTTGTCAGCGTACACCGAAGAATAAGCTTATATTATAGAATTTAATTTAAAGTGGCTTTGAAATGGCTAAATACTGACGTCACAGTTTACCAATATAAAATCTGGAGAAACCGTTTTGAGAGCTAAAAAAACGTATGTCAATTGATTGGTGGTATCAAGTACCTAATTTGTCAAGCTCAAATTGCAAAGATCATTATAAACATAACATATAAAGAAAAAGTTGGTTGAGAAGCCATTTGCAAAAAACAGTTTGTGGATACACAAGACCCCGTGATGTTATGCACAAAAAAATTTCAGCATAAAAGTATTGATTAAAACCAATGACGGTAAACAAGTAAACAGCATTGTTTTCATCAAGATTCCTGATCGTAACCCGACCTACATAAACCTTACAAAATCAATGTTTTCCTTCAATCAGACCGTTCGGATCTGAAGGAAGCACACGACGCCCTGTTTACACAGCGGGACTGCTTTCTTCGTTTACGAATTAGGAATTTTATTGCGCTACAAACAGAGCTTGTTTTTATAGGTATCCTATTTTGGTAACTGCGGTTTTTTTTTCATGATTTGTTTAATTATAGTTAAAAGCCAGTTTGGTAGCAGATCTATATTGGTACTAAGCACTTAATAATAATAGCGTAGCTTTTGCCTGCCGCTTCATCCGCGTAAATGTCTGTTATATTTAAAATTCAATCATGATTCAAAAAACACGTGGCGCCCGTGGCATCTATTATCATAAGAACTATTGTTGTTTTACTCGGGAACAGTACCTTTTTCGGGATGAAAGATACCCTATGTCCGTTTCTGTACACCTGACAAAGATAATTGCTTCAGGGGTTTAGGCGTGGAAAGGTAACAAACTTACTTTCGCATTTAAAATATTAGTTACAATGATATGATAGCCAAACTCGTGAGAAATAGTATAGGCTATTAAAATCACGCTACGACACACAGTAGCGGAGCAGCACCCAAAAACGTATCTGAATGCGGTCGAAACCGAGGGGTACAGCTAGTAAATGACAAAAAGAAAAAGCGCACATTTTCTCGGCAAAGAATTTCCTTATCAAAATTCGTCCACGCCATTTCGTCGTAACTTTTACGTTTAACTCATTATAAGTGTCCGATTAGATCTTAATTACTAATGCTTTAGGAAGACAAGCTTCCGTGTTGAGAACAGATCGTTCTTCCAAAACATTCTGTATTTATACCGAAGTATGAACATTGTCTTTTCCATAACATCACCATCACGCCTGTATTCCCCAAAGGGTTGACAGACGTGTACCTATGTACACCCACAGTTCGCCGGTATGTTTAAGTCCCATGTAATAGGGGGCGAGCGTATTGCCATTAATTGGGCACAATAAATCCTAACTCAGAGAATTTCATAGAAAAACCCAATAACACTTTTTGCTCGACCTGGGAATCGAACCCAAGACCTCTAGCGTAGCAGTCGCGCTTAGGACCACTAGGCTACCGAGGCAGTCCCACTAGGCTACCGAGGCAGTCTTTACCAGAATCATTACAAAAATCCCCATACAAAAAACATGAAACACGGTATGTCCAAATAATTTTATCATTACTTTGTTAGCTAGTTGTTAACTTTATTGTGTAACTTTGTCGTGATCCTACTACTATTATAAAGGCGAAAGTTTGTATGTATGGATGTATGGATGTATGGATGTATGGATGTTTGTTACTCTTTCACGCTTAAACGGCTGAATGGATCTGGATGAAATTTGGCACAAAGATAGATTATAGTCTGGAATAACACATAGGCTACTTTTTATCCCGGGAAAATGTACGGTACCCGTAGGATAACACATCAACTGTGACACGGACGAAGTCGCGGGCAGAAGCTAGTCTCCTATAAATGAAAAAGTACACCTACGTAATTTCTTTTGTTGGCCCGTACTTATATGTCATGACAATAGCAGCTATACACCGCAATTTCGGCCGCGTTACATCTTTGATTACTGCTCCGCTCTCGTGTCGTAGCGTGATGTTATACAGCATATTTATATACCACCTTCCTCAATAAATGGGCTATATGACGCAAACGTTTTCAAATCAGACCAGTAGTTCCTGAAATTAGAACGTTCAAACATACAAACAAATTATTCAGCTTTATAATATAGTATAGACTTGTGTATGTACAGATATTTTCTTGGAGATCCTAATTAAATGTAAACACGAAACATCCTTACATTCATAAACAAATTAATTCTCAATTTCCTACCTTTCCGAGAAAGCCCATAAAAATGAGAAAATCCGCGAAAAATACCGTCTTATTTGTTACGAACTCCAATTGAATAGGAATGCCTCGACTGAGCCTGATTGATTTCCACCTAAACGTTGCTTTGGGAGTAATTGATAGATTGTATTAGAAATGGGGGCTTCGTCTCAGTGGTCTTCATTTTATCAACATCGATCACCAGGACAAAATGCGAAGCCTTAAAAAAGATTAAGCGACTGATGAATAAAACCAATACAGTATAAAAGCGAAAGGTCACTCTTTCAGTCATTGACTTAGCACGTAATCTCGAAAAGTACTAAACATAATATGAAGCTGAAAGGCAGATTAATTTTTAGGAAGGAGACAGTAGCTAAACGCATATTTTGCTTTAAGACCGGATTGCCGGATCTTTCACGCAAAGGCGCGGGCAAAAGCACTAGTAAGTTGATAAAACATAAATCCTCCTATCCTGACTTCTTTCCATTGCACAACAATTAATGAACGAATGAGTACCGGTGTGTAAAGCACATGAGATATCTCAACTTAGTCTCTCTTTTTTTTATAGATGGGAAATCATCAAATAACTTCCCCCGCCCTAGTGTCAGACTTTTACTGACTAAAACCCATCTATCTATGTTCCTTCATGTGCCCTGTGCATTCCGGGGGCGCGGTATCTCTTTCGAACAACCCGCAGCCCCGGCAGGAACTTTGTCTCTGGGTTGGCAACGCATTGCAAGGCCTCTGGTATTGCAGATGCCTATAGGTAGCGGTGACCACTTAACATCAGGAGGGCCGTCGGTTTATTTGTCATCCAATGATATACAAAAAATATAAACAGCTAAGCCATATAATCTCAAAACACCATAACAGACAAACTATAGCCAGAGATAATACAAAGAATTCTCATCCAACACAATCTTGATCACACACACGCATGGAGAGTTAAATGATATGCTCAGTATTGCTCAGCTACAACAGCGGCATGCTAATGCACACAAAGACAATAGAAAAGCGAAAGGACACAAAAGAATAGAAACTCATCTAGTTAATACTGCTATTTGTATTGCAACACAAAGCTGCAATTTTGCTCGGATACAACGTGAATCGTTTTTAATATAGGATTTTACTGGTGCATATCGACATTGTGGTATAGAAAGGGCGGACTTAATGTGTTAGCTATTTTCTAGTATTGAACTAAAGACGTAGATATAGAGACAGAAACAGCAGTGTTCTACAGAACTGTTGTATATAAATCTTCCTCCTTGGATTTAGGTGAAGTGACCCACCCGTACTCACACTTAATGGAGGGATTAACAGTTCATCTCAAGCTAATAAACCGACTGTACATGGTAGCTATGTATCAGTATGCAAGTATAATAAACATTACATTTAGGCATTGTAAAGAAATACCAGAGGACCCAAAACAGTTCCTAGAGGTAACCCACAAGAAAACACGTATTATCCAGTTCATATATTATTTATAATACCTTCAGTTTATACATAATTATATTCTAACTATTCCTAATCCTAACTTAATATTATAAATGCGACAGTGAGTTTGTGTTTGTTACGTTTTCACGCCTAAACTACTCAAATGATCATAATGAAATTTTGCCCATACCTTGTCCGAGGTACCGAAAAGGACATACGGCACCTTAGGGTAATAAGTCTTTAACATGATTTTAAATGCCGCAAATTAAGTCTCGGGAAGAGCTAGTTCTAAATGTAACCAAAAACCTATTACTAGAATGGCTTGTGGCAATTTTTTATCATCTCAATGGACCGCTCAAGTTTCAAGGCCAGTCTTCAGTAACGGCGCTGCTAACTTTTAAATTGGCCCATTAATCAATCAAGCCCATCTCGACCCTAACAGATGCAGTTTTATATTTTCTTGTGGAGAACATGGAAAATTCTCGAAGTTGCTTTACGAGGTGTAGAAAGTAACATCATATACCCGTTTACTACGCATTTTGTTCATCAAACTAAGAAACATTGTGCCAAAATGTTTTTACTGTACTTTAATATATGGAGTTAAAAATCTTAGCTAAATCCTGTGCTTACAGATGCATCCAACTGTTCACTTGCCGTGGGGGGTGTTTAAAGTTTAATTAGAACATTTACAACCTATATACATATATTATCGTACAAAATACATGGAAAAATCTTGTAACTTTCACCATCAAAATCTCCACAACCTAACGGTTTCCAGGTATTGTCCAGAGCAAAAAAAATAGGGCATTATGTCGGAAAGAACATGTATCTCTATTTGTGCCCGATTCAAGACAATAGGCTAGCCCTTTATTGCATGGGACCTAAAAACATATCGGCAAACTGTGGGTGTAAATTGGCACACCTCAGCCTAACCCTTCAGGGAATACATTCGTGATGGTATGTGTAGAACATATAACATTCGGCATTATTATGAATCTTTTCACAACCGTTAGATTCTAAAACCGCAGCAAAATGCTTCAAACTTTCGAGGCCATTTTAATACAGTTGCAATATCTTTGCATGAGAATGTCCCATAAAA
Source organism: Caradrina clavipalpis (assembly GCA_932526535.1). Taxonomy (NCBI): domain Eukaryota; kingdom Metazoa; phylum Arthropoda; class Insecta; order Lepidoptera; family Noctuidae; genus Caradrina; species Caradrina clavipalpis. The sequence goes on from OW052111.1 coordinate 10,641,091, forward strand.
ATATATTAGGCGAACTGCGACTGGGAAATTCATCGTGTTGTTACTAAAATCCTTGAGGCTATGTAGGTTTTGAAATTTATTTGAATTGCTGTGGTACATTATTGCTTGCACTAGCCGATTTGTGGAGGTTAGATGGCAGTCGTTCCGTGTAAAATACAAAGCGGTTTATCGCCATCTTTGTACTGGTTTGAAAGTTGAAAATGCTTGGGGAATATTAAGTGATCAGCGTTTCTGTTTCACTAGTGCAGGTCGATTCTCGTAATTGATAAGGTTCAAAATCTAGTCACAAATTGCCAAACAAATCATCTTTTTTTTAACTGTTTCTATTTTTTTATTTTTAATGTTGCCCCACACTCTGTCTTTCTCCGGTATCGTGGATGCGTTTACAAACATGTGAACTCACATACACAAACAGCCAGACCCGGGACAACTATCTGTAGGCCATTGAAATGTTTGTTCCGTGCAGGGATCGTACTCGCGACACTCAGCGCACCAGCAAATTCGTCACCCACTGCGCCAACCGTATCGAATATTGCTGGTGATGCATCAATTACTTAAATAAATTAATATTTGTGACCAAGCTTATCTTTGCTAAGAATGCTGTTCCAGAACAAAGAAACGCAATGTTGTAAGTTTTCCGTAAGGTGACCAAGGTGAGATCAGCCAATCTGGCATCAGTTAAATCCGTGACCTTGAACGTGATAGGATTGATTCCAGATTGATCATGTGATGTTATATTGACGCAAACTATCCATATGTATTAATTTGATTGAACTGGTGCCAGGTTGACCGTGTAATCTAAACTAACATTAAACAGCTGATGAATCTGTTTGTTTATTAAAAGCGATAATTTCTGGAACTACCAGTTCGATTGGAAATTTTATATATGATAGTCAGATTCATGAGAAATAATAAAGGTTATAACCATAACGCTTAGACACGGGAGCGGAGCAGTAACCAGGAAAAAGAAAATTACGCGGACGAAGTTGCAGGAAGAAGCTAGTTGACTAGTAGGTTTAGTAGTAGTAGAGTTCTTTGTGAAGGAGCTCGTCCGGAGAAGTAGGTACTACCGCCATTCCCAGTTTTACCGCAAAGCAGAGTTGCGATGTTCCGGTTTGAAAGGTATGAGCGCCAGTGCCCAAAAAGGCAAAAAGTCTCATGTGTCTGTAATTATACAGACTTTTCAACTTTGCCTCTGGAATGGCAAATGTCTATAGGTAACGGTGACCCCTTCACATCAGGTGGGCCGTTTTGCCATCCAATGACATAAAAAAGGTTATATTTTACTTTGAAAAAATAGTGATCTTTAAAGAAATGTACGCGAACAAAGTCGCGAGCAAAAGCTAGTGGTCACATCAGATGTAGTAGTCACAACATTATCTCCAAGCGAAATCCGCAGTATCAAGTATCAGAAACCCGTTAGTATCAGTCTCGCGGTCTGCGGCCAGACGTGGTTCAATTGACAACTTCTATTGTTACCCGTATAACTTCCTTGCCGACATAGCTGTAACATGGATAGCTTTAATTGAAGTCCAAAACTTTGCGAGTAAATAAATAAAAAACTAGATGGCTAATGTCACTAATTTTGAATTTAAAAGTACTGTAGTACAATGCACATCTAAATAAAATTAAAATAGAGAGTCTACGACGTGTACTTTAAAAAAAAAATGAACTTGAATGTAAAATTTTGGTATTTTTTTTGTAAAACATTAAAAAGTCGATGAAAAGTAATACACAGGGCATGAGAAGTGTTTAGGGGTCTGAAAGGATAGCAGATGACCCCCTCAGTCGACCATTTCAATTTGGCACACGATGCACCAAACACCCTGTATATCAAATAGCGAGTAGAACGTTCACCCACAAGGTGGACGGACGACCTGATTTAGGCCGCTATCCCACTGGCGTTTTACGAGCGTCGGCGTCTCTCGAACGTCTGCGCAGCGTCAACGTTGCGCAGACGCGATGTTGACGTCGCTCGTAAAACGCCAGTGGGATAGCGGCCTAAGACCGCAGGAGGTCGCTGGAGGCAGGCCGCTTCCAACCGGTCCTTTTGGAAATCTATGGGGGAGGCCTATGTACAGCAATGGACGCCGATCAGCTGTAATGCAATGATGATAATGATGATGACCTACTAGAACGCAATCTGATAGGTTTATTTTTTAGCGAAGTACCTTAATTATTTTCAAAATAAAAGCTTGCTTAGATAACTCCTTATAAAATCAGCTATCTACCAGTGAAAGATCTGTCGAAATCGGTCCAGCCATTTCAGAGATTGCTAGAAATAAACAGTTAAAATATAAGAATTGGTGTTTTCATGTAAAATTCATACTATTTATTTATTTTGTAATAAAAAGCTATTATAACATCACGAATAGACACTTCAATTTTAATTATTCGTTTAGATGTCTAAATAACTGATATTTGATACGTACCTACATCCAATTTCATAACGGTTTATTATTTAGGACAAAGCCAGGCCTAACTGAAAATGTTACATAATTTTAAATCTGCTGAATAAAACGGGAAGTTCGGAGAACGGGATTTTCGCTTCCGATGAAAACATAAATTCATTTCAGCTATATCGATTCTCTATACTCGTATTGCCCGAATTTATTTCAAGTTGATATTATAATATTGATACTGTTATGAATTTTAATATTTGTGTTATTAGTAGTCCGTTCGCAACTTCGTATGTTTCATACTTATGTCAAGCAATACTGTTGAAATATATTTTACTAGATATATACCTCGCAGTGTCAACCGCATTCAGTTACGTCTTTGGTTACTGCTCCGCTCCCGTTGGTCGTAGCGTGATGTACTATACGTATAAACCTTCTTCTTAAATCACTCTATCTATTGATAAACACATTAAAACCTACCATCACGCCTATATTCCCCGAAGGGTCAGGCAGAGGTGGACCAATGTACACCTACAGTTTGCCGGTATGTTCTAGGTTCCAATTTAACATGCCAATTGCTATTAACGGGGCACAAAAAAAATTCGTCGAATATTTAAAAAATCTAAGAGTACAGACGGTGGGAAGTGCCTTTGTTTTATGCTATGTAGAGATGTTTTGATTACTTACCTAAATAAATACATACATTTTAAAAAAATGCATAACTTACAGGATGTTTAAAAAAAACCATCCTATAAAAACACAAATTCTTTCCAAACCAGAGCGCCCTATTAGTTTTGCAAAATTGAATCAACCACATTAGAATATCGGCAGCCCCTATATGTCACCCTAAAAACGCCCCCCTGACACCGTCGTCCAAGACACGAGGCTCATCGCCTTCATATCCTGCACTTTCCCAACTCGCCGATCGAATTACCAATCAAGGAAAGTGGATTCACATCCCAAGTGTCTTTCAGTGACATCCTTATGGGAATTTAAATCTTAGACACTGCAGTTAAAGTCGAAGTTAGCCTGTGTTACAGGAATGGTAAATTTTTGAGGCGGCGTGATTTGCATCATTTGGGCTCGCATGCACGATCGAGTGTTGACGTATGTACATGAGACTATGTTTGAAGTACGTAATCACACGGCTCTTGAAGGCACGAGTGGCTTATTCAGAATTATCGACAAATTCGCTGATCGAAATTGACATTTAGGACCAATCGTGCATGGATTAGGGCAAAGGATAGTGACGCAATCTTCGCTAAATCCTATGCCTAATAATCTATACTAATATTATAAACAGGTAAAGTTGTGAGTTTCTGAGGTTGTAGGTGGTTCTCTTTAGATCTATTGAACTGATTAAAAAAATATATTTTACCCATAGAAAGCCACGTTATTTGTGAGTGTCACAGGCTATACCTATAACATCACGCCACGACACATGGCAGCGGAGCAGTAGCAGCCAAGAAATCTGACAACCAGTCTAACCAAGGGGTGTCGTGTTGCCCAGTTACTGGGTTGTGGAGGTCAGATAGGCAGACGCTTCATGTACAACACTAGTATTCAGCTGCATCCGGTCAGACTGGAGGCCGACCCCAACATAGCTGGAAAAGGCTAAGCAGATGATGATGAATCTTCACGCAAAAACAATTCAATAATCTCGCCATTTTCTATAAGAATCCGAATGCATAGTCCCATAAAATACAAAGCTTTTATATCTTGAGGAAATGGCAAGACATACGGACGTTAAGCCACGGAAGTCACAACCTCGAGGAAATGGAAACAGTTCGTAGTACATTAAATAACGCTATGAACATTGAATTATATTGTTTTGAGATACTTAGGTACAAGGCTTTTAATTTAGCATAAGAATATTTGACTCAAATTAATAATATCAGTCTATCCTGTTTCATTTAAGAGATATCGTTTTCTCATACAGCGAAGGTACAAAAACTAAGCGTACAGACGGCGGGAAGCGACTTTGTTTTATACTATCCATAATTTAGTCTAAGGCCGAAGAGTTTGTTTGTTTGGTTGAACGGGCTAATCTTAGGAAGTCCTAGTTCGATTTGGAAAAATATTCTTGTGTTGGATAGTCCATTTATCGAGGAAGGCGATAGGCTATATAACATCACGCTACAAAGCACAAGAGCGGTGCAGTAACCAAAATTGTAACTTAATGAAGGTGAAAAGAAACCCCCAGATCGAAATCGCGGACAGAAGCTAGTCTAAGGATATATAAGGAGCCGGGGCTGCGGGTTGTTCGAAAGAGATACCGCGCCCCTTAACATCCGGCGGGATGACAGTTCACCTCACTTAAAATCACCGAGGGACATTTTTAACAGAATATACCGGCAGTTCATAAACATAGAGCGAGAATATTTGCTTTTGCTAGGGAAACCCCCTTTTTTAGTCACACGCGGCATCAGTGGAGTTTTAAATGTCTTCCTAAGTGCAAGTGTAAGTACACCTTATGCATTGGGAATTGAATCAGTTCAACTTAATCCCTTAATCAGAAACGCAGAAACTATAGTGAATATAAAAATAAACAGTTACTACGAGGAGTAAGTAAAGGACACAAAATTATTCCAAACCCAGTTCCCAAAGCGTGGTAACACGAAACCATCTCCCGGCGGCGGCGCAACTAATGCAATAATAAAGCAATTCCGAGCTCGCTGGCAACACCACCCAATAACAAACATGCACCCAGTTATGGAGCTATTAACGCTACGATATTATGACCTACAAATTTAATGGAAATTATCTCTGGACTCATTTTAAACTAAATAAAATATTGCAAATTGAAGGAAATGAAGAAGACGGGCTTGTAAGAAATACGAACAGATGCAAAGACGTTAAAGTAAAATGTATTTAGCCGTCAATGGCTAAGCAAATGACTATAGCTGATATGTGTTACGTTCACATAGTCGTTTTATTTAATTATGTAGTTGTGGTGTACTGCCTAGCGATTAAGTACTCCGAATGCAGGTACCATAGCGGCCAAGAACCAATGTGAGTTTTTTAAATTATATGAACATACTCGTAGTAAGTTTGTCTTGGACATCACTGATATCGATGAAGAAGAGAATCGTGAAGAAACCTTAAAATGATTATAAATCTGAATTCAAAAACCACACTCGAGCAAGCGTGATGATCAATACTTTTACCTTCGCCGTACAACTATGGATACTAATACGAAGCAATATATTTACTTTATACTAGAAACCAGTACCATCTTCGATAAAGCAGCATGTTTTGCATTCGCTAATGAGCGCACAATCCGTTACTTTTCTTGCGGCCCGGAACGGGGCATCAGCCCGCAAAAACGCTACGATAATGAAGTTGAAATTATCATCTAAGCTTAATCTTGGAAATGTTGTGGTCGTACACCAGAAACATTACCTGGTGGAGCTGTAAATTTTAATGAAAACAAAAGACTTCAAAACAATCTTACAGATTCAGACAAACGAACTTTTTATTTAAACCTCGTTGTGTGGCATAGAGCCAACGGCCCACCTGATGTGAAGTGGTCACCTCTGCCTATAGACATCTGCAATACCAGAGGCCTTGCAAATGCGTTGCCATCCCAGAGACAAAGTTGAAATGTCTTATGTGCTTGTAATTTCACCGGCACCCACAGTCCCACACCCTTCAAACCCGAACACTGCTTTACTACAGAAATAGGTACATGCTCCGCTTCCGTTGGTCGTAGCAAAATGTTCGATACGCACAAACCTTCCTCTTGAATCACTCTATCTATTGATGAAAACCCTTTGCTTAATTCAAAAGATCTAAGCGTACAAAGGGACAGAAGGCAAGAAGCGACTTGGCTTTATACTACGCAGAGAAGATACCTACACCCAAAACTTGGGTCGATGTACTCTCAACCATTCCGTTCCACCAAACGCGGTTGAACATCAATACTTGCTTGCCTACACGCATGAATAGCTTTTAAAGAAACGCTTAGCCCAGAACGAGGCGTATTGTCAGGTGGTCGACTTCCGTAAGGGATGTGGACTGACCTACTTTATTTAAGTTCGTGCCTCCATCTTTTTTTGCTACTTTAGGAAGGATTTAAAATAAAGTATGTGGTATAACAGCTGCTTATGAGAACGTTTCGTTGAATGGATTTGCTTAATGGATATTATTATATGCCCATTTAAACTGTCATAAAATATATTTAGATGCGGCGGTTGCGTTTCGATGTTCAACTAAATATAAATTATGAAGCTGGCTCTTTTGTCTTTTGATATGTTAGATTTTTGTATAGAGACTAGTGAATATATAAGTTACTTGTTACATTGGAATTTCTGCTTGGCAAATCACTGTGGTTTCTTTTTATTACATTTTATCTTGTTTTTTTTTGTGTGTTTCATTTTATTCTCTGTATCATAATTTTGCTCCTGTATGATATTTGTATGGCAAACAGCGCAAGACTAATTTATTTAAGATCCCTATTTCGAACACCTATGCACCTATTTTTAACAAATAAATTATTATATTCTGTCTTTTCCTTTATGCATCGAATCTATGCATAAATGAAAACAGGTTCCAGACATATTCGAAACGACTAATAGAATTTTTGGTGCACAGTCTATATCGCAAATTCGCTTACAGGCGTAAGCAAGTCTCATCTTCGAATATATTTATTTATTTAAACTTTATGCAACAAAACATACAAAAGCGAACTGACTTTATACCTAAGGCATTCTCTACCAGTTAACCAAAGCATTGAACATACATTTCACATTTTTCAGAACACTAACACCTAATTGTCCCACTTACATCCCAAAAAGTCCCACATTACGCCACTAAGCCGAACCGTTTTCCGTCCCGCTCGCCCCCCAATCAGCTGTAGTCGCCCCCATCCCCCGCCGCTCGACCGACATGCAGGCCGCCGACCCGGGCCGTTATTGAACCGGATCGCGGAACACGATAACGTTTCTAATATCCTATGACAAACGTATATCAGCAGCTTGTAAAGCTTTTTGTGTAAAAAATCGTGTGCGAAGTTGTAATCTTACTACCATTGTTGCAGGGGTTGCCTCAATTAATTTAAGGTGTTAAAAACGTATGAGATGCTATAAAACCATTTTTAATTTTATTATTATAAAGTAGCTTCTGCCCGCGACTTCTTCTGCGTCTTTGATATATAGTAATATATCAAAGACGCAGAAGAGTCCCGGAAAAATGTACGGTTCCCATGGTACTCTCCATGGGCACCGTAAAAAAAAGATAAAAGTATCCTTAAGTGTTATTTCACACTTCAATCTATCTCAGTGCCAAATATCATCCAGATCCGTTCAGCCGTTTAAAGGCGAAAGAGTAACAAATATCCATCTATCCACACAAACTTTCGCATTTATAATATTAGTAGGATAGAACGAGTAGGATTAGTAGGATAGGATGCGAAAATTTGGATCGATGTATGTTTCTTACGTAATCACGCTAGAATGGCTAAACGGATTTGAATAAAATTTGGCACAGAGATAGAGTATGGTCTGGAACAGCACATAGGCTTATTTTTGTACCGGAAAACTCCCTGTAGCATAATAACCATATCAACTTTGACGCGGACGAAATAGCGGCTTCTGTCCGCTAGTACCAAAAATATTTCTGTCACCAAGCATCGATGCTATATTTAGCTATCAGGCACATGAGATATTTCAATATTTTTTCATATGAAGCACGTCAGCCCTACCACTACTTTGATATTACAGATAGTATACAAGCGGTGGTGACCACTTACCATATAACAATGTTGAAATCGACATTGTCTAAAGCGGAACAGGTGTACATAGAATATTGGAGCTTAAGAATTATTGCCAGACCTCTATAGATGTCCAAATGCTACCAACCGGTTTTTTTGGAAATCTATGGGGAAGGCCTATGTCCAGCAGTAGACGTCCTGCGGCTGATATGATGACGATGATGATCTAAAGATAATCATTAATGAGATAGCAATACTACGAACTTCTAGGAACGTCTCAATGTATCAAAAATGCCCGTAATTTACATTATATTTTTGATATTGCTTGTCGCTGAAATGAGATTGCACCTTTGCACCTAGATCTTGATTTTTTAGTTAGCAGAAATGGCTTTCAGATAATTCAAACTTGACTAAAACTGAAATGAAGGTTTAACTGTGGATAGGTCATAAGAGGAATCTCTCTTCAAAATAAGATATTTCACACGATCTGACAAAAAATTCGGTAGGGATATGAAACTCTGATCAAGCTGCGGAAGTAGTAAAAAACAGCTAAGAGAACTGGGTTAACGTGTAACACGCTTCCAACATTTTATTAAATTCTTCATCAACGCTGTCAACAGACGCGTCCTCTTTAGAATAACAATATTTCGTTAAAAATATTATTCAACGGGATCTCCATAATATGGGACTTACATAATATTGTCATTACTTTTCAAGGAAATGAAGTTTGCTTGTAGATATTTACATTAATCAACATTTTCTAACATAAATCCATACTCGCATTTTGTTAGAACCCGTATTCCGTATCAAAGGACCAATTTGCGTTTATTTATTAAATACTCAATTTGTTAAATAAACCACAGCCTACGATTATGACCAATTAATCTTTGATGAACTAAGTGTTTGCCTTCAGAAAGACAAATAACTCATAATTACCGTTGATATACTAACCCGCTTAACTCCACTGTTGTTGAAGCACGTCCCCAAATTAGATTAAGCTGTTATATCGTCAACTATACCGATTTAATAATCCCTGATTGTAGGTTAGTTGTTAAGGCCGAGTGGTCTGAAGGGCTTGTTGCGTATTGAAGGACCAGAACTGGTTTGAAGCTGAACTTTAACATGAACGTTGATAAATGACGATGATATGAATGGCTGCAGTAGATCAAAAGCTCAATTTTCGTTAAAAACGAAAAGTTCAAAATCTATTCGCAAATACCTCATCGACAATGTTGAAAACTTGTAAGACTGAGATTAGAATGTCAACGTACTTAAAAATTCGGGAATTTCCCCTCTGATAAAAGCTACTCGGAATATAGAAGAGAATATTCTGCAAATTTAATATTTCGTTGCAACTTGGAAGGTCTTATGCCTTGGGACTAGGACTGGATGAAAATGGCAGTTTTCGTGCAAAAAAATACAAGAGACCCACATAAATAACTCGATTGATAGGTATTCAATGTAAAACTTACAGTTTTATTGTATAGTATTACCGTTTTATTTTTTGATTCGTTCGTTCCCCGTTCATAATACAGTTACGTTACATCCTCGCCCACTCGTTGCATATAGGTAGTGGTTTTTAATATCAATTAATTAATTCAGTTATAAAATGCGAGCGTTCGCTAATTAATAATGCAGTTTCATATCCATATCATTCTGTGGTAGATGTATTTCTGCACAGAATTTTAATATTTTAGTTAGTTAATGCTTTCGGAAATCTTTATTGTGATACTTGATTGTTTATTTCAATTCGCCCTTTAGTTACCATTACCTTCTTTTGCCCTGTCCCATGTTACTTGGACTCAGCACAACAAAGTAGACATTACTTTGTCCATTCCGTCCTGTCAACGATCATGCTATCACTGACTCCCTTTTCTTTTATATCATTATCCACACAATCCATCCACCCACATTTTTATTAACTCTCTATTTGTAGACAATTCTAGATTCACTAAAAACACACTTAAGTTGATTAAACTATTAACTTAACCTAGAAAACTAACGAAAACATCATAGTATTGATGAAGTCATTACCAATGTTAAGCTAACAATTACATTCCAAAAACTAGATGATACACCGTTACCAACTCCCAAAGTGAAATAGCGCTAAAAATCATATTACAAAACAAATATAGGTACAAATAGGTGCAGTGAACAGCTCAATGATTACGGTGAATGAATATCACATGGACTTGCTAAACCAGTTAGGTTAGCTAGAGAACGAGACGACGTGTCTACGTGAGGTGTCTAGGGATTTAAATATCACAACTGTGTTGGTGCAATTGTAGGGATAAGTATTGGCTCAGACGGCTGGACACACCTACATTCTTGTTGACGCTGCTCGTTTTCTACTACAAATACTGTACCCCTAGCACGAATATTTGTAAGTTTCGTATCGCAAACGTATCGAGTTCTCGATACGATAACGGAGTACAACGAAAGTCGGAAGCACGAAGCACTTTCGAAATAGTATCGAGAGCTCGATACGATGACGTTAGTGACGTCATACTAACGTAAGAAAGGATGGGACAAATTGAACGAATGAGCTTAAAATTGAATGAATTTTTCGTGCAGAAACTGGATAAGTATTTATTTAATTAAAAATTTAGCGATTTTAGGGCATTTAAAACTTTCATTTAAAATGCAATACGAAGAAACTGCAGAAAAAGTTAATATTCAGTTAGATAAATGGTATAATAATTTAACTTATTACTAAAACGTTGTGCTTGGTTTGACTGTAGGTTCCTAAACGAGAGACGGGTGGTCAAAGCTCATGTCAACTTTGTTTTGAAGTGCACTGGTTTTTTGTTGTGATTTAATTTGTGAAAAGTTTAGAACTACTTTATTCTTCGAAAATGAGAACCAGCCACCCGCAGTACACCATTATTACACCGTTGGTCCTGCGCCTGATCTCTCTCCGGTCGGGTCGGATTGCCGTCCCATCGGGCTATGAGAGTTAAAGAGGGAGTGCACCTGTGTATGCGCGCACACTTGTGCACTATAATATCTCCTGCGTACGTGGCTAGTCTGCATTAAGATTAGCCGCCATAGCCGGAATCGGTCTGGAGAATTTGTGCCGGACGGGCGTGATCGCTGGATGCTATGAGTTTCGAACTGTTCCAGACGGCGCTGACGTCCTACACCTATAGGTTCCGGAGTGATCTGCTTGAAGATTGTTCTATGTGCGCCTGTCGATGTGTAAGGGAAGAGGTTTCTTGGTTGAAATTAAAGTCACACGGCTAATAAGTCTTCATAACTTTTCAGGAAGCGGTCTGCGTAATCCTTCCGGAGTACAATAGTGAGATAGAGGGCGCTTTAAAATTTCCTTGCCGATGACTACGAATTCACGATTTCGGCGCGCGAGCCTAAGTACCGCGAAACTTTACCGTAACAAGAACCGCAGACCGCTTGCTAATTAGTTGGTTTATTTATTATAATTTTTTACAATGTTTGTGTACAAAACGTGTAATTATACTATTAAATTACTGTAAAACTATGGTGTGTGACCTATCATTAGAATCCTCCTAAAAGCGTCCGTCTCCTGAAACTGTAACCCCGATTGCATCTATAAAACTGAAAAACTATAGCAGGTGTAAAGCAAAATATACTATAAAAACGGGACTATTATTTTACTTTACGGGTTATTGTTTCAGGAAACACTATAGCAAATTGATAAACACTATAGCAAACAGTAAATCGATAAGAAGATAGCTGCAGCAGCAATAACATGACTATCCATTTTAAATTGCTGGATTGAACTGATGGCTTAGGGTGGCTCGGCTTGCCTCGCGAGCCCCGCCTCGATGTTTCCGGTAAACTATGAGGAAAAGGGATAAATTTAAGTTATTTGCAAATAATTTATAGCATCTGTAATTGGTGTCATCAACCAAGGCCTCTGTGGATATCCAGAATCCCCTGTTTTTTTTTTTTTGTACTTATATTGATTTAAATAATTTAAGTAGACAGTAAGTAATCTTAAAATAGTGAACTTTATCACTTAAGTATTAATGTTTTTTTTTTTAAATTAGAACAACCTACATGTAAAAAATAATTACCTAATAACCACACTTGTTCATTATTTTGGTATAAGTTTTGGATATACCCATTGGCTTGACTATTTTCCCAAATAAAAGCGTCATGGGTGGCACCTCCATACTTGGCATTAACATTTAAAATTCTGCATTCACTGTCATATATCTACAATGTAAAAACATAGAAAATTTACAACTGTATAACATAATAAATAATTGTTATCTTAAGTAATTGTAGGGTTATAAGTATAAATAAGTAGAGTAATATCTCACCATTTGCACATTCAGTGAGTAGAAATGCTTTCTGCAGTAAAATAAATGTTCTATGTCTCTTTTTGGAGAAAAAATATGAAAATGAGATCCATCAATGCATCCTATTACTCCAGGGATGCCAAATTTTGTATAAAATCTGTAAATAAAGTATTGTAAGTAAAATTTTCTAGTATTAAATATCTTTCATATTTGTTTGTTTGTTTTGCTTTCATATTCAGCTGATCCTCCTTTCGCTGTTTAACATTCCGGCCACTAAATTAGTTTTTATAGGGCTACATCGTTATTACTGTGTTACTTACTTGCTTTTTATAATATTTTGCTGCTCTCGTGTTGTTGGAAATTTCACAAAAGTATTTAATATTAAAGGGTTAACAAGAGCATCAGTAACCTGCCTCACATATTTGCTCACTGTAGTTTGCCCTAAATATTTAGCCATTCCTACTATTCTTTGATAGGAGCCTGTAGCATAAAATGACAAAGCACACAGCACCTAGAAATAAAAATATTAGAGAGTTAATAGTTTTAATTTTGCTGTATATTATTCATATTATAGCATAGTATTTAATGTACACATTATAGGTTTAAAAGATATATACCATCACGCCTGTATTCCCTGAAAGGTTAGGCAGAGGTGTACCAATGTACACGCACAGTTCGCCGGCCGGGCACAAATCCAAAACAAATAAAATAGGTATAAAAATAGTTTAGTTAGAAAAGCACCTAAGTTGCTTATTTATTACACTTACTTTGTGTTCCAGGCTGATCCTTTTAGTTGATTTTAGACTGGATTTTTCTTTTAATTCGCGACACAAGAACAAAAATGCTTCCTTACTTAGACGAAATCTATTTTTAAATTCTGTGTCGCTAAGGTTTTGTATATTTATAAAATTCTTTCGGAGTAGAGCTCTCCTTGAGATTTCCCTGTAAGTAAATGAAATATTGTATTTAAAAGATAACTTGTTTTTTATTTATAAAAATATATAGGTACCTACTTAGTCCCCACTGCCCCGTTGGTCTCGTGGTCGCAAGTGCGACTGCTGTGCAAGGGGTCCCGGGTTCGATTCCCAGGTCGAGCAAAAAGTGTTATTGGGTTTTTCTATGAAATTCTCAGTAGCAGCTCGGAGTTTGGATTTGTGCCCGGTTAATGGCAATAGGCTCGCCCCCTATTACATGGGACCTAAATATACCGGCGAACTGTGGGTGTACATTGGTACACCTCTGCCTAACCCTTCGGGGAATACAGGCGTGATGGTATATTTTGGTATATATTTTAGTGTTCTAAAATAAATAACTTACCTTGTATCTCTTCGAACGTTTCTACTTGCAACAATCAATCGCGCTGCAAGATAATAATACAATGCACTACGTCGTGGGGCCATTTTCTAACAAAATATATCCACACAATCACAAAATTATAATTTTATGCTTGAAATAAACTCCTACGAAAGTTTTATCACTGTCAAATTTGAAGTGAATAAACATTCGTGAAACTCGCAAGCCAGCCTTCGACAATTACTATACTATCCGTCACCTTATGCCTTCGTGCTAGCTATCTTCATACAAATGCATCAAGTTACCTTACGAATTCGATACGATGACGATACGAAACTCACATGTATTTGTTCGTGCTCCGAACATTAGTTTAATTTACGGACACCAGAGGCGCTGTTCAAGTTTCCATACTAAATGCTTACGTTAACGATACGAATGTTTTGTCGATAGTGATTCGTGCTAGGGGTACTGTTAGGACGTGAAGAGTATTTTTATCGGTTTACACTATCACTTTGGGAAGAACTACATTCAATTCGTTTCTGCTCTTGTAAATGTTTACGTTCAAAAGTGCCTTTGAATAAATGATTTGATTTCGACTTTGAAATGCATTTCAAAGAAGAACACTAGTTCTTCTTGCCATTCGAAGATGAATATACGAATTTGTGAACATGGCATTCGCCTCTTGTCACTTCACTAGCGTACCGATCACACATTCGCTTCGCCATTAGCCTCGTCACTCGCGCAATTGTGTGAATCCGGTATATGAAAGGAACCTTGGCAAAACCGTCATGGATGACACCGGTTTTAGATCTGCCAAAATGAACCAAAACACGTCAAAATAAGCATCAGTTTGGGATGTAAATTAAATAAGTATTGCTGGATAGTTATGTAACTCATTCAGCATATTTTATTAGTTTGATATTATTAAATAAATAGTATGATTATGGGATGTTGGGTAATTTTGGTTGCACTAAGCTCAATTGCATTCTGCATACTGTAATATCTCCTGCGTATTGATTGACCGTTGTGGCCGAAATTCGGTCCGCTGAATATAATTTTATGAATTGTGAATATTCACCGAACGCTTTTATCCCAGAAGAACACACGATCCTACCCAATGTTTTATTTTTAGGAGCTGACGCTTCTACTACCACTACAAACTAAACAAAAACAGTTCAACAGTCAACAACAAATTCGCACATCATTCTCCTTAACCCAAAATCAAAGCGAATACGTCAAAATGTTTTAGATACAAAATTAAACCGACCACAGTGCTGATCGGCACGAACGGTTACGATTTCGCGAACAACATACAATGTGGGTTAGGAACATTGTAAAACAAGAGTCCGTTTGATTGGGTGCTGTTTTATTGGCATGCCAATTTTGTTGGTAACACCTTTGTAGGTCGGTAGTAACCCGAATATCGATAGCAACATTCTTCTTTATGTCATGACTAGCTTCTAACCGCGACTTCGTTCACGTCAATTTCATAGGTAGTATGCCACGGTAACCGTACATTTTTCCGCGCAAAATGTATCCTACGTGTTATTCCATATCAGAAAGAAAGAAAAAAAGTTAATTGACACAAACCATGTGCACACAGATGTACTAGGTAACAAAAAGGTTATTCAATATAAAACAATAAAGAAAACAACATAACTGTGTGCCTCATATTACAATCTATCTCAGTGCCAAATCTCATACAGATCCGTTCAGCCGTTAAGGCCTGAAGGAGTAACTAACATCCTCACAAACTTTCGCATTTATAATAATATTAGTCGGATGTTTGGTGTCATGATGGCCCAGTGGTTAAGACACCTGCCTCTCATGTACGAGGTTGTGGGTTAAAAAACGGGCACGGGCAAGTACTAATGTGACTTTTTCTAATTCATATGTGTATTTACTAAGTTTATCTTGAACATCACTGACATTGATAACCTTGTCAGAGGCCCTAGAGGCGGTTTACAAACTTTCACACTAGGGTGTGTGGGGTCGTTAGACCTTACTGCCCACACGATAAAGAAGAATAAAATAGCAACATTGGAAACACACGTGAGACGGGAGTCAATTGGTAGAAGCCAAGTCCAAGCGTTCATTTCAATTATACCATTTACAGGTACTTTTGAATTGTCAAGGAGTCGGTGAGTTAGTCGGGTAGTTGAAGCTAGTTGCTCGTATCAAACGTAGGTCGATCTCTATGGAGAACGACCAAGAAACTCTATCGACACATTTTTAAATCAAGTTTAGCTGTTTCATTACTTAGTCACATACATACATACCATCATGCCTGTACTCCCAAAAGAGTTAGGCAAAGAAGTACATTGTTACACCCACAGTTCGCTGAAAGGGGGTGAGCCCATTTCCATTAACCGGGCTTTGCTAGACCTGGGGATCGATCTCAAGACCTCTATCTTAGCAGTTGCGCTAATGACCACTAGGCTAACGAGGCAGTTAAGTAAAATATAAACTAATTTAAAAAATAAACTCAAACCTACTGTTTCCCGAAAGACATAATTCTTGCTAGCTAGATCAATCGAGATTTATATCGTAAAGAAAACTATTCTCTAACATAAAGCTTAGAAAGATTGTCTTACATAAATATTTTATGATTTTTATCGTAATATATCCAGTCAGCGCGGTAGGTACAGTTATCACTTCCCGGCGTGTCGTAAAAGGAAGTAATATGACGGTAATATTCTTGTAGAATAGTTTTGTTGACATCAGATATGAGCATGATTATGATGCAGATATCAAGATTCCAGGTTTTGAGCAACTTCTTGAGCGTGGAAGTTTAAGACACCGTATAGAAAAGAATAAGGAAGAAACTCTATAGTAACTCTTTTAAAATAAATATTTTGTATACAAGAATGATTTAATTAGGCAGAAAGTTATACAAATTACGCAATGAGAGCTAAGTTTCTTTTAAAAATAGATAGATCATCATCATCATGTCAGCCGCAGGACGTCCACTGCTGGACATAGGCCTCCCCTATAGATTTCCAAAAGGACCAGTTGGAAGCGGCCTGCATTCAGTGTCTTGTCCTGCGGTCTTTAGAGACACATGCTGGTCGCATATTTACAATATTATGTCGAAGACGATCCCTCCTAACATTTCAAAAGACGACGAATTGGTGTGGGAGCCATTGTAAAATCAACAACTATCGAAAAGAAAATTTTCGGACCCCAAGACCAGAAGTATAATGGAAAATTAAATCAATACAAACATTGCCTGAATCGATTTCAACTAAGTAAATACCGATTTTGTCAACAAAAGCCTTAAAATGCTTGTACAATGCTAAGTGGACACCCGATAACCATAATTCTGAAGGCAGTTATGGATTCCCAAGGTCTGTCTTAAGTAAGTATTGTTTGTTACAATGTTTCTCGAATTGTGAAGTATCTATAATGATTATATGGTAACCATATTATTATCGGTTTGCCTATGAAAATGATTAGCGATGAGATAAGCGCAAAGCCTATTATGATCCTAGGATGGTGAATCTAATGATTTGTTGAAGTAGATTGTACGTACTTCAATACATGAATCTATTTTCTGTATTTGTAGTTGGTTCTGTAGTGTACCTGTTCTACCTTCGTTACAATTAGATTGAGTGCCCAAAAAGCGTAGCATAAATAGACATGCAAAAACATCACCAAATCTCATCATCATCATATAAACTGAATGTGGCCTACTGCTGGACATAAGTCTCCTCCAACGATCTATTGTCTTCATCGATGTTATAAGAAGCTGTACGTTAATGGTCTTGGGAAGGTGAAGGCGGACTGATACCCTGATGAAGGTTGTGGCACACAGCTAAACATAGTCATCACCCACAGACACATACCATCACGCCTGTATTCCTCGAAGAGTTAGGCAGAGGTGAACCAATGTACAGCCACAGTTCGCTGGTATGCTTAGGTCCCATGTCATAGGGGGAGAGCCTATTGCCCTAACTCCGAGCTGCTACTGAGAATTTCATAGAAAAATCCAATAAAACTTTTTGCTCGACTTGGGAATCGGAACCAAAACCTCTAGGGTAGCAGTCGCGCTTAGGACCACCAGAAATAGGGCATTTCCAGCAGTAGTGGTCTTTCGGCTCCAATGATGACGGTAATGATGTAAAAGCGGTGAAGCATCGTAGTAATTATATTCTTATTCATTATTGGAATATTTTACATGTAAAATTTATGATGCAATATCAATTTTAATTTCCATCCGTCCAGGGACTGTGCGGTCGACGAGATGAAATTTTAATTAACATTAATTAATAATGAAATCTGTTGCACCGCGTAGCGTTAAGGTTTTAACATGACAATTAAAATAATTCATTGTTAACTATGTAATGCATTTTTTTTATAATGAAATTATAAATGTAAAAGAATTAAGTAGGCATAACATATGAATACATTGACAGAATAACATAAAGCAAATTGTTGAAAATAAGAAAATCCGAAACAAACACAGAGATTCGCAACACTGTCTCTATGTCCATAAAAAACTCCAATACAGGAAGAACAAAATCCTAAAACAGATAAATCAACTGATCGGATACTCACTTATATTTTGTAAACACTTCGAAAACATCTAAAGCGATCCAAACGTTGAGAACATCTCCAAAAATAAGCAAGGACATCCTGGAAACGATTGATGATCATCTGTCTATACATAGGTGTATCTTTCTACTATTTGAATGAAATAAACATTGCTGTTCACAAAAATCTAGATATTGATTCAATCTTGCATACTATTTTAGTAGAAATTCAACCAAATTAATTTACCTAGTGTTCATTTTAAAAAGCTTAAAAACAATGTCAGGGCCGAAGGACCAATATCAGTCATTCCTATTCCCTAAAATGCTAATATAAACGTAAAAGTTTATATGTAATATAAATGTAATATGTGGGTGGGTTTATATGTAATATGTGGGTGTACTTTGGTACACCTCTGCCTAACCCTTCGCGGAATACAGGCGTATTGGTATGTGTGTAGTAAGTTTGTACATCTGTTGCTTAATCACGCTGAACGGATTTAGTAGAAATTAATAGATTTTATTATCGTGAGACAATTTTGGTAATTTCTTAGTTCAATTTCTCATTCGAATTCTCCGGTTTCATTCTGAAGCCTATAAAGACAAATTCTCGGATAGAAACAAGTTGACCAATAATCGTTTAGGGACACGAGTCACGACACTGAACAAGAGTCTTCTTACATATTGTGACTTTCCAGAAGCATGTCAAGAACATCTTCTACAATCAAGACCACTGTTATAATTTCATAATAATTGTGCTTATCGTGTGCCATGGTATTTATAAATAACTGCGTGAGTATCATGTGCATGTGTGCGTGCATCGTCACACAAGCGTGGCTAATTACCGCTACGAGACCTAACGGCACCAATGTGTATGACCGTTCGTATCTGTGGTCTTTGTATACTTGGATGAAGTGTTTTGTTAGGAGAAAAAAATATTTTTAACTTAGGCTCAATTAGTTTTATTTAGTGTTGACTTGTGTTGTCCCACTGCACTAATCCTGCTTCTAGTTCGTCCCGCCATCTTCGTTTGGTTGTTCCAAGATGTCGCCTGGACGTTTTCCAGAACCCACATTGTGATTGATACAGCCCATGATTCGTTTGACATGCAACAGATGTGACCAGCTTAGTCCCACTTAAGTTTAGCCGCATTTTGGGTGTCTTTATGTAATAGTAACTGAGCAGGCACTGTCGGGTTTTATAAAGAAACAGAGGACTGTATAAAAATATAGGGTTAATACCGTAATTACACTGTTTAACGTTATGTACAATTGACACAAAGAAATGCCCGTAGTCTATTGCGGTGTTACGTGCAGATGTGATGCGCCGACAGTAACCGAGAGTAATACTGGAAAAATGGAAAATGTTCCTGATTTTCTCTACCTCATTTAAGGAGACTATTGCAAGAACCAAGAGTCAAACTTCGTTCGTATTGACCGCAGTAGCAGTAAAGCCTTCACGGCATCCAAACAAATCAATGGACTCGCCCATTCGTAAGCCAACCTCATTTTCTTTTAATTAATTTCTTCATCTATCTCCCGGATCTGACCTTAACACCGTATAACCACGGAACTACAAATGAGTATACACCATTGTGTAAGGTAACGGTATGCCCGACATCCCACGGAGGCGTTCACAATACACATATTAAAAGTGAGTTAAGACTACCGTGTTTGTTTACTTCAGATGACCTTAATTTTAAGACACAATCAAACTTCATTATTTGGGGTCAAAAAGCAAATCAATACGTCATGTCAAAATTTTCTGAAGGTAGTGTAATGATTTTGGATACTGAACGCTGGTTAATCTAAATATATATAACTTAAAGGTGACTGACTGACTGACATAGTGATCTATCAACGCACAGCCCAAACCATTGGACGGATCGGGCTGAAATTTGGCATGCAGGTAGAAGTTATGACGTAGGCATCCGCTAATAAAGGATTTTGATCAATTGTACCCCCAAGGGGATAAAATAGGGGATGAAAGTTTGAATACTTCTTAACGCGAGCGAAGCCGCGGGCAAAAGCTAGTTAAATAAAATTTTACGTACGTAACTACCTCGTTAGCCTAGTTGTACGCTACGCTAGAGGTCGTGGATTGGATTCCCAGGTCGAGTAAAGTGTTATTGGGTTTTTTTTGTGAAATTCTCAGTAGCAGCTTGCAATGAGGTTTCATGCCCTCTTAATGGCAATAGGCTCGCCCCCTATTACAATACTAAATATATCGCCGAAATGTGTGTGCACATTGATACACCTCTGCCTAACCCTTCGGGGAATACAGGCGTGATGGTATGTTTTTAGTTTGACGTAATTAATTTAATTATTGAAAGATTGGGTTGGCTTATTTGTGTGGTCACAATTTCGCAGTCTACCTTGCTGACTGGCAAATTTGTCTAATCGCTCATCTACACTAATTATTGAGAGAACGTGTGTCAGCTCGTTCTGGCTGAACTAAGCTCATTTATGTGGTGACAGCCATCGGTAATCTACTTTATGTAATTTGCGCAAAACAAAGTAATGGACACTACACAATATTAAAAAAGCTGAAGAGTTTGCTTATTTGTTTGAACGTTCTAATCTCTGAAACTAAAAATCCGATTCTGAAAATATATTTGCAAATAGGAAGCTACGTTATCCCTAAGAGCTTCAGGCATTTTTTATTATAAAAAGGAATTGAAGCGGGCGATGTCACCGGTAAAGCTACGATTAAACTATTTTTTTAAGAATAGTGGTTGGCTACAAAAGCATATAAATGAAAGAACATTGAACCGTTGGTCTCGTGGTCGCAAGTGCGACTGCTGTGCAAGGGGTCCCGGGTTCGATTCCCAGGTCGAGCAAAAAGTGTTATTGGGTTTTTCTATGAAATTCTCAGTAGCAGCTCGGAGTTTGGATTTGTGCCCGGTTAATGGCAATAGGCTCGCCCCCTATTACATGGGACCTAAATATACCGGCGAACTGTGGGTGTACATTGGTACACCTCTGCCTAACCCTTTGGGAAAAACAGGCGTGATGGTATTTATATATAAAATTGAACCATAAAACCATGGTATTTTTTTTGTTACGATGTCCTTCCACCCGTTATATTCTCACTGTACTTACCCATCATGTGTAACGATGAGACAGTAATAGGATTGTGCGATTAACAAAAGTGCATAGTTGCCGAAGCGTCAGGCACAAGTAATGTTACAACACCTTGTTATAAAACTTTAGCTGACGCATTTTATACTTGTGACAGTTTACCAACAGTATATGTCGTAAGTAGTTCTCTAACTTGGCAATTTACTTGGACATCTTAGTAACAACCAAAGTGGTTTAACTTTCGAAAAGAAATATTTTCTAAATGAAGGTGATTGGTGATATCCTAGAACATATCAGTACCTGGCCAATGTCCAACACCAGACATGCATAGCTTTTAATACTTTTCGATATAATATGGCAGCGATTATGGAATAGCAGTTTTTTATATATCCGATGAAAAATTTCACCGTGGAATAGTCTAGAATTGTGTACTCTGGTCCATACACTGTATTATATTTATATTTTGCAACTGTAGTCTTTTCTGAACATACACCATTACTAGGTAATCAGGACACTCTCTGGATTCTCCCTACCTTTACAGTTCATTACACCAATTTTCTAGTACGTACCTGAAATCAAATAGAAAGACAACACATGAAAAATAAATCTAAATGAAGAAGTTAAAATATGATCACAAAAACATTGCAACATTGCTACCGTATCTGCGTTTAAAAGGCCAGAACGAATTCAAGACTAACTGAAAAAGCAATCGAGATACAATTGAATGATTACATTGTACTACAAAGGTAATTGATTTATAATGAACTAGCTTTTTCCCGCGACTTCATCCGCGTGGATTAATAGTTCCCGTTCCCGGGGGATTTCCGGGATGAAAACTATCCTATGTCTTTTCTCGGGTCCCAGACTATATCTGTACCAAATTTCATTGAAATCGGTTCAGTAGTTTAGGCGTGAAGAAGAGACAGACAGACAGACAGACAGACAGACAGAGTTACTTTCGCATTTATAATATTAAGTACGGACTAGCGAACTGCCCGCGACTTCCTCCGCGTTGCTTATTTCACCCTCCATAAGTTACGTCAGCGTTTAATGCTCTGCTCCCATGGGTCGTAGCGTGATTTTCTATAGCCTATGTTACTCAGAAATAATGTAGCTATATATTTGTGCAAAAATGGTTAAAATCGGTCCAGTAGTTTCAGAGCCTATTCGTTTCAAACTAAAAAACAAATCCTACCCTCTTTATAATATTAGTATAGATATTGATTTACACGAAATTCTGCAGTTAAATAACTGTTAGCTAGGCAATGCGTACAATATCGACTACCTTGGCGTAGCAACAAAAATGTACTAAATTGGTTCAAAAAGCAATAAACTGGCGTATTTACTTGTATTAAAATATTCATGAGACTGGAACAAAATAATTTCCTGAGAAAGAATTGTAACAAAGGACCAAGATTTGAGGTATTCCTCGTAGCGCTCCTGTTTTGAAGCGCGCCCATCTAAGCGCTACTGTTTTGTTCCTCGTAGCGCTCCTAAAAGGAGCGCTTCGAGGAAGGATTAAAAATATTAAAATTTATTTCCTCGTAGCGCTCCCATGATTAACTTTCGGATAGAGATGGGACTATACTAACTGAAATTATCGATAATAAGTAGGTAATAAGTAGAACACATTGTTATAATATACAACTAGCGGCCCGTCCCGGCTTCGCACGGGTTTGGTTTTTTTTTTTTCTTTTGTTTTATTGTAAATCCTTTAGTCCACCAAATAGATGAAAATCTGCCGACATAACCTATTCATATATTTTTATTGTTTAGAAAGCTTATGATTTCTTTCTATTATGTTTCCCATAAATCAAAAAGATATTATTCTCTCAATTTTTTTTTTTTTTTTTTTTTTTTTTTTTTTTTTTTTTTTTTTTTTTTTTTTTTTTTTTTGAAAAAAACGTTACCCCACACTAGGATTATCTCCTGTATCGTGGGTGGTTACAAACATATAATCTCACATACACAAACAGCCAGCCACCCGGAATAACTATCGGTAGGTCATACAAATATTGGTTCCGTGCGGGAATCGAACCCGCGACATGCAGCACAGCAGTCGATTGCTCGGCCACTGCGCCAACCGTGTTGTCAAATTGGTTCAACTTCGAAGTCGATGATGCACACATGAGTTTTTAAAAATTATCGATATAATTAATTACGTTTACTTCATGCTTTTCCCTATTTTTACACGTGGGAGCGCTTCGAGGAACAAAACAGTAGCGCTTAGATGGGCGCGCTTCAAAACGGGAGCGCTACGAGGAATACCGAGGTATTCCTCGTAGCGCTCGAGGAATTTTTAAAAACTCATGTGTGCATCATCGACTTCGAAGTTGAACCAATTTGACAACACGGTTGGCGCAGTGGCCGAGCACTCGACTGCAGTGCTGCGTGTCGCGGGTTCGATTCCCGCACGGAACCAATATTTGTATGACCTACCGATAGTTATTCCGAGTGGCTGGCTGTTTGTGTATGTGAGATTATATGTTTGTAACCACCCACGATACAGGAGATAAACCTAGTGTGGGGTAACGTTTTTTAAAAAAAAAAAAAAAAAAAATTGAGAGAATAATATCTTTTTGATTTATGGGAAACATAATAGAAAGAAATCATAAGCTTTCTAAACAATAAAAATATATGAATAGGTTATGTCGGCAGATTTTCATCTATTTGGTGGACTAAAGGATTTACAATAAAACAAAAAAAAAAAAAAAAAAAAAAAAAACCAAACCCGTGCGAAGCCGGGACGGGCCGCGAGTTGTATATTATAACAATGTGTTCTACTTATTACCTACTTATTATCGATAATTTCAGTTAGTATAGTCCCATCTCTATCCGAAAGTTAATCATGGGAGCGCTACGAGGAAATAAATTTTAATATTTTTAATCCTTCCTCGAAGCGCTCCTTTTAGGAGCGCTACGAGGAACAAAACAGTAGCGCTTAGATGGGCGCGCTTCAAAACGGGAGCGCTACGAGGAATACCTCCAAGATTTAAATTTCAGATGTAGGGACTTCCATTTTTTGTACAATAAAAGTACCAAAAATTACAAAGACATTTAAACATTAAATTATTTCAATATCCTCTAAATCAAATAGGACTTTGTTAATTTAATTTTCAACTTTCCTAATTAGGACCTCCAACGTCTGTACCAACGTTTAGTCTCAATTCTCAAAACATTAAATTAAATTGTAGTCCAGTTATCATTGGCCTAAAAACGGCCCCAGAACCATTAATCTAAAGTGGCTGACAAACTCATCAAATTCCATTTCGGACGTCAATCCTAGCTTTCGACAACGTTTTGAATAAATCAAATTCAGGAGCCGTTTGCATTAATCATTCTTTAAATTGAAGTATTAGCTTTGTAGACGAGATTTTAAAAGGGTATTTGGATCCTTTAAATGTTGGTACTTTGTTAATCATTATTTGATGAGCAACGCTTTGTAGTATACGATTATATGGTACTACAGCGTTACCTTGGGTGCACAAGCAACCTGCGACCAACAGCGAATTCTCTACATAATACATACATACTATCACGCCTGTTTTCCCTGAAGGGTTAGGCAGAGGCGCACCAATGTACACCCACAGTTCACCGGTATGTTTTATTTTTGTTCCCATGTAAAGGGGGTGAGCCTATTGCCATTAACCGGGCACAAATCCAAACTCCGATCTGCTACTGAAAATTTCATATAAATACCCAATAACACGTTTTGCTCGATCTGGGAATCTAACCCAAGACCAGTAGCGTAGCAGTCGCGCTTAGAACCACTAGGCCAACGAGGCAGTCGAATTCTTTATTCTTATATAATTAATATGGAATCAGCTCACTCATACGCAGAGGCAACCGCAGTGGTTATGTAATATTCTGGCACAGCGGCAGTGCTATTCTGTAAACTGCCTCGATAAATTCACGTTATGCTAGGGATTCACAACTCACCCCAAATCAAAGTCAAAGCATTTCATTCAATTAGACCATTTACAGGCACTTTTGAATTGTAAAGAAGTTACAGTTTAAAATTGAAGCTAGTTCCTCGTTCCAAAACGTAGGTCTCTATGGAGAAGAACGAGCAATAAACTCCATGGACACTCTTTTCTTTAAATTTGGTTCACTTTAAGTTCACTTCACCTAAATTCATCGAAGGTAAATTTATACAGAATAGCAGACTGCCGTATCTTCTTTCAAGTAACACGATATCATCGAATCATGTTCAATTGTTAAGCTGTAAGGATTGTGACCGTCATTGATATTTATGTCTTCAACGACCTACAAGCGTACGTTGCCAGTAATAAAATTGCAATATTTCGTTCCGCTCTCATACATACATACATACATAAACTCACGCCTTTTTCCCATGGGGGTAGGCAGAAACCACGGACCGCCACCTGCTACGATCCTTACACACTCCTTTCGCCTCGTCCACATTCATACATCTGGTCATACAAGCACGCCGGTTACGAGTACTGCGCACCTGACCTTTCTGAAGAACCTCACCGATAAGGTCAAGGTAGGTCTTTCTAGGGCGTCCCCTCCCGGCATTGCTCCGCTCTCGTCGAAATCAAAACTAGCATTACTTACTTAATCTTAAAGTAATCATAGAAGCATTGCGAATTCGTAATTGACTGATTATTTTCATTACGGTTATAGAATTTTGCAAAAGAATGTTATAATTTTGAGAGCTGTAAATCATTTTCAATCTTATTGTTTAAATAGCTATTTAGCGAGCTTTTCCCCCCGACTTTGTCTGCGTGGTTTTTTTACCAGCATTAAGTTACTGCTCCGCTCCCGTGAGTCGTAGCGTGATGTTAGATGTATACAAAAGATTTTTTACAAACCGACTGGTCGTCTTAGATATCAGCGCGTTTAAAGAAACAAACAAAAAAACTCTTATGATATGTACTGCTGATTTTTGTATGAGTTAAAATTAGCCATCTTCTACATAATCAATTGCAAATTCACAAAATTGTACTACCTATAAGTATTCTTAAAATTAATACTTAAAATAAAATAAAACAGCCACCAGTTCTCGACAACAAAATGTCCTCTTAAAATTATCAACGACTCAGTCTTTTATTCACTCGAACCGTTCCTCAAACAGCCTTCCCATTATATTCTTATCTAAACACAATGATATTATTATGACGGCATTATCTTAAAGTCATGCAGCGTTAATATAATGGCACTTTCTTTGCAACTCGCTCAAGAATACTTTCTAACACTAAAGAGTGCAAATTAGCGACAGAGATTGCAAAATTTCCATACAAATTGTTAAAACTAGGATTCGGCGGTTGCAGTAACTACTAACGTGTTTTATTTTTATATACTCTAGACAATATAATGTACACTAGACTAGCACAAAAATACCATACCATCACGCCTGTATTCCCCGAAGGGTTAGGCAGAGGTGTACCAATGTACACCCACAGTTCGCCGGTATATTTTAGGTCCCATATGTAATAGGGGGCGAGCCTATTGCCATTAACCGGGCACAAATTATAACTCCGAGCTGCTACTAAGAATTTCACAGCAAAACCCATTAACACTTTTTGCTCGCCCTGGGCATCGCAACTCAAGACCTGTAGCGTAGTAGTCGCGCTTAGGACCACTGGGCTAACGAGGCAGTAATTAGCAGATTATCATCAAAGTGAATGTCAAATAAATATAACCTGTAATTTTAAGGAATTTGGTCCTTCTATCCCCTGTGTACATCAACATGAAAAGCAATCGATTAATAGTAGATTACTGTTAGTAGGGTATATAGATACCATTAAATAGATTGGTATTAAAACAGAACCGATCAATATTCTAAGTACCTGTCAGTTTAATGTTTCCGATAATTGAAGTGAGGTTCAGCCTAATCGTTATTGTAAAAGGTCAATGCGCAACTAGTGACCTGCGCATCCTACACGTTAAAAGACGCAATCTAATTTAAATCAGCCAAAAAATACAAATCTTTAAAGTATATGACCCATCGCCCAAAGCATGTAAATAAATCTACAATTACAATGCAGTAGATATTATTAATAACCTATAACATTCTGGAAACTGTTCGGCTGTGTCGTCCTCAGTCAAAAGACCATTTTATGTAAGTCCCAAAGGACCAATTTTTTTAAGGTAATAATATAAAAAAACAATAAAGGGAATACTAATAGCCACCACATTATAGTACCTAGTAGTCGATCATAGCTGGAAAAAAAATGGTCTTTTGGGACTCACATAAAATAAAATTACATTTAAAAATACACCCCACTGATGTAGGGAAAAGGATCAAAGGTACTGACGGTCAAGTTCCAGACAGACAGAAACCTCCTAACAATGCAGCACATATCCAAATACCTTCTATTTCAAGCCTTTGATCCAACCGCCTTTATCATCTTTTTTTCTAACCTACATTGCCCCACTATTTATCTTTATATCCCAAAAATAACTATACACACTACCCATAACACTATTTAGATTAACAAAAAACACTACTCATAAAACCCACTAATAGTGGTACCCTATGAAAGACACCGACGGAACTGGACGGGCTCGCAGGTTATCAGTCGGGTCACGTAGATCGTACGTGTTTACGGTAATGCCGTGTTACCGTCGGATATGATGCTCAGGGAACGGTGTGTAGGATTCCCTTTGATGAATTTACTAGGGACTCATGCTGACAGGTAAAGGCAGCAAAATGTGGGTTTGTAGATCTCTCCGACACTCAGTGCGAGTGTAGAGCTCCTGACCGGACAATAGCCTTTTTTAATACAAGTACTGAAAGTGTCCCTAAATCTGTCAACCTGTGACAATAAAAACGCCACTAATGTGGCACTTTCGTGGCCATTTATTGAGCACAAATGTTTAAAAAAAAATATTAAGTGTCAAGTAACTATAACCATTGATTCAAATAATAGTAGTGCCTAGTAGTAGTCGTTTAGGCTTAGTCCAGAAAAATTCCAAATGTCAGGGTATAATAGGAAAATCAGTTTGAAGCCTACCTTTGAACCCAAACGAAAAATAAAGTTACAAACCCGAACCCTAGGCGCCATAATATCCACTGTACCGTATAAATCAACATTAACTAATGAAAACACGAATTTTCCGCTCCGAAAGCTTTCATAACAGTGTCAAAAAGGCGTGATTAATATTAATATTCAAAGTAAAACAGCGTATTTGCTTTGAACAGCAAACTTTTTCCTTTCAGGCCGAGCTTACATCATATATGTCATTTTTTCGACCATGACCTCTATGACCTTGGCGGGCGAATAATACGTCTTTCCTATAACGGAGCAGTCCAAAATGCACTAGACTGTCTATGCTTTATGCTTTTTAGGTAAAATATTCGAAAAAGGTTTCCAGAGGTCTAAAAGATCTGTCGTTAACACCATATGGCATTAAAAACATTTTATAGGAGAAACATAAACAAGTGT
This sequence comes from Caradrina clavipalpis, assembly GCA_932526535.1. Classification (NCBI taxonomy): domain Eukaryota; kingdom Metazoa; phylum Arthropoda; class Insecta; order Lepidoptera; family Noctuidae; genus Caradrina; species Caradrina clavipalpis. The sequence continues at coordinate 10,669,797 of OW052111.1, forward strand.
TCAGCTGTTCTCAGGAAGTTGCAATAAATGTACCAAGACAATAGTGTTTGAAAGGCCCCAAACCAAAACAGTGTTTGCGCGCAGTTCTAAATTGGTACCTGAATAGTGCTTCTCCCTTATAGAAATTGCGTTTACAGAATTTACAGATACTACAAATCACACCAGCACAAATGCTAAATTCCAGTCAATAATATAATATAGTTACATCAAAAAACAAAGCTTCATTCAATTGAAGTCCCCTATTAAAATTCTAACCTCTCATAGACTACAATCTCAATCTTCCACTGGCAAAGTCATTATAGACCCACCACAAACACTTCCGTATCTATTACTAGAATAATATATTACATTTATGCAACACAACAATTCACAATAGATTTTAATCTAATTAAAATTAATCCAAGCCTTCACGCTTTCTGCGTTCAATGTTACGCGTTCAAATAGCAAAGAGCCATTAGACGAAAAACGTTTGTCGAGAGTAAAAAAACTACAAAATTAATGTTTGTATGAAAGGCGCTGGATGCAGGGAAGTCGCTTCCATGGTCCTTGTTAAAAACTATGGGGAGGCATATGTCCAGCAGTGGACACCCTACGGCTGATATGATAATTATTATGATCATGATGATGAAAGGTGTGCGGAAGAAGAAATCATGGAACATCTACATCGGATAGAAGGATACGACTATGCAGCGTCAACTAGACTAATAACAGTTTTGCAATAAAAACTATAGTAAATCAGCAATAATCCAAATGGTCCTTAGTCCCTACAGATTAAGTGTAGTGTTTTTGGCGGTCGTTATGAATAATCAGGAAATCTGACAACCAGTCTTACAAAGAGATATCGTGTTGCTCAGTAACTGAGTGCTGGAGGTCAGATAGGCAGTGGCTCCGTGTAAAACACTGGTATTTAGCTGCATCTGGTTAAGACTGGGAGCCGGCCCCAACATAGTTGGGAAAAAGTTAAGCAGATGATGAGTCCCTACAGATGAAGTACCAATTTAGTTTAAGTTACACAACAAATTGAAGCGAAAAGTCACTCATTAACTCACTGAATATAACAATAAACACAGTCTCGAAAACTACTTGACCTAAGAAATTATTTAGCAGGATACTACGAGTAGATACTTTAAACGTAGAAGAAATAAGCAAATAATTTACTTGACATTGAATTCCACGCTGACGAAGTTAGTAACAAGACATTTCAGAAGAAACTATAACTTGCATTCCAATCATTACGCCAATTCACAAAAAATCTCGACAGAATATCTCGGAAACTTTCAATATAAATTGACAATCAAAACTGTAATAGTCACGTAACCAAATCAATTTCTTGTCACAATAATCGATTACAAAGAATACGGATGAGTAGCGAAATGTTCATTGTGAAATTTTCAGCGAAATTTGATTCATCGATACGCCAAATTAAGCAATATGACGATTGGCACAATGATCGATGACAAAAACTGTCGACAAGTAAATAATGATGAAATGACTGAGGATGAAATTAAATAATAAATCATCATTTTGATAGTGCAGGTAAAAAATTCTAGAGCTACAAGTAGGTATGTTATACTCATTACTGAGAATATGAAAAGTACTAGCATACCAAAAACTGTAATACACACAAAATAGGAAATAAAGCCACAAGGTACAGTTCAAAGAGATGTCAGCAAACTTGGAAGGGGCCACTAAGGGCCGATGCCTGCCGGGGCTGCGGGTTGTTCGAAAGAGATACCGCGCCCTCGGAACGCAAAGGGCGGGGGAAGTTATTTGATGATTCCCAATCTATAAAAAAAGGTACAGTTTAGTTGGTGCTAACACACGCGTCATTTTCGTGAACGGATTCTGTCTGTTGAGACTGGTCCTCACTTAACTGCCATTGCTTAGCTTTATTTTTAAATTGTTTTATATTACTAACATTGACTTAAGACCTCGGAAGAACTGTTTAGCTAAACTAAAAGCCCAAGATGGCGACAAATTATCTTTCGGAAAAATTCCTTCTATCCTTATCCCATTGCAATTCTTTCACAAGTCTTTTTGCTTCAAAAAACATTTCTATTCTTTAGCCTTTCTTCATTATGACCATCGTTATGATAGCAGCAAAAATAATCTTCTTACGTCACTGATTCAAAAAACACATCAAAATTGAAAGGCCCGGCGAACGAAAGAGAAAGTGCAAATGTAACCCTAACCTTGCATTGGAAAAATCAATACCCACCCCTGCTGTACACCCTTGCGCCATTAGTGTATTCAATAGACAATCATGGCAACCGTCCTCTGTTACACTTTCCCAACGAATATATTATTAAAATTCAATGGGTTTTTGGGCCGTGTTCCATTGCGTTGGTTAAGGGGGTTGGTTTTAAGATAGTTTGGTGTCATGGCGTGGTATAAGCGTTTTAGGGTATTCGATATAATATGCCGATTCAATTTTGTTATGGCACTGAAGACCAAAAGAACAGGCATTACCAGTATTGCAGACATTTAAAGTCCTACATATTTTTTTGCAATTATATCATTTTTAATGGCGTTTTCCGCTTATACATGAGGCTGCGGGTTAGATACCGGGCAAATACCAATGTCAATTTTTCTAATTATATGTACTTTCTAAGTATATCTTGGACATCATGATGTCGGTGAGCGAGCACGTCGTGGGAAAAGAAATATGTCTGAAATTGCCATTCCGCCTTGCAAGCATGGTGATCAATGCTCGTGTCTACTCTGCATGGTATGAGGTTTTATCCTTCAGTGCGACAATAACAATAGACTGGTATTGTTTATCTATGTAACACTTTTTTCAGAAAAATGAACTACTTATTTTCATAGTGCAAAGTGAACTCAATAAGCAAGAAAAACAAAAGAAAAGCAGAAAAATTGTCAGACGAAATGCGACCATACTAACAAAGACTACAATATATCTTGGTACTTAGATTCAACAGGTCAGCTGAATAAGATCAGACACATAAAGACAACCTGTCCCGGAGTCGAATGGCACCGGCTTGTGGAACGAGACATCGTGGCAGACAATAGTGAGAGGCTTTAACTTGAAACTACTTTCAGCCAAGGTGAGTTTTAGCAGGTTCAAGTTCGGATGATATTAATTTACGATATTAAAATTTTCATCCTTTTTTTATTAAGGATAGGAAAACTATGGCAGCTCTGACCAAGACTAGACTTATCCATCTCGAATAAAATAAAAAAACTGACTTTTACCGCTCTGGACGGAGCGTAAGAGAGTGTCAGACTCTTACTGACTAAAACCCACTTGTGATTCTCCTATTGCCGTTTGCGTTCCAGGGCAGTGGTAACTCTTTCGAACAAATTCCGCAACCTTGAAAGATTTTCGTCCTAGGGCGATGGAAATATCTGGAAAGCCCACTGTTTATGGCAACCGCCTCTTATGTACGGGCACGGGCAAGTGCCCTTATCAGTTTTTCTTATTCATAAGTATATTCTGGACATCGCTGACATCGGTGAAGGATAATAATATAAATCTGAAATCGCCAATCCGCTTTGAGCAGGCGTGGTGATCAATACTCGTGGCTGCTTTGTACGAGAATAGGCCTTTATTTATTTATTTATCGGCTCGTCGACAGACCTTCTTTGACGAAACCTTATGTTACATAGTTGAATAAAGAACGAATTGCGACAGCTGTCAACTAAACGTAACCCCAGGCACTGAGAAGGCGGCCCGCCAAAACTTAAGTTCAGATTGATTGATCGAAGAATAAGTTGAGATGATATTGATTAGTGGATGTGATTATTGGAATATCGTGTTTGTGATAACAGTGATGGTGAAGTAGCTGATTGCGCTCGCGCTCACGTGTCTGGTGGAACGTTGTTCTTCTCTTATTGTTCAATTACGACTTTCATGTTTTATCATCTCCTCGCCCGCAAACTCACGCAAGCCATAGCCTATTCCGGTAAGATCGACGTTATGCCTTTATCAGAAGTGGGATTAAGAGGGCTAGATGTTGAGGAGATTTGTTACACTCCTATAGAACAACCTATATTCCATAATGCTACTCCGAAAAAAAAATACCGAAAAGCTCCTCGGTAACATGGAGATTCTTTTGTTACGCATGTTAACTGCAATGAAGTATGCCCCGATAATACGAGTAAGTCTCGCCTCAACGGAATTAATAACATTTGAGCCTGAGGAGTCTGAAGCAGATATTGAAGGTTTCAGTTAGGGAATAAAGAAACAGGTCGTGAAGCCACTATACAGCTCTGGAGTCTCATTGAGCCCAAACATGGATTTTAATGAAGAAGTTACTATGGGTTTTATGATATCTGTTCTTTGGCAACGGGATCATTGTACATGAAGAGAATTAAACTTGCATGTAATTTCTACTAGAACACAAATTTAAATAGAGTGTCTTATAAGAGGTGCATAGAAAATTATGATGCCCTTGATTTAAAAAAAAGAATAAGCGCCTTCAAAAAAAAAAAGAAGGTAAACTCCAGCTTTGTTTGTGGGAAGCCCGGACACATTAGTAAAACCTGCCTCCAATTGTGGGAAATCAAGAGGTAAACCCGGACACATTAGTAAAACCTGCCTCCAATTGTGGGAAATCAAGAGGTAAACCCGGACACATTAGTAAAACCTGCCTCCAATCATGGGAAAACAAGAGGTACCCTGTCAACATCATCTGGTGAGGTCATTTTTGTTCTTATTTGATACTGGTCCATCTTGTCCTTTAGTAAAAAGTAGCATCATTAGTAAACTCCCTGGTACTATACACAATGATTCTATTATTCTAATGGAAAAAAAAAGTGGTGAAGATATAAAATGTACAACACAGGTTCTTAGTTCTGTTCAAATTCACCAAGTCACAATTCACAATTCCCTTTCATATTGTACCTGATGATATTATTACCAACCCAATAATTGTGAGCAGAGATGTCTACGAACAGGGTGTGCATGTCTAAATGAATAGCTAGTGCCTGAAATTTTCTTTACATAAAGAAGTACAGGTATACCGAACAGTCGAAGATTTCCACCTCTACTATATTAACACTAACCTTGATGGCAATGACAACAAAGTGTTAATAGCAATATTACAAAAGTATAGTAAGTTCTTCATAGATGGTGGCTGGACTAAGGGGCTTTGTACGCCCGGTCCACGCCGCATGGTATGTTGTTGGCTGGTCGAAGGGGCCTAGTACGCCCGGTCCACGCCGCATGGTATTTAGGTGGCTGGTCGAAGGGGCCTAGTACGCCCGGTCCACGCCGCATGGTGAGTTGATGGCTGGTCGAAGGGGCCTAGTACGCCCGGTCCACGCCGCATGGTATTTAGGTGGCTGGTCGAAGGGGCCTAGTACGCCCGGTCCACGCCGCATGGTGAGTTGATGGCTGGTCGAAGGGGCCTAGTACGTCCGGTCCACGCCGCATGGTAAGTTGTTGGTTTGTTGATGGGGCCTAGTACGCCCGAACCACACCGCTTGGTTAGTTGTTGGTTGGTTGTAGGGGGCCTAGTACGCCCGAACCACACCGCATGGTATGTTGATGGCTGGTCGAAGGGGCCTAGTACGCCCGGTCCACGCCGCATGGTATTTAGGTGGCTGGTCGAAGGGGCCTAGTACGCCCGGTCCACGCCGCATGGTGAGTTGATGGCTGGTCGAAGGGGCCTAGTACGCCCGGTCCACGCCGCATGGTATTTAGGTGGCTGGTCGAAGGGGCCTAGTACGCCCGGTCCACGCCGCATGGTGAGTTGGTGGCTGGTCGAAGGGGCCTAGTACGCCCGGTCCACGCCGCATGGTGAGTTGGTGGCTGGTCGAAGGGGCCTAGTACGCCCGGTCCACGCCGCATGGTGAGTTGGTGGCTGGTCGAAGGGGCCTAGTACGCCCGGTCCACGCCGCATGGTGAGTTGGTGGCTGGTCGAAGGGGCCTAGTACGCCCGGTCCACGCCGCATCGTATTTTGATGGCTGGTCGAAGGGGCCTAGTACGCCCGGTCCACGCCGCATGGTATGTTGTTGGCTGGTCGAAGGGGCCTAGTACGCCCGGTCCACGCCGCATGGTATGTTGGTGGCTGGTCGAAGGGGCCGAGTACGCCCGGTCCACGCCGCATGGTGAGTTGATGGCTGGTCGAAGGGGCCTAGTACGTCCGGTCCACGCCGCATGGTAAGTTGTTGGTTGGTTGTAGGGGCCTAGTACGCCCGAACCACACCGCGTGGTTAGTTGTTGGTTGGTTGTAAGGGGCCGAGTACGCCCGGTCCACGCCGCATGGTGAGTTGATGGCTGGTCGAAGGGCCTAGTACGCCCGGTCCACGCCGCATGGTATGTTGGTGGCTGGTCGAAGGGACCGAGTACGCCCGGTCCACGCCGCATGGTGAGTTAATGGCTGGTCGAAGGGGCCTAGTACGTCCGGTCCACGCCGCATGGTAAGTTGTTGGTTTGTTGATGGGGCCTAGTACGCCCGAACCACACCGCTTGGTTAGTTGTTGGTTGGTTGTAGGGGGCCTAGTACGCCCGAACCACACCGCGTGTTAAGTTGTTTGTTGGTCGAAGGCCGAGTACGCCTAAGCTGCACAATGTTTTATCCGTGCTGGAACAATGCTGCAACTAAGTGAGAGATAGCCGATACATCTGCATGTCAGGAATGGACGAGCTATCTTTAGCGGAATGTTATTTACTCTGGTATACGAGATGAGCAAATAATATTAGGATGACTAAGTGCACGAGGACGTGCAATAGTCAGGTTGGCCGTATCGGCTCGTCGACAGACCTTCTTTGACGAAACCTTATGTTACATAGTTGAATAAAGAACGAATTGCGACAGCTGTCAACTAAACGTAACCCCAGGCACTGAGAAGGCGGCCCGCCAAAACTTAAGTTCAGATTGATTGATCGAAGAATAAGTTGAGATGATATTGATTAGTGGATGTGATTATTGGAATATCGTGTTTGTGATAACAGTGATGGTGAAGTAGCTGATTGCGCTCGCGCTCACGTGTCTGGTGGAACGTTGTTCTTCTCTTATTGTTCAATTACGACTTTCATGTTTTATCATCTCCTCGCCCGCAAACTCACGCAAGCCATAGCCTATTCCGGTAAGATCGACGTTATGCCTTTATATTTATTAATTTATATTTATGGTCTGCCAACAGTTGTTACAGTAATGTATGTATACAGTTGTTACAGTAATGTATGTGCAATCTAGTTATAAGTATCACTGCACAACCAATTATAGGCAAACACTGCATGCTTAGGATATTTGCCTTTACAGGCCTTTGCCCTGCAGTGCGACAATATTATGCTGGTATTGTTATACTACGGTAAACAACAAGTTTAGGAGTCGAGGAAGACTTCGACAGATGACTAACTATTCAGACAATGTATTACTGGTTCCGAGCATTGTCTGAAATATCCAATTAAGGCATAAGACAAAGGCTGAAGCACACAGAGATTTCATTCAAAGGCCCGGATTGAAACCACATACCGAACTAGAAAGGGATGACACTATACATCTTGTATTGCTCCATCTCTATTCAGCAATGGAGAAAATTTAATCAAATCTAGATTCGTCTTCAATATACGTATATCATACCGTCACACCAGTATTTATTTATTCCTTATTTATAATTTACATCACGGAAGACCAACAGCCAAAAAACTCGACGTCAGATAATCCCCGGTATGGTATTCCCCGAAGGGTTAGGCAGAGGTGTATCTAGGGAATGCAAAATCCGGAGTTTTTTCAAATCCGGATTTCTGATTTCTCGTCCGATTAAAATCCGGATTATCCGGAGTTTTCGAAGTTTTTGGTGTTTTAAGTTAATTTGATAAAATGTATATAAAATAGTATAAATTAATTAAAATCTGCATTCATTGGCTCAATTCACAGCACGACAAAATAAAATCAACTAAAATAATCAAAAAAATTTTGGTTATCAGTAATTTTTCTCGTTATAAAGGAGACTGGCGGTTATAGGCCTGAACTCCTACAGAAATGAAACTTATACGAAAAAAAAGTAGATTTTTACGTTTAACTATTTTCTTCAATACTATTTTCAGATAACTTGTCTAAGAGGAGAAAAATAAGTTGTAATATAGCGAGTACAATTAAAAAAATCGATTGTTGCGAATTTTCAAATTATGATTGCGATTGAAAATGAGATTGGTTCCTTTATCACATATATCCCAAAGTAGGTCTTGGCCTGGGTAATGAGGTATTCTTTTAGGGATTTATAATGTAATTCACAGGTTTTGTAATTAATTATTCATTTAATATCTGTAATCGATTATTTACATTGCCATACTAAAAAATAGAAAATAGTTTTTAGGTTGGCAACAAACTGTCACTTGTCACCTGTAGATCAATATTTTATGTCAATATCTGACGTTTGTTGTTGTTGTAATCTTGCGCCGGTGTTTTGTCGTTTTCTCTCTGTGTTATTAATTATTATATTTGACCTTGGCTTTGTATTTTGGACTGTATATCTTGCATAAACGCTGACCTGGCGAATTACCATCGGACTTTGATATTCTTAGCGATTTTGGATTGTGACGATAATGGAAAGATTACGTTGTGCTAATTGCACAACGTAATCAGGTTACAAACACAATTCCTGCTTGAACCATGTTGAACCTGAGACTTAAGCTTCGAACCTATACAATAATAAAATACAGTATAATACTTATTATTCATGTTTTATTAGTGAATTAACATTAAACTCTGCAATATTGATTTTCGTCCTTAACATAACCTTCTGTCAATATCAAAAGTTAAAGTCTTATATCTACTTTCAGACAAGTTTTTAGAAAAAGTGGCAACCATACATGGTTTTCTAATTAATAATGCTATCAGGAAGCATTGAACTTATCCGTGTAGGTGACCAGGCCGAACGCTCCTAAGAAACCCGCCAGTCTCCTTTACATAATCATTACACAACATAAACTGTACTTAAACATTGATACTCCAGCACTCCAGTGGGGAGGAGTTGGAAAAGCACTTTTATTGAAATTGAAAGAGCTCCAAGAGCTGTATCAAAGTGGTGCGTAAAAAGCTTTTCAGCTTTTTATTCTCAGTACCACACTGCATGTTCACAAATCCATAAAAATAGACTTAACTACCATAACCTACTCTCAAAACGTATTCTACATGTCCCTCTTCATAATGCTAACAGGCCAGACGATTCCCCTTTTATTTACTCACACATATCTACAATAAAGCAAGTAAGTACTGTGATATCAAAGATCCCACCTCCCATTCATGTAAAAGAACCATAAAAAGCTGGCTTCTTTCCCTGTCATACAATTAAACAGAGAAATTGCTTAGTTATCAAAAAAGAAACATACTTGTGCTCCTACACAAGTTCCTACTCACAATAATCCCAATCTCAATATTACACTCAAACACCATTTCACCAGCACACATCTCATCTCACCATTACAATATTTACAATCACATTTCAAATCACCATCACACCCACACATCTCATTACACGTATTCCCCGCGCTATTAAACACCTTAAAATTGTAAAACAACTTTTTTTTTGTTTTGTTATTTATGCTATATTTTATTTTAACTTATAAAAAGTTGAAAATTAGGTTGCCTTGTTCAATCTCATATAATGTCTTGATTTAAAAGTTAAGTTAAGCAACTCTAGCCCTCAAGATACGGGCGCTGCCTATTATGGGGATTGCCATACATTTTATAACACATTTATTTTATAAATAAATTGTCACACCATATCTATACTAATAATATTATAAAGAGGTAAGATTTGTTTGTTTTTTTGTAAGCTTCAAACTACTGGTCCGATTTTAACCATTTTGTCACCAATACATAGATAGCTACATTATTCCCGAGTAACATAGGCTATATATCATCACGCTACGACCCACGGGAGCGGAGCATTAACCAAAGACGTAAGTTATGGCGGCTGAAATAAGCAACGCGAACGAAGTCGCATGCAGTTCGCTATAACTTAGAATAGCATACCATAATATGAAGTACTTTTAAGTTTATTTTGTCTTGTAACAATGGACCAATAAATTTTAATTTAATTTTTATTCTAATTTTCGCATTAGAGTAGGTAATATCGATATACCGATTAATTACAATCAAAATGATTATTATAATCAAAATTAATTACAAATATTATGCGTTATAATAAGTTTTGACTGAAATCCGAAAAAATCGAATTTGAGTCATAAAATCCGGATTTAAAAAAGGCAAGAAAATCCGGATTTTTCAGTTGTTTTCGAATTTCGAAGAATCCGGATTGCAATCCCTAGGTGTATCAATGTACACCCACAGGTCGCCGGTATGTTTAAGCCCCATGTAATATGGGGCGAGCCTTTTGAACGGGGAACAAATCCTCTGAGAATTTCATAGAAAAACCCAAAACACTTTCTGCTCGACCTTGAAATCGAAACCAAGACCTCTAGCATAGCAGTCGCGCTTAAGACCACTAGGCTAACGAGGCCGTTCATCTTCAAATCGAGTTCAAAGTTAGTTCGACAGGGTCAAATACATAACTGTGCAGATCAAAGTATGTTACATTCACACGATGTGCTAAATAAGTTGAAGCTTACAAAGAAGCGTAACCTGTTTCGAAGCCTCTATGCACCGGTCTCGAACTAGGACGTTGCAGCAGACAATAGAAATAGGTTGCCGACTTAGTGCTGGTGTAGAGTGATAGACTTGAGCGGGTGCTAAAGCGGGAGCGTTTATCTATAGTAATACTAGCGGGCCCGGCAGACGTTGTCCTGCCCTGAAAGTCGGTACAAAAACCCAGTTCCAGCCTACTCTACCCCACCTACCTACCTACTTACCCTACCCCTGCATACCTACCCTACCTACCTACCTATCTACGTACCCTACCCCTACATACCTACCCTACCTAACTACCTACCTACCTACCCTACCCCTACATACCTACCCTACCTACCTACTTACCTACCCTACCTACCTACTTACCTACCCTACCCCTACATACCTACCCTACCTACCTACCTACCTACCTACCTACCTACCTACCTACCCTACCCCTACATACCTACCTACCCTACCCCTACATACCTACCTACCCTACCCCTACATACCTACCTACCCTACCCCTACATACCTACCTACCCTACCCCTACATACCTACCTACCCTACCCCTACATACCTACCTACCCTACCCCTACATACCTACCTACCCTACCCCTACATACCTACCTACCCTACCCCTACATACCTACCTACCCTACCCCTACATACCTACCCTACCCACCAACGGGATAAAAAGTATCACATGATGTCTTCAGAAAAAAAATAAGTTGTGGCTTAAAGGCCTCAGCATCCAGGCCATAAGCTCAAAAAAAAAAAAGGTGTTACACTATTTGACAGGATTGGACAACAAATGTTTGACATGTAATAAACAAATCAGCATCTATTGAAATGATTAATTATTTATTACACATATCGAGTTTTCATTGTTTTTAAGATGTATTCTGCTATTCGGGACGGAAACAAATCCAACAAATCAAAAACCATGGCAATCGGTCCAGCCGTTCTCGAGTTATAAGTGTTGTAACAAACACGACTTTCTTTTATATATATAGATTATAAAGAGGAAAGTTATTTTCGTTTGTTTGTTTGTTTGTACCGAATGGGCTTCAAAACTACTAAATTTTTTTCACCAATGGATAGCTTAATTATCAGGAAGTAGCATAGGTTATATAATATCACGCTACGATACATGGGAGCGGAGCAGATAGTGGAAATATCAACCAGGGGGAAGTCGCAGGCGGTTCGCTAATTTCAAATACACAGTATACAATATACTTTTACTACACTGTGCAACTTTCAGGGGAAAAGAGCATGAAAACGAATAACTTTTACTATGAGGCCTACTCTGAAATATGTTACATTTTGATCAAGTTGTAGTGCATTTTTGTAGGGGCACATTTCAGAGAAGGCCCATCTGTGTTTAGTCGTACAGAGTAAAGGGAATAACGATCTGCCTAATTTTGATATTTAACTACTGTTAAATGCTCGATCTATTCTTTCCGCTTCTCAATAACTCAACACGGCTACCAGTGCAATGCAAAAGAAATCATTTTATAGAAAAAAGAAAACAGAAAACTCAATTCACTGACTCATTATTGGTGAACTCCACCAACCAAAAAATGGATATCAAAATTGAAACAGGCCCAATTATAATTTTGGTGTGTAACTCACGCTTACATCCGCCTTCATCATCTCACGTTCACTCAGGACTAGGGATTGCAATCCGGATTCTTCGAAATTCGAAAACAACTGAAAAATCCGGATTTTCTTGCCTTTTTTAAATCCGGATTTTATGACTCAAATTCGATTTTTTCGGATTTCAGTCAAAACTTATTATAACGCATAATATTTGTAATTAATTTTGATTATAATAATCATTTTGATTGTAATTAATCGGTATATCGATATTACCTACTCTAATGCGAAAATTAGAATAAAAATTAAATTAAAATTTATTGGTCCATTGTTACAAGACAAAATAAACTTAAAAGTACTTCATATTATGGTATGCTATTCTAAGTTATAGCGAACTGCATGCGACTTCGTTCGCGTTGCTTATTTCAGCCGCCATAACTTACGTCTTTGGTTAATGCTCCGCTCCCGTGGGTCGTAGCGTGATGATATATAGCCTATGTTACTCGGGAATAATGTAGCTATCTATGTATTGGTGACAAAATGGTTAAAATCGGACCAGTAGTTTGAAGCTTACAAAAAAACAAACAAATCTTACCTCTTTATAATATTATTAGTATAGATATGGTGTGACAATTTATTTATAAAATAAATGTGTTATAAAATGTATGGCAATCCCCATAATAGGCAGCGCCCGTATCTTGAGGGCTAGAGTTGCTTAACTTAACTTTTAAATCAAGACATTATATGAGATTGAACAAGGCAACCTAATTTTCAACTTTTTATAAGTTAAAATAAAATATAGCATAAATAACAAAACAAAAAAAAAGTTGTTTTACAATTTTAAGGTGTTTAATAGCGCGGGGAATACGTGTAATGAGATGTGTGGGTGTGATGGTGATTTGAAATGTGATTGTAAATATTGTAATGGTGAGATGAGATGTGTGCTGGTGAAATGGTGTTTGAGTGTAATATTGAGATTGGGATTATTGTGAGTAGGAACTTGTGTAGGAGCACAAGTATGTTTCTTTTTTGATAACTAAGCAATTTCTCTGTTTAATTGTATGACAGGGAAAGAAGCCAGCTTTTTATGGTTCTTTTACATGAATGGGAGGTGGGATCTTTGATATCACAGTACTTACTTGCTTTATTGTAGATATGTGTGAGTAAATAAAAGGGGAATCGTCTGGCCTGTTAGCATTATGAAGAGGGACATGTAGAATACGTTTTGAGAGTAGGTTATGGTAGTTAAGTCTATTTTTATGGATTTGTGAACATGCAGTGTGGTACTGAGAATAAAAAGCTGAAAAGCTTTTTACGCACCACTTTGATACAGCTCTTGGAGCTCTTTCAATTTCAATAAAAGTGCTTTTCCAACTCCTCCCCACTGGAGTGCTGGAGTATCAATGTTTAAGTACAGTTTATGTTGTGTAATGATTATGTAAAGGAGACTGGCGGGTTTCTTAGGAGCGTTCGGCCTGGTCACCTACACGGATAAGTTCAATGCTTCCTGATAGCATTATTAATTAGAAAACCATGTATGGTTGCCACTTTTTCTAAAAACTTGTCTGAAAGTAGATATAAGACTTTAACTTTTGATATTGACAGAAGGTTATGTTAAGGACGAAAATCAATATTGCAGAGTTTAATGTTAATTCACTAATAAAACATGAATAATAAGTATTATACTGTATTTTATTATTGTATAGGTTCGAAGCTTAAGTCTCAGGTTCAACATGGTTCAAGCAGGAATTGTGTTTGTAACCTGATTACGTTGTGCAATTAGCACAACGTAATCTTTCCATTATCGTCACAATCCAAAATCGCTAAGAATATCAAAGTCCGATGGTAATTCGCCAGGTCAGCGTTTATGCAAGATATACAGTCCAAAATACAAAGCCAAGGTCAAATATAATAATTAATAACACAGAGAGAAAACGACAAAACACCGGCGCAAGATTACAACAACAACAAACGTCAGATATTGACATAAAATATTGATCTACAGGTGACAAGTGACAGTTTGTTGCCAACCTAAAAACTATTTTCTATTTTTTAGTATGGCAATGTAAATAATCGATTACAGATATTAAATGAATAATTAATTACAAAACCTGTGAATTACATTATAAATCCCTAAAAGAATACCTCATTACCCAGGCCAAGACCTACTTTGGGATATATGTGATAAAGGAACCAATCTCATTTTCAATCGCAATCATAATTTGAAAATTCGCAACAATCGATTTTTTTAATTGTACTCGCTATATTACAACTTATTTTTCTCCTCTTAGACAAGTTATCTGAAAATAGTATTGAAGAAAATAGTTAAACGTAAAAATCTACTTTTTTTTCGTATAAGTTTCATTTCTGTAGGAGTTCAGGCCTATAACCGCCAGTCTCCTTTATAACGAGAAAAATTACTGATAACCAAAATTTTTTTGATTATTTTAGTTGATTTTATTTTGTCGTGCTGTGAATTGAGCCAATGAATGCAGATTTTAATTAATTTATACTATTTTATATACATTTTATCAAATTAACTTAAAACACCAAAAACTTCGAAAACTCCGGATAATCCGGATTTTAATCGGACGAGAAATCAGAAATCCGGATTTGAAAAAACTCCGGATTTTGCATTCCCTACTCAGGACACAACCTTACCTCTTTGTACAGTGAACGATTGAGCATCCATCTAGTTTGGAAGTGGTGTAATTGGGTTCCTTAGTTGTAGTATAAATGCAGTTTGGAGTATAATCTTGTCAGCTATTGTCTGGCGTGGTAGTTAGTGAAGTTATTGTGCGTTTAGACTGAGCGAAGATCTTAATTGCATTGGTTGGATATTGTTTGGTTTGCTGCGATAGATTTTTGATATTTCTAACTTTGGACAACTGTTTTTTATCCTTTTTAGGAGTTATCTCATAAGCCTCTCAGCCCACGACCGTCGTTTTGACCGTTTTTTTATCGGCCGTCTGCGTTGGTATATTAGAATTCATATGTTTCATTCTCGCCAACAAAAAAATCGGAGCTTATGAGACAACACTTTTTCATGCTGTTTAACAGCATAAAAAAGTGTTGTTAACGTTATTAGAAAGAGGCTTATCCTTCTTCTTATTCTTTCTTTTTATATTTTTGTATTTATGTACATTTCGCAGTGACATTTTTATTTAATTTCTAATTTTGGATTTTTACGCTTTTACCATTAATTGCACTTGCAATTTTATCTTATTCACCACCTTTGGTAGACTGGTAGAGAATGCCTAAGGCACTAAGTCCGCCTTTGTGGTTGTACGTTTGTTGTAATAAAGTTTAAATAATATTAATTTATTTATCGTCTCCTTAACCCAAAAAACTTTGTAAGTACCTATTTGTAAAACTTGTAACTTTTCATACCTTTTCTTCATACATAATATTACTCGTTTTCTCACACATAATAAAGCACATTAGCTGGATGTATATCCAACCAATGTGCTTTTTTATCCTTATTTCCTATTTCAAAACATCTACGATGCCATACTCGATAATAGGACCGTTCGTCGTGTTTCTTGAAAGGGGGCGTAAACATTGTCAAAGTTACAATTTATGAAATGTAGGCGGAGTTAAACTCTGAATTAGACGCAGATTACAATTTTGAATTGTGGCTTATAGCTGTGTTTAAGGGCCCCTTTACTAACAGAATTGATTATGACACTAAGAACGAATGACGGAATGCTTGATTGAACTAATATTTAAAACTTGTTCGTTAACACCTCTAATATTTAAAACTAGCGAACACAGGCTTATTTAACTCGCCTTAAGTCTCGTTTTTTGTTACTGCTTCGCTCCCGTAGGTCGTAGCGTGATGTTATATAGCCTATGTTACTCAGGAATGATGTACTACTTCTTCTTACTCCTACTTGAGTACTTACTCTTTGTCGTAAGACAAAGAGTAAAATAGTTCTTTAAAATAATAGTATAGATTAAAAACAGTGCATTTAAAAACAAGTACGATCAAAAGCGATTCTACTCCAACGATCTCTAAATCATCAGACAGTCTGGCATAAGTCTAAACACGGAATGAGAACCACCAGACCATAAGCAAACAAAAACATGAAACCATCAGCTAATTTAAAATCTAGACTAAATTATACTTCTGGACATAAAATCCACATAAAAACGGTAATAACTGCACAGCAAGGTTCGTCGACCGAAAAACAGCTAATACAAGCATCGTAAATTAATTACAGCAAAAACATCTAGTCCAAATAGTCATCGACACTGTATCTTCGGAATTGACGTAAAATTCACGATTAGAACCGGTTATTTCTGGCAAAAAGCGGATAAACAAAACACGTTTGGTGAACCAATTAACTGAATTACGTGAGTTTTGCAACCAGTTACATGTGGCAAGCGAAGCGTGGTGCAAAAAGATATAAAAGTAATTATATCTTGGCTAGATTGAAGAGCTAGTGCCGTATGGCCATGATGAGGAACGAGACGGGCCATAAAACATCTGCTTGTCGGAACCGACTTGGGAATTAATAAAAACGCATAACAACAATTATTAGCCATAGCAGTTCTAGAGGATGGAGTTCAATGACGTGCGATTGTAGAGGCCAATGTTCAACAGTGGACTGGTATAGCCTAATCGTCATGACTATGAAGGCAATCAAAAACTATTCTTAGAGATTGGAAGAACATGAACTCTTATGCTGGAAAAAGGATGACTCTGAAATATTCGACGTGTTTGGCATTACCTTGAAAGTCATGACATTGATAAATTTTTTCAAAGGAGTAAAAGACTTATAGCCGTTTTAGTTAGATGGCTAAAGAATGGATTACACCGAATTGTATATTAATTCCTCTGTCTCAATACGAAAGAGTGCATTTAGGCGCTGTGCAAACGTAGACACTATTATTACTGACACGGTACACCACATGGTTGCAGAGTCTGGTGTCGATAATCGGACACAGTGCCCGTTTGCTACTAAGGATACTGTTGATGCTTGTTTTCCAATGATTCTGTCCGTTCAAACACAAGACAAAGTGTCTACATTTGCGCAGCGCTTTACTTATCTATACGAATAATATAAAGACGTAAACTTGTGAGATTGTAGGGGGATCTATTGAACCGATTTAGAAATTTCTTTTGCTCGTAGAAAGCCACGTTATTTGTGAATGTCATAGGCTATATAACATCACGGTACGTAACGAAAGGCGGATAAAATAAGCCACGCGGGCGAACTCCCGGACAGTATTCTTAAAATTTAAAAGGGGAGGTTCCTATCAGAAATCCTCATCCATCATTCCAATCCAAAAGAACTTCAGCTATCCAATCACTCTTGTATGCACGTGTTAACCCGCCTATTATAATAAACTGTCCACGACAAACGTCTAATATTTCCGTAGTATATTATTAGGACGGCACGTCCTGCACCCGGCATTTCCGCTTTCGCTTAAGGAGCTATCCGAACTCCGAACACAGGACACCGAAAACACATTTTTTTTTGTCGCATCGTCTGGCGTATTGGTACATATTATAAGCCTGACAAAAATTGAGTTCATAGCCAAGGGTTCAAAGTAAAGATTTCTCTATAAATCTTTCACGAAAATAAAGAAGTATCATGGTAAAAAAATCTTAAAGGAGCGCATAAAAAAATTTTTGTCGCATTGATCTCTGAATTTTGAGCGTAAACTAATAATTTTATGTAATGATATTATAGGGATTTTTACGAACTAAAGATATATCTTCTATAAATTATTCCACTGAGCCGTGTATTTTTTTCTCAATTTAATGAAAACCTCAAAATTTCTTGATTTTGGTGGTTATTCGATATAACTCACATCGCTATTTTGAACCTTATGCGTTTTTGTCTTATTTGCTTACCATAGGACCTTAAGTTATATGAGAAAACGTTTGACTTCCACATGGCTCATATTCCCAGAAAAGAATGAGCTACTCGCCATCTTGCGGTTGATGTCGTAAAACGCGATGAAAGTATTATGCCGAGATGGTACTTTGATCCTTTTGAATCAACGTCTGGGCTTCAACGCAGAAATGCATTAACATAGACAGTTCTTTTGTAGGATTGAGGGATTTAGTTAAAAGTCATACCCGAATGACGCTTTAAATTGAAGATTTTTTAAAAGTGTTTCTGACTACACTATTATTTCTTTTCTAAAATCGTTGGATAGCAAATAATCCGACGGCCCACCTGATGTCACCTCGCAATACCAGAAGCCTTGCAAATGCGTTGCCATCCCAGAGACAAAGTTAAAATGTGCCATGTGCCTGTAACACACCAACCCATACCCTTTAAACCAGAACACATTAACGCTGCTTTGCAGTAGAAATAGGTAAATATATACAAACTAACAGTGATTTATAATGAAATCGAATTTGAGTACTTGGCTAAAGCTCATCCCCTCTTTATGGCCACTAGATCAATAAAAATCCAAAGCATCCCAGACCTAACATTTATCAATAAAATTTTAATCTTCGAACATTTCACAGACACATAATAGATTTGAAATCTACTAAAGATTTAATACTACCCTGACATTCCCAGCGGGAGTGTAGTAACCGATGTCTGGACGGCCAATACAACGTGTGCCCTTCAGGTCTGCCCTCAAAAAGGTCAAGGTGACACGGGAGCCGTATTGAGCGAAGAAAGTTTGAGGTACGATATTGAAAATGTTAGCTATTTAGTTGGGGAGGGATTAGAATTTGTGGACATTGATGAGATCATGAAGTTTGGTGGTTAAACTTTGATTGACGTGAAATTGTGTAAAGGTTATTGATTGATGATGTCTAAATAGCAGACGACGTGCGATGCTAACCTTCTTTGTTCACGGACGAATGCAAAGTTCAAGTTCATATTTTCTACAAATCTATAAATGTATACATCATGTTTACTGCCGCTTCTGAAGCGTCAAGGGTTTAGGTTAACCCATTCAGTGCGAACAACGCGTATGCGCGTCAAAAAAGACACGCATGTGCGTTACCCGCACTCAATGGATTAACGGGCGATTTGGACACTAGCATATGAGACAAAGTCTGAATCAAACTACATTACACCGATATGCACACGTCTAAAGGTCATCACTCATTATAACATCACGGCTTCCATGCCATTCAAGTGCTTTAAATTGGAAGCGTGAGATTTGTTTTCGATATTGCATTTAAGAGAATCGCACCACAGATCGGGCTGTTGCCGTATCGGAGCGTTGCTTTTAAAGTGACGTGTTGGATTCTAGAATCACTTCAAAATTGCAGTCTTTCGACAGCTCCAGGAAGTGTAAGTCTTTCAGTAGTCCGCTCCCAATTAGCCCGTTTCAACATAAACGCCTGTAATTATTAGTATCGTGCTACCAAGCAACTGTGTTAATAGTAAATAGAGCATGCGGTGTATAATTTATTTCTCCGTTAATAATACGTTTTGTTGTACACATCGAGTTGTGTTAAGTTAAAACTGTTGAGGGGAGGGATTTTGATGATATCATGTTGTAATTAGTCTAATTTAGTGTATCGATTTTTTTAAATAATACAGTGACTAATGACAGTTGTAATTATGTACGACGCCGTACGTATGTTTTCTTTTGAAAAATATTTCGATTAGGGGTATTGGAAGGGTCTGTGTCACCCAGAAATCAGTAGCGTACTTAATTACACGACTGCCCCAAAAAAAAGGGCTGTTATGTTTTTTTAAATATTAAAATAGTAAACTATCTCAAAAAAAAATTGAATACTCTTTCGACAAGTAGTCATTGTTTTTTTTTTAATTACATTGGATAGCAAACAAGCCAACGGCCACAGCCCACCTGATGGTAAGTGGTCACCGCTGCTGCCTATAAACATAATATATAACACCAGAAGCCTTGCAAATGCATTGCCATCCCATAAACAAAGTTGAAATGTCTCAAGTGCCTGTAACTACACCGGCACCCAGATCATTTAAACCAGAACATGGCAACGCTGCTTTGCGGCAGAAATAGGAATGGTGGTAGTGCTCCCTGGGATGATGAATTCATTACAATTAACTACAGTTACTTCAATATTATAAACCCCGGATACCAAGAAGATTTCGGCTACACGTACAAAGAAATTTTCAAACAAGAAAAAACAGTTCTACACTTAGATTAACCACAATTTGGGATACTTTTTGGTCAATCAGACAGCGATTGTAACATTAAATTCAATCCGACAATGATTACGAAAACAACACAGTAAGTACTATTAATAACACCGGATACAATTAAGGTAAATTCTCTAGAAAGTTCCTTAGACAAATTGCCGTAAATTTATCTAAAACTTTGAAGTTTGAACATAAAATCCCACGCATTAGGTGCCTAAATAGAATAACATGCCATTTATGTGTTGTTCATACAATCAATGTAGAAAGTTTAGTCTTAACCAATGCGCATAATATTTGCTGTTTCATTATAAAAGCTGCGTAGGTGGGTATCTAAGCTTATGGATCACGACTTGAAGCTTGTAGGAGGAGAGTCACACGATGAAAATAAAAGTCGAAGCATTTATTTCAATTAGACTATTTTACAGGCACTTTTTAATTATCAAGTAGTCAATCAGTTAGTCAGAAAGTTGAAGCTAGTTGCCCGTTCTAAAAGGTAGGGTGCTTTCTGTAGACAATGATGAATTATAAATAGTAAGCGAGCCTATTCGTAATCTAAAGGGATGCTAAGATAAAATTGATTTAAAAAACTTGAGAAAACTATGCACTACAAGGGATCCCTATCCACTACACTATCAACGAGGTGGACGAAACATGAGGGATGTTTGGGAGACCGTGTCTGTAAGAAGACCATGATATTGTAGATCCAGTCTACTTACTACCTATGTAAAAGAATCCTACGGTAAAGCAAGCTAACATCCCACAACACTCGGATGATGCGAACAGTGCAAGACCGGTCATTGTGGCTATCTTTAAGGGACGCATATAGATCCAGTCCAGCGGTGGACGTGCTTCGGATTGATAGGAAGATGATGGATGATGCAAGACCAATGTTGACTTCAAAATATTTAGAACAAAATGCTTCCTTTACCAGAGTAGATTTTACTAAGTCCAACGAATTGTGACCAGCCAACAATGACATCAGATAGTCGATCGCGACTAAGATTATCAAATTACTAATCCAATTGTTATCATACCAGATCGAAATTAATACAATTTAGATAAGAACACACGTGAAGTCACAGTCTACTAATAATGGAAAGCACTAATAGCTTCGTTTTTAGGCCACAGCCTAGTAGAGAGTGGTAGTCTTCGAAATCTGGAAACCTTGATGTATTTCGTAGAATAAAACATGGAGGTATTCAGAACTTAAGAGCGACGCTCTATTTAAAATCTGTGCTGTACTATAAACTCAGATCACTTAATTGACGATTTTCGCTATTTTTTTTTAATGATATGATGATGCTGACTGTACTTTTTCATGTTTTCTTTTTATTCCATCTAGTAGGCTACTTGCCTGTTTGCACCTAATGTGTACTGTACTTGAAGCTCTATTTACATGATCGAGTTACTTGCTCTATTATTCAACATTGTAAACATCTATGCTGGACTGATAAAACCTTTCCTACTCGATTCCTGCTTACACCACGTAACCCGACATTCTCAGGTGCTTATCAAGAATAGCTACTAATGCACTTCTGATTTGCTTACACCTACGATCTTTATTATAATGCCTTGGTTTGTTCACATACACAGACATGACGTCATGACGATTCGTAAAATGCTGTATCATTCACTTTTTAACATGTTCAAAAAATCGTAAGAAAATCCTTTGCAAAAAAAAACACTAGCTTTTGCACACGATTTCCTCCGCGTGATAGTCGGTTATCGCGGACGCAGAGTCGTAAATAAAAAGTAGCCTATATCTTTTTTGATAATCAAACTTACACCGCACCAAATTTCATCAAAATCGGTTCAGTGGCTTAGTCTTGAAAGCATAATAGACAGACAGACAGAGTTACTTTCGCATTTACAATATTAGTATGGATGATGGTTTGTTTTTTATTATTCCGTGCAAAAAGGGTGTCAAACAGGACTCTGTTGTCTGTCTGTCTTTCCGTTCGTCCCAGGGCGAATGATGGGCGGTGATTTGACCAGTAATACGTAGACACTTGAAATTTTTACAGTTTATAATTACTATGGTCGCTATGACAACCCCAGTAAGATCCCTTTTGAGTTGGTAGGTCAATAATAAAAATAAAACGGTTCGTATTAAATCTCAATCCGGCAAAATGACCCGTCTACGTGTGAATGCGCGGTTAACCCAAACATCTTCAAGTTACTTGTAGTACCTAGTACGTATCCATTCACATGCTTACTTTGCATGGGAAATAGTGACCAGTTGTTTCGATGTATGGGTGCACTAGAACTGCATGTCAATACTTAAATAGCCTGCGTAACGGGATAGGTCAAATACGACTCCATCTTATTGTATGGCTAATTATCATAGATCGGAATTTGGGTGCTATTACTATCAAAAGTACTTATGGATATGACCAAAAAATATTTTTCATATCATTGAAAATGTATTTAAATCGCTTTTGTTACATTTATTTATTAGTATTAAGCGTTTAAATTTAAACAGTAAAAATAACGATTCCCGGGAATTTTAGGTCATATCCATACTTTTGATAGTAATAGCACCCAAATTCCGATCTATGCTAATTATACACTCCCAGTCTCAGATATAAACCGATTCACTCTCTCTATAACTTTTTAAACGATCGTTTATTCAAATATGTAATTTAGGAACAACGATAACACCAAAATTATGGCCAGTATGTCTATACTAATATTATAAAGAGTTTTTATTTCTTTGTACCGAATAAGTTTCGAAACTACTGGACCGATTTTAGCCATATTTTCGCCAATGGATAGGAACATTATTTCATGTAAGCTTTTGTATAGTTTAAAACATGTGAGATAATCAAAAAGGTATGTAAGTTGTTACTTAATTAAAGATTCTCAAAAGAATTTATATTTTTGTTCTTTTGTAGGTATGACGATTTTAATAGTCTCTGCTTGTCGCCGCAACTAATTAGCGACAAGTATTTAAAATTCAAAAGGAAGCTGATTTCCGGCTTGAACAGCTAAACTCGTTTGGTTTATCGGTCTATTAACGTTCTATTAAAAATAATACTTTGAACTAACCTATCAGTCTTACCAAAGGGTATCGTTTTACTCAGTAACTCTTTTTTTACCGATAGGAAATCATCAAATGACTTCTCCCGCCCTGGGCGGGGCGGGAAGGAGTGTCAGACTTTTACTGACTAAAACCCGTTCATGTTCCTTCTTGTGCCCTTTGCGTTCCGGGGGCGCGGTATCTCTTTCGAACAACCCGCACCCCCGGCAGGCATCGGCCCTTAGTGGGCCCTTCGAATTTTTTGCGACGTCTCTTTGAGGCGCCCGTGAAACACGTAATACGCACCGTTGACACGGTTTACCCGGTAACTGGGTTGTGGATTTCTGATAGCCAGTTGCTTTATGTACAGCCAAACAAACTATTTGGTATTAGGTTTGCTTGCAATTATTTTTAAACTAGCTTTTGCCCGCGACTTCGTCCGCGTGGATTAATAGTTCCCGTTCCCGGGGGGTTTCCGGAATGAAAACTATCCTATGTCCTTTCTCGGGTCCCAGACTATATCTGTACCAAATTTCATTGAAATCGGTTCAGTGGTTTAGGCGTGAAGAAGAGACAGACAGACAGAGTTACTTTCGCATTTATAATATTAGTAAGGATTATGGCGCTGGATGCAGGCCGCTTCCAACCGGTCCTTTTGGCAATCTATGGGGAAGCCTATGTCCAGCAGTGGACGTCCCGTGGCTGATATGATGATAAAGATTTATCAAAAGCCTATTTACCTAAGTAAGAACTTACCGTGTACAATTTTTTTTTTATCACGTCTAAAACCTATGACCCAATATTTATTTAAACCTACTCGTTAACAAAAACTCGGCTTGTTTTCTTTATAATATCATCATGACCTTTCGATAACCTTGGCGGATGATAATAATTATAGCAAATGACTAAATAGAAGAATGCCTGACTTCATCACAACGCTTACTGCATATTTATTTCTAGCTAATGTTAATATGCGGCTTACTTCATTGAATTCCAATACGGATTTATTAGTAAAGGGTATTCTAGATTGGCTTGCCGTCTGATCAGCCCCCCTAGCCAA
This sequence comes from Caradrina clavipalpis, assembly GCA_932526535.1. NCBI lineage: Eukaryota > Metazoa > Arthropoda > Insecta > Lepidoptera > Noctuidae > Caradrina > Caradrina clavipalpis. The sequence goes on from OW052111.1 coordinate 10,694,129, forward strand.
GTCGCAAACGATAATCGTAAACGCTCGGTAGGTACCAATAGATTTTCAACTTAATACCCGAAAGCCTTAAGTTGAAAATCTATTAAAGATTTCTAAGCGGCGACTGGAAAGAACGAAAACGCTATGCAATCTTCATTAGATCTTCAACTTAAAACCAAGCACATAACGTTGAAGATTTATTAAAGCCTATTCAGCGTTTGCGTTTATCGTTTGTTACATGGCTACAGGGGCAGAACTATGGCAGGGTCCACGGCGCGTTGTGTACCACGCACGCCTCAAAGAGATGTCAGCATATTAGACGGGACCCGCTAGGGCCGGTGCCTGATAGGGTTGCGGAATTTGTTCGAAAGAGTTACCGCGGCCTTGGAACGTAAACGGCATTAGGAGGAACTCGGATGGGTTTTAGTCAGGAAAAGTCTGACACTCCCTCCCGTGCCGCCCAGGGCGGGGGAAGTTATTTGATGATTTCACATCTATAAAAAAAAAAAGTGGTCGACGGCGTGTAGTGTTCCACGCGCGCCTCAAAGAGATGTCAAAGTGCTTTGATGAGATGTTAGCCAAGTGCAAACAGCTATAGGTACAAGAGACTTATTATCACTCCCACTGATTTATTGGACTGTTTTTAAGCCGTGCGCGCGAATGTGATCAACTGATAAAGATACAAAAGAGTGAAATATATATCTCTGTGATTGAAAGATATATTTCAATGTTTTCTTTTTAGTGTCATATTTTGCCCATGTCTAGATGTCAGCATAGTAGGAACGATTTTGTTTATTTGTTTGTATCGAATACGACACCGAAACTACTGGATCGATTTTAACCATTTTTTCATCAATAGATACCTACATTATTCCTGAGTAACATAAGCTATATAACATCACACTGCGACACACGGGAGCGGAGCAGTAACGAAAGACGTAACTTATGGCGGGTGAAATAAGCCACGAGGACAAAGTAGCGGGCAGTTTGTTAGTACTACCCTAGTATCGATATATTTTCTGTCTTCTCCTCCAAATCGCCTATATGATAAGGCCCTTATACACAAGAACAATATGAAAACTTTTTTACAAAAAAAGACAACCGCCTTCAAAAACTAAAAAGAGAAAAATAACTTTAGCTTTGGAAGTCGGCGGCTTTGCTTCTGTTTGTTGTTTTGTATTGCCGCCGACTTCCAAAGCTAAAGTTATTTTTCTCTTTTTAGTTTTTGAAGGCGGTTGTCTTTTTTTGTAAAAAAGTTTTTTATTTCTCGCTTTTTAGTATCAATTTTTTTATACAAATCCATGAAGGAACTGTCATGTCATGTAAAATAACATGACACCGCTAAAAAAAGTCATAAGAAGGCAGAATACGCGATTTCGTTTACTTAGATGAGAAATTTTCAAATATTACTGTAAGTATACATCTGAGTAACTCTTTCGAGTGTACAGGCGCGATGTTATGTTGTGCAATTGCGTAAACAATGCATATTTATGCGATAGCAGCAATCGCGGTTGATTTGCTGAAATTTTTTGAAGAGTTCCGTTGTCTGTCTCCGTAATCCATCATCAGATCTATATGAAATTTAAATGGAACCATTTGGGAAGTTTACCTTTTCCAACAAAAAAAGAATAATCTAAATCGGTTCATAAACGACGAAGTTATCCGCGAACAAACATAATATAATAAAAAGTCCCTATCTCAAAAACTACTACCGTTAAGGAGTACTGTAGCATCATCATCAGGACAGCAGCATCAGATGTTGACACCATGAAGCATATACCTGAGTAAGACATGATTACGTAACAAAAACACCATACGAGCATAAAATTTTCGGTGGTTGCCCTCGATTTCTCCTGGATTCCATCATCAGATCCTGGACTGATGAAAATGGGACCACCTCGGAAGTGAACTCTATCCAACAAAAAAAAAATTTTTCAAATCCGTCAATAATTGACGAAAATATCGGTGAACATACATAAAAAAAAAAAAAAAAAAATATTATACATACAGACGAATTGAGAACCTCCTCCTTTTTTGAAGTCGGTTAATAAAATCAATAGGTCCCATTTATATTTAGCTATTACTTCAACATGACTGACATGCATCCAAACTAGTGTTATTTGAGTAACTAATGAATGCTAATTTAATATGTTAATTTAAAATGGCGTTGTATTGACATTAGTTTACTATTATTTAAATAAAGACCTTGGCAATCATTGTCTTGATAAAAAAAAATACAGACACATATGCGTTTGTCCATGGTATGATTTGAATAAAATAGTACCTATGTATTGTAGAGGTGGAGGGATATTTGACTTTAATAACACATTTATTTGGCAATATGCGGCTTGTTCGAAAGAGATACCGCACCCCTGGAACGCAAAGGGTACAAGAAGGAACATGGATAGGTTTTAGTCAGTAAAAGTCTGACACTCTCTCCCGCCCCGCCCAGGGAAGGAGAAGTCATTTGAAGTTTTCCCAGTGGTAAAAAAAAATATTTGGCAATATGAAAGTAATGTCCCAACAGTATCTTGTGGGTCTGATTTTAGGCAAATACTAAGAGAGCTTTTAATTCTATTTATTTTTAAGTTTATCTTAGACATCACTGACATTTGTGAAAGAAAATATTGTGGGTAAAGCCAGATTTGTAATTAATATTAAAGTTGTAGTTGTAGTAAAGTTATCATGATGATCAATGCTTGTGTCTTCACTGTTTGAGAAGAGTCTATTGCCCTGTAGTGGGATACCTAGTATTATTATATGAGACTTTTAATGTTGTAGGAAGTTAGCTATGGCAAACCTGTACATTAAGAAATTTGAAATTGTACACACATTAAAATTCAACCTAAACACCTTATCTCTTAAGTCTTGAATCCAAAAACGTTAGCATATTTAGCATAATATTGCATTAGTATTGTAAAATAAATTCCTAGTGGTACTTACTTAAAATAATGATGAAAAACTGGTTAAATTAAATAGGTAGGTAAGTACCTATTTAATTTTTGAAATTGTCAAAATAGTCTCTGACACATCAAATAAAAATTGGTTAATATTAGGATCTGCAATAACGCACTACAACATAACATCTGAAGCAAATGATGTACGGAATGCAGCTCAGCTGCATACCAGCAGAAAATAAGTTTGATGTTAGTGAATTTTATACTAATATTATAAAGCTAATGGTTTTTCATTGTTTGACTGAGGTGATCTCCAGAAGGCTTCGTCAGATTCTGAAAATTCTGTTGCCTATTTGTTGTTATCCAAGAGGGAATATAATATGCCAAGATGTGAAGTTTTGGTCATTTGCTCAACAATTTACAATAAAATATCTTGTAGTGATCCATGCTAAAGTTTAAACCTAAAATTAACCTGACCTACTCGAAAACAGATTTTGCCTTAAGCAGAGATTCTAAGGCATTTGATTAGTTGCATTATAGTTAGGAGGAATATTAAGTTTGAGTAGGAATTTTATTTTTATCTGGCTTCTAACTACAAAAGATGTAGAATTCCACAGGTATACACGGTCATTTATTTACACGCGCAAGTTGCATAGTTTTCAAATTCTAAGTAGGCCGCTCATTAAGAAATCTAGACATGTAGGTACACCTAGATTTTCTTTTAAAAACTACCCACTAAAATATTTAAATTTTATCAAATAAATTGGATAGATAAACTGTTCGGCGGTAGTTAACGGAGCGGAGAGTTAACCAACAGTTTACCCGGACAACTTCCTAGCAAAATCTGGGGCGCGCGACCGGTTACTTCACGCGTACGTACAAAGAAAATCAGCCAATATGACCTACCTTCATATCCGACACGATCTGCTGGTACAGATTCCATAACGGTGAACAATCCTTCTCAGTAGTCCCCTCCATAGTCAAAAACACACACTTAACACAAAACAAAACACAATCAAATCAAAAACGAAATTACACCATCGATCGCGTCCATAGAAGTTTGGACTAACTGTTGCATTTTCGTTTACTAAGGACCTTTTACACGTTATTATATTCCCTACATCTCACTTCACGATTTGAGACACAATACAAACGTTAGAAAACACGAAATGTAACAAATCAATATTTATAAACATGAATGCTCTCTACGTATTTAGACACGAGGGAAAATGTCCTTTTATCACTTAAATGCACATAAAATAATATTGAATCTTCGATTTTATTTATAACTAGGCCGTTTGAGCGCACATTCATCCAAGAAAACATGTATTTTCACTTGTTTTCATACACAAACATCCGATTGTTATATTTTCAAGACGCGCATCTCCCAGCGAAGCGACAGACAAACACATCGGTCGGAATCGGTTTGTTTGGCTCTTGCTGGGGAGACACTACGATTCGTCAATTTATAATTTTAGTGTTGCCAGCTACGAAAATATGTGCCAAAAGAAAACTAGTGTCAGCTCATTTTATATTGTTGGCAATACTTTTGTAGTGGAAAAAGTTACTAAATTATTTTCAAAGTATCGAATTGGTATCAATAGATTTTGAAATTTCATTGAAAAATGGTGCATTGAAGAATTTACTACACGTTTTTGGTTTTGAATTGAATTTGATTGATAGTAAGTAGCACTGTTATCATTAACTCTGAAAACAAAGTTTTATTTCGCATCACTACAGAAATGTTGTCAGATTTTACAATGCAACAATAAAAAATTTGTGGATAGTGTTACTAGCCCTTTTTTTAACGATGGGGAAATCATCAAATGACTTCTTCTGCTGGGGTAAAAAAAAACGTCGAAACGCTTCAGAGTAAAGGTAGGTAGTTCCCTTGCGCTTTGCTAGACTTACCTCGTCTTGGTGGGGGCAATACCGTGCCCCGATACCTTAGGTTCGATATTTTATTTCATCGAAATCAGGCAGCTGCGCAACACAAGAAACAAAGTTTTGTATTTTTTATTCAAAACAGAAGATTTTATTATATTTAAATTAAATTAATAAGACATAATGGGCCTTTACAAATCAGATGATGTCATTGTGGTGACATCGAATTGTCGTGAAAATGTTGCAAGCTTGCAAGCATCGTAGTTTTGATAGGTCTGTATCTCGTTTTTGCATTTTTTACACCTATAAAAATTCTATTTTAAATAAAAATAATTATTTCTAACAGGATTACGGCCACATCCTAACATTTACGCAATCACACCATAATTTGTTCATAATGACGGTAGCTGCGTGGCACACCGATAGACGCGATTGTTTCAATGTGTATTGACCCTAAGAGCATGCGTAAAACTTTTACTACTTAATTTGATATATTGTTTATTGGATATTGTGAATAACTACATGCTTTAATCAAACAAACAAGATCGACCGGTTTTATAATCGCAATTTTTCCTCATCACCCATGAATAAATACAGCTTCAACGCTCAAAGTCACAGTTGCCAGTCGGTCTCCAAACTTTGAAAACTTGGTACCTACTTCTGATGAGACAGTAAAAAGTGTATAACAATAACCATAAAGATGTATTTACTATCAGTTGCTGTTGCTATCTGCGTGGGACTTGTGTGTGGACGTAAGTCTGTTTTTTTATATTTATTTATTTTGCTCCTAAGTAGGTCTGTTGCTGGGTACCACACCAGGCGTCTCTTGGTCATCTAGACTATCGTACATTTTGTTTTCAAAGCGCCCTGTGAAGTGCTAAATTTCATCGAGATCTGTTCAGCAGTTTAAACATGAAAGTAATAAACAAACATTCATTCATCGATCCTCCCAAACTCGCATTTTAAAACTACCCCAGTGTTCCCTTGCCACTGTTACGCCGATGATTCCGGGAACGTAAGCGCCTTCCGTGATCTTCGACTGTTGCCAGCCCGCGTCTGCGTACCTCCTCAGCTTAAGGAGTAGGAGTAAGGTGTTTGATTCCACCCTCAGAGTATAAAAAGAGAGCGCTTGAAGCACTACGCCTCGCAGGCGTCACCTTGGGTTCAGCTGAATGCTAGGTCACGAATCTAATTGTACATTTTGTTGGCAGAGCGGTTTGCTTCGAGGTCCCAGTGAGGCCTAGCCTCACTGACCTAGACAGGCCTGACCTAGCCTCTGCGGTAGCTTACTGAATTCATTTTTTCGTATATTTCATCGCATAGTAACTGTCTTACGTCATAAGTGTTGTTTATAACGAAAGACGACCTTACAGAGTTCAAACTTAATGTTATTCATAAATATAAGGAAAATGTTGATTTAAATATTTTTTGCGTGACTTTCCGCTTTTTTATGTTTGTCTTTATGTCACACAGCCTTATAATTTTTGCATATTTACAATATAGCTTTTGAATGATAACATCGCGACCAGTACTCGCGCGGATCTTGGTCACTGTTTTTGGTATTTCGTTGGATAGGTAAGCCTACAAAGATTTTTCCAGATACTGTTCCCTTCTTTTTTTATAGAGTTACTTTTTTACCAATTTCACCCTAATTACTGGGGCAGTTTACGTCTTTATTTTTCATTTAACCGTTGGCCGTTGTTCCACATTTTGACCAGCTTTAATAAAATTATCAATATAAAATTTATGAAGTTACTTATTATTTCGTTTAGGAACTTACTGCAACATACGTTCAAATACATTCTTTGGGGGACGAAGACCCAAGTATTTGAAATTTTGACTCATGGCTAATAATATAATTTTCAGATGCAAGTCCTGCAGTTGATGAAGGGCCTGGCTCTTGTAAAGCCAAGATGAATGCGTTCCCACTTGAAAATAGTTCTAAATGCTGTGCCCATGAAACCATAGGTAAGGATGTGACTATAGGCTAAGGTTCGTAGCCAAATAGAGAAGGAAAGTATGTTTTGGGTCATCTACAGTCAGTTAATTTTGGTTTCGAATTGCTGTTATGATGTATTTGGTACCATGTGTTAAAAGTTGATGGTCGATATCAAAGCAAGGGGACCCCTACAATTTCCACCGACCCGATGACATCCCGAAGTTCGTTGGTTTTAACTTCAGGATTTTAGAGCGTGTTCTGTTTATGAATACTAACCTATACTATTTCTGTAAGCCGGTCTGAAAAAAGACACATGGGGCAATGTAAAATGTCCTATGATGTGACACTTGAACCTAATGCTTTTTTTACCTTTCAGGTATTGACGCAACCAAAAAGTTGTTTCAGCATCCCTGGGCAGCCGCTGTATATTACAAAGTAAAAAAAACCGGTGCCACAAAGCGGTTTTGTGGAGGAACTTTGATCAGCGGCAAATATGTGCTAACTGCTGCGCACTGCATTGAAGGAGCAGTGCTGAATATAGCAACGCCGTAAGTTATAGCTAAAAGCTGTATCTACACTACGCCCAGGTCATTGTGAAATCGCATTTTACTTGATCTACGTTCGAACTCGGCTGCCTAGAGTAGACACGGCTTTATTTCTTTTAGTTTTGTTTGTTATTCTTTGACTTTCAGCTTGAAATCGATTAAAACATTAAAATAGCATGAGTCCTCTTAAGTACTTACCTTGTTATAATAGATTGTTTCAATCATGTGCCACCACAATTTTCTCTCAGTAACTAGTTATAACCTTTAATTTATTTACCAGGACTGCAGTTCGCCTAGGAAAATACGACTTGAATAATGAAGGCCTAGATTGCTTGCCAGCTGAAGGAGGCGGCAAAGACTGCAACGAAGGAGGCACAAGTATTGAGATCGAGTTGGCGATACCTCATCCGAAGTACGAGCAAACTTCAAAGTGGAACGATATTGGCTTGATCAGGTTGAAGGAGGTAGCTCCTTATACAGGTTTGTAGTAAGAGTTCAATAGCCTCTTTTATCGGTCGTGGTCATGATTGCAACCCTAGTTTCACTTTGGCCGCATCTAAGTGTACCAGTCGGACGGTCGGTTCATACGTTCACCTTCAATATCAGCGAGATCCCATGTTGCGGTTGCGGTCGAGTAGTGCGGAAGGTTTCATACAGTTCCTTGCCTTAGGTAAGGCAGTAACCTTCCGGCTTTTAAACAATGTTCACACAATGTGACAATTTTGGGCTCCGCCGCAGACAGGTAGAAGGGATCTCATGAGGCCGACCCCGTGATTATTCATCTGCCATACGTGATTTACTCAATATACTCAATATCTTTATTGCATACCATAATGTATTACAAGATGGAATAATTAGATTAGTCACAATTATGGACCCTGTCGGGCACAGCATAGATTAAGTAGGAGAGAGGAGGAAGAGCGTTGAGTGTTTGGATTTTAATTTTAACCATTATTAATTAGTTAAGGATCTTATCCTTTTTTATATATTTATTTGAATATCTATATATGTTGATTCGTGTTATATTTCTGGTAACTATTTTTATTTTTGGATAATTATTTATCAATATTGTTTTATTAATTACTAGCTTCTGCCCGCGACTTCGTCCGCGTCACAGTTGATGTGTTATCCTACGGGTACCGTACATTTTCCCGGGATAAAAAGTAGCCTATGTGTTATTCCAGACTATAATCTATCTTTGTGCCAAATTTCATCCAGATTCATTCAGCCGTTTAAGCGTGAAAGAGTAACAAACATCCATACATCCATACATCCATACATACAAACTTTCGCCTTTATAATAGTAGTAGGATTATTTACTAATTATATTCGTTATCCTACTTATTTTAATTAATTATTTATTTGTTGTATTTTATGACTTTCTAATACTTGGAATACTTTACTATTCATTTGAAAAGAACATGCCGAAAATAGATCATGTAGAGGGGTTATGTTAGTTTGAGTGTTGCTATTAATATTGTGATTCAGTATAGTTATTTTATGAGTTGTTAGTTATTTAGTTTAAGTGTTACAAATTAAAAGCAGTAGGGTATTATTACAAAGTTTGTTATTTAGATATTTCAATTAGAGTTTGTGTTTTAATGTTGTTTATTATATTTTATGTATTTGTAGGTAATTAGTTGCCGTTCATATATTTAATGCAGGGATTTATGAACCTTGCGTGATTACTTTCTATTAAATACCATTTATTCATTATTTTCGCGCGGTAGTGGCGCATATAGATTATTGTTTTTTGTTATTTTTTAATTCTATTTTTGTGTTGTGCGTCGCTTTCGCGGGAATAAATGGTTTTTCTTTCTTTCTATTTTACTAATTATTCAATTCTTAACATTCTAGACTATATCCGTCCCATCTGCCTACCAACCAAAAATCTGGAGAGTAGCCCTCCCAACCATCCGTTGTATGCTGTTGGTTGGGGTGATAAACAGAACACCAAGGTGATTTATGAGGTGCCCTTCGTCAGTCAAGAAGTAAGTAGCATCTTTAGAAAAGAAACGAAAAGCAAAAATTGCTTTTGTTATGATCCTGTTACTATTTTAAATATAATGACTGAATTTGTCAGTCGATATTATTTTCTTCTAAGTTAGTATTATGTGCGTTATCTTCTTAAATATAGCAAATTAAATTAACTAGCAACACTAATACGAGATGGTTTTTTTTTACAGACATGCAAACCAGTCTACAGCGCACCTGGTCGCAAAGTGGTGCTGGGGCAGAGTCAGCTCTGCGCAGGTGGCATAGAAGGCATGGACACCTGCAAGGGTGATGGCGGTGGTCCCTTAGTATACGAAAATGAAGAAGGATTATCTGAACTTATTGGCACCGTTAGCTTTGGACCAGTTCCATGTGGTCAAAAGGACGTTCCTTCTGTTTACAGCAATGTATACGAACACCTTGATTGGATTAAGACTACCATTGTTGCATAAGTAATTTAGTTTTGATTTACATAGGCCGACACGGTGACATGCTTTTGCACAATGGCCGGGTGGAATTAAATATTTTTTTTATCCAGCTTGCTCAAGTTTCGTATCAACCTGTGAATGAACACTGATGAGTTCAGGAATATTGAGTCAAGTTCAACTGTTAATCTTATGTTAACGTCAATCTGCTCTATTATAATTTAATGCATTATAAAATTTGATAATTCTACGGAGAGAGTAAATAAAGTTGTATGAATAAAAAGGTTTTTTATTTTAAATGGTGGTATAATACTGGTACTGCGTTAGACAATACTTAACTGTGATCATGGCTGTACAAGATTTTGCAACGGAAGCGAATGCCCCAACGCTTTTTCCTACAGGAAAATAAGTTAAAATTGATTGGGTTCTGGTTTAATAAAGGGTACCTAAGGTGGGTACTATTTTTAGTAAGCTGTTACTAAAATTAAAGTATATTTAATCTTTATTCTTCCATCACTAGAGCTGTCAATGTGACAGTGACGTAACAAGGGCAAAACTTTGTAACCCAAACCAAAAACGGTCGTAAAGCGCACGGACATTTATCAAACGTTTACTTTACAAGGAAATAACTTGTGTTTTTTTATTTGTTATGATTTAAAAAGTGTGAAATGTCGAAATCCGGTCACAAGGCCGCCGTAGCGTCGAAAGTACGGAATACGGAAGGTGTAAAAGCCGGCTGTATTTACAGGATAGAACTTGTAAACTTCGTGTAAGTAATAAAGATTTTCGCGCGCAATCCAAGTTACAAATTAAAAAATTAGTAGTTTTTGAGTGTAGCTTCCATATATGTGATTGTAATTTAAGTTCCTGTTGAGCTATGCGTGATGTGCGTCACTCTTTCCTTCAAATACAATGTAATGCCGCTAAATTTAGGAGCGGCGTTAGTTCGAAGCAATCTAATAATATTCTAAGCTTATCTACTCCACTTGTAAAGAGTTATGAATACTTTTAGTTTGATAGCGTCGGTACCTATGTAGGTACTATGTTGCCTATTTAAAACCACATAGTCTAACAATTGATTGATGTTGCAACTAATACTATCTTGACATTATTTCCAGTCTTCTTTTGCCAATTTTTGTTTAAATAATAATAATATTGACTTTGCTGTATAGTGAAGTACAAAGAAGATACATTGGACAAGTGTGTGCATAAACACAGTTGCATTCTATTACTATACTCTCTCGGATAATCTGGTATATTCTGATAGTCCAATGGAACGTTAATATGGCTGTACAACTCATTACAAAACATGTTTTTAAAAGAGCATGTATGTAGTTTTTACTTTTAGAAATAGGTATCTAGATTCAATTTTTTTTGTCTTATGTAATTTTTCATTCAAAAGTGCTTTTTAATAGTCTAATTGAAATAAATGTTTTGACTTTGACTTTGACACATCCGGGGAGAGATCAGACACAGCTGGAGTTTCCAGATCCTAAAGCTAGAAAAACAAACAGACTTGTTGCTAGATTTTTGGATAAAAATGACAGATTTTGGAATTGTGGAACTCTCTACCTGCAACTGTATTTCTGAACACATTCTACCCTAATCACTTCAAAGTTAGCGTGAACAGGCTTCTTCTGGGTAAGCTCATTCCATCATTGACTTTGTCTTTGTGACCTTGGATAGACTAGAGTCAAGATCTTACCCATCTCGTATAAAAAAAAAGTTACCTTATGATGGATTAGTCTTTTTAAAATTAAAAACAATGTGTTTAATGGTTCTCTGTATGATATAAAAGAATGAGATAACATAGATATGGTTCAAAATAAACTATAGAAACATGTATGTACAATATAACTTCTAATACTCCAGAGGGAATTGTTTAATACTGTATTATCATACTTATTACTTTGTATCTCATTACAAGTGGACTGTAAGTTCTTAAGAGAAATAAATTCTTTAAACTAATCCTACTAATATTATAAATGCGAATGTTTGGGAGGATGGATGGATGCACTTGGATGTTTGTTACTCTTTCACTCTTATGGCTGAACATATCGGAATGAAATATGGCACTAAGTTAGATTGTAGTGTGGAATAACACATAGTATACTTTTTATCCCAGAAAAATGTACAGTTTCCGTGGGATAATATATAAAATTTGACGCGGTCGAAGTTGCGGGCAGAAGCTAGTTAAGACATAATTCTTTCTGACATTCAATGTCAAAGAAGAAAGACGAACCTTATTAGATGTCGAACTTTCCAATCCAGTCTCGTCGGTCACCTCCATGTTTATAGAATACAAGCGTGATGTGGTGTCGTCATGGCCCAGTGGTTAAGGCCCCCGCGTTTCATGCATGAGGTTGTGGGTTTGCAACCGGGTATGGGCAAGTACCAATGTGACTTTTTCTAATTCATATGTACTTTCTAAGTTTATCTTGGACATCACTGACATCGGTGAAGGAAAACATTGTGAGGAAACCTGGACTTATAATTAATATAAGTCTGAAATCGCCAATCCGCCTTGAGCAACACATGTCAAAGGCCACATCTGTAACCATGTCAAAGGCCCTTGGGGCGGTTTAGACACGTAGGGTGGGTTGTTAGTCCTTACTGCCCACACGATAAAGATGTGTTGTAATTTGTATTTCAGAACATATAAACACGTAGAGCTCTATCCTAACTCATCTTTGAACTTGATAATTGGACCCAATGGCACGGGAAAGTCTACATTCGTCTGTGCCATCATTCTGGGACTGTGCGGCAAGACTAGTGTCATTGGACGTGCTAAGAAGGTAAGTATTTTTTTTTTTAATAAAAAAAGTCAGTAGTCAGTCAGTTAAAAAGCAAGTCAAATAATGTACAATTCTGTTACAGTATTGTATGTACGATTTCCAGCAAACGGGGGGCACCGGAGCGCATTTACACTGCTAAAGAAAATTAAGAATATCTAGTTCCTTTCATCCAAATGCCTCGATAGCCTAGTGGTCCTAAGCACGACTGCTACGCTAGAGGTCCTGGGTTCGATTCCCAGGTCGAGCAAAGTGTTATTGGGTTTTTCTATGAAATTCTCAGTAGCAGCTCGGAGTTTGGATTTGTGCCCGATTAATGGCAATAGGCTCGCCCCCTATTACATGGGACCTAAATATACCGGCGAACTGTGGGTGTACATTGGTACTCCTCTGCCTAAACCTTCGGGGAATATAGGCGTGATGGTATATTTTTTATTTTTTTTACAAACTATTTAACCGATTTCGATAAAGTTTATATGGGTGGTCCCGTATAAATTTGAAGTACGACCTACCAAACAAAAAAGAATCATCAAAATCTTTTCTTGTAGCGGAAATATCGCGTAACAAACATACAGACGAATTGAGGACCTTCTTCTTTTTGTTGATGGTTAATTAAAAAAGAAAATCTTTTGTTTCTATATATATATATATATATATATATATATATATATATATATATACCATCACGCCTGTATTCCCCGAAGGGTTAGGCAGAGGTGTACCAATGTACACCCACAGTTCGCCGGTATATTTAGGTCCCATGTAATAGGGGGCGAGCCTATTGCCATTAACCGGGCACAAATCCAAACTTTCTTTTTCTTTCTTTTGTTTCTAGATATCAGAATATGTCCGGAGTGGCTGTGAGGATTCCAAGATTGAAATAGAGCTGTATCGAGATCCAGGAGAACGGAATGTCATCATTACAAGAGAGTTTGACACCAATGATTCTTCCTCATGGTACATTGATAATAAGTCCGTTCAGGAGAGACATGTGCAAGAGCTTATAGCGTCAATGAATATTCAGGTTTGTTATCTTACATTTTATATTCACAAACTCATGCCTATTTCCCCACAGGGGTAGGCAGAGACCACAGAACCGTTCAGGGGCAAAATGTCCAATTCTCAAAATGTCCAACGGTGTCATAATGTCCAATTACCCAAAATGTCCAATGGTCAAAATGACCAATTCTCAAAATGTCCAATGGTCAAAATGTCCAACTCCCAAAATGTCCAATCTTTTAGAATGTAGCAAATTTGTGCTATAACTCGTCAAAACGCTTTTTTAATACTTATGACAAATAATAAATACAAAATACTGAAAGAATTGATAACAAAAATAGTGATTTCGGGTATGTTGTGGTCTTTTCTGATCTTAATTTGTTATTTATAAATAAAACATATTTTGATTCTTTCAGTATTTTGTATTTATTATTTGTCATAAGTATCAAAAAAGCGTTTTGATGAGTTATTCAACAAATTTGCTACATTCTCAAAGATTGGACATTTTGGGAGATGGACATTTTGAGCATTGGACATTTTGGGTAATTGGACATTTTGACACCGTTGGACATTTTGAGAATTGGACATTTTGCCCCTGAACGCACAGAACGCCACCTGCTACGATCCTTACATACTCCTTTCGCCTCGTTCACGTTCATACATCTGGTCATACAAGCACTACACTACCCAACATCCTCTCCCCCCCCCCCCTCTGGATCTATCAAACCAATTTTGAAAATTCTTTTATCCATAGAAAGCCACGTTATTTGTGAGTGTCATAGGCTAACATCACGCTACGAACAACGGGAGCGGAGCAGTAACCAAAGACGTATCTTAACGGCGGAAAGTCCTCAAGTTTTGAATAAAAAGATTTTTCCGACTGATAGTTCCAGAGTTTAGCACTTTTAAAGAAACTAAAAAAAACTCTTCAGCATTATTATATTAGTCTAACTCTAGATGTGGCCTTCATTGCATATTATCAGCTAGAGTGCATAGCGGAAAATATATCTACATAATACATATTATATGTGAATCATAATTATAAACAATGTTAGTCTGAGTGTCAGTAGTTGACTCACATACCTATAGTCTACTTTCTTAATTAGGTAGTAAAAAAAACGGTAATTTAAAAAACTAAAAAACCCGACTGCTTTTCTGAGTATTCATGAAAAAGCCCTAAAACAAGATAAATTGTAGCAGTCGGGACCCATCCTAGAAATGGAGGTTTAGTGAATTGAGAGCACATGCGGACCTATATTACATTGTAGATGGTCCCGAATGGGTCCCGACTGCTACAATTTATCTTGTTTTAGGGCTTTTTCATGAATACTCAGAAAAGCAGTCGGGTTTTTTAGTTTTTTAAATTACCGTTTTTTATTTTTTACTTTTTTTATTTTTTATTTACCCATTGTCACTTTCACAGTAAATACGAATCTAATGACACCTCTCAAGCTAAAATCCATCGAGCCGTTCAGGCTGCAGAGCGATCCAAACATTTGAATTTGGCGCCAAAAATCCGCCATTTTGTTTTTTTTTATTTTGATATACCCAGTGTCACTCTCGCAGTAAATACGAATCTAACGACACCTCTCAAGCTAAAATCCATTGAGCCGTTCAGGCTGCAGAGCGTGCCAAACAATTATACATACATACATACATACATACATACATACATACATACATACAAACATACTCTCGAAAAACATAACCCTCCTTCTGTCGCAGTCGGGTAATCATTAAACAATTCTAAGTCACTACTTCACAAAATGGCTGCCTCGTTGGCCTAGTGATCCTATGCACGACTGCTACGCTAGAGGTCCTGGGTTCGATTCCCAGAACGAACAAAAAGTGTTATTGGGTTTTTCTATGAAATTCTCAGTAGCAGCTCAGAGTTTGGATTTGTGCCCGGTTATTGGAATAGGCTCACCTCTCTATAACATGGGACCTAAATACATACCGGCAAAATGTGGGTTAACATTGGTGCACCTCTGCCTGACCCTTCGGAAAATATAGGCGTGATTTTATTTATTTATTTATTTTATTATACTTTAACGTAAAAACGGCCATTTGCCAATTACATCAGTTAGAGATATAAAATTTTCGTGATGGTATGTGAGAGAAATTCGATAGTGAATACGAGATGCGTGGGCGCAGCCACGTGGACGGTGTCATCGCTCTTATCGGTCCTGTGTCAGCAGATTCCTCTCGCGAGAGCTATGGCGATGCTCACGCGCCGTGCCTCGTGACTACTTATAAATATCATACCATCACGCTTATATTCCCCGAAGGGTTAGGCAGAGGTGTACCAATCCAATGTACACTCACAGTTCTGAAAACCCGATGAATTTTCTAAAAACTATAAAATTCGATTTTTATTTGCTTTGAAATTAATAAATACATAGTTAGTTAGTGAAAAATGCATGATGCATGATTTTTTTATTCGCTTTTGGCATTGACATTTGACATGAAAAAGGTGAAATTAAAATTAAAATCGGCCCAGAAATACGGCCGATATAAGCATTTAAAACTATTAATTACGCAGCGATAAGACAGAGAGATCCGATATGATCGATGACGACGTTGTTTACGAGGAGCATATAAACGCCGTGTTAAATTTCGTATTGCTAGAAAGAGATCTAAACAAATCAATCATCTTATATCTTTTTTCTTTATCTCGGCTTATAGCTTTTAGAATTTTATAGTTAATCGAAAAAATCTTTTACTAAAAAAAAGTACGTCAATTGATTAGTGGTGTCATCTACCCAATTCTGATACACGTCTTTAAACCCTCTAGGTAGACAATCTCTGCCAGTTGTTACCTCAAGACCGAGTCCAGGACTTCTCGAAGATGGACCCTCAGCAGCTATTGAGGAGTACCCTCTCAGCTGTTGGAGGTCAAGAGAGCGTCAGCCAATTAGACGAGCTGATTGAATGTAGGGCGCAACAAAGAGGTCTTTCTACAAAGTTGCAGAGTAACGCCCAGGTTGTGGAGGAAGCGATCCGGCTTAATGAGAGGTAAGATACCATCACGCCTGTATTCCCTCCCTGGGGCTGCGGGTTATTCGAAGGGGTACCATGCCCTCGGAACGCAAAGGGCACAAGAAGGAACATTGATGGGTTTTAGTCAGTAAAACTCTGACACTCCCTCCCGCCCCGCACAGGGCGGGCAAGTCATTTGATGATTTCCCGTCGGTAAAAAAAAACCGTTAAGTACCAACCCGCCGCCCGCAAGCCGTCACCTTTTAATCTTGTCATTAAAAAACTTACCTTAAAGCGCACAGCTTTTTTTTTTTTTTTTTTTTTTATAGACGGGAAATCATCAAATAACTTCCCCCGCCCTGGGCGGGGCGGGAGGGAGTGTCAGACTTTTACTGACTAAAACCCGTCTATGTTCCTTCATGTGCCCTTTGCGTTCCGGGGGCGCGGTATCTCTTTCGAACAACCCGCAGCCCCGGCAGGCATCGGCCCTCAGTGGCCCCATCCAATTTTGCTGACATCTCTTTGAGGCGCGCGTGGAACACGAACGCGCCGTCGACACGGTCTGTCGCTAGTGAACGTACGGACGGTGAGCTACCCATTGCTCACCGTCCACAGACCCGCGTCTACGGTGGCCGGGAGTCGTCACGTGGCTCCCGACGCCCGGATCGTCTACCGCGGCGGCCGCTGGGACGGGGGACCCTCCTTTCCCTCTCCCGTCCCGCCGCCTCCTTCTCCAGCATTACAGCTTCGCAGAAGGAGGCGACTGCTTCCCATTCCCCCTCGCTCCGGACCATGGCCTGGACCAGTGCCGGACGCGAGAGGGCGCCGCCGCCGATGGCCGCCTCGAGGACTCGGCGGTGCTCAGCCCAAGCAGGGCACACCGCCAAAGTATGCTCCACCGTGTCCTCGGGGCGATCCTCACAATGGTGACACCCGGGCGTTTCCTCCCGCCCGATGAGGTGCAGGAACCTCCCGAAACATCCGTGTCCGGTGAGGACCTGCGTCAGGCGGTAGGTGAGGGCGCCGTGGCGCCGCTCCAGCCACTCCTCAAAGAGGGGTCTTACCGCCTCAATCGAGGCGAGCCCTGCACGAGGTTGCGACAGTCGTTCTCTCCATGTCGCCATGAGATCGAGCCGGAGTTCCGTCCGCAGGGCGGCAATTTGCCGCGGCAGCGGAGTTTCGCCCCGGCCCAGTGCCTCCGCGCGCCACTCGTGTAGGCGCGCGAGGACCAGCGCCTCCAGATCCCATGGCGGCAATCCGGCAAGGAGGCTCGCTGCCTCGCCGGAGATCGTGCGGTATCCGCGGATGACCCTTATGGCGATCACCCGCTGGGACGCGTTTAGGTAATGGGCGGCAAGCCGCCTCAAGCCCCGCGCCCACACCGGGGCCCCGTAAAGGGCCATCGAACGCACGACCCCGGCGTAGAGCCTCCGGCAGGAGGCGTTTGGCCCCCTCAAATTGGGCAAGAGCCGCTTAAGAGCGGCCGACGCCCGTGCCAACTTGGGAGCCAAACGTCGGAAATGTTCCACGAAGTTCCATCGGCTGTCGAGGACAAGTCCCAGGTACTTCATCGTCGACCCGACGCCGACGGAAACCCCTCCTACCGTGATTTGGGATCCCGACGGTGGCGCGTTCCGAGGCCCATGAAAACACAGGACCTCGGACTTGTGCAAGGCCACCTCGAGACCCAATTGCCGGATCCTCTCGACGACTATCGCAACCCCGCGTGTCATAAGGTCGGCCGCCGCCTCGTGCGACCACCCCTGCGCCAGGACCAACGTGTCATCAGCGTAGCACACTACGCTGGCGCCCTCGGGGAGGTCAGCACGTAGCACCCAGTCGTAGCCGATGTTCCACAGGAGCGGCCCCAGCACCGATCCCTGCGGAACACCGCACGACATCTCTCGCCGGTTCCATTCACCATTTCGACCAGGGTAGATCACGGCTCTATCACACAGATAGGCCCCGACCACCCGACGGAGGTAGTTCGGCACCCGGTGGTACCGGAGTGCCTCCCTAATGCAGGACCAGGGCAGGGAGTTGAACGCATTGGCGATGTCCAGCGACACCGCCAGCACAACCCTGCCCCGGGACACAGCATCCCCCGCCGAGAGAGCTCTGACGCGCATGATGGCATCCACCGTAGAGCGCCCCCTGCGGAAGCCGAACTGGCAGTCCGCAAGGTCCGGCCCCATCCCAGACAGGTGCCCGACGAGGCGGCCCGCAATCACTCTTTCAAAGAGCTTGCCCACCTCGTCGAGCAGCACGATGGGCCGGTATGCGGACGGTGAGTCCGCAGGGCGCCCAGGCTTCCGAATGAGGACCAGCTTCCCCGTCTTCCAACGAAGTGGGAACTGGCCCCTCTCCAAACATGCGCTTAGGAGCCCCTCCAATCGGGGCCCTAGAGCCTCTGAGGCCAGGACCCAGGCTTTTCCAGGCAAGCCGTCGGGTCCCGGGGCGGTATTTTTGCCTTTCAGCTTACGTACCGCCACCCTCAGGTCTACCCCAGTCACCTCTGGTGTGTCGTCGTCGGTGTGGTCCGCTTCCGGCATCGCAGGCGGCGGAGCCATGGGCGGGGGAGGATGTTCTCCCCGCGAGGGGAACAGAGCGCTCACCACGTCCTCAACGAGCTCCGGCCGGAGACTCTGCGTCAGCGGGGGGGCCCAGGTGCGGATCTTATCCCGCACCGTCTTGTAAGGGCGCCCCCACGGATCCGCGTTCAGAGTCCCCAGCAACTCCTCGCGGGCCTGAGCTTTGGCCCGCGAAATGGCCTCGTTGAGGGCGGTCTTCGCCTCTCTGTACCCCTCGTACAGCTCCGCCTCAATGGCCGCCGCATTCGGTGGCCGAATGCGGAGCCTGCGATGATGGGCGTACGGGTGTCGCGCAGCGACGCATGCCTCCCGCAGCGCCGAAATCTCTTGCGACCACCAGTACACCTGCCGGCGGGCGCCGCCTTGCGGGACTCGGGGCATTGCCACGTCACAAATCTCGGACATGGCCCCCTGGAACCACTCCACCTCACTGTCTATGTCGGCAGGCCTGTCCGGTGATGACACCCAGGCCTGCACGATCGAGGCTTCCAGGAGGAGCTCCCGGTCCAACTGCTTCAGCGCCCAACGCGGACCACTCGGGGCCTGCACGACCGGCGCGCTGGAGTCCGGGGCGGAGACGTCAAACCGGATGTACCGGTGATCGGAGTAGGTCTCCACCCCCTCCACAACGCGCCAGTCAAGAACCCGCGGCGACAGAGCGGGGCTGGCGAACGAGATGTCCACCACCGATTCGCCCCGCATCCGCACGCACGTGGGTACAGAACCCCGATTCAGGATGACTAGACCCTTCTCCAGGGTCCAGTCCTCCAGCATCCTCCCCCGCACATCCGTGCAGCGAGAACCCCAAGCCAAGTTTTTGGCATTGAAGTCCCCGAGCACTAGCACGGGGAGGGAATGGCTTCCGACGACGACACTCAACTCCATGAGGGAGTTGTGGAACTCGGCGAGAGTTCGGTTCGGGGAGAAGTAGCAACCAACTACAACGATCCCCCCGAACCGGGCTGCTACGCACCCCTGTCCTTTCTTGATTCCCTCAAGGGACGGGGTGCCGGCGGCGGCCGACGCAATTATGGCCACTGAGCCGCTAAGGTCCTCCACCCAGGTTTCTCTGGGCGGGACAAAGTACGGCTCAGCGACCACGGCGATGTGTATCGACCACTGCGCCATGCTCTGGAGCAACAGATCCTGAGCGGCGACGCAGTGGTCGATGTTCGCCTGAAGGAGGCGCAATGGTGCCGTTATTGGCAGTCCATTGCACCCCCCTGAATAGCCGTTGCGGCGACGGCTGGCGCGGACTCAGCGGCGGCTGCGGTTGCGGCCACGGCGACAGCAGCGGTGGCGGCGGTGACAGCGGCGGCGGCGCGGGGCCTTCCCCCGGCTTTGGCGGGCACGGCGCAGGCCTTGCCCCCAGCCCGGTGATCGGCCGGCTTGCTAGCCCCCGCACATGCGTCGCAGTGCGGCGGGGCATCGCAAGTCACGGCCTTGTGACCGGGCTTGCCGCAGCGGAAGCACAAGCCACTGCGGTCGACCTCTGAGGCGCATCGGCATGCCACGTGATTTCCCACGTGGCAGCGGAAGCACCTCATGGGCCTGGGCTCCAGCAGTCTGACCTGCGCCGATACCCAGCCCACCAACAGCCTACGGCCCCCAACAATAGCCTTGGCCGCCGCCACAGGGCAGCTGACTGTCACAGCCCGCATGCCCGAGTGCTCCGGACGGATGGTGCCTGCCCTGACCTGTTCGGCAGGGCATCCACCCGTCCTGGCGACGGCGGCCACCACCTCCTCTGCGGCGACGGAGTCGTCCAGGCCAAGGATGCGCAGATCTGCGCATTTAATGGGCCTGGACACTCGGGCCTCGTCCGCATCTAGGGACGCCCTGAGCTTTTCCGCTAGGGCGTCAGCGGACGAGCCGCTGGAGGCGCCGGGGATTTCAAGCATTCGGGCCCCCGTAGCGGTGACCCTAAGCCGTAGACCCCCAGCAATCCCGAGCTCGGTCAGATTCACCGCGGCTTTGGCCCTGGTGAGTACCTCTCCGTATGTGACGCCCCGCTTCTCCGCCTCCGGCTGCAGTGTTATCACCACAGCCGCGGATTTCGGGGCGCGGAGCTTAGCCGCGGCAGCTCGCTGTCTCCGTCGCCGCCGCTCCTCCGTCCTCCTGGTGGCCGCCCTGGCCGCTCTGGCCGCCTTCCGCCCCTTCTCCTTCGCTCCGGCCACTTGCCATTCGGCTTCTGCCGGAGGATTGGGATTAGAGGGCGGGGGGGGCGGGGGCGGCTGGGACGCCGCCTTGCCCCTCGAGGACACCGCCTTTTGCACCGGCGCCGGTTTAGCCGGAGCCGGTTTCGCGGGGGCCAGCACAGCCCTGCTGGGGGGCTGGTTGCCGGGGGGCTGGTTGCCCGGCCTCGGCACAGAGGCAGCGGCCGCATAGGAGGCCCGCCTGCCGCCCGTGGTCGTCCCGCTCGCCGCCAGAGGGGGGCGCAGCACGATCCCCTCCAGCACGGAGAACCGAGCGTTGAAAGCCGACAGCTCCCTCTGGACCAGGGCCAGGACCTGGTTCTCCACAGGCGCGGGCACGGGCTGAGGCTGAGGCTGGGGCTGGGGCTGGCCGCGCTGGCCTCCCGACTTGGGCGCCTGGCGGGAACCGGCCCCGCGGAACTCGGCTAGGTCGGCCTGGAGCCTCCGGTTTTGCTCCATGAGGAGCTCCACTTCAGCCGACAGGCGGGCCACCTCCGCCCGTAGCCGCGGGACCTCGCCCGCAAACCTTTCCTCCGCAGCCGCCGCAATTGTGGCCGAAGCCTCGTGCATGGCCCGAGACTTCGAGCCCCTCATCTTTTTGCGGGCCACGCTCGCGACCGCCGCATTAATTGCCCCCAAGAATCTGGACTTACGCTCCTCCTCGGAGCCGCCAGGTGCACCTGCCTCGTCGCAGGACTCGGCGCGGGTCGGGTGCTGCCCTACCACCGCAGGTGTTGTGGGTCGCCCAGCAACACTGCTCTTCCGGGCAGTCACCCTCCCAGGGCCTCGCTCTTGGACCCCACCGCGTTTGCTGGTGGGGATCTTGCGAGCCGAGGCCAGCTGCTCGCCGTCAGAGGACGCCCGTTCGTCCTCCGATCTGGGCCGCTTCCTGAGGAATTGGCCCAGATCAACCACCTGATGGCGGGAGCCCAACGGGCTCACGGTCACCATGCTGGAGGCCGAGTCGGACTCCGACTCGGCATCTCCCTTTCCTCCTTCTGCTTCGTTATATGTAATTTTGTTTTTAATTATTTCCATGTCTGTTCCCACGAGTATAAACTGTATCCAACCATCCAACCAAAAAACAAGTGGTTCGCACTAGCGACTGATGTCCCATAGGGACGCCCGTCAGCCATACATCCCGTCACGGTGCGCCGCCGCTTGGGATTCGGGGTGACTTTTTATAGAGGGTTTCTACCTCGCGGTCCGGGCGGTTAAGCCAAGACCCTCGGTGCCAATCGAAGCCGCGAGACATGACCACGACACTCCGATATGGGGTTACGATGTACGACGGTGACAGAGAAGGACCACCTTCCTCTCTGTCTGCTCGGTGGCAGGGTGAGTGCACGCCGAGCCCGTCCTCACTCCTCCGCTGTGCCCTCTGCTGATCAGAGGGACACGCGGAGAAACGCCCTTGGTCCGTCCTCGGACCCCGCCCGTCAGAATATTGGCCACGAGCAGTGACATTCCCCAAAGAATAGGAATCTCTTCCCATTCCTCAGGGAAGATCACTACCCGCGCCCAGGGTGCACCGGCCAGCCAGCTGCCGTTCCCTCAAGACGTGTCCGGAGGGACAAGCAACCGACGGCACGCTTGGAGGTTTTCTGACTAGCACCCCAAAGCGCACAGCTTAAAGCCCTAAATTGAATGTCAAATTATTTTCTGAGTCGGAGCAAACTAATCTTTCCATCCTTCCAGACTAAAAGTGGTAATAGACGCAATGAAACAAAGAAAGGAGATAGAGAAGCAAATAGAGATCTGTGAGAAGAAGAAACTTTGGCTAGAGTACCAGGATTTGAGAGAGAATGTGGTAGAGTACTCTAATGATAAGAAACAGGCCTTAAATATAGTGAAAACTCATAAAAGTAGAGTGGAACCGCTGGAAGGAGTGATACAGAACGCTAAAGTCAGTATCGGGAAGATGGAACAACAGAAATTGGCTGCAGTAAGTTTAAAGTTTTGTATATTAATATTACATACATACATATGAGGAGCTCGTGGCTAAATAATTACAGCCGCATAGACCGATTTTCCGGGTTAAGCCACGCTTGCCGAGGTTGGTTTGTGGATGGGTGACCATTTACTATAGCGAGTTTCCTCCGTGCCTCGGAAAGCACGTAAAGCCGTTGGTCCCGCCTGTCATTTGTAGATCTTTGACAGTCGTTACTGTTAGTCAGAAGCCCGAAAGTCTGACAACCAGTCTTACCAAGAGTATCGTATTACCCATTACTGGGTTGTGGAGGTCTGATAGGCAGTCGCTCCATGTAAAATACTGATATTCAGCTGCATCCGGTTCGACTGGAAGCCGACCCCAACATAGTTGGGAAAAGGCTAGGCAGATGATGATGACATATCATCATACCTGTTTTCCCCGATGGTTTAGGCGGTGGTGTACCACACTGTACATTGTACAGTCAGCAACAAAAGCATTTCAGATTTTCAAATTCTTATTATTGAGCACAATATCAAAGGAAATACGAAATGGATCTAAAATGAAAATCAAATGCACTCTTAGGTACTGCCTAAAATTCTGAACAGCAGTTTCTTGAGTTATTTCGTGTATATTTTAATGATATATAAAAGTAACATTGTTAATCGATTTATGTTTCTGACCGTACACCCACATTCCCCCGTTACGTTTTTGGTCTCATGTAATAGGGGTGATCCTATTGCCATTACCCAGGCACAAATTCTAAATCTGAGCTGCTACTGAGAATTACATAGAAAAACCCAATAACACTTTTTGCTTGACCTGGGTATCGAACCCAACACCTCTAACGTAGCACTCGCGCATAGGACCATTAGGCAAACGAGGCATATTTTTATATAAGTATTAATAATTTAATTACCAAGTAAAATGGGATAGGGGCAGGAAGATGATGATGATGAATAATTTAATTATCACGTTTATGTGTATATTCTAAGATTCTAACTATGAAGGCCCGGTTTTACAAAAATCACTTAACATATTTAGAGCTAAATGTGAATAAATTATCATTCTGTCTCTGTCAACTTCTAACAATGTGACAGAGATGCAATGATGTTCTAAATACGTTTAGGCACTAAATGTATTTAGTGATTTTGTTGAAAGTGGGTCTAAGTCTCTTTAATCTCTTTAAAGTTAGAGTGAACAGGCTTCTTCTGGGTAAGCTCACTCCATCGGAGACTTTGTCACCTCTAACCTAGACTAGAGTCAAGAGCTTACCCATCTTGAATAAACATACATACATACATACCATCACCCCTTTATTCCCCTAAGGATTAGACAAAGGTATACCAGTGCAAATTTCTCTTCATCATCATCATATCAGCCGCAGGACGTCCACTGCTGGACATAGGCCTCCCCCATAGATTTCCAAAAAGACCGGTTGGAAGCGGCCTGCATCCAGCGTCTTCCTGCGGTCTTAATCAGGTCGTCCGTCTACCTTGTGGGTGGACGTCCTACGCTGCGCTTGCCGGTGCGTGGTCTCCATTCGAGAACTGCGGCCCCATCGGCCATCAGCTCTGCGTGCCATGTACCCTGCCCACTGCCACTTCAACTTGCTGATTCTCTGGGCTATGTCGGTAAATGTAAATTTCTCTTACAGAATAGAAAAATCGACACTCTGAAAGACCAAGCCAAAGAGACTCTAGACGCGGTGCGTACTCACGAGTTCAAGCTAAAACAGATCAAAAGCTCGTACCTAGACAAGTTAGAACGACATCGGAATAAAGAGAGAGAGTTACAGGAGGCTAAAGCTAAACTGGAGAAGTTAGTCATGGACAAGACGAGATTAGTGGAGAAAGTAGGAGATGGTGAGTTTTCCTTTAATCGACTTCAAAAAAAAAAGGAGGTTATCAATTCGACCCGTATTTATGTAATATTTCCAGAACTGCTCAGTTTTCAAGTCTATATCAAAAAACTTTTTCACAAAAAAAGACAACCACCTTCAAAAACTAAAAAGAGAAAAATAACTTTAGCTTTGGAAGTCAAAGGCAATACAAAACAACAAACAGAACCAAAGCCGCCGACTTCCAGAGCTAAAGTTATTTTTCTCTTTTTAGGTTTTCGCGGTTGTCTTTTTTTGAAAAAAGTTTTTTTATGTCAGTGTACGGTGAACAAGCTGACGGTCCACCTGACGTCATCACTACCTATAGACATCTGCAATACCAGAAGCCTTGCAAATTCGTTGCCATCCCACAGACAAATGCCTGAAATTGCCTGTAATTACACCGGCACATATACCTTTCAGCTATCTGGCAGTGCAAATCCCGTCAAAATCGGCCCAGCCGTTTTGTAACTAAAAAATGAAAAATTATCAACTGTTACCTAAATTTTGACCATGTTGTAGTGCATTTATTGTCGGAGACTGGCGTTTCTTTTTTCTTAATATTTCGTAGTTGGTCTCTTAAAAACAGTTGTTTATACTCATGAATTAGTTTCACTCCTTGAACGATAGGTAATACTGAAGGGATGGTTGCCCTTCCCTCTCTTTTAACAGTTGTTCCATATAATTGTACTACAACACAATCAAAATGTAGGCTGTTAAAACAGTAGTGTTAAAGATCTGTAGTGCGATTCTCTAAGATGCAAACTCGGAAACGAGTCTCACTAAAGTGATCGCGCTCACTTCGATAACGAATCAACTTGTCATTAGTTTAGTATTCGTTCGCCGTGGTGACGTCACCGGCGTGATCGTGTTTAACAGAATATCATTTTGTAATCTCACTGCGGATTCAGCTTTCGAATTACGAAGTGAGGCTTAGAGAATCGCACTGCTGATCTAAACAAAAGCAAGTGCTCATTTTTCAAAACAAAAGTTTTTTCACCTTAGTTTTTTAAACTTTATTTACAGAAACAAAGGTAAAAATGGAGTTAGCGGATATACACAAGCCTTTATCCAAAACGAAAGCAGCCATAGACAATATGAATAAACAGAAATTAGAGGTTCAATACGATTTGGAGAACAACGTGATACCACAGATTAGACTTTATCAGAACAGGTGAGTTCCATTAATAATATCTTAACTAATATAAATGCGAAAGAAAGTTTTTTTTTTAAATACCACTTAAGGTGGCAAACAAGCTAAGAGCGGGTTCACATTAGGTCGGAACGACAGTTTTATCGGGCCGACAAACGTGTCGGATCCATATTGGCATATGTATTTCAATAGCGCCGTTCACATATGGGCGACCCGACAAAACTAACGGAGGCGACACTTTTACCGGACGTTCAGCCACGATTTCTGTCGGGTCGGCATAATATTGGCGTACTGGCAAGTATAGCGCCGTTCACATTTGTCGGCGCAAAGCGGCGGAGCCACCCGCCCGCTACCCTTCCACCCGCTCATTCCCCGCTCTCGGCACTCGGCTTTGTGACGTTCCGGGCAGTAAAACGACCGTACCGTCAGTGGTGTTCACATTAGGTCGGGTCGGCAGCGTCTAGTGTGAACAGCAACACCCGACAGTCGGTCAACGGTAAACTGTCCGTCCGACCTAATGTGAACCAGCTCTAACGGCCCGCCTGATGTTAAGCGGTCACCGCTGCCTATGGACACTTGCAACACCAGAGGCATCACTCGTGCGTTGCCGACCCCGTAAAAACCTCAAAACTCCTTTCTTGAAGAACCCCATGCTGTAGTCTCTTAGGAAAACCTTAGCATGCGCTCCCGCATTCCACAACTTAAGCGTACGTGGGTGGCGTACCGTAAGGGACTATTTGGGTTCCAAAAAGTTTGTTTGTTACATTTTCACGCCTTAACCACTGAGCCGATCATCCCGAAATTTTGTATATACGTTGTAAGCTTCACAAAAACGAACATACAATACCTCTCATCCCGAAGAAAAAGTACTGTTCCCGAGGAAAACAACAATAAAGTTCTTATGATAATAGATGGCGTCACGTGTCTTCCGAATCATGATTGAATTTTAAATATAACCGACATTTACGCAGACGAAGCCGCGGGTAAAAGCTAATATAAAATAATACCAGACTATAAATGTCCCACTGCTGGAAAAAGGCCTCTTCTTATACTGAGAAGGCATGAACATTGATCACCGCTCTTGCTCAAGGCGGATTGGAGATTTCATACATACATAAAGAACTAAAGACATTTATCTATTAATGATTCCATTGAGCTGTGTATTTTTTTCTCAATTTAATGAAAACCTCAAAATATCTTGATTTTAGTGGTTATTCTATACAACTTACATCGCCATTTTGAACCTTATTTCTTACCGCGATGCGTTGTTTTTTTTATTTGCTTTACTTTTTTTTTTACCGAATGGACATCGTCAAATGACTGCCCCCGCCCTGGGCGGAGCGGGAGGGAGTGTCAGACTTTTACTGACTAAAACCCATCCATATTCCTTCTTGTGCCCTTTGCGTTCCAGGGGCGCGGTATCTCTTTCTCTCACCCGCAGCCCCGTATTTGCTTACCGTAAGACCTTAAGTAAATAGAATTATCTTCTTTTCCAGAA
Source organism: Caradrina clavipalpis (assembly GCA_932526535.1). NCBI lineage: Eukaryota > Metazoa > Arthropoda > Insecta > Lepidoptera > Noctuidae > Caradrina > Caradrina clavipalpis. Next base: position 10,721,809 of record OW052111.1, read on the forward strand.
CTGCCTCGGTGGCCTAGTGGTCCTAAGCGCGACTGCTATGCTAGAGGTCCTGGGTTCGATTCCCAGGTCGAGCAAAAAGTGTTATTGGGTTTTTCTATGAAATTCTCAGTAGCAGCTCGGAGTTTGGATTTGTGCCCGGTTAATGGCAATAGGCTCGCCCCCTATTACATGGGACCTAAATATACCGGCGAACTGTGAGTGTACATTGGTACACCTCTGCCTAACCCTTCGGGGAATACAGGCGTGATGGTATAATTATATATATTATTTTTTTCTTTTCCAGAATCCGTAATCTAGAAGATGTAGATAACAAACGGTTGGAAGTACTGCGAGCATACAGCGAGGACTGCTACAAAGCGGTCATGTGGCTGCGGGAGAACAGGGACATGTTCCAACACCCTGTACACGAGCCTATGATGCTCGAGGTATTAACACTAGCTAGGTATACAGGGTGCTTTGAAATTGCTCGTATTCCTCTCGGGAGAAGAAATTATGACTAATTTAGAATGATTTAACCCCTATCACTTGGGGGTCGAAAATCCGCCATTTTCGAGAAAATCTACTTTGTTTTTATTTTTAGAAAAATCTGAATTTTAGTAATTAAAAATTAATTTAAAAAAAACTTATCACTTATTAGTTTTTTTTTTTAATTTACTGCAAGTTTTAACATACAACATAAAATCTAACAGTAAATTACACAGTTTTTAGCTTTAGAGAGGTTGGTCAATTAGTAAGCTATCAGATCATACAAAATTTCAGGCTGAAAAGTGATAAGTTTTTTTTTAAATTAAATTTAAATTACCAAAATTCGGATTTTTCTAAAAATAAAAACAAAGTAGATTTTCTCGAAAATGGCGGATTTTCGACCCCCAAGTGATAGGGGTTAAATCATTCTAAATTAGTCATAGTTTCTTCTCCCGAGAGGAATACGAGCAATTTCAATTCACCCTGTATATTCCAGTCACAATTGGCAGTGTACGAGTGATGCCTCTGGTGTTGCAAGTGTCCATAGGCAGCGGTGACCGCTTAACATCAGGCGGGCCGTTAGATTGTTTGCCACATATAGTAGTATAAAAAAAAAACAAGCTATAAGTTTTACACATACATACCATCACGCCTGTATTCCCCGAAGAATTAGGCAGAGGTGTACCAATGTACACCCACAGTTCGCCTGTATGTTAAGGTTCCATGTAATAGGGGGCGAGCCTATTGCCATAAACCGGGCACAAATCTAAACTCCAAGCCGCTACTGAGAATATCATAGAAAAACCCAATAACACTTTGCTCGACCTGGGAATCGAACCCAGGACCTCTAGCGTAGCAGTCGAAGAAAATAACTGAAAAAATATGTCATACAAGTAAACGAATATGCATATTCTGCTTTCTTGTGACTTTTAAGTGGTACCTTCTTTATAATATTACCATTCCTTTATGTATTTGGATGACAGGAACTAGATACTTACTAAAAAGTGAAAAATAACTTTAGCTTTGGAAGTCGGTGGTACTACAAATCTATAAACAGAACCAAAGCCGCCGGCTTCCAACATACATACATACGATCACGCCTGTATTCCCCCAAGGGTTAGGCAGAGGTGTACCAATGCACACCCACAGTTCGCCGGTATGTTTAAGTCCCATGTAATAGAAGGCGAGCCTATTGCCACCGACTTCCAAAGCTAAAGAAAAAGTTCTGCAATATAGAGAAGATCCGTTTGTTAATCTTTCACTCTTAAACACCTGAACTTGCGGCATTGCCACATTGACTGTAATACTTACATACGCAACAAGTATCAGATTAAAAATTAAATGTCAAAGTCGATAGTCATGTAGGCACAGTAATTTAATCTAAGAAATGCAGCTAAAATTATAGATTATCACCTTCACAATTGTTGATAAGGGGTATTATTGTAATAAACTAATCAGTAGGAATAATTTGAGGAAATCTGCGCTATCAAGTTCATTTCATTTCAAGTCATTGAACTCTCAAGGATGTCTGACTAGCCGTATACATCGTCATCAGGCCTATGTTTTTTTTGTTGACATATCATCACGCCGGTATTCCCCTTAGGGTCAGGCAGAGGTGTACCAATGTACACCCACAGTTCTCCGGTATATTTAAGTCCCATGTAATAGAGGGCGAGTCTATTGCCATTAACCGGGCACAAATCCAAACTTCGAGCTACTACTGAGAATTCCATAGAAAAATGGCAAGAACACTTTGCTTGACCTGGAAATCGAACCCAGGACCTCCAGCGTAACAGTCGTGCTTAGAACCACTAGGCAGTAAAAAAAAAAGAGGAAGGAGGTGTTCGAGTTTTTGTTTTTTAATGCCGCTTTGGTTTCGTGGTCGCAAACGCGACTGATGAGCGTAGGGTCCTGGGTTCGATTCCCGGTTCGGGCAAAGGTCGTAATGGGATTATCTTGAGAATATTTGAGTAGCACTTCGGATGCTTTAGAAAGCACGCTAAAATCGCTGGTCCCGGTCTATATCCAGCAATGGACGTCCTACTTCTGATATAATGATGATCCAATTATAAACCTGAAATTAAAAACCGGAACCCTTTGACGGGCCTGTTGGTCTAGTGGTTAGCGGCCCTGACTGCTAAGCCGGAGGTCGTGGGTTCGATTCCCACCCAGGACAAACTTTGTGTGATGAGCATGATTGTTTGTTCTGTGTCTGGGTGTGATTTATCTATAATATGTATGTTTTTTATAAATTATATGAGTATGTATATCAGTTGTCTGGTTACCATAACACAAGCTCTGCTTAGCTTGGGATCAGATAGCCGTGTGTAAGTTGTCCCAAGATATTTATTTTATTTATTCTTATAAAACACACTTCTTCTTCACAGATAAGATTTACAGACCCGAAATTCGCGCGCTATTTAGAATCGACAGTGTCCGGCCGCGACTTGGTCGCGTTCACGTTCGAGTCTACCAAGGATATGAACCTATTCCTGTCGAAAGTACGCAATGAGTTGGGATTGAGGAGAGTCAACGCGATATGCAGTCAGGGACACCCGCCTGCGTCGCAGAACATCCAGCAGTTGAGGTAGGAACCTTATTTCCCCCCCATTTCTTTACGGATGAGAGATCATCAACCGACTTCCCTAGGCGGGGCCGGAGGATATTTCTCTATTTCTCCGCTCCGCAGCCTAGCTCCGAATAGGGTCCTTAAGTCGGGGCGAAGTGACCGTGTCGCCGGTGCGTTCGTGTTCCGCGCGCGCCTCAAAGAGATGTCAGCAAACTTGGGAGGGGCCACTGAGGGTCGATGCCTGCCGGGGCTGCGGGTTGTGAGCAAGAGATACCGCGCCCCCGGCACGCAAAGGTCACAAGAAGGAACATGGATGGGTTTTAGTCAGTAAAAGTCTGACATACCTCCGCCGCCTAAGCGGGGGCCATCCTTTTTGGCTTTTCCACCCCAGAACGTAAAATAATAATACACAAAATTAACAACATTTGGCTTTTTTTTAAATACCTCTGGATACTTACTCCTTATAACATCAGCCATTTGCCATTGAAAGTCCCATTATCACAAAATCGGTATAGCCGTTTCGGAGATTAACCGGAACAAACAGACAGACAAAAATTCAATAAAATGTTTATTTTTTGTATAAGCATCTCATAAACTATTCATATTTATTTCGTAAAAAGCTATTATTTGACATTAAAAACAGAAAATTATTTATTTTTGTATCGATCATATCTTCTCCATTAAAAATCTAATAACATTTCAGTTACCTGGGCTTCTACACGTACCTAGTAGACACGATATCGGCGCCGGACGCCATAGTCAGCTACCTGTGCAGACAGTACAACATACACAGGGTACCTATAGGCAATGACCACACCTTCAAGAATAGCAGTAAGGTCCCTGCGAATATCAGCTTCTATTTTACTGGTAAGTAACGTTTATAATTTGACTGGCTTTGGTTGACTGGTAGAGAATGCCTAAGGCATTAAGTCCGCCTTTGTACTTTTTTTGAGCATAAAGTTTAAATAAATATTAGTATTGTGTTATTTATTGTAATATAGTTTGTCATCTTCTTTTTTTATAATTACATTTTGGACACTAGGATTTTCTCCTGTATCGAGTGTGCGTTTACAAATATATTATAATAATATTTATTTGCTTAAAAAATGGTATTTTACAGATCTTAATACAATAAATAGTTCTTCATATTCCGTCTACTATGTTCAGCATGCAAATTTTTGAATATAGCCATCAATTTAAATTAGCGTTTTTAATTACACATGAAATAATTTACAATCAATACAATCATTGCCTTATAGATTTAGTTACTCTTGTTTTTTTATTATTATTAAGGTTTGTTTTTTTATTTCATTTCAAGGCTGTAAATTACCTATTAATTAAAATTACAAAGTGAAAATAAATAACTTAAAGATAAAATTTAATGTGTCTTTTAGAGAACCACAGGTTCGTAGTCCGCGTGTCAGCGTACAGCGGCGAGAAGTCGATCTCCACTATCGAGATCCGTCCCCCCAAGCTATGTGCGAACACTGTGGATGTAGAGGAGATCAGCAACTTCAATAAACAGTAAGTTTCGATTTTATTTCTGTTGAGTTTCGCTATCTAAAGCTGGGTACGCACTTAGCAGTGTAGCACGTAACGTATCAGATACGGTATCAAGTGAGTACCCAGCTTAAGGCCTGTGCACACCACACATCACACTGTGAAGTAAAAAACGCGCTGTCGACGCGCGTTTCAGAAACGCGCGCCAACGGCGCGTTTAAAAAACGTGGTTTGCACAGTCCCTTATATCTATCCCAATCCTACTAATATTACAAATGCGAAAGTTTGTTAGAATGAATAGATGGATGGATGGATGTTTGTTACTCTTTCCCCCTTCAACAGCTGAACGGATCTGGATGAAATTTGGCACTGAGATAGATTGTAGTCTTGAATAACACACAGCATACTTTTTATGCCAGAAAAATGTACGGTTCCCGTGGGATAACCAATGATATTTTAAGCGGACGAAGTCGCGGGCAGAATCTAGTAATATATAAAAAAAAGAATTGTTAATGCTCCGCTCCCGTGGCTCGTAGCGTGATGTTATATGCCTATGTTACTCAGGAATAATGTAGCTATCTATTGGTGAAAAAATTATTAAATTCGATCCAGTAGTTCCGGACCCTATTCGTTTCGTTACAAACAAAAAAAAAACCCTTTTTATTAATAAGCGTGTAACCTATTTTATTTCAGACTATCGATCTTCGAACAGCAAGCGCAGGGACATAAAAACAAAATGCAAGATATTGACAAAAAACTAACGATTTTGGAGAGCAATATGAACGAGCTAAATGTTAAGAGGAAAGCTATTAACGAAGGAGTTGAGAAAGTAAGTACACAACACATACCATCACGCCTGTTTCCCGAAGGGTTAGGCAGAGGTGTCCCAATGTACACCCACAGTATGCCGGTATGTTTAGGCCCCATTTAATAGGGGGCGAGCCTAATGCCATTAATCGGGTACAAGTCCTAACTTAGAGCTGCTACTGAGAATTTCATAGGAAAACTCAATAACATTTTTTGTTCGACTTGGGAATCGAACCCAAGACTTTTAGCGTGGCAGTCGCGCCTAGGACCACTAGGCTAACGAGGCGAGATTGGTAGTTCAGTATCAGTAATAGAACACAATAATTAGTTAGTAAATTGAGATGTCAAAAAAGTGACGTCATAGTTTAGTATTGTCATACAAAATCGCGTTTTGACAGCTCATAAAAAGTATGTCAATTGATTAGTGTTGTCATCTATTCAATTACACCGACATCCATACCCTATTTCTGCGGGTTGTTCGAAAGAGATACCGCGCCTCCGGAACGCAAAGGGCACAAGAAGGAAAATGGATGGGTTTTAGTCAGTAAAAGTCTGACACTAAGCAGTGCGATTCTCTAAGCCTCACTTCGTAATTCGAAAGCTGAATCCGCAGTGAGATTACAAAATGGTATTCTGTTAAACACGACCACGCCGGTGACGTCACCACGGCGAACGAATACTAAACCAATGACAAGTTGGTTCGTTATCGAAGTGAGCGCGATCACTTTAGTGAGACTCGTTTTCGAGTTTGCATTTTAGAGAATCGCACTACAGGGCGGGGGAAGTCATTTGATGATTTCCCAACGGTAAAAAAAAAAACTGCGGGTTGTTCGAAAGAGATACCGCGCCCCCGGAACGCAAAGGGCACATGAAGGAACATAGACGGGTTTTAGTCAGTAAAAGTCTGACACTCCCTCCCGCCCCGCCCAGGGCGGGGGAAGTTATTTGATGATTTCCCGTCTATAAAAAAAAAAAAAAAAACGGTAAAAAAAAACATACCGTACTTAAAGTTCCATTGGATACCATATTCATGTAATCGATTTTATATTCCTATTCATATTAGTTTATTTGCATTCCATAATGTGCCTAAAGATAGGCTTATAGCTAAAGTACAATTATGGACCCTGTTAGGGCACAGCAACATAGTAGGTATTAACTTAAAACTAAAATTTAACAATAAAATTTGAACAATTCTTAATAATTTACATTAAGTTCTAAATTATGTATTAATAGTTATAATTATTGAGATCAGTTTATTTATATAATTTATAAAGATAAGAAATTATTTAAACTTGAGATTATATACCTAATCGTTTTATTTATTACTTTTTCCTATAGGTACGAACAATATCAGCCCAGATTCGCATACAGAGCAAGAAAGTCCAGGATATAGAAACAGAACCGACCTTCGATATTCAACAAGAAAGCGAGAGGACTCAGCAGAAACAAAAGGAGATTGTTCTGAAGCAGTGCAGGTTACACGGCGAGTTAATAGAGATTTTCAGCACACTGTGCTCTGAGGTGATGAATGCTGATATTTGGAAGGTAAGTGGGCACTTAAATCTAAACTAATACAAGCTGTTGATTTGCATCCTCGTCAAATTATAGGAGCTTGTCATAGAAAAAAAGAAGTAATCAAATATAATTACGATACCTGGCCAATATTTAATAAATGCTTGTTTTTTTAGTTGCAACTATCAAAAAACAGTATTCCAGAATACTCCTCTTGCAAAAATCAGCATCGCCCAGTTGCGTATGCGGTAAGCAGAGTTGTCGCGCGGCTATATCAATGCGTGCATAGCGCCTAAACCCTCTGGCGAGATGGCTAGTTCGAATTGGAAAATTACGTCAAAAAATATAAATTTTAAAACAAATTTATTTTATTATTGATTCGTGTTAAGAATCACGAGCATAGTTAACTCCTTGAATTTGATGAGAATGCAAATCAACAGCTTGTATGTATACTAGCAATATTATGAAGAGGAAAGATATTTTTGTTCGTTTGTACCGAATGGGCTCCGAAACTACTGGACCGATTTCAACCATTTTTTTTTACCAATAGCTACATTATTTCTGAGTAAAAAAAAATACCACCACGCCTGTATTCCCCGAAGGGTGAGGCAGAGGTTTACCAATGTACACCCACAGTTCAACGGTATGGATCTCATGTAATAGGGGGCGAGCCTATTGCCATTAACCGGGGACAAATCCTAATTGCGAGCTGCTTCTAAAAATTACTAAAATCCCAATAACACTTTTTGCTTAACCTGGCAATCGAACCCAATCTTCTAGCGTAGTAGTCGCGCTTAGTACAACTAGGCTAACGAGGTGTTGTATTTTAAAACAACATGTAAAATTGTTAATTCTATGTTTATTTTACAGGCGAAATTGGAGTTCTTCAGAAATGGTATTGCTGATCAAGAAAATGAGTTGCGAGATTTGAAGAATGAATTGAGGAATGCTCAGGTAAGGGCACGATACTACGGGGTGTAATCAGATACATCATATAGCCGTTTACTACCCATACTGACCATCAAACTAATAATAATAATAATAAAAATCTTTATTGATACAAAAACCTTTGACATTGCTTAAGACTAGAATACATAACTCGGTTAAAAGGTCATACGAATGAGGTAAACTCTGACCCCTAAACTAGGTGATCCTGTGACTTAAGAGTCAGTGTTCTGCTGTCACTGTACTAGTAAAAACCTTTTATGTTGTGTTCTAACATTACAAAATAGTCATCAACATTGCAGGTTAAAAGTATGTATATTAATGGAAGGTTTAAATGGAATTTAAGCGGTATTTGAAACGACTTGTGTAAAGTGTGAGGGTGTGTATGTTAAAAGAGAATATGTATGTGAGGGTGTGTATGTGATGGAGTGTGAAGTAGTGTATAGCGTATAGAGTTTGATTGTGGGTGTTTGAGGTATTAGATTTTCGTGTTGTATATGCGCTGCTTAAGTGTGCCTTACTGCTGGTGTAGTAGGAGTTCTTCTGTTCGGGCGTAATCTAGTTCCATAAGTAACATTGCGCAAAAAATATTGCTGGGTAGAGAATTTTACTCTCGCAGGATCGGTTTTTTTGGTTGAATGTTTAATAAATAACAGTTTTGTTTATGTAAGGGGGTTTTATATGTCCCAATTTATGTTTTACTGTTAATTATATTTTTTTTTTGCAAAATGATTACAATCTCATTTACAGACATAACATAAAAATGCATACACAACAACAGAAACATTTTCAACAAAAACAGCAACAAAAACAATGCCAACAACAAAAGCATTTCGAACAACAACAGCATCAAAAACATAACCAACAACAGCAACAAAAACACTGCCAACAACACCAATACCAACATCAACATTATTTCTTTTCTTTCTTTCTTTTCTTTCTAACAACACCACCAACAATATAAATTCATCTTCTAAATTACAGGCAACACTAGAGAACATAGAGAATCAACTAACTCGAGCTAAATCAAGCGCTAAAGAGAAGTTAATAGAAGCTAAAAGAAGTTGCAACAACAAATTGCCCCAGGATGCCGACTTCCCTTATAAAGAAGACTTTGATGTACTGCCTTCAGATGTGAACAGGTTGCAAGAACATGTGTATGAGTTGCAGACTAGGGTTGATTTTATGGACCAAGGGGATGAGCAGGTATGTTTATTTATTTAAACTTTATATGCAAAAAAAGTACAAAGGCGGACTTAATGCCTTAGGCATTATCTACCAGTCAACCATAGGTGGTAAAGAGTTAACACAGCAGGTGCAAATTATTGTATGGGGGTAATTAAAATTAAATGTACACAAGTACAAAATAATTTCAATACTCCAAATTTTAAAAGAACAATAACAATGACTAAACAATAGTCTAATTTATATTATTCCTAATACCGAATATAAAACAAATATACAAAAAAAATATAAACATATAAAATAAAACGGTAATTTAAAAAACTAAAATACCCAACTGCTTTTCTGAATATTCATGAACAGGCCCTAAAACAAGAAAGGCGTTGCACGATTGCACTTAACATAAGAATCGCCAGTAGCAGTCGGGACCCATTCTAGAAATGGAGGCTTAGTGAAGTAGTGGAACACAAGTGTAGTAGACAATACTTTAAATCCAAAGTCTTTGAACAGGTTATCAAAGAATACGAAGAACGAGAGAAACAAATAACCAAATTGAAAGCTGAACTCAACAGCTCCAGTGATACAAATAAGATGCTTGATGTCAAGATGGCGAAAATCAGGTAAGATCTCCAAGTTTCCAATTTATCTGATTTAGAAAAAACAACCTTAATGTCTGCATATAGAGTTTAGTTTCGGGGTTTAGGGTCAGTTCACAACGAGACGCGACTCTGCGCGCACCTTTTAACCCTTTCAATGCGGGCAACGCGTATTTTCGTTAAAAATCGCGCATGTGTGTCGCCCCGCACTGAATGAATTAATTGAGCTACTCAAAATATAACTTTATCTTTTCGTGTAAATCCTTACTAATCCTTACTAATATTATTAATGCGAAAGTCTTAACTAGTCTAACTCTGTCTGTCTGTATGTCTCTTCTTCACGCCTAAACCACTGAACCGATTTCAATGAAGTTTGGTACAGATATAGTCTGGGACCCGAGAAAGGACATAGGGTAGTTTTCATCCCGGAAATCCCCCGGGAACGGGAACTATTAGTCCACGCGGACGAAGTCGCGGGCAAAAGCTAGTAAAATTATATTTTGAGTCACTGGATTATAAGGTGCGCGCAGCGTCGCATCGCTGTGTGAACTAACCCTTACGTGAGTCGGGGAAAAAATTGTCTTTAGTCTTTCCCCTTAACTTGTAGTATAAGACTATATGCCAAATTAAATAGTTCTAGGTCAACAGAAAGTACCTTATCCATTTTAATTCCCTTGAGAATGTTGAAATATAGGTTTTTGCGGCATAAACGGTAGTATCTTTATTTTTGCAATTATTTTTTTCGAGGGACTGTAGATCTGATAACTTTAACTTTGTCTTTTAATTTTAACTCGATACCTCCACGCGTTCCCGAGATAACGGATCTTGACAGACAGACAGAGTGATCCTTTGAGTATATTTTCTAATTTATTACTTTTGAGCAGAAATTTCGTATAGAGATTCTGTACCGGATACACCCTTTCGTAACACGCTGTATGATGTTTAAAAGTGCCTTTTAATGTTTATTTTTTTGACAGGTCGAAATGGCTACCTCCTTTGGAGAATTTGCTTCGAGATATCGACAAGAGTTTTGGGAATATGTTTTCGAAATTAGGCTGCGCCGGCGAGATCAAGCTTGATAAAGGCGGAAGCGATGTGAGTACATGTTTTTTTTGTTTACATACGAAAATACGAAGGCATTTGTTTGTTAGTATGATTTACTAATACCGGTCGGTAAGTTTTAGGAATCGGGCTTTAGTGATGTGTCTTATTTATTATTATTTATTAATCAATACATGTTATTGGGTTTTTCTATGAAATTCTCAGTAGCAGCTCGGAGTTTGGATTTGTGCCCGGTTAATGGCAATAGGCTCGCCCCCTATTACATGGGACCTAAATATACCGGCGAACTGTGGGTGTACATTGGTACACCTCTGCCTAACCCTTCGGGGAATACAGGCGTGATGGTATATATTTATGGTATATTAATCAATACAAACTTAAAATGTTATAAATTAGAAAAATAGTCTCCCAAAACCATCTAGACTAGACGGTTTGACTGGGAGATCAGACAAGTTTCAATCTAATACATAAATATTTAAACAGTAATTAATATATGACTATAATAATGAGATAATGCTTTTTAAGCATTTCCTTAAACCTATTTTAACCCAAGTTTTGCTACTGTCTAATAACCTCGGGCAAATTATTAACCCTTTCACCGCCACGGACGGCTATAGCCGCCAAACGAAAACGTGTCAAACACGCCACCGACGTCTATAGCCGTCAAGAAAACGAAATGTTTAAGTACTTATTTTCTACTTAAAAATGTCCTAAATTAAGATTATTGTCTTTCTCTTTCCTATTATTTAAAACTACGTTCATGAAATGTAAAATAGCACAAAGATTTTCACATTTCTTACATTTCACTGGAAAAGACAATAATCAAAAATTGCTAATCGAAATGGTGAATTTGTAGCTTGGCGTAGCAGTGGCGCCGATGTGTTTACGTTCTGGCGGTGAAAGGGTTAAGTAAATAGGGTAGGCGTTTCTTAAGGGACACACCCCGTATATTGAATGTTACAGGATGACTACGACAAATACGGTATATCGATCCTGGTGTGTTTCCGTGCGTCGGAGCAGCTACAGCAGCTGACTCGGCACGCGCAGTCGGGAGGCGAGCGAGCGTTGTCCACGGCACTCTATCTAATGGCACTGCAGAGACTTACTACTGTTCCCTTCAGGTATGTAATTAAACATTTAAAAAGTTACCATCAATTTAGGCTTATATTATAAAGAGGAATTTTTTTTTTTGTTTGTTTGTACGTACAGAATGAGCTTTGAAACTGCTGGACCGATTTTAATATTTTTTTAGGGTTCCGTACCCTTCCCATCGCTAAAAAAAAAGGGTTCCACACCCTGGGTAAAACCTTATTACTAAGACTTCGCTGTCCGTCTGTCGCCAGGCTGTATCTCATGAACCGTGATAGTTAGACAGTTGAAATAAAACAGAATCAAATACATATTGAAGGGGGCTCTCATACAACAGACATTTTTTTTGCAGTTTTTATAGACAATGGTACGGAACCCTTCGTGCACGAGTCCGACTCGCATTTGACCGGTTTTTTCTCGCATTACGTATTACCAACGTATGTTTTATGTGGAAGGACAAGGCGAAAGGATTGTAGCAGGTGGCGTTGGGAAATGGGAAAAAGGCGTGAATTTATGTATAATTATGTGTGTTTTTATTTTAAGATGTGTGGATGAAATAAATCAAGGCATGGATCCTATCAACGAGCGGAAAATGTTCGAGTTGTTGGTCAAGGTGACGACGGAGTGCGACAACGCGCAGTACTTCTTGTTAACTCCTAAGGTAACGTGGTTATATCACTATTTTAGTAGTAAAGCTCTTTGTGAAGAAAATACAGTGAAGTCCATCCACCATAATTAGGGTCAGTTCAACCCGAGACGCAACGTTACGCGCACATTTTAATAGAGCGACTCAGAATATAACTTTATTGACTACACGACAAGATACACATTTCACTGTGAGAATTATTCAGACTATGGTGCACCTTTTGGTGTGAACTGACCCTTATACAAAATCATATAACATCGGGTGGGCGGAAAGCTAGTTTGACATCCAACGATAATAAAAAAAAAATTAATTGGCACAATTGAAATGGAAAAACCCGAAAACAGGTCGTTGTACTCATGATTTTAAACAACTTTTAATGTCCCTCCTGCCGAATTACGCAGCCAGCGTACGCAGGTTATATTATAGTGCACAAGTGTGTGCCCTAACACAGGTTCACTCTCTTTTCTCTCACTTTCACAACAGTCAAAAGACGTGCTTTCCGAAATCAATGTCTGAAAAATGCTTTTAATTTACTTACATTATTTAACACTAGCTTCCGCCAGCAACTTTGTCCACAACAAAGTTAATAATATTATCCCACCGCCCAAACTTTTGCATTTATTATTAATAGTAGGTATATGGTATTAATAGTAGTAAGATTATCGCTGAGACAGGATGGCGAGTAAGTTATGAACGTTTTTGATTATTAAAATTGACCTTTAAATATTTTTTTTCAGCTCTTATCAAACCTGAACTATAATGAAAAAATAATGGTCCACACGATAATGAATGGACAGAAAATAATGAAGAATAGAGAATGGAACATCAACACTTTCCTGGAGAAGGCTCATCTTTATAAAATGTCGTGACATTATAATGACGGTTGATTTTTGTATAATATACGTTTTAAAGCTCATTTACACGGGAACAGTTTCTCGCTTACGAGTCTCGTTGGACGATCATTGCTCTCTAGCTATAAACGAAAAACATCGCCAACGAATATGTCATATTTTAATCGTGATTTTTTTTTTCAAATTAAACGTTTTTTTATACAAAATATTTTGTATTTTTAAACCCGTGTCTTTTAGGACATACGAGTATCGTAATTATGTACTGTTTACACGGGTTAACTGTTTTTATTTTCTTCCGATAATCGCTTTTTCGAGGCGAGAAAATACGTGTAAATGAGCCTTTTTTGTAATAAATAGGTACTTATCATAAGTTACGCAATTTTTTCATTGGATTTTCGTCTTCTCGTATCGGAGAGAATTATATGAGAAAAACTCATACCTTGCAAATGATATTAGCCAGTTGATTAATCAGACCAAGGCCGTAGTAGTAAAGCTCTTTGTTAAGGAGCTCGTCCAGGGAAGTACTACCACCATACCTATTTCTGCCGCAAAGCAGCGTTGCTGTGTTCCGGTTTGAAGGGTGACGGTGTAATTACAGGCACTTGAGATATTTCAACTTTGTCTCTGGGATGGCAACGCATTTGCAAGCCTCTAGTATTGTAGATGTCTACAGGCAGCGGTGACCTCTTAACATCAAGCGGGCCGTCGGCTTGTTTGCCATTCATCGACATAAATAAAAGTGCTTCAGACGGAAAGTCACTAGCATATCACATGTATAATGTAGCTTCTGCCCTCGCCTTCTCTGCATAGCAGGGCCGTACTTGGAATTGGTGGGGCCCCGGGGCTAAAACTACTTAGGGGCCCACCTAATTAATCGGAACTAAGTGCTTTTTGTAATTGAGTAAGCTAAGTTTATCAGTACTGCCAAGAGTGCAGTTATAAAAATAAACTTACATTTTGTAAAATTTGTGTTACTTTCTTTAACAGAGGCTGGGGCCCTTATATTTACGGGGCAACATAATTTAAAGCTAAGAAAATGCGACGTTGTCTTATTTCTCGTAAGCGTTACATTAATAATCGTGAGTTTGTTCAATTATTTTGTATAAAAAAAAGAAAAAAAAATCTTTGAAAGATTAACTGGCATATGAATTATTTTTCAAAGATTTTTTTATGGTCTAACTAGCTTCTGCCCGCGACTTCGTTCGCGTGGCTTTATTCATCCGCCTTAAGTTACGTTTTTGAATACTGCTTCGCTCCCGTAAGTCGTAGCGTGATGTTATATAGCCTATAACCTTCCTCGATAAATGGGCTATCCAACAAAAAAAGAATTTTTCAAATCGGACCGGTAGTTCCTGAGATTAGCGCGAACAAACAAACAAACTCTTCAGCTTTATAATATTAATATAGATAATATAGAAATATAGATTCATACCCTAGAGTTGTGGGATATAAAAAATATAGGTTGTATATACCCGCCCCTGCTACATAGACTTTAGAATTAAGCCAAAATTCTTCAAGTTCCAAAGGAACACAAAAACAGGATAAAAATGATCCTTTGTGTTAAGCTAGATCAAAATCTACACGTGTGCCTTTCAAATAATTCCTTTTAAACGTTTAAGCGTTAAATAGCAATACACATCCGTCCATACTCGCAAACTTCACGTTTATAATAATAGTGTTATGATAATTATTAAATATTCCAAAGTGTTTTCAAAACCATATTAACATATATATTTTTTTAAGTATCGTGACAGACAGACAGACATACATACATACATACAGAGTTATTATATTACAGTAGAATATCGATTATCCGAATTAATTGGGATCGAGACTAGTTCGGATAATCAAAAGTTCGGATAATCGAAATGTGGAATTTTTGGGACAAGATCAAACAAAAACAACACATTTTCACTTAAAAACTTTAGTCTGTTAAACCGTGACATACATTAACGTTCAAATATAAAACATCTAAAAAAGCCAAATGCTTTTCTTATAAACTAGTAATTTTTTTATTGGCGTACAGCTGCAACTCGTTTTCAGCAACGAATTCCCGCCAGTGTTCGGATAATTGAGGGTTCGGAAAAACTAAGTTAGCGTTCGGATAATTGAGGGTTCGGATAATGAAGGTCCTACTGTACTAGCTTTTGCCCGCGACTTCGTCCGCATAAATGTCGGTTATATTTAAAGTTCAATCATGATTCGGTAGACATGTGGCGCCATCTATGTTCATGAGAACGCTATTGTTGTCTTTCTCGGGAACAGTATTTTTTTGGGATGAATGGTACTTACTGTATTTCCGTTTCTGTACACCTGACAGTGTATATACAAATATTTTGGATGATCGGTTCAGTAGTTTAGGCGTGCAAAGGTGACAAACAAACATACTTTCGCATTTATAATGTTAGTTAGGATTAGGACGTATGAGTTATAAGTAAACTGGCTAATCTACTTTCCAATGAAGAAATTGCGTAATTTCTAAATAATATTGTAATTAATATTATTATGTCTTTATTAAACCACCTACGTCTCAGTACAAAGTAGTTTTTTTAGTTATTTTATTTAACAATATACAGGCTGACTTTTTATTCAACTGCCATTTTTCAGAGGGTGAAAATACTAACCTAAACATACCGGCGAACTGTGGGTGTACATTGGTACACCTCTGCCTGACCCTTCGGGAATACAGGCATGATGGTATGTTATGTGAAAGTACTCATGAATACGAACAACGTTTGTTAAAGGACCAACCCAGAAATATGAAAAGAAAAATCAGCTGTTTCATACATTTTGATCGTGTTTTTCATTTTTGTCATTTTTGTAGGGATCAGCTGATTTTTATTTCATACTAGCGAATTGCCTGCGACTTCGTTCGCGTTCACTATTTCATTGGTTTCAATTTTGGTTTCCCGTAACCTTCTTTTTTACATTTAAATACATACAATTTATAAAATAAATGTAGCCTTAATTACTCCTTATAACATTAGCTATCTGTGAGTAAAAGTCCCGTCAAAATCGGTCCAGCCGTTTCAGAGATTAGCTGGAACAAGACGGACAAAATTTTAAAAAAAAATTTTTGTATTTAAGTGCCGTATATACTTTCATATGCATTTAGTGAAAAGCTGTTAATTTGAAAATACAGATAGACACTTCAATTTCACTTATTTGTAGATTACAGAGTTGGGAATATTGTAGGTGAATGAAAAGTTATCCGATACTTATACACATAATTGTACTCATGAAAACAAACAACTTTTACGTTACTTTTTTTAAATGGATCTGTAGTTCCTGAGATTAGCGTGTACAAACAAACAAACACTTCATCTTTATAACAGTAATGTAGAGGTAGGGTTGCCATCCGTTGGGAATTGGGTAGTTGACACCACTAACCAATGATTTCAAGACACAACTTCTCTAAAAAAGCACTTGATTTTACCCATGAAAACCGATTAATTTTCAATTTATTTTAAAATTGGATTTTTACTTACTTTAAAATCAATAAATAGTTAGTCAATTGAGTAGGCCACGTAGTGACGTCACAGCGTGCTATTGCTATACAAAATGTACCGGAGAATCGCGTTTTGACGGTTTATAAAAAGTATGTCAACTTAAATGGTGGTGGATACTACCCAATCGGGAAGTCTTTTCGAAAATATCCGGATGAAACCTGGACACTATGTGTCTCGGGAATCCCGATTTGCATATATCCCGAATAAGCATTTAATTAAGATTATAAAAACATGATGTTTTCATTTTTATTTTAAAAGTATTGGAGTCCTCAAGCAGGATACCTAAATCCTGTAGATTAATTTAAATGTTTTTTTCTTTATCTGTGTAATGTTTTTACATGATAATTGTTTCATTTTAATGTTATAATTGTATAAAAACCCAGTTAATTTGTATTGTCCTTTTATACATGCAATGTATAATTGATAATAAACGTGATATCAATCTATTTTGACTATTTTTAGTTGTAAACTGTTTCATTATGCAAGTAGCTCTAAACTTTAGGCTAAGGTTAAACTAGCCAGTTATTGTATTTTGAAGTCTATTCCGAAAGCAGTAAAGCTGTTTTCAAGAGACATTTTCAGAATTATGGTAAAATTGCTAAAAGGCAGATGAAATAAAAGAAATATTGTCGTCATCATTACCAATCTATCAAAAAATATAAGATGTCCGTCGTACGACGTATGGACGTCCTGCGGCTGATACGATGATGATGACGACACCTTCCCCCCTAGCCAAGTCGCAAACGATAATCGTTAACGCTCGCTAGGTACCAATAGATTTTCAACTTAATACCCAAGAGCCTTAAGTTGAAAATCTATTAAAGATTTCTAAGCGTTAGAACGAACGAAAACGCTATGCAATCTTCATTAGATCTTCAACTTAAAACCAAGCACATAAAGTTGAGTTTGCGTTTATCGTTTGTGACTTGGCTAGGGGAGCTTGTATACATTTCTTCGTTCGTTTGTAAATAATGACCACTATCATTTTACAAACTTAGACCCATTTTCACCAAAATCACTAAATACATTTAGTGCCTAATCGTATTTAGAACATCATTGCATCCCTGTCACATTGTTAGAAGTTGACAGAGACAGAATGATAATTGAAACACATTTACCGCTTAATATACAAGGCGTTGATTTGCATCCACGTCAAATTCAAGGAGTTAACTATGCTCGTGATTCTTAGCACGAATCAACAATAAAATAAATTGTTTTTTTTTTTTGACGTGATTTTGAAATTCGAGCTAGCCATCTCGCCAGAGGGTTTAGGCGCTATGTACACATTGATATAGCTGCGCGACAACTCTGCCTACCGCATACGCAACTGGGCGATTCTGAATTTTGCAAGAGGAGTATTCTGGAATACTGTTATTTGATAGTTGCAACTATAAAAACAAGTATGTATTAGATATTGGCCAGGTATCATAATTATATTTGATTACTTCTATTTTTTTATGACAAGCTCCTAAAATTTGACGAGGATGCAAGTCAACAGCTTTTATTTAGTGATTTTGGTGAAATAGGCCTTAATATCCAGTTATCGTAAAAATGCCTTAACAGCTTAATAACAGAAAATATTTTTTAATTCCAGTTTAATAACAGAAAAAAGAAATAATCAATCTTAATGATTTTTTTAAATAATCCTTAATTTTTCAACTTTAGGGAGCGTTCAAGTATTACGTAACGCAATTTTTGAAGATTTTTGACCCCCCTCCTCCCCTTGTAACGCACCGTAACGTTTTTCTGTACTCCCCCTCCCATTCTCTAAACGTTACGTAACACTCAAATGACCATTTTTACCCTAAAGTCGCAAAAAAGTATGTTACAGATTTTATCCTTGGTATAGTTTTAATTGCCTTTACGGTAATAATACTAAATAAAAAAGAGATTTTTAATCCGCAACACCTGCGTATTTTGTTTATTTTTTATAAATTTTTGGCTTTACACACAATTGTTTTCATACTTCATTCTCCTAAAAAAAAAACAATGTTACGTAACGTGTTGTAAGAAAGACCCCCTCCGCCCCTGTAACGCATCGTAACGTTTTATGAGACCCCCCTCCCCCCAAATTGCGTTACGTATTACTTGAACGCTCCCTTATATAAAAAAGTGTCTTAAAATACGATTTTAATCCAATCACAAATGATTTAAAATACAGGAATTTAAAATAATACTCTGTTTTTATGGATTACGCTTTTAATTCTGTTTCCAAACATAACATGTCTGTATAATAAAAATAATTATCATTAATGTTATTGTAATAATAAAAGTATTTTTTCATTAAAAGGCAGTTTATATTAAGCACCTTTTGTTAATATTGTTAGGCAGTTAGAATACAAAATAATAATTAAATCACAACCTAATATAATTTCAATGTCATGTAAAATTAATGAAATACAAAAAAAAACTAATTGTTGTAAATTACATAATACAATTTGGGAATGCATAAAAAAAAGGCGAGGTGAAAAGGGACAAAACTATTAGGGTCAATTCATATCGTTCAGGGGCAAAATGTCCAATTCTCAAAATGTCCAACGGTGACAAAATGTCCAATTACCCAAAATGTCCAATTCTCGAAATGTCCAACTCCCAAAATGTCCAATCTTTGAGAATGAAGCAAATTTGTTCAATAACTCATCAAAACGCTTTTTTAATACTTATGACAAATAATTAATACAAAATACTGAAAGAATCTAAATATGTTTTATTTATAAATAACAAATTAAGACCAGAGAAGACCACAACATACCCGAAATCATTATTTTTGTTATCAATTCTTTCAGTATTTTGACCATTGGACATTTTGACCATTGGACATTTTGACACCGTCAGACATTTTGAGAATTGGACATTTTGCCCCTGAACGATTCATATTAGTGCAGAGTCGAAGCGTTAATCTGAAACTTAACATAGCAAAGTCACCCTTATCTCCACAACGGTAAGCACATATTTCTATCTCATAAAACGAAGATGGCCGAATTCGCGCTCTTTCGACGGAATTTGTGCGTCTGACCGCTTCGCTTTAGATTAAAGCAACTTCGCTTTCATTCTAAAGATGTTGACGTTTCGATGTTCGAGTGCACTATGAATTGACCCTAACTGGGTAGTTGACACCATTTAAAAAAAAAAAAAACAAGTCACAACTTCTTTAAAAAAAGAACACTTTATTTTAGATCTAAAAACTCGAATGGTTTTCATTTAACATAAGTGAGTTCACTGTTTACTATCACGATACAGAATCTACACGGGATTGGTGATGTCAAGTGCCATTTTCAGTAAAAACATTCGTTTTTTTTTTTCGGAACAAACCTTTATCCGCCACGCCGAAAAAGCCAAAACGTGCCCTCAGCGCCAAGCTACGAATTCATCCTTTAACCCTTTAAGCGCCGACACCGTAATATTACGGGCTCTGAAAACAGTGCCCGAATCGCCACACACGTATATTTACGTTATTTTATTGAAAAGTTCTCAGTGCACAATGACAGTTAGATTATTAATTAAGTAAATAAAACACTGATTTTATTTCCGGCTTTTAATTTTCTGAATAAATAAAGAACTAAATGCATTGATATTAAGTATTCCCAAAACTGTTCCAACTTATACCTAAACTGTCGTGGCGTTGGAGGTAAGTCAAAGGTATCAAATCTTGGCGGTAAAAGGGTTAATACCTACAAAATAGTAGTGAGTTCGGAATTATATCGATGTTGTTTTACGAGTTTTGTTTATGTATAAAAGTCTGTCATGGGATCGTGACCGTGGCATGCTGGGCACATTTTGGTTTGTCATCTATACGTGACCGTGGTGATCAAAAGGTTTAAATCCCTAGTTTCGTCCCGACTCACCCCTGCAACGCTGTTCACCCCATCTTACGGTAGTTGCCGACATGGCTCAAAGAATTATGCAAGATTTTTATTCTACTTTCAGTTATGTCTAGAACTTGTAGGCAATTAAACAATATGGAAGGACAATAACCTGATGGAAAGTACGCTGCGCATTATCGGTCGCGTAATGCCAGGACACTAAATAATGTTTTATCTGTGCAAACTTCAAGCATAATTTCGGACTATTGTTCGTTTTTCCAGTTCGTTCTTTTTCATCCGCTACAAATATTTTGACTTTATACACCATCACGCCTGTATTCCCCGAAGGGTTAGGCAGAGGTGTACCAATGTAAACCCACAGTTCGCCGGTATATTTAGGTCCCATGTAATAGGGGGCGAGCCTATTGCCATTACCCGGGCACAAATCCAAACTCCGAGCTGCTACTGAGAATTTCATAGAAAAACCCAATAACACTTTTTGCTCGACCTGGGAATCGAACCCGGGACCCCTTGCACAGCATTTTGACTTAAGTATTTGTAAAAACGCGTTTGTTCGATGTACCTCCATTTTATTTTACACTGCCTACAAGTTCTAGATTATCTATTACAAACAAACCTCGAGGCCAATACTGACATTCTCCCCGAATGGCGACCACGAATCGGAACAAGCACTCGACGTATCACTTGAGTGGAGACCTGATAAGTCGCGGGATATTACTAGCAATAGTGTTTTAATCTCAGACACTGATTTCACGGGCTTCATACGCCAAACTATCGGAGGGGCCACTCAGGGCCCAAGCCTGCCGGGGCTGCGGGTTGTTCGAAAGAGATACCGCGCCCCAGAACGCAAAGGGCACAAGAAGGAACATGGATGGGTTTTAGTCAGCAAAAGTCTGACACTCCCTCCTGCCCCGCCCAGGACCGAGGAGTAGTTATAAGTTTTTTTTTTCAAAAATGTTCATTCGCGAAATCACTTCTGAATCCGCGGTGATATTTTAGTTTCGTATTCTTAAAACAACTGAGTTCGACACACTAGCGCCATCACGTGATGACGTACTCGTAAGTGAGAAGTATATCGAGTGAGTATTTTGACGTTTTTCAATAGGATTTGACATTCTGCGAAGCAAGCGTGGCTATCGAGATGAATTTTGAAGTAATTTAGGTATTTCAGAATAGCATAGCTGTTTTGAAATGTAAGAAAAACCAGCTTAACGTTAAAAATATTAAACTATAATAAGATGAAAGTGTACAAAACAGCTGATTATAAAGTGAAAATTTGTTTAGCAGCCTTGAGCGATTTTTGATAGAAGAAAAACTTATGGCTTCGTTTCATCGACATGCTTTTGTAACAACTTTGACAACTTTCGGTAGTCCCCATGCCTTTTTTTAACCTCCGACTCAAAAAGAGGGTTGTTATAAGTTTGTCTGTCTGTGGCACCGTAGCTCTTAAACGGGTGAACCGATTTGGTTGCGGTTTTTTTTAACTGAAAGCAGGTTTCCTAGCGGTGGTTCTTCGATATGTTTTATCAAAATCGGTTCAGCCGTTTCAAGGTTATCAGCTCTTTTATTAGCTGCGGTAGGGATGTTAATTCTTCTGTCGGGGGCTCCTTCAATTTTTAATAATTGTGTACCTTGTTCTAATTTCAAGGTATGTATACACGCTTACTTTTACATCGTGGAGCCGAAAGCCATAAGCACTAACATAGTAATATAAACTATTGGCATTATTATTTAAAAAAAAATAAAACGATTAATTTGTGAAATAGTGAGAACTCGAAGTATAGCTTCCTTGCAGTCAATTCATATTTGTGTGTAAACCTATCGCCTACACATGCGAACTGTAGCCTTTTAATAAACCATTCATCGATCAGACGGAAGCGCTACTAACATTTAACTCAAAATTCAAAAAGATTGAGTCAAATTTTCAAGGTATTAGAGACGTCTTAAAAAAAATAACAACGCCAATAGTACCTATTACTCGACTGGAGTTTCTGTGTTTCGGCTCCAGAACGATGTAAAAGTGACCCGCAGGCTTATTAAGTATGAAATAGCAATCAGCAAAAATTGCGCAACTATCGCGCAGTCATCGCGCGATCAATCGCTAAACGTCAAAAAAAGACGTATTATGTAAAAATCGTTTGCTTGTCGTCCGTTGTTGTTTCAATGCACTTATCGCTACGATACTAGCCCCAAAAACAACTTAGTAGCCACCACTGGAACTAATTTACTAATATCAACAATCATAACCCTCCTTTTTGCTTCGCCGTAGTCGGGTAAAAATACGTAATATAAATACGAAATAATCGTTAGTCAATACAAGACAATGCACAATTTAGTTCATTGATTGTTCCATAGAGGCAGCACTATCGCTAGTTTGCTATGGTGTGGTTATTGCTGATACATTATATGAATTTGCAATTTAAGAGCAATAATTGCGCCATTTTTGCTATCGCTTGGCTTCTGCAAGATACGTAATAAGCCTGCGTGTATATCAATAGCCGATATGACAAATCTAGCAGTTCTAACCAATTAAAATCTAAATCTACTATCAATAATCCAACTGCACACCTTTTCCTGTCCACTGCTCGTCTAACTTGACATCGCATTCTAGATCTCTCAGAGCAGACTTGATATCAAATCCGAAGTCCTCAGCGAATTTGTCGTAAGCGCTGTATAGCATACTCTCGACTCCTAACTCGTGAAACTTGACGTTTTGATCGCGACACCTCGCCACCATGTTGCGTATTGCCCAGCACGCGTTTTTCTGGAAAATTTTAATAAAAATTTAGGATCTCCAACTAGGTTAATGGACATTATTGACGGGCCTGTTGGTCTAGTGGTTAGTGGCCCTGACTGCTAAGCCGGAGGTCGTGGGTTCGATTCCCACCCAGGACAAACTTTGTGTGATGAGCATGATTGTTTGTTCTGTGTCTGGGTGTGATTTATCAATAATATGTATGTATTTATAAAATTATATAAGTATGTATATCAGTTGTCTGGTTACCATAACACAAGCTCTGCTTAGCTTGGGATCAGATAGCCGTGTGTGAGTTGTCCCAAGATATTTATTTATTTATTTTATTATTTATTATTGCATGGATAAGACTTTTTCTTTTATACCCATATTCGCAAACGAATAAGTGATTATCATTAGTGATTATTAAATCACTGTTGCACCGTCTCACATGGGATGGCTCAGCATTAGTGTTTTAATTTTATTTTTACTTTTTTTTTTTTTAATTGCCTAAATGTTTTTTTTTTTTAAATTTACTAACATAGTATTAAGTTGTTTTTACTAACATTTGTGAGTCTTTGTTACTTGAATAAAGAGTTTTTTCTATTCTATTCTATTAGAACAAATCATGACATATACAAACAATAGTTAACAAAAGGTAATACGTAGGTGTACTTCTTCGCTTATAGGAGACCACAAATTGATATGCTGATTGCAGGGCAAAGAACTCTTCTCATACAGAGTAGGCACGATAATTGACAACATAGTTAAATGGTGCCGGTGTAATTACAAGCATTTGTGGCATTTGTGATTTGTGACCACTTAAAATCAGGTGGGCCGTCGTCGGCTTGTTTGCCGTTAAATGATATATAAAAAGTAGGACAATGGTGTCGATTCTGTTATGCACAAGCTAAATTTAATTTAGACTATTTCCATCTTTTTCTTTCCAATCAAACAAGAAAGGGACGGACGTGAATTAGACTTGTCAATTTTAGTTGATCTAAAACCTCTATACAATTATAGTTGGCATGTCAGAACGCGTCGATTAAAAACACGGAAAAGTTCAAGGCAAAACTAATTTGACATCTCTAACTTAGTTCTAAGGTATTACCGTCCTTTTCTTTCGCTGTATGTTAGTAAGAGATGTCAATTCTGTAAATTTAGTTTGTGAACAAGGGAATCGGCACCGATGTCAGGCTAGTATTATTTAGATATTTTTAAATTCTCACCTGTACGTTTGCATCATTAGGATGCACCTTCATGCACTCTATGATCGCCTCTGGAGCTCCGTTGTCTATGAACTGTTGTCCGTGTGACGGTTCGCGGAGGGAGAGGGCCGCTATAGCCTTCAGGGTTAGAGCAGTTGCTGCTGCGTTACTCTAAAAGAAGTTAAATGTACTGTTATACACTGATCAGCATAATGCAGCCTAGCCACGTACGCAGGAGATATTATAGTGCACAAGTGTGTGCGCAAACACAGATGCACACCCTCTTCCCTAACTCTCATAACCGGTTGGAATGGAAATTCGACACGACCGGGAAGAGAACAGGCGCAGGACCAGCGGCTTTACGTGCTTTCCGAAGCACGGTGGTGTCACACCACCAACTTCCAAACTTCGGGCTGCTACCGAGAATTTCCCAATGGAAAAACCCAATAACACTTTGCCCGACCTTTTTGGGAATCGAACCCAGGACCCCTCGCTTAGCAGTCTCGCTTACGACCACGAGACCAACGGGGCAGTCGCCCCCTATTACATAGGACCTAAACATACCGGTGACCTGTGGGTAAACAATGAACCATCTGCCTAACCCTTCGGGGAATACAGGCGTGATGGTATGTGTGTTAATTTTTAAATACAAAATACACACTTTTGCGAGAAGTACAGAACAGTTAAACTCACCGAATGCCTTGACAGAATGGATACTACGATGGGCACAATACCGCTTTTGACTAGATCCCTTTTAACATCGTCATTTCCCGCCAATGCTGTGACCCTGTAACAATAAGGTTTATAATGGCGTAAATACACATGAACAAAAAAGAAATGTACTTTCTTAAGAAAAAAAAACTGTTTATTTTTGAGAAAGTGACGCACATAATATACAAACAATTAAGACTCGTGCAGACCGGATGCGTATGCGTAGACGTGCACGTACCACTGAGTTGTAATGTATGGAACTGTATGAGACAGGACATACAGCTTGCGTAACGTAGATGTGCCGGATGTGCGTGTCGACGTACAGTTCCATACATTACAAATGCTGGAGTCTTTATGTTTACAAAAAAAATATGCTGTTCCATTCAAAAATGCAACCTACATGGTTAAAATCTGTGGAATAGCTGTTTTTTTTTCAAACTTACGATACTGGTATCTAAGGAAGTGTCATACATCCTTAGTAAAAGCTGTTATTACAACGTCCCTCTATCCGTTATTTGACGGTACAACTAGTCCGCCTTTGTACCGTGTATTTTCTACATTATGTGCATAAAGTTTAACCTTTTGAACGCCAGAGCGTAAACACATCGGCGCCACTGCTACGCCAAGCTACAAATTCAGCATTTCGATTAGCAATTTTTGATTATTGTTTTTTTCTAGTGAAATGTAAGAAATGAATATATCTTTGTGCTATTTTACAATATTTCATTAATGTAGTTTTAAATAATAGGAAAGAGAAACACAAAAAACTTAATTTAGCACATTTTTAAGTAGAAAATAAGTACTTAAAATTTTCGTTTTCTTGACGTCTATAGACGTCGGTGGCGTGTTTGGCACGATTTCGTTAGACGTCTATAAACGTCCGTGGCGTTCAAAAGGTTAATAAATAAAAATGAATAAATGTATTCACTTTGACACTTGTATGGAATAGCAGTTTTTTTTCTCCCAACCTGAATTGTCTCACTGTTGGCCAAAAGTCTCTCCATTGCCTGTCAGTCATCCCTATGCCGTATGCGTTGCCTTCTCTGGCCAATCTCCAATAAATGTCTCAAAATCATCACGCCAGCATTTCCTAGGCCCGTTTTTAAAAACTGCCGAAAAATTTAATCAAATCCATGGTAATATCAGATGTTCTTTCCACCCCTTAAAAGGAAGACACGGGCGTGTCAATAAATCACAAAATCCCTCTGGCATGTCAAGAAAAAGTAGGACATCTCCATAGCAACTGAAATTTGTTTACTCGATAACCTTACAGTATCAATATCGTCATTCTAGTTTTGTTCCTGTTTGAACGACAGGAACTACGTAATAATGAAAATAGGTGTGGTCGTAGAAAAATATTAGACAAATTGGTAGCGAGGACGACCGACCAGTTTGCGTGTTAAGTGGGTATTATACTGTACTTATGGTAGGCGAAAAAGTGGCAATATTAAAAACAGTGAACCTAATTAATGATCTTGTTTAATTAAATTAAAATTTCGCTGTTATTTGACGTAAACTCGCAATGACTTATTTCAAAGATCTTCATCTTCGATATAAGTCATTGTGCTTGTGAATCAATCTATATAAATAAAAATAAATGGCTAAATGTGTTGCTATGCGTTAAATTGGTGAACGGCTCGAGAAATACGGCTATTTTTTTGTAAATTTCCCTCAAGAACTAGAAAGGTTCATATAAAGAGAAAAATTTGAAAAGTTGGAAAAATTTCAAAATCGATAAAAACTGCATGTGTTTATGAAGCATGAAGCGTTTTATGAAGCATTTTTTTAATGAATTTAAGTATTTATGCATGATAATGTCTGTCGGGTCAAAGAGTATTTAATATAATTTATCTCCAAGAGAAAACACGAAGACGGCAAGACGTATTTGGACAAAAGACGTAACCCACAAAACAAAAGACCAATCTTCAACAAAAAAGATATTTCACAAATCCATTTCATCATCAAACAGCATTGAACAGACGCAAAAATGACAACAGCAGAGAAAGGCGACTACCTATCATTCGGCAACAGAAACCACGCCTTATCAACTATCAAAACTTGGCACGAGCACAACGAAAGAATCCTAAAAGGTGACATTATCAAAACCACAGACAACAATACGGCCATAACCAAAAACAGCATCATAAAGGTCAACCAAACTTCTTGCGAAGATTACAGCGACAGTACCGACCAACTAAAACACAGAGCAAGACATATAAACTACTGGAAGGCCGAACTAGAAAGGGCAATAAGAGACATGGACGCAGAAATAAACGTCCTAGAATCTCTAAGACAACAGCTCAAAAATGCCCAAGATACTTTGCGAATTCCAGAGTACATTACTGAAGAATGCTTAGATTTGAGACGGAATAGAATGCAGTCAGATTTAGTCTACGATGAACCACAAGAGGACTTATTCACGGAGTCGGCTTTGATTGAAAATGTAAAGAAGCTTCATAGAGACATGTTGAGGGATATAGAATATCAACTGGATATGAATGTTGCGTCGAAAAATTGGTTGGAAAGGGATTGGAGTGATAAGTATTTGGCTTTTAAGTATGAGAGTGAGAATGCGGATTTGGAGACGAAAGCGCTTAATGTGAGGGATTCTGCGGGAGCTACGAGACTTTCTGAAGGTAGGTAGTATATAGTATATAGGATTTTTGTTAATTATGCAGAATTTACAAATACCATTATTTTAATAAGGTTCTTAAATAACTTAAATTTTTAACCGTTTTTAAAAAAGTAGGAGGTTGTCAATTCGTTTGTTTCTTTTTTATGTTTGTTACTTTAGAGTTCTGACGTTTATTTGGAAAAAATATTTGAAAGACTACAATTACATATGTACTTTCAGATTGGTCCCATAAAAAAAACACTAAAATCGTTTTAGTAGTTTTTTGTAGGTATTTTAGGATTCTGTACCAAAAGGTGCCACATTCACAAGACAGCTATCTATTTATGTGTAAGTTCAAAAACTATTTTATTGACCTAACCATTCCCTTCCAGGCCAATCAAACGTCCCATCATGGGAACAACACACAATCAACGCCCTAAACGAATTCAAGAGCGCAATCGACAAATCGAAGACCTTACGCGCAAAAGTCGACGCCATCCTGATAAACACATCCCGTGACCTCCGATCCCAAGACATAAAGGTCAACAAATCACTCAGCGAACGCATCGCTAGAACCGAACAAGTGAAGACTGAGTTAGAAAACCAACTTAAGTTGACCCTTGAAAAAATAGTCGAGACGGAGAACATTCTAGAGATGCTGCATGAGGAAATGTTAAAGGTATCCCAGCGAATACAAGTCGCTCAAACAAGATTGAACACTAAGAACTGTAGGCCTAACGTCGAGAATTGCAGGGAAGGGTCTTTGATTGCGTTGATTGAAGAAGTTAGGGATTTGAATGATAGTATGAGTTTGTTGCAGAAAAGGTCTTTGGAAACGGAGAAATTGAGGGCGGAGTTGATACATGAGAGGTCTTTGTTGGAGAATGAGATCATTGTGAAGAAGAAGACTTTGTTCCTTGATAATGATAGGTGCTTGTTTTTGAGGTCGCATTATCAGTCCGCTGAGAAGATGTGTGGGTTTTAATGGAGTCTAGTAGACTATAGTTCGATCTGTTAAGACAGCCGTTTAAATTCATAAAATAAGTCTATTTCGCTGAACTGCTCTGATTTATTGCTGCTATTATTTCGAGATTTAAGTATATTAATGTTTAATATGATAATAAAATAATACATAATATCATCATGATGGAATTTGCAGTTTAAAAACTATAACTTTAAACCCTGCTATAAATGTTTTTATTTTATAATAGTCTTGGAATATTGTATGATGTAGTCACAGAACAGAGCCGTCACTGAGTAGTCACAGAATAGTCAAAGAATAAAGTAGTCATAGATTAGTGTAGTCACAACACAGTAGTCCTAAATAACACCTATTTAGGACTACTGTGTGGGCACTACAGTCACAAAACAGAATAGTCATAGATTAAAGTAGTCACCAAACAGAGTAGTCTGGATTAGAGTAGTCATGGATCAGAGTAGTCATAAATTAAATTAATCAAAGAGTAGTCATAGATTAAATTAGTCAAAGAGTAGTCATAGAATAAAGTAGTCAATCAGTAGTCATAGATTAGAGTAGTCAAACAGTAGTCATAGATTAGAGTAGTCAAAGAGTAGTCATAGAGTAGTTTTATAATAGAGCAGTCACAGAGTAGTCAATAAACAACAACAACTCACAGCTTATCAGCCTGCTGCACGACACCGACGTTATCATAGTTATCAGCGAGCACAGTGAACAGCGAGTCGACGCCGCAGTCCGCCACCATCTTGCACAACTCGTTGCGTACCAACAGGCTGGCTATCGTCAGCATCAGCTCCGATACTAGTGGAGGTTTTGTGTTTTGTCACAGAGCAGAGTAGTCACAAAACAGAGCAGTCAAAGAGTAATCATCAAACGAAGTAGTCACCAGAGTAGTCATAGATTAGAGAAGTCACAAAATAGAAAAGTCACAGATTAGAGTAGTCAAAGATTAGTCACCAAACAAAGTAGTCATAAATTAAATTAGTCAAAGAGTAGTCATAGATTAAATTAGTCAAAGAGTAGTCATAGATTAAATTAGTCAAAGAGTAGTCATAGATTAAAGTAGTCAAACAGTAGTCATAGAGTAGTTTTGTAATAGAGCAGTCACAGAGTAGTCAATAAACAACAACTCACAGCTTATCAGCCTGCTGCACGACACCGACGTTGTCATAGTTATCAGCGAGCACAGTGAACAGCGAGTCGACGCCGCAGTCCGCCACCATCTTGCACAACTCGTTGCGTACCAACAGGCTGGCTATCGTCAGCATCAGCTCCGATACTAGCGGAGGTTTTGTGTTTTCTGATGATGAGAATAATGTGGGGTTTGTATTTTGGGCTTCGTTGTAATAAATTAATGGGTGTGTTTTGTTTGTTTTATTTAAATAAATAAAAATTTGGTTGACTGCCTCGGTAGCCCAGTGGTCTAAAGCGCGACTGCTGCGCCAGAGGTGTTGAATTCGATTCCCATGTCGAGCAGTGTTATTGGGTTTTTCAAAAAAAATCTCAGTAGCATCACGGAGTTTGGATTTGTGCCCGGTTGATGGCAATACACACGCCTCGAGCCAAAGGTGCGGAGCAGTAACCAAAGCCATAACTTAACACGGGTGAAAATATCAACGCAAACGAAATCGCGGGCATAAGCTAGTGTTCTAATAACAGAATTAAATATTTATTTAATTAATAAAGATATTACCTTTCAACAAATTAGTCAACGGCTCCAACATTTGAGCTCCCAACTCCTTGGCATGATCGTGAGCTCTACCAAACTCTACCCGGACATCATCGTCCAACGTCATCTTTCTAATCACTTGTAGAGTTTCACTTAGTAGCTGAAACAGAAGACATAATAGACCTTAATATTACGACGTTGAAGTTGAAATTTCAAATGGGTGCTGTTAAGACCGGTTCTTAAAGGGGGCTATTTGGTGACGAGACATAATATACCGTAAAAATATGGTATTATAGTTGAAATTTTAAATGGGTACTGGTACTACGGGGTTCTGAAAGGGGCTATTTGGTGATGAGACATAATATACCGTAATATTACGACTTTATGGTTGAAATTTCAAATGGGTACTGTTACTATGGGTTCTTGCAGGGGGGCCTTATGGTGATAAGACAATATAGTGCAACAATATGGTATTAAAGTTGACATTTCAAACATGTACTGACAAGACATTAGGTAGCATTTGTTTTCATCATCATTTTAAAGTCAACTATAACGAAATAGTGTTAAGGTTTATTATCATTTGTCATCTAACATGATATAATAATAATTCCTAATATATTTTATAATAATATTCGTCCGCGCGACTGTTTTTTATTGCGCCTAAAAGTAGCCTATGTTCTTACTTGGAGTTCAAACTTAATCTGTCTACTTTTCATCATAATTAGTGCAGTTCTTTAGACGTTAAAGCGTAACAAACAAACGGATAGACATAATTTGCGTATTAATATAATATTAGTATGCATAGTATGATAACACTACTCACTTTAACATTTCCAGTGACTTTTAACAAAAGTTTCAAATTTTCAGAGATATTCTTTGCAAAGAATTTCTGTCGATTCATCTCGTGTTTGACGCAGCATGCTGTACTCCATCTCAGTGTTGCTATTAATATATCTTCGTTTTCTACGTTATCTAGAATACTGAAAGAAACAGCCGAATAAACCAACTACAAGCATTTTTAATAAACTATGGTAAAAAAAAACTCTGGAACAGTAAGTTTATGTTTTTTTTTTCAGATGGCAAAATCATCAAATGACTTCTCCCTCCTCTATTGTCAGACTTTTACTGACTAAAACCCATCCATATTCCTTCTTGTGTCCTTTGAGGTCCGGTGGTGCGGTAACTCTTTCGAACTACCCGCAGCCCCGGCAGGCATCTGCCCTTAGTGGCCCCTCCGATTTCCTGACATCTCTTTGACGCGCGCTTGGAATACGAACGCGCCGTCTACACGGCCTGTCGTTAGCGTTACACAATGTACGGACGGTGTGCTACCCATTGCTCACCGTCCACAGGCTCGCGTCTATAGTGGCCGGAATCTACTATATTTATTGTTAGGTTTAACCCATAGTTGAATCCCCTAGCTACTTACTTTTTAATCAGATCCACAGCCTTATTATCTAGCAAATCAGGCTGCATTTCCATCAAAGCTGTCATAGTATTCAGTACACTTATTATAAATTTCACATCTTTTTCACTGAGCTCTTGGCAAAGCTTACTGTATTTGGAATATAGAAGGTCTAAGAGAATTTTGTATGCACCCTCCTTGCCTGCTCGTACTCTGCGGGCAATGTCTTTCTGGCATTCTGACTGAAATATAAAATATACTTATTAAATTCGCTTTTGACTGCAACTTCATCCGAATAGGTAATTGTTGGTTACTGCAGCAGATGATGACACGGATTAAAAATTTGTAGTCTATGTCTTTATCCAGATTTCTAAGCTCCTCTCTGTCAAATTTTATTACAATTGGTTCAGTGGTTTTGCCATAATGCAATAACAATCAATGCATTTTGTGTTGATTGACTCATTTTAAAATTTTGCCTGACCAATATTATTGAGTTTTAAATAAATGTAATGATGACATAATTTAGTCAGTGGATTAAAAATCAATATTTAATGTTTAGAAATGAGACTTATCAGTATATTAATATAAATATGGTTTTAATCAGCATTAATTTGCAGGACTCTGCATATTTCACAGGGGCATATAGCACGGTTAACAGATGCATACCACCGAGGATACAATCGTCCCAGACTAGTTTACTTGTGTAACACCTGCTTAATATAATAGATGTTAAACACTTTTCTCTTAGTAAAATACCTTCAAAGTATCCAATTCTTTCAGCACAGCATCTACATCATATTTTTCCTCGGCACACAGAGTTTTAAGTTTTGATACAGTGTCCACTACCAAATGATTGTCTCCAGATTCTAGAGCCAAATCTTTTATTATGTTTGATAAGTCGACTCCCTGAAAACAAATTTGTTTTTAGTTTTATAAAATATATAAATGTTGCTCTAGGAATTTCTCCTGCGTTGTGGGTGCGTTTACAAACATATAAACTCATATATACAAACAGCCAGGTACGGAATGGCTACCCGTATACCATGCAGATATTTGTTTTCTATGGGAATCGAACCTGACATACTCAACTTAGCAGTCAATCATTCAGCCATGATTAACATAATGCTTATCCATACATTATTTTGATGAGGGAATATAAAACTAAAAGAAAATTTTTGAACACATATGTTAGTTTTTGTCCAGCTATGGAATATAATACAGACTAATGTGTTATTAACAAGCAAAAAAAGAAAGATGCAAAAAAATTCTACACATCTGTTTTATTTCTACAAAGGCCTTTACAAACCTTAGGTATTAAGTCATCATACAACCTTAATCGTGATTAATTAAAGGACAACGATTAGATCACCTAGTATTTATTCTCTAGTACGAATCTGAATTAATTATAAGTCATGACTAACCAGATTTATAGTCAATGACAAAATACTTATAAATAAATGAAACTACGACCTAAAATCGACTTTAACCCTTCCACGAAAAGTATGAAAATTAAAAAAAAAATGTTTTGGGTAACGTACCTGTGCCTCAAATTGGGCTATAGCATCTTTAATAGCTTCATCAGGAGTCATTTCAAATTCGTCGATGTTTTCCTTCACGACCTCATCGTAGGTCTCCTGTGTTATTACACGAACCATGTTTATAGTTTACTTGAGGTTTTTAAATTAGAAAATAAAATAATAATGTAGTACTTTAGAATAAATTGTAAGTTTTATTCACATGAGGCGGAAGATTTTATTATGCCGAACGATGACAACTTAGTGACATTGGTAGTTCAGTGTTGCCAATATTGTTTTTTAGGTAGCCGTATATATCCAGAAAAAAGAGCCGTGTTTTTATAGGTCACCGGTCCATAGAAACAGTGGCACTGCACCGCTAAAAATATTTTAATCAGCCAAACGGTGCTGTTTTTTAATGGAAATCTAGCAATATTCATTTTATATTATTTTTTAATTCTTAGTTTAATGGGTACTTATAACGTAAGTCAACCACGGTAATTATTCTGATTAATGTCATACTCACATAAAAAGATCGAGTATTTTGCAATTTATTGAAAGTCCGTTAATACGGAATTTACCATAGTGTTGGTAACACTGCTAACCATTTTCCTCTTCTGTCAAAGTAAATAAAACAAATGAACTGTCAAATTAAATACGTTCTGAAACGCTAATATTTCCACCGAAGCACAAAACAATAAATTATTAAAAAATATGGTATTAAAGTACATAATGTAAAGAGTTTATTAATTATTCAAATCTAATGACTTTCAGTACTTATAGACAGTTTGTTTAAAAGTTTACCAAGCAACAACTTTATACTCTGTAAGCAGCCGTTTCATTTGACAGAAAACAGCTTGTGTCATGGTGCGTTTTGATACCGAGTTTGTAATACATTTTAAACGTTAAACTTCGTAACGTAGAACTGTTATTCTTAGTTTTTTTCAAATACAAATAGAAGTAATTATTAGAAAATATTTTGATATTTGATATACAGCGTAGGTTCGCAATATATCTTCTGTGTTTCGATAGATTTTATACTGATGGTTGATCGCACGCGTTTAACCAGTGATTATGTTTTGATTGTCACCTGGGTGACGCATACTCCCGTAAAAGAATCAGAATCGAAATACTAATTTCATCTTTTTACGCGTAATTAGTGAATAATCCTTTCCCCAGATTGTTTATTTAGCATTTATTAGGATTATTGAGTAGCCAAGATGAGTTTTCTGGGGAAGTTATTCGGTGGAAAGAAGGAAGAAAAGGGTCCGTCGACGCACGAAGCGATACAGAAATTACGTGAAACGGAGGAGTTGTTACTCAAAAAGCAAGAATTTCTAGAAAAGAAAATCGATATAGAAATACAGACGGCTAGGAAAAATGGCACGAAGAATAAGCGAGGTAAGTTTTCATACTAATTCTTTTATTTATTCTTTCCTCGTATTTTTGCAATAACTAAATCATTCTTTGTTGACAAGGACGTGCATGACCTTGTTTTCTAATTAAAAGTTAGATATTTCGTTCGTACATCCTCAACAGTACATGACTGAGAGTTTAAGAACATCATATACATTTGGAACTGAATCATTACTACTTCAAAATGCTAACATAAGGAAAAGGTCGATTAATACCTTAATAATTAAACCTTTCGTAATTTGTTCAAGAATTGCATGTGAAACTAATAACAATAGTACTTATACAAATAAATCAAAGTCAAAGTCAAATAATTTATTTTACTTACACCATTAAAAGGTACTTTTGAATCTAATTTACAAGAAAGAACAAAATTAATAATATTGAATATAATAACATCGGTTCACTCTAAGAGTGGTGTTTTTATATTGTGTAAAGTCTTTAGTATGTTTTATTGCTATAAAGTCCTAAAAGTATACCTATTACTGTAATTGTTATACTTATTGTACCATCATTTTAATTCAGGCCAAGTATAAGGTAGGTCATAAATAAAGAAAGTTTGCAATTACTATGTAAACATTTAAAAAGGTAAATATACTGTCTATGCTAACAAAATTGCATAAATACTTCATGCTGTGTTGAGGTTAAATCTTATTTAAGATTTGATCAAGTTCTTGTAAAATGACTCATAGAAAGATACAAAGTTGTTTTGACCATAGAGGATAGTAACTTTACTTTTAAATATACTTCCATGATTAACCTCTTTGTATCCTTATATTTAGATCCATGTTGTATTGTAGTCTTGTATTGTACTGCTTGTGTTTAACTAGCATATAAACCAAAAAAGAAAAAGATAAAATTGTTATGATGAATTATCTTATATTGTATTTGTTGTTGTTGTCATACTTTGACAGTTCTGATAGAAGTCATGTGTTTATGATAAAGCTTTGGTACTGAAAAACTTCTTGGATTTGATTTCAAAGAGGTTAAATTAAGAACCTATGTTATTTTTAAACTACTTTATATGGAGTACTATAAAATCTTGGTTCACCACCAGGACTCACTTTCACCAAAATCAATAAATACTTTCAGTGCCTAAATATATTTAGAACAACATCAAAAACGTGAATATATAAATTATAAAACATGTAAAAATCCTCAGAAAACAAATCAAAAATAAAAAGCTGGCAAGCTGCCATATTAAAGTCTTTCATTGTAAACTTTCTGACAATAAATCGGTCCTTTAAGCCAAACATGGCCAAAGACCGCACAGGACAGAAAGTGGAGACTTTTGCCCTTGTATGGTATACAAAAGAGGCTAATAAAAAATAAATTAATAAAATGTAGAACAGTATCCAATGTCTTAAGTGTCACACAATACCTCAAGGTTGTAAATAGTCATTATTATTATAGTTAACTTAATTATTGCTAGGTGTACTTTGTGGCTCCAAGTAAGGTACTTTTAACAAGGCACAATTATAATCCAGACTTCTGAAATCAGTGAAATCAGTCATTTATACTTACTAGTAATAGCAACAAAAAAGGAAAAGTTCTTATGGAACAGTTTTTAAGCTGACATACTGGCCATCATATTGGTCACTGATGTTCTAAATTTGAATTATGGAAAATGTTGTGTGCCTAGATTTAAGGTGCAGTGCCATTGAGAGCTGTTGACTAGCTAGGAGCTATTTTTTAGTAAAAGCAAAACTAAACTGCAATTTGAACAAAGTTTGATACCAATTGTAATATACATAGTTTTTTAACCATCTGCGCGAATTTTTCATATGAATCCTATTTTTTTTTACAATAAAATATACCCTGTAGCCCTCAAGGATAACATAGCTTACAAATTAGTAAAAGAATTTTCAGAATTAGACTAGTATAGTTCTAGAGTAATCAAACAAACTCTTCTATTTACTCTTCTGTCATTGGGACCGCACCTTTAGTTAACTAGGAGTGTAGTACAACAATACTCATTTCAATGAGAAATGCTTTGAGAAAGGAATTGTAACTGTAGATAATCATTTTAATGTCAAACACAATGATGACATCATAGGTAGTCACCCACACAAACTAAGTTAAACTAATTGACAAGACATTAGACCGGCCATTGTTTAGATAGTAATATGTTTTTAATGAAGTTGTCTGTTGAATTAGATCTAGTTTGTAGGTTATATTTAGGGGATCAGCAGGGCAAGTGTTGTTAACATTAGGGCTACTAAGAATATAACCTGTGGAATATGAAGCATTTATTTTAGACCAATGTAGGAGTTTTTTTTTATCCGTATTTAAAAAAAAGTTTTCTGTTCCGTACATTTTAACTGTGTAGGTGTTGCATTTATAATAAATAAATAAATAAATATCTTGGGACAACTCACACATGGCTATCTGATCCCAAGCTAAGCAGAGCTTGTGTTATGGTAACCAGACAACTGATATACAGACTTATATAATTTATAAATACATACATATTATAGATAAATCACGCCCAGACACAGAACAAACAATCATGCTCATCACACAAAGTTTGTCCTGGGTGGGAATCGAACCCACGACCTCCGGTTTAGCAGTCAGGGCCGCTAACCACTGGACCAACAGGCCCGTCTAATATAAATAATATAAACGTATAATATAAACAGAACAGGTGTTTCTTTTTTGATAAGATTCAAAGCAATATTTTCTTGCAGCCTTTGTTTATTAATCGATAACAAACTCAAAGTCGTTACGAATAGAGTTCAAAATTGAATGCCAGATTACGCGTCGATTGCGTCCTCTTTATTTCATACACGCAGTTACACGATTTTCAACTCTATTCCTACCAATTTAAGAACTGCTAAACCATGTCTATATTTATTACTTTAATCTAAATCACTTTTTTCTCCTTCCAGCGGCGATCGCCGCTTTGAAGCGCAAGAAGCGCTACGAGAAGCAGCTCACACAGATCGATGGAACTCTCACGCAGATCGAAGCGCAGCGCGAAGCACTAGAAGGGGCCAATACTAACGCTCAAGTATTGAATACTATGCGCGATGCGGCTAACGCTATGAAACTTGCACACAAGGATATGTTAGTATACCTTATAGTTTATAGGACTTGTGACTGACTATGTTGGTGCCTGTTGGTCCTGGGTGCAATACCCAGGTCGGGCAAAGTTTGACCATCACATAAAAATACCAACACGCCTGTATTCCTCGGAGGGTCAGGCAAAGGTGTAACCAATGTACACCCACAGTTCGCCGGTATATTTTTTCGGCAAAGTTTGTTTTTTGTTTTGCCTGGGAAAATCTTCATGGATTCCCTTCGTCTGGGGAAAGCGGAGGGTTATATCGGACTTTTACTGACTATAACCCCAGGGTTCCAAATTATCCTATGAGTCGGGAACCCGGTAATCGCTTCACGCATGATTCGCGGTCCCGAGCGGTCTATTTGAGTGACGGTGGTGTGCGAAACATTGAGCGCCCCCGTCACAGGACAATGAAAAAAAAAAATTCTTTGTGGGATTCAAGACAGTTGATTGAATCGCGTCTCCGGGACTCGTCGAGCTTCATTGCCTCGGTGCTTTTCTGGCAGTCGCCACTGTTGATTCTGGCTTTCAGGATTTGCAATAGTATGAGAATAGTGTGCCGTGTGTTATCGGAAAAGAAAAGGCCGATAAAAAAGAAATCCAGCATTTCCTATTCAACATTTTAATATACTTTCTTTCTCCCTACAGCGACG
Organism: Caradrina clavipalpis; assembly: GCA_932526535.1. Taxonomy (NCBI): domain Eukaryota; kingdom Metazoa; phylum Arthropoda; class Insecta; order Lepidoptera; family Noctuidae; genus Caradrina; species Caradrina clavipalpis. Next base: position 10,760,330 of record OW052111.1, read on the forward strand.
TAGACAAGGTGCACGATATAATGGACGACATAGCGGAACAACACGACATCTCCCGAGAGATCACGGACGCCATCAGCAACAACGTCGCCTTCCCCAACGATATCGATGAGGATGAACTGGAGAAGGAGCTCGAGGAGTTGGAACAGGTATGGATATTGGTAGTTGGAAGGAGCTTTTCACGAGTCTTCTTAATGTCATCGGTTACAACAGGACCGCTCCATCATTAAGGCGATTGGCACACTGCCCCGCATCACGGAGCGTTGCGCGGGAGTGTGGGGTTTGTTCTTACGTTGTTTGCAAGTATCTGTGTTTGCATAGAAAACACGCGTAGTGCAACACGCAGAAAACGCGTTCACGCGCAGTTTTGCAGATCACCAGAGCTCCGTCGCCGTAGCGCGGGGCAGTGTGCGAATCGCCTTATTTATTACTAGTGAACTGCCCGCGACTTCGTCCGCGTGGATATTTCCAAGTATATTAAGTAAAATCTTTGGTTACTGCTCCGCTCCCGTGTGTCATAGTGTGATGTTATATGTATAGCTTATGATATTCACAAATAACGTGGCTTTCTGTAGGTAAAACAATTTTATAAATCGCTTCAGTGAATCCGAAGATCTCTACATGGTTCTCTTAGAAGGTTTATATCTTTTATAATTTCATAGTTATTCGATTTTTTTTTTGTATTTGTTTGCCTAAACTGTTTATTTCATGAAAGAGGATTATTTTTTAAATTAATAAAATCACGCTTATTCCCTATTCCGATTCTGACTGGAGCAGTGCAGATGCATGTGTTTGGTGTCGGAATGTTGTCTTTTTTCATATAGAAGACACGTCGAGTGTGCCTTGCGACACCGGTACCGCACACGCACAAAGGCAGTCCAACACTAAACGCATAAACTAAAATAAACCTTATGTCTTTAAACATAGAAAATCTTCACTCAATCCCCATACTCACCAACGTATTTTTTTCCCAAAATTGCCATCAATACAAATTGAACCTTATTACAAACAACACACGGTCGTTTACAGGAGGACCTGGACAAAGAGATGCTCGGTATCAACGTGCCTACTGACAAGCTACCGGACGTGCCCACATCGGAGCTCGTGCACGATAAGCCCAAGCCTAGCAGGTCTAAGCAGACCGGTAAGTAATACTGTCTATATCTCTATGCTTTAGTAATGGTAGTTAAAAATGAGCTTTATTATAGAAACTTTAAGTTTGATATTTGAAGGAAGAATGTCGTGTGTATTTAATATTTGACAGGGCAATCTTGTATTTAATATTCGGCAGAGCAATCTCGTATTTGAAATTCAACAGAAACAGAAACTTTTTGATATTTGACACTATAATGTCGCGACGTTTTTATATTTGACAGAAAAATGTCGATGTGTTTGACATTTGAAAGAAGAATGTTATTTGTGTAAAACATTTGCCAGACAAATGTCATGTCGTAAGCAATTCCCGTATTTTTAGAACGTTTTAATTTGTCTCAATCTGCAAAAATAGCCTCCATTCACCTATATTTTGATAAGTTTTGACATTAATTGCCACTGAGATGAGATTGCGACTAGATCTTTTATTTACTGGAAGTGGCGCACGGTTGTACCTAATACCTCAATTAATATTTGATTTCAATACATTTTCAGAGGATGACGACGAATTGGCACAGCTGCAGTCCTGGGCTACATAATCTTGAAATATTTCACATGAGTTGTACGTTTGTGATATTTTATAGGTATTGTATAGCTACCCGCTTTGTTAGACGTTTTTGTGGGGATAATGTAGGAGAAAACACACCGCCATCTTGGATGCCCGCAGTCGGGTAAAGAAAAAAAAAAACAAGAAAATAATGATCGTCTTTGTAGACGCAATTTTTCATTTTCATTCAATACCACGTTGCCTTAAAGAGAATTCTAATGATACTTAATAAGTTACCGTAGATGTTATTGAAATTCAAAATGGCGGACGGTGCTAGCCATATCCAACATGGCGACTTTGTAGATCGGTAATTGTTTAAAAATACGTTATCCCCACAAAAATTTCACACAAAATATTGTATAAATATGTATTTAAAGCATGTCAACTAGAATTCGCTTTCAATAGAAAATAAATAAAAATAATGTTTACTCTGCCTTATATACAATTTTCATATATAGTCTAAATATTGATGGTAATTCGGAATGGCAGTTTTGTTTTTATTTTTGTTATATTTTTTTTTAAATTTGATGTAACCCTTTCTCGTTATTTTGTAAGTTTTTCATGATCATTCAATGTATGTAGTTTTATATATTTCTATTTTTTCTTAGTGACGTCGCTAGAAATGGCGCGAAACATAAGACGTTTTAAGTTGAAAAATCGGCCAAACTTGAAGCGCATCGAAGCGTTAATCTGAAACTTAACATAGCAAATTCAACCTTATATCCACAACGTTAAGCACATATTGTTTCTGAGATAAAAAGAAGACGCGCCAATTCGCGACGGAATTCGTGCGTGTGAGTTTTTAAGTTTGCAATTAAAGCAACTTTGGGTCAGTGACACGCGACGCTGCGCGCACATTTTAATAGAGCTACTCAAAATATAACTTTATTTACTTTACGAAAAGATACACATTTCATTGTGAGAATTCAGAATACGTTGCAACTTCTCACAATGAAATGTGTATCTTCTCGTTAGTAATTAAAGTTATTGACGCTTAGATGCGCTTCGATTCTGCGCTAGTATGAAGTGATCCTGAGATTTCTCCATAGCCTTAAATTGTTTGACAACTGCCTGTCTTAGCGACGTCACCGTAGTTAAAATGGAAGCGTCGTCGGTTCAAAAACTAACTATGCGCTGGGGACGTTTCCAGAAATACTTTTTCTCATAATTTCTGTTATTTTTCTGGTATTCAATATTAACAAGCACAATATCTTCCACGCTAATTTCGGTTACGTTACCGAATATTTAATTTTGTAGAGAATGTCTGCAAGCTGGCTGTTTATTTCAATGACAGTTGCCATGGAAACGGCTGGTGACGTCACTGAAATATCCTTGTGTAAAAACGTCCCTTAAAATTAGTAATAATGTTGAGTCATTTCTATTTTTAATTCGGTCGTAACGCATACAATTTATATCATACTAGCGAATTGTCTGCGGCTTCTTCGCCCACCATTAGTTACGTTATTGGTTAATGCTCCGCTCCCGTGGGTCGTAGCGTGATGTTATATAGCCTATGTTACTCAGGAATAATGTAGCCATCTATTGGTGAAAAAATGGTTTAAATCGGTCCAGTAGTTTCGGAGCCTATTAAACAAACAAACACATCTTACCTCTTTATAATATTAGTATAGATTACAGAATAAGCTAAAGAAACGTATGATCGCTAGTTTAGAAATTATGGTTGCGATAGCCCAGCGGTTAGAGTATTCGCCTTTTATGTATAGGTCGTGGTTTCTGAACCGGGCACGGGCAAGTACCACCAATACATACAACACAGTTCCTTGAAAACACTGAATTAATGACTCAATATTATATTGTTTCTTATCACGAATTTATTTTACCGTATAGAACGATAGTACATCTGATATTTCCCTTTAAAACTACATAAAACTCGCGCCTTTAAATAAACGAATTCAAAATGGCGGCCAAACATAGAAGCTTATCATTTCACTCGCACAGTATAGCGAGTGAGTGAGAGGACGTAATAACGGTCGCCATTTTGAAATTGTTTAGTTAATGGAACGGGTTTTATGAATATAGATTTGAACCGAAATTACTTTTTCAGCGTCGTATTGATCTTTAAGGAGACTGTATCGACGGCTTGTTTCATACAGAATTAGTCTAGTCGTATTTTGGTTCATAAGTAATTGCAAAGGCCACTAGTATTGCAGATGTCTATATGCAGCGGTAACCACTTAACATCAGGTGGGCCGTCGGCTTGTTTGCCATCCAATGATCTGAACAAATTTTGTCAAGAAATAAAATATAACTAGACTAGTATGAAACGCACTTTTGGTACAGTCCCTTCAAATACGGTTCTAACACCACAATAATAATAATTATGTTTTTTATTTATTTATATTTCTGTTAACATTAAAATAGTTTCACCGTTACAATTAAAATTAATTCCTATAGTTATTCGGATAGTGTTTAAAATTGCAATTAAAGTTCATAATTATTTACTAAAGGCGAGGTTGCACGGTTTATAAGTACTGAAGTAGCAAAGTTTACATTAAAAAACCTTCGATATGCATTAAATGTTAATTATAAACTAGGATTAGAGCTAATTATCTGAAGCGTACATTTTTTTAAGCTGTAACATTGGTTCGATAATATATTTTATTTTAAGAATAATAGTGTTTTATTGCAACCTTTTACCCGACTTGAAGTGACAATGGGCAGGGCACATGCCACGCCGAGGTGATGGCCGATGGGCCGCAAAGTTCTCGAATGGAGACCACGCACTGGCAAGCGCAGCGTAGGACGTCCACCCACAAGGTGGACAGACGACCTGATTAAAGGCCTATTCAAACCTGAGCGATATTCGCTGCCGCTGTGGGTAGAGGTACATACCGCGCGGATTTCGTTCAGGTATTTTGTATCAAGTACCGCGGCTAGAGCGACCTGAGCGATATTCGCTGCCGCTGTGGGTAGAGGTACATACCACGCGGGTTACGAACGGTAGCGAATACCGCTTAGGTCTGAACAGTAATATTACCGCATACCCACTGGGTTTTCTCTGCCGCAGACGGTAACGAATACCGATTAGGTCTGAATAGGCCTTAAGACCTCAGTTATTTTGCAGGCAACGGGAATAATAAAAGTAAATATAATAGTGTTTTATACGAGGTTTTTTTTTCTTTTCACCTGGCGCAATGGCCGTGGCTAGTCAAATCTTACAAGTGAAAATTGAGCCACTTCCCAAAGTTCGATTGAGCTGCAATTTTTCGTAAATGTGCAATTTGCATGACAATACAATATAATGATGTCACAGAGCTGATCTGATGATGGACCATAGGAACTTATTCCCGCATGGAACTAATATTTATATGGCCTACAGAAAGTTGTTCCGGGTCTAGCTGTTTGTGTATGTGAGTGTGTTTGTGTATATGTTTGGCAACGCACCCACAACTCGGGAGACATTCCAAATGTGGGGTATTGTTTAAAAAAAAAAAGAAATCATAAATGCGCAAGCTTGGATGGATGAACGGATGCTAGTTATTCAATCACGCCCGAATGGATTTGGATGAAATTTTGCACAGAGAGAGATTATACTGTCACACTAAAATCTCTGGGAAAAATGTACGGTTCTCTTAGAATAATATTCAACATTGATGCGGACGAAGTCGCGGGCAGAAGCTAGTATTATACTTATAAAATGTAAACCATTTTCAATTATATATTTTTTAAACTCGTTTATAATCGTATTATCTATTACTATTCATTTTTACATCATAGAATCTATTGTTATGCAAAATGGCGCCCGTGTGTTGGCACCTGCCCTTACTCGGGCAAATATTTTCACAAACGGCTCTGTATGGTGGCTACCAACTACTAAACTAGACGTATTACCTAGTAGGCGAAGCAGCTCGTCCGGGAAAGTCAGTGGTGGTTCTACCACCATACATATTTATGCCATCAAGCAGCGCTGTTCCGTCTTGCAAAACGGTTACCTATGAATACGAGCCTGTTTTTTTTTGTAATTTGAACTTTATTGCCACTGAGGTAACATCCTTATTGCAAAACAAAGAGGTTCAAAAGTCAGTTTTGTGTATAAAGGCCAAAGGCCGTGGCCTTAGGCCAGTTGGATTAAATTTCAAAATAAAGAACAGGAATTTATGTTTGGACTTAGGTTATCTATAACTTCTTTGAAAATCTCTTAAGTGATGTGAGCTTGAGGTGAGCTGTCAGTCCCTAATATCAAGCTGGTTTGATTTGTGAAAATCTTCCGCGACTAATTTAGGTGATGTGAACCCCCACACTAGGAATTTCTTTTGTAGGTATTGTGGTTGCGTTTACAAACATATACACTCACATTTTTACAAACAGCCAGACCCGGAACCACTAACTGTAGGCCATACAAATATTTGTTCCATGCAAAAATCAAAAAACAAAGTCAAAGCATTTAATTCAATTACACCATTTCCAGACACTTGAATTGTCAAGTAGTTCCACAGAAAGTAGAAGCTAGATGCTCGTCCCAAAACGTACGTCTCTATGGAGAAGAACGAGCAATAAACTTCACGAACACTCTTTTCAATTTCATTTTAATCGAACCCGCGACACGCGGCGTATCACCCAATCGCTCAGCCACTGAGCCAACTGTGCCGTATTTAACATGAGACCGGCATTCAAAACTAGTGCTATAAATAAATAAAAACCAAACCTTGAAAATTGACCGCTAAGTAGGTACTACTTAGTACCCAAAACATGTTGATAATGGTATAACATCACATAATTACATCACAGTGATCAAAGTGCTATAAATCTTCGAGTGAAGTTACTTTGTCATTCCGAAAGCGATCGGTGATATTGTGAGTAGAATTTTGATAATACATGCATAGGACAAGCGTTATACACTTTCCCTTGGCGGCCGTATTCTGGATTTCGATAATCGAGTCATAATCGATTGTACAGGCCAGCAAGAGTGAATTACATACATTCGATCCACAGTTCGCTGGTATGTTTAGGTCCTACGTACCTAATAGGGGGCGAGCCTATTGACATTAACTGGGCACAAATACTAACTGCGAGATGCTACTGACAATTTCATAGAAAAATCACCCACACCTCTGCCTAACCCTTCGGGGAATACAGGCGTGATGGTATATAAATCCAATAACACTTTGCTTGACCTGGGAATCGTAGCAGTAGCGCTTAGGACCAACTAGGCTAACGAGGCAGTTAAATGTGAATTCTGTTTAGAATTATTTATTCTATTTTCAGTGGGACCACTTACCTATCGAACGTCCAATTCAATCCAATCGGAATTGAATCGTGTTCTAAAATTGGATACCTATACCCGTTTTGTACTTAATGTATTATTTAGTTTAAAGACTTCAGTTGTATCAATGTGTAATATTATACCATTGTGCTTGTACGATAGTCGGGTTTCCAATCCAAAATTATTTTCAACTAGCCAACAGAACTGCCCGCGAAATCGTGCGCGTGGCTTATTTCCCCCATAAGTTACATCTTTGGTTAATGCTCCGCTCCCCTGCGTCGCAGCGAGATGTTATTAGCCAATGTTGCTCAGGAATAATGTAACTATCTATTGGTGAAAAAATGGTTAAAATCGGTCTATTAGTTTCGAAGACTATTCGTTACAAACAAACATACAAAATCTTACCTCTTTATAATATTATAGTATAGATTCTAAATTCAAATCGAATACTTTTCCGTTAACTCACTCTTCCTACACCAACTACAAACGTCATCAACCAGAATAGGTACGCTGTCAATTTTAATGGTGCGCAACCATTAGTTTATATCAGGAGGCAGTTACCCTTACCGTCCAGTCCAGCTGTGCTTACCTGGTAATCAACATGAAGGTCTATATCCTGGTGAGTGATTGGTCAGAAATAATTTGTTTTTAATTAAGATAGTGGTGTCAAAGTGTCTAGTTTTTATAACCAGTGAAAATGTTCGTTTTGACGTGCTATTGGATTAAAAGTATTTAGTTGAACGAGGCGTGGGTAGCTCTGAATTCGGAAGCCGGTCAATAAAGTCTTAGGGCCGTTTCATAGGGGAGTAAATTTTAAAAGATCAGGCGGTCTTTGGTGCGATGTTTAGTTTGAACCCCAATAAAGGATATAGGCTAGATTATAATCTGCGACGTAGTATTCATCTGCGATAAGTTGCTGGCAAAAATTAGCTTAATTAATCAATGAAAACTCGTTCGCATATACAGCGTGTTACGAAAAGGGTATATCCATATAAACGGGATGAAAAGTGTATCTGAAATGAGCTCAAAACAGTAACTTTGAAAATGCATATTTTTTTATTTCGGCAGTTTATTAAGTTTGAATCATAACAAACTTATCAGGAAAATCAATTCTTTTACGGAATGTTTCTTAGTGTGTAGTTTATTGACACCGATCAGCTGACTGGGTGTAGTGATGTGTAAGATTCAATTGGAAACATTTGTTTTTTTTTTTTAATGTTTCTTAACTCTATAATTTTGCGAGTATAGACATTAAAAAATGTTGCTATGTGATTTGTTAACAAAAGAATCCGTGCCTTTGATATAATATAAATACCCTTTCCGTGACACGCTGTTTTGTACTACTATTGTATTTCTACACGAGTGAGCCTGTACCTAATTAGCTTAATGTAACTTACTCAATTTCTGTATTAACATTACGTATTGGTTTCCCATCTGATAAATTAATTGATTAATTAATACATCTTTCAGCTCGTCCTCCTAGCCCTTCACTCAACATCTGCAACGCTAGACCTATCAAAACTGGACCTAGCGAACTTAGACCTAGCAAAACTCAAAGACACAGCAGCATCAACAATCCAATCCATCACAGACACGGCGACTTCATCCATCCAACAATTTGCAGACACAATCGACTTCGAAAAAGTCCAAAAACTCGACGTCTTAAACCTCATACCAAAAATACAAAACAAAGGAAAATTGATAGCTGATACCTATGAAAATATTCCGGAGTACAGTCAGAAAGTGAAGAATTATTTGCAGAGTATCAAAGGTTTGAAGAAACCAGAGAAGAAGTGGATCGCTCCGTGGCCAGTCAAAGTGAGGGTCATTCATCATTATTATTATTAAGTTAATTAGGCATAGTCACGCGTATAAATATGTATTAACATGTTTATGGTCGTGACTGTACTAAAAGCATTTGGTGAAGCAGTTTTAGTTTTATTATAAATGAATTGCTTTTAGAATGTTGTGAAATCAACCTTAAGAGTGTACATAATAGGTGTTATTTTTCATTGCTCAAATTAAATCGAGAGTCAACTGCAAGTCCAACGGTTTTTGGAGTTTGAATTGCTTTTAAAATGTTGTAAAATCATACGATTGTAAGTAATAAGTGTTATTTTACATCACTTATTATAAGTCAAGGTGCAACCGTGAAATACAATTTTATGGAACTCAAGTTTCATTTTCAGTTACCAAAATAATGTTAGGCTCATCTGTCAACTCCTCAAAGTGAATAAGTTGGTTTTAGGTTTAAATTTTTGTATACGATTTTAGTTAAGAATAAAGCATGAATTGGATCATGTAAGTGTGTGTGAAAGTTAAAACATACGGTGCTATTTTGTAATAATCTGCCTCGATGAATTTTTATTCTCAATTCTTATTTTCATGAAGCTATAATCTATATGTATTGTTTTTCTCGTACCCAAGCATCATCAAAGACCTCGAACATACAACTTATTAGTCACTAGCACAATCCCGAGGTTTCACCTGCGTTATGTTTTTGAATACTGCTCCGCTCCCGTGCGTCTCAACGTGATGTTATATCCTACATGTTTCTTGCAAGCTCTACATATATAAAACAAAGTCATTACCCGCCGTCTGTCCGCTTAGATCTTTTTAAAACCGCAACGGATTTTAATGCAGAACATCACGTTATGACCAACGGGAGCGAAGCAGTAACCAAAAACATAACCGAACGCGGGTGACACCGCGAGATATAATATAGTAAATAATAAATCACAGGTCGCCGAGGAAGTTAGAAGAGAGTGGTTGTTAAACGTCGCCTTCATAATTATTTAGACACACTTTCGACTAAAATCACGAAATACAATTAGTGACTAAACGTATTTAGAACATCATTGCATCCTTGTCACATTGTTAGAAGGTGACAGAGAAAGAATCATAATTTTAACACATTTAGCACTAAATATGTTTAGTGGTTTTGGTACAAGTGGGCCTTAGTTTTAGGTTTCGTTGTCGTTTTAATTAAAAACGTTTGGAGATTATTACCGCTTATCTTGCGAAATATTTATTTACTAATAAACTTTTTGATAAACATTTTTTATTTAAACATTACAATTTCTTTTATTTAAACCTCCTATAAAGATATTTTACAATTAGAATATTTTTGTTAGTTAATTATCTGAGAAAATTTCTTTTTTTAATATATTCAAAAATATTTTAAATAGCTACTTATTAAAATATTTTTAATAATGATCTAAGAAAATTTCACATTTTACTTTATTTAAAAATATTTTAAATTTAAACTATAAAATCACAACGAACATCTACTTATTTAAAAGACTAAAATCACTCAATAGCTTATCAAAAATATCATTCTTATCCTCGCCACTGGCTTTAGGCAGAAATTCATCAAGTAATCCATTCTGGAAATCACCAAAATCATCTTGGACATTCGTGTCAGCAAGGCCAAGTTCCGTCAACAAAGTCAAGTTGTCCAAATTGTCCATATTGTCCGTTTTGTCCATGTCAGATTTGTCCACTTTATCAAAAGATAGGGCGACGCTGTCAAAGTCTGGGAGCAGCTGTTCTGATGATTCCGTGTCATCATTGTCCTTAGTCTGACGTCTGTTGACGAGTTTGGCCTCCTTTTCATCACTGTCAGATATATCGTGGTATTCGTGGATCTCTTTGCCGAATTCCAGTTCTTCCTCTTCTTCTTGGCTGTCCTGAATGATTTGGGCTGTGGACTTGTATTGGAAGGCGTTCTGCGAGAGGTCTACTTCAACTGGGAAGAGGGTTGAGTTGTCATTTAGATGTTCCACTGATTCACTGAAATAAATGACGGCTTGAAGTTTTATTTATACTAGGAATAGTCAATTTCTACTCCAAGAAAGTCACACCTAAAACTCTATTTGTAAAAACGGTTATAGGCATTCTGTATGCGCTATCAGGAACGGAGCGCGAATTTATGGGGCCCTGGACAAATAACATAGAGGCCAAACTGTGATAAAAAAAATTGCTATTGTGATATTATACGGTACCTACAGAAAACAAATTAGAACAACGATTGCCCAATATGACACAAGTAAGTTAAGTTTATTATAACAACATATACACAGGGCCCTGGATTACATACCAAAAAGCTTATTGTTTTATAGATCCACCCCTAAAATACATCATAATTATGGCAAGTATCAAATTTTACGTTGATTATTTTAGGACTATAATTATAAACTGTGTCACAAGTCCTAAAATAATCAACCTTTTCCTAAGGACAACTTTGATTAATCCGTTTTCCAAAACCTGTTCATTGGAGGTGCCTACATCAGTGTCATCCAATACTCACTTATGATAAACAGCAAGCCCTTGTATGAACCGCCTGAGCTGGTAGGCTACATCCTGCGTCTTCTTGTTCTCCAGCAGTTCCAACTTCACCAGCACATCGGAGCGCAGACGAGCGAAACGAGTTCTAGCGTCCTGACGACAGCGTAGAATTAGTCTGAAATAAAGTAGGGACTTTCTTAGTAGGTATAGTTTCAACATCTGTGACATTGATAAAGTACTTCCTTGGTTTATTTTGGATATCATTGACATCGGTGAAGGAAAACATCGTGATGAAACCTGAATTTTTAATTTATATAAGTCTGGAATCGCAAATTCGCCTTGAGCAAGTATACGGCTAGACATTAATTATGATATTTCTCGAATCATGTAGCTACGATTAACAACAACCGAAACGAATATTATGCCGATCTCTGCAAACAAATAATACTGAAGTTTCAAATTTCAAAATCACAGTTTATGAATGTTTACACGGTACATACACCATAGAATTATTTTTTAAATATTTTGTCTGCCTGTTTCATCCGGCTAATATCCAAAACAACTGGCCCGATTTTGACGAGACTTTCCCTGACATATAGCTGAAGTGCTTTTATTTTAGAGAATTAAGGTAAAATTAAACCCTTGCGGAAATCCGAACATTCGCGCAAAGTCGTGGGGCATAAGCTATCTCAAAATACACAAATCCTCACCTGTACTCATAGTTGCCAGTCTCCACTCTATACAGCGGCTCCTGCAGGGCATTGTACCCGTACTCCTCATCATCCATCTCCTTAACCTTGAGGCAGTAGGAGAGGTACTCGAACTTCGTGTCTGCGTATTTTCGGATGGTAAGCTTCGTGTCTGGGATGGCTTTGTTGAGATATGTGCCCATGTCTGATAGGATCTGGAAGAAAATATGTTTTTAATGATTTATACATTTTCTTTTTAACTTGATGAGGTTAGTGTTTCATCGTTCTTTTCCAATTACTCTAATTACTTATTAGGCCAAATTCCATAAAACCTGTTGCATTGACTGTTTCGTTAGCCTAGTGGTCCTAAGCGTGACTGCTACGCTAGAGGTCTTGGGTTCGATTCCTAGGTCGAGCAGTGTTATTGGGTTTTTCTAAGAAATTTTTAGTAGCAGCTCGGAGCTAGGATTTATGCACGGTTAATGGCAATAGGCTCGCCCCCTATTACATGGGACCTAAACATACCGGCGAACTGTGGATGTACAGGCGTGATGGTATGTTGTTTTTATAATGGTTAGATCATATACCATGAAGGTGACCTAAAATAACAATCAGTAGACCTCTGTGCCAAACTCGTCTTAGCAATTAATTATAAAACATAATAATGAATTAACATCTAATGTGAAGGAGGAACCACATAGATTTAAGTGGTTCTTTTCTGGACAGTACAAGAATGCTTCAACAGTATAGGTACGCTCAGGACACACAACATAAACATTATCTCTCTTGTAAACTTTCATGCATAAAGACAGGTCAAATACTCACAGGTTTCAAAGCCTTCAACATCTTAATCCCATCTCGTTCCAACAGTCTGTGGTACTGCCCAAACTTGGTGAATGCTTCCGAGGCCCTGGCTTGGGGCTCCCGCACTCCTATGGCGGCAAATATGTCTCCCACTGATTTGTACGTTTGCAGGAGGTCGAAGTAGGCCTTCAGCATTCTGGAGAAAAATAATTAAGTTGAATGGGGACACGATTTTGTAGAAGATGGTAGATCTATAATTCTTTAAAGGCCAGTGATTATTTGAAAAAATGATTTTGGTTTCTTGCAGGTTTAGCATAACATAACTAAAAGACATTATGCTAGCTTAACACAGGCCTCCCCTAATCGGAAGGGTCACTCAGGGCCGATCCCTGCCAGGGCTGCGGGTTGTTCGAAAGAGATACCGCGCCCCCGGAATGCAAAGGGCACAAGAAGTCACATGATGATTTCCAATCCGAAAAAAAGGCTAAATATAACTTATGATCATTTAAGAAATTATTCAAAGAAGCCGCTAGAAACTAGTGATGAACTAAAAGATCATCGGCACGAATCCCGACTTCAATTATCTGGAGGCAATTCCTGTATTTTTAAAAACGTTCCCATTCTAATTTCAGTCATAATCTGTCAAAAATACATGTAAATTACCAATTTTTTTGTCAGGATCGTGAGATTGAGATGATATTGTGTCTACATTTTGAGTTACGTAAATTGACCTTCCGATAACGTGCCATACTTACCATGTTAGTTTAACCTTTCAATGTCTGCCTTTTCAAACCTAAAAGACAATGGGAAACCGTGAATATTACGTGTACCTTTTAGCATTCTCCACCAATTTCTTATACGTTGTCTCGGTTTCCCTCAACTCATTAAGCTTGGCAACCAGGGTATCATTGCACAGAATAGCCCTGGAGAGTCCAAGGGCATCAGCGGCTCCTGAAGACATGTTCTCCACGAGCCTGTGTTTCATCTTCTTCATTATAATGTCTAGAGACTTGCCTTGCTTTGGATCAGCGTGGAGTTTGTTGTAGTTTATAGTTACTTCGTCCTGAAAAAAAACCGTGGTTTGAAAAATGTTCCGTTAAAAATAATCTCTAAAGGGTAGATTTCCAAGTTATGATTAGAGCTAGCTTATTGTAGATAAGTGAAAAGCATAAACGTCAAATTGTAACTTTAAGTCCAATTCTATATTTTATTATAATTGGGCTCAGTTCTGCCAAAATGAACCAAGACGTCAGAATTTGAGTCGTTTTAGCTATCTAACGCTGATTAATTTTAAATCTCTACATAGTATAAAACAATTAATACCCGCTTTCCGCCGATAACTTGGTGCCCATAACTTGGTGTCCCAAACAAATCGTCATCTGCTTAGCCATTTCACACTTATGTTGGGATCGGCTTCCAGTTTAACCGGATGCAACTGAATACCACTGTTCTACATACCGACTGCCTATCTGACCTCCACAACCCAGTTACAGGACTACATGATATCTCTTGGTAAGACTGGATGTCAGACTTCCTGGCTTCTGACTATCCGTAACTTGGTGTCGTTAATGTTAAAGTTATCGTCAAAGTTGGCTATATATGTAATAACACAGTGTCAGACGTATACTACCATCCTTTCTACATACCTTAGCAGACTGTATCATCTTGGCCACTTCCACTTTAGTCTTCCCCTTCACAGTTTGGCCGTTCACTCCAACCAACTCATCCCCACTTTGTAGAGTACCGTCCTTCGAAGCTGGCGTATTGTCGAAGATCTGGAATGATAATTCAACAATTTAATAAAGAAACAAGCTTTTATATTGTATTCCCGCGCAATCTGCATTATGTATTCAAAATACCAGATCATCAAACACCGGAAAGTACGAGTAGGTCCAAAAAAGATTTAATTTAGTTCCTAATCATCAGACCACCTCTTTGTCATCATAACATTGCACTGACATGCAAATTGCACATTTACGCAAATTTTTTGCAGGTCTATTACATATCGGGTGTAAGGGACATCTATCCTTACACTGTAACCATGAATTCTCTATTCTGGACTCAGTATCAGACAACAAGAATTGTTTGTAGGAAAACTATAAGCCAGTAAAAAGACATGGAGGTTTTTGGAGTGAAAATTTGCCTTTATTCCTTCTGCATCGTCCTCAGAGGCTGGTAAAAATTATTTTGCCCTTGTTTTAGATCAACAAATATTGTTTTTGTCACTACGGACGACTAAAAAAGCAACAGGCCAATTTTTTTACTTGATCTGCCAAAAAAGGGACTTGTTCTGAAGTCAAAAAGTGTTCTAAGTGCACTGGCGAAGTTTAAGGATGTCCCTTACGCCCCGAATCGGTCAACATACAATCTTAGGTAAGTTTTACCTGTACGATGTAAAGGCACGGACATAGTGGGGCCCCGCCACCTATGCTGATACCGATCAGATTCTTCTCATCTTTGCTTAACACCACACTGCCTGAAGTTACTGTCATACCCCTGAAAATGTATTAGAGGTGAGTATTTTTTGGTCTAAAGGTGTAAAAATCTTGATACTTCAAAGTACTGTTTTGCTTTCTCGTCAAATTTCAGGAGGTTATAATTTAGGATACCAGGGGGTCTACTCTGAAATGACAAATCCGAAGTTTCGGCCGAATCTTCGGACGTTTCCTACTACGAAGTTCATTTAATTTCGTTCGGTCGGTCGAATCCGACCGAACTTCATTTTGACGTTTGTTGTATCGTAAACCCTACTCTGAACGAGAAAAGTCCGACCGAAGTTTAAGTTTGACAACAGTTACATCGTGAAATTAATGTCAAAATTCACGACAGCAATATAGCTACCTTTTGAGTATCGTAATCATCAAATTTAATGAATTATTAACAATTATCACACACTTCCCTTCACGCATTTATTCCCCGAAAGGTTAGGCAGAGGTGTAACCAATGTACTACACCCACAGTTCGCCGGTATGTTTAAGTCTCATGTAATAAAGGGCGAGCCTATTGCCATTAACGGGCACAAATATTAACTCCGAGTTGCTACTGAAAGTTTCATAGATAAACCCAATAATACTTTGCTTGACCTGGGAATTGAACCCAAGACCTCTAGCGTAGCAGTCGCGCTTAGGAGTAGTTATTAACAATTATCTTGAGTTTTATATTTGTGTAATAAAGTGAATGTGTCATAGATTAACAGAGATAAAATGAAATAAAATAAAGTTTAACGTTAAATTTAATTAAAAATAAAGGATTTTTACAGTTATTGGAAAATAGTGATTAAAATATATTTTTTTTTATAGTATTTTAAAAGTAAACATAGATGTAATTAAATTAGGTAGGAGACAGAAATAACTTAGGATTATGTTCAACAAGTAAAAAAATGTTCTTCTGTCCAAAATAGTCTGTCCCGCACAGAACTTCCAGCTTGAAGAGATTCAGGATAACGTCAAGATTCTTTGCACCGTTGTGTGGCTGTAAAACGACAGGACCCATAGCATTAAGCGTGTTGCGAATTTCTTCCCACAGTCAATGGTTCAGCGTACGACTGTCGATATTCGTCAAATTGCCTTGAGCCAAATCTCGATGCTCTTCAAGGAAATTAAGGAGAGCATCAATGTGTGCCGCTGTCGGTCTGGACATGGTGACTTTGTCTTGCAAAATATTTGTTCATAATAACTTTCATTTCCGAACTTCCAAAACACGAACATGGGAAAACGATGAACCCAAGGGGCGCTTCTTTTTATTTCATTTTTATTTCATAACTCAACACGTAACTTGAAGACTTTTCACTTTGGTCAGCACTTGATGATAAACGACAGAAATACGGTTACCTATCGCTATAACGTTTGCGACAGACGAGATTTAGTTTAGTTTTAAGTATTTTGTCCCTGAATCATGCATGAATAAAAAACTAGCACCGCTAGTTTGTTTACATTTTACTTGTCATCCTTTGACTTTTTAACTTTTTCTTCTAATGATAATCGACAAAGGTTGTATGCCAGCTACAAATTCAATGGTTTTTTGAGAAATATTACAATGTTCGTAGGTATAAATACTGAATTAAAAGTGAAGTTCAATTTCCATGTTATAGACAATAATTTCAATCTGTAATTCAACAGTTAAATCATATCGAAATGAATACTAAAGACTATTAAAACATATCGATAAGACATTCAACTCTAGACCTATATTTTGTTCAGTCCGACACTCTTCCGAAAATTGACTATGGTTCCGACCGAACTGTGCCATCCCGAACTTTGTTCGTAGTAGGGCAACAATGCAAAGTTCGGTCGTGTTTCGGTCGGTCGGTTCGGTCGGATTTGTCATTTCAGAGTAGACCCCCAGGGGCTTAATAGCTGTTAGATTTTCAACTCTCGGCTTAACACTGAGTGTTGAAAATCAAACCTATTTATTTTATTATTGTTTCGTGTTAAGCATCACATGCATAGTATTTTTTTTTCTAGTAGGAAATCATTAATTGACTTTTGCCGCCCTGGCCGGGGCGGGAGGAAGTGTCAGACTTTTACTGACTATCCCTGTTCCTTCTTGTGCCCTTTGCGTTTCGGGGGCGCGGTATCTTTTTCGAACAATCCGCAGCCCCACAAGCATAGCTTACTTGAATTTGACGAGTATGCAAAATTGGACCTTGTATAACGGTGTTAAGAGTATAAAAAGAGGAATAAATAAAATAACGGGTGCTGTTAAAAGTTTTTATTTTAGCATAGATACAAAAATTAGCTCTACTATACAATAGCAATATAGCCTACTTAAAGATTAGTATAGCCTACTCAATGACATTATTTTTTACATAATAATTGACTGAATTAATGTTTATTAACATTACTGAGTTACTTGCGTTGCGGTTCGATTCCCGCTCGGTAAAAATATTTGTATAGTCTTCAGTCATTTGAAGGTTAATTCGGATCTATCTATGCAATATAAAAACATGAATTGTTTTTTAATTTATTAAATGTATCTTTAAAAATCGATTGACGTACTAAAATCGATCGTTTTTTTTTATCGAATAGATTTGATTTGCGTAAATTTTAGGTACATCTCATACGATATTTAAAACCATTGCGATCCCAGCGCAATCTATCTTTAAATTAGGCAAACATTTAATTTTAAGTGAAACATTAGTTTTCTAGCAATATAGATACTCTACATACAACACCTGAAAAAAAAAACTTGATTACAGTGTAGCTTGGCAGAAAGAATGATAATGTTTTTAGCTGTATGTATGTATGTCACATTAATTATGGCAAAGCGTGAGAATTACTGAACAATAGGTAAGTACATGGAGCGTGAATTATAAGGTGCATTATTGCGTAATTAGTTTTTGCAGTTTATGTGGCTTATTAGAGCATAGTATGAGTTTGTGACGTAATTTATGTACTTATGTTTAGTGTTCAAACTTGGGGTTTGTTTTGCCAAAATGAGCCAATCCACAATCTTACTAACATACCATTACGCCTGTATTCCCCGAAAGGTTGGGCAGAGGTGCACCAATGTACAACTACAGTTTGTCGGTAGGTTTCATGTAATAGGGAGCGAGCCAATTGTAATTTACCGGGCACAGATGTTAACTCCGAGCTGCTACTGAGAATTTCATTAAAAAACTCAAAACCGCTTTACTCGGCCTGGGAATTGAACCCAAGACCTCTAGCGTAGCAGTCTTGCTTAGGACCACTAGGCTAACGAGGCAGTTACAATCTTGCTACGAGGTATTTTAATTTTAAATGCTAAAGTTTGGATTGATGTTTGTTACGCAATCACGTCAGAACGGCTAAACGGATCTAGATGGAATTAAAAACAAAGATGATTATAGTCTGGAATGGCACATAGGCTATTTTTCATGCTGTTTTGTGTTTTAATTTAGGACTTATTTACTTTGCGAAATCTAACAATGTTGACGGGGATAGGTTTGTTTTGACAGAACTCAACCCGAATACAATAAAAAAGTGCCAAGACTAATGTTTTCAATAACTAAAAGTAGACAGTAATTAACTTTATAAAAACTTACAAAAGATCTTGATGTTGTATCGTATATCTTTCGAATCTTAAATCGTTGAATATGCATTCCGTTTCGCCATCTTGAATTTCGTCTTTTGGTTGTCTAGATAAATTGTTAATTTATTAAAATGCTTACTAATATTTGAGTAAAAGCTATATAGTCAATCGGGGTGAATGGGTACATAGGAATTAATCAGAACAACATGTGAAAAGGGATTTTAACATACTCATACCATCACGCCTGTATTCCCAGAAGGTTTAGGCAGAGTTGTACCAATGTACACCCACAGTACACCGATATTTTTTCAGTCCCATGAAGTAGGGGACGAGTCTATTGCCATTAACTGGGCACAAATCGTAACTCGAGCAGCTACTGCGAATTTCATAGAAAAACTCAATAAAACTTTGAGAATCGAACCCAAGACCTCTAGGGGAGCGTTCACGCTTAGGACCACTAGGCTAACGAGACAGTCCAGAAATTATTATTTATGAAAAAAAATCTGCTTTTTGGCAACAAACTATATATTATTTTGACACACCCCTACATTCCTATTCACCCGTTTCACGTTATGTGAGGATCAAGTTAAGATAAAAAACATACTTACTCTTCAAATATTTTGATCTCTGAAACCTCCTTCATAATTTCTTGAACCGTAACTGAGTTACTGAACAAAAAAGTAAATATAAAAATTATAAAAATATTTACTAATAAAACACAATTAACTTAATTTGACTCACTTTTCCTCGACCGGCAGTAATAAATTGGAAACGTTTCCGTTTGGTTTGCTAAACAAAAAATTATAAGAAAGAACAATGCTCAAAACGTCCCCACCCTTGTAGCACTTTGAAACCTATGTCAATCGAAAGGCCATAGCCATCTTATCATTTTATTGTATGACAGCGAAACTGAAATGTCTGTCCGAAAAAAGTTATATCGAAATGAAGTACGTGAATATTTACAGACTTAATTATACAAAATATTTTGTTTTTATTATTTATTTGAAAACTCCTCAAAACGTTCATGATCACTTCACGAAAACGATATTCAACAGATTTTTTAGCTACTCATTGCCCACCGTCCACAGGCCCGCGTCTATGGTGGCCGGTAGTAGTCTCGTGGCTCCCGACGCCCGGAGCGTCTCCCGCGGTAGCTGGGACGGGAGGTTCTACGCCTCTGTTGTCCCGCCACTTCCTTCTCTAGCATAACTACTTCGTAGAAGGAGGTGATTGCCACTCATTCCCTCTCGCTCCGGACCATGGCTTGCACCAACGACGTGAGAGTCCGCCGCCGCCGATAGCCGCCACAACGACACGGCGGTGTCCCGCCCAAGAGGGCACGGTGCGCCACGGTGTTCTCCACCGTGTCCTCAGGGCGATCCTCGCAGTGGTAGGCTAGCAACGATGCGGCGATGTTCAAAGCTCTGGAACCTAGTCCTAACTAGTGAGCCGTTGATAATGAGCCTCTTGGCACATCTATCGATAACTTCCAACGCCTTCTGTTGCTATTTAGCTAATCCATCCCAAAAGTGCGAACAGTTCTCCATGTATGATCGAACTTTTGCTTGGTATAAGTTGAGCAGCTGTGCCGACGTGAAGTACTTTCGCACCTTTGCAAGAATTCCCAGGTTCTGGGCAGATAACTGGACCTAGGATTCGGTCAGTGATCGGGGCGGATTCAAGTAGGAAAGTAGAGGCCAGATGGAAAGGCATCTTCTTGGCTGAGAAAAGATACGCCTGGGTCTTAGCTGCATTAAACTTGACCAAATTGGCATCACTCCAGTCGGAGACTGCCTTTATGGACAAGTCCAAGCGCTGGGCCATGGACTCTCTAGGAGTCCGGATTTCAGCCGTACTGGCACGTGCGCTGGATATTTAACTCTCTACAACCGTGCTATAATCTGCATACCCAAAAGTACTGGGTCTTAGCAGATCGTTGATATACAGAAAAAAGGGTTGCAGAAAGCACCAAACCGTGAGGAACCCCAGCATTAATAGCCATTCGTTCAGACGAGCCATCGACGACTACTAGAAGTGAACGATCACTCAGGAAATCCGATATCCATGCACAGAAACCAGCCGGCAAGCCATATGATGAAAGCTTGCTAATAAGACCATCATGCCATACCCTATCAAAGGCCTTCGAGATGTCCAGGGAGACGGCAAGTGCTTTCCCATACTTCTCGATGGCCTCACTCCAGATGCGAGTGGCGTACGCGAGAAGATCCCCAGTGGACCGATTTCGGCGAAAGCCACATTGACGACCACTGAGGAGGTCATTAACTTCAAGGTACGCCAGGAGCCTGTTATTGAAGACACGTTCCATTGTCTTGCAATTAATGGACATTAATCCAGTGTCGAGAGAGAGTCGAAAGAGGCGTGCCAGTACAGGAACCATTCAGGTGCACAGGTCCTCAGAATTATAGCTAGAATATATCTGGGTCTGGGGCTTTTTGAACCTCCTTTTGGCAAATACGAGTAGCAGACATTGATGTCGTGCTGCCAGGTAAAATCGGGGGAGTCGCGTCTCCTGCATCAAGACAAGATTCGAAGATACTGCAAATAGAGAAGCACATAGGTTTGCTTGCATTACACTTTTTCACTATTTTGATTTCAAAGAGTTGTTTAAAACTCCGACTGAAACTGTTTTGTTACCCTACAGTAAAAAGTTTCTCGGTAGAAGAAGTAAAATATCTTGAGCTGTCACCTCTTTGATAGTTTTTGCCATATTTTTAATAACAAAGAACATTAAAATGCAACATTATTATCACTTGCGACTGCAAATTCCGGTTTCTTCATGTCGATATTACTTTTTTCCGACAAACATTTCAGTTTCGCTGTCATACAATAAAATGATAAGACGGCTATGGCCCTTCGATTGACATAGGTTTCAAAGTGCTACAAGGGTGGGGACGGTCTCCATACATTTTTGAGCATTGTTCTTTATCGAATACGTTTTTTTTTATTTTGTTTTCTTTTTATTTTAGGGTGCAGTAAAATGGCGCACGAAATTACACGATTACCTAAATTCATTGAATAAAACAAAACACAAAGTACCGGGTACAACTTTAAAAACGGAAAAACAGGCAAAAGTTACGTCAGGGAAAAAACATTAAGGTATTAATAGACGTTCGAATATGGTGCGCTCCGCACCGCGAACTTGGTGTGCTCCGGACCACATTCGAGGGTATGTGCAGCGGTCCGCCGCACATTCACCGTCAATAATAATAATAATGTGCGGCGGACCGCTGCACATACCCTCGAATGTGGTCCGGAGCACACCAAGTTCGCGGTGCGGAGCGCACCATATTCGAACGTCTGTTAATACCTTTACATTGCTCCAATTATTCGAATAATAAAACTTATTACCGTTAAAAAACCATCAATGAACGTCAAAACACGTCATCAACATTAATTGTGAATAAAGGCCCATATGGAACACTTCCATATTCATTGCTCTCTTTTCACACAATATTACCAGTAACCTTTCACTAAGCAACCAATGAATACACCAGCACATTCAATATGGGCCAACCACCACCACACACTAAAATAAAAATAAATAAAAACAAAACAAAAAACGTTACACACATTTTATCTTCGAACAAGTTATTCATTATTGACGCTTGAAGCTGTGGGTAGATCCTTGTGTCATTAAAAATATAAAATTGACTGTTCTGTTGCCACATTGTCACAAAAATCAATAAATACACAAAACACAAACGCTGCGACGTTCAAACAACTGATAATGCGCTGCAAAAAAGGAAGTTATAGATAAAAGAGGATATTGCGATACGGGCAAAGGCATAGATTGTCTATGTACCTAAATAGTTTTATAATCTGTGCTGTGAACAGCTGTGAATATATTGCGGTTTGGGAAAATGGCGGGGAAAAAGGCGTCCTTTATTATTTAACCTTTTTTTCACGTGAAACGTCTTTAAAATCACATAACATGGGTACCAAGTCAAAAAAGTGCATTGTAATTAAAAAGCAACTCGCTTACATAGACGTTTCATGTAATACCAACGGCCTTGCTGTGCCCCAACATGGCCCACCAATGTTTTTTACTGATTTTATATACTTACTTTAAAACTAGAAAGAAAATTGGGCAAAATCTACCATTTTCACAAAATATCCTAACGCGCAATTTATGTTTAGTTAGATTTATAATAATCTAGGTACCTATTTATATACATAGAAGATTAATTGCTGTTTTAAAAGAATATTCACATTCTAATTTCAGTCTCAATCTTATATACCTCGAATTTACCAAAATTTTTACAAGTTTCAAAGATGAAATTGCGACTAGATTTTGAACTGTTTTAGTAACCAAAATTTGGCCCCTAGATCTTCCTAAAGTTTAAAACAGCCTTTTAGTTCTGTCCCCATTTCTATGTTATGTTTTATCAGTGTCCTAACAATCGGAATAGATAACAAATTACCACCTGTGGCTATACAAAAACACTGCGATCACCCATTTTTTTATATATATTTATGATCGGTAGAAGAATGAAAGAAGTGATAATATTATTATCCATTTATCGCATGACAAACTAACACACACTTTACAAGTTAAAATTAATTGTTTAAGATCTGAAATACTAGAAGAAAATGTATCTCCTACGTAGTTTTGCAACAAGATCAAAATTATTTTTGTATCGTTTTTTTAAGGTTTATTTTATAACGGTAAGTATATACTGTAAATCATTGAAAACAAATATAGTGTTTAGGTCCTAATTCGATTAAAAATCATCAAACAATAAAAAACATAAAATCACTTCTTCCAATTCAGAAGAACAACATTTTAAGGCTCCAAAAACATGTTGAAAGCAAGAATTTAAATACAAAATACAATACGTACATCTTATCCTCTTCAAAGAAGAAATCGTCATCGTATTCTTGCATCATTTTGTTGTTTAATAAATAATTCTTTCACTACAAACAAGGCAAAGTAAAACGTCAGTGTAGTTATTGATTTTTCCCGGCGGACGGCACGCCGACGTCAAAATGGTGTCGGTAAAACAGGGTTGGGAAAGCAAGAGAGTGGGACGGGAATAATAATATTGATGAAAAACTTTAAATGAGTCTAGTTTTTATATCTCCCTTTTAATTTAATACTAGCTTTTGCCCGCAACTTTAGGCGAGTAAAAGTCAGTTATCGTGGATACAGAAGAAATCGCGTAATAAAAAGTAGCCTGTGTCCTTTCTTGGCGTTCAAACTGACCCCTTACCAAATTTCATCAAAATCGGTTCAGTGGTTTAGTCGTGAAAGCATAAAATACAGAGAGACTACAGACTTAATTTCGCATTTATTATGTTACGCACAAATTATTTTTGCTTTCTTCTGAAAACTATTATGGCTATAGAAATTCACGTTATTCTTGAGTGCTAAAGGCTACATCTTATTTAAAAAAAAATTGAGACCCGTATAAAAATATATACGGGCAAAATCTGGTAATTAATACAAGTCCAAAATCGCTAATGCGCCTTGAGTAAGCGTGGTGATCAATGCTCGTGCCTTCTCTGTATAAGATAAGGTCTTTGCCCTGCAGTGGGACAATAATAGCCTGATATTATTATTCTTTGCTGTCAGACACTTTCCGCGCACCATAACATCAGCTAGACGCTTTGAACTTCTTCATCTCTTAAAACAGTCTTATTTCAATATTACTTTCCCTTGCACATTGTTGGATTTTCAACGCTATACTTAGCGCCGAGAATTGATAATCCAACAACTGAAATTACAAAGTAATATTAAAATGGTATTGTTTTAAGAAATGTTGGTAACCTCCCGAACTTTGACACTTACATGCATCATAGGGTTAATTGAAAACCATAGATTATTAATGTTGTTTTTAGCTGTTGCCACACTTAACGTGTTAGTTCAAAGTTCAACCATAAAGACTTGCATCTACATCTACACTTATATTTTAAAGAGGAAAGATTTGTATTTCTGTATGTAACGAATAAACTTAAAAACTACTGGGCCGATTTCAAAAATTCTTTTGCCTTTAGAAAGCTACATTATCACTGAGTAACATAGGCATAGGCAGATGGCCGATGGGGTCGAAAAGTGCTAGAGTGGAGACCACGGACTAGCAAGCGCAGCGTAGGACGTCCACCAACAAGATGGACAGACGACCTAATAAAGGTCGCCGGAAGACGCTGGATGCAGGTCGCTTCCAACCGGTATATGTGGACATCTAAAGGGGAGGCCTATGTTCAGCAGTGGACGTCCTATGGCTGAGATGATGATGATGAACATAGGCTGTATAACATCACGCTACGACCCACGGGAGCGGAGCAGTAACCAAAGACGAAACCTAACGCGGGTGAAATCTATATATATAAAAGAAAGTCGTGTTTGTTACAACACTTATAACTCGAGAACGGCTGGACCGATTGCCATGGTTTTTGATTTGTTGGATTTGTTTCCGTCCCGAATAGCAGAATACATCTTAAAAACAATGAAAACTCTATATGTGTAATAAATAATTAATCATTTCAATAGATGCTGATTTGTTTATTACATGTCAAACATTTGTTGTCCAATCCTGTCAAATAGTGTAACACCTTTTTTTTTTTGGCTTATGGCCTGGATGCTGAGGCCTTTAAGCCACAACTTAATTTTTTTCTGAAGACATCATGTGATACTTTTTATCCCGTTGGTGTGTAGGATAGGTATGTAGGGGTAGGGTAGGTAGGTAGGTAGGTAGGTAGGGTAGGTATGTAGGGGTAGGGTAGGTAGGTATGTAGGGGTAGGGTAGGTAGGTAGGTAGGTAGGGTAGGTATGTAGGGGTAGGGTAGGTAAGTAGGTAGGTAGGGTAGGTAGGTAGGTAGGTAGGTAAGTAGGGTAGGTATGTAGGGGTAGGGTAGGTAGGTAGGTAGTTAGGTAGGGTAGGTATGTAGGGGTAGGGTACGTAGATAGGTAGGTAGGTAGGGTAGGTATGTAGGGGTAGGGTAAGTAGGTAGGTAGGTGGGGTAGAGTAGGCTGGAACTGGGTTTTTGTACCGACTTTCAGGGCAGGACAACGTCTGCCGGGCCCGCTAGTAACATAATAAAAATGGCGAAGTCGCGGCCAGTTAGCTAGTAGATTATAAAGAGGTAAACTTAGTTTGTTGTTTTGTTTGTAACTGCCCCGTTGGTCTCGTAATGCCAAATGGTACTGTTGAGCGTGGTGCCTTGGGTTCGACTCCCAGGTCAAGCAATAAGTGTTATTGGGTATTTTCATTAGGAATTTTTAATTAACAGCCATTCATCAACCGATGGTGGTGTTTGCAGAATAATACTGCTGTCAGTTTTAATTGCATTGCCAATAAATGAAAATGTTACAATCTAGCTTCTGCCTACGACATCGTCACCGTGAATATCAGTTTTCTGCGGGTATTTTTTTGTACGGTTCCCTATTCTTTTTAAAACTAAAAAGCAGCCTCAATTACTCCGTATAACATTCTAGTTAAAGTCCTGTCAAAATCAGTCCAGCCGTTTCCGAGGTCAGGCAAACAAAGAGACAGAAATTAAAAATACATAATAAAAAAAAAATGGGATCTAAACATACCGCAAAGCTGTTATTTAGCCATAAACATACATTTCACCTTATTTATTTGTATAGATTATTAATTAATAAATTCCAACAATATTTCGCTGCATCCGACATGCAAAAAAAGATTCATTACCCAACCCTCAGTGACGTAATGATATCAGTATCGCCATTACGGTCCGTTGAGCAACGTGAACTGCTTTATATGTAAAAGTTGCATTTAACTTGTCCCACCATACCAGTATACAATCGCGCGCCCCGCGTGGCAGACATTAAAACCTTTTTATAACAAAAAAGAAAAATGCATAAACAAATAATAATAGTAAGTATTGTTTCGTGTGAACGTGTCCGAATTAGTGACATTGACAGGTTTTTTGGCGGGAATTTTGCTGTGTTCTTTTTTTTAATTTTGTTGTTTATGTTTATGGTTGTTATAACGTGTCTGTGGGTTTGAGTTATTTATTGTTGGATAGTGGTAATGTGCGAAGTTTTTATGACCTTGACGATTACTGTTTAGATAACTGTTTCTTTACCAACTATTCTATAATAATCGTGACACGGTAATTTAAAATTACCACAACAAACATTAGTTCAACTTTTTTTGTTGCAAGCACTAAATATGAGTAAATGGTATATAGGTGTAACAAAATCTCATGCAAAAAGGGTACTAACTTAATCAAATTTCAATAAGGTAATGATAATGATGGAGTGTTCAATAGTTTGCAATAGCGGGGAAATTAACCGTGTCGACGGCGCGTTCGTGTTCCACGCGCGCCTCAAAGAGATGTCAGCAAACTTGGATGGGGCCACTGAGGGCCGATGCCTGCCGGGGCTGCGGGTTGTTCGAAAGAGATACCGCGCCCCCGGAACGCAAAGGGCACATGAAAGGAACATAGACGGGTTTTAGTCAGTAAAAGTCTGACACTCCCTCCCGCCCCGCCCAGGGCGGGGGAAGTTATTTGATGATTTCCCGTCTATAAAAAAAAAAAGCGGGGAAATTAGATTAGGTACACGATCTTGATATTTTTCAATTTTTTTTTGTCTTTATTATTGAGTTTGACGAACATTCGTCGACGAACGTTCATGAAAAATTAATCAATCGTTTATTACTTTTCATACTTATTTATGCCCACTAGCTTAACTAGCTTATGCCCGTGACTCCGTTTGAATGATTTTTGCCTATCATCGAGATTTATCTTTTTTTTGCGGAACCCTAATTTATTTTTCTAAAATACAAGTAGCGCTACTCTTTACAACATCATCATTGCCAGTAAAAATAAAAAGTTGTTACAATTATTTAAAAAAAAGTATCGAACTGTCTCATCAGCGGTTATATCTCAAAATTGGATTAAACAATAACTATTGCCATAAGAAAGTCACAATGTTTAAAATGCTATTAGATTCTGGTAGGTCCATAATTACATGTATTGAGCAAACGCAGAATAATTAACTAATGGTTTTAATATGACATCGGAATGTTAGAGGGTCTTTTTGCAAGAGACAAGTTGCAACAGTTTTATGCATATTCACCATTGTTCTATGAGTAAATTATATGCATTGACCTTCAAGTATGAATATACAAAACATAATTATTACGAAATTTTAAATTGAAAACTGACTGGTGTTGCAAATGTTACTCTATTGATATTAATTTAAAACTTAAAATTAAGAAACAGCATTTCTTTAATTATTATCTTTTAATTCAAATTAAATTTAAAATTAAATCGTTTCTAGTTATGCACCGTACAGCAAAACTTACGTCTTCGTGGCGTCAGCCTTTTCGCGCGGTAGTGGCGCACATTATTGTTATTGTTATTTTTATAATTATTTTTATTTTTGTGTTGTGCGTCGCTTTCGCAAAGAATAAATGGATTTTCTTTCTTCTTTCTTTCTTTCAATACTTCCCGCCAAATCTTCACGCCATTTCTCAATTTGCCAGTTATATTACAAAAATTTAAAACTGACGACTAATGCAAATATTAATTTAAATCCAAACTTAATAAACAGCAAGACTTTATTTATTTTTATTATTTAAATTACAAAAGAATGCACAAAATTAAATCGCTCATATTACAGTAAAACTTACTTACAAATTCCCGCCAAATCTTCGCGCCATTTTTCAATTTGACAGTTCTTTTTTTTTCAGCTGTCACTCTGCTTTCTACTGCTTTACCGACCGGCAAAGGCACAAACAGGGCCTATTGCTGGGTTCATTCGAACGAACATCATTGGTCATCCTGTTATCCATGAGAAGGTATCTTATAAATTTGATCCTCATGTGGCCGTGAAGAGGCGAAGATATTTTATTGAGTTGCATGGAGATAAAGGGGAAAAGTTGATTGAGAGGCTGGGTTTAGGAATTGATGGAAAGGACGAAGAGAGGCTACAGGAACAGAGGCAGAGGGATGAGGGTCACCTAGGTGGTCTCAATTTTTATCTTCCTTAGGTATTTAATTATTACATTATAGTAATCGATCGTAATTAATCGTGTAAGTAGGTATTATTATTTAATGTAGGTATACTAATGAACAAAGAAATATAGGTATTTTTGTAAATGTCTGGTTGTTTTAATTTACCTTTTTTTACTTTTCAGTTAGTTAAATATTTAGTTTGTGAAGGAAAACATCGTGAGCAAATCCGGGACTTATAATAAATACTTAGTGTGAAATCGTCAATCCGCCTTGACCAAGCGTGGTGATCATTGGTCGTGGCTTTTCTGTATGTGAAGAGGTCGATGCCCTGCAGTGGGACAATAATAAGCCGGTACAATTTTTTATTTTTTTTTGTTCACATACCAAAGAAGACTGCCTCGCTAGCCTAGCGGTCGTAAGCGCGACTGGTCTTGGGTTCGATTCCCAAGTCGAGCAAAGTGTTATTGGGTTTTTTCTTTAAAATTTTCAGCAGCTCGCTTACATGGTACCTTAACATACCGGCGGTGGCTGTACACCCCTGCCTAATCCATTGGGAATACAGGCATGGTGGTATGTATGTGAACCAAAGAAGACGCCGCTTGCTTTCAACGATTTTACGGAAATTCCTTAATAACTCTATGATGCCATATTCTATGAATCTTCAGACTTGCCAAATATTTGCCAATCAAAGCGTAAAACCCCGTCAACATGTTTTTACCCAAACAAAATTGATTACTCATCTTTTGTTAGTTTGTAAATGTTAGTTCTTTCAACATTTCTTTTGATGGTTAAAATTATATCGAAACTTCTTACTTAGGCGAAGGTCAATAACTATCATTAGTGTTTACACCATTTGAATGCGAATTGCGTTAATGTTGCCACTTTTATATTTTATTTATTCTGATTAAGACCTTGGCCTCATACGTGGATTACTCTGACGGACAAAGTGTGATCGATGTTGATAAAGCACTCGGTCCTGGCTGAATGAGACGAATACAAACATTTATTTTTTGAGGTTTATTCTGTGAGATATATCCTATCAAGGAAAAAAAGACCAAAACCAAAGACAAAACCTTCAAAATGTTGCTAAGTGTAAAATAACTTTAATTTTGGAAGTTAGCAGCTTGCTTGTAATGCCACCGACTTCCAAAACTAAGATATGTTGCATTTTTGAAGGCCGTTGTCTTTTTTTTCAAGTTATATAGTTATTTTTTAACTTGTAAGTTTTTGGAGGCGGTTGTCTTTCGTTTTTTATGTATATTTTTTGCTATTTAGTATCTAGTTCACAAGAAAGCAGAAAATGCAATTTCGTTTACTAGGATGACATATTTTTCAGATATTTTGATTTATAAACCAAACTACTAAATCGCAATACAATTTACAATTTTGATAAAATTTGTACAGGACCACATCTAAAGTATGACCTACCAAACAAAAATGAATCATCAAAATCAATTCATAATTGGCGGAAGGATTGCGTAATAAACATTAAAAAAAAACATACAGTCGAATTGAGAACCTTCTCCATTTTGAAGTCGGTTAAAAAAACTGACCTTTACAATGACTTTTTCTATTCATAATTATATACTTTCTAAGTTTAATTTGGCCATCACTGACATGGGTGAAGAAAAGCATGACGAAACCTAGATTTATAATTAATGTAAATCTAAAATCGCTAATCCGCCTTTAGCGAGCGTGATGATTAATGCCTTGCATGGTCTTGCAATGGGACAATAATAGCTGGTAATATTATGTAGCTGGTAGCATTATGTGTACTGTGTATAAAAGAAGTTACATAAGGTTTAAAGCTCAAGTACAGTAATGGACCCTGTTATGGCATAGCAACATAGTACTTATTGTATTAAAGTTTCATTTCATCAAATCACGGGTGCCCCTACTCACTACAGTAATGTTGCAAATTATATCGCCACAGGTTGCGCACTGTAATGTTTAATTCTTCTCTCACACAGATGTAATGCTCTTGTTCCCAGTCATCCTAATCTCTTCAAAGTTAGAGTGAACAGGCTTCTTCTGGGTAAGCTCACTCCATCGTCGAGTTTGTCTTTGTCACCTCTGTCCATAACTAGAGTCAAGAGATTAACCATCCCGAATTAAAAAAGAAGTGAGAGAGCGCCTTTATAATTACAGTAGTGAACGTAGCGCCATCTGGCTAGTTCAAATGTAACCAAAGCGCAGCTTGCTATTTATATAAAATAACGCCATCTAGTGAGTAACTTGAAAACTATTGGCATAATTTTTTACACGTACTTCGTATGTTTTTACCCTATGATAAAGTGGCTGTTTATCCTTAGTGATAGTAGGTAAAATACAAAAAATATTTTTAAGTTATTTTATTCGAGAGGTTTTAAAGAATAGCCAGACGTATGTTATTTTGATATGGCTATTGAGAATAAATAGAGGAATAGGCATGTAGTTAAAAAGCTATGTGTACTTGCTAGTTAATTACCGTACTTTGCTAATTTTCCTGTCTCTTTCACAAAAGGTACATTACTTAGTAAGGTGCGTTCAAGTAAGACGGCTGGCTTTTATATTTAATTAAGTATGATATAGGTCTAGTGGTTTTTCTATTAGGAATTTCTCAGTAGCAGCCTGGAGATTGGAACTTGGTGGTGTGTCTCGGAAAGTACGTAAAGCCGTTGGTCCTGCGCCTGATCTCTCCCCGGACGTGTCGCATTGTTGTCCCATCGAACTATGAGAGTAAGGAAATAGAGAGTGCACTTTTGTTTGCGCACACACAAGTGCACTATAATTTCTTCTGCGTACTTGGCTGACCGAATTTCGATCCGGACGATATTATCATATAGGTAGTGACAACTCATTATTCAGGTTTCCAAGACACCTTTTAACTTCATAAAAACTTCTTAGAGCAGGACGGCGTGATTGAACCTGTACCTGAGACGCCGACACTCGTAAAACGCCAGTGGGATAGCGGCCTTTAAAATGATACTTATTGGGTGTATTTCAATTCATATTTACTTTCTAAGTTTTTCTTAGACATCACCACCAACTCCCAAATTTCGGGCTGTTACTGAGAAATTCCTAATGGAAAACCCAATAACACTTTTTTCCCCACCTGGGAATCAAACCCAGGACCCCACGCTGAACAGTTGTGCTTGCCACCACGAGACCAATGAGGCAGTTTGGGACAATAACAGGCTAGTATTTTTATAATATTGGGACTAGAAAATAAACACAATAGAGTTCAATATCATTTCATTTATTTATCGTAAAGTATTACAATATCGACCGATATTATTCATAACACTGAATTAAAACTTACTCTAAAGATAATAAAACATATCCTAGGAATCATGAAAGGTGGCCTAGCTTACTATCAAGAACAATTATTTGGAATACAAAATTCATAATCGATAAATCGTATCGAAATATCGAAATCGATTTCGGAATTCCGAGAGATTTATCCATAAAGATTATGTAGACTTATCTAAGATTCTAAAGGCTGTTGTTTTGTTTTTATTTTCATGGTAGGTATTTGCTGATAGAGTTATAGAGCATTTTAAGGTTTCGGTATAGGGCCATATGGTCGGGTTTCTATTGAATGGAAAAAAATTGGGGTGGAATCACACGTTGAAATATTTCAATTTAAAATTGCATTCCAATAAATTCTCTGAGAAACAATTTAATTGTATATGAAAGAAGTAATGGAAGGGAGTGCAATTTTAAAATGAAATCTATCAACCTGAAAGAGAAGGCAATGCTGATTTATTCTTATAGGAAATCGCAATCTAATCTCAATCTGTCAAAAATGCCTCGGACTTATCAACATTTTTTGACATTAATTGTCGCTGAGATGAGATTGCGACTAAAGTGTGTTTTTTAATCGCGTAGACTGATTTGACGGCTTCTTATGTCAAACTTGAAAATAGTGTGCTTTATGTTCATGGGCCGAAAGCACATTATTTTTATATTTGACGTATGGAACTGTCAATTTAGTCTACGAGATTAAAAAACACACTATAGATTCTACTTACTAAATGACGTTCAAATTCAACTCGCAGTCTAAGACTAGATTACAACTTAAATTTGAACGTCAAGAAGGCTAATTATTCTTCTCGCAACTAAAAATGAGAAAAATCTAGTCGCAATCACATAATAAAAAATGATAAAAATTTTGGCAATTTTAACTTGTTTTTGACAATTTGATGATCACTCAGTAACCGGGGTAAATTGTACTATGACAATAAAAACAAAACTACAGTACATAAGTTTATTAAAAGGAGTTCATTTGCGCTAATGTTATGATATTTCTTGTAACTCTTGCTTTCTAATGAAAAATGAAACAGCTAATATTTACAGATTTAATTCTTGAAAAGCAAGGTAACTACTTTTCAAAGATGAAATCTATAAGTTTTCGTCCGCTAAAAAAGGATTTTCTTTTAGAATTGAATTAGAATTTGTTTTAAATATTCAGAATGACTGTTAATTACGAATTCAAACTTGGGGCAAAATTCATAAAGGGCTTCCATAGATTTCACCATTGTTGAAAAATCTTGCTATGCAAACACAATGTCTCCCCAGCAAAATTTTTGGCTCGAACTATGATTTTTTGACAGTACTGTACGTATTACTATCAAATTGAACTTATTTGGAAAAAATCCCAGACAAAAACCAACCATTTTAGGGGCTTATTTATAACTGCAATGTGAATAGAAAAATCATAACATTATTTAAAACGCAAAATCGTAGTGCACTAACACAATTATGACTGTAAAAATTATAAAAAAATGGATAAATGCATACCAAGAATTGCATAACCGGTAGGTACTTACAAACTAAGAAAACCTAAAAAAATCGAAGATATTTGTGACTATTTCCCTTAACACTAAAACATTAATATTACAAAGATATTTTTTCGAAAAAAGCATTTTTTAAGGCACCTCGCATTTTTGGTTTGCATCGACAATTTAACAGAAGGAATTTTAAAAACGTTACATGTAGAGAAAACTTTAACTAATTATTATAATAGGCTCATGATAATGGGTATAATCCGGTTTATAATTTGAACCATCCTGTCACGCATTAAGATTGATAATCGTTTATCGTTGCAAAAATTTATTACAGCTATATTTTGACACATTATAAATTCTTGTAACGATACAAATTAGCTACGATTTTGTGCTGCAAATTCCGTTTATCTTTATCATGATTTATTCTTTATTTAAAATAGTGTTATTATAATCATGAGCCAGATAAGGGTCTTTCATCGAACAGCTATTAAAATCCAGAGAATATTTTGTACAATTCTATATTTTCCATAATAATATATCTTGGAGAATTCATTATTCCATTGTCAATTATCCGCCATCTTTGAGTCGTAGTTCCAAATTGGATGCCTAGATGGCGCTGATTGTCATGGAGCAAGTATATTGCATTGTTCCTCAGGAAATGAAGATGTAGTGCGTTTTATTGGTAAGTTAATTCGTAAGTACAATATGTGTCTAATATTATGATGAAAGACCCAACTTATACCTACCTAATAACGAACACCAATGAAGTATTATACTTTAATATGGCATTACATTCATAAATAATTATTCATTAAGAGATCAAAATTAAGTTCTTTTTTCGTTATAAAAATTATTAATTTCTCTTACATTTTTGTACAATTGAGTAACATTTCTTTTAATATTCATTTTAATTTAGGCTCTACTTTAATATCAAATCGAATTCAATTCTTTTTTTAAATGGCGAACTTGGCATTCTTTTTCAAAATGGCGACCTTTGATTGTTGCCAACTAAAATTGTGACGTAAAATTCAACAGTTAATATTAAAAGAAATGTTACTATATTCACAAAATTACAATTTTTAATGCCTATACTTACACTTCGGTACTTTGTTTAACAATTTTGCAAATAAACAAGACACAATTACTTTTTATTAAAAACTGAAAACACTTTGAATCGTTCGAAAGAGTTTTTTATTTTTCTGTTTTTTTATTTGCTGACTTCGTTGTGACAATTCCTTTTTTAAATAATTCCAGCCAGTAATTATAACTAGTCTCATTTTCGTTTGACTAAAACCGTCGGTTGATTGAACCCTTGAACCAAAATGAAAACAACAATAATGTGATATATTGCTAAGCAATCGTAAGTTGCTATGATTTGGTTATTCGACAAGACAAAATATCTTCAAAGAAACACTTTATTTTAGCCTTGTAAACTTGATAAATTTTCGATTAACAGTAAAATTAGATTATATTAGATAAAATGTTGATTTAACTTATTTAAAATTGAAACTTTCAGTGACTGTACTTTACTTTGATTCATCAAAATCGAATGAGAGTAGTTATAATAAACTTTAATTATTGCAATAAGGAATTTTACATCAAGGAAATCAACTATGAGTATATTATTTACCTTTATTTTTGTCATGAATACATAAGTTGTCTATTTTTTAGTCCTAGCAATTCAGACTGACTTTTAATTGATTGTTCATATTGCTCAGTATTTTCACCTTTTTTTTATTCGATATGGGTAAGTTCTTGACTCTAGTCTAGGTCAGAGGTGACAAAGACAAAGTCGACGATGGAGTGAGCTTACTCAGAAGCCTGTTCATTCTAAATCTATACTAATATTATAAAGCTAAAGAGTTTGTTTGTTTGAACGCGCTAATCTCAGGGACTACTGGTTGGAATTGGAAAATTCTTTTAGTGTTGGATAGTCCATTTCTTGAGGAAGGCTATAGGCTATGTAACATCATGACATGACCAACAGGTGCTGAGCAGCGAGGGTGAAACCGCGGGGAACAGCTAGTGTAAAGATAAAGATTTACAGTCAATTAAAAGGCAGTCTGTTTATGAATAGAATGTCTATAAACCCCGATCGTTCAATCTCGATCCTTGTAGCTTCTTTCCGCTGTTCTCCCGAACGTTCCCGAAGTTAGCCGAAGTGTGACGTGTTTCAATATAACGGTGATGTCGTATTCGCTGTCGTTTGTCGCAATATTTTGGTCGCACTCCTGTCGTCAAGACAACGTGGACCTGGAATGAGAAAATTTCATATTAAGTTTATTAAATACATAATTATCAATCACATTTGGGTCGCAGCGGACCACGAACGGGATAGTGGGACAATTTGGTCGATTTGGCAGTGGTTTGGGAATTGGCAGGACGTAGCGCAAAGTCGTGCGAGTTTCCTCTGTAAAGCTTGGGTATGGAAGGAGAATAAAACGCTCTGACTGCTCGTAGATCACTGACTCATTTATTAATAAGTATTGGTATTTTAGTACACGAGTAACATAGATAGGTATATGTAAACTTAGAACATAGGTTATACACTACACCTTCCCCGGAAGGAAAAAATAAAATAATATGATAGTATTATTTTATTTGAATCAATAATCATGATTAACTTGTCTAGTACAGTATGTTTACAGTTTTGTTTATTTTATTTAAATTATACAAAGTATATAAGTAAAAAGAGTACAAGATTAACATGGATAAAATAACAAAATAACATTACAAGACTACATTAAAAAGTATAAAAATGTTATTGAGCAACTAAGAATAATTAAAACACAAATAGATTATTATATGATTACTATACGAAATACAAAATAGATATTATTATGTATAGTATAACTTAGTCCTATTCTTATGAACTAAATCGGTTTTTCCATTGTCTTTCAATATTTCAACATTTGGCGAAACATCTTTGATAACTAAATATGGCCCGTTATAAATACTTTGGAGTTTGTTTCCAGTCTCATTTTTCACAAGTACCAAGTCATTTGGTTTATACGTAATAGGATTACTCTGTTGATCATGCCTTTGTTTTCTTAATGATTTACTTTCCAATAAATTATCATACGCTTCCTTTTGCGATGTTTGCAATCTGTATTTCAATTGTAAGGGATAATTATCATGGTTATAAAGTGGATCTACTGATTTTTGGCTTAAATTTGATGGTATATTGCATCTTTTCCCGAATACAAGTTCGAAAGGCGTAAATTTAGTAGTGGTGTGAACTGAGGTATTATAGGAAAAACACCAAAAGGGTAACCATGTACTCCATGAACTGGGATGGTTATTTGTTTGAATTCTTAGGAAATTACCTAAGCTTTTATGAGTGTTTTCCAGAGAACCTATTGTTTCGTGATGGTATGCAGTAGAGTTTAAAGTAGTTATATTGAGAAGTTTACATGTTTCCTTGAAAACAGATGACAAAAATTCAGTGCCTCTATCGGTAGCTACTCTAGCGGGGATACCAAATCTAAGTATAAAGTTATTAACAAAATTTTTCGCTACCTCCTCCGAACTTTTAGATATCATAGGATATGCTTCTACATATTTACTTAACTCACATTGGATAGTTAAAATATATGAATTATTGTAATCATCGCGATCTAAGGGGCCAACTATGTCCAGGAAAACTTTTTCCATCGCCGAATTGGCTGTTGTTGTAATAACCAACGGCTCTTTAACATAATGAGAAGTATGTTTTTGCTTCTGACACTTATCACATTTCTTAATAAATTCTTTTACGTCTCTTTCCAGACATGGCCAAAAGTAATATTTTTTGATGTTATTATACATTCGTCTTATACCAGCATGGCCACTTGTTGGTAGAAGATGAAAATCATTCAATATTACTTTCCGGTCGTCGTTATTTTGAATTATTCTTATGTCATTTAGAATACACAATCGTGGACCTGTCCAGTTTCTATATGCCTTAATTTCTGTAAATACTTTTTTAATAAATTCATCATGAATTTGTCTTCTTATAAAAACTAATTCGTGCACGTTAATTTTTTCACAAAAATATTTCAGTTCCCTCACAAATGCGGCTGGCGTCAATTGCGATTGGGAAACTGGATTAATAAATAACGTCATTCTCGATGACGAATAACAAAATACATTATTTTCTATGTCTATCTCTTTAGTCCTACGTAGGTTATTTAACTCAGTATGTTCTATAAATTTAAGTTCTACAGATATCCTCGATTTACTATGGATCTCCACGACTCTTGGTTGCGCAGGCCAGTCGTCAGTAGAACCCATAGCATTAGGAGAATATTGCGACTCAAGCGCTTTTTTATGTTGCGAACGCGTCATAACCGTAATTATGCTTTCATGCATATTTTTTAAGTCCGTTGATGTAATTGGTAATCGTGACATTGAATCTGCTGGAATATTCGTGGATCCTTTGATATATTCTACAATAAAGTCATACTCTTCAAGTAGAAGTCTGAACTTCATAAGGCGACTAGATGGGTCTCGCATGCCGAATAAATAAATTAGTGGTTTATGGTCGGTTTCAATCACAAACGTACGGCCATACAAATAGGGACGAAAATGTTTAACAGCCCATACTATCGCTAACAGTTCTTTTTCCACAGTTGGATAGTTAATTTCGGCCTTATTTAAATTTCTACTCGCGAATGCTATCGGTTTTCTATTGTCATTGCACAAAACTGCGCCTAATGAATATTTGGAAGCGTCGGTTTGCAGTATGAATTTACAGTTACTAGAAAAGTTAGGATATTGAAGTATAGGTGGGCTCGAAATTATAGACTTTAAAGTGGAAAAAGCGGTTTGACATTTTTGATCCCATATGAATAATGCATTTTTCTTTGATAACTGTGTTAGGGGATACGCTATAGTGGCAAAGTTTTTAATAAATTTTCTGTAATAATTCGCGAACGCGACAAATCTAATTAATTCTTCAACATTTTTCGGAACTGACCAGTTACTCAAAGCACGTATTTTCTCAGGATCGGGCAAAACACCTTCGCTCGTTATAACATGTCCTAAATATAATATGTCCTTTTTAAGGAAGTTACATTTATGAGGATTTAACTTTAAATTTACCTGACGCAATCTAGTAAAAACATCTATTAGATTTTTGGTATGGTTTTGTAACGAATTGCCAAAAACAATGAGATCATCTAAATATACCAAGCACTTTTCGTAAGTCAAACCCGACATTGCTACAGTCATCATTTTTGAAAACGCGTTAGGACTTGTTTTTAAGCCCATTGGCATTCTCGTCATGTGATACTGTCCTGATACGGAAGCAGTACTTTTATCTTCGGTACCCGAAACTTTAAATTGTCCAGTACAAAATGCAGTATATTTCCGACTTTCGGAGTCAAGGTCACATTGGTAATATCCATTGGAAAGGTCAAGAGTAGAAAAGTATACAGAACCCGAAAGGGAATCCAAAATTTCAGTAATATTCGGAAGAGGAAATTTGTCATCTTGTATACAGTTATTTAATTTTCTATAATCAATTACTAAACGCCAATTCTTATTGCCCGTATTATCAATTTTTTTAGGAACCAATAACAATGGACTTGACCATTCAGATTGACATGGTTCAATTATACCTTCCTGCAACATGTTACTAATCTGTTTGTTTACTTCTTGTTTTTGCGAATATGGTATTCTGTATGGTTTACTAAAAACTGGTTGAGCATTGGGTTGCAAAGTAATTCGATGTTTGTAAATGTTTGTTGTTGTTAATTTATCACCAGGCAATAAAAATATATCAGAAAATTTCGCACAAATATTTTCAATCGTGATTTGCTCTTCCTCATTCAAATGATTTAAATGTAATAAGCTAAACAATTTTTTAACACGGTCTGCGTTATTATTCCTACACTGTTCAAAAGTACACAATTTATAGTCACTGATACTATGTAAAGTTGGTTCAATAGTGTCTAAGTGAACTTCAGTTTCGTTTGTATTTAGAATTAAAATAGGTATCATACCATTTACAGGTTTAACTAATACGCTAGCAATGAATATTCCTGTTCCTAATTCAGTCGAGCAAACAAGACGCTCTTCGGTAATAGTAGTAGGTATGTAATGAATTGATTCGGACCTTGGCGGTAACGTTATATTATTTGAAATCCATGAATTATTTGCTTTTAAAGGCAAAATTACTTTTTCTTGCATAATATTATTGTTTAATGTTAAAGTTCTATCATTATATTTTAATATAGCATTGAATTTCGTAAGAAAATCCTGTCCTAAAATAGCATGTGCCATACACGGCAAAGAATTAAAAACATAGAATTTATGATTAAATAATTGTCCTCCTAACTCATAACAATCGCTTAGAGTTAAATAAACATATCCGATTGCTTCTATTGTACCACCGATTCCGCTTATCTTAATGCTCTCTTTATGGATCGGTATGTTTAATTCAATTACATGTTTATATTTAATGGCACAAATTGAAGCGCCGGTGTCAATTAAAAACGAATAGTTATATTTATCTACGTATAATTCTACGCAACAATGACTATTACATGCAAATACAAAGCCATTATTCACGAAAAAACTTGGTCTGCTCCTCAGTTGAATTAGTTTTTGAGGGCTCATCGGTTTTTAAAACGTGAATATTTTCATTACAACGTTGCACGTTCCGTTGATGTCCTCTGGAGTTGTTGTACCTATTATGAGAATGATAGTACGTACCTCGATTCTGTTTAGGCTGACCTCGATTATAGGCCTGGAACGAACCACGACCACGACCACGGCCTCGGTAGAAAGTCGCACCACGATGGACGGTAGGCCTGCTGAAATTGTTATACGTGGAGGCACCTCGAGACCAGCGGGTGGCTCCTCGATTTTGCTGACCTTGAAAATAATTATTTCGTTTCCTATTAAAAGTTAAAATATTTTCAGACTGAGACGGCATTGCAATGGTCTCTTCATCTATAGCTGCTTGCACCGCGTCCCTTAAGGTTTCAAATTTTTGTGCAGCTATTATCGTACTGAGTCGTCTGTTGCGTAATCCGTCGGCGAAGCGTTTAATCGCTTGTTTTTCATTTAGAGGTTGTAAAATCTTGAGGTTTTCCGCTTTGCCCTCGGCTTGCGCTACAGATAAATCCATAAATAGCTCAGTCAACTCCTTACCATAATCATTAATCGACCTTTGATCTTGTCGCGAAGTTTGAAGTTTAGTTTGCAAGGCGACCGTACTCTTTTTAGGCAAAAGAATCATACGCATATCAGTAAGTAATGCATCAATGGATGGATATTCTGATTTAAGACTTAATTTTGCTTGTTGAGAAAGACGGCTTTTTAAGACAAAGTTAACTAAACTTAATTTACACTGTTCGGTCTTCAAAGTAGAGCTATAGTAATCGATACCGTCAATTAATTGACGAGTCGTCAATTCCTCATTATTCATAACTGGTAACAAACTCAGGGCAATTTTTAAATTAAACTCCATTTTGGATTCGAGATTCGATGTTGAGCCAAATAGTTCACAACTACTCTTATCAGTTATCGGTATGTGCAACTTATTACAAAACTCTTGTATTTGAGAATATAACTCTGCAATTTTATCACAATGCGATTTAATTAATGACAAACTGTCGCCACTAAATGTCTTATTATCTATTTGTTTTCTAATACTTGGTAGTAAAACAGAATAACTATTATACACAATAGTTGCTTCATTCAACTTTTCTTTCAAACGCTCCGGCGTTCTCCTTTCAATGCTCAATTTAATTAAATTTTCTTTAACTTTTCTCAATTTTTCATATATATCTTTGAGCTCATGAGCCATAATTTGTCATTGTTATATAAAATAAAGTAACTAGCATACTTAACAACTAAATAATAAAAGTTTACATATATCAGATTACCATAGTTCAATCGCCTTTTTCATCGGTTTCCATTCACTTTTACGCACAAAACACACTCTTAACACTTCACTTTTACGTTTTCCTTACGGTATCACACATTCGGTTTAACCACGAAATCTTCTTTAGGAAGTGAAGCCCCAAGCCCTGAACTGTTTGAACACGACGTACACCTGGTATTGAACGCCGAATATCGCATTCCACACGCCGAACATCTGTTTCCTTCTGCAGTTCCTCTACGACCACGCCGAGAAAACGAATTTCTTAAGGTTTGACGAAGTATTTGGTCATTAATCCACGTATGATGGCAGTTCTTATAGCATTTGTACAGGAAATAGGCTGCCAATATCAGCAATAAACCCAAAATTATCATCATCACAATGCTAATTGCAGAAAGATGAAATTGTAGCTGGTCGGTATTAGCCACATTCGAAGCTCCAATGCCATTCTGGTTTATTATCACTTCTTCTCGTTTTGGAGTGTTAGAATTGCACATTTTAAAGTTTATTAAAGTTCTCGAACAAAATTCAATAACGCAACGTACACTTAGAACGAGAGCCTGGACCACACACACAATGCGCCTGCATTGCGACCCGACACCCCATCACCAAACATGGCAGGGTCGCCATGTAAAGCTTGGGTATGGAAGGAGAATAAAACGCTCTGACTGCTCGTAGATCACTGACTCATTTATTAATAAGTATTGGTATTTTAGTACACGAGTAACATAGATAGGTATATGTAAACTTAGAACATAGGTTATACACTACACCTCCGTGCCTCGGAAAGCACGTAAAGCCGTTGGTCCCGGCTGTCATTTATAGATCTTTGACAGTCGTTACGGATAGTCAGAAGCCAAGAAGTCTGACAACCACTCCATTGGGTCCACTACACCACTGGGTTGTGGAGGACCGATAGGCAGTCGCTCCATGTAAAACGCTGGTATTCAGCTGCATCCGGTTAGACTGGAAAGCCGACCCCAACATAGTTGGGAAAAGGTTAAGCAGATGATGAGCGCAAAGTCGTGAGAGATGAATGGAATAGAGTGAGGCTTTTGCCCAGCAGTGGGACAGCACGGGTTAATTATGGGCAGCGCAGAACGGATCATTGTGGCTATTTTTAGGGGAGGCCTATGTCCAGCAGTGGACATAGGTCGTTCTGCTAATACGATGATGATGATGATGATACAGGAATAGGGGTGTCTTTTGGTGTTTCATTTTCATCTGAAATGTTGAATTTGGCTTCGAATTACATAAAATAAATACATCTCAACATAGTATAAAACAAAGTCGCTTTCCGCTGTTTGTACGTTATAGATACCTACATTAATTCAAGAGGAAGATTCATACGTTTAGAACTTCATGCTACGATCAACAGGAGAGGAGCAGTAACCAAAGACGTTACTGAACGCGGATGACACCGCGTGGTTTAGCAGTCAAGGTGCGATGACAAGGTTCAGCGATGATTGAAGTGGTCTAGCCTAGGAAAGGACTAGACAATGTCAGGTTATGTAAACACCTTGCTTAACTTGACAGTGAAGGAAGTCTGTGATGAATATCTAATGGTGTAGTTTTAGGTTGCAGGTGCAAAATCTGGCATGAACACAATTCTTCCGTATTGGCACAAGAGTGGGTACAAGTGATACCAGAATATTGATATCATGGTTAATTAGTTATTCGACAATGTTAAGTGCTTAAGATGCACATAATGATGTAGGA
Source organism: Caradrina clavipalpis (assembly GCA_932526535.1). NCBI lineage: Eukaryota > Metazoa > Arthropoda > Insecta > Lepidoptera > Noctuidae > Caradrina > Caradrina clavipalpis. The sequence continues at coordinate 10,803,348 of OW052111.1, forward strand.
AATCTCTTCCGGATCCGAGTTGGACTCGAATGATTTTGTTGGATCCGAAAGTTGGCCAACTGATCCCGGATCTGGCGGATTAGTTGGCATTCTCTAAAGTAATGTTCCTATTGATGCTTGATATTTTGTCTAAAACGGCACAGACTTATCGATAACAGATTTGTGCTGGGAATGCACAGAGGCTACATCCTTTACTCCGGAAACAATTATGGTTCCCGTGAAATAATATTTGACGGGGGCGTAAGCAAGTAATACAATAAAAGCGAAAGTACTTCTGTATGTTTGTTGCTTCATTACGACAAAACTGCTGAACCCATCGTAATGATATTTGATGAAGAATCTTGGAATCTGAATTAGGACAAATACTACTTTATATTCCACAACTTCGTCTGCATCTGCGATGACTACATTATTATATATGTTGCAGTTAAAACTCTTAACCAGTCAAAAGTACTATTGACTAGCAAAATCAGTCAAAAGTACTTTTGACCGTATGCTTTGGTCAATAATACTTTTGACTAAAATAACAGTTAAAAGTACTTTTGCCCAATGGAGCTGGTTAAAAGTAGTTTTGACTGCCCGAATCAGTCAAAACTCTTAAAAATCAGTCACTAATCTGCAATAATAATTAATAATATCTATCCTTCTACTATTATAAAGGCGAAAGTTTGTATGTATGGATGTATGGATGTTTGTTACTCTTTCACGCTTAAACGGCTGAATGGATCTGGATGAAATTTGGCACAAAGATAGATTATAGTCTGGAATAACACATAGGCTACTTTTTATCCCGGGAAAATGTACGGTACCCGTAGGATAACACATCAACTGTCACGCGGACGAAGTCGCGGGCAGAAGCTAGTTCTTTATAAAAGTAAATTATAGGATGAAAGAGCGAGCGAAGCGAGCTCGGGACTTGGGGCACCCCGACTCGGACAGGTTAGGTTAGAAGGGGATGGCGGGGTCTAGAGAGCGAGCGAAGCGAGCGAACAGACCCCGCCATCCACTTCGTGGTTATTTTTTTTGTAAACCCTTGAGCCCCGCGAAGCGGGGCTCCTCGACTATGCTTCTTAAGCATTATTCACATCTGACAAGTTAATAGTGCTTTTGACTGATGCTTTATTGCAGTTAAAACTACTTTTGACGAAGAGCGTTAGTCAAAAGTACTTTTAACCGCAAAGAACAATGCTCAAAAATGTATGGAGACCGTCCCCACCCTTGTAGTAGCACTTTGAAACCTATGTCAATCGAAGGGCCATAGCCGTCTTATCATTTTATTGTATGACAGCGAAACTGAAATGTTTGTCGGAAAAAAGTTATATCGACATGAAGAAACCGGAATTTGCAGTCGCAAGTGACAATAATGTTGCATTTTAATGTTCTTTGTTATTAAAAATATGGCAAAAACTATCAAAGAGGTGACAGCTCAAGATATTTTACTTCTTCTACCGAGAAACTTTTTACTGTAGGGTAACAAAACAGTTTCAGTCGGAGTTTTAAACAACTCTTTGAAATCAAAATAATGAAAAAGTGTAATGCAAGCAAACCTATGTGCTTCTCTATTTGCAGTATCTTCGAATCTTGTCTTGATGCAGGAGACGCGACTCCCCCGATTTTACCTGGCAGCACGACATCAATGTCTGCTACTCGTATTTGCCAAAAGGAGGTTCAAAAAGCCCCAGACCCAGATATATTCTAGCTATAATTCTGAGGACCTGTGCACCTGAATGGTTCCTGTACTAGCAAGCCTCTCTCTCCACTCTCTTGACACTGGATTAATGTCCATTAATTGCAAGACAATGGAACGTGTCTTCAATAACAGGCTCCTGGCGTACCTTGAAGTTAATGACCTCCTCAGTGGTTGTCAATGTGGCTTTCGCCGAAATCGGTCCACTGGGGATCTTCTCGCGTACGCCACTCGCATCTGGAGTGAGGCCATCGAGAAGTATGGGAAAGCACTTGCCGTCTCCCTGGACATCTCGAAGGCCTTTGATAGGGTATGGCATGATGGTCTTATTAGCAAGCTTTCATCATATGGCTTGCCGGCTGGTTTCTGTGCATGGATATCGGATTTCCTGAGTGATCGTTCACTTCTAGTAGTCGTCGATGGCTCGTCTGAACGAATGGCCATTAATGCTGGGGTCCCTCAGGGTTTGGTGCTTTCTGCAACCCTTTTTTCTGTATATCAACGATCTGCTAAAACCCAGTACTTTTGGGTATGCAGATTATAGCACGGTTGTAGAGAGTTAAATATCCAGCGCACGTGCCAGTACGGCTGAAATCCGGACTCCTAGAGAGTCCATGGCCCAGCGCTTGGACTTGTCCATAAAGGCAGTCTCCGACTGCAGTGATGCCAATCTGGTCAAGTTTAATGCAGCTAAGACCCAGGCGTATCTTTTCTCTGCCAAGAAGATGCCTTTCCATCTGGCCTCTACTTTCCTACTTGAATCCGCCCCGATCACTGACCGAATCCTAGGTCCAGTTAGCTGCCCAGAAGCTGGGAATTCTTACAAAGGTGCGAAAGTACTTCACGTCGGCACAGCTGCTCAACTTATACCAAGCAAAAGTTCGATCATACATGGAGTACTGTTCGCACTTTTGGGATGGATTAGCTAAATAGCAACAGAAGGCGTTGGAAGTTATCGATAGATGTGCCAAGAGGCTCATTATCAACGGCTCACTAGTTAGGACTAGGTTCCAGAGCTTTGAACATCGCCGCATCGTTGCTAGCCTACCACTGCGAGGATCGCCCTGAGGACACGGTGGAGAACACCGTGGCGCACCGTGCCCTCTTGGGCGGGACACCGCCGTGTCGTCGTGGCGGCTATCGGCGGCGGCGGACTCTCGCGTCGTTGGTGCAAGCCATGGTCCGGAGCGAGAGGGAATGAGTGGCAATCACCTCCTTCTACGAAGTAGTTATGCTAGAGAAGGAAGTGGCGGGACAACAGAGGCGTAGAACCTCCCGTCCCAGCTACCGCGGGAGACGCTCCGGGCGTCGGGAGCCACGAGACTACTACCGGCCACCATAGACGCGGGCCTGTGGACGGTGGGCAATGAGTAGCCAAAAAATCTGTTGAATATCGTTTTCGTGAAGTGATCATGGACGTTTTGAGGAGTTTTCAAATAAAAATAAATAATAAAAACAAAATATTTTTTATAATTAAGTCTGTAAATAATCACGTACTTCATTTCGATATAACTTTTTTCGGACAGACATTTCAGTTTCGCTGTCATACAATAAAATGATAAGATGGCTATGGCCTTTCGATTGACATAGGTTTCAAAGTGCTACAAGGGTGGGGACGTTTTGTGCATTGTTCTTTGCAGTCAAAAGTACTAATAACCAATATTTTTCAGTCAAAACCACTTTTGACCAACCTGTTCAGTCAAAAGTAGTTTTGACTGATTTTGCTAGTCAATAGTACTTTTGACTGGTTAAGAGTTTTGACTGCAACATATACACTCCATACAAATATTGTAAATGTAAAACTAACTCTGTCTATCTTTCTGTCTGTCTATTACGCTTTCACACCTAAATCACTAAACCAATTTTGATGAAATTTGGTAAAGAGTAAGTTTGAACCCCAAGAAAGGACATAGGCTACTTTTAACCCACAACTACGACCGCATTGACCGACATTCATACAGACAGAGTCACGGCCAAAAGCTATAATAAATAATAAAGCACAGACAGATATTAAGAGCAATATATTTCACTCACACGTCTCTGACGTCACACAAATGTTCTACATAACTAAATCAAGTCTTGATTTACGACCTTACGTCAAAAACAAACGGTACATATTAGAATGCGAAGCCATTTCTCCCATAATGTATTATCTAAGTGGAGATGAAAAAAATCCGACCGAAAATCTAAAGTGAACCGCTTTTAGGACATAGAAAAGCGGAGATCAGAAATACAAGTCTTTGAATTAGTTTGATGGAATTGTTTTATTGTTTAGTGTTTGTGGGTTGGTTCGTTTTGGCATTCATATTATTAACTAACTTATGTCCGTGACTTCGTCCTTCAGTTTTACCTCTAGTATTTTTATTGCATGAATCCTTAATTATTTTTCTAAAATAAAGGTAGTCTAAGTTAGTGCTTATAATATCAGCAATTTTCCAGTAAGTCTGCCGTCAAAATCGGTCTCGCCGTTTAGGAGATTAGCCGGAATAAATAGACAGAATTAAATAAACGGCAAACTGTGGGTCTACATTGGTACACCTCTGCCTAACCCTTCGGGGAATAAAGGCGTGATGGTATATTTTTAGAATTAAATAAAATGGGTTATTGATATAAGTACCGTGTAAACATTTATAATGCTTTTAGTAAAAACCTGTTGCATTACAAAGCAACACTTTTAATTTTATTTATTTGCACGGATAGTTTTATTTAATATTTATTTAATTCTGAATTTAAATTATAATCAATGTTCTAATTACAAAAAAATAATTGCTCTAATAGCACTACCTTTAGCGTTTCTTTCACGAACTTTCTGCACTTTCCTATTCCACGACAAATATCTCAAGACAGATCTCCGTATCGGCTTGCATAATGCGATGTGTAGCTAAGATTAAAACATTTTTGTTGGCGTACTGCGATACCATCGGATTCTCAGTACATCTTGAATTTTATGTGCGCCTAGTACTTCAGCTGGGCACAAATGGTTATGTTAACGCTGTTTTTGATAAGTTGGCTAGGTAGGGGTGATGGATGGTAGCTTTTAGTTTAAATGTCTGCAGTTTTATGCTGTCCTAGTATGCTGGGGTAATCTTTTGGTGTAATAGTGAAGGATGTATGTTTGAAGTAGGTTTATGGCTGTTCTAAGATAGGTAGTGGATGAAAAGAAATATTGTTATGTCTTTATCTTTTTGAAACATGGCGGGGTTAGTGTTACAAGTGATGTTACGGGTAATGATACGAGTGTTACACGTAATGTTACATAGCGCGTAACTGCACTAATGGTTCGTATGGTCCCACGAACGTTATGATATGAGTGTCACCTATGACAAAAATAATGTTTCATGTGACGACAAGAGTGTTACACGTGAGGTTACGCATATTGACGGTACAGTTGGCGCAGTGGCTTAGCGATGGCTGCTGCACTGCGTGTTATGGGTTTGTTTCTCGCGCGGATCAAATATTTGTATGGCCTACAGATCGTTGTTCCGGGTCTGGCTATCCGTGTTTGTGTGATGTTTGTAATCGCGCCCACGATACTGGAGAAATTACTAGTGTGTAACTGTGGGTGTACATTGGTACACCTCTGCCTAACCCTTCGGGGAATACAGGCATGATGGTATATTATTATTATTATATTACTAGTGTGGAGCACGTTTGTTTAAACAACAACAAAAGAGTTACGTATGACGATACGACTGGTACATGCTATGACGTCACGAGTGTTACCCGTGAAAATACGTAAAATGACCTGGATGTTAAACCTTGCTTAAAATCCAGCTAACAAGTAGGTAGATCTGAGTATACAATTTATTAAGACACTCATTTTATACTTTTATTTTTTTATTGATTTAACGACAATTAAGTCAACAGAAAACCGAAAAACATTAAAACCAACCACACTTTTAACCCTAGAAAACTTTCTTAAAATAAAGTCTATATTCTCACGTTAAATAATTCAGTGACCGCTCCTGCCTTCACACACCTGCCTGATATTCAATACTAATACATATTAAAAAGATTCTATCTATATTGAACTTTAAGAGCGTTTTTGTAGCGTTTTTTGTGCGTGTTCAGTGAACTCTGAGTACTGGGCAGTGAAGGGTTTTGTCCCTGTAAAGGGCGGTATACATTTGTTTGAATCTAGTTTATGCCTGTGACTTTGTGTGAGTTTGTGTTGGTTATCATGGGGTTTTATTTGGTTTTGGGTGGAAATCTAATCGTTTTTCTTAAATAAAAGTGGCCTAAGTTACTTCTTATTATATCAGCTTTCTGCGAGTGAAAGGCCGGTCCAAATTGGTCCAGCCGTTTTGGTGATTAGTCAGAATAAAAAGACAGAAAAACAAAAAAAATATATCGGCTATCTTCTTCTCCTACGGCTACTTTTATTTTATTAAAATACTTTTATTTTAATAAAATAAAAGTACTCTAAGTTAATCCTCATAAATTCAGCTATAATCATGCCAATGAAAATCTAGTTTAGTCCAGCCGTTTTGGAGATAAGCCGGAACATGATAGACAGACAAATAGTTGTTCTTAGACATGTTTACCGTGTATGTGAATTTTGTAAATAGCTTTTATTTTGATATTCCAAACCTCAATTTTATTTATTGAACAGATAGTGCTGGATAGCAGAAAAATTAAACCTAGTGACATCCAAAATTCACCCAAACGAAGTCGCGAGCAGAAGGTAGTTACTAATACTTTTGAAATGTTGACGTGGGTTGGTACCATTTGGCAGAAAGTACAAAACTTAATAAAGTAGCCTTTTGGGGGCCTTAACCTTCTACGTTTTTGTACCTAACCATTTTCAAATCAATAAGTACAAGTACAGATCATGTACTCATTAATATTGCTACAGATTATATAAAAAATGCACACGTCATACTGAATAATTGATTTGATGTAATTAATTACTGTGATGAGTTCAAAGATCTGAAAGCAAGAAACAGTTTATAAATATTGACAGTCAATCACTTAGGAGACTCACAAAAAGTTCTAAAAGATATAGAAAAAAAAAATACTTAATTTGAAATCAATTAGACAAGTACAATCACGGGCAATTGCGAAGAATCACTTTTTACTCTTACACCTTTAATCATGAGGTAGAAAAGTGGTAACCCGCCATTGTTTTTGGCTGTACATAAGTATTTATGCATTAAAAAGAATTAATTAAACCCTGAAGTAAATCTCCAAGAGAGACGATATGAATTCGAATGAAAAATGTATGTGAAAAATTGTGAATTGTGCTTATTGGTTCACTAAATTATCAACAACAATTTGACATATTAATTTTTCGTTCTTTTTTTAAATATTTATTTATGCTGTGATTGGATAGAAAAAAATAAATTATAATAACACACATTATGGTACAGTTCTTTAATAAAAAGGTTTTTATATTTTTAATTTATTCGAATCAGCACGAATTCGCGGTATTTTCTACATCCTCCTTTTTTTGAAGGGGGTAAACAGTAGGAACCTACGCCTTTACTATTCGGGATTATGTTAATACGTCTTAAAAAGAAGACCTAGGTATTTTTTGTAATATCTTTTTTTTTTAATACGGTAAAAAAGCAACACTAAATTAGTATCACACATCCAGTTGATCACTAAAAAAATAAAATAGTTTACGTCAAAGTGTAAACTGTCTCTAAACCTAGCCTATACATAATGCAAGTGTTATTTATAGACTTACATTGAATAAGCTAGGACTATCCGAACAAAAACTAGATAGCCAGTTTTTATTCTATAGCCTTATCTTAGAGGAACTTACTGCCGTATTCTGAGACGTTACTTGTAAAATAAATATATCATTTACTTTTGATCGGTAAGTCTTAGCATTTGTCAACCATATGGAAATACTACTGTCAAATAATATACTAATATTATAAAGGTGAAGAGTTTGTTTGTATCAACGCGCTATTCTCAGGAACTAAAAATAAATGAATGGAAAAATGGGTGATGGTGATTGGTGATGATGATGGAATGGTATGGTCTAATTTGACAAAATCTTGTAATGCAGTCTGTTTATCGAGGAGGGCTATAACATTACGCTACGACCTATGGGAGCGGGTTAGTAACCAAAGGATGTACCCTAACGCAATTGAAAAAAACCACACGTATTAAATAACTGCTAGGGCTGCGGAATTTGTTCGAAAGAGTCAAAGCGGCCCTGGAACGCATAGAGCATGAGGAAGACCACGGATGGGTTATAGTCAGTAAGAGTCTGACCCTTCCTTTCGCTCCACCCAGAACGGGTTAGATGATTTCCCAGCTAGATTTCAGTGGTGTCTCAATCTTAAAAAGTACATACGAACAAAAAAATAAAATATCGGTACAAAAGTAACACCAACAACAAAAGCCCTATCGTGCCGTCTAAAAATAATCCTATATCCATTATCGCCATTGCAGTAGTTAACGAAATGAAGATTATGATGTAGCAAGGTGTGGTGTGCGTGACAGTACAGGGCGTTGGCTAATATTAGGAGCGGCGCTATTACTGTGAAATTAGTCGCGGAAAAGTTGGCATGTTAATGACGACATTAGGGATGACCTCGACCTTGGTGGTAACCAAATATCGTGTTGGTGAGCTTTTGTTTCAGGAAATGTTATGGTCGTTAAAACTTGTATGACACATGCTTAAAAGAAGGATATCTCATAATAGGGCTAACTGCCTCGTTAGTCTAGTGGTCCTAATTGCGACTGCTACGCCAGAGGTCTTGGGTTCGATTCACAGGTCGAGCAAAAAGTGTTACCTATTGGATTTTTCTATGAAATTCTCAGTAGCAGCTCCTCTGAGTTACGATTTGACCGGGCACAAATCCAAACTCCGAGCTGCTACTGAGAATTTCATAGAAAAACCCAATAACACTTTTTGCTCGACCTGGGAATCGAACCCGGGACCCCTTGCACAGCAGTCGCACTTGCAACCACGAGACCAACGGGGCAGTTTAAAAAAATATTTTGTAAATTAAAATTCTTCACCTCGATAGAGACCTACCTAGATTTTGGAACGATTTTGGAGCTTCAACTTTCAGACTAAGTAACTGACCAACTCCTTGACAATTCAAAAGTGCCTGAAAATGGTTTACTTAATTTAAATAACTTTTTTGACTTAGTGTGAGGCATCATAGATTTCCAAAATGATTTTTCTATGTCCAGCAGAGGACGTCCTTCAGCTGATATGATGATGATGAATGTTAAAAAAATACCGTAATATCTATTTACACCCATATTCCACACAACAAAACAGGCTAAGCAGAACAAGCGGTATTTTTCAATCTGCATACAAAAAATAGTCTAATAACATTAATCGGCTAACTGTGTGCTGAAAAGCTATTAGTCAGAATCTTGATTAAGTTTTTGTTATAAAGTTACTGACCGAGTGACGCCGCGGGGTGTTATTAGCTTATCTGTGAATTGGATGTGATTAAAAGAATGACGAATCTAATAAGTGACTACTGTATTGAAAGAAAAGAGGGTCTGTGGAGTTCCTTGTTCGTTCTTCTCTATAGAAACCTACGTTTCGGAAAGAGCTAGCTTCAACTTTAAACTGTAACTACTTGACAATTCAAAAGTGCCTGTAAATAGTCTAATTGATATAAATACTTTGAGTTTTGACTATCATCGTGCGAAGTCGCGGGCAGAAGTTAGTCTTAACTTGTATAAAGAGAAAAGAGTAGTAATTGAAAAATATTGCTTAATCGATTTTTAAAATTCGTTCACCTATGGTAAGCTACGTTATTAGCGAATAACACCCATATTAATATGTCTGTTTCGCTTTCAGAACTAAACCACTGAACCGATTTTGATGGTACGGGGTTAGTTTGAACCCCAGGAAAGGACATAGGTTACTTCATATTTCGGGATTCCGTCTGCGTCCCCGATAAACGACATTTACGCGGACAAAGTAACTGCCTCGTTGGCCTAGTGTTCCTGAGCGCGACTGCTACAGTAGACGTCCTGGGTTCGATTCCCAGGTCGAGCAAAAAGTGTTATTGGGTTTTTCTATGAAATTCTCACTAGCAGCTCGGAGTTTGGATTTGTGCCCGGTTGATGGCAATAGGCTCGCCCCCTATTACATGGGGCCTAAATATACTGGCGAACTGTGGGTGTACATTGGTACACCTCTGCCTAACCCTTCGGAGAATACAGGCGTGATGGTATTTTTTTTTATGGTATATTTTCTAAGAAAAAAGCAATGATACTTGAAAATCACAGTTGACCTAAATTGGTACACCTCTGCCTAACCCTTCGCGGAATACATCCGTGATGGTATGTTAATCACAGTTTGTATTAAATTCTTGTAAAAATCTTTTAGTTAACAATTGTGTGTTATGTCAAAATGCTTGAATAACACAATTGAACTATAGGCTTTTGTCCATTGTCTCGTTGTAAATGAATACTTTAGACTGTTAAGAGTTTCATATATTTAAAAAAACCAAGAATTTTTGTTATTCCTTTCAAATCTGTTTGTTATGAGTACTTACCTTGTATATATGAGAGATAGATATTATTTAAAAAATGAGTATAAATGCATAATACTTATAATATTTAAAAAATCGGTTGTTTTAATATGCTAATTTCAGTAAGCAGTAGTTGAGCTCTTTGTGAAGGAGCTCGTCCGGGGAAGTACTACCACCATACATATTTCTGCCCATGAGACATTTCGTCTCTGGGATGGCAATGCAACTGCAAGGCCTCTGGTATTGCAGATGTCTATAGGCAGCGGTGACCACTTAATATCAGGTGGGCCGTTGGCTTGTTTTGTATCATAGTTGGATAGTTTGTATTCTCTTCTTTATCGTGTGGGCAGTAAGGTCTAAAGAACCCACACACCCTAGTGTAAGAGTTTCGGTACCGCCTCAAGGGCTTCTGTCATGGTTGTCAGTGATGTCCAAGATAAACTTAGAAAGTACATATGAATTAGAACGATAAAAAAAATACCATCACGCCTGTATTCCCCGAAAGGTTAGGCAGAGGTGTACCAATGTATAGTACACCCACAGTTCGCCGGTATATTTAGGTCCCATGTAATAGGGGGCGAGCCTATTGCCATTAACCGGGCACAAATCCAAACTCCGAGCTGCTACTGAGAATTTCATAGAAAAACCCAATAACACTTTTTGCTCAACCTGGGAATCGAACCCAGGACCTCTAGCGTAGCAGTCGCTTATACTATACTTATAATATAAAAAAAAAGTTCGCTTGTTTAAAGACGCTAATTTCAGTAAGTAGTAGGTAGTAGAGCTCTTTGCGAAGGAGCTCGTCCGGGGAAGTACCACCACCGTACCTATTTCTGCCGCAAAGCAGCGTTGCTGTGTTCCGGTTTGAAGGGTATGGGTGCCGGTGTAATCACAGGCACATGAGACATTTGATTTTGTCTCTGAAATGGCAACGCATTTGCATGCCCCTGGTATTGCAGATGTTTGTAGGCAGCGGTGACCACTTAACATCAGGTTAGCGTTGGTTTGTGTGCATTAAAAAAAATCTGACCTGTTAAAAAAATATTATTTGTTTTTTATATAGCCCGTTAGTGAGGAATGTTGTAGTCTGTGTAACATCACGCTGCGACCCATGGGTGTGGGGCAATAAGTAAAGGGGGGAAGATGACCTAACGTTGACCTCTCTGATAGTCTTAACTTTATGCCAATTTTAATTACATTAATTATACAAATTACAGTTAAAAATAATTAATATGATTCTCGTTCCAAAAATATTCAATGACATTGTTTTTTTTTTAAATGCTATCATCATCTGCCTAGCCTTTTCCCAACTATGTTGGGGTCGGCTTCCAGTCGAACCGGATGCAGCTGAATATCAGTAAAATGCTAATTGGTATGATATTTAACAAGATATAATGCAATGCCTATTTTAGTAGAATATTTAAAAACTTTTTGTTGAAATGTAAACAAACCAGTCGACAGTTATCGTATTTTTAAAAACGTTCGTGTTGTAATTCAAGTTTCGATCTGGCAATACATTCTATCACGCCTGTATTCCTCGAAGGGTTAGGCAGAGGTCTACCAATGTACAGCCACAGTTCGCCGGTATGTTTAGGGCACATGTAACAGGGCGCGAGCCTATTGCCATCATTAACCGGACATAAATCCTAACACCGAGCTGCTACTATGAATTTCATAAAAAATGCCCAATAAAACTTTGCTTGACCTGGGGAATCGAATCCAAGATCTCTAGCGTAGCAGTTACGCTTAGAACCACTAGGCTAACGAGGCAGTTAAAAATGTTCTATCGAATATGCTTTTAATTTTTTATAGACCTTTTCGAACAGCTTTTAATATTGATTGTCGTTAAGAGAAGATTCTGATTAATTTTGGACTTTTGAATTCTAGAATTGACCTTCTGCTCAGGTTAAATTATTACGTAATCAATCAATTAATAATACATTCATTTGTATTTCGAAGGTTTCAATTTTATATATCGCTACTTTTTTCAATAACATTACATTAGATTGTAAAATCGTGGAAAAAAATTGAGGTTAAGAAGTTATGAAGGAACAGACTGACAATTATACATACAAACCCATATACACACCGGTCAAAATCATAAACCGTCTTTTTTGTTTAATCGTAAAAAATAACTTTAATTATCAAATAACAAATATTTTGATAGTAATTAAAAAAGAGAATTGGGGACTTTTAATGTTTAACTAATGACATTACCTAATTTGCAGGAAGCACTACAATTCGCCATCCACTGTTTACATTTTCATCAAAATATTATAGAACAGTGTAGCTGGTATATTTTTACTTAGTCTCTTAGAGCCATGACCTTTATGAACGAAGTTATGGAATCACACAAGCTACACTCAAATAGAAAAAGTCTGATCCTAGATTGATAGAAAGCAAATAAAAGTTTTGACTTTGACTTTGACTGTGACTTTGATGAATACCCGAATGCAATATTATTCAATCAAACGCAAAGCGTTCTATGTTATCTTTCAGTCTCTAATTTGAGAGCTTCCAATCAATATTGCAACAGATAGAATCTAAACACTAGCTTCTGTCCGCGACTTCGCTTGCGTACATTTCAGAATTAAACCAAATTCCTAAATTATCCTTAGGTAATATAAAAAATCGACAAAAAATTGCCTAAGTACTGTTCCAGACTATAATCTACTTCGGTACCAAATTTCATCCAGATCCGTTCAGCCGTTTTCGCGTGATTGAGTAACAAACATCCATCCAAAAATTTCACATTTATAACTAGATTTTGTCCGCGACTTCATCCGCGTCAAATTTGAAATATTATCCTACATGAATGGTACATTTATCCAGGATAAAAAGTATCCTATATGTTATTTCACACTACAATATATCTCAGCGATAAATTTCATCCAGATCCGTGCAGCCGTTTTCGCGTGAAAGAGTAACAAATATCCATACATCCAAACTTTCGCATTTAAAGCAGTAAGATTGAGAAGATTCAAATTACAGTCGTGATTATTGTAATCAAAACCAACATTTACTAAAAAGCAATTTACTTAATTACCAATCGAACTCTGGTAGATAGGAATTCAACATTACAAAATAGTAGGTAGGTAGGTAGTAGAATTAATACTGTTGCAGGTTTTCATTTTCACAATTTATAGGAAACCTTAGTGCTGACATATCACGATATGGTTACGACATTTGATGCTACCAAAACATTTGCCAACTTTATAGTCCGAGATCCCGAGACGCGAGACCTATGTCATTTAAATATGGCTGAAATCAAATTGTAATTGAAAGTGTGTGTTATTGTTAAATTTGATTCTGGGTGCTTTTTATGACATCTGAAGACTAATAAAAAAATACAATTAAGAATATTCAAAATCTAGTTGAAATCTCGCCTCAGCTCAAATGAATGTCAAAAAATATATGTATTTTTGACAGATTGAGACTGACATTAGATTGCGTTCGTTCTTACAGGTACTTTACGGGACTTTAAGTACTTTACTGTACTGCCACGGTACCTTTTGTACTAGGTGGGCAATTTCTACTAACTCTTAGGAACGATAGCAATCTATGTGGCTGTGTGAATATCGAAATCTGTTAAAAACAGCTATATTTTACATATTTAGATTGTAGCTGAGATGATATTGCAACTAGATTTTAAACAGTGGTAGAATTGACTAAATATCTAAAGAAGCACCTAGCACTGAATCTATCAAGTATGCATGCCTTCTTTACTACATATTCCTCTATCTATCCTCAAATTTCAGCCATTTTAAGATGACGTAGGTGTACTGACAATGGGATCTTGGACCACAACTTTAGCGACTTTTAATACAATTCACATATTTGTACGTGAATCGAGTAATTGAATTGAAAATGCTTGTTTTACATGAAAAGTCAAAGGATTACATATTTGTTACTTCGTGTTGAACATCTGAAGTGTCATTTGCTATTGAGTAAGAATTTATCAAAGGTACGTATTGGATTTATATTGGCTGCGAATCATTGTAGCAGCAAAATTTTATTGTGTTTTTCTTAAAACATGTTGGTATTTTGGCCAAACAAAAATCGTCAACAAAAAAAAACCCAATAGTTAATGACAATAGGCTCGCCCCCTATTACATGGGACCTAAAAACAACATACCGGCGCACTGTGGGTGTACTTTGATACACCTCTGCCTAACCCTTCGTAGAGTACAGGCGTGATGGTATGAAAGAAAGAGCCCACTTTCCTAGAGGGGAGAAATTGCTAGTGTAGGAATTTCTACTGTTTCGGGTTTGCAACGTTATCTATACTAATATTATAAAGAGGAAATATTTTTTGTTCGTTTGTTTATACCAATTAAGCTCCAAAAGTCCTGGATCGATTTTAACCATTATTTCACCAATAGATAGCTAAATTATTCGGTAGTAACATTGGCTACATAGCAAGCGTCACGCGAGTGGAGCAGTAACAAAAGATGTAATTAAACGCGGGTGAAAATTTCCACTCGGACGAAGCCGCGAACAGAAGCTAGTTTAACATAAAAATAAAGAAAAGATATTTGAATAATAAATGAATAGTATCGACAAGAATCAAAGGAATACTATAATTATTATTTTGATTTAATATTCTGGCACAGGTTAAACACATACACATACCATCACGCCTGTATTCCCCGAAGGGTTAGGCAGAGGTGTACCAATGTACACCCACAGTTCGCCGGTATATTTAGGTCACATATAATAGGGAGCGCGCCGGGCACAAATCCTAACCCAGAGCTGCTACTGAGAATTCATAGAAAAACCCAATAACACTTTTTGCTCGACCGGGGAATCGAACCCAAGACCTCTAGCGTAGCAGTCGTGCTTAGGACCACTAGGCTAGCGAGGCAGTTGAAATGATATTAAAATCAACATAAAGCTGCATTGTATCCTACTTACTAAGAATATCAATAAACACACATACCAAGGCAAAGATTTTAGATTCATTGCGCTTTGGGGTCATGCCCCTTGACTTGCATGCTTAGATGATAGTAAAAGTTACTTTATTGAGTAAAGTTTAAATTACTTTGAACTAAGAAGTATTTCAAAACTAATAAATAGTTTGTGTGATGAAAGTTATGGTAGTTGCTTGCAGTTCTGCTAATACGCATGTACACTGATTAATTTTTATTGATATGTTTAGTGTGATTTGTATCGTGTCTATTCTATAATATAATTATCCTATTTCCTACTATTATAATATGCTACTTATAATATATTATTAATTATTTGAGTCTTTGTTTGATCGCGCTAATCTCAAGAGAGATCCATCTTGTTGGTGGACCAGTTGGTTACTGGTCCACCAACAAGATGGACAGACGACCTAATAAAGGTCGCCGGAAGACGCTGGATGCAGGTCGCTTCCAACCGGTATAAGTGGAGATCTAAAGGGGAGGCCTATGTTTAGCAGTGGACGTCCTATGGCTGAGATGATGATGATGAACTGGTCTAAGTTAAAAAAATCCTTTTGTTTTATATAGCCCCTTTATTGAGCACGGTTATAGCCTATATACCATCGCGCTACAACCCACAGGGATGAAACAGTACCTAAAAACTTGACGCAGGGTAAAGCTGGTCAGTAGACGGGGCCCGCTAAGGGCAGTATCTGCCAGGGTTGAGGAATTTGTTAGAAAGAGTTACCGCGGCCCTTTAACGCCAAAGTTATTAGGAGGAACATTGAAGTGTTTTAGTCAGTAAGAGTCTGACATCCCCTTTCGCTTCATTAGAGCAGAAGAAGTCATTTGATGACTTCCAAAACTTAAAAAAAATGTCAAATAATATAAAGAAACTTACCAAAATTTAAAGGTACAACGTCGGCACCCTTTTCTGAGCTCCCAAAGACAATTTGTTACCAATCTTCTTGTAGCTTTCATTCTTAACTCTAGTTTTCGGCTTGTCCGGATCAGGACAACCCTTCAGCTCCCAAACAAGATTCGTCAATGATTTCGGCCTGCTTAACTTCCTCGATCTTTTCTCTGGCAATTTCGGACCATTCCCAGAATCTCCCGACGTCCTGCCACCAGAATGACTTGAATCTAAGGTCCCATCAAGTTCCATTGCTTGATGGATATTCGATAGGCTCTTATACCGTATGTTGAAGATTGGGGAGTCACCTTTAATTGGACGAATCGGACTAGCTACTGGACTAGGAGTCTCTTTAGTTGGGGACGTACTTTTCTGGCGAAAGACCATTCGATTCTTATTGTTGTTTACGCTATTTTTGATGTATAGTTTTGGAAGGTTCGCTGCTGGTGCTATGGAACATTTTTCTTTGTAAACTGTTACTGGAGTTTCTTTCACTTGTGCTGGTGCCTTCCTAGTTCGTTTCTCTGCTTTTTGAATGTTTATTGGCTTCTTTGTAGGTATGGTCTCTATTGGCGGTGGTTCTGGCTTTATTTCCGTGATCAGAGGCATGTGGATAGGAGTTGCTGCAGGAGAAGCAGGCGCCGATTCGTGTCTAGGACTCGGCTCGTTCGAATACGAAGCTTTTATGTTCTTAGGAAGAGGAGCGAAGCCTCGAACGTAGTCGTAAATTTGATCTATTTCATCATACTCATCTGGGATGCTATTCTCGTCTCTATGGCTGCTGTAAATGTGGTTGTGGCGTGACATATGTTTGTGTTGGTTAGCTGTATCTGAAGACGCACTGCGTCGAAGGAAATATCCGGTTTTGACTAACGGGGGCGCGTGTAGAGGCCCATTCAAAAGTCTCTTCGGATCACCCAACTTTCCGTCTAAAACATGTATCCTGTCTACCACATCTACTAACAAACGATTGCACTTTTCCACTAATCTAGAGAATTCCATTAAGTTCTTTATTTGATCCTCGTTTTTGCATCTTTGCATTTTGAGCGGCGCCGCCAAAGGTAGTGCTACTAACGCGTTGCCTTCTTTCGGTAGAGGAAGAGCAAAGACATGGTCTTCTTCAAACATTGACAGCAGTCTTAATTCTGGGACAAAATGGCTGGCACTCTTGAGCCCTCTTGGCGGAGTGCCGTGAACTAGCCTCACTGTTATAGGCAAACGTTTTGTTAGTAAAGTCTTAGCTGTATGTACTCCACTAATATTCTCTTCCTTAGCCACAGCCGAGAACTTCCCTCTTTGATCGAGACTTAGAAGGATCATGTCTCCTTTTGAATCTGTACATTTCAAGTACTTGTTCTTGCCTAAGAAAGTTTCTCCTCTAGGCATGATAACCTCACCCGCTGGAAGATTCCTTGCTCCATCTGCTGTAAGATTACCATCTAAGTCTGTTTTAGCACAAATAACCCTAACTGGTTCTCTGACAAGACAACCATCGTCAAGCTTCCTTCTTGCCAGTTCTGATACTGATTCAATGCACCTTACAGCTCGCCCTTCTTCACTTAGCAACTCAAAGTAACCCTTATACGTTTCTGGGATAGCTATTCTTGGTCCAACACTGACCATCCGTCTCCCTTCTTTAAGTTTAATAGCTTGGGCGATGATTTTCTTCCTTTTTCCTGCAGATACAAGGAGGGCTGTGCTTTGGAGCCCTGGGCTTGGGAGTGTCGGTACTCCGAGTCCTCCATATTGTCCTTTGATGATTTTGGCGACGCTTGGCAGCCGGTTCTTGACTGCGAACTCTCGGAGGTAGCTGCCTTCGTCACACCAGCGCGATGCTGCGGCCACTACTTGGCCGTCTGTGGCTGCCATGGCGGGTTTAGTCACATCTGTGGAAGAGAGAGAGAAATGTCATGAGCTATTGCAATCATAATAGGTGAAGGTTACATGGCATGACTTCAGAAGTTAAAGAGATTATATTCAACTGTTTTTGTTCCGATAAATCATTATTGCTATTAGTTATTTGTTGTAATTACACCAGATGTTTAGAGTTACTCGCTAACACAAAGTGGATTTACAAAATAGGTATGGTATAAAATGTGGGAGTATGAGCTTTAATAACCCTGACTGTGCTTACACTAGCCAATATTGTCTTTGAATTCAGAGTTAGAGACCTTATAGACTAATCTTAAATATGACAATACTATGCCATCAATTATCATCTGCTTAGCCTTTTCCCCAACTGTGTTGGGGTCGGCTTCCAGTCATGACAATACTATGCCAATACTTGAAAATTCAAAACGGGTTATCCCAAAGGTAAAAAAATTACCCAGAAAAAACCAATACGGTTCTTTCTTACTTTAAACGGAATCTTTTACAATCCAAACAGACGACCAAACACCAATTATATAAAAGTTTTCCTTATCCAAAGAAAATGTGATTCACATCGTAATCTCTCGATGGCTACCGTATGCGGTCAAAACCGTTAAACTAAACTTTGGTTAACCAACAGGAAAACCTAGTTCTACAATAAACATTTACAGAATCACGTGCCACACAAACTGCGTAAACCGATGCATTAAATTGTTTATAGTGTGTTGGGATTAGGCAGCGTGCAGACTGGAGAAACACGGGGAAGTGCAGCTAAAAATCGCGTGTTATTTTTGATGTGAAACGTTTTTGAAATGGCATACGGGTACCAAGGCAGAAAAGAGGAATGTATTGAAATAGATTAGGTTTTGCGTTAAATCAATGGCCGTTTTCCCCGACACAGCCCTACACGTTTTTTTATATAGGTAGTAATCTAAACTAATACAATAAAGATGATGTTTAAACGCGCTAATCTTTGGAACCAACAGTTTGATTGGAATAAATAATTTTGTCAATAATAGCGCAAGACTTTATCTTTAGTCCTAATCTTTAGTCTCCTAAAGATATAGGCCTATGTCCAGCAGTGGACGTCGTTCAACTGATATGATGATGATGATATGATAGCCAGATTCATGAGAATAAGTATAGCCTAAATAGCATCACGCTTCGACACACGGGTGCACAGCAGAGACCAAAGGTGTTACTTAACGCGAGTGAAAAATAACCACGCGGGTGAAATCGCAGTCGACGTTTTTCATTTACGTACTTTCTAAAAAACCGCGCGATACCCAATGCAAGAGATGCCTTATCTACTATAACCTCTAAACGTTTAGATTAGCTAACAGTGTAACAAAGAATTGCTCGGTCAATAACGTCGGTTATAAAACCACCGTTATGTAATACGTATGTCTGATTGCCCTGTTAGTCTTGTGGTCTGCTGAACGTTGGGTACTGGGTCCGATTCCCAGGTCGGGCAAAGTGTTTTGCGTTGTTACATATTACTTAATTGAGACTAGTCAGGTACACCTCTGCCTAGCCCTTCGGGGAATACAGGCGTGATGGTATACTAGTCAGGTACGCAGAAGATGTTATATAGCACAGTTGCACTTTTTCTTCCCTTATAGTTGTATGGGATTGCAACCCAACACAACTGTGGAGCAATCAGGCATAGGACCAACGGTTTAACATGTTTTCTGAGACACAGGGTGTCACACCACCAACTTCCAAATGCGGGGCTGCTACTGAGAAATTCCTGCTGGCAATTTGCATAACTCGAAGATCAAATTTCCCATCACTACATCCTTTTTGTTACTTCATTAAAGTCTTGCCACCGTTGGCTTATAGGCTTTTTATCGCAAATAGCGTTCGGACTTGTCCGAAGATAGGCGTTATGTCCTATTAAAGGCTGCAGCTGTGTCCGATATTAGGCTTTACATACTCTTCTTATCACATCGTAATATCCAGTAGGAGATACTAAAATACGGTCAACTAGTTTGATGATATTGTTGAATTCTAGTCTATACTTATCACACTAATATTATGTATTTATTAATTATATTGGTGTGTTTGTCTTTTCTTCACGCTCAAACGGCTGAACGGATCTGGATGAAAGGCACTGAGATAGATTGTAGTGTGGAATAATACATAGGTTACATTTTATCCCGAGAAAACGTACGGTTCCCGTGGGATAATATGTAATCTTTGACGCGGAGGAAGTCGCGGGTAAAAGCTAGTAAAATTATAAAGCAAAGACTTTGTTTGTTTGAACGTGCAAATCTCAGGAATTGCTGGATCGATTTTGAAAATTCTTTCGCTACTAGAAAGCCACGTTACCCCTGAGTACTATAGGTTATCATTTTTTAACAAAAATATTAGGGAGCCGACAGAAAATTCTCGCGAACGAAGCCAGGGCAAATCCTAGTGTGTGAATGTTTACAATGTAACTGTGTTTACATCTAATCTATGTAGGTTCATAGATTTTTTGGTCTAATTGTACTCGCTAGTTTAATAGTCGCTATTGAGCATGGGGTCCTGGTTTTGATTCCCTGACCGGGAAAATTATATTTGAGATTTGATTTCTGCATTTGACTTTAATTATATATATTTTTTTATTTTTAGTATTTATTTAGAATAAAACATAAAAGTGTTGCTTAATTCTAGTAACTTTAATTAGTTTGTTTTACTAGTATGTTAATTAAACCACCTCTTATGTTATCTCTTCGGCCTTTTGCATAAAGTGCCCATACCTTTTTCAAAGAATGGTCCAAAAGGTTGACACTTCTCGTGACCTAAAGGCTGACTTTACCGTGGCCGTGGCTAAGCATTGCCATCCAACGTGGCAATGTCGCCGGTCTTTTGGGCACATTTCCATCTTGTAATCTCTCTCACACTTTCCCCCATCAACCAATAAAGTACGGGCCTGTGGACGGTGACCAATGGGTAGCTGACCGTCCGTACGTTAACTAACGACAGACCGTGTCGACGGCGCGTTCGTGTTTTACGCGCGCCTCAAAGAGATGTCAGCAAATCGGAAGGGCCACTCAGGGCCGATGCGTGCGGGTTGTTCGATAGAGATACCGCGCATCCGGAACGCAAAGGGCAAAAGAAGGCACATGGATGGGTTTTAGTCTGTAAAAGTCTGACACTGGCGAGAGAAGTCATTTGATTATTTCCCATGCGAAAAAAAAACCAATAATGTCAATGAGCGTGACATTATTGGTTTTTTTTCACATTTTATTTTCAAAATACCCATCTTCAGACTACCCGAAGTAGGCACTTCAACCTCGACCGACAGAAGATTCACACAACCACTTCGTTCCGCTGTGATTGGTTAAAAATTACCTAACACATTATAGCATTCGCCCTTGCGAGCGCTGCAGTTTGGCCGTCACGCATGCGTAACAACCATTGTTTGTGTACGTTGACCTTAAACTTGGCAATGCCACTTAGAAATATTGTGCAGAAGGTACATTATGTACAACGAGGGAAGACGCACGCACGCACACACTGACATGTTTCATGTAGGTACAGGTATGTAAAGAAGCGAAACTCGGGTCATCAAAAAAACTGTGCACAATTCGAGAATGTCAGCTCATTTCTTTCATTATTGTTTTTTTTGCAGTTTAAAAAAGGAAAGGAAAAGTTCGTTTTTTTTAAACTATTCATGTTTTTATTTTTATTTAAAACTTTTCACGACTTTTCTTATTGTGGTGATTTAAAAGTATATATTGAGATTTATATGTGTAAGGAACTGTGCATCTTAAACTTTTTGACTATCATTGTGTGTATTAATTCGATTAAAAAACTAAAATTAAAACAAAATGGCACGAAAAACTTTTATCGCATCGTCCGCCGCGCCGTCAAGAGATTGTCGGCATTGCCACGTTGAATGGCAATATTTGGCCTCTGTCTAAGATAAAAAGCCCTAACACAAAAGTTTGGATAATCACTTAAAGGGCTGTTGTTGGACCACACGTGTTTTAATTGTGCAAAGCAAAATAATCCTTAGTAATATTATAAATCCGAAAGTGCTAGTGTTTCGCTTATTGAATAGAGTGAACCTTTTGTTCTCATCTGTATAGTGACAATACTGTTTGTTTTAAGCTGTATGCGTTATTCTTTAATTAGTTTTCGGTTTGTTTCTTTCTGTTGTTTTTTGGTTTATAACGGTTGCTATATTGTGGTATGTTGTGTTTTGTGTTTGATGAAATTGGATAGTTTTAGATAATGTTTAGCAAATTATTTGGGCTTTGCTAGATACCATTTAATAATGTCAATTGATGCTTGTTTCTTCTTTCTATGAGAAGACTTCGAAAATCAGTAAAAATCCGTGAGCCATTAAAGTGACAGCGAGTTTTTTTTTTGTAAAATCTTTTTTAGTCGCCTTAAGCGATTTTTAATAGGAGGAAAACTTATGGGATCGCGTCACCAACATTTCAATATATCCGCGTCACCGACATGCTAATATGATGGGACAGCTCACTCTACCTCTTACAGAGGCAAGACCCAAGTCACAAGCGCGACTGAGTTCAATTCCTGGGTCGGGCAAAGTGTTATTCAGTTTTTCCATTAGCAATGCCTGCATTGACTTTGACTTTGACCTGATCTCTCCTCTCTCGTGTCATCGGAATATGAGAGTGAGGGAAGAGAGAGTGCATCTGTGTTTACGCACACAATTGTGCAGTATAATATCTCTTGTGTACTAGAAACTCCACGGACACGCCCATAAGTTTCTTGCATGCTCTTCTCCATAGAGACTTACGTTTTGGAACGAGCAACTAGCTTCAATTCTAAACTGTAACTTCTTGACACTTCAAAGTGCCTGTAAATGGTTTAATTGAAATAAATGCTTTGATTTCTCTAGTCTCTATTAAGATTGGTCGCTGCCGTGATCGAGATTCGGGTCAATTACCCAAAAAACAATAAACAAAATCACCTATATTTAGTTCCAACCAAAATCGCGTGCACAAACAAGTATCAACTCATTCGAACAAGACGATGACTTTCCAAAAGCATTTCAACGATGGCCGATAACAAACAAAGTTAAAATTAAAAGAAGTTCCGACACAGACTAGTTAGCGAGTTATCTGATTAAACAAATCATGACATTGGTTTAATGAAGCCTTTGGAAGTATTGCTGTATCATTGCTGAAGTTCAGGGGTGTTTAAAGTTTGGGTTCCATGCGCGAAGGGACGCTCCGGGCGTCGGGAGCCGCGAGACGAATCCCGGCCACTTGCGGTTGGCAAGGGTTGGGTGACTCGCCGTCCGATTGATCAACGTTACGTTTACGACCCGACCTAAGTCGACGGCGCGTTGTTTTCCAAGCGCGCTTCAAAGAGATGTCAGCATAAAGACGGGGTCCACTAGGGCCAGTGCCTGCCGGTTGCGGAATTTGTTCGAAAGAGTCATCGCGGCCCTGAAACGCAAAGGGCATATTTAGGAGGAACACGGATAGGTTTTAGTCAGAAAAAGTCTGACACTCTGGGCGGAGCAGAAGAGAGTGTCAGACTTTTTCTGTCATTCGATGATTTACCTTCTAAAAAAAGAGGTGTTTAAAATAATGTTTGACACTGGTAATATTTGGTACTTGAGCTATTAAAACACGATTCTCCATAGATTTTCTTTAGAAATAGGTAACTGTGACGTCTTGTTTTTGGCAATTAAATTGATTAACTATTTATTGATTTCAAAGCAATTGACAATTTAATTTCATTCTTGATTAAAATTTATCGGACTTTCAGAGCTAAGATAAGTGTAACCCAATTATAAAGATCTTTCAAAATAATTTTGGGAATATTCGGGAACGGAAATATTTGGGATAATGTACTTTCATCCGCTTTATATAAAAGTCATTTTTCCATAGCAAAAAACTGGTCACAAAGACGCAATTCAAAGCCACCAAGAATTCTCAGCACAACAATCTTCCTCAAATCAAACAACCAATCATTGAGAAAAAACTTCAAAAAAAGTAATTTTACTACATCATCACGATTTTGATACCAAAAATAATACTTTGAAACGGTTTTGTCGTCGATTGTAGCTCACGACTGTATAGCACGATTAAACCTATTGTGAGCGACTAGATAATATTGCGGGTAACTGTACCCGATCGCTTGCAGACAAATAAGGAGCGTGGTGTGTGGCCACGAAGATGGCGGGCTGTGTATTGGTTAGAGGAGACTGCAACAATATATGCTCATACAGCTTTTTTTGGCTAGTTTTGCCCGTGACTTGACCTGAGTGATTCTGAATTTTATCGATCTCAAATTTTTCTATGAGAAAATATAGCGAATGAAATTGCAGAATCGGACCAGTAGTCAAGTAAAATATGACTAGCCTGTCTCACTATTATTTCTAACAACTGAAACTCCTGAAAGTCGCAAAAAAGCTCCACGAGTCCCGGAGCAACGATTCAACTATCTTGAATCTCGCAACGAAATTAATCAGAAAATAACAGCGGAGGAGTAAGGAAAAAACATAATTTAATTTTATCTGAATCTGTCAAAAAAAAAAACACTAATTTACTCACATTTTTTTACATTGATTCTCATTGACATGAGATTTTGAACGTTTTTATTAGTGAAAGAATTGGGTACTTGACTACACCAATCAATTGACTTACTAATGTAATTCAGATTGATGTGGAAGCACATAATATAATTATGGTCTTTCAAAACGTCATTCCCCCATAGATTTTGTATCGCAATAGTAACCTGTGACGTCACTAATTAGTTTATTTTTATTAAAACTAGTTAATTATGTTGCCTACCCAACTATCCTTCAAAAAAACACCCCCTTACTTTTTCACCCCCCAACTCCCCCCTTCCAAAGGCCCTCCACTCCGCTCCCGCTGTCTCCGTGGCCTCAATTACCGAGTACAGTCTGATGGACCGCGGCAACTTGTTCCCATGCCGTTTTAAAACTGGCTCTGTCCTCTACGTACCTAATTTGGTATCATATTTATCTTCGGAGTCCCAGAGTGATAATTATATGTTTTACTAGCTTATGACCGTGGTTTTGTTCGCGTCAATATCGATTAACTTTGGGGTTTTACGGGCTTTTGCGTGGGACTCTAATTTGTTTTCTAAAATATAAGCTAAAGTTAGTTAAAATTAGCTTTATGCCAGTGAAAGTCATGTCAAAATTGGTTTAGTTGTTTTGGTGATTAACCGAAACGAACTGACAGATAGACAAAAAAAAACAAAAAAAAATATTGTGTTATGTGTCTTGGTCCTAAGCGCGACTGTTACGATAGAGGTCTGGGGTTTGATTCTTAGGTCGAGCAAAAAGTGTTATTCGGCCATTCTCCGGTTAGGCGTTATTTGCCTAATTACCGTACCTTTTTTTATTTTTCACTGATTTGACTTAAAAACATTAAAATATGAAACACATCAAAGAACGAATTCAATATATTAATGTGGCATTTAATTATTATTGGTGGTTTTCTAGTAAATGAGACTTGAAATTTTTATGAGTACGGTAATTAGATAAGTTTAATATTTAATGCAACGGTAATTAGAAAACATCATCATGTCCATGTAAAATATAAAAAAATATAATAATATAATTTGTGCACTAGTTTAATATAATCATAGCATTAGAATTAACAATGTACCACTGAACAACCATAACAATTGTAAGAAAAAAACCACTTTATCATTGCTATAATTTATTAAAAATCGACACTTTCAGTAAAATCAGGTAAAAAAAACTAAAAAAAACATTGTCTTAATTGGTAATATTTTAAAGGTAATTGTAAAGGTTGGAACCTAAAAGACAAATCATTCTTTCTCGACGTTGGCGTGCGGCGAGCCTTCTCATTTCTACCACTTCCTCTTTGGTCTTTTGGTTTTCCCATTCTATAAATTAAGTAACTTGATGAATGGTCAGCATATAGTATACGTATCTACGGACAATAATAATAATCTACGAATTCTGCTTTTCCTGAATCCTCTTAGCACACATTTCCTTAGGATTCAGGTCTAGGCTATCGGTTGAGAAGAGAAGGTCAGGTTACATCTCAGCTCCTTTACATGGATGATCTGAATCTTTTTGCCCCCAACTATTTGCAGTTGAAGAACTGAAGGTAACTAAAACCGGTGGAGGTTTTCTAAACGACTAGAGACTAAGACTCTCCACAATAGCGAAATATGCAATTTCAGGGAATATTTCCCAGAAGTCGACGTGGGGATGCATCGAAATGCAGTAGCGATGGACAGTGGCCCCACCCCGTTCTCCTTGGCTACAGAGAACTGGCGCAAACCTGTGGTGCTAGACACTAACGATCGCAGGGAGGTATGGCAGAGCAAAGTGCTTCACAGACGCTTTTTCCGGCCCCTGCATGGGTCCGATGTAGACTTATCAGCGTCCGTAACCTGGCTACGATCCCCACCTCTTCGAAGAAGACGAAGGTTTTATAATTGTGACAGTTATTTGACATCATAACTTCAGTATGTTGTCAAATAACTACCGGAGATTTATTGTGAAGGATGGCACGGTTCGGTTTGGTTAATTGCTCTAAAATATAGCCTTGTGGAATCGGAAGTGCCGTACCACAGGTATGTGCCCGACCCAGTTCATCATCACTGACAGGACTATTGTAGCCAATAGACCTCATATAGTGGTGGTGGATCGACCAAAGCGGCGCGCAGTGATTGTTCCCGCATCCCCCGTTATGAGAATATCGTGAAAGCCGAGAAAGATAAGCAGAACAATCATATTGGCTGGGCTCGCGAGGTTGTTGACATGTGGGATGTGGATTCACCGATGTCGGCCAATGGGTTAATTGCCAAAGGGCACATGAAGGAATATAGATGGGTAGATGGGACCCATCTATGTTCCTTCATGTGCCCTTTATTCATAAAAAAAGAGCCTCGACAGACACCTCCGGAGGCTCTCTTTAGGGAGTTGGATCAAGGGCCTGATTCAGAAAGTACTGCTTTATTCTTGACACGGCGCGCATTGTTAGGAGGTCTCACTCTCTGGAGCCCTGACCGCCGGTAGCTTGGACCCTGTTCCCGATACCGGTGGGCTACTATTTCTTATATCTTTAAATGTTCTTTTTTATATTTTTTTATTAATCCTTAAAAATATAAATAATACTTACGTATTG
This sequence comes from Caradrina clavipalpis, assembly GCA_932526535.1. Taxonomy (NCBI): domain Eukaryota; kingdom Metazoa; phylum Arthropoda; class Insecta; order Lepidoptera; family Noctuidae; genus Caradrina; species Caradrina clavipalpis. The sequence goes on from OW052111.1 coordinate 10,830,293, forward strand.
AAAATGAATAAAGAAATCAACGAAAACTACGGGAAAACTTTCTATTGGTACAACGTCGCGGCTATAGTTAGTAAACAAGTATACATTTTTCATACAACGGTAATTATAAACACATGGTAATTAGTATATGGCAATTAGAAAAATATAGATTTTCTTCAAAATTTTGAAAACCGACCCAGTACGCCAATTCTGGCTTGTTACAACGTACAGAGGCCAAAGTACTGTCTCCATTTACATGATCAACTAGGGTCTAACTTAAAAAATCAAGTATTAAAATAAGGACAACGGTAATTAGAAAAGTTTTTAACCAAGGCTACGGTAATTATATTCTCACCTGCTTCATTGGCGGTACACTAACGTTAGAGACCTGCAACTGCTGATGGGCCGCGGCACACACCGAGGAGTCGCGACGCGTACAGTAGTGATGTACCAAATACTGTTATTTACGGATGTGCACCCGAGAACAGAAAATGTCACGGTAATTATAACTTTCGAGCGGACATGCGGTTACTTAATGATAATTATTTACAGACTGATTCTATTGAGTCGATATTTTGATATGTGATACGGATTGTTTCATAGAGTTTAAAATGTAGAACGAATTAAAGTAAATCTGTACGATTCAAAAATTACAAGCAATCTTTCACATTAAGTTGGTGTGCGGACATGCCTTGGTAATTAGAAAATAGTGCTTTTTGAACAAAGATTGAATTAATTTAGTCTTAATTACTTAAAACAGAAGCCAGTTTTTTTGTTTACAGCTAGATACGGATGCTAACTAACATATAAAAAAATTACATGGTTGAATTTGATAATATTATGGATTATGCAAAGCCCGGACACGAAAAACTTGCTAGTCGGAGAATGGCCGTATTGGGGTTTTTCTTTGAAATTCTCAGTAGCAGCTCGGAGTTAGGATCTGTGCCCGGTTAATTGCAATAGGCTTGCCCCCCTTGGGTGTCATTGGTACACCTCTGCCATAACCTTCGGGGAATACAGACGTCATGGTATGTTATGCAAAATAAGGGCCTAGTCTGAAACTAAGGCCTTATTTCAAAGTTCTACAAGGACCAACTTTTTTTACTGGGGGAAGATATTTATCATACCAGTTTACTCGTAAACATTTATGGAACATGTAGCGACATCTGTGGGTCGGATGTTGTAACAGTTTTAATAACTATCCGGCGATTACTTAACGTTAGTTTCATACTTTTTTTCTGCTTAAATGTGTAAGTGGTTCGTGGGAATTCGTCTTTTTTTGTAGGAAACGTATTATCGAGGATTGCGGATATTGATGTTCTGAATTGAATCTCTAGTTTAGCTGTGTAACTGCCTGGTTTTGACGTAAAATCATCATCATCTGCCTAGCCTTTTCCCAACTATGTAGGGGTCGGCTTCCAGTCGAACCGGATGCATCTGAATATCAGTATTTTACATGGAGCGACTTTGACTTTGACTTTGACAAATGACAACCGGGACCAACGGCTTTACGTGCTTTCCGAGGCACGGAGGAAACTCGCTATGGTAAATGGTCACCCATCCACAGACCAACCTCGGCAAGCGTGGCTTAACCCGGAAGATCGGTCTATGCGGCTGTAATTATTTAGCCACGAGCTCTAGTTTTGACGTAAAATAAAAGTTTCAAAATTCCTGATTTTCTTATCTGGAATGTGGGATAATATTGCTTACATCTATATTAACATTATCATCATTTACTATTTTTTTAAAATATACCTACAAAAGAGCATGCACGTCAGAAAACCAACTTATTTTCAAAAAATTTCACTTAACGTAATTGGTATTGGCTGGTTTAATCATGTCCGAGCTTATTTAAATGTTGCAATTTTAATTAATTGATAAAAAAAAATAGGTACATTATTCGAAAATAGAAGGATAGCCAGCCATTTTTACTTTAAAAGTGTGATTCTCATACGCATCGTATTAGTATTTTTATTTGCAGATCACTTTTTTATGAATTTTTATTCGAGATGTGTAAGCTCTTGACTCTTGTCTAGGTCAGAGGTGACAAAGTGACAGTATAAAGTAAGTATAATAATATGTTTATACACGCACGCATACAGGAGAAATTAGTAGTGTGGGCAACTGTTTTTATTTAGGTATTTCTGGGTTTAATTTCAGTCTTCTTCTTTATCGTGTGGTCTAACGAACCCTAGTCTCAGAAGAAGATAAACTTAGAAAGTACATATGAATTATAAAAAGTCACATTGGTGGTTGGTGGTTTTAATTTCAGTAATGTCACAATATGTAGTACCTGTAATTCTGCTTACCCCCTTGCATATCGGTAGTATCACGTGTTAATAACGCGACTGGTCCTCACCGTTATTCTTGAGTCGGACTTGATGCTCAAGGATTTATAACAAGGTGCGTACACTGCGGGCGCGATTTATTGACGCACAGAATTTTATACGGTTTTTTTTTGTATATTTTTTGGTTTTTGTGTTGATTGTTGGCATTTATTATGATTGATGTGGATTTGTTATGTGTTATTGTAAACAAATTAAGTGCTTAAATATAAAAAAAAAACAAGTTTTAAGTGAGTATTTTTAAAATATTCAAGTGATTTATGGAATTATGTTACTCATTGAGAAGCTATTATAATTCCTTATACTTATACGTGTCAAATATTATGGAATTTTTTGTCAAAAATTATTGAGATTAGACGTTTACATACATTATCTAAACTGTTAAGACACAACCCGTCGTTTTCACCATAACGTAAAATAGGCTCAAAGATTAGTTTGTAACGGCTAACAAACAAGCATTGAAACCTGATCGAGACTCATTACTATAAACTGCAAAGAACGGCAAAAAAACTTTTTGTTTACTCTTAAAACTTGGCATGTGTAACTATCATGATTAATTATGTATATTGGCTTAGTTTTTTGCTTGTACAATACACCTGCGTAATTATATCGACCATTAGTCAAGCTCTTAAACTGTTAGCAAAGCCGATATAATCTACAGCCATCAATCTATGTAATGTTACATGTAAATAAATCAAAATATCGGTACCATATCTGTCTATACTTCTTTTCTAAATTATATGTTTACCAATGTAGCAACATGCGTGTTTTTTTTTGAGAGCCATTGAGCCTTGTTCTGTTTCATATGTACTTTTTAAGTTTATCTTGATGATCACTGACATCAGTGAATAAAAACGACAAAAAACCTGGACTTATAATTAATGTAAGTCTGAAATCTTCAGTCAGCATTAATCGCCACGCCAGCTTATACAGATAAGACGGGGCCTTTGCTTTGCATTGCAAATTCGTCAATATTAATATTATATTCGTAACTGAGATTATAAAGATAAAAGATTAGTAATTTTTTTTGTAATGGATAAATACAAAAACATAACCCGTTTTAAAAATTATTTCATCTATGGGAATCTAAACTATAAGCGAGAAACACAGACACTATTTTTTTTTAATTAGGCTTCGTAACAAATATTCAATAAAAATATTTTATACATTTCTCACTGTATACTTTTCGTGTCCCAACGTGTACGCCTGTATTATAGCTTTTTGCATCGCTCTGATGGGGTGAACGTCCTGCACTCACGGACTAATGTAACAAAATTGTGTGTCGGGCTTTACGTCACTAGTATTCAAAGTCAAAGTCAAAGTCAAATCATTTAGCAGTAACTTTGAAAGTAATTAGTATGAAAATTGGAAAAAATCTAGTTGCCTCTTCTTTGTTTCAATTAATTCATGAAAAGCGTTTTTTTTATATTTCAATCTGGTTGCCATTGCTAAAAGGTGTTTCGTATGGAGAAGAATGTGTAAGAAATTCCATACTTCCTATTTAAAAATGTTTTACAATAATATGTACAGATACATTAAAACAATTTAGATTATAAATGATACCTACCAAATACTACTAAACTAGTATGGGCTTTTTTAATAAGTAATGTAAAGAATGTCGTGTTGAGTGTGAAGAGTGTCTAGTGGTTAAGCAGCTAGCGTTTCATAATTGAGGATGTGGATTCAATATCGGGCAAGTACCAATATGATTTTTCTAATTAATTTATGTACTTTCTAAGTTTATCTTGGGCATCACTGACAACGGTAAAAGAAAACATCGTGAGGAAACCTGGACTAATTAATATAAGTTTGAAATCGCAAATCCGCCTTGAGCAAGCGTGGTGATCAATGCTCGTGCCTTCTCTGTATGAGAAGAGGCCTTTGTTCTGCAGTGGGACAGTAAAAGGCGTGTATTATTATTTTAATGTAAAGTAATTCTGCCGAACCTTTCAAGGAATATAGTCGTAATGTTTAGTTATATTATCGTTACTTGTAAATGCCTTTTTGCCATATCGATGTAAAAATATCGGGTGGGATTGTGTCGGAGCACACGGCCGTTGGTTTAACATAAAACGTCTATGTCAGCGAGTCGCTTCTAGTGTTAAAGATTGAAACCTATTTGGTCACATACCAATGTATACAGCGGTGCGATTCTGTAAGACCTCGTTCTAAACTTCGAATCTGAATCTGAAGAGCCACTCTTGCGAGCGTGTCAGCGAGTTGAACTAAATTGAAGGGGTTAACAGATAAAGTATGAGATCACGTAAGAAGTGGCATTCTATACGGTAATTCCAACGTCACTTCGACGCTCACTTCGCACTTCAAAGTGTCAAATAAATCAATGTCATTTTGAACGTTAAGCGAAGTGAGGGTGAATAGCGACGTGAGATGCGAGTTCTTGTCTGAATTTTACAGAATCGACGAACATGTATGTATGTGATTTGAATGCTTCAAAAACTTGTTTTAATATTATTACTTCGCAATTTTCACGGGTTTTTAAAGAAATCCGCATCAGTTCTATCGAAAATATAATAAAAATCAAATCGGCCAATTATGAATTTCACACTATGATTAATTTTTACTGATTTCATTCGCGTTGTTGCATAAAAAACGTTTGTGATGATAATGGTTGTTATACCTAACTGAGTTAAGTGTGAATATAATCTGTTATTGCTATGATTTTTCGAAAAAAGAATCAGTATTGCCATACAACGCCTATGTTATAGTAGAGCTCGTCCGGGGAAGTACTACCACCACACCTATTTCTGCCGCAAAGCAACGTTGCTGCGTTTCGGTTTGAAGGGTATGCGTGCCAGTGTAATTACAAGCACATGAGACCTTTCGAATTTGTCTTTGGGATGGCAATGCGTTTGCGAAGCTTCTGATATTGCAGGTATAAATCTATAGGCAGCGGTGACCACTTTACATCAGGTGGGCTTGTTTGCCATCCAATGATATTTAAAAAAATATACGTTGCCAGCTTTTTCTGAACTTGCCAGTGGTGCGGATGAGTTTGTTGATGCGTTAACCTTTATTGTATTCTTTTTTGTAAGCTGTTAATCTCTGGGAGCACCTACTGGCCCGATTAGAAAAAATATTTCACTAAAAGGAAGCTACACTATAGTGAAGTATCATAGAATATGTTTTATGGTATACTTGACTTCCATGCAGTCGAAATCGAGGGCAAAATCTAGTTTATTATTAACTTACAAAGTATGTACAGTTTATAAGAACAAAAAAAGGAAGCTCATAGAGCATCAAAATCTCATCCGCATCGCTGTCAATGAGACAACTGCCCAAAAGGCTGGCAGCATTGCCACGTTGTATTGTTATACCTTATAAAGAAACGGCTATTTCAAATTTAAAAATCATTCCAATTTACGTTACGTTTCACGCTTGCTCCGCGATTCCATTCCTCGCAAACTAACAACAATGTAACTATCAAATTCACCTGTTTTTACTGCTATTTTATTTGCACGTACATACTAACACCTAGCCGGTATGCAGCACAGATCTAGATGGGCTAGGGCTAAAGTGCTTGCCTAGGTTTAATTCCTTCCTGGATAAACGATAAAGTGTGGTGCAAGGCTTAAGCGATTGGCGTTTTCATATCATTTTCTCTTGGCTATGTGTTACGGTTAGATAATGCAGTAATGCTCCATTATAACATAACATACCATCATGCCTGTATTCCCCGAAGGGTAAGGCGGAGGTGTATCAATATACACCCACAGTTCGCCGGTATATTTAGATCCCATGTAATAGGGGGCGAGCCTATTGCCATTAACCGGGCACAAATCCTAAATCAAGAGCTGCTACTGAGAAAAAACAAGAAAATTATGATTTTTGTGTAATATTTTTTTTCTTCTTCATTAGTTACAAACCACATGGTTATTTAAATAGTTGTAATTATTATAATTGTAATAATTGTAATAATTGTTATTGTTTTTGTTCTAATTCATTTATCATTCTAAATGTAAAGACTTGTCATTGACTTTCTGTCGACTATTGTTTCATTATTTGTTGTTAAGTTATTTTTAGCTGTTAGTCTTCGGTGATCAAATAAATAAATAAAAATAAAATGTTCGCCTCCCGCCACGGTAGTACAACGCTTTGCAACGCGACACTGCAACGCAACGCTAAACGACGCGTAACATTACAGCATTTTATATATGTCAAGTGTACCAGTGAAATGTTACAAAGTAATGAATATTTCTTTTGAGATATGATTTTATTAGTTTTGCTCTACTTAATTATCTTTCGAGTTCGCAAGAAATAAAAATAAATTAACTGTTTAGTAAAGTTGGTTTAACTAAGACAATATAATTATTTATATGTAGAATCTTAGCTACAAGTTAACCCACTTTAAATTTTCTTCCTTTTTCATAGTAAGTATTTGTATGAAGTATTTGTAATGAATTTAAATCTATTTTAAGCATATCTGCTTAAAATAGATTTTAATATCATAATTCATTACAGTTTTGATATATAAATTGGCAGATAAATCAGTATGGCTTTCATTAATAAAATTATTAAGAGTTTATGGGTTCGTTTGTTTGGCAAGACTTAGCTCAGTTATTATAAATATAACCAACCAACCTATAACCAGCCTATTATTATCCCACTGCAGGGCCTCTTCTCATACAGAAAATATATATAGGTGGATTGGCTAACATTTAAATTTTAATATCGTTTACATGACCAGGGCTTTTCTTCGGCTTAATGAATCAGCATTACCATAGAACCTGCCAATGGTGTCAGAATTTTAGGCGCTTATAATTTAATAGTTATTAATAAGTTTTGTATTTAGAATTTAAGTTATTAAATAAATAAACAGTGTTCCCATAAATTGTATTTTAATTACAATATTTGCAACGCTTATTTTAAATTCGATTTTAATTTGTCACAGTTTTTTTAAGACACCGTTGAACTGTTATTATCCTCAGAAATTAATGCTATAATGATGTTTTGTCGAATTGTAACAATTTTATTCTACTTAATTGACTTAAAACACCGAAACGAATTGGTAAATTGAGTTATGAGTTCATAGGATTTAATTCATTCATTGTTTTTTGTGAGTACAAGAAGTTCGGCCACACTGGAGCGAACATTTAGCATTACCACCATACCTATTTCTGCCGCAAAACAGCGTTGCTGTGTTCCGGTGTGAAGGGTATGGGTGACGGTGTACTAACAGGCACATGAGACATTTCAACTCTGTCTCTGGGATGGCAGCGTATATGCAAGGCCTCTGGTATTACAGATGTCTAAAGGCAGCGGTGATTACATAGCATCAGGTAGACTGTCAGATTCTTTGCTATCTGATAATATTAAAAAAAACCTGGGTACTATTGTGTTCCTCACTCCTTAGTTTTTGCTGTGCAGGTTACATAATCATTCTGTATTATAATAGTTTTTAAAGCCATTTTGCATTTATGTATGTTATGGAACGCAATAAATAATTGATTATAGCTTTTTTTTTTATTATTTTTAGCCTGTACTGTCCCACTGCTGATTATAGCTTCATATAGTTTTTTTTCTATTGCTTAAAAATTCAATAGGCTCGCCCCCTATTACATAGGACCTAAATATGCCGGCGAGCTGTGGTTATACATTGGTACACCTCTGCCTGACCCTTCGGGGAATACAGGCGTGATGGTATACTTATATTAAAAATTCTTCCAGAAAATCCCGCTCATCCGCTTATAACTTGCACCACACACCAAAGCACTACTTGGAATTGATTGAGACGAGTCTAATACAGAGTTAATTTGACCCTCATTTAACGGGACCTCGGAGCAGACCTCCGAGAGTACCCTCTAGACCAGGTTTAATCTTTAATTGCTACATACTTGTGCTAGGAAATTCGTTCTATTATGTTTGCTGTAATGTTGGTAGTTTGAACAGTATGAATGTGGGGTACAATCTTACTATTATTATGTACATACCATTACGCCTGTTTTCTGCGACGGGTTAGGCAGAGGTGTAAGTGTATACTCACAGTTCGCCGGTATTTTTAGGTTCCATGTAATGCGCGAGCCTATTGCCATTAACTGTGCAAAATCCTAACTCTGAGCTGCTACTGAGACGTAGCAATCGCGCTTAGGACCACTAGGGTAACTAGGCAGTCTTACTATTATTATAAATGAAAAACTTTGCATTTTTTACTGAAACAAGTAGACGGATTTTGCAAACATTTGAAGCAATTTCTTCTAAATTCCCTTTAAAATAAATTCCCTTTACAATAAAGGGAATTACGATAAAAAAGAAGTTTAAAAAACTAAAACCCGACTACAAAAAATTCACATTCTAAAAAGTATGAAACAAGAAAACATTCTCATCTGAAAGCCGTGGACGTATGTATGCCACTTTGCCCTAAACTTTAGTGCTAAAGATTAACCCTTTAACCGCCAAGGTCGGATTAATCCGACAAATATTTTCGTGTCCATTTCGCCAGCATCGAATAATTACGACCAAGTACGTCATCTCGTTTATCCGAAAATATTTGTCGGATTAATCCGACCTTGGCGGTTAAAGGGTTAATGTTCTATTACTATACATATATTCTGTTTTACCGGATTAAGTGGCATTTTTTTTTTTATACACGGGAAATCATCAAATAACTTCCCCCGCCCTGGGCGGGGCAGAAGGGAGTGTCAGACTTTTACTGACTAAAACCCATCTATGTTCCTTCATGTGCCCTTTGCGTTCCGGGGGAGCGGTATCTCTTTCGAACAACCCGCAGCGGATTAAGTGGCATACGACCGTACCGTGAAATGTATAATTATGTTATTGTTGGATTGTTGAATTCGATAGTTGATTATTAAATTAGGTTGACGAAATTAATTAAATTATTAAGAGATTGTGAGTTGGTTTGTTTTAAGCAGAAATAAGTTTAATTAGTACCTTATAAACAGACACGAAGTAAATGACGTTTCCACTGTAGAGGAAGGAATCTGTAACAAAAGAAAATAACAATAAGTAATATTTTAAATTATACAACCCAAAATTCTAGTAACTTTAAGAACGTTTGCATTCTAATGTCAATCTTAATTTGACAAAAACACATGTATTTTGCCTGAATTTTTTGTCTTTAAAAATCTAGACTTAAATTTTTCAAAAATAATTGTGAGTAGTCCTAATAATATTGTATGAAGTTCAAGTCTAGATTTTTTTTAGTTTTATTTGCTTTAGACCTTAAGACATAAAGACGGACATAGTTAGGCTTTTTGGTTGCTCACTAGGCCGAATTTGTCGGGGTCCGGTTTGTCCTACTTTTGTTATGCTTGACATTTATGTCATTAGAAGTCGACTTCATGATAAAATATCAAAATCTTAAATTCAATAATGTTATAATTTTAAAATATAGACATAAAATCTATCAATTTTTAACCAATTTTACCCAGAAATCCGGCTTAACAAGCTAGTAGTTCGGCTTTCTAAATTCCATATCTGGTACAGCCCTACACACGCCAAATAGATCTTTAACAGAATTCCCGTCAATTCCTCAAATACCTAACACCATATAAAAGTAAACCTCTTAAATCCACATCAATATAAGAGCATGTAAATCGCTCAAAAGCGCTAATGAATCGCTTAATCAGCTAAAAAAGCCTTGAAACAGATTTCTGTTTGATCAGTCGTGCGTGTTATAGCCTACTTAGCGCGCGTTGCTTAGTTTCTTTACGTGTAATAATGTGGTTTAGAACAGCTATAGGGCTATAGGGTCTTCATGTGGAAGGGTTAGGATGATGAAGGTGAAAAACTAACGTGATTTTATAAGTCAAAGCATTTATTTAGCATCACGCCTGTATTCCTTGAAGGGTTACGCAGAGGTGTACCAATGTACACCCACAGTTCGCCGATATGTTTAGGTCCAAATAAAAGGGGGCGCGCCTATTGCCATTAACCGGGTACAAATCCTAACTCCGAGCTGCTACTAAGAATTTTATTGAAAAACCCAATAACACTTTTTGCTTGACTTGACAATCGAACCCAATAACTCAAATGTTAAAGACCACCCAGTAATCTTTAAATTTGTTAAAACTATCATAATCTATGTTTATGTCACACTAAACTGTAACTTTATAAATAAAAATAGTAATTATTTCAACGTTGCAGTCATTTGGTTCTAGTTAAAAACCAATATAATCCATTTATTATAGCATTAGACAAAATAAAAATAATTATTTTGTTGAAATAACTGTATTTTAGTGATACTTTTTTATGTAAATGGTAAATTGTGAAATAACGATTGCGTTATAAGAATATTAGTCGAATGATACACATACATACCATCATCACGCCTGTATTCCCCGCAGGGTTAGGCAGTGGTGTACCGATGTACCCCACAGTTTGCCGATATGTTTAGGTCCATATAAAAGGGAGCGAGCCTATTGCCATTAACCGGGCATAAATCCGAACTCCGAACTGCTACTGAGAATTTAATTAAAAAACAGTTTTTTTGAACCAGCGAATCGAAGTCAAGACTTCTAGCGTAGCATACGCGCTTAGGACCACTGGGCTACTTAAGCTGCTATGCTTATAACAATCATTGATGATATTAAAAAAATTTGGTAGGGTTGTGTGGGGGCACACAGCCGTTGATTTAAAGTAAAAACTCTGTGTCAACGAGTCGCTTTTAGTGTTAAAGATTGAAACCTATTTCATTACAGTTTGCTTTCTGACTTGCTACTCTTATTTATGAGATTTTAAAGACGGACGTCAAAATACTGGATTTAAAATTTTACATTTTAGGTAGGTACTGAAATTGAAAAATTTATTGCTCAGCCAAAAGACATAAACGCGTTGTCATATAAAATAAATTTGGTAAAATGAGGTAACTTTTTGTTTAAAAAAAAAAACCTTTATATTAATTATTGATAAAAAAAACCTTTTCAGCTGCATACGCTCCAGTACTGCACCACTCCGGTACCGCTTAAATTAACAGACCCTAAAGTCTTAGACCTCCGCTCACCTATACAGTGCTATAGCGAGATGATAGTATTACAATCGCAGCAGGCAGCAGTAGGTAACGCAGACGTACGACCTTTCGCCTACATATCGGTCACTGTCTCATTAACGGGACGTTATGTGTGGCCCGAGTTAAGAGCGGACGCAGTGGAGGATTTATTTAATTTTATAAGAAAATATTAATTATTATATTTATTTACAGATAAATGCAATCCAAATATTAAGGAAAGAATAATTGAAAAATATTTCTAATTTTACAAAAAGAAAACAAGAAAAATATCTAACAGCTTTTTTAAACTAAGTTTTTTTAATATCATCATCATCATCTGCTTAGCCTTTTCCCAACTATGTTGGGGTCGGCTTCCAGTCGAACCGGATGCAGCTAAATATCAGTATTTTACATGGAGCGACTGCCTATCAGACCTCCACAACCCAGTAATGGGTAATACGATACTCTTAATATATATATTATATTTATTTTTGTATATAGTTAAAGCAAATAATGACAAAAATAATCTTGAAATATTGAATAAATCAGTTGGCTTTTATAATTATGTAAGGCAGACTGTCTTAAAGTGAATATAGCTGTATCTCTTTAACTTTCTCGATACTAAAAGAATTTAAAGGTTGTTTGCATTCGAAGATTCCCAATCTGTCAAAAACACCTGTTTACCTACACTCTCGTCAAATTGTTGTCATTTTTTGTAACTGGGATGAGATTGCGACGAGATTTTGAACATTTTTAATTACGGGAATTGGCCATTTGTACAAGTGACATGATTTTATTATCTAACGTAAATGTCAGATTAGTACAGTAATTACAATAGTCAATTAAAGACAGTATGACATAATTGTATTGTAAAAGTTACCGCCAACGCCTCTGTCAGATGAAATCGCTGCCTTTTGCCACTTGTACCACAAGCGGATGGTCAGTTCAAAGGCCTGGGGCCTATTTAATAAAGCTGACAGGTGACATTTGACAAAATAACGGTGACAGTTCCAGGTTTTGTCAATTTTCTGTTTAATAAAGCCCAAAATACATAGAAAATCGTGACATATTTCTGGTTGACAGTAGATTGACGTTTATTTGAATACATCACGTGATAACATGAAATTGCGAATTGTCACTGGAATTTGACCGGCAACTAAGCCGTATGTTGAGAATTTTAAATTTCTTTTTTCTTGCTGAAATGGTTAAAAATATATTTACGTCGAATAGGGACAACGAATACTTATTAGAAAATTATCACTTCGCTATTGTTTTTTTCGGTGTAGACTATGTATTTCTCATAGAAGCTTTCACTCTTCATCCACTTCCTCTTTTACTCCTTTTTGATAGAATTCTCAAATCTTTTCTTTTATGGAGTTTGGATTTATGCCCGGTTAATGGCGATAGGCTTGCTCCCTATTACATGGGACCTAAACATACCGGCGAACTGTGGGTGTACATTGGTACACCTCTGCCTAACCCTTCGGGGAATACAGGCGTGATGATATGTATGTGTTTTCTTTTATAATATTACTATATAGATGGAAACTAATTGTGTTTCTAAGGTGCGAGCGATTTTATAAGTAAAACGATTGAATCGATTTTGTCAGATCAAGCTTTAATATCAGTGTAACATTAAACAAATTACAAAATTAAGTTATAGTGAGCTGAACACGTTGCATCATGTGATAAGATATAGCTGAACATTTCTGAAATGATGCCTGCGCACTGTCAGCTCGAACGCAAAGGCCAGTGGTTCTTCGCCTTAAGTAGATTTTAAGCTGAAAACATAAAAACAAAGGTTTATCAACGAATATAAATTATTCTTGTGGTGGTAGGTCATTTGACATCACGAAAGTTGCACCTAAAATTTTACTACAGCAAAATAGTTTGTTCTATTTCTCCTGAAAGGGATGAAGTGTCCGGTGGTTGTGGAAGTCGGTCGGCTGATATGATTATGATAATAAATAATATTAACAGAATTAGTGTAGAAGAAAATCTGCAAATAAACACGTAATAATCTGTAATACATATAGCATACTTACTTGAGGTACTGATGTGTTCATTGGACTTTATTTAAATCCGTTACGAGATTTTAGTTTCTTAAAGAGTCAGGAATACACACTTCTTCATAAATCAAATAGCTTTTTACTAAGAAATAATACGATAAACCACAAAAAAAATTGACATGTAACAAAAACATGAATTTAAATCACAATGATAAAAAATAAACGACAGAATTTAAAATTGACTAAAATGGCATCATTGTATGGTCATTTTACTTTATATCAAATTTGGTAGGATTATAAAAAGCTCCAAAGACAGATGGCGAAAGGATTTGACAAAAGAGGGCAGCGCGCGCAGCGTAGTTGTTCTAATAGACGAATGCGGCCAAACCAACGAGGTAGTCATATTACGTTTTTGGTTGTAACCTCTTTTATTCCCTATAGTTTTAATTATCTGATATGGTATTCTACATTGTGTTCACAGTGTCTGACTCAGTTACGTCAAACTGAAAAATCATCATAGTCCGACAGCTGTAGTTGCGGCTTTTCGCCTTGAAAACTCAGCGATACATTATTTCGTTTGTTGTACATAATTTTACGAACTAGGGTAACTTCAGAGCAAGCTACGGGCGTATTCATACGAAAAAATAGTCTACGATACCTACATTGTTACATTTTTTTTTGTCCTTGAACAAGTGTGGTGGTGTTTCACGTTTCTTGCCTTTTCTGTATAAGAGGAGGCCTTTGCTCTGCGGTGATATAGTAAAAGCGGAGTATTTTCGATGGCACATTATTTAAAAAAAGAAAAAGAGTAGAAATTCTGTATTTACGTGTCAGATCAATGTACCGTACTATGTACGTACTGTATTTACGTGCCAATAATGGCACGAAATTTTTTATTGCAAAAAAATTTCAACTCTATTTTTAATGTTTAACTCATAAACATTAAAAATAAAGTTGAAAATTGTTTTTCAAATCAAATTACTAATTTATAAAAGACAAAGTGCTCAAACATATAGCTACTCTGTTTATACTGCCCCTTTGATGGTGGTCGAGAACCATCTTGTTGGACTATAGTATAGTTGAAATATATGAGTTTTTGACGTTCGAATACTTGGAGTGATTTCTCGTGTATACTTTTTAAAATGTTAAATTATTTTACAATCGCTGTGATTTTGTATAATATGCATAAACGTCTATTGTTCCGAAAATGTATCGATGTGCATTCATTATACAAGAAGATAGATCATTGTTGACCGATTCGCAATTTCAAGAAGAGCTGTCATGTTGTTGCATGTGATTTTCACAACACGGATCACATTTATCATGATTACGGGAATTCTATTACTAATACTATGCCCGGATAAGAAAGAAGGCGATCAAACTGGCTAAGGTGGCCTGGGCTGTTTCTATCATGGATTATGGTCAAATAATAATAATTGTGTTATCAAATACTTAATTCGGTGAATTTCGGTGAGTCGAATGACGTGCAAAGGCTGGTTCAAATCAGTGGCCGGGAAACATATAAGTAATTATATCAACTGATTATTTCAAATGTAATTGAGTAAATAAATACAATAATAACTGTACTGTGCTGTTTCATTTCTTTTTACTCGATAAGTTTTTGTTTGATGTGTATTTACAGGGAACTGTCATTCAAATTCAATAAATATTATCAACCACTACTCAAATAAAAACTCGCTAGTTAGGAATACTAATGATGTACTCCAAAAAGATATGATAATTCCTAAATATTTTGGTTGAAATAAGTAAATGTAACTCAGTATGAGTACGTATTTATGCGTCCAAGGATGTTGGCATGTTGGCTGTGACACATGCCAGAATGGCAAATACTAGGGCAGTGACATTTTGCAAATCAATTTTATTAATATCGATTGTAAGTCGTTAAAATCTCATTCTCTTTATTAATATTTTAAAAATGCTTTATTATTTTGAAATTTGTTTTTAAATATTTATTTAATACAAAATATAAAAAATACATTCAAAACACAATCGATATTAATCAAAACAAAAAATTCTTTGTACGTACCCTTTTGTCGCGTTGCAAAATGGTCGCCTACGTACCGGACACATTTAAATGTAAAAAAATATATTTTAAAATACATGCCGTAAACTTCGTTTTCTATAAAAAATATCGATAATCCATCATATAAAAACATCCCATCACTAAACACATTACGTTACACACATATCACTATGCTTGAATTTTCTTTCAATTTGGTTTTCTTTATAGACAGTAATATTTTGGCAGTATTTAATTTAATTAGTAGTTATTTAGTTAATTCCGTATTTTACGACTATAATTTTAGGTCGCAGCAAAAACATTAAATCATAATTTGTAAATCGCGGTAAAGTTCAAGAGTGAAAAGGAACAGAAAAATTGTCACAGGCATATTTATCTTGCATGACCTATGTCATACATGTCGGTTTTATTAAACAGCACTTGTCAAGACAATTTGCCGATTTTGACAAAAAAGTCAGCTTGTCAGCTTTATTAAATAGGGCCCTGGTCAGTGTTCATTTATTTATATAACCCTGACTGTTACGAAACTATGTGTGTTTAGCTATACATGTCAAGTATTTACGCATTATATATACATGTATTTATGGTTGTGGGTCATTTTGCAGTAGAGTTGAGTGTTTGTTGTCTCGAGAACTGTGAGAACTACTTGAAGAACTACATTTTGTTAGTCCACATATTATAAACTAGCTTTTGCCCGCGACTTCGTCCGCGTGGATTAATAGTTCCCGTTCCCGGGGGATTTCCGGGATGAAAACTATCCTATGTTCTTTCTCGGGTCCCAGACTATATTTGTACCAAATTTCATTGAAATCGGTTCAGTGGTTTAGGCGTGAAGAAGAGACAGACAGACAGAGTTACTTTCGCATTTATAATATTAGTACGGATAAGAAGCTATCCATAACTGTCTAACTTTTTAGGGTTCCGTACCCAGAGGGTAAAACGGGACCCTATTACTGAGATATTCACTGTCCGTCCGTCTATGCCACCAGGCTGTATCTCATGAACCGTGATAGTTAGACAGTTGAAATTTTCACAGATGATGTACATATTTTTATTGCCGCTGTAACAACAAATACTAAAAATGAGAATTAAATAAATATTTAGGGGGGTCCCATACAACAATAGTGTTTTTTTTGCCGTTTTATAGGAAATGGTAAGGAACCTTTAAAGAAAGACCTCTACTTCTACCAACTATCTGTATGTTTGTTTTCTCATCAAGGCAAAACTACTAAACCGATCTTAATGAAATTCGATAAAGAGGTATCTTAGGATTTGGATAAGGGCATAGGCTTTTTAAACCGTGACTTCACCTGTGACCGTGATAATTCACATTTAAATATCATCATGAAAACGAGTTTATAATAGAAGTTTTAGTCATTTGCTAAATATACATCTTTTTTTTTGGCATTTTCTTAGTCGAAATTTAAACCATCTAAAAAATACACTTTTTTTAAATAGAGCAAGTTACATGTAATACAATGTTAATTCTCGTCTTTTTATTGTCCATAGAAAATGTATTTATTTGTTCATTACATTTCATAGACCCATTACAGTAAATAAGAAGAGAATAAAAAAAACATGATCTTCTTCTAGCGCAGTCAGATAAAAAAAGAGTTACCACTACAAATTCCTTCACACAAAAATAACCTTTTCAATCTCCAACACTATCAGAAAGAGGTCAGCTCCAATAAGTAAATAACACAAAAAGCCATATACTAAGAACGGTACTCTTGCGCAACACTTCAATTGTTAAAATGACGAAAGTGACAACTGACAGCTTGATGTTTAGCAATATCATCATTGTTATAGGTTGACTACTTCGAAGGCGCCGCTGCGGGTGGAAAGGTCAAATTGTTTATGACGCTATAGTATTATTATACAGGTCCTATAAAGACACGATACATAGATGTTAGCTAAGAAGTATGTTCATCAAACTAAATAATATTTAGTATTCATTCTCGATTATTGCAAGGAAAAGTTTTTTTTTGTGTGTAAAATCACTGTTTGTAGCGCAAGCAAAACGTATTTTTACGTAAGTGTAGTTAAAATATATATAATTGTCATAATAAAAAAAACTTTGATTCAACTCTAAAACAAATGCGTTTTCAGGATGGATTTTGAACAAAAAGCAATCGCAGTGATGGAAACAACATAACTTTTAGCTTTGTTACAGAGTATTTTAAGTGTAGTTTTGGAAAAAACCGATTGTCTGCTCTTAATTTAAAGTATCAAATAACTAAATTTTTCACAAAGCACCTATTACAAATACATACACTGTCATTATGTACTGTCATACATAATGACAGTACTTCTTTATAACATTACACCATACAAACACACATTCAAGCGCCCAATCTAAAGTTGTATAGTTACAACAGATTTTATTTTTCTAAGTAATTCACGCCTTGTTAAGGTCACTCCAAACAATATGAATTTCGGATGTGTGCGCAATTGTTAATACGAGTTCACAGTCACACCTAGAATAACTGTAGCATTATATTAGAAGAATAATCATTGTTAACCTTTGTTAAGCAAAAAATATATAACCACTAGTCTTTTTGGAGGTGTCGAAATGGATTTTGGAAGACTTTGAGGCGTCTTCTTACAGAAGCGATATTAATAAAGGGGCTTTGTAGAAATATATTCTTAGGAGCAGCTCGGAGTTAGAATTTGTGCCCGGTTGGCAATATATTTACCGATTATTGTGATATTGGACTGCGCCCTCTTTAGCCTATTGCTCCTAAGTGCGACTGCTACGCTAGAGGTCTTGTGTTTGATTTCCAGGTCGAGCAAAATCTGTTATTGGGTTTTTCTATGAAATTCTCAGTAGCAGCTCGGAGTTAGGATTTATGCCTGGTTAATGGCAATTGGCTCGCCCCATATTACATGGCACCTAAACATACTGGCAAACTATGAGTGTACATTAGTACACCACTGCCTAACCCTTCGGAGAATACAGGCGTAATGGTATGTAAGTAAGTCATAGAACCTGTCAGACCATTTTCTGACACGACTATCAATACAATACTATTATTAGATCTGTCTGTACCGTCAATAATTCAAACTGGACAAGCTAATCACTAACTTATCTTACTCAACTTCAAATATACAACTGCTTGCACCAAAATAAATATTTCTATTATTGTTTCTGAGATGCGGAAGACGAAATAAACACATCAGTAGATTGATAAAATAAGAGATTTATGTCTCTTGACATAGAGTAGAGAATTGCAGAAGGGTTAACAAATGACTGGCGGTATTTTTGTCAAATTGTATGTGTATGTTTCTGTCAATACGAATAAAGCTCCCGACACACGCTCGCACCTCACGCTCTCGCTTATTAGGCTAAATGCTACAGTAGTCTAGTGGTCCTAAGCGTCTTATTGCTACGTTAGAAGTCTTGGGTTCGATTCCCAGGTAGAGCAAAGTGTTATTGGGTTTTTCTATGAAATTCTCTAGTAGCAGCTTAGAGTTAGGATTTAGTGCCCGGAAACAGGATCGCCCTCTATTACATGGGACCCACACAACCGGCGCGGCGGCGGACAGTGGGTGTACATTGGTGCACCTCTGTCTAAACCTTCAGGGAATACAGGCGTGATGGTATGTGTTTTTATGTATGTGTGTCAATTTCACCTAAATAAAATTGTTTTTCATTCTTTTTCTTTCTTTCAACCAATAGACCAACGGGTAGTGTATCCTCCTAACTATTCAAGTGGCAAGTGAGCCTTCTGACCAAAACTCCTCTATTTTCTTTATGCAATGGTAAATCAGCAGTGGGTAGCGGGTTCGATGCCGACCCGTCACCCACGTGCAAGTTATGCTTAGTGCTCAAAAGCGGAATCGTACCAGCTTTGTGATTGGTCTGTCTGTTTCTAGTGATGTAATAGGAGCAAAAAAACTATTTTGTTGTATGTTTTTAACTGGCTTGTTGTAATTAGTTAAAATCCTACTACTATTATAAAGGCGAAAGTTTGTATGTATGGATGTATGGATGTATGGATGTATGGATGTTTGTTACTCTTTCACGCTTAAACGGCTGAATGGATCTGGATGAAATTTGGCACAAAGATAGATTATAGTCTGGAATAACACATAGGCTACCTTTTATCCCGGAAAAATGTACGGTACCCGTAGGATAACACATCAACTGTGACGCGGACGAAGTCGCGGGCAGAAGCTAGTGTTAAATATTGACGGGGTGTTTAAATAATAATGTAGCTTTTGCCGATGACTTTGTTAGGCTGAATTTACTTAAGGATCCCTTATTCTTTTTTATAATAAAATATAGCATATATTATTTAGTGATAACGTAGCTTTCTACTAGCGAAAGAATTTTAAAATCGTAATAGAAGTTAGGGAGTTTCGAGCGTTCAAATAAATATAAAAATAACAAACAGAGTTTTTTTTTAGTTTGTTCGTTCGTTTAACCTCGCTAACCTATAAAACTACCAGTCGGTAGTTTGCGGTCGTAGCCAGATTTCTGAGGAATAGTATTAGCTACGTAACATCACGCTACAACACACGAGAGAGGAGCAGTAAAAGTACACATAACGCAGACGAAGTCGCCGGCAAAAGTTAGTATCAAATATATTACGACTAGTTCAAAAATATGACAGCACCGAAGCTTCAAGTATTTTGAGTTCCGTTAACCGTTTTGGGGCCCAAGGGCTAATGGGTTCCGCGAAGATACAGGTTCGATGCCCCGGTCAAACACTAAATTGCACGGATGAGTCTTCTTGGTGAAATGTGTGTGTCATTTGTTTGAAAGTGGGGTCGGCAGAGCTTTAGGCGGTGAGAGGAAATAAGAGGTAGGGTTATAGGTCAGTTGGTAGAGGTGTAAAGTACTTACTGTATATCTGGTCAGAGAGAATGGGTCTTAAAGTAACATGGGTAAGATGTACTTTGGAGCAAACATTTTAAGTAGTATAAATAATAATTAATCATTCGGGCAACACTATACCTCTAGGTAAAGATTGGTTGTCATACTTCCCGGCTTGTTACTATCCGTAACGACTGTCACTGATCTGAGAAATTCCAATGGGAAAACCGAAAACCCAATAACACTTTCCTGCCCGACCTGGGAATCAAACCCAGGACCCCACACAGACCAGCGGAGCTAAGTACCGTTGCAAGTATGGAGTTTCTTGCCCATTCTTTTACATACGAAACTACTTTTTGAAAGCGGCAAATATACCTATGTAGAATTTATTCAGGATGCAGTATATACTTATATAGTATAATAATGATGGGACTGGATGGGTCATCCAGTGGTTAAGGCGCCCGACTCTCATGCACAAGGTTGTGGGTTCGCAACCGGGCACGGGCCAATACTAATGTGACTTGAATATACCGACGAACTGTGGGCGTACATTGGTACATCTCTGCCTAACCCTCCGGGGAATACAGACGTGGTGGTATTTATGTGTTGAAATAACTATTGTGATTCTGACTTTTAATTTGAAAGATCTAAGCCTAGATAACGCAATATTACACCATTACTAGTAAGCATGTCTTTAGGCGTAACCAAATAACCTAAGTAGAACAGGTACATTGCGTGAATGCCAATTTTGGCAGTAAAAAAAACTTATCAAGTTGGACCCACTCGTAAACGGTCCCGTACCACCGTAGGTACCTGCGGGTTGTTCGAAAGAGATACCGCGCCCCCGGAACGCAAAGGGCACAAGAAGGAACATAGACGGGTTTTAGTCAGTAAAAGTCTGACACTCCCTCCCGCCCCGCCCAGGGCGGGGGAAGTTATTTGATGATTTCCCGTCTATAAAAAAAAAAAAAAAAAACCACCGTAAAAAAAAAACATGTTTCTTATTCGGATTTTGAGTTATAACTTTCTCTACTACTAACTCTAGACGACTTATTGTTCCTAGTGCTTGAGACGGCATATGCGCGGATCGAACCAGGTTCCAGGCAGTAGCATGCAAACATGAACCTTAATTATTATGTAGAAGCTTGAATTTTCTTTAGCACAATTGGTGGAAAACGTACATTAAGGTTCATGATATATATACAGCCAGCTGACAGACAGACCGACAGACGCCCGAACATACGGACGGACGAACAGCGGCGGCTTAGTAAAAGGTTCCCGTTGACCTCCTTATTTTTTTCTTCACGATGGGAAATCATTAATTACTTCTTCGAGCTCTGGGTGAAGCAAAAGGGAGTGTCAAACTCTTCCTGACTAAAATTCACCCCCCTTCTAATGCCCTTTGCATTTCAGGGCCGCGGTGACACTTTCAAAAAAACCCCGCAACCCTGGCAGGCACTGGCCTTATCGGGCCCCGTCTACTATGCTGAAATCCTTGAGGATCCGTTAGCCTCAAACAGAATAAAAAACCTAAAACAGTATCGGTAATAACTAGTTTTTACTTACCGCCAAAGCACAGAGGAAGCATTCAAATACAAGCCTTTTAACCAGAGAGTTATCTAACCACTTGAAAGCAATGTCAATCACCTTCCGATGACACATAAATAATGACATTCGTGCCACTTCTCACGTCACACAAAATGGCCGACATATTTGGAGACGACGATTAGCATAATTAATGGTTATGGAGTTTCCTTGCAAGGAGGGAATTATTGGAGAATGTGTCATCTGCCTGTTAGTACATGCTTGAGGAAAGATCGTTAAGGTTTTTTATCGGGGCACGCTGCAGTAGATTTTATAGCAAATAAAATTGAAGTGTCTGTTTAAAATGTTAAATTAACAGCTTTTTACTAAATGCATTTAAAGGCGCTTATACCAAACAAAGCAAAAAAGGGTGTTGACAGACAAACGGACGGACAGACAACAAAGTGAATAAGGGTTCCGCTTTTCCCTTATGAGGTACGGTACCCTAAAAACATAACAACGGCACGGTTGGCGTAGTGGCTAAGCGATTGGCTGCTGTGCTGCGTGTCGTGGGTTCGATTCCTGCACAGTAGGGTGTCCCTTATTTTTCAAAGTTTTAAATTTGTAACGCATAGGTCTTAGTTTTGTTCATTTGCCTCTAAAACACTCGGAAATAAATTTTTACCTTATTTGGAGTACGATAACCCGTGCCGAGTTGCATCGAATCATGTTTCATACATTTGCGCGGCAGTAGCGGTGCGTATTCACGGCATTTGTTATTTGTTCTCAATTATTCCCGCGATTAACACGTATTGTTTTACATTTAAAAGATGGCAGAGAAATTAAGAAGCATTCAAAAATGTGTTTTCTTAGTTTATGACGTAAATTATCAAATAACAGGCGCAAAGTTACCGTCTAATCGTCAAGTTCTTTCAGTATTTTTTTTAACATGCGCTAAGTTAAATGACTGTTAGTGAAAACGCTAATGTCGTTATTCGGGAGTGTATTATATTTATGGAAATAGCTAGAATCCCTACCAGAGCTATACCTAACTGTGTAAAAAAACTTGTGGATCATTAACATGCCAGGAGGGAGATGAAAAAAAAAATACAAAATATTTACAAGCGCTGTGAGAAAAACTTTAAAAACAATTTAGATAATTTATTTCATATAGCACACGCTGATTCTTTGGAACCGATGAAAATTAAAGAATCTAAATATTTTTACAAAAAAAAAGAGAAGCAGGGGCGTCCCGGGTGTTTAGCGGGTGTAGGAAAAACGTTAGCCGAAAAAGAAGAAAGGGAAAGACAAAGTAAATGAAATGAAGAGATAAATTATGTGAGCAAATGTGTTTCGGAGGTTTATCGTCATCTGTTACTACGCAAGATTCTATTCAAACGCAAGGACATCACGATCAACTTACCAGCTCTGGTGGAAGTCTTAAGGAACCCTTGGCAACCACCTCTCAATTGGTAAGTCCTGAAGCTACTAAAAAAGAGGAAGGAAATATTTTATCACGCCTAAGTTAGTTGCAGCTTCAGATAGATGTTAATAAAACATAAGGGATTCTGTCTATATACTTCAGGCTGTAGTAGAAGCACTAGATCTTAACTGTGATTATTTTCCGATGAACAAATCGTCGAATATGAAACTTTTAAAACGGCAATTTCTTCTAACATGTACCAAAGATGTTGACTAAACTTGCTCAGGGCTGCTTTGGAGATCAATTTGTCAACAGTTTTATATTCGACGATTTGTTTATCGGAAAATAATCACAGTAAAGATCTAGTGCTTCTACTACTGCCTGAAGTATATAGACAGAATCCCTTATGCTTAATTAACATCTATCCAAAGCTGCAACTAACTTAGGCGTGATAAAGTATTTCCTTCCTCTTTTTTAGTAGCTTCAGAACTTACCAATTGAGAGGTGGATGCCAAGGGTTCCTTAAGACTTCCACCAGAGCTGGTAAGTTGATCGTGATGTCCTTGCGTTTGAATAGAATCTTGCGTAGTAACAGATGACGTTAAACCTCCTAAACTCATTTGCTCACATAATTTTTTCTCTTCATTTCATTTACTTTGTCTTTAGCTGTCTTCTTTTTCGGCTAACGTTTTGCCTACACCCGCTAAACACCTGGGACGCCCTGCTTCTCTTTGTTTTTGTAAAAAAAAATAGATTCTTCAATTTTCATCCGTTCCGAAGCATCAGCGTGTGTTACGCTGTGTTCAAGAGCATATAAATCTGTATCTAGACTGTAAAAAAGAGAACCTTATAAGAAAAATCCTGCCTGATCTGTAATTTTATATTCTTTTAATAAATATTTCATAAAAAAATAATATTTCAATTGATTTATCTGTGATGTATCTGAAGGGTTTAAACAAAAATTTTCAAAATCTTCAGAGTTCTGTCGGCACGGGTTAACGTTGACGTAGGAAGATGAAATTTTGTACTAAAGTAAGTCTGAGTAGTCTAAAAAGAAATAGAAGGTATGCATTTCGATATCTAAAAAAAAAATTTTTTCACCCATATAAGGGACACCCTACTGCACAGTACAAATATTTCAATGGCCTAAAGATAGTTGTTCCGGGTCTGGCTGTTTGTATATGTGACTTTATATGTTTGTGAATGCACCCACGATACAGGAGAAATTCCTAGCGTGGGGCAACGTTTTTTTCTAAAGATAAAAAACGTAAGCTTCCTTCTAGCGCAGTAAAATAAGAAATTAACAGCCTTCAAAAACGACATCATCATCATCATCATCATCTCAGCCATAGGACGTCCACTGCTGAACATAGGCCTCCCCTTTAGATGTCCACATATACCGGTCGGAAGCGACCTGCATCAAAAAAACAACATACTAAAAAATAACTTAATTTGTTTTAATTAATTATCACAGTAGGAATTCAACAAATCACCTCATAAAATGGTGTCATATTACAAGCGAATCTTAATTCCATCTTCATTCACCGTTAGTATTTAAATCTCGGCTCAACTTAGGCACTAACTGTCGGGAACAGTTAATAATATTTTAAGCGAAATATTAGTTAAATTAGCTAAATGAGACGCTCGTTTAAAACACCGTAACCTTATGACGGTATTAATTACTTTGAGGAATCCTAATGGCATACATGATGTGTTCCGTCGAAAATATTATTTAAAGTTACTAATAATATTGCCGGCTTATTGCTAACCGGCCTTTTCTATATAGAGATAGCAAGAGCATGCATCATTCTTGCTCAAGGCAGATTGGCGATTTCAGACTTATATTCTACTATTATTAATATTGTAACTGCCTCGTTAGCCTTAAGGCCTATTCAGACCTAAGCGGTATTCGCTGCCGCCTGCGGCAGAGAAAACCCAGTGGGTATGCGGTAATATTACTGTTCAGACCTAAGCGGTATTCGCTACCGTTCGTAACCCGCGTGGTATGTACCGCTACCCACAGCGGCAGCGAATATCGCTCAGGTCGCTGTAGCCGCGGTACTTGATACTAAATACCTGAGCGAAACCCGCGCGGTATGTACCTCTACCCACAGCGGCAGCGAATACCGCTCAGGTTTGAATAGGCCTTTATGATCCTAAGCGCGACTTATACGCTAGAGGTCTTGGGTTCCATTCCCAGGTTGAGCAAAATGTTATTTGGGTTTTCTATGAAATTCTTAGTAGCAGCTCGGAGTTAGAACTTGTGCCCGGTTAACGGCAATAGGCTCGCTTCCTATTACATGGGATTTAAAAAAAGACAACCGCCTTCAAAAACTAAAAAGAGAAAAATAACTTTAGCTTTGGAAGTCGGCGGCTTTGGTTCTGTTTGTTGTTTTGTATTGCCGCCGACTTCCAAAGCTAAAGTTATTTTTCTCTTTTTAGTTTTTGAAGGCGGTTGTCTTTTTTTGTAAAAAAGTTTTTTATTTCTCGCTTTTTAGTATCAATTTTTTTATCCAAATCCATGAAGGAACTGTCATGACATGTAAATTAACATGACACCGGTAAAAAAGTCATAAGAAAGCAGAATACGCGATTTCGTTTATTTAGATGAGAAATTTTCAAATATTACTGTAAGTATACATCTGTGTAACTCTTTCGAGTGTACAGGCGTGATGTTATGTTGTGTAATTGCGTAAACAATGCATATTTATGCGATAGCAGCAATCGCGGTTGATTTGCTGTAATTTTTTGAAGAGTTCCATTGTCTGTCTCCGTAATCCATTATCAGATCTATATGAAATTTAAATGGAACCATTTGAGAAGTTTACCCTTTCCAACAAAAAAAGAATAATCAAAATCGGTTCATAAACGACGAAGTTATCCGCGAACAAACATAATATAATAAAAAGTCCCTATCTCAAAAACTACTACCGTTAAGGAGTACTGTAGCATCATCATCAGGACAGCAGCATCAGATGTTGACACCCTGAAGCATATACCTGAGTAAGACATGATTACGTAACAAAAACACCATACGAGCATACAATTTTCGGTGGTTGCCCTCGATTTCTCCTGGATTCCATCATCAGATCCTGGACTGGTGAAAATGGGACCACCTCAGAAGTGAACTCTATCCAACAAAAAAATTTTTTTTGAAATCCGTCTATAATTGACGAAGATATCGGTGAACATACATAAAAAAAAAAAAAAAAAAAAAAAATATTATACATACAGACGAATTGAGAACCTCCTCCTTTTTTGAAGTCGGTTAAAAATACCGGTGATCAGTAGGTGTACATTTTTATACCTCTGCCTAACCCTTTGGGGGCGTGATGGTATGTATGTTTCGTTTATATACAATTATAAAACGAAAATAATTTGATGTTTGTTTGTTTGTTCCTAATAAACTACTAAAACAATTTTAACCATTTTTTTCACCAATATACGGCAAAATTATCGGGAAGTAACATAGGCTGTATTAGAACATCACGCTTCGACACACGGGAGCGGAGCAGTAACCAAACCATAATATCAAATGAACAAAGAAACTTAGAATCACGTGGAACAAAAAAATAATCTCATCAATAAAAGTCTTCTCACGTATAATCGGCGCGTACCATATCAGGACGGAACCGATTCTTTACCGGTACTGGTATTAAATACCGTTATGTCATCCTACTACTATTATAAAGGCGAAAGTTTGTATGTATGGATGTATGGATGTATGGATGTTTGTTACTCTTTCACGCTTAAACGGCTGAATGGATCTGGATGAAATTTGGCACAAAGATAGATTATAGTCTGGAATAACACATAGGCTACTTTTTATCCCGGGAAAATGTACGGTACCCGTAGGATAACACATCAACTGTGACGCGGACGAAGTCGCGGGCAGAAGCTAGTAACTTCATAAACGTACCTAAATGTTCCTGTGTCAATATTTATAAAGAGTATCATGGCGCCCAGTGCCGTTACTCGTCAGATTCATGTTTTAGTACTTGACCGACGGAAGGCGATCTTGGGATACCCGGTTTAAGTGTGGGAAGGGAACATCGGGGTGGTTTTTTGTCGATAAAATACTTCTACCATAATTCCTGCTGCCCGAGGGGTCCTGGGTTCGATTCCCAGGTCGGGCAAAAATTGTTGTTGGGTTTTTCCATTAGGGATATCTCAGTAGCAGCCTGGAGTTTAGAAGTTGGTGGTGTGACACCCCCGTGCCTCGGAAAGCACGTAAAGCCGTTGGTCTTGCGCCTAATCTCTGTCCGGTCGTGTGAATATTCTTAAAAATTCTGATGCTTACTTTAATATTAGTTTACATGACTCATCTTTTAGAGGGTAAAAGTACGAGCAACTTTTACCAAGGACCAACCTTAAAATATGAAAAGTAAATCAGCTGTTCCATAACCCAAAAAGTGTTATTGCATTTTTCTATAAAATTCACAGTAGCATCTCGGAGTAAAGATTGAGCCCGGTTAATGGCAATAGAGTCGCCCCCTATTACATGGGACCTAAACATACCGGCGAATTGTTAGTGTACATTGGTACACCTCTGCCTAACCCTTCGAGGAATACAGGCGTGATGGTATGTATGTTATGAATATAGTTTCATTGTCTTTGGATTAATGAGAACACAACCAGAAATCAAGGTTCGAAATTGACGACATTTCCTAAATGTTTATGTGACCTGCGTAGGTATTTAAATAATTTGTAAAAACCTGTTTCTGCTATTATTAGTAAAATTCAATATAATTCACATTTGAATACATAATCATTTATCGTTTATTGACATTCATTGAGTATATTTGTGAATGGTTTAAGATCTTATGTAAGTAATTAGTTTTAGGCTAATTTGTAAGAGAGAGTCAATATTCGTAATATGGTTTGTTTGTTTTAGCTCATAAATTAGTAATTGCTACCAGATTTCATTCTGATCAGATAAGATTGGTCATTTCTTAACTGCTATAGCTTACTTCTTTATTACTTACTAGCTTTTGCGCCAGACTTTGTCCGTATAAATGTCGGTTACTGCGTAGGTAGATTAAATTATGGAGTAAAAAGTTGCCTATATATTTTTGGGGTACAAACTTGCCCTGTACAAAGTTTCATTAAAATCGGTTCAGTGGTTTAGTCGTGAAAGCTTAACACATAGACAGACTGAATTATATTAAAGTATGGATTTAACCGATTTCAAAAAGGAGGAGGTTCTTAATTCGTCGCAATCTTTTTTTTTATGTATGTTCCCTGATTCCTTGGCCAATTGTGAACCTATTTTGAAAATCGTTTTTTTATTTAACTGAAAAATGGCATCCAAGTAAACGAAATTGCTTATTTTGCTTTTTTGTGTGTTAATCTACGTGGTGTTACGTTACGTTTTTTCACAGATTTGGATAATAGGAAGTAGATACTAAAAAGCAAAAAAAAAACCATAGTACCTTTTGGAAAGAGCAACTAGTTTGAACTTTCTGATTAACTGACCTACTCCTTGACAGGTCAAAAGTGTCTGTAAATAGTTTATTTGAAATAAATGCTTAGACTTCGACTGACGCTGTTGTGGTTGCCAGTACAGTCAGTAACATAACACCATTACTTTTATTTTTATCTCCTGTCTCCAATATGACGCTGTACTTGTAATTTGAGTACATGATTGCGTACAGTCGCGTACAGGTAGGCTGTCAAGTGAAGTGTGGAAAAAACCACGAGGCAGGTTAGGTGCGAGCTGAATTAATGGTGTGGTTCTCTATTTTACTTTTGGTTACTTTTGAAGTTCCGAAAACATAATTAATCTGCCGAAATTAAATAGTCTGTCAAAAATTTTAATTATTGCGTAATTTCAATGCGAAAAATATTTAATCCAGCAAACACCGTTCTTTCTATATATTATTATGCTTAAAAATAATCGGCGTTACGTATTTAAAATTATAACAATCCCATCGAAAAATAAATTGACATGGTTTGGTTCGTTTTGACAGAACAGTAACTGCCCCATCGGTCTCTTGGAAGCAGGCGCGATTGCTGAGCCTGGGTTCGGTTCCCAGGTAGTGCAAAGTCATGAACTTCTGTGTCATCAAAAAACTCGTCCGTATTACTTATTTATTTATTTAAACTTTATGCAACAAAAGTACAAAGGCGGACTTAATGCCTTAGGCATTCTCTACCAGTCAACCAAAGGTGGTGAAGAGATATCATGGCAGGTGCAATCGTAAGAGCCGTATCGCTGTCAAAGCTTGCCAGCCTTTTAACAGCCAAAAGGCTGGCAAAATTGTATTGCCATGATGTATGGCAATACAATTTATATTTTACTCAAAAAAAGGCTAGACTAAGCGATGTCCCGAAAAACAAAATAAGAAATTGCAATTTCGATGGCACTTTTAGCCATCTTTGGTTTGGGTTATTCCCAAAAGACATGATTATAGAATCGACGTGACCAATAACTGACTATCTATCACCGTTAGGTTCTATAAATAACATTATAATAGTACGATAAGCATCACCAATTTTGCGAATTCATTGTTTAAGTGTTTGCGTGATTCTATTTTTAGTGATAAGTTTGTACCTAGAGGATGTTTTTTTGTTTAAAACTAGCTTATGTCCGCAGTTTCGTTCGCCTAAATGTGTTGTTTATCACGGTGTGTTTTTGAGAGTCCCTTTAATAATTTTTTTTAAAATAAAAGTAGCCTAAGTTACTTCTTATAATATAAGCTATCTGCCAGGGAAAGTCTCTTTAAAATCGGTCCAGCCGTTTTGGAAATTAGGCGGAACAAGCAGACAGATGGACAGACAAAATTGTATGTATATGTGTGCCTCCCAGCTGATTCCGTTCAGCCGTTTAAGCTTGAAAGGGTAACAAACAACCATCCGATCTTATACAGTTTTGCGTAGAAGTAGAATGAGATAGGATTAAAAAAAAAACAAATATAAATTCGTTTATTTTAGATAACTTAATCCAGACATTCATATTATGTACATTTCAAACTAAATTAAATTAAAAACGACACATTCAGAATAAAAAAAGTCAATTAAAGAAGTTTTATGAACGTTTTGGATTTAAATGGTTTGTTTATCCCATCCACGCAACCCTAAAACTCGCAACCAGCAGGCTCTGATTTATTTTTTAAGTCACTCTAGCTTCCTGCCGCCTGATGAGCTTATTATGTTCATATAATTTAAATACCACTGTGTTGTTGGTTCGATTCCCAGGTCTATTTTTGCATCAGCAGTCGATGTATCCCCCCATGCCTCCATGGGAAAAAGGCGTGAGTTTATGTATGTATGTAGTCGATGTATCTGCCTATCGATTTGACCCCAGATAAAGGAGAGTCCCCTATTACATAACACCTCAAATAAAGTGACCAGTGAGGGAGCGAGGGGATCCTGGGTCCTGGGTTCGATAACCAGGTCGGGCAAAAAATGTTATTGAATTTTTCCATTAGGAATTTCTCAGTAGCAGCCCGGAGTTTGGAAGTTGGTGGCGTGACACCCCCGTGTCTCGGAAAGCACGTAAAGCCGTTGGTCCTGTGCCTGATTTCTCTTCGGTTGTGTCTGATTGCCGTCCCATCGGGTTATGAGAGTTAGGGAAGAGGGAGTGCATCGGTGTTTGCGCACACACTTGTGCTCTATAATATTTTCTGCATACTTGGCTTGTCTGCATTAAGATTAGCCGCCGTGGTCGGAATCGGTCTGTAGAATATTTTTTTTACAGTATTACCGATTTTTTTGGCGAGAATAGAACATATGAATTCTAATACACCAACGTACACGACAGACAAATAATCGGTCAATAAATCAGCCGGTAGGCGGAGAGTCTAAGTATCTTTTAACACGTATGGTATGCAAATAAATGAATATGAATATTATGGTATCCTAGAAGGTGGCTATATGCTTATGGAACCTAACCTTTTATGGAATAAAGTCATAATAACGTTGTTTTTATGTTATAAATTATATACATAATTTATGTACTGTTATAAGTCTATGTTATGCTAGTTGTGGATAACTAGCTTTTGTCCCCGACTTCGTCCCCGTAAATGTCTATTATCAAGCGGAATAAAAGGCAAAACAAGCAAATTGGCATATGCTACTATTTTATTTCTTGGGGTTCAAACTTATCCCATACCAAATTTCATCAAAACCGGTTCAGTGGTTAAGTCTTGAAAGCGTAACAGACAGACAGACAAAGTTACTTTCGCAAATTTAATATACTAGCTTTTTCTGCGACTTCTTCCGCGTAGGGTAGTTATTTTGGGTAAGTAGATAATTTGCAACTTTGGGTTTACATTATTGCAATTTTCTTAAAGTTCTCAATTTTTTTTTTCAATAAATTATTACCTACTAGCTTTTGCTCGCGACTTCGTCCGCGTGGATTAATAGTTCCCGTTCCCGGGGGATTTCCGGGATGAAAACTATCCTATGTCCTTTCTCGGGTCCTAGACTATATCTGTATCAAATTTCATTGAAATCGGTTCAGTGGTTTAGGCGTGAAGAAGATACAGACAGACAGAGTTACTTTCGCATTTATAATATTAGTACGGATATTAGTTTCAGATAATTTAGCTAACTATTGGTGAAAACACTGTTAAAATCGGTCCAGCAGTTTAGAAGCTTATTCGGTACAAACAAACAAAATTTTCCTCTTCATTATAATTGTATTAGTATAGAAAAAAATTAGTAAGAACTAGTACGGATAATGATATGCATAAAAATGTATGCTGTCATGTCTAATTTTACATACATTCCCTTTTATAGCGAACAGCACAAGATAATGTTTATGTAGGCATATAAAATCGAATGGTTGTGTGTCTGTACATAGCGCGGAAGATATTATTGGGGACGTTGCGCCTGCGTCACCTTATCGTAAGTAATTGTCTAAGGAAGACGCTACACAGTCCAGTAGAGCTCTTTGTGAAGGAGCTCGTCCGGGGAAGTACTACCACCATACCATATATACATATTTCTGCCGCAAAGCAGCGTTGCTGTGTTCCGATTTGAAGGGTATGGGTGCCGGTGTAATTACAGGCACATGAGATATTCTTTTTTTTTCTATGGGATGGCAACGCATTTGCTAGGCCTCTGGTATTGCAGATGTCTATAGGCAGCG
This sequence comes from Caradrina clavipalpis, assembly GCA_932526535.1. Taxonomy (NCBI): domain Eukaryota; kingdom Metazoa; phylum Arthropoda; class Insecta; order Lepidoptera; family Noctuidae; genus Caradrina; species Caradrina clavipalpis. The sequence continues at coordinate 10,862,489 of OW052111.1, forward strand.
GTGACTACTTAACATCAGGTGGGTCATCGGCTTGTTTGCCATCTAATGATGTAAAAAAAAGCTAAGTTTCTCAGTAATCATAAAGCTAATTGAGTATTCAGACATAACCAATCAATTGACATGTTTTTTTATAGGCAGTGTTATGACCTGTCAAAACGCAATTCCTTCATAGATTTTATATGGCAGAACACATAAGTGACGTCACTTTTGCGCCTTCTTAATTGACAAACTATTTATTAATTTTAAAGCAATAAAAAATCAAATTTTACAGTTAATTGAAAATTAATCAGATTTTTTATTTGTTTTTTTTTTAACGTGCTTCTTTATTCCAATATGCATAATTAAAATCTTTAAAAATCCAGTCGCATCTCATATTAGAACAGTAAATGTCAAAAAGTGTAGTGTTCATAAATTATTGGCATTTTTGACAGATTAGACTAAGATTAGATTGCGATCGTCCCTAAAAGTTACTAGAAGATTTCAATTGCAAAATATTGAAATAATCGTATCTTATTTGACTAAAAACAGAGAAAGATTTATGCAACCGCCATGAATTTACTATTATTTATGTAAAAGCATTATTCAATACGACCAAAATCACGGCTAAAAGCTAGTACATTTTATGACTTCGCCATATACTAGTGATGGGAACAGTCGATAAAATCCTATCGATATTTCACCGTCGACGTTAGAGGGGTCATAAAACGAGCGAGTGTTACGACTTTATGTGGCCATAAAATTTTAATAGATATTAAATTTATAATGTCAGCTGTCTTTGTTATTATCTAAGTTAAATTATGGCTTAATAGCCGCTGGTTTCAAGTAAAGTGCGTTTTTTTCTAACGATTTGAAATTTTCATTATCATTGTAAATTTTAAATTTCATTGGGGCATAAAGACTGTTTGACATGAGAGGTATTGCTTAAGACACATTATAATTATTTTTACGTTTAGTGGTTTTCAACGAGACAGCGTTGGTTAAGTTTTATTAGACATAGAGTATAATGACAATGGAGAATATAAGTTTAGCAAATTGAAAAACCTTTTTTTGCAGTATAAAAAATATTTTACAGAACATCTAACCAATGGGATAGTTTTATTAAATAACATAATTATCATCTTCATCAAATCAGTCGCATGACGTCCACTGCTGGGATTATTCCGATTTGTCACCCCGCTTTGTCCCCTTAAGGGGAAAGATCACCGAGGGGACAAAATACCCGAGTCGCCGAGATGCTAACAGCGGGGCAGATCAAATTTTATTTCTGACCTGTGAGGGTGTGTCTGTCTGTGTGAACTTTGTTTCTGACCGTTATTTCTGACAAAGCAGACTGACAGGTAGGAATAATCCCACAGTTAAACATAGACCTTTCCTAGAGATAACCACAATTACCACACAAAACAAGAAAACATAGTACCAAAAAATTTTAGTCACAACATAATATTTATCATTGGCACAAACCTAACATCGACACAAATCTATCGACATTAATCGCCCATCACTACGCATTAACGTGAACATGTTAGTGACAACGTGATCTCGCCTACACAGATTCCTAGCGCTCCGTCATAGCCTAATAGCCTTGAGTCTATGACCTGGATAGGCTAGACATTTAGACTTCAACTGTTTTGTAATCAGTAGGTAGTACTTAGTATAATAAGGCATTCGTTTGTGCACTTGATTGGGATTCGAAGAACTTCTGTGATGAATAATTTATGGATGGCCTAGCCTGTTTTAAATGCAAGAAGGTTTGACTTGGTTGCAGTTTCTTCTTTAGACGGAGAGACGGAGTTATTGGAATGGCAATAGGCTCACCCCCATTACATAGGAACTAAACATTGGCCGGCAAATTGTGGGTGTACATTGGAATGCCTCTGCCTAACCCTTAAGGGAATACAGGCGTGTTGGTATGATGGGTGGATTTACTACTTTTTCTTGAACTTCTTCGCTTCCATCTTATATACCCTAGATGTCACCGCACAAATGAGAAGATTTCAAGCTAACAGGCAGTACATTTTCTTGTTATAATGCTCTTTAGTTCGTTTTTTTATTCTGTACTAGGGAACTGCCCGCGACTTTGCCCGCGTGGCTTATTTCACCCGCCTTACGTTACGTCTTCGGTTACTGCTGCGCTCCCGTGGGTCGTAGCGTGCTGTTATATAGACTATGACACTCACAAATAACGTGGCATTCTATGGGTAAAAGAAATTTAAAATCGGTTTAGGAGATCCAGAGATTACCATCTACTACACCCACCTCACAAACTTCACCGTTTTTTTAGTATAAACTGATTTAAAAAAAAAATACTTTGGAAGCAATATTTAGGACCTTATTACCTACTAGATCGTTTTGACATTAGCATATTTTATTATGGCATGCATGTAATTGTACAATATATTGTAATACGTTTTTTTTAAAAGAGTATGTATGGAGTTTCTTGCCCGTTCTTCTCCATACGAAACTACCTTTTGGATTCATTAGTTTTAATTTTTTGTGACGTTCAAAAGTGCCTTTTAATGGTCTAATTGAAATAAATGATTTGACTTTGACTTTACTAGTATTTTATGCGATGAATGTCACAGACTTTCGAATGCCAGTAGGCGAACAATAAATAATGTTAATTATGCGTGTAAGTCATGCATGTTTTTAGTCACGAACTTACGAAACCTAAGTCATTATAATAATGTATGCTAAATATAAAATAACTATCTGTTCCCCGCGGTTTCACCCTCGCTGCTTAGCACCTGTTGGTCGTAGCGTGATGTTACATAGCCTATAGCCTTCCTCAAGAAATGGACTATCCAACACTAAAAGAATTTTCCAATTCCAACCAGTAGTCCCTGAGATTAGCGCGTTCAAACAAACAAACTCTTTAGCTTTATAATATTAGTATAGATTAATATTGACATTAATGTGTTTTACTACTGGGCATTATTCTTTATGTTTTCCTTACTGATTGATGATTGGTAAGAGAAGATTTGAGGAATTTGAATTTGCAAATTCATTACAAGATTTTTTGTGTAAACTTGTATTATGAAGACGAAAAGTTGTATGCTTGTTTACACACATACACATACATAAACTCACGCCTTTTTCCCATGGGGGTAGGCAGAAACCACAGAACGCCACCTGCTACGATCCTTACATACTACTTTCGCCTCGTTCACGTTCGTACATCTGGTCATACAAGCACGCCGGTTACGAGTACTGCATACCCGACCTCTCTGAAGAACCTCACCAATAAAGTCAGGGTAGGTATGTTTGTTTGAGGTAATCCCTGGAAGTACTGAACAGATTACTAAAATCAATTTCGCTGATTAAAACCTAATTCTATGGCACGCAATGATAATTTTTATTGAGTGTGTTATATATTATGGCTTTTAATGATAATAATCATTAAAAGTTATAATATATGTATTGTATTTTTAATTGCTAAAGTTGTATTTTGTGATTTGTTGATACCGGAAGTTGGTTCGGTTATGATTCAAATCATAAAATCATAGCTAAAACCAGTTTTACGTTATTTATATTTTATTATTTATGTCGTTACATAATTATAGCTTTTTATACACATAAATATAATTTCTAGACACATTTGTACAAGTCTCTGTACTAACGACTCGATGACTCACTTGTTTGTCACTGTCTATAAAGGCGAGAGCCCAACGCTTTGAGTGTCATTTCTTATCTGAGCTGTCGGACCGAGCAGATCGCTAGTTAAGTATATTTCCTCTTTTATTAGATATTATAATTATAATTATGTGTTCCTTATATTCTTTTGTAATGATGGTTATTTACTTGATTTAGTTATATAATTGATATGGTACCTAAATAATGTTATTAGTGAGCAATAATGTTGTATAAATATATTATGTACTATATGTATATATACATTATGTGTATATATATGTATACGTATGTATATAAAGACACTTTCCTATATGTGTTAACATATATATACTTTTGTACTGCTGATAGCAGTGTTGGTTATATACTTGATGTGGTAACTAAATGATGTTACCAGTGAGTAATAATGTTGTGTACATAGTATATGTGTAAAAATATTTATGTATAAATGTTGGTGTGTATACATGATGATAAAGAATCATTGTCTAATAATAATGTAATAAATGAAATGAGTGATAATGATAAATGACTTTCATTGATACATAAGGTTAGTTTCAATATTGAGCAACTTTAATAAATAAGATAATTGCCATATATTAAATAAATAAATATATTTGATTGAAATTTATTTTAACTATTTTACCTTCTATACTTATTTTTAACATCAGAAGTGGGATCACATACCAATATTTATTATAATTATGTTTTTATTTTTATATTAAAATGTAAATAAAATGAGGATTTATTAAGTGAATGAGAATATATTTCCAGGATTTTTGTCACTACCCGAATGGAGACAGAGATTATCCAGAAGCTGCTTACTGCTGACAAAGAAGCGTTATCCAGCAAGAATCGGCAGGATGACGCGGATCTCTCAATATTTGATCCAACCGCCACCGACAGCAGCGGCATGTTTTGCGGATATTGAAAAACTGAGAAAGAATTTGATTGGAGCAACTTAACTAGAATCGCAAAGGCAGGTAAGGCCCTCGAGGGCTCTGCATTATCATGGTACGAGCCCTGGCAACATCAGGAAGGATCATAGGAACATTTAGGTGCTGTATTAATTTCATTATACAACGATTATAACACTACGCAAGAGAGGTTTTAAAGAATACTAAAATTGTATTTTCAATAAAATTTAGTCTAATAAACATAACTAGTGTGCGGAGGTATTCGAAACAATAATGTGAAAATTGCATCTTTTAACAGTAGTGTAAATACGTCTGAAATTAATAGCTTTATAAAAGCCTAAAAAGTTACCATTAGATCAATCTTCCCACAATTTACACGGGCCAAGTAAACATTACAAGCCAATGCTAAAAACCGACAAAAAAAAACGCATAAAAAAAAATCGTTACGTGAGGTGAAAAAGAACATTTCTGTACATAGTGCACAAAAACTAGTGAAACAATTTCTTCACCGAAGGACAAAAAAAATGTACAATCGTAAATTCGAAAAAAAAAAACACAATTGAACTCTGAGAAAAATCAATGGGTAGATGCTCAAGTCACCTTAAATAACGTTTAAAGATTTAAGCTAATCAATGTCACCATTTGTAACATGTCTATTGTTTCTATTATCGATACAGAAGCAAGTTGTAGCATTATACGGGAATCTATTACCAGACTACAAAATTATAATGTATGGTACCTACCATGCTCTAATGGAATAGAAATACTTGACTTGCAATTATCACAGTGCCAGTTAAATTTGAAAACGTCTGTATAGAACTAGATTTACATACCCGTGACCAAGATATTCTATATGGTCTCCTTATTGGTAGGAATGTAGTTCGTCATCCTGATATTCAAATTATAGTACTTAGATTCTGAAGGTTGTAAGGCCTACATGAAAAGATCTATCTCATGTTATCTATGTTTCTGTCTATGTGCTGTATATCTAGTTAATCAGTGTGATGCTTATGTTAAGCTTCAATTCTCAATACAGAATTTGAACACAAACTTAAAAGAAAATACAAAAAAAAACAGGCCAATTGATTTGTTTGATTGAAAATAATAAAGTAGTAAATTACAGACCATGTAGGTTAGCCCCCGTTGAAAGACAAAAAATAAGCATAATAGTTACATATTTGGTTGATAAAGTCAAAGACAAAACATTTATTCCAATTCGACTATGAAAGGCACTTTTAAAACGTCAATTAATAAAACTATTAAATCTAGTTGCCCATTCCAAAAAGTAGTTTCGTATGGAGAAGAACATGTCAGAAACACCATTACATTATGTTGTACAGTTCTATAAATATACTAATGTCAAAAACAATAAAAGTCACTGTGCTACGAATTAAGAAATGAAAGCTAAACCAGTTCAAAATAACCAAGATAAAAATAAGACAAAGATACATTATTGCATAATTGTGTACATTAAGATCTTATTAATAAACATTACATTTTTAGTATCAACAATCCACACAGGTCGGATATTTTTTGAGAATTTGGTATTTGAAAACTCACAAATATTATTTTTTTATCAAAATACTCATTACATAATTATCATATAAATAATATTTTGAATTAAGATATTCATTTAAATTATAAAATACTTTTTAAATTGAAAAAAAATATCAATTTATATTTGAACATATTTCCAGTTAATTGCTTGATGACTGGTGGTAGGTGGTTGTACACACGAATAGCAGTAACATAAGTACTTTTACAATACATCATATTGTTGACAGCCGGTAGATTAATGTCATATTTATACTGTTTCCGTATGTTTATTTTAGAATCCGATTCCAATTAAATATTTGATACGAATTACCAATGTTGTAATCGTAGCTGATCACTTCTAAAATTTCAAAAGACAACGAATCAGTGTGAGCCATATTAACCATAAAATAATAATAATGAGATAAAAATAATAAAATAAAAAATGAAGCATTATTGTTTTAGAGGAAAAAAAATAGTAATAATAATCAAAACAAATAACTTATATACATATAATTAAATTAGCAAACAGTTGATAAATAAATAATTCGCGAAAGTCACTCCCCATTCGCTAGATCGATTTTGTTAGGTAAGAAAGAAAAAAAAGGGGGCGATGACCGTTCATGTATCGATCATCGTTCACCAAATAAAATATAGAAAAGGACAGGTACTCATTAATAGAGTTGTAGTTCTAGAAACCATTAATCAAAGACTAATTTTTGGTTCCCATTAATGGCAGCATTTGTGAACAGGTATTTGTACCATTGCTTTATTTATGTAGAGCGAAAATTCCATTCTGGCCCAAAAGACGGACACATCCAATATATAAGTCACCATACTATTCACTCGGTTTGTGCAGGGCCTTTTCCCACAATCCACAGACGGTTATAAGTATGTCTTCCTAATTATTGACGACTAAGCCAAAGACTTTCGGGGCAGCTGAGCTAGTATCTATGATCAGAGACACAATTACTCTATTTGGTACCCCATCATTAATAGTCACCGACCGTGGCACAAATTTTAGTTCCAATTTAGTTTGTTCTTTATATCGAGACTTAGAAATAGAACACCACATGACAGTCAACGGAACACCGTGGTTATGTCAGATTGGCCGAACGAACTATGGAAATGGCAGTAATCCATAAATACCACAGTTCAAAAACTACGGGTTTTTCCCCTATACGACTACTAATTGGTAGTAATGCGAATATACTTTGTGTTCAGCCTCGCTTGAACGAAATGTATGGTAAATAATAATCATGTTAATATAATATAATAATCATGTTGCGAAATGTGATTTTAACATTCAAGCAGGTCGCGAACTCGCTCACAATCGTCTCATGGCTCAAAAATTTAAAGAACGTTCGATGCAGTACCCCCTTAAATATATATAATAATAATATATAATTTAATTCAGGTAACAAAGACCCATAAAAAGTAAAAAATCACATATAAATATATACCACGTAGGGAATATAGTTCACGTTTATCAAGACCATAGATGTCATAAAAAGTTTTAGCTAAAATTTAGGGGCTTGTATTGAAATTCACGATTAGACAGGCTACGATTTTGGCCAGATGAAATTATTTATGAGAATGCTATTGTTGAAGATGCTATTTGTCCCCAAATATTGATAAATTATAAGTTATTATTATATTTGTTAAATAAATGGCTGTGCCTATGGCTGTGCCTATAATAAAAATAAATAATGTGGCTGTGCCCATGGTTGTGCCTATAATAAAAATAAATAATGTGGCTGTGCCCATGGCTGTGCCTATAATAGAAATAAATAATGTGGCTGTGCCCATGGCTGTGCCTATAATAAAAATAAATAATGTGGCTGTACCTGTGGCTGTGCCTATAATAATAATAAATATACCACTTCAAAATAAATTATGTGGCTGTGCCTATAAAAATAATAAATGTATAAATCTAAAAAAAAAAAAAAAAGAGGCTGTGCCTGTGGCTGTACCTATAACAACAATAAATGTACTACTTTATCATGATTGTACTTCGAGAACGAAGTACTTATCAGAATGGCCGTGTTATATATTATGGCTTTTAATGATAATAATCATTAAAAGTTATAATATATGTATTGTATTTTTAATTGCTAAAGTTGTATTTTGTGATTTGTTGATACCGGAAGTTGGTTCGGTTATGATTCAAATCATAAAATCATAGCTAAAACCAGTTTTACGTTATTTATATTTTATTATTTATGTCGTTACATAATTATAGCTTTTTATACACATAAATATAATTTCTAGACACATTTGTACAAGTCTCTGTACTAACGACTCGATGACTCACTTGTTTGTCACTGTCTATAAAGGCGAGAGCCCAACGCTTTGAGTGTCATTTCTTATCTGAGCTGTCGGACCGAGCAGATCGCTAGTTAAGTATATTTCCTCTTTTAGGCTCGTTATTGGCAATAGGCTCGCCCCCTATTATATGGGAGCTAAACATTACGGCGAACTGTGGGTGTACATTGGCACACCTCTGCCTAACCCTTCGGGGAATACAGGCACGATGTTATGTTATTTGGTTATTTCTATTTAAACATAAAAGTCAAACTGCCTCGTTGGCCTAGTGGTCCTGAGCGCGACTGATACGCTAGAGGTCCTGGGTTCGATTCCCGGGTTGAGCAAAAAGTGTTATTGGGTTTTTCTATGAAATTCTCAGTAGCAGCTCGGAGTTTGGATTTGTGCCCGGTTAATGGCAATAGGCTCGCCTCCTATTACATTGGACCTAAATATACCGGCGAACTGTAGATGTACATTGGTACACCTCTGCCTAACCCTTCGGGGAATACAGGCGTGATGGTAAAAGTCATAAAATATGTACTTGATCCAAGCACCGTATAATATTTTCTCATAAGGCTATAATGTCAGGCTTAATAACAATATTGAAAAATAAGACCACCTACATGGGACCTCTATTTAAACCTATAAAATCCAAACGATACTTTGTAAAACTTCGACATCGACAATTTTAATACTAAATTCAAGATAACCACCATCTTCTTTTAGCAATATAAGATATTTTATGACGCTCTAATAGTACCAAATAGGCCTTTAAAAGTCGTAAAAGTACTATATTTTGTGTCAACTTTTTATTGGTTGAATGCAATTTGCGATGTTCTATTTTTAAACTGAGTTTAGGGTCCCGTACCGAAAGGGTAAAATGGGTCCCTATTACTAAGACTTCGCTGTCCGTCTGTCCGTCCGTCACCAGGCTGTATCTCAAGAACCGTGATAGTTAGACAGTTGAAATTTTCACAGTTGATGTATTTCTATTGCCGCTACAACAACAAATACTAAAATCTAGAATTAAATAAATATTAAAGGGGGCTCCCATACAACAAACGTGATTCTGTTGCCGTTTTTTATAGATAGTAATACGGATCCCTTTGTGGGCGAGTTCGACTCGTACTTGACCGGTTTTTAGTCTGTGGACTGTAAGCTTACATTTTAAGGTACGAATTAAAAATGTATGGGAAAAAAACTCTGAATGAGGCCTTTGGTCTGCAGTGAAACATAACAGGCTGGTCATCATCTGCTTAACCTTTTCCCAACTATGTTGGGGTCGGCTTCCAGTCTAACCGGAAGCAGCTGAATACCAGTGTTTTACATGGAGCGACTGCCTATCAGACCTCCACAACCCAGTAACTGGGCAACACGGTATCCCTTGGTTAGACTGGTTGTCAGACTTCTTGGCTTCTGACTATCCGTAACGACTGCCAAAGATCTATAAATGACAGCCGGGACCAACAGCTTTCCGTGCTTTCCGAGGCACGGGGGTGTCACACCACCAACTTCCAAACTCCGGGCTGTTACTGAGAAATTCCTCAATGGAAAAACCCAATAACACTTTTTGCTCGACCTGGGAATCGAACCCGGGACCCCTTGCACAGCAGTCGCACTTGCGACCACGAGACCAACGGGGCAGTCACGGGACAATTATTACACGTCTATAATAAATGTACTTAAAAGTAGTAGGTATTATAATTGTCGTTAATTACTCTACAATATAAGCATTAGAGTATGATCTACATACGTCGACCTTATTCCAATAAAACCAACCTTCTTGTGTAAGCCTTTACATAAGTTATTGCTTCTAATTTCTAAACAGTAATATAACATGTTTTCTAGAAGTAATGCAAGTGGTACTAGTGCAGGGATGACAAACTTTTTATTGGTGAATGTGTCATTTTTTGATATGATTATTACTGCTTGCGACTTTGCCCGTGCCAATGTTATATGCGTATGTGTATTAAGTTCAAGTTAAACCTTTTTTTTTCTCATTGACTTCCATCGGCGTGGAAGTGACGGAGAGGCATTCCGGACTCTTACAGGCTAAAATCACTGCCATATTTACCTCTACCTATGGCCAGGGGTGTGGAATTCGCATGAGTCAAGTTAACGCTGAGTGGTCATTCAAGCTGACACAAGAAAATCTATGAAAAAAGTGAGTAGCTACAACGATACACGATACAGCGCTGAGAGCTTTGCAACTTTGAAGATATTCTTTATTTGAATACATTTTTACTTGATGGAACCCAATTTTGATTGCACAAGATTCTTTTAGTCAAAATTACTGGCATGCTCGAATTATTTTGTGGCATGCCACGACTGCCACTTTTGACGGGCCTGTTGGTCTAGTGGTTAGCGGCCCTGACTGCTAAGCCGGAGGTCGTGGGTTCGATTCCCACCCAGGACAAACTTTGTGTGATGAGCATGATTGTTAGTTCTGTGTCTGGGTGTGATTTATCTATAATATGTATGCATTTATAAATTATATAAGTATGTATATCAGTTGTCTGGTTACCATAACACAAGCTCTGCTTAGCTTGGAATTAGATAGCCGTGTGTGAGTTGTTCCAAGATATTTTATTTATAGATATTTATTTACTGGCACGTTTGTCATAAGTTTGCAATCCCTGTCTTAGTGTATTACGCGTCTAAGTACGGCTAACTCTTACTAATTATTGGTGACATAACCGGTTAGCCGGAAAGAGGGAAAGTCTATAATGAACGTTATTACACGTTATTATAATTACGAAGGATGTTATTTTAACAGAGCTAGTAATGTTTTGTAATATCACTCATTACGTGTGTTCAATTATGGTTATTTGTCAGGCTATCCTGATAAATAACAATAATTTGAACTGCTCCGTTGGCCTCATGGTCGCAAGCGCGACTGATGAGACGTCCTGGGTTCAATTCCCAGATCGGGCAAAAAGTATTGTTCGATTAAAAAAAAAATCCTTACTAATATTATAAATGCGAAAGTAACTCTGTCTGTCGGTCTCTTCTTCACGCCTAAACCACTGAACCGATTTCAATTAAATTTGGTACAGATATAGTCTGGGACCCGAGAAAGGACATAGGATAGTTTTCATCCCGGAAATCCCCCGGGAACGGGAACTATTAATCCACGCGGACGAAGTCGCGGGCAAAAGCTAGTGTTTTTATAAAGGCGAAAGTTTGTATGTTTGTCTCTTCTTCACGCTCAAACGGCTGAACAGATCTGGATGAAATTTGGCACTTTGATACATTGTAATCCCGGAAAAATGTACGGTTCCTGTGGGATAATATACCAAATTTGACGCGGACGGAGTCGCGCGCAGAAGCTAGTAGTAAAACAAAATAATTGAAACTCTTCAACCAGTTAATAATATTCTCATGTTATGACTGAACCAGTTAAAAAATTATATTACCAAACCAATAATTTTCGTTTAAAAGGATATTACCATAAATTATAAACGCTATTATTATAATAAATGGAAGCTGCCGTTTTGTTTTTAATAGGGTAAGCTGTCAAAGAGGTGTCATAGCAAATAGTTATTATTATTTACATCTTTAACTGAGTTTAAAAGAGGAGGAGGTTCTTAAGGTGTTTGTATTTTTTTAAATGTTTTTTGCCTTAGAAGTCTGTTATTAATCGATTTGTAAAATTCTTTTTGTATTTAAAAGGATATACTTTCAGATTGTTCTCATAGAAATTTCATCAAAATCAGTTAAGTATTTTGGTTATTAAATCGAAATAACCGAAAAAATATGCCATTCAAATTAATAAAATTGTGTATTTTGCTTTCTTGTGACTTTTCAATGGTGTTTATTGTGTTAAACGCCGTTTTTTCATGGATTTGGATGATAGGAAGTAGAAACTAAAAGTGAAAAATAAAAAATCTTTTTGCAAAAAAGATATAGCAGCCTTTAAAATAAAAAAAAAATAAGTAGAAAACCTGGAATTATATAAAAAGTCTGAAATCACCGATCCGCCTTGACCAAGCTCCGTTATCAATACTCGTTTCTTCTCCGTATGAGAAGAGGCCTTTGCCCTGCAGTGGGACAATAACAGGCTGGTATTATTCGTTTTATTTCTATAATTCTCCACAAATGTCATTAGCATATCCTTTAGTTTATTGACCCACAAATTATATCAATCGCTCATATGTTTCATTCGCTGTTCTGAATAAAATGACGCTACGCTTCGGTTGGCACCCTACGCGAAAACAATACCGTGCATTAGCAAATACAACCTTATATTCAACACTCCACAGTCGAAATTCCTTTAGAGAACAACAAGGATGTGATAACTCAGGTGTCGCCACAGGAATTCCAATTTTATTACTTAAATGGTAAAGTTGATTTTTCTATGTGCTAAACAGTTTGAAGGGTACTTAACCGTGACGAAATGCGGGTTTTAAAATGAGATGTTTTCGCAAAGAAAATGATAGACATGTGAAGGAAATGTAACTTGTAACTAGTGGTTTAGTTTAACGGGTGACAGACGGTTATAAGTATCAAGACTGGTTGAATATCTCTCCATGCTCGGGAGGGAGAGTGTTTGGGACGCCGTCGCTTCCTTCTGCGAGGAGGTGGCGGAACGAGAAAGGGAGGCTACCTCCTCCCATACCACACGCAGCAGACGCACTGGGCGCCGGAGGGCGCGCGACAATCTTCGGCCAATGTCCTTTAGGGCCTTGCGGAACAGATACAGGCCAGAGAGTAAGGCGCGCGGGGAACACCACGCGCACCTTTACTGGAGTCAGTGCGGTCGGTGGCTGACGGCCAAACAGGGTAACGGGGCCCGCCTTGTGGTGGTGACGAGTCAATACCTGCCGGGATGCGGAGGAATGCTCAGAGCAATACCCGCGTCCCTGATAATGGCAGTTGGAGGAACACCGTGGGGTTTAGTCGATAGGAGTCCAAGACACCCTTCCGTTCTGAGGCAGTCCATGAGGATTTACCCACGAAAACAAGGAGCTTGAATATCCCTAAGAAAGGCGGCACCCGCACCCAAAAAACAAGAGTAAAATTCTATTACTTTTAGGAGCGATCGCAATCTAAAATCAATCTCAATGTGTCAAGAATTACTCAAATACTTTATTAACATTTTGGACATAATTATTGGTATGTAGATTGTGATATATAGACTAGTTATTAATCCGCGACTATGTCTGCTTTCAAAACAACTACGATGGAAGTTAGTGATGTTTTACCGCTGTGTCTCGGAAAGCACGTAAAGACGTTGATCCTGCGCCTGATCCCTCCCCGGTAATGTCGGATTGCCATCCCCATCGGACTATGAGAGCCAGGGAAGAGAGTATGCACCAGTGTTTACGCACACACTTGTACACTATAATATCCGGCGTACTTGTCTAGTCTACATTAAGATTGGCCGCTGTCACCGAAAGTTGGTCTGAAGAATATTATGATAATCTTCCATTCTATAAAATTGAACTGTAGTCCCTTAATAATAGGTGCTATTTTAAAAAAATGCTAGAAAACCGCCTCTTAATTTCTCCATTTTATAAAAATGTTGACTACTTAAATATGCGTACACGCATACGCGTATCCTTTTAAGGGTGGCGCACACTGCACGGATGTCCTGCCACTGTCTACCCATCGTACATATTAATAGCCTTATTGGAAAACTAGTATTGATACCAGACGAATAGGGATAGGGGTGTGTCTACTATTTATTACTTATTAATATTATATTTATAAAATTGAAATTATAAAGAGGTAGAGTTTGTGAGGTTGTTAGGGGGTAATCTCTCTCTTAAGGAGCTCGTGGCTAAATAATTACAGCCGCATAGACCGATCTTCCGGGTTAAGCCACGCTCGCCGAGGTTGGTCTGTGGATGGGTGACCATTTACCATAGCGAGTTTCCTCCGTGCCTCGGAAAGCACGTAAAGCCGTTGGTCCTGGCTGTCATTTGTAGATCTTTGACAGTCGTTACTGTTAGTCAAAAGCCAGAAAGTCTGACAACCAGTCTTACCAAGAGTATCGTATTACCCATTACTGGGTTGTGGAGGTCTGATAGGCAGTCGCTCCATGTAAAATACTGATATTCAGCTGCATCCGGTTCGACTGGAAGCCGACCCCAACATAGTTGGGAAAAGGCTAGGTAGATGATGTTAGGGGGTAATCTCTGGATGTACTGAAGCGACTTTCAAAATTCTTCTACCTATAGAAAATCACGTCATTTGTTATTTAACTGCCTCGGTGGTCTAGTAGTCCTAAGCGCTACTGCTACACTAGAGGTCTTGGGTTCGATTCCCAGGTCGAGCAAAAAGTGTTATTGGGTTTTTCCATGAAATGCTTAGTAGCAGCTCAGTGTTGAGATTTGTGCCTGGTTAATGGCAATAGGCTTACTATTACATAGGATCTAAATATACCGGCGAACTGTGAGTGAACATTGGTACACCTTTGCCTAACCATTCGGGGAATATAAGCGTGATGGTATGTATGTTTGTATGTATGTAGGTATGACGAAATTTTATCCAACATTAAGAAACAGATGATTGATGCAAAAAAATCTGAGTCATCTCATTAATTCTCTACAAACGTGCGTAATGTCTTTTGTCATTTGCCTTATTAATTAGACTGAAATGAGGAGAAAGCACTCAGGCCTACGGAATTACGTGCTTTCTAAGACACGGGGATATCACACCACCAACTTCCAAACTCCAGGCTGCTACTGAAAAATTCCTAGTAAAAAATCCAAAAACACTTTATCCAACCTGAAAATCGAACTTAGATCCCCACGCTTTACAGTTGCCCTGGTAACCACGAGACCACCAGAGCAGCCACATTTAATTAATGACACAGTTTACTATAAACATCACACATAATAAACTTAACATTTTTGACGCAAAAACTAGAACACTTCAACTAATTACTTCCTTATTTAATGCCACATCGACCTTTAGATAATATTCTAAATATCTTTATAAATAACATGCAAATAAAATTGTAATTAGCGTATTTAAAATATTAATTACAAGTGATTAAAATTCGCGCGTTTTTCGGCAAATAACTCGTTTGTCTTGCGAATTTAGTGGCGTGGGAATAAATACGTTTTTCTTGAGTAGGCTCTTCGCCGGTTTTTAGCCGATTTTGGCCGTGTGCGTTTATGTTTTTGGTTAAAACTCCGCTGCCATGGGCATTAGCGTATCTAGAGATAGTTTTCAGGGGGGCCTGGCCCCTAAGATGCCATGGCCGATGCGATGCAATGCGGTCAGGCGGAAGGTGAGCCCTACAGCCTGGGGTGGGCACAAGACCATTCTGGGGTGGGCCCGGCCCACCCGCCCCCCCCCTATATACGCCTATGGCCATGGGTCGTAACGTGATGTTATATAGCCTATTTTACTCTACTGGACCAATTGAAAATGGTTTCAATTGGTCCAGTAGTTTCCGATCTTATTCGTTACAAACAAACAAACTAAAAATCTTCCCTCTTTATAATATTAGTAAGTATCGATTACGTGTTTAATGTCCGCTGTAAGCCACCATTTTTTATTTACTGTGACGTCACATAATCAGCGTATAACCAGCGGACTATCAAACGCTTCCAACGATACCTCATTTGTCAAATTATGATAATAACTTTTATTTATGAGGTAACAGATGAACATACATACATACTGGTCAAAATCATAACCCGCTTTCTTGCTTCACCGTGGTCGGGTTAAAAAAGATAAAATTATTCTCAACTGGCAACCTTAAAACTGATCTATAAGTACACGAAGGAAACGCAGCGTCAACTCTGCGATTATAAATCCAAGTGTGCGTCAACCTTAACTCGTTACTTGCGTTTATAATGACTGTGTGTACGTCGTTACTTATTTCACTTTTTATTCAGTTTAACATGAACTTGGAATTAAATAAAACAGCTGCTTGTATTTAAAATTACATTTTTGTGTAAGTACATGGAGTGTGGTTATTGAAATTGCTTTTACTACATATTGTGCTTATAAAGGGTGGAAGGGACATGACCCAACTTGTTACCATGGAAACGATACTACATCCTCCATCCACATACATTCAATTTCAGGGGTAAGCAGAAACCGCAGAACGCCACCTGCTACGATCCTTACATACTCCTTTCGGTTTTGCGCGTTTGTAATAAAAGTTTTTTAAACCTCGTTGGATGGCAAACAAGCCGAGACGGTCGACCTGATGCCAAGTGGCCACCGCTACCTATAGACATCTGCAATACCAGAGGACTTAAGGATGCGTTGACATCCCCGAGACAGCAGTAGACGAGTACTCTTTGTAAAAGAGCTCATCCGGGGAAGTACTATTTCTACCACAAAGCAGCGTTGCTGTGTTCTTGTTTGAAGGGTACGGGTGCCGATGTAAATAAAAACAGGTGCATGTGACAGTTCAAGTTTGTCTCTGGGATGGCAACGCTTTTGCAAGACCATTGTATAGCAGATGTCTATAGGCAGCGGTAACCAGTTAACATCAGGTGGACTGTCGGCTTGTTTGGCATCCATTAAAAAAACAAAAACTTTAGCCAAACACTTCAAAATTCCGACCTTAAATTACAGTCTAAAATTTCTCGTAGGCCTTACACTATAATATCTCACTCCCAAAACAAAAGGTAACTCTCCCAAAAATAATATTTGCTCCTAAGGTGAGGAATCCACTTAAAACCGTAACGAATGTTTGCCTCCACGTTACTTCAGTACAAAGGGGCTTGTTTGAACATTCCTTACTGGTTAGTGTGAATTAGAAGGCGTTTGTTTTATACTCTTTTCGGTTTATGTAAACCTGGTACTTTTTACACCTTCAAAATCTTTCAAACATATAATTTGTGGTTTTACCTTTCTTGGTTTTAGTTATTTAAGTTGGTTATATTTCTTTAAACTGCCCCGTTGGTGTCGTGGTCGCAAGCGCGACTGTTGGGCGTGGGGTCCAGGGTTCGATTCCCAGGTCGGGTAAAAAGTCATAATTTGGTTTTTTTTTCCATTAGGAATTCCTCAGTAGTAGCCCGAATTTTGGTAATTGATGGTGTGACACCCCCGTGACTTGGAAAGTACGTAAAGCCGTTGGCCCCTGCACCTGTTCTCCGGTTGTGTCGGATTGCCGTCCCAACGGACTATGAGAGGTAGGGAAGAAGAGTCCCTGTGTTTACGCATACACTTGTGCACAATAACGTGTCCTGGGTACTTGGCTAGTCTCTATTGAGATTAGTCGTTATTTTAACTTCTTCCTTCAAACCTTTTTTTGCAAGAGCAGGTGGCTTACGTCTTTTTCCAAGGTTTATTCTATCTCTTTGCCAACTTTCATCAAAATCGGTTCAGCGGTTTAGGCGTAAAAGAAAACCAGACAGATACAGTAACATTTACATTTAAAATATTACCAGGGAAGCAGAAACGTCGTGAAGATGTCAATAGCCAGGGCGACCAAGGAAAGAGGAACCATAACCTTTTGTTATAACTTCCTATGACATCATGGGAACGAAAGGGCTATTCGTTGCAAGAATTACTATCTCCTTATTAATATGCACGCCTAGTACCTTCAACAATAGGCTGGTACTCAGTATGCACGAGCACGGAGTACAGCGCCATCTAGCGGCGACGTGGGCGAAATCTTGATTTCATTAATGGCAGCATTTGTTGGGAATAATAAGCGTATCAGCTGATAGGTTATATGAAGCTGTTAGTGCCACTGCAAGCTTCTTGAGTGGAGAAAGGTTGAGTGTTTATTGTGGTTTGGGAATTAATTAGGATAAGTTAAGGGTTTGAAGTAATGAACCAGAGACTGACAGACAGGTAGAGGTGACATAGACAAAGTTGACAATGGAGTGAGGTTACCCAGAAGAAGCCCTAACTTGAAAGAAATTAGGGTTGAACGCGTTCGGAAATATAGACGCATCTCTCAATTTCGATTTAATTTTAGTTAATTGTGAAATTAGCCTCTTCAAGTATTGCCAGTGTGAGGCAAATCTTAAGGTATATAGGCATCTTAAGGCATATTTTAGGCTTATACTCGTATGCCACATCACCTTCAAAACAACAAAGTTTAGCTCTTAATAAAAGTGCGATGTGGTCTGTACCACTACAAGATTCATTAACATTAAATACAAATAACGTATTCCTTATTTATTTATAGTGAACTAAAACGTACCCCTTATTTGGAGCTGCGGGTTGTTCGAAGCTGCGGGTTGTTCGAAAGAGGTACATAGATGATAGAGAGAACATAGATGGTTTTTAGTCAGTAAAAGTCTGACACTCCCTTCCGTCCCGCCCCGGGGGGGGCATTCGATGATTTCCTATCTCTAAAAAAAAAAACCCTTATTTGGAGACCCCCCTTATTTTTTACTTTATTCTTATTGGCGTAGCGGCCATAGTAATAAACAATGTGTCAATTTGAAGTATCTACATGTTACGGTTCAAAATCCATGTATTATAACCCTGTGACAGATGCACAGCAGTCTAACAGGCACCGATTAGCACAATTTTGGTAAGGAACCCAAAAAAAAAAATTACATCTCTCTCCATGACAAAATTACTCATCTAAGCGGAAAAACCCAGCTTAAAATGCTCTAACTGTTACTGGGTACCATAAAGGAGTCTGCCCACTATAGCGTACCATACGATAGCTGCCCTGCTTAGAACGTGCCCAAAAATATATTCTTTGTGAGACTGCCTCGTCAGCCTTGTGGCTTGTAAGCTTGTAGCCTAAGGGTCGGTTCATATCTGACGGAAAATGCGTCGAGCGTATCGTCGCTCTTAGGTAGACGCGCTAACGCATCATCGGTTAGGTGTGAAAGGTTGAATGTTTTATTATGTATTTGACTGTTTTGGCGTTACGCGACCGATAAAACGCGACGCATTTTCCGTCAGATATGAACCGACCCTAAGCCTTCAATTACATAGGACCTAAAACATACCAGCTAACTGTGGGTGTACACTGTACAGTCAAACAAAATTAAAAAGCAAATTGATGAACGATTGCAACGTTGAGATTAAACTGACATAGTAATATGAGATCCAGAATATGATATTCGTAACACTATTACATTTTAATCAATTCTTTAGGAGGAAATTGCTTAAGAATGTTGCTAAATGTATACATGTTTATGCTCGTGACTGTACATTGGTACACTTCTGCCTAATCCTTCAGAGAATACAGGCCTGATGGTACGCTATCATTGTAAAGTGCATATTTTTTGTCCAAATTTTGCCCAATGCAAATTCTACCACAGATCCCTTCACACCACGGTCATGTTACTTTATAGTAAGCAGAATCCTTAAAGAGCAGAACATACCTAATTACCAACTATCACTCAGGGCTTATGACACATCGCGCGCGTGCTTGCAACCTCATCAAAACGTCGTTACTGAAGTTTAACGTTATAATTTAAATTCTCCGTAACTCATTTTTCATTTTAAATACTGCATTTTATGCGAGAAGACTTTGTGTTCGGTTAGGGTTGGGCTTGTGGATCCGAGAAAGAAAGTTTTCGGATCTTTTTTTTTTGGGTTATCCGTTTTTGGTGCATTGAAACCTTGTGTTAACCCTTGAAGGAATATGGATAGGTTCAGCCAGTAAAAGTCTGATGAAGCTTTAGGAAATCTGTCTAGATATACATAGAAATATCTACGTCCAGCAGTGGACATCATTCGGCTGATATGATGATGATGATAGTTAGAAAAGTAAATCTAAAGTTATACAGCAGATTCCAATATTGATACAGTACGTACTTCTTTGTAAAAACATCACCTCTTTAAGATGTTATGTAGGTGTTGTCCCAAAAAATTAAAAAAAATCACAGCCTTAAAAAAATTACACTATTAAAATTCGGATATTTTCGGATAAATATCCGACACACCTTCACATCACTATACACATTCTCTAAGGCGGTACTAAGTTGGTATAATGCTCACAATTTACATGTCACGGATTACATGACGATGTAAGGAATTGACGGATACCTCGGTTAAGACTCTCGTATATGTGAATACTTGGGCTTTTTACCTTGTCTGGAGAAATTATATTGTGTTATAGGGTTATTTTCGTATTTACAATTTCTTTTGGTAGGGCAATGATTTTGTAGTAAAAATGGAAGAAAGTGAAATTAGTTTTTTTTATAATAATGTATGAGAATAGCGTGAATTTTAAATCCCGAATCCCAAAGACTTTCAGTGGTGTTCTATAGAATCATCACTCGGGAGTTTGAGGTGAGTTGTTAATCGTTAGCAACAGCTAGCCTATTCTCTAAAAATCTCCCTCGGTAAATTTAGGTGAATTTAAGCTGTAAGTACATATTTAAGCTAACCCATAGGTAAGACGGAGTGCACCTGTTTTTGCGCACACACTTGTGCACTATAAAGTCAAAGTCAAAGTCAAATCATTTATTCCAATTAGACCATTATAAGGCACTTTCGGACGTCAATTAACTTAAACTATTGAATCTAGTTGCCCATTCCAAAAGGTAGCATTCATATAATATCTCCTGCGTACTTGGCTAGTCTGCATTAGGATATGCCGCCGTGGCCGGAATCGGTCTGGAGGAACTGCTTTTTTTTTCTTTAGCTTTTAACTTTATGTAACATCTTACATTATTTATGTTATGATATGTAAATTAATAATGAAGATTTAAAATTATAAAATTGGGAGGACGATCAAAATATGAAGTGGTTTAGAGATTGCAGCTACCTTGTACCGTTGACAGGTTAGAATTGAACTATAGGTCAGTCAAGTAATATCGAAGTATCATCAAATAACACATACTGACTACTTATCCTTCAACTGTGGCATATAAATTGTGGAATTTACAGAAAGGATGGGCATTTGTGGTTCCGTGATGTGGCTTGTAAAACGTTTGACAGACGGGAGTCTGCCAATAATACTACATTCTGCTATAGGTCCTATGTTACTCGTTGGTAATGTAGCGTTCCATACGTATAAGATGTTTTAAAATTAGTTCAGTAGTTTTTTCATTACAATCAAAAATACAAAACAGATTTGGCAGTTGACACAATAGTTGTTGCCATTACTTGTTGAAAATCCATCTATTTATAAATCTACTAATATATAGAGCTGGAAAACTTTTTGTTTGTCTGTTTAAGCGCGCTAATCTTTGGAAAAAATAACCCAATAGGCGGATTCATAAGGAATAGTATAGGCCAGAGATGGCGAGCCTTTATCTGTGAACATGCCATTTTTAACGTGCCATCAAAGAATCTTGACTTCGCCATTTAATGCAGAAAAATAAAAGTAGGTAGATGCTGTTAACTCTTTGTTTGCAACTCGTTTGTACAAAAATCAATATGTATTTTATTTTCGTTTGAATAAAAGGTTAGGGTGATTTCAGCCATTGCAAATTAATTTTGATGAAATACATTTGGCAAATATCGGCGTGAACGAAATATTTTGTCTGCTTGTGACTATATTGCATCACGCTGCGAACTCTGGGAGCGGAGCAGTAATCCTATGATTAAACATACCTACGGAACACAAAACCTCATCACTTTTGTACAACATTTTATTCTCAAATGTTTTTACGGTTCGTTACGAAAGGATGCTCTGTGACGGAATGCGGAGGGTTGATGTATTCTTAATGATGATTAATATCCCTTATAGGCTGAGTGGGTGGGCAGAGGTCTTGGAAACGTGACTGGGGAGAAAAGGTTGTGTATGTGGTGTATGTATGGCGTATGACCCAGTGGTTAAGGCGCCTGTGTTTCGTGTTTGAGGTTGAGGGTTTGATTCTGATCAATGTGATTTATTAGTTCACTAAAAAATTTAATAAAATAAATGTTGAAGGCTCCCCATACAAAAAACCTGTTTATTTTTGCCGTTTTTGCTCGATATTGATAACGGCAACAGTTAGGCGATTGAAATATTCACAGAAATAAAAAAATAAATAAATAATTAAATTAAAATAAAATACATATTTAAGGGGGCTCCCATACAACAAACGTGTTTTTTTTTCCCGTTTTTGTAGAAAATGGTACGGAATCCTTTGTGGGCGAGTCCGACTTACATTCGATCGGTTTTTGTACCAAACCGATTACAAGAGTCCATTCAACAACTCTTAATTAATATAAATTTCTCAAAAATATGCTATCGTCATCATAACCAAGACGGTGTTAGCAAACTTCTAAGCAACTACAAGTCATGAGAGATTTGACCTCCGCGTGCGTTTGATGACAAGTCATGTTTAGAGTGATGTAATCATCTAATAGGTCAATGTTGCTGATATATCTTCTAATCTGATATATCTAGCTTGATTTGATCTTCGAAATGTGATTTAACTAGGTTTTGCTTGCGAGTTTGTCTGTTTAGATTTTTGAGGTAAAGGCTTCAATTATGTATTTTGGGGGAACAGAAATGTGGCATTTAAAGTATTTTTATTTTTTTTATTTTAGGAAAGCTTACAGACTAATAACATTATAATAACAATAATTATATGGTATCCTTTGTGATAACATATAATATCAATCTATCTATCTAAACTAATATATTAAAGCTGAAGACATTTTTTGTTTGTTTGTTTAAGCGCGAATGTCTGTAGAACTACTTAGTCGTATTCGATTTTTTTATAAATACATAGGTAATAGCTACATTCATAACGTATTCCTCCACAGACGAAGTCGCGGGGAGAAGCTAGTTTATAATAAAGCTGAAGACATTTTTAACCGACTTAAAAAAAAGGAGGTTATCAATTCAACCCGTATGTATGTAATATTTCCAGAACTGTCCAGTTTTTGATTTTTGAGTTGTTTAAACGCACGAATCTCTGGAATTTGGATTAAAAGAATTGCTAATCTGTATAAGATAGCCAGATTCATGAGGAATAGTATAAGCTATACAGGAAAAATTTTTAACCAGTGCGTGAATTTTGCCATAATTAACTTCAACACGTTTCATTAAACACGTATATTTTATTTTGATATGTCTTAGTACAAAAAAAAAGTTATCGCTTACGAAACATGTTTACTTAAAAATCATATTTTATTGTCACTCGGCGCTAGCGCATTCCCCACCCCCTCACCCCAGCCATGCGCCCGGGCGGCGGCCGCGAGTTTTCATTGATAGTATGGCGAATAGATTATGTCCATGTTTTGCTTATTTCAAACTCGGATAAGGTTGAAATTATTTTTTTATTTTTTTTTAACTAAACACGGAAATGTGTTCTATTACTGACACTGAACTACAAAAAAAAATTTACGCACTGGTTAAAAACTTATCCTGTATAACATCACGCTACGACACACGGGAGTGGAGCAGTAACTTAAGACGTAACATGTGATTCTCCAGACCGGTTCCGGCTACCACGGCTAATCATAATGCAGACTAGCCAAGTACGCAGGAGATATTATAGTGGACAAGTGTGTGCGCAAACACAGATGCACTTCCTCTTCCCTAACTCTCATAGCCCGATGAGACGGCAATCCGACACAACCGGGTAGAGATCAGGCGCAGGACCAACGGCTTTACGTGCTTTCCGAGGCACAGGAATGTCACACCACCAACTACCAAACACCGGGCTGTTACTGAGAAATTCCTAATGGAAAAACCCAATAACACTTTTTGCCCGACCTGGAAATCGAACCCGGGAGTCCCGGGACCCCTCGCTCAGCAGTCGCGCTTGCGCGCCACAAAACCAACGGGCAGTCAAGAAGTAACATAACACGGTCGCCGACAGAAGCTACCGAATACTCTTATGGCTACAGGTATGACAACGAGAAATGGCTGTATATATCTTTCTTGGTCAAAATCACACATTTTAAATCACGAAAAGGATAAAAAATTCCACATTTCCGTTTGTTTTTAACCCTTACAAATATTTCGAATTTGAATCACCTGATCCGAATCGAGAATCGCTTTGAATAACAAAATTACTTTTACTGTCACTTGAATTTACACTGACCTCTATACCCTTAAACATAAGGTTCAAATTCCAATAGTAATTGGTTTTTTAATAATGTTTGTATGCTTACGGTATTCGATTCGCCGAATCGCATCGGAATAACAAATAAGTTGGGACTGTAAAACGTGAGACGAAAGCTAAAGATCATGTGTTTTATGAGTGTGGGTTCCGTAGTAAAAAGGCTGTACCGCAAAATGGGGTCATTTGAAACGGGGGGCCGTTGTAACATTCATAAGGTATCCCTAGTAATTTTATGTTCGTTATTTTTGGTACCCTTATGATATTACTTTTTAGTTCTATTAGTGTATTAGACTGCTAGGCGCGTGGTGTTGGGTTTAATTCCCAGATAGAGCAAAAAGTGTTATTAGGTTTTTCTATGAAATTCTCAGTAGCAGCGCGGAGTTAGGATTTGTGCCCGATTAATGGCAATAGGTTCACCCCCAAACACATGGGGCCTAAATTTACTGGCCAACTGTGGATGTACATTGATACGCCTCAGCCGAACCCTTCGGGGAATACAAACGTGATGGTATGATGAAGTTGTATTTTAGAATTAAGTCAGTAAGTTTTAGAGTTAAGTTGTGTTTTAGAGTTTAGAGTTAAGTGAATTAAGTTGAAGTTGTATTTTAATATTACTATACCTACACCTGTATTAAAAGCAGGTACTGCAACGGTAAAAACTTAGTCATATATTCCCCAGAAACACAAATATGACTCTCTTCAATCAGAATTAACAAAATAATTTAACGCGAACATAAACATATATGTATATTTTTTTTTTATTTATTTATAAAAGTTATCAGTTAATTTTAATTAAGGGTCCCTAAAGTTTAAATGTAACAGTCAATTAATAACGGCTTTGCAATTGATAAGGCGACCTGTTCAAACCTTGACAAGTAACAAGAGATTCTACGTTACCACGTATGTAGAAAATTAATGAGATGACTCAGATTTTTTTGGACGAATCATCTGTTGCTTCATGTTGGGTAGAATTTCGCCATACACATATACCATCACGCCTGTATTCCCCGAAGGGTTCGGCAGAGGTGTAACCAATCTACAGCCACAGTTTGCAGATATGTTTAGGTCCCATGAAAACGAGGGCGCATATTGCCATTAACCGGGCACAAATCGTAACTCCGAGCTGCTACTGAGAATTTCATAAAAAAACCCAATAACTCTTTGCTCGGCCATAGAATCGAGCCAAGACCTCTAGCGTAGCAGTCGCGCTTAGGACCACTAGGCTAACAAGGCGGTCAAAAGATTCTACGTTACCACGTATGTAGAAAATGAGAATGAAATGAGATGATTCAGTATTTTCTTGACGAATTATATGTTTCTTAATGTTGGGTAAAATTTCGTCACCATAACAAGGTGGACGAATGACCTGATTAAGGCCGCAGGAAGACGCTGGATGCAGGCCGCTTTCAACCGATCCTTTTGGAAATCTATGGGGGAGGCCTATGTCTAGCAGTGGACGTTTCGTAGCTGATTTACTAACCGGTCCTATTGGAAATCTATGGGGAGCCCTAATGTCCAGCAGTGGACGTCTTGTAGCTGATAAAATGATGATGATGATGGTGATAACTAGGTACGATATGCCCTATAGTCCTACTAGGTATATTTATATATCCATACTGCTATAATACAGTTGAAGAGATTTTTGTTTAAACGCGCTTATCCCTGGTACTTTTTCTTTTTTTTTTAAGACGGGAAATCATCAAATAACTTCCCTCGCCCTGGGCGTGGCGGGAGAGAGTGTCAGACTTTTACTGACTAAAACCCGTCTATGTTCCTTCATGTGCCCTTTGCGTTCCGGGGGCGCGGTATCTCTTTCGAACAACCCGCAGCCCCGGCAGGCATCGGCCCTCAGTGGCCCCTTCCAAGTTTGCTGACATTTCTTTGAGGCGCGCGTGGAACACGAACGCGCCGTCGACACGGTCTGTCGTTATTGAACGTACGGACGGTGAGCTACCCATTGCTCCCCGCCCACAGACCCGCGTCTACGGTGGCCGGGAGTCGTCTCGTGATTCCTGGTACTGACAGTCGGATTGGAAATAATCTTTTTGCATGTAGCCAGAATAAAAAAGTATACCTTCAAAACTACTTCTTTCTATTCTAAAAATGTCCGCCAAGCTAAGATGACGTAGATTTGCCGTCTCTTTGATCTTAGTCTACATCTGTTATCTCCCCGACCACATCTTGCAAGTAAAGCGGGGGTGTTCGAAAGCGTTTTATCACGGTAATGAGTGCACTTTCAGCTACTGTTTGTAAGTAGGGCGTCACTTTCTAGCGTATTGTCTTAGAGAAATTACTGTGTACAGATGTAGCTACTTAGGTCGAGATAAATAAAGTAACTTAGCACGTCGCGACTGTTTTGTATGGTATGGAAGGATGCGATGGATGGTAGTATTATAATTTATGGATAGTAGTGTGAGTGTCGGGTCATTCGGTTCAAAATAGCTGAAATGCATGATTGTGAACGGGTGCTGTCAGTTGGGATTAGTCATCCCCACCTTTGGCCATTCTACCAATTCACACCAAGCGTTTCCAAACATCTTTTATAATGCGCACTGCAAAGGAGTAGAACTCTCTATATAACATCACGCTACGACCCACGGTAGCGGAGTTTTAACTAAAGACGTAACTTATGGCTGGTGAAATAAGTCAAATAAGCCACGCGGACGAAGTCGCGGGCAGTAAGCTTATTAATAATGTCAAAATTAAAGGGCTTGTTATAATGAAGGTATTAGATCACAACTGGTATATTCTGTAGAAACCACTCTCGATGAATTTAAATAAAATTGAGATTTTCTGTTTTTTCTATTCGCGAGGTAGTGAACCTGTGTTTGCTCACACACTTGTACACTATAATATCTCCCTGTGTACTTGGCTAGTCTCCATCGAGATTGGTCGCCGTGACCAAACCAGCCAGGAGAATTTTATCTAATTTATCAATAACACAGAACAATCAGATCAAGAGATCGTATCAAAGATAATCACAATAGTAATTACTTACATACCAATGCACAATTTTAAACATCTGACACTCGAAATTGCAATCTAATTATATCATGCAAGAACAATGCGTATCAGAAATGAATTAGTTTCTAACAATAGTGGTAGAAACAATGAGATATGGTTTAGATAATTTTAGTACTGAGTTCCTGAGCTAAGAATTTGAGTTTGTTACGCAAGCTGATTAGTTGGGTACGGTGCAAGGTGTAAGCGATTTGGCGGTATTAAAGCACTAGCTATACATAGTTACGTCTTTCGTTACTGTTCCGCTCTTTCGGGTCGTAGCGTGATGTTATATAGCCTATACTATTCTTCGTGAATTTGGCTATAATATACAAAAATATTTTTACCAATCCGACTGGTAGTTCCAGAGATTAACGCGTTTAAACAAACAAACAAAAAAACAAATTAGCTTTATTTTATTGCTATTGGTAGTTGGATTATAGGGCATACCGTAATACCGTTATAGTGATGAAATTTTACTGAACATTAAGAAACAGATAATTCTCTCAAAAAATCTGAGTCATCTCATTAATTTTCTACAAACGTGGTGACTTAAATTCTCTTGTCATTTGTCAAGGTTTTAACAAGTCGCCTTATAAATTACCAAACCGTCATTATTTGACCGTTACATTTAAACTTTAGGGACCCACAGTTAAAATGAACTGTTAACTTTAATGTTCGTATTTAAATTAGTCTTTGTGCTGGTTGAAGGGAGTCATATTTGTGTATTATTCATTAACTAATATAAATATGTAATAATAATTTACAGAAGCGGGACAGTGGTTCCGGAGGTTAGCACACACTTAGTGTTTTATTTAATAAACCACAACATAATTACTTTAATTACAAGCAAAGTCTACCTAAAAGTGACTTTTGTGCCTTCCCTAACAGACCACACAAAATCGATTCCTCTCACAAATTGCACCACGCAACACAAATTGTTGTTTTCCATTGATGTCGACACAGTGACATGCCGTGGACACCTTGACCCGCTCGGATTGTCATTTTGTGTCGATTCTGTTCCACGCTTCCTTTTATTGTGGTCGATAAATCATAATTTTAGAATTAGCGGTGACTAATCGGAATAGTATTGTGAGATTGGATTCTTGAAGAAATATTTTCAACTGGTTTCACCCGCGTTTTGTTACGTCTTTGGTTACTGCTCCGTCCACTTTGGTAGTAGCGTGATGTTATATAGCCTATACAATTCCTCGTAAATCTGGCTATCATATACAAAAGGATTTTTTAAAACCCGACTGTTACTTTGACAAAGAGACAAGGGCGTTTAAAAAATCAGAAAAACTCTTCAGCTTCATTATAATTGGCAAAGATGTGATTCTTTGACTTAGTCTGTGGTAGATGACATTAAGTTGACTCAATTCTCATTTATTGAGCATAATAAATCATTTCCCAAGATATATATTTTTTTTATTTCTGAGTTGATTTTGTCGATGCCAATTATACTAGAGCACACACACATGAACACTTAATGTTTCATCAAGTTTAATAGGTTTATTTTTAATTCATCCAATTTTTATAAATAAAACTGGATTAATTCCGATTTAAACTGGATTATTACCACTGAACTGATTTTGATGAAATTTGGTACGTGGTAAGTTTGAATCTCGAGAAAGAACATTGGCTACTTATAATCCGCGTCTTCATCAATAATAACCGTTATTTACGCGGATGAAGTCACAAGCAATATCTAGTGCAACTTATTATTTGCCAATTTTAAATAGTTTAACGTAATTATTTTCATTATTAAGTGTTTGATGGTTGACTCATTTCATCAGAACTTTGCCCCATTGAAACCTAGAAACTGCTTGCTACTGTATTGTCTATTCTCCGGATTACATATAAATAACAATCACCAATGACTAATCCAAACAGAATTTTCAACTAATGTTTTTGTTATGTAAGTCACTTTTTATTTAAATATAACTTCCTCGTTGCCTCGTTGGCCTAGTGGTCCTGAGTGCGACTGCTACGCTTGAGGTCTTGGGTTCGATTCCCAGGTCGAGCAAAAAGTGTTATTGGTTTTTTCTATGAAATTCTCAGTAGGAGCTTGGAGTTTGGATTTGTGCCCGGTTAATGGCAATAGGCTCGCCCCCTATTACATGGGACCTAAAAAAATTCCGGCGAACTGTGGGTGTCATTGGTACACCTCTGCCTAACCCTTCGGAGAATACAGGCGTGATCGTATGGAACAAATACCAATGACTAATTCTAACAGAATTTCCAACTAATGTATTTGTTATGTAAATCACTTTTTATTTAAATATAACTTTAGCGAGACCACTCGATTCATCTTAGATGTCTCATAAAAGTCATAAAAAATGCTGATTTACATTAAAATGATTTGTTTTGTCTTTAGTTTACGGATTGTTAACATTTCAAGTTCATTATGGAATTAAAAACATAAATTATGTCTTGATTTTAGTCTTTGATATTGACCGCTATGTTAAATTTGGTTTAGGAGAATACTTATTTGGAAGACTGGTAGCAATATTTCAATTATAATATACAATTTTTTCATAAAATTGTAAGATGGGAATTAAACTGTGGGAATTGTTGATTCTATTTAATGACATTTGTAACTCTTTTATTGAAAATTCACTTCTGCTCGAGACTTCGTCCGTGTGGCTTATTTTAATTTCGTTAATTTACGACTTTAGTTACTGCTCCGCTCCCGTGACGCATGTCGTGATGTTATTAACCTATGTTACTCAGGAATAATGTAGCTACCTATAGGTGACAAACATTTTATAATCAGTCCAGTAGTTTCAGAGCCTATCGGTACAAACAAACAAAAATAAAATATTCTTTTTATTACATTTTACATTACAAAAATAAAGACGTATATCATGATTTTTCTTGATATACATGTATATATCTTGATTTTTGTCTTTGATATTGACCGCTATGTAGGATTTAGTTTGGGAGAATACTTATTTGGAAGACTGGTAGCAATATTTTAATTATACTATAAAGCTATTGGTGGGAATTTTATAAATTCTATGAACGATCATAATCTAATCTTAGTCTCAATCTGTTAAAATGCCTCTGATTTGCTTGATTTGTCGTGGAGATTAGATGACGACTAGAATTTTAAACGTTTTTAATTAGTAGAATTGGCCACCAGGCGGGCTGTCGGCTTGTTTATCATTCAAAGACATAAACAAAATGCTGACACTAGCAAAAATAAGACCTAGTTAACTAGATTTGCGTAGCCTTTTCTCAACTATGTTGGGGTCGGCTTCTAGTCTAACCAGATGCAGCTGAATATCTGTCTGTCAGAGACTGCTTATCTAACCTCCACAGACCTGTTACTGGATTGGTTGTCTGACTTCCCGGCTTCTGACTATCTGTAATGACTGTGAAAAATTTACGAATGACAGCCGGGACCAATGGCTTTACGTGCGCTTCGAGTACGGGGGTGTCACACTACCAACTTCCAAACATCCGGGCTGCTACTGAGAAATTCCTAATGGAGAAGCGCAATGACACTTTTTCGCCTGACCTAGTTATTTAGTTGTCCAGGATATACTTACAAATACAGCTGAATTCAGACTTTGTTCTATCTCATTAGCCTTAATAAGTTGCGCTAAAACTATCCGTATTCCTATCGATTTTTTGTTTGTCACCAATTGGCGAGTTGCCCAATAGTTCCGACACGGGGTTGTTAGAAGTACTAACTAATATTATAAATGCGAAAGTAAGTTTGTTTGTGACATTTTCACGCCTAAACCAGTGAGCCGATCATTCTGAAATTTTGCATATATACGTTGTCAGGTGTACAGAAATGGACATAGGGTACCTTGCATCCCGAAAAAATAGTAATGTTCTCAAGGAAAACGACAATCACGTTCTTATGAAAATAGATGGCGCCACGTGTCTTTCGAATCATGATTGAATTTAAATACCGTACAACCCGAATTGATTGTCAAATTTTAAGATTATACAAGGAAAAGCTAGTCCTTACTCATTATAACGAGGTAAAGTTTCTGAGGTTGTAGGGGATAATCTCTGGATATACTGAACCGAATTTGAAAATTATTGTACCCATAGAAAACCACGTTATTTGTGAGTATCATAGGCTATATAACATCACGATACGACTCACGGGAGCGGAACAATAACCAAAGACCTAACTAAACGCGGGTGAAATAAGCCACGCGGGCGAAGTCGCAGGCAAAAGCTAGTAAGAAATAATTTAATGGTATAAATAGAGCAATTTACATGTATTAAGGCAGTTTTAGGTGCTTTTTCTTGTTTCTTGTATAGGATAATTTGGGATTTGTGCCAAGAACTTTGTCTTACTGATTATTCTATGTATGTTTGTTTTTTTGGGGTTAAATTGGCAAGGATTTTAAATATCTGTTGTTTTGTGTTGGTGTTTTCATGAGCCAAATTAGTTTTGCATTGATAAACATTGTAATAAACTGTATATTGGCTGTCAACAGTTAATCAACACAGAAGCTGAAGATTTAATGGCTGCCACCGACAACGCACTCAAAGTGACCAAATTCTGGGCCGCATCAATATAATACCTACCTATATAATAGTTTGTCATCGAAACGCTAAGAAGAAGAAGTAAGACTCTGAAACTCCCTTCCACTCCGCCCAGAACGGGAGAAGTCATTTGAAGATATCCTAAATAAAACCTGTCTACAATATTTTAGTGAAATAAATACCTATTGACCAAAATATGACTAGAAAACAATAGTACAGAGCGCAGCCATTAAATCCTGTTCAATATAAAAAATAGAAAAAGATATAAGTAACAATAGTTTTAATATGTACCTTTCAATTTTCGTGAGAGACGAGTCACATACAGTGTCATTATTTTCTTTAATTACCGCATCAAACCAGTAATGACCGCTTATAACTAGTAATGACAAGTAATAACTAGTTAGCTAGCCTTCAACTGTGACTTTGCTTACATTTTAGCTCGGATTATTGGCTAACAAGGCTAGGTGACCTTATTAACTGTCTTTTGTACTCCGGAAGGAATGTGTGAATGTGTCGTGTTGTTTTGTTGCTAGGGAAGCAGAAATACAAGGTTATTGTTACCCGGTTCCTATATTGGGAAACGGTTCGTTAGTCTTACTAATCGTTAATTAGTGTTGCCGCTTACTAAGCCATTATTGTTACCGTATACTGAGCCGTTTTTTTTTTGTTAGGGATGGAAAATCATCAAATGACTTCTTCCGCTCTGGGTAGAACGGAAGGTAGTGTCAGACTCTTGCTGACTAACACCCATCCATTTTCCTCCTGGCTTTGCGTTCTAGGGTAAAGGTGACTCTTTCAAACGAATTCTGCAACCGTATAGAGAACTGCTAATTACCACAAGCTGTAATATTGCTGTGTGTGTGCGTGTGTGAGAGATAATCTTCAAATTTTATGGAATCAATATCATCAATAACAATTACTGTACCTATTTAGCCGTCACCATAGTCCCAGTGTGTGTTAGCACTTATTTCTTTATCAATTCATAAAGAGCTACAATTTTTTGAAAGAATTTTGTATCCTGTCTAAAGGTAAAGTGATTTTATTGTCTAAAAACGGGTCATTAGACTTACCAGTCGTAAAATTTTGGAAATACACAACGTAAAAATATTCTGGATGCAAGTTTACCTGTAACAATAAAATGCAGATGATAAGTTAAATGTCATGGCATAAAAATAAACTTATGTGTATAAACTATACATTTTGGTTTAATAAAAAGCGCTAATCTCTAGAACTAGCAGTCAGATTTTTTTTTTTTTTTTTATAGACGGGAAATCATCAAATAACTTCCCCCGCCCTGGGCGGGGCGGGAGGGAGTGTCAGACTTTTACTGACTAAAACCCGTCTATGTTCCTTCATGTGCCCTTTGCGTTCCGGGGGCGCGGTATCTCTTTCGAACAACCCGCAGCCCCGGCAGGCATCGGCCCTCAGTGGCCCCATCCAATTTTGCTGACATCTCTTTGAGGCGCGCGTGGAACACAAACGCGCCGTCGACACGGTCTGTCGCTAGTGAACGTACGGACGGTGAGCTACCCATTGCTCACCGTCCACAGACCCGCGTCTACGGTGGCCGGGAGTCGTCTCGTGGCTCCCGACGCCCGGATACGCCGGCGGCCGCTGGGACGGGGGGGACCCTCCTTTCCCTCTCCCGTCCCGCCGCCTCCTTCTCTAGGAAAATACCTTTTTGTATTATGATAGACAGAATCATAAGAAATTGTAAGGAAAAGTATTTTTGTATATTCTGGCTATTAAACCAAAATCATGAGAAATTGTAAAGACATAACATTACGACTACGACTAACGGGAGCGGTGCAAGAACATTATTTTTAAATTTTGTGCGTGGCAAACAAGCCGAAATGCCCAGCTGATGTTAGTGGTCACCTTTGCTTATGACACCTGCAATACCAGAGGCCTTGCAAATACGTTGCCATCCCAGAGGCAAAGTTGAAATGTGTCTGGTGCCTGTAACTACACCGGCACCCATACCCTTCAAATCGGAACACAGCAACGCTGCTTTGCTTCAAGAATGATGTGTGGTGGTAGAGTACTACCACCACACACACAGCTCACTGTGAAGTAGTACTTCTTCACAGTGAGCTTTACTACTACAAAGAACAACGCTTTCACGGCAAAACCACTGAACCGATTTTCAAGAAATTTGGTACAGCACAACTTTGAACTCCCGCAAAAGACATAGCCTATTTTTATTCCGCGGCTTCGACTGCGTTTGCGATAGCCGACATTTATGCAGGTAAAGTCACAAGCAGAAGCTAGTTTCCTCTATATCACAATATCTATCTGTCAACAGGTCTCCCGGCCAATCCGCATTCTCAGTGATTCATAGCGGTAGGTTCAGCTCCGAAATATTTTATTGTTTGCAACACAATGGCGACGCTGTTTAATTTAGATAACAGTTAAATTGTTATAATGTTTAGCTGGCTTGTTTATTAGATGTTTACATTCATTTGAAAGTACTGGTGGGCTAATTGAAATAGCTGTGTGCTTAATATTTGAGATTAAATGTTTGATTCTTAGGGACTGGGATACTCCTTATACTAACAACATACCACCACGCCTGTACTCACCGAAGGCTTTTTTTTATTTTCTTTGTACGGCTGTAGTATCACTGTGATCATAGCTGATCTATTGTGATCGCCCCTTTTATGATCGCCACCAAACCCAGCAGGTGTGATAAACTCTAGGATCAGCTTTTCCTTGAAGGGTTAGATAAAGCTGTATCAATGTACACCCACAGTTCGCCCGTATGTTTAGGTCCCATGTAATACGGGGCGAGCCTATTGCCATTAACCGGGCACAAATCCTAACTCCCAGATGCTACTGAGAATCTCATTGAAAAATCCAATAACGCTTTTTGCTCTACTACTACACTACACTTTTTGCTTTTTGCTTTTATGTAGGTATGTGCGAGATAAATAAACTAACTATATAACGCGCGTTGTCACCCGTGTTCACTTACTTCTTTGGTCACTACTCCGCACCCGTTGGTCGTAGCGTGATGTTAAAATCCGTTGCGTATTTTAAAAGATTTAAGCGTAGGTAGAAAGGGACACACGGGATGCGCCATATTTGTTTTTTACAATGAGGTTTATGTAAAACGTGATTTTCGCTCACTCTTGTTTTGATCATTGTCATAAAACTGAAAGAGAACGGGCGAGAGTGTTTCTGTGGAGAAACGTATATTTCCTCTTAATTCTCCCTATCCAACAACCGAAAACACACATTTTTTTTTGTCGCATTGTCTGCAACTAATGATATTATAGGGAATTTCATAAACTATCTGTAAATTATTCCATGAGCCGTGTTTTTTTTCTTAATTTAATGAAAACCTCAAAATTACTTGATTTTGGTGGTTATTAGACACATGTTACATCGCTATTTTGAACCTTATTTGTTGCCGCGATGCGTTTTTATCGACATGGCATTACATTTGCTTACCATAGGGCCTTAAGCAAGGTACGAATTAAATGCGCTGATTCTTTTCGTTATGCATATGCATCATGTCACCTTACCCAAACGCGAAAATAGAAGTATCACATCATCACCAAAAAACGAAAACAAGTTCAAATCTGCAATAACAATAACACTTATATCACTTTATATCACTTTTTGCACCGATATCTATCGGTTGTCGAAAAAAATTTGCTCGTAACAAATATAGAGATATTGTATGATGTAATGAGCGAACTGCCTCGTTGGCCTCGTGGTAGCAAGCGCGACTGATGAGCGTGGGTTCCTGGGTTTAATTCCCAGGTCGGGCAAAAAGTGTTATTGGGTTTTTCCATTAAGAATTTCTCACCGACAAGCGCAACGTAGGACGTCGAACCATATAGTGGATAGACGACCTGATAAAGAACGCAGGAATACGCTGGATGCAGGCCGCTTCCAACCGATCCTTTTGGAAATTTATGGGGGACGCCTATGGCCAGCAGTTGGCGTCCTATGGGTGATTATGATGATGATAAATTTCTCAGTAGAAGCTTGGAGTTTGGGAGTTAGTGGTGTGACACCCCCGTGACTCGGAAAGCACGTAAAGCCGTTGGTCCCGGCTGTCATTGGTAGATCTTTGACAGTCGTGACAGATAGTCAGAAGCCAGGAAGTCTGACGACCAGTCTTACCAAGAGGTTTCGTGATGACAAGTAACTGGGTTGTGGAGGTCAGATAGGCAGTCGCTCCATGTAAAACATTAGTATCCAGCTGCATCCGGTTAGACTGGAAGCCGACCCCAACATAGTTAGGAAAAGGTTAGACAGGTATATTTATATGTATGATGTAATAAGCGACTATTTTCGATATTGATACTAAAACGAATGCGATTAAGTCATAAATTGTAATGGCTGGTAAAATTTTAAATAACCTGTGAAGTTTTGGTCTAATTGGTTACTGATTTTGAATTAGGAATGCTAGTTTTTAGGGTTCTGTGTCTAAAAGGGAAAACGGAACCTTTCTTATAAAGGTAACACTATTTGTCTGTCAGTCAGAAAGGCTTTTTACCCAACTGCGGCGGCAAAATGAGGGTTATGTGTTTGACCTGTATGCATGTCCGTTCTTATGTCCTCGTTACTACTCAACGGCTCAACCGATTTTGACAAATAGTATGTCATTAGAATCGTCTTGATGGCGCAATTGCCACATACTTACCTACCTAATGCAAAAAAATAAAATGACGGATTTTGGCCTAAAAAGTTTACAATGAACTAAGTTAATTTAAAAGATAGGCACTGAACGGCGTAAAAATATATTTTTCTTTAAAAACGAAACAGAAAGAATAACAACTAAGTACTGTAAGTCCTGTCTGTTACAGCCGGGACCTACAATTGGGACGCTGGTTTAAATTTTTAATGGGTCCCGACTGTTAAATTCTTTTATTGTATTCCTCATGATTATAACTTACCCAAGGACTTTAAATTTTTATCCGCACTCATAATACAATGCATATCTCATCAATAAATTAAAATAATAACTATTAAAAACGTCACATTCGCAAAGGCAGAGGTCATCGACCTCACCATCGCATTCTTCCAGCTATTTCAAAAAACAAGGAACACCTAATGTTGGCAAGCATATCCTGTTCCCATGGCAACCACATTAACAGGATTACACCATAAATTGTGTGATCCTATAAAAACTTAGCCATTTACAATACGTCTTTAAGAACAGCATTTTCTATGCATAGTTCTAGAGCCGGTAAGATGCTGCTTTTAGGCGCGTAGCGTAATTCTCTTTAGGAATAGAAAATGTTAGTATTGCATAGGTGGAATGCCTAGTATCTATGTAAAAAAAAACCAAATCAATCAATCATTCTTTATTAAAAATTATATCGAAATTATGTTCAACATTTTGTTAAATTACATTTTATTACATAATGCTTTGATTGCTTTCTTTATTTTACATGCCGTCGGTATTTACCTGGGCTAGAAACAAACAATAGATTTGTATTTAAATTTTATTCTTAATTAAAAATTAAATGACACTGGTGTCGATTCTGTTATGCACAAGCTAAATTTAATTTAGACTATTTCTATCTTTTTCTTTCCAATCAAACAAGAAAGGGACGGACGTGAATTAGACTTGTCAATTTTAGTTGATCTAAAACCTCTATACAATTATAGTTGGCATGTCAGAACGCGTCGATTAAAAACACGGAAAAGTTCAAGGCAAAACTAATTTGACATCTCTAACTTAGTTCTAAGGTATTACCGTCCTTTTCTTTCGCTGTATGTTAGTAAGAGATGTCAATTCTCTAATTTTAGTTTAGTTTGTGAACAAGGGAATCGGCACCAATGTGTTACTATAGAATCCTTAGAATGCTAGCAAATTTGAAAAATGCCAACATGTATAAATGAATTGGCATTTATAAGGACAGGAATGATTTTAACTTTGGCCTTTGTGCGACAATCTTTAAGGAAATAAGTAATGAAACTGTAGACTTCTTTAAAAACGTTAAAAATCTAGCCAAATCTGATGTCAGCCATTAATAATAATGTCATTTTTTTTTGATAAATTAGAGGCATTTTTGACCCCCTAATTCTAAGCATCCTTAATTAAGTAATAAAGGACGCACAACGCATTAATCAGTGTGTCTATATGCAACATTTTACCGCTCCCATACCCATACGACTCAATCGCGTGTCTTAGCGCACGCAACATGATACACGATCATAACCAAGTATCTAACTTTAAAACCTTGTTTACTTTTAGTTTGGCTTAATTTTAGATCGGGCAGATACACGGTCCTACTTTATACCAGAAATAGAACAAAGATTGGCAAAGTTCGCAAATTATATACGTACGCATAAGAAAATCGATTAGATTGTAGGTATTAGGAAACTTTTTAGGGTAACTTTGTGTAATTTGTAAAGCAAGAAATAGAAACTTAATGACGCGGACGTCTCTTAACGACTGTCAAAGATCTACAACTGGAAAGTCGAGACCAAAGGTTTTTTTTTTTTTTGATAATCGATCCAGCTTGTCCCACTTGCTGCCCCACCGAGGCCCTAAGCTAAGGTCCGTACCCAACAGGGGGTGCCCTTAGCGCGCTGTCGCTTAGTTTTAATAGACTTATAGTCTGGCTGGAGGCCTTATTTGAGAGGCATCCACTGAGTTGCTCGGTTAAGCAGTAAACAGCCTCTTCGCTGAACTGCGAGATGCCCTTCCGGAAAAAAAAAGAAAAAAAAACCCACGGTTTTTACATGCTATCCGAAGCAAAGAAATGTGTTCAAACTGCTGCTGCTACTGAGAAATAGTTGATGAAAAACCCTAATAACACTTACAGACCTGGGAATCAAACTCAGGACCTTGCGGTCAGTAACTTGTGACTGTCTGTAAGACCAATAGAACAGTCCATGATATTATAATATGTAATATCGTATTTTATTACTCAGTACCACATCAAACAGCAATGAGCTTAGTACACCATATCTAGGTGTAAGTATCTACCTAGTTTCCCAAAGGAAGTCTTACATAAAATTCTATAAACTACTAAATTATTGTATTTAAGTCTTGTATTTTTACGGACAAACATTAAGAAAACAACTCTGCTTCGAAAACCTTCTCTTAATTTGATTTTTAGCACTTTAAGGACATAGCAAACACATGACTTGAAGTGGTGACCGATGTCTATAGACATCTGCAATACCAGAGGCCTTGCAAATGCGTTGCCATCCCAGAAACAACTTTCAAGCCTCATGTGCCTGTAAATACACCGGCACCCATACCCTTCAAACCGGAGCACAGCAACGCTGCTTTGCGGCAGAAATAGATAAGGTGGTAGTAATTCCCTAGACGAGCTCCTTCACAAAGAGCTCTGCTACTACTAATCTATCTAGCTAAGTAACTGATGTAACTAATAAATGAATGATATAAAGCCGACAGCATTTCATATTCAACAGAAAGCCAGTGATATAAACTATATACACATATGATTAAAACATGGTGCATGTTGATTTGTTCTCAAACGCGACTAAAATGCACTTAATACAAAAGCGAGAAGTAAAGCGCGATTTTAGTGGTCTAAGTTCAGTTTCGAATGTCTGAGCTAACGTAAAAATTTAGCTAGTTATATTTTTGTTGGAAATACTATATGAAAGTAACAGAAGCGAAGGACAGTTGACATAAATACCAATTCGAAAAAATCTTGAAATACGACCAGAAAAACTTTGGAATACGTTCAGAAATAAACATTAATATACGTTCAGAAAAATAAAAAATCAAACAAAAATAAGCGAAATACGCAAGGAAATCTTTAGATACGTATGGGAAAATATTGATGCCGATTCCTTTGTTTACAAACTAAACTAAAATTAGAGAATTGACATCTCTTACTAACATACAGCGAAAGAAAAGGACGGTAATACCTTAGAACTAAGTTAGAGATGTCAAATTAGTTTTGCCTTGATACATTCAGAAAATGCTTTAAATTGCCTTGAGAAATATGTTGAAATACTTTCAGGATAACATCTTGAGATAAGTTGAGAAAAAATGTTGAAATATGTTAAAAAAGTCCTTAAAATACGTTCAGAAAAATAGGTCTCTAGAATCTTGGCCTATTATGTTAAAAGAAACTAGTACAAAGACCTAGTAACACCATAAAAATAATATTTAATACGAAGTACGATCAGCCTCTTAAACAGGATGATAATAATTACACGCAGTCGTTATGTTTTTTTTGCTGACGCTACTATACTCGTTTGTGCCGCGTCTTCAGTCGAGTTTTATCTTATTTTTTTCTACATATATGATTACGTGGACAGGGTTGTCATGTGTATTAATTTTCCAAGGCTTAAGTTTTGAGAAAAAATCGGACAGTGGAATTTTTGCGTAAGAAAAAATCCAGGTCTCATCTAAGTTATTAATTTAAAAAATATAAGAGTAAAAAAATATAGTTTACTTTAGAAATCAGGTTTTAAAATATTAAAAGCCCGCTTTTAATGTCAAATTCAGTGCTTTTTAAATCCACATTAGGACAAAAAATAATATACAGTAGGTACATTATTTCAAAACATTTTTTATTACTAAAAGAACCAACAACAAACCTCCACGGTTTTAGAACTTTAAAATTTTTGAAGCTGGCAATACCCATTTTAAAATAAAAAGATACACTTAATGATTTTAAGAGCTGGCAACCCTGTATTACATACTTATACTAGTCATGTTTAACGGAAGGGGTTGAGTGAATTTTAATTTATTACTTGAAGTGTATAATTATGATTATCACGAAGGTAATTTATCTTTCTTATGATGCTGCACTAAGTTGTACTTATTCCAAGACTTGTTTTACTATTGGCCTTGAAACTTGGCTAGAAAAAAGGGATAATCCTTTTTATAAAAGTCAAAGTCAACCTTTTTGGTCATGAGACAAAGTCTAATGTCT
This sequence comes from Caradrina clavipalpis, assembly GCA_932526535.1. Classification (NCBI taxonomy): domain Eukaryota; kingdom Metazoa; phylum Arthropoda; class Insecta; order Lepidoptera; family Noctuidae; genus Caradrina; species Caradrina clavipalpis. Next base: position 10,903,175 of record OW052111.1, read on the forward strand.
AATGGCAATCATTACAGTAATGTTGTGTAAAAATGCTTCGGTGAATTCAGGTATCTTAACCACCATGGGATGAGAACTCGGCTTAACTGATGTTAAGTGGTCACTTCTGCCTATAGATATCTGTAAAACCAGAGGCTTTGCAAATACGTTGCCATCCCGCGGACAAAGTTGAAATGTCTCATGTGCCTGTAATTTTACCCGTGCCCATAGCCTTCAAACCGGAACACAGCACCACTGCTTTGCGGCAGAAATAGGTATGATGGTAGTTTTTTCCCGGACGAGCTCCTTCACAAAGAGCTCTACTATCTTATTTTTTTATAAAATAGACCAGCTAGTCGAGGATCTAGTCCGAATCCAGTTCAGTTGCTAACTGCCACCCTGGGAACATCTTCGCTTTACTTAGCCTGAAGCTCTTTTACCCAAGTATGTGATTATTGGGAAGATATTATTACATACTAGAACGAGAAGGGCCATGAATTCTACATTTGAAAACGAATTGATTCTTTTTTTTTAAATGGCCATTATTTTTTTCAATTTTGACAGATCAATTAGTGTTGCCAGTAAAAAAAATGATATTTAAAGATGACAATGTTATTAAAAACTGTTTTTTTTAAAGGCATTATTATCTAAGCTTATAGAATCAGTAATTCAGTACATAAACCAACAGGAAACAAACTCAAGGAACGGTAAATCGATCCAGCACACATACCCTATTGTTACATCTCGAGTCCATTCTACACGACTCTTAAATCGATATTACCGATACTCGGCGATTACGTATGCAGAACCGCACTTAAGATAATCGAGTAATAAGCTATATCGATATAATGACTCGATCCAGCTCCCGCTTAATTGCACCCGTATTTGCATTACAAGAATAATGTAACTGCCTTTTTCAGATAGACAGGTTAGTTTGATGTTATTATGGATTCTATACGGTTTTTGCATTACATTATAGGATGGTTTTTGAATGGCGATTATGCGTTCGATCAGTTAGATAATCGAATGATATTCGATTGCTTCAAAGTACTGCACTTTCGTAAAGGTAGAATTAGTCTGCTGTGATTGACTTTCAAATAGTTCTGTATATTATGTTTGAATTATTTGAGTGATTGCATTCTTGCAATCGCTTTAAAATATTGCGTGATATTAATATTAAGGTAACTAATAACAGAAAACTAAATACAGTTTTGTTTGTGAATAAAGGTATGAAAAAGCACAATATTTTTTTGTTAGAGGGCAACACTCATATCTAATGATTAAGGTTTAAAAATAGAACGTGTTCTACCTTTCTGGCTGGAATAAATTCAAACATAAAAATAGAACTTTTAATTAAGTTTAATGTCATATTTTTATGTATTTTTACCTCTTTCAAAATGGCATTCCCTTTTTTATTACACCTCTGTCTTTATTTTGAATTTGCACCCGTATTTATCGTGTTTGCCTAAAATAAATAAATAAATATAGGTAAATAAATAATATCTCTTCAGCACGCAAAACATTCGTTCTTTATTATGTTACATTTGCGTTTAACATAATAAAGAACAAAGCTTATCTAACTTATACTGTAAAGAGGTAAGATTTACTTTAGAAACTACTGGACCGATTTTAACCATTTTTCACCAATAGATAGCTACATTATTCTTGAGTAACATAGGCTATATAACATCACGCTACGACACACGGGAGCAGAGCAGTAACCAAAGAAGTTACTTAGCGCGGAAATAAGTCACGCGGAGGAAGACACGGATAGTTCTCTAGTAAAAAATAAAATAATACAAGGCTTTATGGATATAAAGCCTTGTATTACTAAATTTAAATGGCGTCACCATCGTCTAAAGGATTTTAGACGATGGTGACGCCATTTAAATTTAGTGTGACGTCACCTAACCTATAAACAGCAGAGCATCAAGATGCTTCAAACGATTGCCCATTTGTCAAATTAAGTTGCGGAATTTGTTAACACACGATGGACACATATACACGGATGGGTTTTAGTTAGTAAGAGAACGAAAAACCTGTCAGCCTTAAAATAATGTCCAATTATGATAGTTAGTTAAGAAGATTATAACTGCTTCGTTAGCCTAGTGATCCCAAGTGCGACTGCTACGCTAGAGGTCTTAAGTTCGATTTCCAGGTCGACCAATTATATGTTACTTGGTTTCCTATAAAATTTTCAGAAGCAGCTCGGAGGTAGGATGTGTGCCCGTTTATTACAACAGGCTCGTTCTCTATTACATAGTACCTAAACATACCGACGAACTGTTGGTTTATATCGGTGCACCTCTGCCTAACCCTTCGGAGCATACAGGCGTGATGGTATGTATATATGTAGTTTAGAAGATATACAAGAACAGACAAACATACATACTGACATACTAAAATCATAAACCTTCATTCACCATCGCCGTAATCGAGTAAAAAATAATTCGCATCTCGATGATGAATTCTTGAAGCAATTGCGAATCGAAATCGCTTTTTTTTCGAGGACATACTAATTGAAGAATGGTCAACGGGGTATAGCAGTTGAAAAATAATATAGTTCTTGCTGTAATAATAATATTGCTCAGGTAGCTGGGTTAAGTACTTGAGGGTGCGTCGGACGTAAACACATTTGAGTACTACCTCGCGAGACTGTACAACCTATGTTTTTATATCCAATAACTTTAGGGTATGAATGAGACCATATCAAGGAATCAACTGTCTTACGAATTATTATTCAATTATTATAATTTCTAATTTTTACTTAAAGATAACGTCGCGATTACACCCTAACGTTAAATATGACAACGTCGTCGTCCTCGTATTGGGTTTTTCTATGAAAACCTCAGTAGCAGCTCGGAGTTTGGATTGGTGCCCGGTTCATGGCAATAGGCTCACCCCCTATTACATGAGACCTAAATATACTGGCAAACTGTGGGTGTAAATTGGTACATCTCTGCCTATCCCTTCGGGGAATAGAGGCGTGATGGTATTTATTTTCACTTTTCATACAAGATTATTTAATTAAGTCGCGATAATTATATAATAGCGATAATTTAAAGCTAAGAAAATGCGACGTTGCCATCTTTATTACGTATCTAAGTGTGTAATAGCGACATTGTTAAATTGTTTTGTAAGAAAAAATAAAAAAGATATGCCGTTCATTCTTTGATATGGTCTCATTCATACCCTAGAGTTATGGGACATAAAAAAAACAGCTTGTATAAAAAATAAATGTCTTACCAATAAAACTTATAATGAAGTCGACACGACTCATACGTTCATTCCCAACAATAATTATTTATTCTGGCCGCACCTCCGGGCGGTCAATGCCTTGTGTATGCCTGCATTTTTGTATTCGAAAAAAAAATCAATCTGTCAACTGATTGACATCGAAAAATTTGTATTTCGAATGTCTTGACATTTCAATTTGCGATTTTGAAATGCGTTCTATTAGTTTTGAACAAAGAGGTTTTTTTATTCGACTTCCTAAAAAGGAGAGTTATGAATGGATTTTAATTAAATCCTATTCGGAACTTCTTTTGAACTGTATGACTTATCGTTAACTAGATCTTGCCTATTTTGTCTGTTGCAGAATTAGGCCAAGGCCCTAAATTATTCCACGGAAACATAAAAATGGAATTAAAATGACTATTTATTAAGCTTAATCAATATTTACGAGGGTGGGAGTGTCAATTTCAGCTAGGCAATTCCGTTCTGTGGTTTATGCATGAATGAGCAACAAACATCCATCTATCCTAAAAAAAAAAACTAGAATAATTAGGACAAGTTACAAATACAACCTCTTTTGTACGTTATAAGAGTTTTATTTCTATGCGTAATCAATATTTTGTAGTTTCTGTAGGTCTGGCTGTTTGTGTAAGTGAGATTCCTTGTGTTTGTATATGTATACGAAGGGCTAGGCAGAGGTGTACCAATGTACACCCACAGTTCGCCGGTATGTTTAGATCCAATGTAAAAAGGGGCGAGCCTATTGCCTAACTCAAACTCTGAGCTGCTACTGAGAATTTCGTAGAAAAACCCAATTACACTTTGCTCGAATTGGGAATCGAACCCAAGATCTTTAGCGTAGTAGTCGCGCTTGGAATCACTAGGCTAACGAGGCAATTCGATTTGAAATGAACGACAATATTGTCATTCTGCTTGCAACTGTAAGTGTTAACCATTCTTTAGATGAATGTCACGCCAAACATACAAAGAACCAAAAATAACAATGTCATGTGTCACACCACTTCTTGAACAATGAACAAACAAGATCCTTGCAACATGACATTACAATGACGTATAAAATTCAAAGCGCAAGTATCAAATCCAGGTGTTCCTTCTATAGCACTCTTACTCTCAGACAATATAGTTTGAAATGTCATACTTTCTCTGTAACATTCGCACCACGCCCCCTTGGCGTGAATAAAGACAATGGTATTAGTGATAATTGTATGCCAGCTAAATATTATGTTGTAGTCATGTGGGGGGATCGGGCGTGCGGGCAATGTCTAGATGTCATTTTTGATGCGGTTTTGATTTGTTTTTTTTTATATATTTTTTAAAATGTTTAGTAATTTATGCATGTCTCAATGTAGAAATGGGTATTTTTATAAGTTTCATCGTTAAAATTGGACAATTTAAGAATAATTTAAATGATCGATGGTTACAAAATAGACGATCTTAATGAAAAATATTTAAAATGCTTACTGTAACTAAATAATTTAGTTAGGTAAAATATTTATTTATTTTATGGTAGGAACTGCCCATATTTTGGAGGCCAAAAAAGAGAGTGAAAAAAAAAACTTTTAAATTCATCAATCAAATTAAAGCCTTTCAATACATAATTTCTTACTTATTAGCGTGAAGAATATTTTACTATCAATGGTAGAAAATCTTCTTAAAATAAAAAATAAAAATCAAATCCTTTTAAGTGTTTCTACTTTAATTTTCTATTTGAACGAAACTAAATTACTGAAATTAGATCTCAGTGGCCGACCAAGCTCTAAGTCCAAGTGAAATGAAAGCAAGATTCAACAGAAAGATATTCTATCCGATGACCCAGTGGTGACCTGATCTTAGAAGCCGCTAATTAAGTTAAGTAACAGAAAAGGAAAGTTAAAAGTTCTGATTTATTTAACAAATAAATTTCTCTTTTGTGAGTGCAATTTTGGGCCGCACCCAAGTCTGCTAGCATTACCCAAGGCTGCGGGTTGTTCGAAAGAGATACCGCGCCCCCGGAACGCAAAGGGCACATGAAGGAACATAGACGGGTTTTAGTCAGTAAAAGTCTGACACTCCCTCCCGCCCCGCCCAGGGCGGGGGAAGTTATTTGATGATTTCCCGTCTATAAAAAAAAAAAACCCAAGTCTGCTAACATTTGGACTAATCCTTCCTACTAATATTATAAATGCAAAAGTTTGCGAGGATGGATGGATGTTTGTTACTCTTTCATGCTTAAACGACTGGATCTGGATGAAATTTGGCGCTGAGATAGATTGTAGAGTGGAATAACACATAGGCTACTTTTTATCCCGGATAAATGTACGGTTCCCGTGGGATACTATTAAATTTGATGCAGATGAAATCGCGAGCAGAAGCCCGTTTTGCATAAAAATGCAAAGATTGTTTATTTTATGATAACTTTGGAAGTTGTATCCTAGATAAAATTTGAAAGTAGCGCCAGTGACAGAAAATTTGAAAGGGTACCGTTTGTCTTGGTATGGACATGTGAAGAGGAGGGATGTAACGCATGTGACCATAAGAGTTGTCAATATAAATGTGTGACTATGAGAGTAAGGGAAGAGCGAATGCATCTGTGTTTGCGCACACATTTGTGCACTATATCATGGCTTGGCATTGGCTAGTCGTCATTGCGAATAGCCGCCGTGACCAAAATCGGATAGACAGTTATGATTTCTGCATTACAGGTGATATGATTCGTTCTTATTGAATTCGCAAATCGTAATTTAGATTAATCTTTACGATAATCTAGTCAGGAACTTATGACTTTGTATGTAACATAAAATTATATAACAATAATTATGCAATTCATAATGTATGAAATTATTGTTATGCAATTCAATCAATGCAATTCGATTGAATGTTATTAAATTGTAACAAAGAGTTGTAATGAGTAATGATTCATAAATCAATTGATTATTTTAGAAGTGTGAATGAGTGATTTTTTGTTATCATTTTAATTATAATATATATAAGTCGTGATTTACTGTTACTTTTTATAATACCGTTTTAATTCATATTGGCTGTGCATGCAGCGTTGCTTGTACAATCGTGTTATTTTCTATGTTTCATTAAATCTTTTTAAGGATTCCATACTTAATGGTGCCAAATAGAACCTTATTACTAAGACTCTACTGTCTGTCAGTCTGTCAATAATTTAAATGACACCAAGTATAGCATAACATAGCATACCATCTGGCCTGTATTCGCCGTAGGGTTGGGCAGATGTGTGCTAATGTACGCCAACAGTCCGCCAGTGTTTTAGGTCCCATGTAATAGGGGATGTAGGGGCGATGTTGCCATTAACCGGGTACAAATCCTAACTTCGAGCTGCAGCAAATTTCATAGAAAAACCCAATAGCTCTTTGTTCGACCTGGAAATCAAACCCAAGACTTCTAGCGTAGCAGTCGTGCTTAGGACCACTAGGCTAACGGAAAATCAATTGCATTGTACAGTTAGGTATACAGTTATCCATAATATATCTGCACAGGCAAAATATAGTATAGCTATTACCACACCATTAAAAATAATCAGCAACTTCAATTGATATCTTGCGTTAGTAATATCCTTTTGGCCGAATTTCGGTCATGGTGGCCAATTTCTTCAGACCAGTCTAGTACGCAAGAGATGTGTACACAAGTGTGTGCGCAAACACAGGTGTATGTCTTCTTTCCTCACTCTCGTAGTCCGATGATGAAGAGAGATCAGGAGCAGGAGCAATGGCTTTATGTGCTATCCGAGGCTTGGCGGTGTCACACCACCAACCGCCCGAAGGCTGCTATTGAGAAAGTGTGTTATTGGGTTTTTCCATCAGGAAATGGAAAAACCTAATATGACTTTGTACGAAAGCAAAAGGAGAAACACGGATGGGTTTTAGCCAGTAAGAGTCTGACACTCCCTTCGCTCCACCCAGAACGCAAGAAGTCATTTAAAGATTTTTCATCATTAAACAGTTTTTCCGGGGTTGGCAATTTGAGAATGTCAGTTAACAATTACCTATATTTATTAACGCAGCCACGATACAGGAGAAATTAGTGTGGGCCAACATTTTTATAACTGTAAGTTTTTCGTAAGTGGTAGAGTAATTATGAGGTCGACTGTACAAACAAAGCTGTATCTATACTAATGTTATAAAAAGGTAAAGTTTGTGAGCTTGTAAAGGTTAATCTCTGGATCTACAGAACCGATTTTGAAAATTCTTTTACCCATAGAAAGCTACGTTATTTATGAGTGTCATAAGCTATATAGCATCACGCAATGACTCACGGGAGCAGATAATATGTTTGGAGAAAAATTATGTTTGTTAACGCACCCACAATACATGAGAAATTTCTAGTGTGGGACAGCGTTTCTATAACTGTAAGTTTTTCGTAATTGGTAAAGTAATTACCAGATCGACTGTACATACAAATTTGTAATAGGTAATAGAAGGAAATCGCTATGGTATTAGTAGGCGTTGCCCCATTATATGCTGCGTGGGATACCAATAAAGTATTCCAGCATCCCGTCAGTATTATGAGAGGTTAATTAAGAATAATATTGGAGGTACATTGAGCTTCCTGAGGTAATTATGGTGTACTAGTTTGTCGGGGCTGCGGGTTGTTCGAAAGAGATACCGCGCCCCGCTTCTATAAGAGAACGCAAGGGGCACATGAAGGAACATGGATGGGTTTTAGTCAGTAAAAGTCTGACACTCCCTCCCGCCCCGCCCAGGGCGGGGAAGTTATTTGATGATTTACCGTCTTAAAAAAAAAAGAATGGTGTATTTACTATTTTTTGCCTGTGATTTTATCCGCATGAATGTTTGTTATCGGAAGTCTTACTGTTTATTTTTGCTATAATAATTGTAGCCCAATTGACTCTTTAAAGTCAAGTCCTGACAAAATCGGTGCAGCCGTTTTGGAGATTAGCCGGAACAAACAGACAGACCGACATTTAATTTTTATTTATTTGTATAGATTTGGAATTACCGATATGATGTTTTTGGACTGGAAATTAGATTATTTTGTTTTAGGTATTAATTGTCATTTATTAGTTTAAGTTACATGACGTTTGAAAATTGTAATAAAAATATTTTACGATTTTTTAACTTCCAAATATTTTTTTTTTTTGTTGTCTTGTGTTTAAAGTACTAGAGTAATGAAACTCAAAGTCAAACCTATTTTAAAAAAAAAAACAATTTTAAACATTAATTAATATAATAGCCAACGAGAACTGTTTTCAAACAAAATAAAACAAACTAGACATTTCACAAAAAGTCTTACAATGAAACTTGCACCGCGACATGTGCTATAATAATTGCGCGGCACATCAAACCGCATCACAGCACGACATTTAGACACCCATTGTGTTGTAACGTACTCATTCTAATTCTTCTTTTTAGGGTTCCGTATCTAAAGGGTGTCAAACGGCACCTTATTATTAACAGTCTGCTGTTTGTCCGTCTATCAGGTGTTGAGTATTGACTAGCTTCTGCTCGCGACTTCGTCCGCCTGAAAGTTTCTATATTATCCCACTGAAACCTAAATATTTCCGGGATAAAAGTAGACGATGTGTTATTTCATACTACAATCTATCTCAGTGCAAAATTTTATTCAGATCTGTTCAGCCCTTTGAGCGTGAAGAAGAGACAAACATACACACTCACAAACTTTTGCCTTTATAATAAGTGTGATACGTGTGATAGGGTACTTACATTATGGTTGGCACCTTGTCAGTAAGAGTCTGATATATCTTTTCACTCTACCCAGAGCGAACCAAGTAATTTGATGATTTCCCTTCTTTTAAAAAAAGAAGTCTGTATCTTTCGAACCGTATTAAGTAAAAACTTGTTTAAGAATATCTAAAAGTAAGAACCTAAAATTTTGCTTACTAACGTTTTTCGTATTATTCGCTGCTGGAAGAAGAATAACTTTGCGTGATATTAAAACCTAATATATCCTATCAATGCCTATGCCAAATTTCAAGTGCCTATTTTCTACCTTCCCTGAATGATAAGAAAAGACCGTTGTAAGAAACAAAAATAAATCTTTTATAGGTTGTATTTTTGTATTTAGGTATGAAACCCTAAAAAGATAATGAATAAACAGAACTATAAAAGTTGAAACGTCACGATACTCGCTCGTCTGAATTTCATAAAATTTTTACATTGATATAAAAACCTAGATTCATAATGCCTTCAAATTGTGGCACTAAAAATTGTATTTGTTTTCAAAACAAAAGCGAAACATCACAAACTATAAATTGTAAATCAACCTACATAAAGTTGTCTTTCGCGCAACATCGCAAAACAATTGAAATCTATGCAAACTGCGTTCCATTTCTTAGCAAACGTTTTTCAGTTGGTAGATAAATTTTGTTTTCCTATACTAATATTAAAAAGAGGTAAGATTTGTTTTGTTTGTTTGTAACGAATAATCTCCGAAACTACTCGATCAATTTTAGCCATTTTTCACCAATCAATGCTACATTATTCCTGAGTAACATAGGCTATAATATAACATCACGCTACGACACACGGGAGCGGAGCATAAACCAAAGACATAACTTATGCCGGTTGAAATAAGCCACGCGAAGTCGCTGCAGTTCGCCAGTCTTTAATAATCTTAACACTTGAAAAACATTATGAAATACAATTAATGATAATGCGTATGAGTACCTATAATATTTATAAAACTGTGGTCTTCCCCTACACAATCCTATCTACCCGATAAAGAATATTAATCGACATGATAATCTTACTATTAATAAATGCAAAAGTTTGGATGGATTGATGTTTGTTCCTTAATCACGCTAGAACGGCTGATCGAATCTGGATGAAATTTGGCACAGAGATAGATTGTAATCTGGAATAGGACATAGGCGCTTTTTATCTTGGAAAAATGTACGGTTCCTGTGGTAGTACCTACCTATATCAACTGTGACACGAAAAAAATTGCAGGTGGAAGCTAATACGTAGAATGGATCTGAATGAAAATTTTCCGGGACAAAAAGTAGCCTATGTTCTATTCCAGACTACAATCTATCTCTCTACCAAATTTCATCTAGATCCGTCCAGCAGTTCTGAGCAAAATACATCAGAGTAAACTTTCGCATTTATAATACTATTGAGATTGAAAGTCTAAATCTTTTCAAGGTAAAATAAAATGAAGAGTCATATTGAAGACTACAATAACCTATATTGGCACTTCTTGTAGTTACACAACCTTCATAGAACCTTCAAAACCTGACCTTTTTAGAATATCTAACTACAATAATACCTACTTATTAACGTAAGGATTTTCTGAAGAACTATTTAGTTCAAGATTGAAATCATTTTTTGTTTCCACCCGTGCGAAACGAACCCTTTTTTGAACTAACTAAAAAAACCAGTCAACTGCGTGTCCGAATTGCACACGAAGTGTTCCGTCGTCCATAGCAAAAAATGCCGGGAATAAAATGTGTCCCGTAAGAGATTTTTTTTATTACTTTTCTATTATTATAGTGGACATAGTAATACACACTCTAGTGTCTACCTAATATGGTTCAAAACATATACAACTGTGACCGGCAGACATACAGACATTATTGGCTGTGGCTGAGAGATTCAATAGGGTCCCGATGGCAAGGAACCATAAAACAAAGGTTTGTAAAAAGAATTGGTTATAAAATAATAACAAAATTATACCTTATTCAAAATGAGGGACGATGTTGTTGTATTCTGAAACAAAAAGATTATTTGGTTAAAAAAATAATTAATTGACTTATTAGTGGTTGGGTCGTTGCATTTTTCCTGTTGGTTGGTAATAATCCAAGGTCTCAGAGCTCTAAACCTAAGTCATTACAAAATGGCTGAAATAGATTTGCCTCCTCTTTTTTGGATTGTTTCACCAAAGCGATCGACATAACTTCTCCCAATTTTTTGAAGGGAGCGTTAATTGAAATTGTTGGTGCGAATTGTGGGTGTATATTGGCATTAGTATGTATTTAGTTATGATTTTGGACGTATATCAAATTTATTTCTCAGTAAGTACACAAAACTTATAAATAATAATTAAACAAAAAAAATGATTTAAATGAATAATTTTAAATTATTTTGGTAAAGTATTTAAATATTCAAAATCAACCAAGATAAGTAAATCTATTTTAGGCATTTTTTTTTTTTTTTTTTTTAGACGGGAAATCATCAAATAACTTCCCCCGCCCTGGGCGGGGCGGGAGGGAGTGTCAGACTTTTACTGAAAACTACCAAATTTTTCGAAAAATCGCAATGTAATCTGTCTCAATCTGTTAAAAATTCCCCTAAATATTTTGACATGAAGTGTCGGCGAGATTGCGACAAAATTTTAAACGATTTTTTTAAAGAAAGTATTGTAACACAATGGTAATTAAAACAATATCAAATAAGTTTAATTTGAATAATTGTGAGATTTTAAGTTGGTTCATTTTGGCAGAAAATATCACAAATCTTCGATTTTATTATTTCTTTACCGTTCTGACAGCAGTGGCATTTTTATTATAACTCATAATTTTTTTTGGTGATAACAATCTTAGGGAAAGTTATTTCAACATGACGTACAATCGCATATAATAGCGCTGAACCACTTTACACCCTAACGCCCTTAGCAATAAGGTCCAAAAGAGATCAACCGCCATTGCCCTAAGAAATACAAACAATACTTTTACATAACGCCCAAATAACAGGTTACAATAACAAATTATTTTAATAACTTAATTTTATTCTTTTCATCGGCCCTTCTTACTATGTTATTGTAGAGATTATAATCATTCTGTTATGTAACTTGTTTCGAAATTGTAGGTGTTAATATGATGATGAAAGGTACATGGGTTTTATTGGTTTAAAGTTCTGATTGGCTAATCTCATCACTTGTTTCAAGCCGTCACGATTCATGTTTTTAAACATGTTTGTTTCGCATATATGCTAGGACACAGACACAGAGCTAACAAATTAGTAATTTACGACCTAGTTCCAGCTAGCACAGAGTCTAAATTCTATTGTCATTTAGTGCTATTCGGTAAAAATCTTTCGGTGAATTTAGGTAAAGTGAGGTGTCAATCTCGGGCACCATGGGATGACGGCTCGGCCCACCTGATGTTAAATGGTTACCTCTGCCTATACAGATCTGCAATACCAGAGGCCTTGTAAATGCGTTGCCATCCCAGAGACAAAGTTGAATTGTCTCATATGCCTGCAATTTCACCTGCGGCGATGACATTAACGGCTTTGAGTTTTATTTTGAATTTCCTTTTTGTATTTTCTTCTTTTTTTATAAACTCTGCCCCACTCTAGGAATTTCTCCTGTATCGTGGGTGCGTTTACAAACATATATACTTACATACATAAACAGCCAGACCCGGAACAACTATCTGTAGACCATATAAATATTTGTTCTATGCGTGAATCGAACCCACAAAATCTGACAACCAGTCTAACCAAGAGGTATCGTGTTCCCCAGTTACTGGGTTGGGGAGGTCAGATAGGCAGTCGCTCCATGTAAAACACTGGTATTCAGCTGCATCCGGTTAGACTGGAAGCCGACCCCAACACAGTTGGGAAAAGGCTAAGCAAATGATGATGTGTGAATCGAACCCACGACACGCAGCGCCGCAGTCACTGCGCTAATCGTGTGCTCAATTGACCTCTACACACAAAACCATACGTTTTCCTCATACACATACAATTTTTATCATACAATCATCCAATCTTTCACCCATCCCACACGCTAATGGCTTTCTCCTAAGTTGTTCAGGGTCACCAAGCTATCGAAAGTGAATGCAACCTACATTATAGCTACCGGGCTGTTTATTATTTGTTTAGGTACTTTATGTGCCATCAGTTCTGCCCGCGACTTCGTCCTCGTCAAAGTTGATATACCTTTGTATTATCCCAAAGAACCCAACATATTTCCAGGATAAAAATAGCCAGTGTTCTACTCCAGATGATAATCTGGTTCAAATCAAATCAATCGATCGATTGATGAATGGATTGATTGATGGATTTGGATCTGTGTAAAATTTCATCCAGATCCGTTCAGCCGTTCTGGCGTGATTCAGTAAGAAACATCAATCCAAAGTAAAAACGTTCAAAATCCAGTCGCAATCTAACTAGGCAAATATTTTTGACAGTTTACAGATATTTTTGACAGATAGTCGCAATCTCATCTTATTGACAATCAATTTAAAAAAAAATGTAGACACATTATTATTAACAGATTGATACTGAGATTAAATTGCGGCCGTTCCTAAAAGTTATTAGAATTGCTGCCCTAAAGACCAATAATGTTGTAAGTAAAGACTTTTAAAACCTAGTCACAATCTCATCTCATTGGCAATCAATGTCAAATAAGAGGTGTTTTTGACAGATTAAGACTCAGATTAGATTGCGATCGTTGCTAAATTACTTGAATTGCCCCTTTGGTATTAGAAGATTATGCAGTCTAATGACCCCTTAAGCCTACAATGATGACTTTCTCTCAATAAATCGTACAGGGTCATGCATCTAAGTGTTAAGCTATCGAAAGTGAACGTGGCCTGGATATGACAACCGCATTGATCATTATTTGTTTAATACGTGTTATACTAGAAGTGCTAGTGAATTATAAGTATTTTGCTGTTTTTTTCTTACCGCACTATTGGTCTGATGAGCGTGGGGGCAAAAGGTGTTCTTGGGTTTTACCATAAGGAATTTCTCACAAGGACTTAGGAAGTTGGAGGTATGACACTACCGTGCCTCGAAAAGCACGTAAAGTCATTGATCCTAGCTGTCATTCGTACATTTTTGACAGTCGTTACGGATAGTCAGAAGCCAAGAAGTTTGACAACCAGTGTTACCACGAGGTATAGTGTTGCCCAGTAACTGGGTTGTGGAGGTCAGATCGCCGATTGTCTGTGGCAGTCGCTAAATGTAAAACACTGGTATTCAGCTGCATCCGGTTAGACTAGAAGCCGACCCCAACAGAGTTGGGAAAAGGCTAAGCAAATGATGATGCTGTTTTTATTGAGAGACCTTTAAAAATTGCTGATGATGACTAAGCTTAATTGGTAGTGTTTTTTTTAATTGTTAAGACAAGAAATACTAGAAGAAGGGAGATAAAAAATAGATAGAAATTTGTGCCTCCTATATTATCCTGCCTCGATAGCCTAGTGGTCCTAAGCGCGACTGCTACGCTAGAGGTCTTGGGTTCGATTCCCAGGTCGAGCAAAGTGTTGTTGGGTTTTTTATGAATTTCTCAGTAGCAGTTCGGAGTTAGGATTTGTGCCCAGTTAATGGCAATAGGCTCGCCCCCTATTACATGGGACCTAAAACATACCGGCGAACCGTGGGGGTACATTGGCACACCTCTGCTTAACCCTTCGAGGAATACAGGGGTGATGGTATGTATGTAGAAAAATAACACGTTTTCACCTGTTCTCACGTCCGGTCATAAAGCACTATTATAGATATTTTATCATTATGCTAATCAACGCCTAAAGCGAACCTTTTTACTATTCAATGTGTAGATTACCAGTGAAAGTGACGTCCACTAGGCATTCACGATGTTGACGTTTTTAAATAAATAGTGAGTGAAAGTTAAAAAAAAACTGGTTTCAATAAAAAAGTTAAAAGTTTTTGATGTATCACAAAAAAACAGGGTTATGTTATGATAAATGATGATGAATGGGGTCTGTTTTTTAAATGTTTTTTGAAGCTATTCTTAATCAGAAATAATTAATATTTTTGTTGCAATAAATAAACTTCAACTTAGAACTAGGTTACCGAAATACCTTTTTTACACATTGCAAACAAGCCGACGACAGACGGCCCACCTGATGTTAAGTGGTCACCGCTGACTATATACATCTGCAATACCAGAGGCTTTGCAAATGCGTTGCCATCTCAGAGACAAAGTTGAAATATCTCATGTTCCCGTAATTACACCGGCTTTGCTTTGCGACAGCAATTAGTATAGTGGAAGTACTTCCCCAAACCAGCTCCTTCACAAATAGCACTACTACAAGTGCGCTCACTATTTTTACCCAACCACGCTCAGTCACCACGTTACCACATCTAGTAACAACACGTCTACGTAACAATCCGTCAAGCCTCTCAAATATAAAGCGCTGGGTAATATTAGACACGGCTCTGAGGTTATTAAGCGTATGTGATCTAAATTAGACCAGTTATGGGCATGGTAGCTGGTAGTAGGTGCTTAGAAAAATGTAATGTGTGTATATTATAACGAAATTCAGCCCTTGAGCAATGTTTGTGCATGTATTTCATTTTCAAGGTATAAATACTCTCTCTGTGTTTAAGGCACAAATCAGCTCAGAACGTGATAACTGGTATTGAGATTTTTCATTAGGATCCCCCCCCCCCCCCCCTTTGGTTGACTGGAGGATTCCTAAGGAATTCCGCCTTTATTTTATTTTTTATTTTATTAAGTATTTTTTGTACTTTTTGTTGTATAAAGTTTAAATAAATAAATAAATCGGAAATCACGTAAAGCCGTTGGTGATGCGCCTGATCTTTCCCCGGTCTTGTCGGATTGCCGTCCGGTTTATTGCTAAGTTACTGTAGTAAGCTCTTATTTAACAACCCCACACACCCTAGTGTCCGAGTTACTAAACCGCCTCGAGGGCCTCTGACATGGTTACCGAGGTCAGTTATGTCCAAGATAAACTTAGAAAATACATATGAATTAGAAAAAGTCGCATTGGTACTTGCTCGTGCCCTATTGCGAACCCACAACCTCGTGAATGAGAGACGGGCGCCTTAACCACTGCACACTGGACCAACACGTTCGTTTAAGATAATTCCCTAAACAATAACCACACACACACACCCTCACATGGAAAAGGGGCCAGTTCACAATTTTGACCTCAAATTATAACAACCATAAGCTCCTATTAAGGTCATTCTGGCTATAGACCCTAAGGTCAATAAGGTTTCTTATTAAGATTAACGTTATAGTCAGGACTTTGAGTATGAAGATTAGATATAGAGTGGCAATGGCTTTTGTATTACAGGTTTAGATTTAAATAAATATACCATTACGCCTGTATTCCCCAAAGGGTTAGGCAGAGGTGTACCAATATACACCCACAGTTCGCCGGTATGTTTAGATTTAAATCTATACTAATATTATAAAGATGTAAAGTTTGTGAGGTTGTAGGGGGTAATCTCTGGATCTACTGAACCGATTTTGAATATTCTGTTACTCATAGAAAGCCACGTTATTTGTGAGTGTCATAGGCTATACGAGTATAACATCACGCTATGACCCACGGGAGCGGAGTATTAGCCAAAGACGTAATATAAAGCGAACGAAATCGAAGTTAGAAGTTAATGTAAGTTTCAAAACGCCAATCCGTCTTCAGCAAGAGTGGTGCTTAATATTTGTGGCGGTACCAGAGGCGTTTACCATGTAGTGGAACAATAATAGTCTGGTGTTATTATAACATCAAGAAAAAAGTGTTGTTAGGTTTTCCTATGAAATTCTCAGTATCAGCTCGGAGTTAGGATTTGTGCCCGGTTAATGGCAATAGGCTCGCCCCCTATTACATGGGACTTAAAAATACCAGCGAAATGTGCATATTGGTTCAATTCTGCCTAACCCTTCGGGGAATACAGGCGTGATGATATTTATGTTTTTGTAATTGTAATTGTTTTTGTAACATCAAGTTATTGAAGTTTTTGTCGATAGGAAGATGAACTTAGTAGCTATGGTATCTAGTGTAACATCACACACATCGCAAGATGTTTATGTAGTTATGTCAAGGGCACGGCTAGTGGCCATTATTTATCTTCTGAACATCATTACTAGGGCCTATCCAGCCAAGCGTGATGGTCATGGCTATATACTCTGTAGCATGTAGAATTTTTTCCGTTATGTATACTTGTTTGATTGTCACAGAACTTTAGATGAGATTTCTCTTAAAAATGCTGTTTTAAAACGTAACTATCTATTGTATTTCAATTGGACCAATTAGGTTTACTTGAAAACTCGTGTTAATTTAGTATTCAATGCTTATTTAATTTTTTCCGGATTGGAAATCATCATAATGACTTCTCCGGCCGGAGGCCGCCGGGAGGGAGTGTCAGACTTTAACTGACTAAATCCTATCCATGTTCCTTCTTGTGCCCTTTGCTTTCCGGGGGCGCGGTATATCTCTCGAACAACCCGCAGCATGCTTATTTCTTTAAGTTAGTCAAAGTCACTTAGGTGGATGTGAGCGAAGCTGCGTGTATGTTTACATTCTACATTTACAGCTAATATTTTAATAATAAAAAAAATGCTTACTTTTATCATTTTACTACCTAGAACACAAGGTACCCTATTTAGTTACAACAACTAATATAAGCGCTCTATACCTCATTCATACTCTTACCGAAGTGACCATTAATTCACTAATCGAGTGGAATCGTGTGCCGCATTGAAGGCAAAGACAAGTAATTACTGCAATAACTATCTCTTTTATTTAATGTAAGATTAAGGGGGATAAGAACACATTTTACTGGGTTTAATATTTTGCTTTTGGATCAAAATCTTTGTTTAAGAATCTGGAGTTGTGAGCTTTTAAAGTCAAAGTCAAAGTATTTATTTCAATGAAACCTTAAAAAAGCTGGACATAGGACTCCTCCATAGATTTCTAAAAGGACCAGTTGGATGGGGGACCTATATCCAGCAGTGGACGTCCTGCGGCTGATATGATGATGATTTATAAGCACTTTCAAAATGTCAAGGAGTTGGTTCCTTTAAAAAAAGTAGGTAGGTCTCTACAGAGTAATGAATATAAATGTGGATGGATGGAGAGGAAGAGGGAGGCCAAAGAAAAGACGGATGGATTGTGTGGAGAA
This sequence comes from Caradrina clavipalpis, assembly GCA_932526535.1. Taxonomy (NCBI): domain Eukaryota; kingdom Metazoa; phylum Arthropoda; class Insecta; order Lepidoptera; family Noctuidae; genus Caradrina; species Caradrina clavipalpis. The sequence goes on from OW052111.1 coordinate 10,921,240, forward strand.
TGATATGAAAGAGAAAGGAGTGAGTGATAGCATGACGGCTGACAGGATGGTATGGAAGAAGAAAACGTGTTGCGCCGACCCCAAGTAACATGGGATAAGGGCAGGAAGATGATGATGAGGTAGGTCTCTACATAGATTCCAGGTTTAGACAGATCAATCAAGCAAAGTATATACTTAAGTATGTACTAAACTAGCTTCTACCAATGACATTCGTCCGCGTTGTTTTTTACCCTGCCTTAAATGACGTCTTTGGTTACTACCCCGCTCCAATGGGTCATAGCGTGACGTTATATAGCATATACTATTCCTCGTGAAGCTGGCTATCATAACGCAATAAGATTTTTTTCAATCCAGATTTGTGCCCGATTCCTGGCAATATGTTTGCCCCCTATTACATGGGACCTAAAAACAAAAAATAAATTTTGTAAAATAGTACCTATAGACTTAACTGTACTGATATGCAATCAACCCCTTAAACTATTTTTAGCACTCCATCTCATCTGTATTCGCCTTAACATCCCAAGCGATCTGTCATTAGGTCAGTTCTACACTATACTAACGTACGACCGACCCAGTTACACACTTGCGAGCTGTGGGCGTTTAAAACCGTAACCCAGTGACATCTTACTAATTTGGATCGTGTAGAACAAGGGTTTATACTTGAGAGTGTGTATGTTGCCTTATATGGAGAATCGAGTACAACGAATTATCGAATTTTGTTGTTAAAAATAGAGAAGACACTGCCTCATTAGCCTAGTGGTCCTAAGCGCGACTGCTACGCTAGAGGTCTTGGGTTCGATTCGTAGGTCGGGCAAAAGTGTTTTCGGTTTTTTTTTTAAATGAAATTCTCAGTAGTAGCTCGGGGTTTGGATTTGTGCCCGGTTAATGGCAATAGGCTCGCCGTATTACATGGGACTTAAAACATACCGGCGAACTGTGGGTGTATATTGGTACACCTCTGTCTAACCCTTTAGGGAATACAGGCGTGATAGTATGTGTGGAATGTGAAAATAGAAAAATCTGGTTTAGAAAGTTGCTTATGAAAAGGTATGCTAATATTATTGAACGCCGACTGTCCTTTTGAAGCCTTATAAGTTTAAATACTTTGTTTGTCTGTCTGTGGCGTCGTAGGACTTAAACGGATGGACTAATTTTAGTGTGTTTTTTTTCAGTGTGTCTATTTAAATATGAATACTTTTTCTTGTCGGTAATTTTGGTTCGTCTGCGGATCTCCTCATTTCTGATTCGATCTCGCAGAGAGACTCCGAGCATAGCCCTCTCCATAGCTCGTTGGGCTACTTTGAGCTTGCTAATAACGCCCATGGTAAGAGACCACGTTTCTGTGCCGTATGTCATCTCTGGCAACACACACTGATCGAAGACTTTCGACTTGAGGCACTGAGGTATTTTAGACGAGAAGATGTTACGCAGTTTCCCGAAAGCTGCCCAGCCGAGTTGGATTCGGCGGTTGACCTCTTTCTTAAAGTTGGATCTACCTAGTTGGATTGTTTGTCCTAGGTAGACATACATCTTAACAACTTCAAGAATCGAGTTTCCAACTGATACTGGGGTGGGTGCAACATGGGCATTACACATCACCTTTGTCTTATCCATGTTCATTTTAAGACCCACCTGTTGGGAAACTCGATTGAGGCCTCCGAGCATCGTGCTGAGATCTTCCATCGATGTCGCCATGACCACAATATCATCGGCAAAGCGAAGGTGAGTGATGTACTCGCCATTAATGTTGATGCCAAATCGTTGCCATTCCAGGAGCTTGAAGGCGCAGCGTAGGACGTCCACCCACAAGGTGGACGGACGACCTGATTCAGACCGCAGGAAGACGCTGGATGCAGGCCGCTTCCAACCGGTTTTTTGGAAATCTATGGGGGAGGCCTATGTCCAGCAGTGGACGTCCTGCGGCTGATATGATGATGATGATGATGACTTTTTCTTGCAGATATTTGTCACCCTTTCAAGGTACAAATTGCGACTTATACATATAATACTAGATTTTGCTCGCAACTTCGCCCGCGTCAAAGCTGATAAATATTGTCCCATGAACCGTACATACATACATACATAAACTCACGTCTTTTTCCCATGGGGGTAGGCAGAAACCACAGAACGCCACCTGCTACGATCCTCACATACTCCTTTCGCCTCGTCCACATTCATACATCAGGTCATACATTTTTTGAGATAAAAAGAAGCCCAAATGCTATTACAGAGTATAATCTATTGTAACGCACTGCCATTAGCTGACCAGCCGGGGATGCCCCGACGAGCCTATAAGCCAGCTAATAGCCACGTCACTACTCCACATGCCATAGTTGCCTGCCAATCCAGCCACGCCAAGAGGAGCCAAGTCCAGAGTGGGGTAGTGACGAGCCAGCCTATATATAGCCAGCCATCCCTTGTTCTAGGGAGTACGATCACTTTTATGAGTGAATGTGAAATAACTAATAATATTAAAAACAAATTGTGAAAGTTATCTGTTAAGTGAATTAAAGAACATTTTAGTGTATAAAAAGGACTTTGGATTATATATCCCCCTTACGCCCTTACACTATCTTTGTGCCCAACTTCAACCAAGTTCCTGTTAGAACAAGAATTCAATAACTGGTGATCAATAATCTTGGCTGCCCTGTATGAGAAGAGGCCTTTGCCGTACAGTGGGACAATAATAGACCGGCATTACCCATATGCCACCGTCTACCGGGTATTCTAGAGAGCGCTCCTTATAAAGAACTGCGTGGGCGAACAAGTTAGTAACATAATTATTCTTATTGTGAGTACAACTCAAATGTAAAGCTATTGTATGTGTGTACACTCTACAAAGCTATTTGGTATACAGGCAGCTTACTTGCGATTACTTGTAAACAATGTTGTGAGTGTTCTGAGCAGAACTCTCTTATGCTTAAAAGTGGTGTGTGAGGTCGTTTAGACCTTACTGCCCACACCACAAGAAGAAGAAGAAGAGCTTAAAAGTAATTACGCATATAATAAAAATGAATATTGGCAGTGTAGTAGTCAAATAGTCAATAGTCATATATTCATTTGCAAAAAGTAGAAAGATCAATAATTTTGCTTGTATACCAAATAGTTTGTTTGACTGTACATGTAACATACTTATACTTGTATTATGTTTGTAAACTTTCTAATTAAACGCTTAGGTACTTAATGTACTGGTGAGCTCGATTGCCCTGTTGGTTTTGTGGGTTCGATTCTCAGGTTGGGTGAAATGTGACTGGGTTTTTCCGTTAGGAATTTCTCTGTAGCGGAGTTTGGGAGCTGGTGGTGTGGCACCCCCGTGCCACATATATTTGAGCACATTGTGCGCTATAAATTCTATTATTATTATTTTAATGTAATCTATTGACATGCCACCTTATTCTAATTGCTTGTTTTACGCTGATTTTGTACGCCATAGCATAGAATAGTGAACATATTTTTGTCAAATTACTTTCTGTAACCATCGACTATGTTTTTCAAAATAAATAATTGATTGATTGATTGATTGATTGATTGAATAAAGGGTGTAAGACACTTAAAGAAGCCAATATTTTTTTTTGTTCTGCAGACAAACTTTAAAAATCCTATATCATGTGCACCCATAAGCACAATGTTTTGGGTGCGTTACCATAAACAGTATTTTTTTACATAAAAGACAAAGTCGTTTCCCAGTAATCATTTTTGCTCAAACTTAGTTTGCTGGGCAGTAAGCGTAATTAACGGCAATGCAATATAGTTTCACAACCCGTATAATTATACGGCGTACTCGAAAAAGAAAAGATGGATGGATTGTGCGAAGAATAATATGAAAGAGAAGGGAGTCAGTGATAGTATGACGACTGACACGACGGTATGCAAGAAGAAAACGTGTTGCGCGGACCCCAAGTAACATGGGATAAGGGCAGGAGGTTATGCTGCGTACTTGGCTAATCTTCATTTTAATTAGCCGCAGTAACTACAATTCGGTCCACAGTATACCGAACCCATCAATTTCATAACCATAAAATATAAACAATCAATAATCCATGTCTTAAGAGATGTGGTCGTCAATTGTTTTAAGACCCATTGTTCATACCGGTTCAGTGATTAAGTTGACAAGTAGGCTGACAGCCATTTATCGAAGAGATAGGGGGCAGCTATTGTGTGAGCGTGATGATTGGAACCTTGGGATGGTGGTGAGAACTGGTGCTACTGGTTGGGTTAGTGGTTCGAGTACTCGTCTTGGTGTGTTGGTGGTGATATTTCTTAATTAAAAGTCTGGCTTGAAGATCCTGTTGACAGCAAACCAGGGTTCCTACTAGACTAGCTTCGGCCCGCGACTTCGACCAAGTGGATTTTTTTACACTTGTGTTGTGGATTTACGTCTGTTACGTTTACTGCTCCGCTTCCGAGGGTCGTAGCGTAAAGTTATATAGTCTTTATTACTCGGGATTAATGTTGCTATCAAAATCGGTACAGTATTTTTGAAACCTATTCGGAGCAAACAATTTTAAAAAATCCTCTTTGTAATATTAGTATAGATTAGAATAGATTTATAAATATAAAACTAACCTGACCAGTTGAATACTAGTAGTAAAAACATAATTTAAACAAATATTAATTAATTATTCCTATTTCAAAACCTGCCAAAAATCACGCCTCCGTTTGTGAGATAAAAATTGCCTTTAATCAGAGGCTTCCGTATTTTAATAAGTGATATGACGTCATGGAAAGATGCAATAGGAATTGCTTCTCAGATTTTTCGTGCCATCGCTTATGAACCTTGGTTAATCAACTGTTATTAAGTGCCTTACTGATGGTTGTGGTTTTACGCGGATATTGTGTTTTTTTAGGTTTACGTATCTTCATTTGAATGAAAGATCACGTGCTGTGCGCTACGCTAGAGGTCTTGGGTTCGATTTCTAGGTCGAGCAGTGTTTTTGGGGTTTTCGTATGAAATTCTCAGTAGCAGCTCGGAGTTAGGATTTGCGTCCGGTTATAGCAATAGGCTCGCCCGATATAAATGTAAATCAGGAAATAAAAAAAATGTTTGTGTTTGTGTGCAGCGTTAAATAGAGAGTCCAATTTGTTTTTCTTCTCGGAGGAACATTTCTGGTATCCGAATTAAAATAACCCTATATTAAAAGGGATATTTTTATAATTTTAAATGTTTTTATTTTTTTAATAACACAAACACACGTAACATACCGTCACGCCTTGAAGGGTTAGACAGAAGAGGTGCTTCGGTTTATTTTTCTAATAATATTTAAAAGCATAATTTGTATGTATTTAAAATAAACAAATGGATTATCAAGTATAATATCAGCCTATTATTGATCCACTAAACACCAAATTCCAATTACAGCCTCACAAAATAGTAGTCGACCCTCTTGCCCATAAAAATCGTATTTGTTTTTTCAACAAAAAAACAAATGAGCGCCTAATAAGTCCTTCCATTATCTGCCTTTTAACAAAATCCATGAACTAATGGCATAGGCGTGACTCTTGAGTAAACCAAAAAAATATATATATGTCACCGGAAAATAACAAGATCCGTAAGTTTATCAATTTACTAGGAAGTTTATAAACTTTCGTAAGATTCTAAACGGGAGATAAATTGTAATATTTTACGTCCACATTTTCGTAAATTGATAAACTTACTGAACTCACTCGTAAAATAATAAGTAAGCAGTAACCAAACGCTACGCGCGATCTGATTGGTTGGCTGTCACGTGTCACTTCTCCTTCCTCGCGGCCGCCAGCTGGACACAAGCATTGCCACTATGAACATTGACCAATCAGAGAGCAGTGTGTTATTTTACGTATTTCAAAGATCGTATATTTAAAAGAGTTTCTGTGATTGGTCGAACCATATAAAATCTTACGAATAGATATTCGTTAGTTTATAAATTTACCGTATGACGTCGGAAATTGATAAATTTACGAAAATGTGGACGTAAAATATTACAATTTATCTCCCGTTTAGAATCTTACGAAAGTTTATAAACTTCCTAGTAAATTGATAAACTTACGGATCTTGTTATTTTCCGGTGACATATATACTATATATACCATCACGCCTGTTTTCCCCGAAGGGTTAGGCAGAGGTGTAGCAAATGCACACCCACAGTTCGACGGTATACTTAGGTCCCATGTAGTAGTACCCAGTAGCAGCTCGGGTTTAGGATTTGTGCCCGGTTAATGTCAATAGCCTTGCTAAACATACCAGCGAACTGTGGGTTTAAATGGGTACATCTCTGCCTAACCCTCTAGGAAATATAGGCGTGATGGTATGTAGGTGTGGTAATATTTTTTAATAAGTCCCCCCATTATCTGCCTTTTAACAAAATCCATGAACTAATGGTATAGGCGTGACTCTTGAGCAAAACAGCTCCCTTACTTAATAACCTAATTACTATAAACGCTTCCGTACACTACTAATAAACTATACAATGACGTCATCAGACTGCCTCGTTAGCCTAGTGGTCCTAAGCGCGACTGCTACGTTAGAGGTCTTATGTTAGATTCCCAGGTCGAGCAAAAAGTGTAATTGGGTTTTTCTATGAAATAATATTTATAACCCAATAACATTTTATCGAGCTGTGTTTTTGGGTTTTTCTATGAAATTCTCAGTAGCAGCTCGGAGTCAGGATCAGTGCTCGGTTATTAAGTCAAAGTCAAAGCATTTATTTAAATTAGACCATTAACAGGCACTTTTGAATTGTCAAGAAGTTACAGTTTAAAATTGAAGCTAGTTGCTCGTTCCAAAACGTAGGTGTCTATGGAGAAGAACGAGCAAGAAACTCCATGGACAAGTAGTGAGTAAAACAGCTCCCTAAATAACCTAATTACTATAAACGCTTCCGTACAACTAATAACCTAGACAGTGACGTCATCAACTGCGTGGTGTTGCCAGAAAAAATATTCATAAAAATATATTTAGTCATGCGTTCGATTTTGGTTGTAAGTTTTTGAACATCGTGCATGTATCGACGCGGAAACCACGGAGTTGGGACAAAAAAAATTGGTTACTAAATAATGGGTGTTATTTTTAACTAAGCTTCTGCTCGTGACTTCGCTTGCGTGATGTTTTTTACTTGCGTTAAGTTACGTCTTTGGTTATTGCTCTGCTCCCGCGTGTCGTAGCATGATGTTGTATAGCCTAAACTATTACTCATGAAGGGGCTATCCGAACACAGGACACCGAAAACACTAATTTTTTGGCGTATTGGTACATTTAACAAGCCTGCAAAATATTTAGTGTATTGCCAAGGGTTCAAAGAAAAAGCTTATCTATAAATACAAAATAAAGCGGTATCGTGGTAAAAAATCTCAAAAGAAATTTTTAGTCCCGTAGATCTCACAATTTTGAGCGTAAACTATATAATTTTACGTATTAACATTATAGAGATTTTCATAAACTAAAGACATATTATTTAAATTATTCCATTGAGCCGTGAATTTTATCTTAATTTAATGAAAACCAAAAATCTTCACGATTTCAGTGGTTATTCGATACAACTTACATCGCTATTTTGAACCTATTAATTACCGCATTGCATTTTTGTCTTATTTGCTTACCGTAGGGCCTTTCAATGTGAAACAATGAAGAATTTACGTGTTTAAACAAACAAACTGAAAAGCTCTGCAGTTTTATTATATTAAAGTATAGATATGAAAAAAAGATGATAAGTACAAGGTCGGTTGAAGGTTGAAGATGGGTCGTTTAGTTCAATGTTTTTGCTGAGTAATTGATAGGTAATTGTTATTGATAGAGTTTTTCTTATTCTTCATAAAGAACGACAAATTGGGAGCGTGTACGATAGGTATCTAAACGTGTGTGCCACGTTTTTGTAAGAAGTTACTATTCATTAGGTATTTTTTTAGTCAATAGTAAAAACAGTTTTGAAATAACAATTGATCAGTTACGTAAGCATAAATTGACTTCTTATTATACAAAAAAATAAATAACAGAAGACGTGGATGTTTAAAAATGAACCCTATGCCAGATGCTAAAGAATAAAAGTCAAATTATTTTTTTATTCAAGTATAAAATTTAGAGACAGCTTAGAATACGTAATTTACAAGAAAAAAAAAGATTTTAGTTGCCTCTTCCAAACGATAATTTCATTTGGAAAATAATGACCAAAACAATTTGACCAATTACCTACTTACTCTTTTAAAAGCGAATGTTTTACAATTCAGTAGTTTTAGCGGGTTAAGACAATAATTCATGTCGTTATCATCATCATCATCATATTAAGCCGAACGACGCGACGTCCACTGGGACGCTGGACATAAGCTTCCCTCAAATATAACCGCAATGACCCGTCCAAAAAAAAAACATAAATTGGTTAAATATCAAAACATTTATTTCATATTTGCATACATGACTAATTCTCAGGTGCCGTGTAATCCATAATCTAGAATCTAGATCGATTGTCTATGATATCACAGTAATTTAGCCATATTTACGCCTAGATTAGCATGACGGAATGGAATGTACTGTGTGATAATAATTACATTATTAAGGACTGTGAAGTAAAATCGGAATTCCATTGAATCTAATAGCGTAACTAATATTGTTATTACTAGGTTTATTTATGTTTTTTTTATTGTTTTATATTGGTCTTTATCTACATTGTTTTCACATATGGAACTAGAATAATGTAGCCAGAATTTTACAAGAGCTTAATTGAAAAGAGTGACCGAGGAGTTTCTTGCTCGTTTTTCTCCATAGAGACCTACCTATGGTTTGGAAGGAGCACCTAGCTTCAACTTTTTGACTAACTGAGGCTTCTTGACAATTCAAAAGTAAAAAAAAAACATATGTATATGGCTTAATTCCAATAATTTGACTTAACAAAAAAATGTACTTAATAAAACTGCACACCGTACAAAAGTAGTTTAAACATTCAAATTCATTTATTTGCCAGAATGTAGATGTACATAGTCTGATCTTAGAATCTATCTCAGATCTTAAAATTTAAGGAAGGCCCATTTACATTCTACCAGTAAATACAATTTTGTAGATATGCAAGCGAAGTCGCAGGCAAAAGCTAGTCATCATCATATCAGTCGTAGGACGTCCACTGCTGGACAAAGTCCTCAACCATAAATTTCCAAAAGGACCGATGGTGATAAATTTAAATACTAAATTCAATTCAAATTCAAATCTTACAAAGGAACTCCAAAAGTCTATCAAAACATCACCATTGCCAATTTCATTCAGCTATCTAAATTACACACAAAATCTACCTTAAACAGAAATCTCCAAGAAACACAATCATGATAAAATTCAAAAACGTTCTTTTTTTGTAAACAAAAGCAATATTATGCAATTATGTGCGAAGGCCGAAGTTTAAGTAGTCAATACTTAGGAGCATCATTCACGATTCGACAATCAAGGAGTAGGAAGTACTATTAATATAATTACCAACATAAATAAAAGATGTTCTTTTTTCAAACGCATTAACGTGATACGGTAGTGATTTTTTTACGGATTCTGAATTTTGTAATTTGTTTTTTTTTTGTATCTATTGGTGTTTCGAAGATGAACTTGACAGTTGAATGTTATGGCTGGGTCGGGTAACGTACTTGTGATGTCATTCGAAATTTGAAACACGATGTTTTATTTTTAGCCTATATGGCGAAATGAGTAATAGGAGTGTTACTATAATAAAAAATGGAATATTAATTTTAGTTAGTAACATTTTTAGATTGCAATTAAAAAAATACGTGGTGTGCTAAAAAATAAAATAAATAAATAAATAAAGATTGTTAAAAAGTAAACGATATTACAAAAAATCGTTATTTTGTCTTATTCTAAGGGTAGGTTTTTTAGTTACTAAACGGGGTGGAAGGGTAGAAGTACATGATTCTAAAAACCCAAGCGTTAACATTTTTCATCGGTTACTAAAAAATACTAACACAGTTTTTTCATACAATTGACCTTGTAAGTGTTGCATTTTTGTATGAAACAGTCGATTTTTTTCAATAACCGACGAAAAATTTCGTATTTTAGGGATATAGAATCAAGTACCTAAATCCACGGCAAAAGTTTTCACTACAAAGTCCCATCCATTCTAATATCTGTCCCCCAAATTAATACTTTACCACAACTTTACAATCGCCCAACGCAACACGAACTTTTCACTCCAAACGAAAGAAAAGCGTAAACAAACTAGTTAGTACAAACCGGAACCACGGTCGCTGCCTACCCACTAGACAATGGGAACAGCGTTCCACCATTACCATAGAAATGGAAAACTATAAGTTTAACTTTCACTTCAAAATACTTTCGTTAAAAGAAACGTAATCTTTGACGGTATGACGTTGCGTGAAAACCAGGTGTCAACAACATTTTGGTGTTTATCTAAATGACGTTTCGTTTTTTTTTTGACAGCATGGAGTATTGTGTTCTTAAAGTCTTTTCATAGACACGAAATAAAAAAATACCGATGTTTGTGAATTCTGGATAAGCAAAGCCTAACATTATGGTGTTTATTTAAATAACGTTTAGTTTTAGTTTTTATTTCACAGCATAGAGTATTGTGTTCTAGAAGTCTTGTCATAGATACGAAAACAAGAAATAGAATTTTTTATAAATTCTGAATGAGTAAAGCCTATTTTACTGTCCAACTTAAACTTGCCCGGTTTATTACGTTTTTTGTGGTTTTAAGAAAAGTCTACTGTGTATCGAAATAGTAAAAATATGTCAGACAAATAACATGATCAAATAGATATAACCCGGTCAAGAATACCTAGAAACCGGGCACTATAAATAATTATAATATTATGTGCTTAGATTTGCCACTGCGTATCCGGCACTGAATGTCCAAGTATCCGGCACCGAATATCCCGGATATTCGGTACCGGATACTTGATATCCGGATATTGAGAACCAAAGCTTAGAATTTGTCTTCAAAACCAGCAGCAACATTTCCCCACATTTCATACAAAGACAACTTCTTAAAGAAACGTCAGCTCAAAATATATTTTTGCCATTTTGTTACCATTATGAATGTTTCCCGTTTTCTCGGAACTTTAAAATGGATTGTCTGTCCGTCCTTTTGTTCGATATTTATGGCCCTTCAGACTCCCAATAACTTAAACTTGATTGACAACTTAAAATCGTGCAATAGTTGTGTGTTTAAAGCCCTTTGTTAAAAGTAAAAGTATGTATACTAAAAAGTTAGTTATTTTATTTATTTTTATTTAAAAAAAAAACAGTTAAATGTCAGTCAACAGACAGTCAGGTCAGTTAGTTGTTTAGTTTATATGATACAAGCTTTTGTCCGCAACTTTGCCTGCGTGAATTTCAAAAGTCAAGTGGGTTCGTTATCGAAGTTAGCGTAGTCACTTTAGTGAGACTCGTTTTCGAGTTTGCATTGTAGAGAATCGCGCTACTGATGGTAAAATATAGCCTATAGAATTTAGGAGTAACGAAGCTTTGTTTTAGCAAAAAAGGTTTCAAAATAGGACCAGTAGTTCGGGAGAATAGCGTGTTCAAATATAGAAATCTTGTTTGCCTTATAATAAAAAAAGTCTTCTTTTTTTAATCAAAAAAATATTGTTTTAATATACTTTTCACCTAGGTACATTGTCAAAGTCAAAGTATTTGTTTCAATTAGACCATTTACAGGCACTTTTGAATTGTCAAGAAGTTACAGTTAAAGTTGAAGCTAGTTGCTCGTTCCAAAACGTCTCTATGGAGAAGAACGAGCAAAAAACTCCATGGACACTCTTTTCTTTCAATTTGGTTTTCACAAAATCTTGGCTGCAAAATTGTTATCTTCCCATATAGAAACAATAGTAATATTGTAAACATGATTTAGTAAAAACTAATTGAAAAGAGCATCTTCTGTGGAGTTTCTTTCTCGTTTTTCACCATAGAGACTTACCTACGTTTTGGAACGAGCAACTAGCTTCAACTTTTTGACTAACTGACCGACTCTTCGACAATTCAAAAGTGCCTGTAAATGGTTTAATTGAAATAAATACACTATAGAGAATACAGCATTCTTCAAGAAAGGAGTTTTGAGGTTTTTACGGTGTCGGCAACGCACGAGTGATGCCTCTGGTGTTGCAAGTGTCCATAGGCAGCGGTGACCGCTTAACATCAGGCGGGCCGTTAGCTCGTTTGCCACCTTCAGTGGTACAAAAAAAAAATGCTTCAACTTTTACTTTAACAATAATAAATCACAAACAAACCAACGAGATATTAATAACATTTTTAATAACGAAAATAAACAATAGTCCATACAAGTGGGCGTTTGATCTGTTCAAGGATAAATGTATGGAACAGACAAATTGATTGATGTATCGAAATGTATGATGATGGATGATGGATGAACATGCGAATGATCTCATTTGGCCTTTACCATTGTCTATTAATGAGAAATATTATTTCCAATGTGGTAAAAAATTAAATAGTCACTGACTATAATTTTGGGGATCGCAGTGGGTATAGCGAATTGGTGAACTTTATAGACAAAAGATTTTGGAGGTTTTCTTGACCTTGAAGCTTGAATTATGCATAGTCTGAAGAGACCTTGTAATCTGAGCTTCTCCCATTTTTATTTTCTAATAGGACAAGGTGGCTATACTTATCTCAACCACTGCAACGCCTGTAAGCCGTAAGCCGGAATCAACAGTGGAAATCGCCACAAAAGCGCCGAGACAATGAAGCTCGACGAGTACCGGAGAAACGATTCAACTGTCTTGGATCCCGCAACAAAATGAATCAGAAATGATTAGCGGAGGAGTAAGAAAAACATAATTTTGCTTGATTCTCCCAGTTGTGAACATCCCTTTGTGCCTATTGACCTAGTTCTGTTCTGTCTCCTGCTAGTTTGGAGGGCAGTGGAAGTTATGTTTTTTCTTATTTCTCCACTATTCTTGTCTGATTCATTATGTGCGGTATTCAAGAGCAAAACACTTGAATCGTTTCTCCATGACTCGTCGAGCTTCATTGTCTCGACGCTTTTCTGGTCGTTGCCACTGTTGATTCTGGCTTGCAGGAGTTGCAGTGGTTTGGGAATAGTGTTGCATAGTGTAGTAATAGGGCTTATAGTAATGTAATGTCTGAACAGAATAGGTACTTAGCCAACCGAACCACATGTTAATTTAAATAAATAAAATTAGACAAATAAATTGGTAGTTATTTGATCAAACAGATCTTTATTAAGATAAAGAATCTGTTAGACACCACTTAAATGAAATATCACTGACATCAGTGAAGAAAAAGATCGTGAGGAAGCTAGAAGGCCAATTCAATTAATTAAAAACGTGCAAAATCTAGTCGCAATCTCATCTTAGTGACAATCAATGTCAAAAACGTAAGTAAATTAGAGATATTTTTGACAGATTGACACTGAGATTAAATTGCGATCGCTACTGACATGTAGTAGAATTGTCCCCTAAAACCAAAAAAAAAAAGTCTAAATTCGTCAAAACAGCGTTGCTATGTTCCGGTTTGTAGGGTATAGGAGCCGGTGTAATTACAGGCACATGAAACATTTCAACTTCGTCTCTGAGATGGCAATGCATTTGCAAGGCCTCTGGTATTGCAGATGTCTATAGGCAGAGGTGACCACTTAACATCGGGTGGGCCGCCGGATTGTTTGCCACATTATCTATACTAATATTATAAAGCTAAAGAGTGTGTTTGTTTGAACGCGCTAATCTCAGGGACTACTGGTTGGAATTGGAAAATTCTTTTAGTGTTGGATAGTCCATTTCTTGAAGAAGGCTATGTAACATCACGCTACGACCAACAGGTGCTGAGCAGCGAGGGTGAAACCGCGGGGAACAGCTAGTTAAAAAATAAAATTGAAGGTTGGTGATCAATGCGATATATCTTTTAACACCTTGTATAACTAAACAAATACACAAACATTTCATGTCTTTGAAAATTCTATTCAAAGTCCAAATTAAATTGTTTGAATGACATTAATTGCATTGCCTACCCAACCTATTGATAAAATCGCAAAACGAATGAGTAAGTTCAATTCCATGTTATAACCTTCTATAACTCACGTGTGTTGATAAGAACGAACAAAAAGATGGTTTCGTATCGATGATTGAAATCTCAAGCGTGTCCATTCGTCGTGTTATGCCAAATGATTGTGAAATCATTGTTTGGTTACTTTTTTAGGGTTCTGTGCCTAAGGATGCCAACGGGACCAAAGTCAAAGTCAAAGCATTTATTTCAATTAGACCATTTACAGGCACTTTTGAATTGTCAAGAAGTTACAGTTTAAAATTGAAGCTAGTTGCTCGTTCCAATACGTAGGTCTCTATGGAGAAGAACGAGCAAGAAACTCCATGGACACTCTTTTCTTTCAATTTGGTTTTTACAAAATCTTGGTTACAATATTCTTGTTGCTTCTATATGTGAAAACAATGAAGGTGAATGTATAAAAAGTTACAAAATTATAATAAAGATGTAAGCCATGACAGTTAAGAGGTGACCAATCCCAACTGACAGCACCCGTTCACGAATATGACGCGTGCATCAGCACCGTTTAGCTCAACCATCTTGAAGGGAACCAAACGATCCAACCCACGCGCCACCGTCAGCTAGACATTAAAGTGAGCATGACAAAGCTCTCAACTGCCATGCTCAGTGACCAACACATAGTAACTTACCAAATAAATGGCTCCATGGTACTCACATTTACAAAATTGAAATATATGATGTAAAAAAAAGAAGTTTAAAAAACTAAAACCCGACCACAAAAAAAAAAACAACAACACAATATAGTATACCTACAGGGTGCCCAGAGCTAATAACCTTTTCCCAACAATGTTGGGGTCAGCTTCCAATCTAACCGGATGCAGCTGAACACCAGTGTTTCACATGAAGCGACTGCCTATCTGACCTCCACAACCCAGTTACTGGGCAACACGATACCTCTTCGTAAGACTGGTTGTTAGACTTCCCGGCTTCTGACTAATCGTAACGACTGTCAATGATATACAAATGGCAGCCGGGACCAACAGCTTTAACCTTCGTATACTCGCGCGTTGGTCTCTCAGACCGACAAGTCAATAATCCGATGTTTTCTCAGAAATAAACAACGCTGGGACTTTGCGGTCTTCAGTACCTTCCTAATTTGTTGTTAGACATTGTTTCGTGTGGCAAAAGCGCTGGTGCCCATTGGATAAGTACCACTTTATCAGTGTTGTCGGTCCGTGAGACCGATGCGAGTATAAGTGTAACTATTTAGGTAAGGAACAAAAATTTATTTTTTGTATATTAGTCTAATAAATTTATTTATTTATGTTAGTGGTGTATAACACATATTTAGTATAATGTTTCACATTATTTTAGAACCATTTTTTCTGATTTTTTTGGCATTTTTATTATCACAATGGGAAAAGAATGAATATGAGTTCTGTTATAAGAACACTGAGATAAAGGTTGTTAGAAATATGCAAACTTGATAATCCTGAACCTTTATCATCGGGTAATCATCCAGAAGGTCGTGGTTCATTCTGCTCATAAAAAATAAAATTGCAAGACCCGATCCAACTCCATGAGAACTAAAAAAACTATTCTTGTTTCTTACAAGCTATTATGGTCTGTTCTGATAAAGCTATTGATGATAAGTACTTATTATTTTATTATTCTTTATACTCATTTATAACATGTAAGGGTATTTTTGTAACCAACACATGAAAAAATTAATTTTTTGAAATCAAAGTTTGAATGCCAAATATTTTGTTCTTTTTTCAGAGGCTGTATAAATAGGCTGTTTCTACTAAATTAAGTTATAGTCCCGATTTTTTTTATTTATTTTATATTCAATTATACCCTCTTCTGTATAATAAATACAAATAATGTTTAAAAAACAAATATTATAGAATAATACAAACGGGATCAAATCTCGGTCTGACAGACCGTGCGCGAGTACACGTGTGAT
Organism: Caradrina clavipalpis; assembly: GCA_932526535.1. NCBI lineage: Eukaryota > Metazoa > Arthropoda > Insecta > Lepidoptera > Noctuidae > Caradrina > Caradrina clavipalpis. Next base: position 10,937,163 of record OW052111.1, read on the forward strand.
ATCGAAGGGCGCGAGTATACAAAGGTTAAGTGCTGTTCGAGGCAAGGGGATGTGATACATACGACCAATTTCCAAACTTATTATGTAGTTTATACGATCTTAATTTCACAAACACCAGTTAATTCACCAAGAAAATTCATTTGACTCGAAGGACCATCAATCGGTATGAAGCAATAAGTTCTTATTCAAAACTTAGAACATCGGTAGCAAAAGGTCATAAGTAGACAACACCTTTCCATGATTTACGACCTTAAACATTCACTATAAAGAGATAATTTCGTATGAATTGACTTTGTTATCGGAAATATCATCATTCTTATTCGTTAGAAGATTTATTTGTTGATGTAACGGTGAAAGCTTAAGGGTTAGATCACAGTGAGAGGCGAGGTGAAGCGACGTGGCGCGAACTTTTTAAAAAAATCGATACAATATATTTGTTATGCATGAGCATTGCCAAGCGACTGGTCGTATCTTCGCGTGGTGGCAAGAGGGCTAGCCCATTTTTTTGACCAAATAATTAGAATTGCCTAAAGCATATCAATGCTGACACCCTTTTCAGCACTTGCCCTACTGACAGCGATGCGGTCGAGCTTTTTGATACCCTATGAGCTTTCCTCTTTCTCTTTTATAAACTGTACATGCCTTGAAATTTTATGATTATTTATAAGTTTTGTGTTTTAGTTAATTATACTTAGATTAAGATTTAAGCTGTAAAATAAATAGTTCTGTACAAGAAACTGTACATTTCAGTAAGAAGTTTTAAATATACGAGATTCTTAGCCCGTACTGCGTCTCGCGGAAGAGATTCAGCAAGTACCACGCGACTACATTATGTATCTCGCGAGCGACGCGACGCCACCAGTGCACAACAATTGGCCTCTTCAAGCAACATCGCTTCGCATCGCGTAGCATCTCGCTGTGAGCTAAATCTTACATAGTAGCTGTTTGTTTGCTAGAATAGGTATGGTAGGTATGGTGATTTGTAAACAAAGATCTTTTTAAGATAGGTAGCTTTAAATGGAAACTGCTTTAGGTATTATAAAGGTAAGGTTCTACTAGAACTGATCGTGACAACGTAGCGAGTGATGTGTGCAATATTGTTATCACTACAACGTACCTATTTCTCCCGCAAAGCAGCGTTGCTGTGTTCCGGTTTGAAGGGTTTGGGTGCCGGTGTAATTACAGGCACATGAGACATTTCAACTTTGTCTATCTATAGGATGGCAACGCATTTGCAAAGCCTCTGGTATTGCAGATATCTAAAGACAGAGGTGACCGTTTAACATCAGATGCGCGGTCGGCTTGTTTGCCATCCAACATCCAACAAAGACAATTTTGAATGTTTTTCAAAATTGTGTTACAAACCCTAGCCAAAAGTCAGGTAGGTACAATATGTTCTTCTGTTTTTTTTTTATTAGGAACTTTCTGGTTTCGGGGATATTGAAGGACAAAGTACCAAAGTTTTATATATTTTTTTACTGAAGCTCTCAAATGTGATAACTAATGTTTAAATACCCCTACGATCTCTGTACTGTTTCACCGATAAGCAAAAAGTTTTAGTATTTTTTCACACCAAAAATTAAACTCATTCTCTGTATAAGCAGCGGTTTATGTCTTTGCTTCAAAGTTTTAGTATTTTTTCACACCAAAAATTAAACTCATTCTCTATATAAGCAGCGGTTTATGTCTTTGCTTCAAAGTTTTAGTATTTTTTCACACCAAAAATTAAACTCATTCTCTATATAAGCAGCGGTTTATGTCTTTGCTTCAAAGTTTTAGTATTTTTTCACACCAAAAATTAAACTCATTCTCTATATAAGCAGCGGTTTATGTCTTTGCTTCAAAGTTTTAGTATTTTTTCACACCAAAAATTAAACTCATTCTCTGTATAAGCAGTGGTTTATGTCTTTGCTTTGCAATGGGACCAGAATACCCTGGTATTTTTATGAAAGAAGACCTCAAACTATCTCCGTCAAGCTTCTCAAAACATTCCCGTCATTATTCCCTACTAATACAATGACTGTTTATAATACACTGATACATACAATACATTTCTAACAATATATATACTTTGTATTATGACACAATTGTCTGTAGGAGAGTTTGGTCTGCATTCTTTTATAAACAAACATTGAAATAGCGCCCACTTTGAAATGCTTTGACAATGTGCAGTGGGAATAGAAGTGTTTGAAGAGGTTTTCAGCGAATCAGGGAGGAGAACAGACGTCTTGTACAACCAATAGGCTTGCGTTATTATAACCCGAACGCGCAATGGAAAGGGTAATGTGTTTGTCAGCTTTTGGTCCTTTGTGGCGCTGTAAAGACCAAACGCGTAGACCGACTTTGATGATTCCTACGTCAATCGAAATGTCTTAATCTTGCGAGTGTCCCAAGTGTAGTGTCTAGTGTGGTCTAGACCAGCTTGGCCCCGTTTAGGCAACCTGACGGGGGCCTTTTGATCCTAAATGATTTCATGCCTTCACCGAATGAGAAGAGACCTTTTTCCTGTAGTGGGAGAATAATAGGCTGGTTTTTATTTCATTTTCCATATACATTATTACAAGTAAAATATCAGCAATCTTTATCTACACCTTCTGCAACTTCTTGCTTGTACGTACTCAAAGGTATATTGCATCACAGTTACGACACGAACAAGACGTGATATCAGTATTAGATTGCACTCAATAAATAATCTGTAGCTCAGTGGGCATCAGATCTTTTATTGACTTCAATCTATCTTAGGCAAGTCACTTATCTATGTGTATTCTCTAGACGAATTCCGGCCACGGCGGCTAATCTTAACGCAGACTAGCCAAGTACCTACGCAGAAGATATTATAGTGCACAAGTGTGTGCGCAAACACAGGTGCACTTCTTCTTCCCTAATTCTCATAGTCCAATGGGACGGCAATCCAACATAACCGGGGAGAGATCACTCGCAGGATCAACAGTTTTACGTGCTTTCCGAGGCACGGGGGTGTCACATCACCAACTTCCAAACTCCGGACTGTCGCTGAGAAATTGCTAATGGAAAAACCCAATAACACTTTTGGCCCGATCCGGGAATCGAACCGGGGACCTCAGACGGTCACCAGCCATGCTGAAACGCTCAAGGTGTTGCTATCCCAGAGACAAAGTTGAAATGTCTCATGTGCTTGTTACACCGGCACCCATACCCTTCAAAGAGGAACACAGTAACGCTGCTTTGCGAAAAAAATAGGTATGGTAGTAGTGCTTCCCCGGGCGAGCTCCTTCACAAAGAGCTAAAAGTGACGTAGATGTTAATTATCTAGGATCTCAGTGTTTTTAATTAAACCCTAATTATCATTTCAATTCAACGAATCACACGCAAATACAAAAAAAATCCAACGATTTATGCATGCATTGTAAAATTACTCACATAACACAAATTACCTGCTTTAGCCGGCGAATACACAGAATACCCGGCACAAGTGATTAATGGCTAATGTTTAGTCATTTACGCGAGTAATTAGCCTGTCTCTAGAATTGATTGGTGGTACTACCGTTAAGGATTCCTTGCATTTCTCGTAGGTATTATGGATAATGCCTAACAGGTGTTTGTAAGACGTCGCGGGTGAATTTGATTAATGGTGTTTGGTCCTTATTCGGATATAAGGACCAAAAAACGGTAATTGTCTACTACCAAATTCTATTAATTAAAACATTAAAATCTAGTTGCAATCTCATCTAAGCGACAATCAATGTAAAAAATATAGGTAATTAAATGGAATTTGACGATTTCACACTTGTATTCATTTATAAGGGTATAAGGGTAGGACATAGCTGGTCCTGATTGTTTAATTGACACCATCTGTATTGTATGCAGCAACCTATGGTCCACAATAAAGAATATTTGATTTGATTTGATTTGCTAAGTCCAGATAAAAAGAAACTGGTATTTTAGTTTGAAATTGCCAAATCGCCTTGAGCAAACGTGATAATCAATGCTAATACCTTCTCTGGATGAGAGGAGACCTTTGCCCAGCAGTGGGACAGTAATAGTCTGGTATGTATGAATTTTATATTTTATTTGTATCATTTCGCAATACCATAAAAACACTGTCAAAATAATAGGTCACCTACATGAAAAGTAGATTGCGGTCAAGTGGTTAAAATATCGTCACTTTCACATGTGTCGATAAAACATATATAAACACTGTTATCTACAAATCAGGCTATCAATCAGTGAATTGGAAACTCGTGCACCGTTTAATACGAAAGCGTCGGACAGTACAGTGCACTGTCCATTTTTACTTTACTGGACCATGACGAATTAAAATTGAATTGTGCAAATTGAAACGATAGTAAAATTTATGGGGTTTATGGATCACGCGAAATTTGAATTGGTTGTTCTTTTTTATGGAATAGAATAGAATTTTATTGTTTTCTCTTTTAAAATGCAAAATAAATAGTTGCACTTATTATAAATTAAATGAACACTAGTACCTAAGGTTTGTTTTGAGCTGTCGTATTGTCACATTTTACTGGATAAATTGACGTGGGTTTTTTACAAATGTACTGCCGATTTTTTTTTCATACTTTGGTAGAAAATTTGCTAGGACTAAAATTGTTTGATGTACCCAACCAGAACCAAATACTGGAAAGGCAATTAACACTGAAATCTGTTTGATGAATTAATTAAAATAAATACTGTACTGTTGTTATTTTTAGTTTAAGTGAGTTTTAAGGTAAGTTGTCTTTCCACCTGATGCCTGACGGTTGAAAGAGATTTCTAATATAAGAATATAAGAAGATTTGGTTCTTTTAAATTCTATTCTGTATAATAATCCATACTTTATTTAATGGAGGATAGTAACTTGATCAAGTACCTATTTCGTCGATTAAACTATTTAAATGAAGCATTAAATTTTGTTATCATTTCTTATGAAAACGATTAGATTTATTTTTACTAATAGTAATTATCAAAGCACTTAAATTTTTGTTGAAATAAAAATCAAGCTGTGAATGACTTTATTTTGATTAAATTTTTAAATGTCATGATAATCATAAAACCAAGACTATTATAAAAATACTAAAATAAAACTAGTCAATTGGAATTCGTTTTCAGAAAGTGGTTTTAGGCATAGGCGAGTACAAATGAAGGTGAATCTATTTTTATAAAATTGATCTTTTATATATACATTCTGTGTAAAAAGTATCGGGAATTGTTCAATAAAACCAAAAAAATAATTTATTCGTCAAAATTTGTTTTGTGACCTTCAAAGTACGCCTCTTCGCTTGCGATACAGCTACGCCAGGGCTTGAACCAGCCCTCCATATTTTTTTTGTAAGCTGATTAAGGTATGGTCTTCGATTCCTTCAGCGAATTTTCTTTTTTAGATTCAATCGACTCGAATTGCGCCATTCTGCAGACTGTTGACTTGTTTGCTTATCGTACTCATAAACCCATGTCTCGTCGCCAGTTACTATGAAATTCATGAAGGTGAAGTCCGTAGCAGCTCGGGAAATCATGTCTTCAGCAACCTACTTTCGATGCTCTTTTTGGACAAAATTGAGCTCTTTTGGCACTCATTGTGCGGCGACGCGTCTCATGCCCAAAATGTCAGTCAGAATATTATGAACGAATTTAAAAGAGACGTTAACCTCTAGAGCGTCATCTCTAAAACTCATACGACGATTTTCAAGTACCAAACACCTGATTAAAATGATGTTTTCATCATTCGCAGCTGTGGGGGGTCGATCAGAACGAGACAAATCAACTACCACTTGTCAGCCTTCTTTAAATACTTTATACTGTTCATATGCCAGTGTTTTTGAGATACACGAATCACTGTACGACTTCTGCAACATTTTTTGTGATTTGGCACAAGAAATTTCGTTTGATAGGCAAACGTAAGGCAAACTCTTTTTGTTCAAAAAAATCTTCCATAACAAAATCGCAGATCACTTACAACCAAGAAGTACAAAAACGGCAGTTGTAATTACACTAAGTGACATATAGCGCTCAAAGTTACCACGGTAACTCAGAACAGAGCTACCAATTTATAGAAAAAAATAATATTTCGATAGGTATACTGCGCCTTCTGTAATTTAGGAATTCCCGGTACTTTTTACACAGAGTAGTATACGTCTTCATTAATGCAGTCAAAGTAGAAAACAAAAAAAAACGTTTAACAAGTCCCTACTATTAAACTACCGCGACCCTCCTCCCTTTACTGCCTCGTTGGCTTAGTGGTCCTAAACACGATTGCTACGCAACGTTATTGGTCCTGGGTTCGATTCCCAGGTCGAGCAAAAAGTATTATTGGGTTTTTCTATGAAATTCTCAGTAGCAGCTCGGAGTCAGGATTTGTGCCCGGTTAATGGCAATAGGCTCGCCCCCTATTACATGGGACCTAAATATACCGGCGAACTGTGGGTGCACATTGGTACACCTCTGCCTAATCCTTCGGGGAATACAGGCGTGATGGTATATTTTTTTTATTTACTATTAAACTACAAAAAAAAAACATTATGATGTATACGTTTATGGAACATTGGCCAGAAATGGCAACTCATAGAGATAGATGGAAGGAAAAGGAGGAAACCTTTGCCCAGCAGTGGGACAGTACAAGTAAAATTACACACATACATACAATCACGCCTGTATTCCCCGAGGGATTAGGCAGAGCTGTACCAATGTACACCCACAGTTCGCCGGTATGTTTTAGGTCCCATGTAATAGGTAGCGAGAATAGGTAAAATATTTTTTTTAAAATTATATACCCCCACAGCTTTGTCTTATACTAGTAGTGCATCCACTATGATAAAGATAAAGATTTGCAGAAAAATGGCTCAGATCAGTGTATCCGAAAAGAAAAAAACACGTAGGTCAAGTAAATGTAGCAAAAGTCAAGGTACAACGATATTTATGATGCTGCTGTTATCAACTTTCCACATATTTTTAGTACTTACGGTTTATAGTTCAAAAGTTTTCGGGGCAACTGGTCGCACAACAATTGCTCAATCGTCGCAATTATCTGTAATAAGAACGAAAATTAAGTTTATTTGTAGTAAAATACTCGTTAATTGGCTTGACCGATCGAGAATTAAATGCGATTTTTTTGCAACCGCTGTGCAATAATTGCTGTCAGCATTTAATTGTGTTATAATGTTTCTATTATACCGTTATATTGTACGGTTGTTAACTGTTATTAAGTCAGTAAAAAGGATGTATTGAAGTACTTATCCTTTTCGGCTTTAATAAATATCACTTTACTGAGGGCCTAATTTTTTTACATGACAGTTACATACTCTCTTCAAGCAAAGTAGAGTAGAGATTGAACGAAGCATTAATTTCCAGTACTAATTCCAGCAACCCAATTCTGTAAAAATCTCACTTGTTCAAAAGGAGAAGTGACCTTGATGTGAGAAGGATTAATAACTCATCTTAATCTCACTTTACCTAAATCTTTCGATGGAGATTTACACGGAATAGCACTGCGGTTTACTCTATCATTTAAGCTAAATAATGTTTTTTCACCCTATTATTAAGACTTTTTCCTCCACAGCCATCCCTCAAGTCTCATCATATTAATTTTTGAAAGTTAAACCGTGTCATTATAGAACAACTTCTAACTTTAGCTCAAGCTCGACCTTCAAGCCAGATTTTGTATTTCACACTTTATTTCGAATTCTAAAATTCTTTATTCGAATTTGACATATTATGTCAGTTCTTAAATTTAGAACGTAACTGTCATCGTCTGTCGAATGTCATATTGTTTGAAATTCGAACGTCAAACCGCCATTTTATTTTTCAACCAGCATGTAGTCTCTAAAAACAATTGAAGACTAACCAAAAACCAGTACATCACAAAAGAGATTTTAATCTAAATAAAAAATTCTAAGTAACTGTAAATCTGAAACCGTCTAGCCACAGAATAGGCGCACTATCGATACTTTATAATTAAATTCTCACTCAGTTTATTTTTAACTGAAGTAGGTCAAGTTGTACGTGACTGAGTGGTTAAAGTAACTGATGGTTTAGATTCTAAGACTGCGAGATTCTGATGACTGAGCGAATTTATTTTTTAGTAGATTTTTAAAGTGTGTCGTGATGGTCCATTGGTTAAGACCGTCGTCTCATGCATGAAGTCGCGTGGTTGATATCAAGCAAGAACTTATGTGCTTTTCAATGCATATGTACTTACTTATTTTGGAGATCGGTGAAGGAAAACATCGAGAGAAAACTGGGTTTTATAATTAATAATTACCTAGCTTTTACTTGCGACTTCGTCCGCTTACAGATCAAAAATATTTTTGGTAATAAAGTAGTCTATAGTTCTCTAGGATAACCTAGCTTCCTATTAATGAAATAATTTTCAAAATTGAACTTGCAATTCTGGAGATGAGCACCATCAAATAAAAAAACGCTACAGGTTAATAATATTTAGATATGTGTCTGGCAACGCATTTGCAAGGCGTCTGGTATTGCAGATTTCTAAAAGCAGCAGTGACCACTTAACATCAGGTTGGCCGTTGGATTTCCATTCAAAGACATAAAAATATAGATTTGTTTTATTTTACAGCAAATGTGAGATTAAACGCCGGGAGGTACTCCCTAAAAGACCTACCCTGACCTTATTGATAAGGTGCTTCAGAAAGGTCGGGTGCGCAGTACTCGTAACCGGCCTGCTTGTAGGACCAGACGTATGAACGTGGACGAGGCGAAAGGAGTATGTAAGTATCGTAGCAGGTGGCGTTCTATGGTTTCTACCAACCCTTTTGGAAAAAGGCGTGAGTTTATGTATGTATTTGTATTATATTTCTTGGTTTCAACAATAACTGTAGTCAAATTGATCTGCCCTGCAAATGGTGATAGTATAAACCCTGATATAAGTAGGTAGTTATAATCCAGACATGCAAAGTGTTCAGGACTATTGATCTATTCCTTCAGTTGCTATGGCAAAACGGGAATTCATGAAACAGGTCGTGTCAGGAGCAAGCATTCCCGGCGAATTGAAATTATAGGTTTATTTCTGTTTGTTTGGTTTTCGTTGCGTTGTTGTTCAACAACAAGATTATGGGCAATTTATCATAAAGTTTATTGGGAATACTTCCATTGCAGGGTAACCGCTAATTTCTAGCAATAATATTCATGTTTATTTTCAGGAATAGAAGCCACGAGAATGATGTATTCAGGATTTTGTAAAATCTTAATTGAAAAGAGTGTCCGTGGAGTTTCTTGTTCCTCTCCTTATATTATTTGTATGAGATGAAGCCTTTGCCCCCTGCAGTAAAGGGCAAATAAACGCGCTATCTCTGGACCTATCAGCCGTATTGGGAAAAATATTTTTACGTATATTAGTGTAGGCAACATCACGTTAAGACTGATTGACCGAACAGCAACCAAAGAAGTAACATAACTCGAGTAAAAACATGGAACCACGGTCAAAGTCGCGAGCAGAAGCTATATATTTATAATTTTCAAGCAGACAAAGCCACGATCAAAACCTACCACTTTCTAAAACTTCAGCTGTGTGAAATCGACGACACGCATGTTCCATTTCAAAGTGTATCACACGCGTGGAACGCAGCAATAAAACATCAAGCACCCGAATTGGAGCGAGCTGCGGTTGATATGAACGTTATCAGAGCTCGTAAACTATCCAAACGACCTAATTGAAGTCAAACGTCATCATTCTGAAAAGTATAAAATCTGATTGTGTTTTGATAAAACAGATATGTGTGCCTGTATTCCCTGAAGGGTTAGGAAGCGGTGTTCCAATGTATAGTCACAGTTCGCCGGTATGTTTAGGTCCCATGTAATAGAGAGCGAACCTATTGCTGTTGTATTTTTGACAAAAAGTTTGATGAAACTCTGAAATATTTTTATAAAAAACAAGCTTGCGATGTATGGTTTTTTTTCACCCGTGTTGATTGATATCTAGGGTTACTGCTCCGCTTCCATGGGTCGTAGCATGATATATAGCCAATATTATTCGGTGAAAATACAAAACAAAGCTTTAAATTCTGAGCTATTTCTCGGGTTAAAACATTCCTTGTGCTCAACTCTCTGCTCATTTTCGAGACATCGCAAAGCGACTGCTTGGTCCTTCAAATGACCAACGGGATAGGCTATTCTTGGCCAATCGAAACCGCATTGCCATACAAACGTAGCAATGTTGTCAGCCTTTTCAACACTTGCCCCATTGACGATGATGCACACAAGACTTTTGCCCTGTAGGCTTCCCCCAATTTTTATAAATTGTACGTCATAAATAACGAAAAAGAATGTTTCGACCTACAATGTTGATAACAGTGAAAAAAAGGTCAGACTTGTGATAACCCTAAAGATTGAGGACAATACATTGGACCAAACAGACACACCAAAGTCTAATTAGGTTTATGAGCTAGAATGAAAGGTCAGACACAAATAGCACAGGTTCAAACACAACGCATCATTTGAAAAAGAATAGATATCTATCTGCCTAGCCTTTTCCCAACTATCTGGTTAGACTGGAAGCCGACCCCGACTTCCAGTCTAACCAGATGCAGCTGAATACCAAGTGTTTTACATGATGCGATGGCCTATCTGACCTCCACACGATACCTCTTGGTAAGACTGTTTGTTAGACTTGCCGGCATTTGACTATCCGTAACGATTGTTAAAGACATGAAAGTTTGGAGCAGCACAAAGGCTACTTTGTATCCCGAAAAAATGTACGGCCCCCGTGGAATGATATATCGAGTTTGTGAGGTAGTAGGGGGTAATCTCTGAATCTACAGAACCGATTTTGAAAATTCTTTTACCCAAAGAAAGCCACGTTATTTGTGAGTGTCATAGGCTATCTAACATTACGCTACGACCCACGGGAGCAAAGCAGTAAACAAAGATGTAACTTAACGCGGGGAAGTCGCGGATACTCCGCTAGTAAATAAATAAACAAAAAGAACAGACAAAAAGCTCCATGGCATTCAATCAACAAATTATATCATCAAGCAAACCTTGAATTTAGATAATAAAAACAAATTAGCACGTAGGCGTTAATGCTTAAGAATCAAATGATTCAACTAACAATAAACACAAAAGATTATGAACCACACAATATTGACAAAAATCTCATATTACTGAAACCAATGACACAAATCTCGAATACACTAACCACACAAGGTAATCTAAACCTTACAGCTCAAGCAATACAAGTTACTGTAGCAAACGACGAAACTAAAGCCAAACTACTTACCACACAAGGTAATATAAACTTTAACGAGCAAGTAATACAGGTTACTGTAGCATAAGAAGAAGGTAAAGTTAAACTTTAAACACTGGAGAAATATGAAGGATTCAAAGCAATTGGCCTTTGAACTAAGTATCTATTAATATAATAATTCCGTACAAAGACGCACCTACCACGGTATCAAAAATCGATATTGATTGCATTTGTTCAAAGCTAAATGGTTATAAACTTATTGATATTAAAACAATGCCTTCAAAGAATCCACAAGGCTCCTAAGAAATTCCTAATGCAAAAATTCAATACGAGTTTGCTAGACGAACGAAATGGAATTGAAACGGAGTAGTGGGCATACGTTAGTCATATCACAAATAATTTTTACAATCATCATCTGCTTAGCCTTTTTCCAACTTTGTTGGGGTCGGCTTCCAAATAAGGTTTACAATAAAAATCCAAGTAAGGATTAATATTAGAGTTTGGAATTTGGTAATTAAACTGCCTCGTTAGCCTAGTGGTTCTAAGCGCGACTGTTATGCTAGAGGTCTTAGGTTGATTCCCAGATCGAGCAGTGTTATTGGGTTTTTCTGTGAAATTCTCAGTAGCAGTTTGGAGTTAGAATTTGTGCCCGGTTAATGGCAACAGGCTCGCCCCCTATTACTTGGGACTTAAAAACATACCAGCGTACTGTGGGTGAGCATTGGTTACACCTTTGCCTTACCCTTATAGGGAATACAGGCGTGATGGTATATGGTATGTTGGTGGTAAACTGGAGCAAGCAAAGGACAGAGGTCATAGTGCATGTTGATGCATGCTCTGTCTGTTAGTTGAGGTCAAATCAAAGGTTCTTTCCTCAAAAGGTCATTACAGAAGTTCACCCTACATAGTTACACTTACATCACTCTGAACTATGATGTCTGTAATCTTATAGAGAGCACGATCTAGTTTAAGACGGAGCTATTTTATTCAACTAAACCCAAATATTACTATACATACCATCATGCCTGTATTCCCCGAAGGGTTATGCAGAGGTGTACCAATGTACACTCACAGTTCGCCGGTATGTTTAGGTCCCATGTAATAGGGGCGAGCTATTGCCATTTACCGGTCACAAATCCTAACTCCGAGCTGCTACTGAGAATTTTATGGAAAAACCTAATAAAAAATTTTCCTCGACTTGGGAATCGAACGAAAGACCTCTAACGTAGCAGTCGTGCTTAAGACCACTAGGCTAATGAGGCAGTTACTTGCCTATGCCCGGTTGCCAAGCCAGCCTCATGCATGATAGGGCTAGAACCACTGGGTTATCATGTCATAGTTTTGTACAAGGAAATTCAAATATTGACTTGTTCAAAATGTTTTTTAGAAGTGCGTACAGAAATCAAATAATTTATCGTTAAATATAGTGACATGATATATTGAGTGATTTTAAAGAAAATAAATAGAAGGCCTAGTAGAGTCATGTCTTAATCTCAAATAATGACTAAAAGCTAAAAGGCCTAATATTCTCTAAAAAAAAAACCTGCGTCATTCGTATTTCGACGATAAATTGATGGTACAGTTGCTGAGCTATTGACTGCCTTTTTTACCGATTGGAAATCATGTGACTTCCCCAGCCCCGGGCTGGGTGGAAGGGAGTGTCAGACTTTTACTGACTAAAACCCATAAAACCCCCAACCCAACCAAACCCTTTGCGTTCCGGGGGCGCGGTATCTCTTTCAAACAACCCGAAGCCCCGGCAGATTGACTGCCTTGTTGTATGTTTTAGGTTCGATTCAACAAATATTTGACAGGTTCCCGGTCTAGTAATGTGGGAACATGACCTTATTGGTGATTCTTCAGAAAGGCCGGGTGCATAGTAATCGTAACCGGCGTGCTTGTATGACCAGATGTATAGAGGTGGAAGAGGCAAAAGGAGTATGTAAGGATTGTAGCAGGTGGCATTCTGTGGTTTCTGCCTTGCCCCATGCGAAAAAGACATGAGTTTATCTAAGTGTGTTTGTCTAAAGATAATTATTAAATGTCTATTTAGTTTTGAAATTTTTATAAAAATTCCTTTCAGCAACTATCGAAAATTCTCAAGACTTTCTTTCTTCTTCTTTTTTTCTTTCTGTCTTTTTTTTTCTTTCTTTCTTCTTTTTTTCTTTCGTTCTGTTTTTTTTGTTTCTTTCTTTTTTTTTTCTTTCTTTCTTTTTTTTTTTTTCTTTCTTTCTTTATATCGACTATCGCTGATTGATGGATTTTATTATCTAATCAATTTCTTAGAAACTACTCAATGTATTGTTTTGTTGCAGATTAAAATTTACGATAGGCCGAAAACGTGTAATCACTAAATGCCTTGACTTCCTTATGATAACCTTGATCATTGCTTACAAATTGTACCTAACTACAGCAGGAATAAGGAATCTTCTTAGATGTTTGGCTATGGCGGTTCCTATATCAGTTAACGGATCGTATTTTTTACCAGTCGTAACTTTCCATATATTAGGTGAGTTCAAAGAATTCATTACTTTATCGACACTTACTTGTACATTGAGAGTGATTCTGTCTGTCTCTCTGTCTGTTATCTCGCTCAAATTAACGGTTACTAGTTGATCATAAAAAGTATCTTTAATGGCAAGTCAATATATTGTTATTTCACTGTGACTTTGTTTATAAAAATATTGGCAATCAACATCATCATCACACCAGCCGAATGACGTCCACTGATGGACATAGGCCTCACCCAAAGGATAACCACAATGACTGGCCCTACAATAGTTAAATTAAAAGTATTTATTTTAATTAAATCATTTACATGCAATTTTAAATTGTCAAGGAGTCGGTCAGCTAGTCAGAAAGTTGAAGCTAGTTGCTCGTTCTAAAACGTAGGCAGAATCTTAATGGAAAAGATAATATAGATACTGCTAATCAGTTATGCATAGAATTCTACACTAAAGGTGAATCACCTAATACCCGTTTCAAATTCGCAAAAACCAATCAGTTCAAAGAAAAAAATATCCCTTTACTATTCTGCCCTCATAGGACAAAAGGATGTAATTACACAAAACGAAGTAACCGATTTTCGACCGCAACTCATTATCTTAAGGTCGGAAATCGGTTCCTTCGTTTCGTGAAATGACGTCCTTTTTCTCATGATGCAAAAATTCCTAGTGATTCCAATATTCAAACCTCAATGACGCCATAGTAAAGACCTCAGCCATCTTGACCTCAAAGTTTCTAGGTAGTTCGTGACTGAAAAATGTTAGTCATTCGTGTATTAAAATTATTGTTTTTTAAATAAGGATATTGGATTAACATTAAAAGATGAGGTGTTTACATGCCTAAGAACACGAGATGAGTATTATATGTGGGAAGCGTGCGAACGTGACTTAGGTCAAGTACAAGACGGATGAGCGAAGTCCTGGGTTCGATTCCCAGATTGAGCAAAAGTATCATTGGGTTTTTTCTATAGAAAATTCTCAGTAGCACCCCGGGGCTTGGAAGTTGGTGGTTTGGAAAACACGTAAAGCCGTGGGTTCCGGCTTTCGTTCTTAGATCTTTGACAGTCGTTACGGAAATTCAGAAGCCGGGAAGTCTGACAACCAGTCTTACCAAGACGTATCGTGTTGCCCAGTCACTGGGTTGTGGAGATCAGATAGGCAGTCACTCCATGTAAAGCACTGGTATTCAGCTGCATCCGATTAGACTGGAAGCTGACTCTAATATACTTGGGAAAAATCTAAGCAGATTAAAATAAGAGTATTTGATTAACATAATAAAGTTGAGGTGTTTACATGGCTAAGAATACAAGATGAGTATTATAATAATATGTGGGAAGCGTGCGCTCGTGTAAATAGTATTAACATGACTTAGGTCAAGTACTAATAAATGGTTCTCGGAAAAAGAGTTCTAATTCTTTTACAAACGTTTGAAATTGCAGTGTGAATAAGCCCTGGGTTCTTGAATTAAAATCTGCCTTGATTGCTTTAAAAAAATCACTGCAATTCAAGCTCTTGACAATTTACTAATACGTATAATCAACAATACTATTTGGCATGCGGGCCAAATTATTCATCTTTTTACTACACTGGCAATATTCATTTTTATTGTATGCATAATTACTTTTTAAGCTTACACTTAAGACAGTTATTTAAAAGAACATCACACTCACAACATTGTTTAAAAATAATCGCAAGTAAGCTGTCTATATACCAAATAGCTTTGTTGACTGTACATATAATTAAACTAAAGACTTTATTTATTTACACCAGCAAATCTTTGGAACTGCCAGACGGATTGGAATGATATGATAGCCAGATTCATAAGCAATAGTATAGGCTTTATAACATCACGCTACGACCCACGGGAGCGGAGCAGTTACCAAAGACGTAACAAAATGTGAACTTTTGAATTGTCAGGGCGTCAGTCAAACAGAAAGTTGAAGGAAGTTCTCCATTTCAAATCATAGTAATCCATGGAATCTCTTTCTTGTTCCAAAATAACCAAAGAAAGGAAAGAGATGGATTCCTTTACCTACTTTTAATTTGAAAAACTAACCCGCTTACCCCAATAATACAAGCAGAAAATTTTAACTAGATACGTACAACTTTTTGTACTCAAAATGACATAAGAAACTCTTCACAATAGCCCAAAACGAACCGTTACGTCCTCTCTAAAAACCGGCCAGTTGCGAGCCGGAATCACGCACGAAGGGTTCCGTATCATCTTCTATAAAAACGGCAAAAAATCCTTGAATAATTATTGTTTTATTTTAATTGAATTATTTATTTTTAAAGTAAATATATAACAAAATATTCTGTGAATATTTCAAGCGTCTACCTGTTGCCGTTATCAATAGCAAGCAAAAACGAGCAAAAAAAAAACACGTTTGTTGTATGGGAGCCCCCTTTATATATCTATTTTATTTTAATTTAATTATTTATTTTAAAGTAAATATATAACAAAATATTCTGTGAATATTTCAAGCGTCTACCTGTTGCCGTTATCAATAGCAAGCAAAAACGAGCAAAAAAAAAATACGTTTGTTGCATGGGAGCCCCCTTAAATGTTTATTATATTCTGTATTTTAGTATTTGTTGTTATAGCGGCAACAGAATTACATCATCTGTGAAACTTTCAGCTGTCTATCTGTCACAGTTCATGTGATACAGCCTGGTGACAGACGGACAGTGAAGTCTCAGTAATAGGGTCCCGTTTTCACCTTTGGGTACGGAACTCTTTTTTTTATAGGCGGGAAATCATGGAATAACTTCCCCCGCCCTGAGCGGGACGGGAGGGAGTGTCAGACTTTTACTGACTAAAACCCGTCTATGTTCCTTCATGTGCCCTTTGCGTTCCGGGGCCGGGTATCTCTTTCGAACAACCCGCAGCCCCGGCGGGTACGGAACCCTAAAAAAAACACCGCAAAAATAATTTAAATTACGAAAATTACCCGTAAAGTTCATTGCGAAGTACCGTTTATGTTAAACAATGAAAATTGCTATGTATATCATTAGGTATATGAATATGCATGGCACTGCCTTGACCGATGTGACCGACTTCCTCATTCTAGCAACTGTTTT
Organism: Caradrina clavipalpis; assembly: GCA_932526535.1. Classification (NCBI taxonomy): domain Eukaryota; kingdom Metazoa; phylum Arthropoda; class Insecta; order Lepidoptera; family Noctuidae; genus Caradrina; species Caradrina clavipalpis. Next base: position 10,953,921 of record OW052111.1, read on the forward strand.
GAACTAGCATTGCTTTGAGACTAGCGTTTGTCTGTGACTGCGTCTGCCGTGAAGATGCGGATTAAAGAGTACCTTTTGTCCTTAACCGAGTCCCAAATTACTTGGGAGCGGTGAATGCTTATGCGAATCCCGTACCACCGGCCATAGGCAGAGGTGGTTTGAGCCGGTAAGAGTCTGGCATGCTCCTCCGTCATTCCCACGACGGAGGAAGTTCATGAGGATTTCGCGCACCAAAAATTACCCAAATTACTTTTTTTTCATTATGTAGTAATAATTTCTCCCTGCCTTTGAGACTAGGTAAGTACTCGTACACAGGCGATATTATAGTGCACAAGAGTATGCGCAAATATAGGTGCACTCCCTCTTCCCTCGCTTGCATTCTGATAGTCCAATGGGACAGCAATCTGACATGATAGGCGCAGGACTAACTGCTTCATATACTTTTCGAGACACTGGAGTGTCACACCACCAACTTCCCAAGTCCAGCTACTACGAAACTCCTAATGGATAAAATCAATAACATTTTCCGACTTGGGAATCCAATCCAGGACAAAACGCTAAGCAACAGGCACTTATAACTAATGAGGTGACAGACAGACAGACAGAGTTTCTTTGGCATGTATATTAGAGAGGAAGTGACGATGTTCATACTCTATAGAATTTGCAGGACTATTAGCAGCTAAGTGGTTTTGTTAAGTGGTTTAATTGTTTAGTGGTGGTCATGACTAAGGTATAGTTCAAGGATTATTGATGATTCGGTTGGCGCAATGGGTAAGCGATTGGCTATGCTGATCTGCTGGTCGCGGGTTCGATTCTTGCACGAAACAAATATCTGTATGGCTTAAAGATTTTTTTCCGGGTCTCGCTGTTTGTGTATGTATGTGAGTTTATGTGTCTGTAAACGCATCCTAGACACAAGAAAAACTAATGTTTTTTTAACGGTCTCGGTAGCCTAGTGGTCCTAAGCGCGACTGCTACGCTAGAGGTTTTGGACTCGATTCCCAGGTCGAGCAAAAGTATTATTGAGTTTTTTTATGAATTCTCTGTAACAGCCCGGAGTAAGGATTTGCTCGCCCCCAATCACATGAGACCTAAAACATACCGGCGAACTATGGGTGTACATTGGTTCACCTCTGCCTAACTCTTCGGGGAATACAGGCGTTATTGTATGTATGTAAAAATTATGTGTTTATCTTGTAGTAAGTGATTCTATGTTGTAACAAGTTCAAGATCAAATCATTTATATTGTGGCTTGTGGTAATATCTAGATTTCAGTGTTCATAGATCTTACACAGTACATATTAGTACCACTTAAAAATACCAGCCTATTATTGTTCCACAATAAGGCAAAAGGTCTTTCTCACACAAAGAAGAAACTTGCAGATATAGTTACATACCATCACGCCTTTATTCCCTAAAGGGACCAATGTACCAACCCACAGTTCGCCGGTGTGTCTAGGTCCTATGTAATAGAGGGCGAGTCTATTGCCATTAACCGGACACAAATCCTAACTCCGAGCTGCTACTGAGAATTTCACAGAAAAACTCAATAACGATTTGGTCGACCTGGCAATCGAACCCAAGACCTTTAGCGTAGCAGTTGCGCTTAGAACCACTAGCTAGTAGTATTATAAGCTAGTAATTCCTCTCTAAACTCAGCGATTCAACGCGGCATAACTACTCGAAGTGACTCCGTTTTTATTACATATTCAAACTTAATGTGTGAAGTTTTTAGTTCAGGTTAACAAAACAATGCGACTAACTGTTACAGCAGCTCATTAGGGTAATTGGCTAAACTTATTTACTGTGCCACAGTTCTACTAGCTTGGTTTTAAAAGAGTTTTTCTGTTATGATGGTTTTTTTCACCTGTGTTATGTTACATCTTTGGTTATTGCTGCGCTCTTGTGTGTTGTAGCGTGATGTCATATATATTATAATTAGCTTTTGCCCGCGGCTTCGCTCGCGTTAAGAAGTATTATTATTAATTTAAAATACACAAAGTTTTATAAATCAAATCAAATCAAAGCATTTATTTCAATTAGACCATTTACAGGCACTTTTGAATTGTCAAGAAGTTACAGTTTAATATTGAAGCTAGTTGCTCGTTCCAAAACGTAGGTCTCTATGGAGAAGAACGAGCAAGAAACTCCATGGACACTCTTTTCATTCAATTTGGTTTTTACAAAAACTTGGTTACATTATTCTTGCTGCTTCTATATGTGAAAACAATGAAGGTGAATATAAAAAATAACAAAATTATAATAAAGATGTAAGCCATGGCAGTCAAGAGATGACCAATCCCAACTGACAGCACCCGTTCACGAATATGACGCGTGCATCAGCACCATTTAGCTCAACCATCTTGAAGGGAACCAAACGACCCAACCCACGCGCCACCGTCAGCGAGACATTAAAGTGAGCATGACGAAGCTCTCAACTGCCATGCTCAGTGTCCAACACATAGTAACTTAACAAATAAATGGCTCCATGGTACTCACATTTACAAAATTGAAATAAATTATGTTAAATTATATAAAACTAAGGTTTTTAGTGAACCTATTCAACTGATGTTCCGTGGTATGTAATAAATAGTAATAAAATAACGGTAAACGTTATTAAGGTCAATCAAAATGAAAAAGGGGTAAGAAACATTCCCAAAAAACAATATCTATTAATTTGTGAGCCCGAGTCTCTGTGGAGCAGGACCAGCATTAAGCCAAGCATTCTTGTCATTAATATAATCTTCTAACTTATAATATGCTTGACTACATAGTGTGCGTTTGATGCAAGTTTTAAATTTTCTCTCATTTAGTTCGAGAATATCGAGTGGTATTTTGTTATAACATTTTACACAGTACCCCATAAACGAAGTGTGTACTTTAGACAATCTGAAACCTGGTTGATCTAATTTATTCCTATTTCTAGTATACACATTATGTCTATCACCAATTTTTTTGAAAAGATGAAGGTTTTTTCGAACGTGCATAATGTTTTCATATATATATTGACAAGGAACCGTCATGATATTAATTTTTTTGAACAATTCCCTTAGAGACTCGCTCCTGCAAAGATTATAGATGGCTCTGACAGCCCTCTTTTGCAGAATAAAGATAGACTCTATATCTGCAGCCCGCCCCCAAAGCAAAATACCGTAAGACATAATGCTATGAAAGTAACTAAAATAGACCAGCCTCGCGGTATCCACGTCTGTTAATTGTCTGATTTTTCTGACAGCGTAAGCGGCTGAGCTCAACCGCCCTGCTAGAGATGTTAAGTGAGGACTCCACTGCAGCTTTGAGTCAAGCGTAATCCCTAGGAAAACTGTCTTTTCGACGAATTCCAGTATATCCTTATTTAATGTAACGTTACATGACATACTTTTAACATTTGGCAAAGCGAATCTTATGCATTTAGTTTTCTTCTCATTTAATACTAAGTTATTTATAGTAAACCAATTATGAACCTCATGCATAGCGTTATTTACGTCGTCAAGATGTTGTGCCTTTCTATTTACTTTAAAAATATACAAACTGTCATCCCCTATTCTATCCCCTTGGAGGTAGAATTGATCAAAATCCTTTCTTAGCGGATGCCTGCGTCATAACATCTACCTGCATGCCAAATTTCAGCCTGATTCGTCCAGTGGTTTGGGTTGTGCGTTGATAGATCACTATGTCAGTCAGTCAGTCAGTCAGCTTTGAGTTATATATTATACTAGCTTTTGCCCGCGGCTTCGCTCGCATTAAGAAGTATTATCTTTCATCCCCTATTTTATCTCCTTAGGGGTGGAATTTATCAAAACCCTTTCTTAGCGGTTGCTTACGTCATAACATCTACCTGCATGCCAAATTTCAGCCTGATCCGTCCAGTGGTTTGGGCTGAGCGTTAATAGATCACTATGTCAGTTAGTCAGTCAGCTTTGAGTTATATATATTTAGATAGATAGAAGATAGATATTATAAATGCGAAAGCAATTAGTTGGTTTGTTTGTTTGTTTGTTACCTTTTCACTCCTAAACCACTGAATCGATCATCCTGATATTCGACATACACGTTGTCAGGTGTACAGAAACGGACATAGGATACCTTTCATCCCGAAAATAAGTCCAATTTTTGAGGAAAACAACAATAAAGTTCTTATGATTGTAGATGGCGCTACGGTTTTTTCGATTTATGATTTAATTTTAAATACAACTGTCATTTACTCGAACGAAGTCGCAGGCAAAAGCTAGTAGCTTATACAATTCCTCATAAATCTAATTCTAGAGATTTACACGTGTTATTAAACAAAAAATCTCTTTAGCTTTATTTTATTAAGTAGTATACATAATGATCTTTTTGCAAGAATGCCAAGACTGATGGTTGGAAATTAGGTCGAGTTTCCCGTGACTCTAAGGGCTGGCTTCTAACTTAGCCAGAGATTAAGCATTGCCAGCTTACATGGCATTGCTGACAGTCTTTAGTGCTCAGTATGAGTCGACACCGTTATGTGGACTTTTTTTAAACAATTATTTTCGTTGTTACATTTTATTGTGTAAAAAAAAAGTATTATGTAGATAATTTTAGTATTTACGTAAGCGTTTGTGAATGAATTAAATAGATAATAAAGATTAGGTAACTAACGACGGAAACGGAACGGAAGAAAAAAATATTTTTGAATAACTCCGTTTGTTTAACTGTAGGAAAGAGGAAAATAGCACAAATGCGTTGTCAATGTCCATGTTTTTCTTATTTTTTTTTTTTTAACTTTGCCCCACACTCGGAATTTCTCCTGTATCGTGTGTGCGTTTACAAACATATAAACTCACAAACACAAACAGCCAGACCCGGAACAACTACCTGTAGGTCATGCAAATATTTGCTCCATGCGGGAATCGAACCCGCGACATGCAGCGCAGAAGTCGATCGCTCGGCCACTGCGCCAACCGTGTCGTCGTTTTATATTTTGGAGTGGAAAATCCTCATGGATGTCCTCCACCCTGGTTTATCAGACTCAGACTAACTAAAAACCACCCCCGTATTCCACACTTACCTCTCTAGACCGCCTCGTTAGCCTAGTGGTCCTAAGCGCGACTGTTACGCTAGAGTTCTTGGGTTCGATTACCAGGTAAAGCAAAGTGTTTTTGGGTTTTTCTATGAAATTCTCAGTGGCAGCTCGGAGTTAGGATTTGTGCGGTTACTGGCAATAGGCTCGCCCCCTATTACATGGGACCTAAATATACCGACAGTCTGGGTGTACATAAGTACGCCTCAACCTTACCCTTCGAGGAATACAGGCGTAATGGTATGTTTAATGTATTCCACACTTAAGCCGGGGATCCTGGGTGCAGGTCCGCTTTTACAAGCCTCCTAAGGCTTTGCCAATACCTATCTTGTCCTCTGAAACAGCTGACTATCGGGTTCAATTTCACGAGCCATCCAACTGCGTAATCAAAGGAGTGATTCAATTAATCACATCATCGGGTCATTGTCAGTTCAATTACGATTAATTTATCATAATTATTTGCTTTCTACTCTTTTATATTAATCGACTAAGGAGGTCAATCTGTTAAATTAAAGCATTTCTGTGGAATCGATTAAGTCACAAAACTGGTTTTTGAGCTGATGTAATTGGAAACAAAGAATAAAATGGTAATTTGATATTATTGTTGAGTAGTAGTAGAGCTCTTTGTGAAGGAGCTCGTCCGGAGAAGTACTACCACCATACCTATTTCTGCCGCAAAGCAGCGTTGCTGTGTTCCAGTTTTAAGGGTATGGGTATCGGTGTAATTACAGGCACATAAGATATTTCATCTTTGTCTCCGGGATGGCAACGCATTTGCAAGGCCTCTGGTATTGCAGATGTCTATAGGCAGAGGTGAATGCTTAACATCAGATGGGTCGTCAGCTGATTTGCCATCCAATGACATAAAAAAATATTTTTTGTTGTTAATCATAAACGAATGATAAGGTGACGTACAACGATAAGATTAAGACAGCTGAGTGAGAGAGGGTGGGCAGATAACATTGTTGATATTGCTGGTAGCCTGAATGAGGCTCGCACAGAAATGTGAGGATTGCTACAAAGAGAGGCGTATACCTAACAGTGGGAGACGTGAGGTTTCGGATGATAATGATAGGTAAAACAGAGAAGGTTGGTATAAGAAGAAAAGACAAATAATTTGTGTTAAGTCATTCACAAACATCATAAACATTCATTCATAAACTTTCGGATGAATGACAGTCAAAGTCAAATCATTTATTAAAACTTGACTCTACTAGCTTCTTGCCCGTGACTTCCTCCGTATCAAATTTGATATATTATCCCACGAGTACCATATATTTCTCCGGGATAAAAAGTAACCTATGTGTTATGCCACACTACAACCTATATCAGTGCCAAATTTAATGCAGATCTGTTAAGACGTTTTAGCGTGAATGAGTAACAAACAAACATCCATCCATTAATCCTAACAAACTTTCGTATTTATAGTATTAGCGGGGTAGTCTAGATAGCTCAATTCTTTTAAAAGAACAACGCATTATACTGGCTCAATAGTTTATGGCAACCAGTGCCACAAGTCAACACTTATCACTCTGAGCATTGTTCTGCATTCATTATTATCTAACAGGACATGACCAGCACATAATAATACTATTATCAAAGCACCTTTTATCAGTGGAGTGAATAGTATTGTTTTAATATTAAGGAAAATAATAATACCTACCTGCACGCCTGTATTCCCTGAGGGGTTAGGCAGAGGTGTACCGATGTGCACAACTAGTTTCAACTTACTGTCATTTAACTTCTTGACAATTCAAAAGTGCCTGTAAATGGTCTAATTGAAATAAATGCTTTGACTTTGACACCCACAGTTCGCCGGTATGTTTGGGACTCATGTCATATTGTCATTGCCATTAACCGGCCACAAATCCTACCTCCAAGCCGCTACCGAGAATTTCAAAAAAAAACCCAATAACACTTTGCTCGACCTTTGAATTGAACCCGAGACCTATAGCGTAGCACTCGCGCTTAGAACCACTAGGCTAACGAGGCAGTAATAAGGAAAATTATAATGACAATATTGAACTAAGCGTAATTTTACATGTTACATATAATATTTAATGCGTCTGCCCTGTTAGTCTCGTGGTTGCGTGCGAAACTATTGAACGTGCGGTTTCGGGTTCGCTTCCCAGGTTGAGCAAAAAGTATTATTGGGTTTTTCCATTACAAATTTCTCAGTATTTACAAGATTTAGATTATTTTTTGTATCGTCAAGAGACAGTATGTCAATGTTATTTTAAATTACCTTATGTACGCGACTTGCTTCGCGTGAATGAAAGTGCCATTACGAAATTCGTTCAAAAGAGATATGGGCATAGGAGGTACACGCATAGGTTTTAGTCAGTAAAAGTCTGACATTCCCTGCAATAAGAAGTCATTTGATAAATTATAAATGTATGAATCATATAATGAAGGATAAATGATAAAAATATAATATACTAGCTTTTACCCGTGACTTCGTCCGCTTTAAAGTTGATATATTATCCCACGGGAACCTTACATTTTTTCGGGATTAAAAGTACTCTATTTATTCCACACTGCAATCTATCGCTGTGCCAAATTTCATCCAGATCCGTCCAGCCGTTTGAGCGTAAAGAAGAGACAAACACAAACGTTCACCTTTATAACATTAGAGAGAAAAATGAGGTCTCTATGGAAAAGAACGAGGAACGATTTGCGCACTCCTATGGGCACCCCTTTTGGCAATCACATCAAGGATGTACTTGTGAAGGTCAAGTATATAAACACGATATAAAAATTAGTATATCTACAAGTTATCTGATAATATCCTGTATCTTATCACCAAGGTTTGCTTTTCACCTATTTCTCGAAGGGCGTGATTATTTACCGAAATGTTTTGATATTTTTATGCTTTTTAAGACGGTCATGGTCGTAATAAGGCGCCGTCTATAAATTGGGTAGTTGACACCACTAACCAATAATTTCAAGTCACAACTTCTCTAAAAAAGCACTTTATTTTACCCATTAAAACCGATTAATTTTCAATTTATTGTAAAATTAGATTTTTGCCAACTTTAAAATCAATAAATAGTTAGTCAATTGAGTTGGCCGATACGTGACGTCACAGCGTGCTGTTGCCTTACAAAATCTATGGAAGAATCGCGTTTTGACAGTTCATAAAAAGTATGTCAATTGATGGTGGTGTCAACTACCCAATTACGTCACACATTAAGGGTTAGCGTGGGTGTCGAAGACGTGTAACAAAGGGTGGGAGGGGAACTTTTGTGACGTCAAATTTGAGAATAATCTATCTAAGTAGGTACATTCATTCTCCGCTTTGTGTAAAGAATACCTTCTGCAAAAACGGGACGAGGCGAAAGGAGTATGTAAGGGTCGTAGCAGGTGGCGTTCCATGCATGGTTTCTGCCTAACCCCATGGGAAAAAGACGTGAGTTCACGTATGTTATTGAGATGGAACAAGAATTGATAATACACCTTTTTTTTTTTTTTTTTTTTATAGACGGGAAATCGTCATATAACTTCCCCCGCCCTGGGCGGGGCGGGAGGGAGTGTCAGACTTTTACTGACTAAAACCCGTCTATGTTCCTTCATGTGCCCTTTGCGTTCCGGGGGCGCGGTATCTCTTTCGAACAACCCGCAGCCCCAGCAGGCATCGGCCCTCAGTGGCCCCATCCAATTTTGCTGACATCTCTTTGAGGCGCGCGTGGAACACGAACGCGCCGTCGACACGGTCTGTCGCTAGTGAACGTACGGACGGTGAGCTACCCATTGCTCACCGTCCACAGACCCGCGTCTACGGTGGCCGGGAGTCGTCACGTGGCTCCCGACGCCCGTATCGTCTACCGCGGCGGCCGCTGGGACGGGGGACCCTCCTTTCCCTCTCCCGTCCCGCCGCCTCCTTCTCTAGCATTACAGCTTCGCAGAAGGAGGCGACTGCTTCCCATTCCCCCTCGCTCCGGACCATGGCCTGGACCAGTGCCGGACGCGTGATAATACACCTAGTGCAATACATTTAGAGGAAATTCCCCATAATAAAAAAAATACAACAAAATAGCTATTTTTATGACTTCATAGCTTAAACCATATTCAATCTATTCTATTGTCAAATCTCAATACCATCTCAAATGATTTAAGTAAAAATAGATTTGATTCGATACTTGATCACTCTTCTACAAACCGGTAAGCCTGCACACTGGCAGCCATCACTAACTGTGACGTCATAACGTCGTCGACCAATAGTAAGGTGCGTTGCATGCAGGTGAAGTTTAAAAACCTCAATAAATATAATGTGACAGATGACGTCACTTAATGCAAAACCGTCAAGGCTAGAGTTCGATATTTCAAGTTTGAAAAAGGAATAACTTTTGTACAGGCCGGTTGTAAATGCAATAAAAGTTTTAAAATATTCTGTCTGTTTATTTGGTATTATTTACTATTAGCTAGATTTTTCCACCCATATTAAGATACATTTTTGGTTACTGCTGCGCTCCCGTGGGTCGTAGCGTAATGTTATATAGCCTATAACTTTCCTCAATAAATGGGCAATATATCGCAAAAGATTTTTTCAAATTGGACTAGTAACTCCTGAGATTATCGCGTCCAAACAAACAAAAATTGTTCAGTATATAGTAGATATTTATGTATTTATATTTTATAGATTGTAGGTATTGCAGACGATTTAAATCTGTCTATCATATACATCCAATTCTACTAGTAATTAGAATTTAAACAAACAAACAGAAAACTCTACAGTTTTATTATATTAGTATAGACTTTTACTATTTTTCACATCTCAAAACAAAGTTTCTTCCTCGAAATAACAAAAGTTGTTCAGAATATTATTTATGGGAGCTTTCACCTCGTGAAGTGCCTTTTGTTACCTTGGCTTTTTGTCTGGCAAGAGTTTTTATAAGGAGTTTCCTCCTTATCTCCTCAGAGTGAAAAGACGAGGATCATCTTATGATCTCTTTCAATTTCCTGAAGCATACAATATACCTACAAAAAAAAAATCTTATATTCACTTTTTTTATGACACGAGAGAGAAAAGTGGCAATTTTTAGCTTACATGTATACATAAACTCACGCGTGTTTTCCCGTGGGTGTAAGCAAAAACCACAGAAAGCCATCTGCTACGGTCCTTACATACTTTTTTCCCCTTGTTCACGTCAATCCAACCGATCATACTCCATCTCTTTTAAAGGATTAGTTACATGGTACATATTCTTACCATCATTGCAATTACGTTTCTGGTTTGGGCAATACCTGGGAACTTTATGGTTAGAGAGATATTAATGGTCAAAGATGCACCTTTTTTCAAACAAGTTTTAAATGTATCAAATAAACTTTAAATATCCCCATGATCCCTATACTGTTATCACAAAAAGCCAACTGCTGCGATACTTACAAACTCCTTTTGCTTCGTCCACGTTCATACAACCTGGTCATACAAGCATTCCATACTAACTTTTAGCTTACCGCATAATGTTGGGTAAGCTTTACTAAAAAAAATGTGCTAATTAATAAATAAAGATCAAAGATAACAAAAACTGACTGTCAACCAATTGACAGACATATTAATATTCATACCAAGGAGAGCAACGACGCGGTACGAAACTACTTACGTGACCGTCAACCTTTACCTGTTCATTTATTTTTCTTAATTTATTTAAATTTCGAATGTTGTGGTCAAGTTTGAATATTACGTTATGTTTATTTATGGTTTGTTTATTTCTTTTATTAGAATTCGAGACTTAAATACTTGTGTTTTGTTTTTTTTTGTGATTTGCTGTTTCTATGTCGATTTTACAAAGGAGAATTTATCTGTAAATCTTAAAAGCATTTAAGTTTTTCTAACTTTAAAGACCTTTCCACGAATAGGAGTAAAGAGTTAGGATTCAATGTCTCTTCTTAAAATATCATCTTCTTTAAAGGGTTTATGTCTATATCAATACCAGCTTATTACTACTGCAGGGCAAAGGCATATTCTCATAAGCACGAGCATTGATCACTATGCTTGCCCAAGTCGGATTGCGTATTTCAGGCTTATTCCCTATCCTACTTCCTACTATCGTACTAATAAATAAACTAGCAAACTATTTGCGACTACGTCAGCGTGGCTTATTTCACCAGCATTCAGTTACGTTTTTAGTTACTGCTTCGCTCCCGTGGATCGTAGCGTGATGATATATAGTCTATGTTACTCAGTAATCGTGTAGCTTTCTAACGCTAAGAATTTTTGAAATTGGTCAAGTAGTTTTTAAGTTTTGTTAGTACAACAATACAAGTCTTACCTTTTTATAATATTAGTGTAGATGTGTACAATTTCTGAGGATGGATAGATGGATGTTTGACTCTTTCACGCTTAAACGGCTGAACGGATTTGTATGAAATATGGCATTGAGATAGATTGTAGTGTAGAATAACACATAGTATACTTTTTATCCCGGAAAAATGTACGGTAATGTAATTATAAGTCTAGGTTTCCTTACAATGTTTTCCTTCACTGATGTCAATGATGTAATTGCCTGCACAACCTTACATCTATGAGACGCCAGTTGGCCATCATCACTTAACCTGTGGTTTACAAAACTAATTCACATACCATCACGCCTGTATTCCCGAAGGGTTAGGCAGAGGTGTACCAATGTGCACCCACAGTTCGGTACCACACCGGTATGTTTTAGGTCCCATGTAATAACGGGCGAGCCTATTGCTATTAACCGGGCACAAATCCTAACTCCGAGCTGCTACTGAGAATTTAATAGAAAAACCAAATCACTTTTTTGTTTGACCTGGGAATCGAACCCACGACCTCTAGTATAGCTGGCAAATTCACCTTCACCCGAAACATTTTTAAGAACAGTTTCATACAATTTTATCATTTACCCAAATCTTGCGTAATATTCTAAAAATATTTGACAGAGAACTATAACAGTTATTTCGAACCGGTTTTTAAAATATAACCTGAAATATGACAGCTGTCAAATGCAGAGTGACACTAGTGCAATTTATAATAACCTCGACCAACCGTGACGAGATATTACAAGTGTTGTAGGTACATACTAGTTTTGTCATGTGGCAAATAGAATCTAACTTTATTATAAATGCGAAAGTAACGCTGTCTGTCTGTATGTTACGCTTTCACGATTGTCCCGTTGGTCTGGTGGTCACAAGCGCGACTGCTGAGCGAGGAGTCCTGGGTTCGATTCCCAGGTCGAGCAAAAAGTGTAATTGGGTTTATCTATTAGGAATTTCTCAGTAGCAGCCCGGAGTTTGAAAGTTGGTGGTGTGACACCCCCGTGCATCGGAAAGCACGTAAAGCTGTTTTTCCTGCGCCTGGTCTCTCTCTAGTCGTGTCGGATTATCGGACTATGAGGTCACAAGCGCGAATACAGAACGTGGGCCTCTAGATAAGATTCTTTTTTCGAACTTTGCTGAAAGTGTTATTGGGTTTTCCTAATGAAAAAACCCAGTAAGATGTTCTCTGTAACAGTCTTGAGTTCACAAGGTGGTAGCGTGACAACCCCGGCCTTTTCCATTAGGAATTTCTCAAAAAAGTTGTTGAATTCTTAAAACCAATGCAATCCAATATTTGTATTGAAACGAAATATATTTTTTAAATTGAGATATTATTAAAAATATCAGTCTATTACATAAAAATAGATGTAACTTAAGTTAATTTAGTACGATGTTATAAAACATTGAATTTTCGGAACAATAATTCTAACAGAAAAATCACACAGTCCTTTTAAAACTAAAATTATCAAACCGTTTCTTTGATAGTTCAAAATATACCCTATCCTTATTGACATAGCGTTGATTTTGCAGCAAAGAAACATGATATGACCGAACCAGATAAAACTCAAGCGATGACAACAAAGATGAATCAAATATTCACCAAAAACAGTAGTTTATTATGTTGTTGCATACAGGTTTATACCGAAACTGTCGTTTGCATGTTATCACCATACTTGTCAAACTGGTTGATGATTGTAGAACTAGTCATGGATGTCTGAAGCTTCTAGGTTCTCAAGATAATTTGCAACATAACATATCATCACGCTTGTATTCCCCGAAGGGTTAAGCAGAAGTGTACAGTGGTATGTTTAGGTCCCATGTAATAGGGGGCAAGCCTATTGCCATTAACCGGGCACAAATCCTGACTCCGAGCTGCTACTAAGAATTTAATAGAAAGTACCTAACTGCTATTGTTTGATTGGTCACAAGCTGCTTAGCAAAAAGTGGTCTAGGGATTCATCCAATGGCAAAGTATTATTAGGTTTCTCATTAAAGAATATCTTCAAAGTTACCATGTTTAACGAACGAGACTATTGCTATTAACTGGACACACATTCAGAGTCCAGGCTGACAGTGAGAATGGAAAAACCCAGTGCCATTTCGTCTAACCCGGGAATCAAACCCACGATCACAATTCAACAGACTCGCTTTCGACCACTACACAAACTTATGTTACCAAATCTTATTTTAAAAACTATTATTATTTATATTTTTAATGCATGTACAGGCTGTTTATTTTTAAATACCTTTAATTAATGTACCTAGTTCGACAATTTTTTCAAAAAATAAAATTGAACCAAATTGGAATGACGAACATTGCAGATTGTCATTTGTTTTTTTTATGTTTTCTCCGTGATCTTGTATAAGGGAGAGTTAATTGGGTTCCCTATATGACTTGAGTTGCTTCAAGATCTCCAATAGGTAGGCTATTATAGTATAGATATTATAGGTTGAATTCTCAAGCAAATACAATGGAATAAAAGAAACCTTTCTTCCCTCCACAATAGTTGTTATATCAATGCTAATAACAGTAAATTAAGTTAGATACAGACAAACACATAAGACTTCTATTAGGTAAAACTTTAATTAAGTTAAAATGAACCTTTAGACCTATGCATTACGTTACACTATCAATCAAGTTATAAATAGGTTTTATAACAATCGTCTAGACTATAACAGTGACATGACAAAAATAAATAAATTTAAACAGGATTGAGTTTTTACAGATAGTAAATATCAAACTTAAGTTTTTTGACTTACCAAAACGGTGAAACTTCCTCAGTTTAAAACACAGACACAGCACAGAACTTTATACACATGAGAAACCACTAAGATTCCTGTCAATGCAATGTAACTTTCTACTTTAGCTCAACAACTTTTAAACACAATTGCACTAGAATTTAAAACAAAATTGACATTCTAAACTCGAATTTTAGTTAGCAAACGCGCGTTCGTTATTCAAAATTAGTTGTTCGATTTAATTTTTGGTACGTAAAAGTTTTTTATCGCGGAGCGGCGGGAGGCGTGCGGTCTCTCCGATTGTGGGTTCGCATCTGGCAAAATGCTTGACCTTCGGTTAATCAAACGCAGTGGTGTGAAGTTAGCTGTAGACCGGTTTGCTTTGGGCAAAAGTGGTACTTTTTTCTTTTTGCCCTCACTCGCACTTCAGGCCGGAGAAGTTTTTTTTTTGGTTTTGTTAGTAGTATCAAGGTGCGTTGCGTTTTGAGAGTGAGTAGAGGTGATGGTTGGTTGAGATTCTTTGAAATATGGGATTTTAGAGTTTATCTTTGGTGGTTTTGGTGGTTTTGTATTATGGCGTTTTATTAGACTTGAAGCTTGACTTAAGCCTAAAGCTGAATATCGTTCTGTAAATAAAAAAGTCAAGAGGCAGCCAAATTAATGTAAAAGTGAGAATATACTCTTGAGTTGTATGAGAATATAGTCCTGTTTTTGGAGTAAGAGTCCAAAATACCTTCCCTGCATTTCTTTTCTTTTATTCTTTATATTTATCTTTTACTTTTATTTTATAAACCATTACGCCTGTATTCCCCGAAGGGTTAGGCAGAGGTGTACCTATGTACACCCACAGTTCGCCGGTATATTTAGGTCCCATGTAATAGGGGGCGAGCCTATTGCTATTGCTTTTTTTATTTTATAGATTGATTCAATTACGAGAAGACTACGATTATATCAATTTATTTTTTAAACGTCGTTCGAAAGGAGTTTGAAGGGATTATAGCAGGTGGCGTTCTGAGGTTTCTGATTAATCATCTGATCGAAGATCGGAGTAGAGGGAGGCCAAAGAAGAGTCAGTGCTATCATGACGGTTGACAGGACGGAATGGAAGAAGAGGACGTGTTGCGTTAACCCCAAGTAACATGGGATAAGGGCAGGAAGATGATGATGATGATGAGCATTCTAGAATACCGATTTTGCAATTTAAATCCGAACATAAATTAAGTATTGAACAAAAACATGCGCTTCCTCATTAAAAAATAAAGCAAGAACCAATCGCCTTCTCGGAAATATTCTCATGAAGTGATTCAGTTTCGGGTTTTTGAACCTGAATGTGAGTTATTTAATTAGTCTGAGAGCACACGGGTGGTTAAGGCGTGGCTACACGCTCAATCTCACTAGCAAATATGGCGGTTTAACTGCTTGTGTATAAAAATATATCAAAATCTCATATTTATTCTCTAGATAAAAGTTTAGTGTATTAGTTAGTTATATTAGTGACTGCTTCGTTATCCTAGTGGTCCTAAGTGCAACTGTAACGCTACAGATCTTAGGTTCGATTGCCAGGTTGAGCAGGTGATATTGTTTTTTTTTGAAAATTCTCATTTGCAACTCGGAGTTAGGATTTGTGTCCGGTTAGTGACAATAGGCTTGCGACTTGAGACCTAAACATACCAGCGAACTGTGGGTGTACCTGTACACCGCTGCCTAACCCTTCAGGGAATATAGACAAGATGGTATGATGATGTATGATGTTGTATAAAAGTTGTCTGACTATTGAAAAAGCTGTCTTTTGACCATTAGATTCTTTGAAACGTCATCTACAAGAAAAGTCTAGTTGCCTCTTTCCAAAGCCAGCTTTGTCAGTCGCTGTGCGTGGCCACACCTTTAGACAATTCGGTGAAATATTTAGTGATACTCCATGCGGTGTTTTAATTAAATTACGATCTGTTGCAGCCTTATTAATGTTTGTTTGAATTAAGCTTATTGAAGATGCAAAGGTAGTTAGATCAAAGAAAGGTTTTGAAATCTTTATTGAACGGGGTTGAAGGAATTTCCCGAAAGCGCGCTCGTTATAAAAGTGTTCAAGTCATTTGGGTAATAATAATTAAGTATTGTCAGGAGATTCCTTTCTCAGGAGCCTTAGCCTATGACCACCGGTAGCTTGGACCCTGTTCCCGACACTGGTGGGCTACTGTTGGGCTATATATTTTTAAATGTTTTTTTTTTAATAATTTAAAAAAATGTAATTTATATATTTGGAGAATAAATAAATGGAATTAAGTATTAATATTTAGGCTTGTAGTTAGTCAGTTTCTCGATAAATAACATAGTTTCAAAATGATAATTATTTTAGATCGTGCTAGATTTATAACGTATCGTTTTGAAATTGTGTATGTGATTTGACGGGAAATTGACTAACCGCAAACCTAGATATTAGTGCTCGTATAAGACCTACTGTGTACAAACTTTCATCAAGTGTAATTAGCAAATAGTTGTTAATCAAATTACAAATAAGTACCTACCTACTATTTTTGTATGTCTTACCCATAATCAGTCAACCCCTTGACCTATTTTTTTTTAATTTGTTTGCCCTGATTATTCATTTGTCAATTAATAATTAAGACTAGTTATACAACGCCATTTCACCCGCGTTAGGTCACGTCTTTGGTTACTGCTCCGTTTCCGTTACTCGTGGCGTGATGTTATAAAGACTACTACCTTATACCCGCGGGTTTTCCTTTAAGCGGTATCCTTATAATTTTTAAGCTAGTTAGTCCATCAAATTACTCCTTATCCCGTCAAAATCGGACCAGAAGTTCGAACAAACAAACAAACTAATCAGCTTCATGATATTAGTATCTAAGATTAATATAAACAGCAACCTTCCAAATCTATACATAGCGTCGCATAGTACCTACAAGTATATATATTTTTTTTTTTTATAGACGGGAAATCATCAAATAATTTCCCCCGCCCTCAGTGTCAGACTTTTACTGACTAAAACCCGTCTATGTTCCTTCATGTGCCCTTTGCGTTCCGGGGGCGCGGTATCTCTTTCGAACAACCCGCAGACCTACAAGTATAATAAGTTTTAAAGTAGAAGGTATGAGTAATTACAAATACTAGTCCAATTGATATTACAGTAACGCAATGTCAAACATTTGATAAACAACTTTCAATTTCAATGAAAGGTCAAAAACCCGCAAATATTTTATCAGACCATCATCTCTTTTAAAACCAAAGAGAACATTCACAAAACAAAAGAAAAGAAGTAATTAAAAATGTTAAAAAGTAAACCAAGACTTTGATTACGTACCCCACAAATCATGCTATCAAAACTACAGCATTTTGTGTTTCAAAGAAAGAAAGAAAAAGAAATGATTTTGAACCGAAAATAAATCTTTCTTTAAGTTTGTTCCTTTTGTCTAACTAACAAAAATAATTACCAGGATTTTTTCCTGTATTGTGGGTGCGTTAACAAACAAATAAAAAAAATATATACCATCACGCCTGAATTTCCCAAAGGGTTAGGCAGAGGTGTTCCAATGTACACCCACAGTTCGCCGGTATATTTAGGTCCCATGTAATAGGGGGCGAGCCTATTGCCATTAACCGGGCACAAATCCATACTCCGAGCTGCTACTGAGAATTTCATAGAAAAGCCCAATAACACACAAATAAACACAACAAACAAATAAACTCACATATACAAACTTAGACCCGGCATTACCTACCTGTAGATCATACAAATATTAGTTCCGGGTGGAAATCGAACCTGCGACCCGCAGCGTAGCAGCCAATCGCTTAGCAACCGCGCCAACTATATCATGTTTGTCTTTGGTCTAATAGCTCTTTTGAATTGTCAAGAAGTCGGTCAGTAAAAAAAGAGTTTTAAGAGGTTGAGATAAGTTACAAAATCGCTTACATTAATCGAGTCAATAAATCCATACTTACTAATATTATAAATGCTCTGTCTGTCTGTTACGCCTTCATGACTAAATTACTGAACCGATTTTGATAAAATTTGTTACGGGATAAATTTCAGCCACAAGATGCGAAAGGTTTGAGGATGGATGGATGTTTGTTAGTCGATCACGCCAGAACGGCTAAGCATATCTGGATGGAATTAGGCACAGATATAAATTAGAATCTAAAAAAGCATATAAGCAACTTTTTATTCCGGAAAAATGTACAGTTTTATATTCAACTCTATACTTATATATTCACTCGCGTTTAAGTTACTCGTACGTCTTTAGATACTGCTCCACTCTTGTGCACCGTAGCGTGATGTTATATAGCCTATTTTACTCAAAAATAATGCTATCTATTAATGAAAAAATGGTTAAATTCAAAAGCAAAAAGCAAAAAAGCAAAGAGCAAAAAGTGTTATTGGGTTTTTCTATGAAATTCTCAGTAGCAGCTCGGAGTTTGGATTTGTGCCCGATTGATGGTAATAGGCTCGCCCCCTATTACATGGGACCTAAATATACCGGCGAACTGTGGGTGTACATTGGTACACCCCTGCCTAACCCTTCGGGGAATACAGGCGTGATGGTGATGATGGATGGTGGTTAAATTCAGTCCAGTATTATAATATTAGTACCTATAGATTACTATGGATATTATATCAACTTTGACGCAGACGTAGTCACAGGATAACGCTAGTATCTCACAGGTATCTACAACAAAACAAAAGTTTCTTCCATTCTCTTCAAATCACAAACGAAACCAGTTTCCAAAGCTTTTATGAAAAAGATTTATTGTCAAACTAATAACTTGTATCTATCAAGGCGTCAATCACACCTGGCCAATAAAACAACACAGTTATAACCACTATACAATCGATTTTATAATCGCACCACATACTTACAGTCTGCGCAAGAGTTCAAAAACCCTATATAAACTCAAAACCTTTCTTTAAAAGTGTAAATTTATTCAAATTTAAATAAAAAAAAGTCCCTGTGGCTCCATCCTTAACACGACACCGCGAGCGAAAGAGATAGGTATGTTATTTTTTATAGGAGTGAAAGAGACAGGTGTAGTCATGTCGACTCCCGCTAAAAACCCGTTTAACAATAGGCTAAGTCGTATGATGTGATGCTCAAGTGCAAGCAACGGTTTTTTTAAAAAAGTTCTCGTTTTTTTTTGTTATTTAAAAAAAAAGGAAATTGTTTTGTGTTTATTGTGTTTCTATTTTTAGATAATGTACTAGTTAATGCTAGTGTGAGGTGAACTGACAGCCGAGAATAGCCGAGTTTAGCCGAAGTTAAACGAAGGCTGAAGACCTACATAATCATTTTGCTATGCGTTGCTATGCAAGCGTTGATCTCCTATAGTCCATACTAACATTATAAATAAGAAACATTTTTTGTGTGTTTGTTTGTATCGAATAGGCTCCGAAACTACTAGACCGATTTCAACCATTTTTTCACCAATAGATAGCTACATTATTCCTGAGTAACATAGGCTATATAACATCACGCTACGACACACGGGAGCGGAGCAGTAACTAAAGACGTAACTTAAAGCGTATGAAATAAGCCACGCGGACGAAGTCGCGGGCTGTGCGATAGTACAGAATAATTCAATGAATATCTGGTTAGCAACAGTAGGTGGGTTCTGCAAAGGTGACTTTACTGCTTGTACAGGTATGTAGAGTGATAAAAAAAGGTCTTTTAAGGGTCACTGGACAGTAATTTTAACTGGATCGTCCATTTCTTTTATCAAAAGCTGCTAAGGCCATGGTATAATCATAGTTAGTACACATACCATTACGCCTGAAACTCCGAAGGGTTAGGTAGAAGTGTACTAATGTACACCCTTGGTACACCGGTATGTTTAGGTCCCATGTAATAAATAGGGGGCCTAAAACCTGTAACTCCGACCTGGTCCTGGGAATTTCATAGAAACACCCAATAAAACTTTCACCCAATAAGACTTCTTGCATAGCAGTCGCGCTTAGGACCACCAGGCTAACGAGGCATAGTTGGTATAATAAATAATATAATACTGCAGGGCAAAGGACTCTTCTCACACAGAGAAGGCACGAGCATTAATCACCACGCCTGCTCAAGGCAGATTGGCGATTTCAGACTTATAATAATTATAAGTCCAGGCTTCCTCACGACGTTTTCCCTCACCGATGTCCAAGATAAACTTAGAAAATACATGTGAATTGGAAAAGTCACATTGGTGCCCGGTATCGAACTTGTACCTTATGCATGAGAGGCGGGCACCTTAACTACTGGGCCATCATGACCAACTCATGGTATAGAATATTGGCATGATAATATCTACGAAAATGGTTACAGATGTACGGAAGGTCGAAAGTCTGACAGGTACCACGTAATTAATAAAAATGACCTCCCTAACGTGAAATTTGAATTTTAAACATTGGTCAAAGAGGACAGTATTAAAAATATATAGGTACATGAATGAATGCATTTTAATTTATAGATACAGAATTATTTAAATGAATGAATAAATAAATAAATAAACAAATACAATCAGTCACTTTGTGTATGAATTTGCCTTTTCACCAAATCTGGTTAGACCGGAAGATGCCATAATCGTTACAATGGTTGAAAATTAGGTACTATCCATCACGCCTTTATTCCCCGAAGGGTTAGGCAGAGTTGCACCAATGTACACGCACAGTTCGCCGATATATTCAGGTCCCATGTAATAGGGAGTGAGCCTATTGCCATTAACCGGGCACAAATCCAAACTCCGAGCTGCTACTGAGAATTTCATAGAAAAATCAAATAACACTTTTTGCTAGACCTGGGAATCGAACCCAGGACCTCTAGCATAGCAGTCTTCTTATGACCACTAGGATAACGAGGCAGTTAAAAAGAAAAGAAAATTAGGTAAGTAATAAATATTAGAAAAGAAAAATATCATTACTGTATTAGGACGCACTTCCATTATGGATAATTAAATACATTTAGCGCTAAACGTATATAGAACTGAAGATCTGTTGAAGCTATCTGCATCTCTATCAGATTGTATGAAGTCGATAGAGACAGAAATACCCTTCTAAGTATCAAGTATTCTTAGAATCTACACAGCATTATCCATATTGAGTTGAAGTACCCTCCTTCCTCATTTGGTGTTAAAATAAATTTATCTAAAAACGAAAGGTTAGCACATTGAAAATAAAAGGAACTCGACGTTTGCAACTTCTTTACATTGTAGCAAAAGTTAGTTCGGTTTAGGATTGAGATACACTTGGAATCATTTTGTAATCTGGTTCTTATTTTATTGATTTTAAGATAACTTACGTCTAATATATTTGAGTAGTAAGAGGTAATATGAAGAAGGCTTTTTTTTTTTATAGACGGGAAATCATCAAATAACTTCCTCCGCCCTGGGCGGGGCGGGAGGGAGTGTCAGACTTTTACTGACTAAAACCCGTCTATGTTCCTTCGTGTGCCCTTTGCGTTCCGGGGGCGCGGTATCTCTTTCGAACAACCCGCAGAAGAAGAAGGCTAATAGCAAGGTTCTACGTAATATAAAATGATATGATATACCTTGCTTTGTTATTTAAATCTTTAATCCTTTTCTTGTATTTTTCTTTTATTTATTAGGGCATAATAAGTAAAAGAAGAATAATTAACAAAAAAAAATACTGTTATTGACCCACTGCAGGGAAAAGTCCTCTTCCCATACAGACTACATAATATACTACTACTACATACTACACTACATTATAATGATAGGTGTAAAATAACAGAATATCACCTTGACTGCTTATCAAACTAAGTAATATTGACCAAAAAATATTGTTAAGAAACGATTTTTTTTGTGGTTACGGTAAACATTGTGTATACGAGTGAAAATATTTAAAATTTATCGAATTTTGGACTCTCAGGAAAGCTGTGCTTAGGCAAGATTTCCCTTAATAATATTCATAACTTAAGGAGCACACACATACCATCACGACTGTATTCTCCGAAGGGTTAGGCAGAGGTGTACTAATGTACACCCAAAGTTCGCCGGTATGTTAGGTCTCATGTAATAGGGGGCGAATCTATTGACATTAACCGGGCATGAATCCCAACTCCGAGCTGCTGCTGTCAATTTCATAGAAAAACCCAATAACACTTTCGTTTGACTTCTAGTGTAGCTGTCGCGCTTAGGACCACTAGGCTTACAAGGCAGTCCCGAGGTAGTCAATAACTAAAGGACAACTAAACTTCAAAAGCTCAGTACACCCTCAACTTAATCAGCAAGCGCATACGCTAACACTTCTTAGAAACGAAGAGTAAAAGGGTAATATTATGAGTGTGTCTTACACTTGGAACACGCAGAGAAGATTCAAATGAATTCATTTAAATACCTTTGTTAGTGACGTTATACAGAGTGAATTTATTTAAATACACTTGTGAGTGACGTTACACAGGATGACTTTAAATTCACTTAGATATTTCTGGGGGTGAAAGGAACTCATAAATTAGAACAACTTTTATTAAGGGATCAATTCTAAATATGAATAAACGCGTGTTAAAAAGATGTAGAAAGGGACAGAGACAAAGAGAAAGAGATAGAGAGGGAAGATCGCTTTTTAAAGCAGGGGAAATCATCAAATGACTTCTTCCGATCTGAGCGGAGCGGAAGGGAGTGTCAAACTCTTACTGACGAAAACCTAACCATGTTCCTCCTAATGCCCATTGCGTTCCACAGCCGCGGTAACTCTTTCGAACACATTCCGCAATGACAGGAGAAGATCGCCTGGACGGTATAAACACTTTTTCCTCATGTGATGACTTTTGCCAGTTAACTCCTAGCGAGAGCTACCTTTAGGAACTTCGGTTCCAAAATCAAATAGCTGCAAAAATACACTACTATGCTGTTTATTTTCAGGGTTGATTCCATAGTAAAAGTTGCCCATTTTCATGAGTAGTGTCAGTGTCAACCCCCGGTTCTTCAGAAAGGTCGGGTGCGTAGTACTCATAACCGGCGTGCCTGTATCACCAGATGTTTGAACGTGGAGGAAGCGAAAGGAGAATGTAAGGATCGTAGCAGGTTCTGTGGTTTCTCCTACCCCCATGGGAAAAAGGCGTGAGTTTATAACACGTTTATGTACGTATGTATAACTATGTATGTTTCAACCCCCGAAATATGGACACTAAATAAAAAGTCAACCTGTATGTAACATAAAGGTAACAGCATTCTTTAAAAGTGTGGTCATAGGTTTTGAATACCGGCTTCTATTGAACTGAGACTTAGTCATTTTACCATGGCTAAACTTTTTCAATAAATAAGGAAATTTACATATAGTGCCTTTCTATTACGTACAATAGTAAAAGCGAAAGGTTATAACGACGGATGGATGGATGGATGTTTGAATTAACTTTTTCACCCGTTTAGCTGAACGGAATATGCTGTAATTGTATACACAAAGGGCTATAAATCATGTGGCAAAATTCTGGGTCG
Organism: Caradrina clavipalpis; assembly: GCA_932526535.1. Lineage (NCBI taxonomy): Eukaryota > Metazoa > Arthropoda > Insecta > Lepidoptera > Noctuidae > Caradrina > Caradrina clavipalpis. Next base: position 10,977,421 of record OW052111.1, read on the forward strand.
AAACAAAAGAATATATAGGTAGTCAGCTAATTTAGGCAGTTAGTTCTCAGTAGCAGTTCGGAGTTAGGATTTGTGCCCGGTTAATGGCAATATGGTTAATAGGGTCGTCCCCTATTACATGGAATCTAAAACATACCAGCGAACTATAGGTGCACATTGGTACAACTCTGCCAAACCCTTTGGGGAATACAGGCGTGATGACAAGATAAAAAAGGTGACAGCTTGCAGGTGAAAGGTGCAGGCTGCTAACCATTAGGTCTTTAGAAGCGATGTCTTCCAAGCCATATGACTATAATACTCGTCATCATCATCATATCAGCCGCAGGACGTCCACTGCTGGACATAGGCCTCTCCCATAGATTTCCAATAGCCGGTGCTATTGGAAATCTACCAACCGCTCCCAACCGGTGTTGGGAACGGTCTAATACTATTTAGTATTAGGCAATTTCTATCAAATATTTTTCCCAGGAATCACATACCACACATACACATACCATCACGCCTGTATTCCCCGCAGGGAAAGGCAGAGGTGTAAATACACCCACAGTTACACCGGTATGTTTGGTCCCATGTAATAGGGGGCGAGCCTATTGCCATTAACCGGGCTCAAATCCTAACTCCGAACTGCGACTGAGAATTTCATAAAAAAACCCAAAAACACTTTTTACTCAACCTGGGAATCGCAACTCAAAACCTCTAGCGTAGCAGTCGTGCTTAGGACTTTCAAAACATTTTCAAAATCGAAAATATCAAACATTACTGACAGCAAAATTTTTGAATATGAAAACAAAATCTTTTCACCTGAACGTGAACATTTCACCTTTTAATAACTTGTCAATTAATAAATCCCACAGCTCAATTCACAAACGAAACTGGATGACAAATTCAATCTGTTTCGTCAAAATACTATATATACCATCACGCCTGTATTCCCCAAGGGTTAGGCAGAGGTGTACCAATTTACACCCACAGTTCGCCGGTATGTTTAGGTCCCATGTCCGGGGGCGAGCCTATTCATCATCTGCCTAGCCTTTTCCCAACTATGTTGGGGTCGGCTTCCAGTCGAACCGGATGCAGCTGAATATCAGTATTTTACATGGAGCGACTGCCTATCAGACCTCCACAACCCAGTAATGGGTAATACGATACTCTTGGTAAGACTGGTTGTCAGACTTTCGAGCTTCTGACTAACAGTAACGACTGTCAAAGATCTACAAATGACAGCCGGGACCAACGGCTTTACTTGCTTTCCGAGGCACGGAGGAAACGGCGAGCCTATTGTTTCATGAAAATACTTTCGAGAATTTAAACTATTAATAGCTCTATGGTCCCCGGTACATTATCTAAAGGTGCTTGCTAATTAGTAAGCGCGGCGCTGTTCACAACTAAACGTTTATTTTTGTGCGAGAACCTTTGTTTTTGAAAGAAAAAGTATTTGTTTGTGTAGTTTGTAGCTGAGATTCTGTGAGTAAGAGTGTTTAAGTGCAAGTGGTCTTCAATTCTGTTGAGGAGTTTGTTTTAGAAATTATTGCTTCGTTTTAGTAATGTCTTCTGTATTTTGGGTGCTTTTATAAACGTATAAACTCGGTATACAAACTAGACCGTAAATCATTCAAAATTGGTTCCTGAGATACGCAAGGCAGCATCACGGCTAAATGTTCGGTCACTGCGCCTATGTACGTTAAGTGCATGTGAAAACGTAACAAATAAACAGGCATACGATTAGACAAAATTAGATTCGCATTTATAATTCCATTTATACCATCTAGACGTTGCATGTACGCTGCTTCCATCCGGTCTTTTTGAAAGTCTATGGGGGAAGCCTATGCCCAGCAGTGGACGTCCTGCGACTGATATGATGATGATGATTCCATACTTCCTCTGTCTGTCTGTCTGTTAGGTAGGCGTTCAAAACTAAACCACAGAACCAATTTTGATGATATTTTTATACGAGGTAAGTTTGAACCCCATGAAATGTCATATACTATTTCAATTCCGCAACGCAATTGCGATTCGCGATCACCGATATTTTTGCGAACTAAGTCCTGGGCAATGGATGGGGCCACTGAGGGCCGATGCCTGCCGGGGCTGCGGGTTGTTCGTAAGAGATACCGCGCCCCTGGAACGCAAAGGGCACATGAAGGAACATAGACGGGTTTTAGTCAGTAAAAGTATGACACTCCCTCCCGCCCCGCCTAGGGCGGGGGAAGTTACTTGATGATTTCCCGTCTATAAAAAAAAAAGTGCTGGGCAAAAGCTAGTAAATAAGAAAACCTAGTAGTCTTGTATCGTATGGAGAAGAATGGGATAGAAACTCCATACTAAGTACTCTTTAAAAAGTTTTATGCTGTTCTCGATCACAAAAAGTAAGTACATAAAAACTATACCTACAAAATCACCCGACTCCACCTACAAACCGTGCCATGACCTGACCAATATTTAGACAATTACGTCACTGTTTTATGAGCAAATGTAACGCCATTAGAAGGGTAGTAAAACTAGGTGTGGGGGTGACAAATCTGTTGACCTTGGGTTGATATTGTACCAGGATTTGGGTTTAATACATGGTGGTAAAGACCTCGTGTTACTGATTTTTAACATGGATTCACTTCGTGATTTTAGACTAGCGATGAAAATGTTTCATGGGTTATTGAAAAATAAAAAAAACCCGTTGCCCCGTTGGTCTCGTGGTCGCAAGTGCGACTGCTGTGCAAGGGCAATCGGACAAGGGCAATAGGCAATCGAACCCGGGACGGGTTCGATTACCAGGTCGAGCAAAAAGTGTTATTGGGTTTTTCTATGAAATTCTCAGTAGCAGCTCGGAGTTTGGATTTGTGCCCGGTTAATGACAATAGGCTCACCCTCTATTACATGGGACCTAAATATACCGGTGAACTGTGGGTGTACATTGGTACACCTCTGCCTAACCCTTCGGGGAATACAGGCGTGATGGTTGTTTAAAAAAAAAGCTTTTTTACACCAATTGGGTATTGGGACATAAACTTTAATCATGAATTCAGTTCGTCATTCTATACTAAGGATAATATTTTTTTCATCGTTTGTTGAAAAACAGCTGTTTCATACAAAGGAGATGGCTAAATGGAAGTATAGACCACTGCCCTATGTGCCAGGTACCATGTATAAATATGGTACCTAGCACAATGTAATGCTGAATGGCTAAATATTACTATTTCATGTAAAAAAGTTTCAGATACTTTTTGGGAATAATATAATGGTAAAATAATATTGCCTAAAAAGGAAAAAAGGTGTGTTTGACAGTATATAATTTTTTTCAACTGACACTTCCGAAAAATAATAAAACTAAAAACGAAAATGAGGTTGTATATTTATAAGCGAATGTTTGTGATGAAAAGTTTTTCTTTTTTTTTAGATACTTTATTATATTTAATATAGTTCACGAAAGTGCTAGGAAAATATTAAACACTACATAATTCATGAATGATTTTTTAAATATTATGAGGTTATGTAAGATTCATATACATTCCAGAATGTATCTGGCCCGGGGGCAGTCATTTAGCCATCACCTTTAATTAAACTACCTATACTGCAATATTTGGAATAGCCGTTAATTTTTAGTTACCGATGAAAAATTTCATCGCTGGGGGTTTTGAATCATCACCTGAATTATATCTTTTCCACCGGATATTATAAATATTCTAACAAATAAATAATTTACCTGCTGATTATTTCTTAACTTTTGTACGAAACATCGAAATCAAATATATGTATACCATCACGCCTGTATTCCCCGAAGGTTTAGGCAGAGGTGTACCAATGTACACCCACAGTTCGCCGGTATATTTAGGTCCCATGTAATAGGGGGCGAGCCTATTGCCATTAACCGGGCACAAATCCAAACTCCGAGCTGCTACTGAGAATTTCATAGGAAAAACCCATAACACTTTTTGCTCGACCTGAGAATCGTACCCGAGACCCCTTGCACAGCAGTCACACTTGCGACCACGAGACCAACGGGGCAGTTACATCGAAAACAATGAACATTTTATCAATAACATCCCAATACATGTAAGTTTATAAAAAAAAAAACATTTCCTTTTCATCTTATTGTTGTTTGACAAAGATTTGGCCTTCTCTCGAAGTAGTCTCTAAAACAAAGAGAAAGGTTTAGAATTTTTGTTATTGTGTCCGCAAATATTTTTAAACAAGTCAGAACAATACCACATTGCCTATTCCCCACAACAAAAAGCGTGATAATCCATGCTTTATAACATTATTAAGACGAAAGATTTGTATGTATGTAACGAATAAACTTAAAACATTCTTTCATCTTTTAACTACCTCGTTGGCCTAGTGGTCCTAAGCACGACTGCTACGCTAGAGGTCCTGGGTTCGATTCCCAGGTCGAGCAAAAAGTGTTATTGGGTTTTTCTACGAAATTCCCAGTAGCAGCTCGGAGTTTGGATTTGTGCCCGGTTAATGCCAATAGGCTCGCCCCCTATTACATGGGATCTAAATATACCCGCAAACTGTGGGTGTACATTGGTACACCTCTGCCTAACCCTTCAGGGAATACAGGCGTGATGGTTTATTATAGGTGTAGGTCTTCCAGAATATATTCGCTAAAAATTATGTTCGAAATCGCTGAAAAATCCATTGAGGAGTTTTGGAGAGCTAAGCGATCAAAGACAGACACTTAAAAACTCAAATAGGTAAACACAGAAAGCAAAAGAAGATTAATCAGACCATTCGTAAGAAGCGTTTCGAAACCACCTTGAATAGAAAACAAATGGGACCACGATTCACTATATCATAAATGTGATATCCAGCCCCCATAAAACCAATTTAATTATGCAGTTACTACTACCCTATTTTAACAGAGATAAGGTTCATATTCAAGTATCAATGAAAGAAGTAACTTTGGGAAAGACTGCCCTTGATACTAAAAAACACACACCGTTGACACGAAAATATTCCTATTATATATTGGCTTTTAGTTTGGAGATAAAAATCTATGAGTATAGTTAGATTTTTCCGTGTTGCAAAAGTAAACAATTTTTTTTTGGGACTTTTTTACTTTATAGCCTCGTGTTGGATTTTCGTTACAGTTTTATAAGTGACTAACTTTTGCTCAGCCTATGTCTTTCTGCAAGCTCTAATGTATCTCTGTGCAAAATTTCATCAAAATCGGTTCAGCTGTTTAGGCGGGAAGCGTAACAGACAAACAGACATAAGAGATTAAACCGATTTTGAAAAATTCTGTATAGTAAGCTACACTATCACATAGACTATAGGTATTTTATTTAAAAATATTTAGGGTTCAATAAAGAGGCAGTTGGTTCAAATCTAGATAGAGTCGCTTATTAGAATTTATTTTTGTTTTCACTTTTGACGAGACACAAAAAGTTAAGCTATACTAAACTTGTTAGAAATACTGTTACTATGCTTACCTTTTCCAAGTTATATAACCTTCAATACGACAAGAAAAGACTATTCTATGTATTCGCTGTTTCTTCACCGTTTCGTTAATGTCAAAAATAGATTTTGTTTCTTTTGTTAACAAATGGGCTATCTCCATTATTTTTTGTTACAAAGGTTAAGGTCAACAAAGTTTCCTTTTAAGGAAATTAGCGAAGAAGTTTCTGAAAAGAAATTACATTATACATCTGCTTAGCCTTTTCCCAACTATATCGGGGTCGGTTACCAGTCTCATCTGATGCAGCTAAATAGCAGTGTTTAACATGGAGCGACTGCCTATCTGACCGCCACAACCCAGTAACTGGCCATCACGATATGTCTTGGTAAGAGTGGTAATTGTCAAAGATCTACGCATGATAGCCAAGACCAACGGCTATAAAGAAATTACATTGACTAGTAGGTAGATTTTCTTCGTCTTTCATTCATAGGGCATATAGTACCTGCCGGGGCTGCGGGTTGTTCGAAAGAGATACCGCGCCCCCGGAACGCAAAGGGCACATGAAGGAACATAATTATGGGTTTTAGTCAGTAAAAAAAAGGGCATATAGTAACATCGTTTCATATTATATAGAAGCAATAAGAATATTGTAACCAGGATTAAACCAAATTAAAAAGAGTGTCCGTGGAGTTTCTTACTCGTTCTTCCTCATAGAGACCTACCTACGTTTTGGAACGAGCGACTAGATTCAATTTTATGTCTAACTTCTTTATTGGCTGCAAACACAGTGCAAACGTGACTGCTGGTCTTAGAGTTCAATTCCCAAGACAGGTAAAGTTTAGTGTTATTTTTCCACTAGCTTTTGCCCGCGACTTCGTCCGCGTGGAGTAATAGTTCCCGTTCCCGGGGGATTTCCGGGATGAAAACTATCCTATGTCCTTTCTCGGGTCCCAGACTGTATCTGTACCAAATTTCATTGAAATCGGTACAGTGGTTTAGGCGTGAAGAAGAGACAGACAGACAGACAGAGTTACTTTCGCATTTATAATATTAGTAAGGAAAAGTAAGGATTAGTAAGGATTACGTATTTCTCAGTAGCAGCCTGGAGTTTTGAAGTTAGTGGTGTGACACCCCCGTGCCTCAGAAACCATGTAAAGCTGTTGGTATTGCGCCTGATCTCGCCCGGTTGTGTCGGATTCTCGACATTGGACAATGAAAGTAAGGGATGAGAGAGTGTATTTTTGACAATGATTGTCGCTTAGATGAGATTGAGATTAAATTTTTACATAACATACTTTACTTTTACATCGGTAGCCATGTCAGAGGCCCTTGAGGCGGTTGAGAATCTCTGACACGGTCGTTGGACCTTACTGCCCACACGATAAAGAAGAATAACATTCTATCACGCTTATATTCCCCGAAGGGTTAGGCAGAGGTGTACCAATGTACACTTACAGTTCGCCGGTATGTTTGGGTCCATGTAATAGGGGGCGAGCCTATTAACTAGATTCAATCATTTTAATTAATTGACGTTAAAAAGTGCCTTTTATTAGTCTAATTGGAATAAATATATAACTTTGACGTTATTTATTTTTAATGAATTTAAATGTTAGAATTGGCTTTTAGATGCACGAAAATCAAGTAAAATAGAGGATTTTTTAGCCGATTGGGACCAAGATTAAAATTACAAACGTTCCTAAAAGTTAAGCTCTAAACCTAGACTCTAAATATAAACCTGAGTTCTAATTCAGAAACTAAGCTAATCTCAGTTATTACTGTTTTAAACTAGTACGGAAACTTTATAATCGCACCGTAGACCGGCGAAGTTTATATTTATACTAACATTTGACGTTAATTAGAAGTTTTCGTGTTTCACCGCGATTAGCCATAACGCTTGCTAGACAAACTTTTTTGAGCTAGATTTAGATTGAACTGAAGAATGTTTAGTTAATGAATTTTATTGTCTATGTATGAAGGCGTGATGGCTTTTGGTGTGGTCAAGGGTGGTGGTCAAGTGGTGAAGGCGGCCTCTCACGAATGACGTTGTGGGTTTGAAAACTAGCAAGGACTTTTCATTTTACATGTCCTCAATATAAGTCTGGAATCGCCAATGCTCGTGCACGAGTACTACGTAAAAAATTATAATACCAGCCATTTTTTTTTGTTACCGGGCAGTCCTCATGACGACCATCGGCGGCGGCGAACTCGCGTCTGGCACTGGTTCAGGCCATGGTCCGGAGCGAGAGGGAATGGGAAGCAGTCGCCTCCTTCTGCGAAGCTGTAATGCTAGAGAAGGAGCCGGCGGGACGGGAGAGGGAGAGAAGAGTCCCCCGTCAGGGGACGTCCTCCGGGCGTCAGGAGCCACGAGACGACTCCCGGCCACCGTAGACGTGGGTCTGTGGACGGTGAGCAATGGGTAGCTCACCGTCCGTACGTTAACTAACGACAGACCGTGTCGACGGCGCGTTCGTGTTCCACGCGCGCCTCAAAGAGATGTCAGCAAACTTAGAAGGGGCCACTAAGGGCCGATGCCTGCCGGGGCTGCGGGTTGTTCGAAAGATATACCGCGCCCCCGGAACGCAAAGGGCACATGAAGGAACATAGATGGGTTTTATTCAGTAAACGTCTGACACTCCCTCCCGCCCCGCCCAGGGCGGGGAAGATATTTGATGATTTCCCATCTTTAAAAAAAAATCGTAGGCGCGATTGCTAAGCGTGGGGTTCTTGGTGCGATTCCCAGTTTAAGCAGTGTTATTGAGTCTTTCTACTAGTTTCTCATTACCAGTTCGGAGTCTGGAAATTTGTGGTGCGATACCTTCTTGTCTCGGAAAAAACACTTGAAAATTTAAAACTTCTTCTGGCGTAGTCGGTCAATTAAAAAGGGTAAGGCAACATTTATCACTGAATATTTTGTAACTGATTGTTCTACCAAAGTCCTATCCTACTAATATTATACATAAATTCGAAAGTTTGTGAGGATGGATGTTTGTTACTCTTTCACGCTTAAACGGCTGAACGGATCTGGCTAAAATAGATAGATTGTAGTGTGGAATAACATATAGGTTACTTTTTATCCCGGAAAATGTACATTTCCCGTGGGGTAATCTATCAAATTCGACGCGCATAGAAGCTTTTTTATTTATAGTCTAAGTAGTCAGGGTAAAAATACCATAGTGCGACCACCACGGCCATGATATTTAGAAAACAAGTCTGAACTCAGTAAATTACAAGTCGACGATAGCTAATTACGTTTAAACACGGAACGCGTTAATTATATTGTCATAATCTTCACGCTATGTGACTTTCTGGGTAAGTAAAAGTTTAGGTTACTAAAAAATGAAATCTAGTCTTTTATGGTTAGTTAGATTAACTGGATTTTAATTTAAATACAGATTTTTACCTTTGATGTTGTTTGTAAATCTGCCTGCGTGCAGCTGTTAGGGCACGCAGGGCACGATGTGAGATGGGCCATCGTATGTGCTGTACTGCTCAAACAGACATCCCAGAGACAAAGTTGAAATGTCTCATATGCCTGTAATTACACTGACGATGCCTAGAAACCTTATAAAAGGAATAGTATTACTCCAAGAACTGTCAGCTAAAAACACCTTTTTTCCTGATACTTTATTTTCATAGCGTGTTCTTATTATAACCGTGATTGTGTTGTCTTATTTAAACAAATAAATAATATTGAATTGTTTGTTTGTAATGTCAAAAAAATCTTACATTTTTACTAAATGCATATTAAATAACAGCTTTTTACTTCATGCATAAAAATGTTTATACTTACACTACAACATATTTTTTAAACTTTTTGTCTGTAGACTGTCTGCTTTTTCCTGCTGATCTCCGGAACGACTGGATCAATTTTCACGGGACTTTCACTGGTAGATAGCTGATATAATAAAGAGTAACTAAGGTAACTTTTATTTTAGAAAAAATCTAGGCATCCACGCAAAAAAACCCCGTGAAGTCGCGGGCATAACCTAGTCCTTACTATAAACGTTGTCACGCGATCCGCTTTCCTCGGCACATAATTAGAGGTGTCTTTATTTTAATGCTGTTGTAATTAGATAAAGATGGCGGCGGATTATGTTTCTGGTGGGTAAATGGTGAGGTGGTTGTGTGGTGGTTATGCGATCAAGAGGAAAGCTTACCGATAGCGGGCTTCACACATACATATAGTTAAACTTGATGAAAATTTGTTAATAGGATAAGGGAACTAATATTTTTGTACTTGTTGTTTTAGAATTAATTAAGCTTTTAAGTGGTACAAAAGTACTTGGTAAAATGGTTTAACGTGAAATGTTACAACTTCTCCTTATTCTTTTTGAGTCAATGTTATCTTTATACTTTCAGTGCCCGTAGGTGGCTACGTTTATCACGACATCAAAAGCGTTGCTAATTCTAAAATGATAGTGTATTATAAATTTTATACGAGATATTTACTGGGTTGGACTCCAATCCAAGGTCGGGCAAAGTGTTATTGAGATTTTCCACGAAGAATTTCTCAGTCAACACAGAGTTTGGAGGTTGGTGGTGTGACACCCAAATCTCAAATCAAATTTATATATCTTTATTGCTAACCAAAATGTGAATATACAGGTGGTAGGTCTTAATAGGTAAATAGAAATAATTGCTGTGTTCCTTCCCTTCAAGTCCTCCGCTCTCTTTTTTGTTAAGGTGGAAAAAAATGCTAAGGTCCTTCAGAAAGGTCGTAACCGGCGTGCTTATATTACCAGATGTATGAACGTGGACGAGGCGAAAGGAGTATGTAAGGATCGTAGCACTTGGCTTTCTGTTTCGGCCACAGGAAAAAGGTGTGAGTTTATGTTTGCATGTAAAAATGAAAATAGATCACTATATCAACAGTAAACTCTTAAATGACTCTTCATTCAAGTCTAATAATATCCCGTTCAGTTAATCTAGATCTATGTATTTGTAGCACGCCATCCGTCTGAATCGTATATTATTATACAAGCCATTGCCCGCGACTTCGAAAGCATGCTATTTTACTCCTCTTAAGTTACGTTTTCGGTTACTGCTCCGCTTCCGTGTGTCGTAGCGTGATTTTATATATAGCATATATAAATAAAGTCACGCATTTTTACCATTTGGGGTAGGCAGAAACAGAACGCCACCTGTTACGATCCCTGCATGGGAGTCCCTTACATCTCCTAAAATTGTTTGTCCGAAAATCATTATCTATAACACGTTTGATATAAACCTCAGTAACGATAATGTTAAAAATCCCGAAATTTTGTGTAACATAATTATCTTTAGTTCTAAAAGTATTCTGTCATAATATCGAGTACTATAATATTTGAAGCTCCTAATTTTACATAACCTAAAGTCATATGTCCTAAGTATTGCTTTAAATAATGTGTATTATTCCGAATGTTCATTTTAATTTTTTTTTTGTCCTAAAACATTTGCTAAAAATTAGGTTTTAGTGACAGAAACGAATCGCTGCAAAACCGACTCCACGTAGTCTTGTCTGCCCTACCCCTAGAGTGTAATTTAAAATCGCGTAGGCGCGGAGGGGCAAGGCGGCCCGCGAGCTGAGGAGCATGTGGTTTTGACACTTGCCGCCGCGGCTGAGGCTGGCCGGCACAGCCGGCCAGCAAGCCGAGGCCACGGTAGTGAGCGTGAAATCATCTGCGACGATAAGCTCGCATGGGACCGCCGGAGCCCCGCAGCGCCGGAGCCGTGGCAGAAACCATGCCTGCTGCATGTTGCACGCTTGCTTGCATGCTGCTTGCTTGCTTGCATGCTACGTGCTTGCTTGCATGCTGCATGCTGCATGCCTGCTTGCATGCTGCATGCTTGCTTGCATGCTGCATGCTTGCTTGCATGCTGCATGCTGGCTTGCTTGCAAAAACGATATAAATAAAATTCTAAAATCTAAAAAAAAAAAGATTTAAGAATATTATTATTTTAAAAAAATTAATTTAGGATTTTAATTTGAATTTAGGATTTATAACTTTTATCGAAAAAGGCTTTATGTCTTTTGTATATTATTGATTGTAATATTTATGACAAACGGATTTATGACATATTATATTTAGGGATTTCAATTTTATGGCATGTGATATTATGTGATATTAAGTTCGGGTAAGTTATCATTCGGACAAATGATGATTAGGACAAAAAAGTTATGGCACTTTAAATTATGGATAAAAAAGTTAGGTGACACAATAGAGAACCTCCTTACATACTCATTTCGCCTCGTACACGTTCATACAAATCTGGTCACCTGGCTGGCTGGTCTGGTCTCAGATTTTTTTACTAATCCAACTGATAGTTTCAGAAGTTAGCGCGATTAAACAAATAAACAAAAAAAAACTTCAAATTTATTATATCAGTCTATGGTACGTGATTTCTTAAATTGTTGAGTACTGAATGATTTATTGGCGTATTTAATTTATTTTTGAAACGTATACATGATTTTGGTTTTCATGACTTGACTTTATTACCAATCCGCCTTGAATAAGCGTGGTGATCAATGCTCGTACCTTCTCAGTATGAGAAGAGGCCTTTGCCGTAAAGGGGCACAATAATAAGCTCGTATTATTTCTTAATTTTATTTCAAGTTGCTCCTATAATAAAATTTGTTCAAACTCAGAAGTACTTTCACCCCAAAAAAGTAAATGGTGACTTAAAATTTAGGTCTATTTTGTAAAAAGAAAAGAGAAGACCATCCTTAGCATCAAGCGGAAACATCTCACCTCAATCTCACTTCACCAAAATTCAACGAGAGGCATTTCCAGAATCAACGTTTTGTACAGACACCCAAAAAACGTTAACCTAATTTTTAACGAACAAAAAATATAGCCTTTAGAGAATTGCACGGAGGTGTTTTGCAATCCCGGACTGACAGGAAAATAAAAGAATTCAAACCTTGGCTTATATGGAATTTGGGTCCGACAGTTGAAGATCAATGGGAGTCTTTTGTTCCGTCTAAAGTATGTCTGTTTCTAGGTTGATCTTGTATGTTTTTGTGCCTAGTTTTGTTTAATTTATTTTACTTTTTTTGCCGGCGACTTCGTCCGTTTAAATGTAAAAATAAAATTAAATCATGATTCGAAGGACACGTGGCGCCATCTATACATCATACCATCACTCCTGCATTCCCCGAAGGGTTAAGAAAGGTGTACCAATGTACATCCACTGTTCACAGGTATGTTTAGGTCTTTAGCGTAGCAGTCGCGTTTAGGACCACTAGGCTACCGAGGCAGTTCTATAAATCATAAGAACGGGACCCTATTACTGAGACTTCGCTGTCCGTCTGTCTGCCCGTCTGTCACCAGGCTGTATCTCATGAACTGTGATAGATAAGCAGTTAAAATTTTCACAGATTATGTATTTCTGTTGCCGCTATAACAACATCTCGCAAACCGAATAAAATAAATATTTAAGACGGGCTCCTATAAAACAAACGAGTTTTTTTTGCCGTTTTTACAGATGGATGGATCCCTTCGTGCGCAAGTCTGACTCGCACTTGGCCGGTTTTTTGAAGACGGATTATAATATTTATCCTCAAACTTTCTCTCTTAACAGCGACATGTAAACGGTATCTTGAACATAATCTGCGCGACCCATATACATTTTTATGGGACTATTTTGTGGTTCACTGGAAACGTAAAAACCCAAGCTCTTGGGACCATGGGTGGTATGTTGGCAGGCTGTTAAGGGAGATTGGCTATGGTCGCCCACGATATTTAAAAGTTCACATTTTTTTGCAATTTTCAGCTAAATATTGGATTGTATGGTAAATTATGATCGCAAAAATGGGAAAACCATGTCATTTTCGGCCTTACGTGCCTTTTTGCAACCGTAAAAAAATTCGGACATGGTCAGGCTTTCCGAATGAGTGTCCGTTATTAGTTGTTGTTCGGTTCATCCAGCTTTTGTTAGAATGTACGAGTACATTTAATTTATTTGAAGTGGATTTCATAACGTATCGACAAAATTATTTTGAAATTTAGACATAAAATCCGAGTTTTTACCCAATTTTACCAAAAAATCCGATTTAAGGATCTGGCAACTCTAGACATACGCGTTCATCACTCCAAAACTATTGCCCCATGAGCAATTACCCAAATTAAATCCAAGAAAAAACAGCTTAGATTTATTATATTTTCAAGTAGCTATATACACCCGCATTCCTTTACGTCTTGGGTTACTGCTCCGCACCCGTTGGTCGTAGCGTAATGTTCTATACATATAAACCTTCTTCTTTAATCACTCTATCTATTGATGAAAACTACATTAAAATCCGTCGCGCAATTTAAAAGATCTAAGAGTACCTACAGACGGCGGGAAGCGACTTTGTTTTTTACTATGTAGGAATCATCATCATCTCAGCCATAGGACGTCCACTGCTGAACATAGGCCTCTCCTTTAGATGTCCACATATACCGGTTGGAAGCGACCTGCATCCAGCGTCTTCCGGCGACCTTTATTAGGTCGTCTGTCCATCTTGTTGGTGGACGTCCTACGCTGCGCTTGCTAGTCCGTGGTCTCCACTCTAGCACTTTTCGACCCCATCGGCCCTCATGTAGGAATGCTACAAACTAACTTCGTCTTGGTATTTTCCTGCTAGTTTTATTCTAGAAGTAGTGGTAGTTCTTCGTCTGAATATAAGACACAAGTTGTAGTCATTATCAAGTTTTATCTACTTATATTTTTGTTCAGCACTTCGTATGGACTTAGTTCGTGTTTAACTAGCTTGGTAGACCACTGAGACTGGGGAGCTCTTCCTACTTTGTGAGGATGGATGGATGTATGTTTGTTACTGTTTCACGTTTAAGCGGCTAAATAGAATTAGAAGGAAAGAAAGGCTCACATATGGTTTTGCATTTCCTTGGAATGATATAAGACTTTGGAGTAAATTCCAAAGTCTACGCAGACGAAGGGGGTAGAAGAAGCTAGTGTTTAAATACGAATTATATGGTCTGCTTTTAAGGCTTTACTGTGCCCTTTGGTCTTGTAATTGCAAAAAGCGACTGTTAAGAGTTGGATCATGAGTTCGAATCCTAGGTCCGCTAAACAGTTATGGGGTTTTCTATGAGAAATTTCTCAGTAGCAGCCCTAAGTTTGGATGATTGGTGGTATGGCACTCCCAGTCATTGGTCACTGTCGTACTATCCTATGAAAGTGAGAGAAGAGGGAGTACATAATGTGTTTGCGCACATAGTCGTGTACTATAATTATAATTTAATTTTGAAACATTGTTGGATGTATATTTTTTTTTACACTTCGTTGTATTGCAGTTAAGCCGACGGCCCACTTGATGTTAAGTAGTCACCGCTGCCTATAGACATCTGCAATACCAGAGACCTTGCAAATGCGTTGCCATCCCAGAGACAAAGTTGAAATGTGTCATGCACCTCCTGCATACTTAGGCCAATTTCCATTGAGATTAATCAGTTTTTAATTATGTATTTTATTCTCATTACCAAAGTCTACAGTCTACATATTCACAGAACTGCGCAGGAACTTTAAAACACTTTACAAGTAGTTCTAAAGTCTATCGTGCTTACTGTGATAATGTAACGAAGAACTTTGTTAAAACAAACAGTACAAACCACCCTTATTTGAATATTAATGTTCAGATTAAAAGTTTTTATTGCAAGAAATATTTTATCTGTCACAGTTGCATTTGTTTTAGAAATAAGTTTCTGTGCATGATAATTATGTCCTACTACATAAATTGTATACAATCTAAGTAGTACACCAAAAATAAAAATACCATCACGCCTGTATTCCCCGAAGGGTTAGGCAGAGGTGTACCAATGTATACCCACAGTTCGACGTTGGTATATTTAGGTCCCATGTAATAGGGGGCGAGCCTATTGCCATTAACCGGGCACAAATCCAAACTCCGAGCTGCTACTGAGAATTTCATAGAAAAACCCAATAACACTTTTTTGCTCGACCTGGGAATCGAACTCAGGACCTCTAGTGCTCTTCAGCGTTATAATATCCTACCTATAGATCAAAGAATCAACTTCCTCGTTGGCCTAGTGGTCTTATGTGCGACTACTACGCTAGAGGTCTTGGATTCAGTTCCCAGGTCGAGCAAAGTGTTAGTGTGCTTTTCTATGAAATTCTCAATAGCAGCTCGGAGTTAGGATTTGTGCCCGGTTAATGGCAATAGGCTCGCCCCCTATCAGATGGTACCTAAAAATACCGGCAATCTGTGGGTGTATATTTGTACACCTCTGCATAACCCTTCGAGGAATACAGGCGCGATGATATATAAGTATTACTTATATAACTTCACGCTACAACACACGGGTACCAGACAGTAACCAAAGACATACCCAACACTTTGAAAAAAAAAGCCACACAGCCAAAGTCGCAAACAGAAGCCAGTCTTCAAACACAAACTACAGACGGATTACCATTTCCCAAAACAATTTAACCTTCCCTACATACACTACTCTACCCCATCTATATTCCCACATAAGGCTTCCCACAGCTCATTATGGCAACCATATTGGTACCTCGTTATCGTCCAGCCTGTATGCACGACTTTTCTGTGAGATACTGGGAATAAAGAGGTATTGTAGCCTTGTGGTGTGGTGTGCAATGCAATGATCGTAACGGGAATTGGTATGGTATATTTGGTTGGGAGTGGTTTTTTTTGGGAATATGTAGGTTTTTGGTGGATGATAAGGTTTAAAATTGAATGAGTTAAAATCGGATGGGCACAGGTCAGTCGAAAAGAAAATATAATAAGGTTTTATGTATGATATTATGTTTTGCAGGTTATTTTTTCTTATTTCTTTCTTTCGTATTTTTTCTTACTTTCGTATCACGAAAAAAAAATACAATATCTACTAGGCATAGACGTCTTCTCAAATAGAGAAGGCGCAAAGCATTGGCAGTAGGATGCATTATTTCTTGAGATAATATATGAAAATGTAGAATATAGTTCGTGCGATGGTATAATTATAATAATTCTTTCCTATATTGAAGTGAATAAAAAAAATTAAGCGATTCGGTAAAATAAATTGTAAAATTTTGTAAAGCACCATCTAGTGATAAATGATTGTATTATTTCACACACAGTACAGTAGAACTGTTTCATTTCTTTTTAAAAAAATCAATTTACTTGTATTCACAAACTAAAAGTGAATAAAAGTTTTTAATAATCTACATAATTTAACCAAGTTGAATCTTAATCGTGAAATATTGTTTACGTTAAGCAAACTAGCTCCCTCTAGCTACGAATAGTAGTACTAACAAATATGTTGTTTCATTGCTTCGGTCCATAGTACAGATAAAAGTCACCAGATGACGCTGTTATTTATTACTAGCTTTTGCCCGCGTCTTCATCTGTGTAGTTTTGTATACTCGCGATGTTAGGTTATTGCTCCGCTCCCGTGTGTTTTAGCGTGATGTCATTATAGCCATGAATCTGAATTGAATTACTCATGAATCTAGAAGCTGCTGTCAAAAAAAAAAAACTTAAATTCGACTAATACTTCCAAGGACTAGAACGTTTAGACAAATAAAAAATCTATTCAGCTTTAATATATTAGTACCTATAAATAGTGATATAAAACTAAATACATAGGCACACACCTACATTGGATGTTTGTTATATAATGGATTTGGATAAAAAACTTCAAGGTAACTTTTTATCCCGATCTCACGTTTTAGGGATTATTTTTTAATAATCTAATTTTTTCGAGGTTTTGCCCGCTTTCGTCCACGTGGATAAAGTCGCGGGTACGGGAAAAACGAGTAAATACAAACAAACCATCACGCCTGTATTCCCCGAAAGGTTAGGCAGAGGTGTACTAATGTACACTTACAGTCCACCAGTAAGTTTTCGGTCCCATGTAATAGGGGGCGAGCCTATTGTCATTAACCGGGCACAACACTTAACTCCGAGCTGCTAGGTACTGAGAATTTCATTAAAAAAAACCCATCACTTTGCTCGACCTATGAATCGAAGCCAAAACCTTTAGCGTAGCAGTCGCGCTTAGGACCACTAAGCTAACGAGGCAGTAACTAGTAAATAATCTTTTATTTTCCTTACAAAAGCCGAATACGAACTAATTACTTAAAATTTTAATTATTTTCCTTGTTCAATGTTCAGTTTAGTAATAGCAAGGAACAATTAAAAATGATTGTAAAATACTCGTAAAGTCATTTGATAGGCAATTGTACAAGTTACCGTGTTTAACTGCTATAATATAGCCTAAATACATTTATATTTTATTGCTTGTTATTTTCTTATAAGAATATTTTATTTGTCTGTCTGTTATTTCAATCTCATCATCATCGTATTAGCTAAACGACGTCCACTGCTGGACATAGGCGTCCCCTAAAGAAAGTAACAATGACTGGCCCAGTGTCGTGATAGCCCAGTGGTTAAGGTGCCCGCCTCTCAAGCACGAGGTTGTGGGTTCGCAACCGGGCACGGGCAACCAATGTGACTTTTTCTAATTCATGTGTACCTTCTAAGTTTATCTTCGACATCACTTACATCGGTAACCATGTCAGAAGCCCTTGAAGCGGTTTAGAAACTCTGACACTAGGGTGTGTGGGGTTGTTTGATCTTACTGCCCACACGATAAAGAAGAAGTTATTTTTCAGATTTTAGTTTTTGAAGGCGGTTGTCCTTTTAGTTTTTGTTTTTCATGGACTCCATCCTTTTCCTTTCCACACACTGCCGTCAATCTAACTTCACCAAACTGTCTAGTACAAGCAAAGTCGCATCAACCAACAGGTATCTCAATAAAACTTGGTACAATTGAAACGATCCCACTTTATGTTGATAATAAACAACTGAATTTATGCCAAAACGCAATTTAGCGACGGACAGAAGAACATTTTATGTGTTATATCGTAAAATTGGACTGTTAAAAATATTTAATAACTGTTACCGTGCCTAATATTGGACCAGCTGTTTTGTATTGATCTGAATAAGGAAAAGGATGTGGAACCACACAGCCATCTTTCTTTTTTACATGCTTTTATTTACTCTCACCTGTCCCAATGCCGGTGGCTAATTAAATATTACTAGTTAAATTTTAACCATTTCTCGACATTAGGAAAAAGACAAATATGCAATTTGCATAACAATACAATATGGCGTCTTAGAGCTGGTCTGATGATGGAGTCGGAAAGTCATATAAATAAATAAATATCTTGGGACAACTCACACACGGCTATCTGATCCCAAGCTAAGCAGAGCTTGTGTTATGGTAACCAGACAACTGATATACATACTTATATAATTTATAAATATATACATATTATAGATAAATCACACCCAGACACAGAACAAACAATCATGCTCATCACACAAAGTTTGTCCTGGGTGGGAATCGAACCCACGACCTCCGGCTTAGCAGTCAGGGCCACTAACCACTAGACCAACAGGCCCGTCTATATAAACTTAATCATAGCTTTTTTAAGGATGGGACAACATAATTAAAATGACTTCTTCCGCTTTGGGTGGAGCGGAAGGAAGTGTCAGACTCTTACTGACTAGAACCCATCCATGTTCCTTCTAATGCCTAACGTTCCAGAGCCGCGGTGACTCTTTCGAACTAATTCCGCAACCCTGGCAGACTTGACCATATCTTGCAAGTTCTCTAAATGTCACCCACTTCCCGGTGTTCGACTGAGCTGGAATTTTGAATACAAGAAATGCATTTGCATAATTATTACAAGACAATGTAATAAAAGCTTGTTTAAAAAATATACTTTTAAATAGATTTTGTTAATTGCTTCCACACTGTTGAGCAACTCGACCACGTAGCATGCAAGTCCAACCACCGGTTTATAACAACGCGACGAGTACCCATGGATATACTCGTACCAGTGGAAGTCCCATCAAAATCGGTCTATTGGTTTCAGAGATTAGCTGAAACAATCCGTTTTAGACGGACTGTCAAATAGCTTATTTTACAGGGAGTAACTCGGGTACTTTTATTTTAAAAATTAAATAAGGTTGCGCGCAAAAAAGAAACCCGTGATAATTGTAACTCATGCAAACGAAATCGCGGACATAAGCTAGTTAAAGAAACAAAATAAAAAATCACTGAAAGCGATTTTCACTGAATTCAGAACAGATTTTCTACTCGTATCCTCAAAATGTCGATATATAAATCCGTCTTAGATCTACCAAAAAGAAAAGCGTCAACAAATTACCTAGTTTATATCCCAACTAGGTTCTTCCTGTGACATCGTTCGGGTGGTATTTTTTAACCGCGTTAAGTTGCATATTTTGTTACTGCTCCGCTGCCGTGGATTGAAGCGTGATGTTATAGGTTAGGCTGTACCTATAACATCACGCTACAATCCACGGAAGCTGTACTGTTCCTTATAAATCCTCTGCTTACTTTTTTTCCTTTAAGGTGTTGCCCCACCCTCGAAATTATTTTCCCTGTATCTTGGGTGCATTTACAAATTACATACTCATTTATACACATAAATAGCTAGACCCTGAACAACTATCTGTAGGCCAAACAAATATTTTTGTTCCGTGCGAAAATCGAACCCGCGACACTTATAACGCCACCCAATCTCTAAGTCATTGTATCACCTGTGGCGTCGTACCATCTAACTATCATATACAATCGAACCTGCGACACATAGTTTAATAGCCAGTCGCTTAGCCACTGTGTCTGGTAATCGTGTCTTCTTATGAAAAATTCCAAAAATATCAAAGCCCTTTAGAAATTAGCATATTTAAACAAACAAACAAAAATACTCTTTAGCTTTATTAATAAAGATAGATACAGTTGATTTGTCATCTGATTTAATATTCAAATGTAATAAAACGTCTGGCCGCGATTTAAGTCGTATCCCCAACAAATAGATGATGAAGAAAAACTGCGTGCTTCCAAGTTTGGGCGTAAAACCCCTTTTTATTGGCCCCTGACTAGTGAAGGTCAATTGGGCGTCCTAGAAAGGGGAGTGGTACAAGTTGTGGGAAATAAGAGTTTTTGAGTAATTTTTGGGATTTTCAGGAATTTTGACCGTTTAAAAGTATGTATAAGACTATAATATCATTGGTCAATCACATGACAGAATTACAGTAGCCATATTCTGAACGCCGGTTATCTGTGGGATTTAATTTTTTTTTGCTTCGGAATCTTTATCTTTCTTCTCTCTTTTTCTACTAACACTTAATAAAGTAAATTAAGTAAAGTAAGGCATTAAGTCCGCCTTTGTACTTTTTGTTGCATAAAGTTTAAATAAATAAATAAATTAGTCTTAGTTAACTCTTAAAATATCAGCTATCTGTCAGTGAAAGTCCCATGAAAATTAGTACAGCCATTTCGGAGATAAGTTGGAACAAACAGACTGACAAAATATTTTTTAATCTGGTTTTGGTATAAGCACCGTGTAAACATTTATTTATTAAAAAACTGTTACTTTGATATTTGAAATAGACACTCAAATTTTATTTAATTATAGGGATAGAGTAGGTAAGAAATTTCTTGCCCATTCGTTTCCATACGTACCTAACCTTATGGAAGAGGCAACTAGATTAAATTTTTCATACAGAAATACCTTTCAATGTTCAAATCAAAATACATATTTCGACTTTGACTTTAAATAGAACAAAATCCTTCTTCTTTAATTAAAGACCAAAAAATACAAGCACATTGATAATTCTACTTTGTCCTTGAACAGAAAAAAAAACCTCCTCCTTCAGAGTCAGACCAACAAATTTAAACCATTCCACCCCGCTACATCTTCAAACTCACTCCCCACCCGGCATCCCAGAGCCTGGCAATAAAACACAACTGCCACAGTATGATAATAAACCGCAGATTCCAGAGGAACCACATATTGTTCTGTGTGTCCTTTATTTGCTTACAAGAGACACTTGTGCCCACTCCGACTTGCCGGTCAGATGAAGAGTGCTCAAGATGGCAGACAAGTGGAGAGGACTTGACGAGAGAGGATCAAGGAGGAGTATTATTGTAGGACTTTAGAATTGGTCAGTCTTTGTTTTGTGAAAGAATCTTTTGCTTTGTGCTGTTTTAAAACAAATGAATGTTGTGATGGCATACGCCCTCGTTTGTCTCTTGCGTGAGGTTGTGGGTGGGTTCAAATTCTGGCAAAGAAACAAAATTATTTATTTGCGTAAATAAAGCGGAGGTTTTTAAACATAAAGGTATAGTGATCTCTTATTCTGGCATTAATTTTGGCGTGCCTTCTTCTTAGCGTTCTTAGCGTTTCGATGACAAACTATGTTATAATAAATAAATAAATAATTTATACTATTATTATAAATTATATTGATGCGGCCCAGAATTTGGCCACTTTGACTGCCGTGCCTTAGTAAGTACTAATATAACTTTTTCAATTCATATTTACCAAGTTTATTTTGGACATCACTGACGTTGGTCAAGGAAACCATTGCAAGGAGACTTGGAGTTTATAGTTAATAGTCTGAAATCGCAATGAGCAAGCGTGGTGTTCGATGTTCGTGCCTTTTGTCCTACAGTAGGACAGTATGAGGCATGTACTACATTTTTCAATATGTAATTTGAAAAATTATTTATTACTAGCTGTTGCCCGCGACTTCGTTCGCGTTCAGTATTTTTAAGTTAATAGTGTTCATACTGTTTCTGTCTAACCCCTATGTGACATAGCGTGATGAAACAGCTCAGGTTACTGCCAACACAATGCCAAAAGTTTTGTTCAAATCGGTGCAGGAGTTAAAAAGTTATGCGCGTACATACAAACAAACAAACATTCAAACAAAAAAAATAAACAAACAAACAGACAAAAACTCTAAAAACCATTTTTTTAGGTTCAGTATAATGTAGGTATTTAACAAGTGAGAATGACTCTTTATAAAAAATATTGAATGTACGGAATTGGCCTCGCTACGATTTTATTATATGTGATGATATCCAAATTCCGTCGCGTGGTTAAGTTACGCCATAGTATTCTGCCGTTTAAGTT
This sequence comes from Caradrina clavipalpis, assembly GCA_932526535.1. Taxonomy (NCBI): domain Eukaryota; kingdom Metazoa; phylum Arthropoda; class Insecta; order Lepidoptera; family Noctuidae; genus Caradrina; species Caradrina clavipalpis. The sequence goes on from OW052111.1 coordinate 10,999,769, forward strand.
GCGGGCAGAAACTAGTGTAATAATAAATAATATACAGATTTGTTTTAGAGCCACTGCGCCCTCCCTCATACATTAATTCTTGCTTCGCAAGTGGGGTGCACTTCTGCGGGTTGTTCAAAAGAGATACCGCGCCCCTGGAACGCAAAGGGCACATGAAAGGAACATAGACGGGTTTTAGTCAGTAAAAGTCTGACACTCCCTCCCGCCCCGCCCAGGGCGGGGGAAGTTATTTGATAATTTTAAAAAAAAAGTGGTGTGCACTCGGTAAGGAGAATGAATATCATCTAAAGCAACATTGAGATTGAGAAAAACCGCAAATTATTGAATTAATCTGATAGTAGACTTCTCGTTATACCTACCAAAACAGCCTTTACTAGGAAAACAGCTAGACAGACAGGTAATTATTCCCCCAACAAATTCCGCGAACACACTCTACATAGAGAACACGATATCATTCATAATTTATCACTTTCATCTCTTGTCATATAATATTTTGTGACGTCAACGCTCACCTTATTAAGTTTTTTGATTGATAGAACTGCGCTCTTGGGGCGCTGAGGATCCGGCAAGTCGGAATGTGATCTTGATACGGGTCGGATTCCGGACTCCTATGAGATTCTACGTCGGAGTAAATATGGGCGAACGCTTGCATGTAAGTAAATATTGGATAGTGTCTTCAGATGTGAAAGCAAATTTGAGGCGAATCTATTGCATTGTGAACTTGTTGAAAGATCTTATGTCTTCTCTAGCTCTAACTATGAAGCCTATGAGCCTATGAAAGCTAGAAAAGTACGCAGGATATATTATAGCGCGCAAGTAGGTGCGCAAACACGGGAGCACTCACAGGACCCACGGCTTAACGTACTTTCTGCGGCACGGGAGTGTCACACCACCAACTTCCAAACTCCGGGCGGCTACTGAGAAATTCCTGATGGAAAAACCCAGTAACACTTTTCGCCGTGCTTGCCACCACGAGACCAATAGGACAGTTAAAAAGCGAGCTTCAATTGCACCAGATAATGGTCAGTAAAATGCCGGTTAAGTTGAAATTGTTGAATCCAGTTTGAGATCATTGCCACTCGGGGTGAGTTTCTTTTTGAGTGACAGAAAACCTACGAGTAGAATAAATGTTGCGAAGAAAACATTTTCACGAAATCACTTCATAAAAATAAACTAAGTTCTAGTCACTTTGGGAGATTAGACAGTCGGTTTTTGGTCGATTATATACAGGTTTAGGATTTAATTAAAAAAAAAATACTAAAAGACGAAATTTGAAGTCGCGGGCAGAAGCTAGTTTAATTACAAAAGCAAAAAATTCCACTTACTCGATCAGAAACGCCGTCAAAACCAAAAGTCGTTGACCTTTCAAAAACTCCAATAACGCTTAATAAATCCAATAACTCCCGTATAAACTTGTCAATAATAAGAGCCTGAAAGAAAGAAAAACCCGAACAACTTGATTAATGGCAACAAAATTATTATTTCTTTGAACAGGCCAAGTTTTGTGTTTTCTTGCAAATTAGCTTGTGACGCGTGAAAACAAGTTGGGTTTTTATTTTAGGGTACCGCGTTGTGTTGTGAAATGTTAATTGACGATGAAAAGCAAGATGAATTTGTTATTAAAGTTTTTATCTAGATGTAGACGTTATACTACGTTGATAGAATTTAATAAACCTTAAGTTTTAGGAGCCAGTATTCTTTATAAATTTTCCTTGGTGAATTTAGGTTATGTAAAACTCACCGAGAGCAATCCTTACTAATATTATAAATGCGAAAGTAACTCTGTCTGTCTGTCTCTTCTTCACGCCTAAACCACTGAACCGATTTCAATGAAATTTGGTACAGATATAGTCTGGGACCCGAGAAAGGACAGAGTTTTCATTCCGGAAATCCCCCGGGAACGGGAACTATTAATCCACGCGGACGAAGTCGCGGGCAAAAGTTAGTTTTTAATAAAAATACCAGCTAGTTGTCGGTCTTTGTGAATACGATATGCTAAACCTTCACTTTTTGCTCCGTTATTTACCTTTACCTACCAGTTACCCTGCAGAGTGCAGTGGCCACCGTCACGTATGTAATTGTAAACCTCTTCAACGCCAGAAGCCCCATAGGATGCTTTTTCATCCTAGATACAAAGCTGATATATCTTATGTGCCTGTAGGAATTACACCGACACTTCACGGCAACGCTAAATAAGTGATTGAAGTTAGTATAACTTCCCGGTCTACTAAGTCTAAGTAAGTCATAGGTCTACAGAACCTGTAGCAGTCGCTGGTAATAAAACCACACAAAATAAATGATGGTTTGGACTGTATTTAAAATTATTCACTAAGTACAAAATGGCAATGTGTACACGGGCAGGTTGCGAATGGTGACTGAGAAAGTATCGTTCACCTGAACAGAACGAGTGAATTATTATGTTTGCTTCATACAGAACCATGATGGTAAAACGCAGACCCCGCTTTGAACGATACGCGCGTAATTCGTTATACAATTATACATACATACAAGCTGGTCGGTACATTCGGTTCAGTAATTATCAAAGGTAGTATTGAAAATGCCGGACCGAATGTGATCTTACATCTAATTTGTTTTTCCAGATGGAGGTCATATAGATACCCTCCGTCTGGGGAAAACGGAGGGTTGTGTCGGACTCCCAGGAACTCCTTGTGCTAATAAAACACTGAACGTGACACCTCAACTGAATGGCTTATTGTGTTAAAAACAGGTGAGGCTGTGTCGTGGTACACAGCCGTTGTTTTAACGTGAAACGTATATGTATCATATACACACATATACTTGATCTGAGTAGCGGCTACTTTGCTCTATCCAACGGCATATAAATTAATTGCGTACGATACGTAGTTACGGAGTTATAGCCCTCGCCGAGGCGACGTGTTTTCGTCTCATCGGATGTAGCAAATTAACTTTATGTTACTGTTTTAAAAGACGTTTCACGTCAAAATAGATCGAGTTGTAATATGTAAAAAAAACGGTAATTTAAAAAACTAAAAAACCCGACTGCTATTCTTTAAAAATCCCTAAAACAAGATAAATTGTAGCAGTCGGGACCCATTCTAGAAATGGAGGATTAGTGAATTGAGAGCACATACCTATATTACATTGCAGATGGTCCCGAATGGGTCCCGACTGCTACAATTTATCTTGTTTTAGGGATTTTTAAAGAATAGCAGTCGGGTTTTTTAGTTTTTTAAATTACCGTTTTTTAATTTTTATTTTTTTAGTGTTTTAAAAAAGAAATTAATATACCCAGTATCACTCTTACAGTAAATACGAATCTACCGACATCTCTCAAGCTAAAATCCATCGAGCCGTTCAGCCTGCAGAGCGAGCCAAACATTTGAATTTGGCGCCAAAAATCCGCCATTTTGTTTTGTTTTTTATATACCCAGTGTCACTCTCACACTAAATACGAATCTAACGACACCTCTCAAGCTAAAATCCATCGAGCCGTTCAGCCTGCAGAGCGTGCCAAACAATTATACATACAAACATACATACATACATACATACATACATACCCTCGAAAAACATAACCCTCCTTCTGTCGCAGTCGGGTAAAAAAATATGTATGACTCTTATCGTCTAGAACCCCATGGTTCCTTTTGCTACCATGTGTCGGGAACCGGGCCCTCGTGTCACCCAACTACTGATCTGGGATCCTAAAAAAATTACACACACTAACTCCAAACTCCCTACCTACAGAACCACAACGTAAAAACAAAACTTTCGCGAACAATTTATTTTTTATTTAATTTCCTACCAACGTTGACAAGTTTGTAATCAAATTCGCAAATTTATATTCAATTTCGACGGTTGAATGCTAAACAGGAGGGTAGTTCATGTTTGTGGAGCTGTGTTTACCTCTGAATGAGATTATTTTATGAGGAGGTGGACGGCTATGAATTTTAGCAAAGGAGGAGCTTAATTGTGAGGAGGTATTGGATTAGGATTTTTATTTTTAGAGGAGAGTGTGGCGTGTTTTTCTTTTTTATCTTATTGAGGGAGTGATTTAATAAAGAAGTTTGTGACTTAAAATGGACACTTGGTTCTCCAGAAAGGTCGCGCGTATAGTACTCGTAGCCGGCGTGCTTTTTTTTTATATTCGGGATATCATCAAATTAACCATCACTATCAACAGGAGGGAGTGTCAGACTTTTACTGACTAAAACCCGTCTATGTTCCTTCATGTGCCCTTTGCGTTCCGGGGGCGCGGTATCTCTTGCTCACAACCCGCAGCCCTGGCAGGCATCGGCCCTCAGTGGCCCCTTCCAAGTTTGCTGACATCTCTTTGAGGGGCGCGTGGATCACGAACGCGCCGTGACACGGTCTGTCGTTGTTTAATGAACGTACGGACGGTGAGCTACCCATTGCTCACCATCCACAGACCCGCGCCTACGGTGGCCGGGAGTCGTCTCGCGGCTCCCGACGCCCGGAGCGTCTACCGCGGCGGCTGCTGGGACGGGGGACCCTCCTTTCCCTCTCCCGTCCCGCCGCCTCCTTCTCTAGCATTACAGCTTCAGCCGGCGTGCTTGTATGACTAGATGTATGAACGTAGATGAGGCAAAAAGAGTGTGTAAGGATTTGTAAGGGATAAGGAAATCTTTTACTGATAGAAAGCTACAATATTGCCGAGTATCATAAGATATTTATGGCATATTATACCTACACGTGGACGATGTCGCGAACAGAGCTAGTAGTAATATAATTATATTCAGTTCAATCGCTATTCTCCGGAACCTCTGATCCGATTTTAAAAATTCTTTCACCAATAAGAAGCTACGTTATCCGCAACTGCCCAAGGCTACATTTACTCTTTAAAAAATTAGAGATCCTTTAGAAAATTTACGCAGATAAAAGCTTGCCTTCTAATATTATAAACGCAAAGTTTGTGAGGATGGATCGATGAATGGATTAAAGAAAGAACGAAAAAATATTTTTTGACACAGACCATGTCATACATGTCATTTGACGGGCCTGTTGGTCTAGTGGTTAGCGGCCCTGACTGCTAAGCCGGAGGTCGTGGGTTCGATTCCCACCCAGGACAAACTTCGTGTGATGAGCATGATTGTTTGTTCTGTGTCTGGGTGTGATAATATGTATAATATAATAATATATATGTATTTATAAATTATATAAGTATGTATATCAGTTGTCTGGTTACCATAACACAAGCTCTGCTTAGCTTGGGATCAGATAGCCGTGTGTGAGTTGTCCCAAGATATTTATTTTTTTATTTATTTATGTGCATACAAAATCTTTGTTAGTCTTTCACGCTTAAACAGCTGAACGTATTTGAATAAAATTTGGTACTGAGATTCATTGTAGTCTGGGATAACACATACTTACGATACTTTTTATCCCGCAGAAACCTACGGTACGGTACGGTACTGCTCCGTTGGTCTCGCGGCCGCAAGTGCGACTGCTGTGCAAGGGGTCCCGGGTTCGATTCCCGGGTCGAGCAAAAAGTGTTATTGGGTTTTTCTATGAAATTCTCAGTAGCGGCTCGGAGTTTGGATTTGTGCCCGGTTAATGGCAATAGGCTCGCCCCCTATTACATGGGAACTAAATATACCGGCGAACTGTGGGTGTACATTGGTACACCTTTGCCTAACCCTTCGGGGAATACAGGCGTGATGGTATCTTTTTTTTGATGGTATAAACCTACGGTTCCCGTGGGATACTATACCAAATTAGACGCGAACGAAATCGTAAGCAGAAGCTAGTTCCTATATAAATAACTAACACAGTAACTAACCACAAAACAGTGACTGCCCCGTTGGTCTCGTGGTCGCAAGGGCGACTGCTGAGCAAGGGGTCCCGGGTTCGATTCCCAGGTCGGACAAAAAGTGTTATTGGGTTTTTCCATTAGGAATTTCTCAGTAGCAGCCCGGAGTTTGGAAGTTGGTGGTGTGACACCCCCGTGCCTCTCGGAAAGTACGTAAAGCCGTTGGTCCTGCGCCTGATCTCTCTCCGGTCGTGTCGGATTGCCGTCCCATCGGGCTATGCGAGTTAGGGAAGAGGGAGTGCACCTGTGTTTGCGCACACACTTGTGCACTATAATATCTCCTGCGTACGTGGCTAGTCTGCATTAAGGTTACCGCCGTGGCCGGAATCGGCCTGGAGAATTACATTTTACAACTAACCACGATCGCTGTATCTACCTACATACTAGGCTGCCCACACTCTGAGTAAATTCACACTGAATTAAATTCCTAGCGCACCATTCGATTCCAGTGAATGTTCGCCTACAGTCGATATTAGAAAGAAAGAAATGGCTTTTGGAGATACATTTATTTTGTATTGATAAAAAACGGCGAGGATTTGTATTCAGAGGAAGATTCCAGTGTTTTTAGACCTATGTCCTTTTAGCGTTGCTGACATTTCGGAAACAGATATAGAAAAATAACTGCCTTGATAGCCTAGTGATCTTAAACGCGACTGCTAAGCTAGAGGTCTTGGTTTCAATTCACAGGTCGAGCAAAAAGTGTTGTTGGGGCTCAGTAGCAGCTCGGAGTTAGGATTTCAGCCCGGCTAATGGAAAGAAAGAAAGATAGAAAGACAGACAGACAGATAGTCAGACAGAAAGAAAGAATGAAAAAAGAAAGAATGAAAAAAGAAAGAATGAAAAAAGACAGACAGACAGATAGTCAGACAGAAATAAAGAAAGAAAGAAAGGAAGAAAGAAAGAATGAAAAAAGAAAGAAAAAAAGAAAGAAAGAAAGACAGAAAGAAAGAAAGAAAGATAGAAAGACAGACAGACAGATAGTCAGACAGAAATAAAGAAAGAAAGGAAGAAAGAAAGAATGAAAAAAGAAAGAAAGAAAGGAAGAAAGATAGAAAGACAGACAGACAGATAGTCAGACAGAAATAAAGAAAGAAAGGAAGAAAGAAAGAATGAAAAAAGAAAGAAAGAAAGGAAGAAAGATAGAAAGACAGACAGACAGATAGTCAGACAGAAATAAAGAAAGAAAGGAAGAAAGAAAGAATGAAAAAAGAAAGAAAGAAAGGAAGAAAGATAGAAAGACAGACAGACAGATAGTCAGACAGAAATAAAGAAAGAAAGGAAGAAAGAAAGAATGAAAAAAGAAAGAAAGAAAGGAAGAAAGATAGAAAGACAGACAGACAGATAGTCAGAAAGAAAGAAAGAAAGGAAGAATGAAAAAAGAAAGAAAGAAAGGAAGAAAGATAGAAAGACAGACAGACAGATAGTCAGAAAGAAAGAAAGAAAGGAAGAATGAAAAAAGAAAGAAAGAAAGGAAGAAAGTTAGAAAGACAGACAGACAGATAGTCAGAAAGAAAGAAAGAAAGAAAGAAAGGAAGAAAGAAAGGAAGAATGAAAAAAGAAAGAAAGAAAGGAAGAAAGATAGAAAGACAGACAGACAGATAGTCAGAAAGAAAGAAAGAAAGAAAGAAAGAAAGACAGACAGAAAGAAAGAAGTACCTAATGAAAGAAAGAAAGAATAGGAAACTAAACGTGCCGGCGAAATGTGAGTGTACATTCTCTGGGTGTACGACACCCAAACCCTTCAAACACAGCAACGCTGTTTTGCGGCAGAAATAGGTTTGGTATTATTGATTTTAGCAACAAATTGGAGTTTGATTTTATAATGTTTTAAACTGGAACAGAATTTATTCTAAAATTGTACGGAACTAAGCAGTAAATTAGATTATTAAAGCCAACTCATTAGGAAACGAACTAATTAATGGGCTACGAATATTAATATGGAATTTAAATTAACGCCGCTGTGATGTTGAATTAATTATTTATTTGTTAATCAAACCATACTACTTATATAACTTAATTTAAAATTAAAGATTAGACAGACAGTATGTATTTTTTTAAGTTTTTTAAAAACTTGGCAAGAGGAAGCACCAAAGTAAATAATAACATACCATCACACCTGTATGCCCCGAAGGATCAGGCAGAGCTGTACAAATGTATACCCACAGTTTGCCGGTATGTTTTTAGGTCCCATTTATAAGTCACCGGGCTCAAAAAACAAGCTGCTACTGAGAATTTCATCGAAAAACCCAATAACACTTTGCCCAACCTGGGAATCGAACCCAAGACCTCTAGCGTGGCAGTGGCGCATAGAACCACTACGCTAACAAGACAGTGACATTGATCATATTGTAACACACCATCACGCCTGTATTCAGAGCTGTAAAAATGTACACACACAGTTCGCCGGTATGTTTAGATCCCATGTAATAGGGGGCGAGCCTATTGCCATTGATCACATCGGTCGCAAGGAACATAATTCAGTACCTATGAATGCATTTGAATAGATAATATTATATCTAACACTGGTCTACATAATATCGGATTGGGATTCATAGGAGTTAGGGCGGGTGCACAATAAAGCGGTGAAATTATTTTTTTTTTCAATTCCCGTAGTGCATTTTTTTTTAATCTACTCAATACAATCATATTAAAGAAACCGCGGAGATACGGTCTTTAAGAACGACATTTTTTTATAATCGATACTAATACTAATAATATATTATAAAGAGAAAAAATAATAATTTAAAAATTGTATGTTTGTTTGTAACGAATAGGCTCCGAAACTACTGAACCGATTTAGATAACAAGATTATTCCTGAGTAAGATAGGCTATATTATAACATCGCGCTACAACACACGGGAGCGCATCAATAACTAAAGACGTTTTTTGGCGAAGTCGCTATAAGGTGAAAGGACCATGGGAGCCAAAAATTTAGAAAAAAGGGCCCAAGATATAGACATATTTTGGGCCCATTTTTCAAAATTGTTCAACATTGTTAATGTCATGTGAAAGTTGTTATACTTCATATCATTCTAAGGTAGTTAAGTTCAGATCCGTCGCGAAATTGCGTTTTGGTACATTTTGTCATTTTTTGTAAAACCCTCGGTCTCATTACTGTTGGGCGATGTTGAAAATTGGACCAAAACTGTCGCATGTCGCCTGTAGGTATTCCCCGAAGGGTTAGGCAGAAGTATATACTTAACACCCACAGTATATCTCAATGACACCCACAGTTCGCCGGTAAGTTTTTAGGTCCCATGTAATAGGGGGCGAGTCTATTGCCATTAACCGGGCACAAATCCAAACTCCGAGCTGCTACTGAGAAATTCATAGAAAAAACCCAATAACACTTTTTGCTCGACCTGGGAATCGAACCCATGAGCTCTAGCGTAGCAGTCGCGCTTAAGACCATGGTCGCATGGCAAGGGTGTCGCATGGTCCTTTATATTTTTAAAACGTTTTTGACCAACCAAGTTCAATCTAAATTCATCTCCAGTGTATCTTCAACCTTACTCTAAACGCTAACAATAATATGAAATGTTATCTAAATCTAGATTGGTCCAGTTCATTAACGCTGTGCCGGTTAAATCAGTTCCCTCTGAAATGTATTGTTAAACTGTAATTAACGAGTTAACTGAAGATTTGGGTTCTGTAGGCTTTGAGGTTAAGAATTCCGGTGACTGTATCCGAGAATTTTGTTTAATTAATGTGAAATTTCAGTGTCCTGTGTTTATTTTTAACTAGCTTTTGCCCGCGACTTTGTCCGCGTGGATTAATAGTTCCCGTTCCCGGGGGATTTTCAGGATGAAAACTATCCTATGTCCTTTCTCGGGTCCCAGACTATATCTGTACCAAATTTCATGGAAATCGGTTCAGTGGTTTAGGCGTGAAGAAGAGACAGACAGACAGAGTTACTTTTGCATTTATAATATTAGTACGGAAGTACGGATCCATTTCCAACTGGTCCTTTTGGAAATCTATGGGGGAGGCCTATGTCCAGCAGTGGACGTCCTGCGGCTGATATGATGATGACGATAAAGGTATTTGTATTCTATATAGTTTAAAAATACATAACGTAGCTTTTACCTTGACAGACTCATCATCATCATCTGCTTAGCCTTTTCCCAACTATGTTGGGGTCGGCTTCCAGTCTAACCAGATGCAGCTGAATATCAGTGTTGTACATGGTTACCTATACAGACAGACTATTGAGCCAAAGTTATTGCTGGTAAAAGACTTCTAATTTCTGTGTGAAATATATGTATAATAGATATTTGTGGGAACTGCCACTGCCAGTCTGAAGTTCCTGAAATTAGCGCATTTAAACAAACAAACAGAAATACTGTTTTGAATATTAATACCTAGTACATACCATCACGCCTATATTTCCCGTAGGGTTAGGCAGAGGTGTACCAATGTACACCCACAGTATGTTTTAGGTCCCATGTAGTAGGGGGCGAGCCTATTGCCATTAACAGGCCACAAATCCAAACTCCGAGCTGTTACTGAGAATTTCATTGAAAAACCCAAAAACACATTTTGCTCGACCTGGGGAATCCAACCCAAGACCTCCAGCGTAGCAGTCGCGCTTAGAACCACTAGGCTAACGAGGCATTAGTTACCTAGTACCTATTTATATATTTAAGTAAAGTGCTAGTCCATTAATTTCGTTCAACTAAATATTTCTGAACAATATCAATTTCATCGTTAGCAATTTGTGCCTATATTCAAACCACATAAATACTATAATTGCATGAACTTTACCCGCGATGTGCATAATTATATCGCATCGGGTTATCAATATCTAGATTGGTCTAGTTCAGTGATCCGTTGCGGTTTCAGCCGGATTTGGTAGCAATGTAACGTATATGTATTACTGCACTATTGTATTACTGCACTATTGTATTACTGTACTACAACATACAATCACGCCTGTATTCCCCGAAGGGTTAGGCAGAGGTGTACCAATGTACACCCACAGTTCGCCGGTATATTTTGGGTCCCATGTAATAGGGGGCGAGCCTATTGCCATTAACCGGGCACACAACCTAACTAAGAGCTGCTACTGAGAATTTCATAGAAAAACCCAATAACACTTTTTGCTCGACCTGGGAATCGAACCCGGGACCCCATGCACAGCAGTCGCACTCGCGACCACGAGACCAACAGGGCAGTTACTGTATTACTGTGTTACTGTACTGTGTCTACTACTGTATTACTGTACTACTATACTGCAGTTATTAGGTTTTTCTATGGTATTAATAACAGCAGCTCGGAGTTAGGATTTGTGCCCGGTTAATGGCAATAGGCTCGCCTCCTATTACGTAGGACCTTAAATATACTGGCGGACCATGGGTGTACATTGGTACACCACTGCTTAACCCTTCGGGGAATACAGGCGTGATGGATATATATTATTAATAGCATCTCGGAGTTAGGATTTGTGCCCGGTTAATGGCAATAGGCTCGCCTCTTATTACGTAGGACCTTAAATATACTGGCGGACCGTGGGTGTACATTGGTACACCTCTGCCTTACCCTTCGGGGAATACAGGCGTGATGGTATCTATATATATATTATTATTAATAGCATCTCGGAGTTAGGATCTGTACCCGGTTAATGTCAATAGGCTCGCCTCCTATTACGTAGGACCTTAAATATACTGGCGGACCGCGGGTGTACATTGGTACACCACTGCCTAACCCTTCGGGGAATACAGGCGTGATGGTATGTTTGTTGTGTATTACTGTACTATTGTCTTGCATTTAACTTTCCTAGCTCTCATGTTCACAACAATTAACGTCTCAAAAATCTCGATTACGTTATTATCGACTTTTACATTTATTTTGCCCATTTGTTGATTTTCAGAAAATCCTGAAATACGTGTCTGTTTATTTGTTTTTAAGAGTGCTTCTACAAAGTTTTAAGTAAAATTTTTATTTAATTTTTCACGAAAAATTTGTACCCCCCTTTACCCCTTTAAATGGGTACCTACTCTTTTAAATCATGTTCTGAACCCATGATAAAAGTTCGTACACTTACATATTATTTACAGTATAGCACTTATATATTATGTACAGTTACATGTTATATATTTTTTTTGTTAGCCCATTCTGTCTCACTCCTGGGCAAAGGCCCTCCTCCAAACCTTCCATCCTTCCCGTTTCAGCGCCTCGTTTCTCCGCGTTATTGTAGTTATTTTTTATTACATTATCAATCAATCAGTGAAATTTCATAAAAAAATGACAGTCAATTTCTGCCTACCCCCTTGGGAAAAAGACGTGCTTTTATGTATATATATATATATATATATATGACATTCAATAAAAATCAAACCCAATAAATTAAGCTTCAAATTGAAAACTATAATCCGATTTATCAAACTCAAAGCAAACTATACAAAAATCAAAATGGAGGCAACAAAATATAATTTAATAAATATCACGAACGCCTATCGGTCACTCCAAATATTTGTCGATCAAAGATCTCGTTCAAAGAGCTTCCAGTGGTCTTTGAACACACAATGTGAGATTAAGCGTAGCGGGAAAATGTCTTCAGGAATTCGCAGAATTGGGACAAACAAAACATTTACACAGAGTAGATAGACTACAGAATGTCGACGCTATTCAAAGGGGGAGAATCGCACGCACACATAATAAATAAAAAAATGGTTTGGTTGCTGCCTCGCTCCCGTTGATCGTAGCGTGATGTTATATAACCTATACTATACTATCATTAATCTGGCTACTTAATTTAAACAAACCAACTTAAAAACTAAAAGAAAGAAGAAAAAAAGTCGGAGGCAGAAGCTAGATTATAATAAGCCTAGAGTTTTGTAACACCTTCGCAAATGCACCTACTTTTTTTATGTGTAACTAGAGGCATCATCATCATCTGCCTAGCCTTTTCCCAACTATGTTGGGGTCGGCTTCCAGTCGAACCGGATGCAGCTGAATATCAGTATTTTACATGGAGCGACTGCCAATCAGACCTCCACAACCCAGTAATGGGTAATACGATACTCTTGGTAAGACTGGTTGTCAGACTTTCGGGCTTCTGACTAACAGTAACGACTGTCAAAGATCTACAAATGACAGCCGGGACCAACGGCTTTACGTGCTTTCCGAGGCACGGAGGAAACTCGCTATGAAAATGGTCACCCATTCAAAGACCAACCTCGGCAAGCGTGGCTTAACCCGGAAGATCGGTCTATGCGGCTGTAATTATTTAGCCACGAGCTCCTCTTATATAATTAGATATATAATTGTTCATTTTGTATATGTGCGTTACTTGCTACGTGCATTTAGTAGTAGTAGTGTTTTATTTTTCTGTTTATTTGCTCGCTTTCAGATCAGAGTTTAGTAGTAGTAGAACTCTTTGCGAAAGCTCGTCCGGAGAAGTAGTACCACCATACCTATTTCTGACGCAAAGCAATGTAATGCAGTATTCCAGTTTAAAGGGTATCGGTGCCAGTGTAATTACAGGCACATGAGACATTTCAATTTTATCTCTGAGATGGCAACGCATTTGAAAGGCTTCTGGTATTGCGGTGACCACTAAACATCAGGTGGGCCGTTGGCATATTTGCCGTTTAATGACATAAAAAAAAGTTAGGCTTCGGTACCAAATAGTATTCTGTGGCACAGATCTCTCAGAGAGATATGGCTTCAAAACGATTATAAGGATACCGTATTTGATTTTATTTTGTAGTGCCTATTTTTGAGAATGTTCTTATTGAAATAGCAATATTATTTGGTTCAGGATATTTTTCGTAGAAATAGGCAGTAGATATGAATAGGTTACCTCTTTAGGTTCATTGACCCAAGTAAGCTTCAAAGAACACCTTTTTCTGTTTTATTGTGAATCTTTTGACATAGCTCAAGGGTTTTATATTTAGATATTCTATTTTATCTAGGTGTACTAATATCATAAAGAGGAAAGATTTTTTTGTTTGTTTGTTTTTAGCGAAAAAGCTCCGAAACTACAAGACCGATTTTAAAAAATTTTCAATAATATACAGGATAAGTTTTTAACCAGTGCGTAAATTTTTTTTGGTAGTTCAGTGTCAGTAATAGAACACATTTCCGTGTTTAGTTAAAAAAAAAAAAAAAAAAATTTCATCCTTATCCGAGTTTCAAATAAGCAAAACATGGACATAATCTATTCGCCATACTATCAATGACAACTCTTGGCCGCCGCCCGGGCGCATGGCTGGGGTGAGGGGGTGGGGAATGCGCTAGCGCCGAGTGACAATAAAATATGGTTTTTAAGTATACATGTTTCGTAAGCGATAACTTTTTTTTTAGTACTAAGACATATCAAAATAAAATATACGTGTTTAATAAAACGTGTTGAAGTTTATAATGGCAAAATTTACGCACTGGTTAAAAATTTTTCCTGTATAGTTACATTATTTTTGAGTATAAAACATCACGCTACGACACACACGAGCGGAGCAGTACCCAAATACGTAACTAAATGCTGCTGAAATAAGCCACGCGGATGAATGTACAAGTTGAAATCGATAAATGTTTTGTCTCTGCCGTAAAGTCATATTAAACCATTCAAGGTTTAATATGACTTTTTCATTTCATACTTGTACTTTCTTAATTTATCTTGGACACCACTGACATCGGTGAAGGAAAACATCCTGAGTAAACCTGGACTGAAAATAAATGTAAGTCTGAAATCGCCACCGCCTTGAGCGAGCGTGGTGATTAATCTTCTTGCTTCCTCTGTATGAGAATACGCCCCTGCTCTGCAGTGGGGCAATACAATTTTTTATTTCCTTCTTTTGTTGTGTTTGTTATTTCCCGGCTTCAGGCGACATTTTTTTTTTAATTCACACTACTTCTTACCCGGAACTGTTCGCTAGTATAAAATTAAAAACGTTTAAAAATGTAAGGAACCAATACTCCGGGATCAGGAAAAATATTATAATAATATTGTTATGAACTGCCTCGTTAGTCTAGTGGTCACGACTGCTACGCTAGAGGTCCTGTGTTCAATTCCCAGGTCGAGCAAAGTGTTATCGGGTTTTTCTATGAAATTCTCAGTAGCAGCTCGGAGTTCGGATTTGTGCCCGGTTAACGGCAATAGGCTTGCCCCCTATCACATCAGACCTAAACATACCGGCGCACTGTGGGTATATAATATTGGTACAACTCTGCCTAACCCTTTGGGGAATACAGGCGTGATGGTATATATTGTTATGAAGATCGAAATCTTGTGTATGAGAATGGAGATTTGGAAGCAGTATTCGTAGAGGCTGATGGTAATCCTCATCAGTCCGCCGTGTGCTTAAGAACAAAGGAGTACCGTCAGCCTTAGCCTTCATAGACAGACACATCTGACACCAAAGGGCCTAGCATGCACGCGCGGAATAAACGTTACGAAAATAATAGGATCATAAGTGTCGTGACGGCACTCACACTGATGCACGAGGTTCTGGGTTTGCAACCGGGCACGGGCAAGAACCAATGCGACTTCTTGTAATCCGTATGTACTTTCTAAGTTTATCAAGGATATCACTGCCATCGGTAACAGTTAATGTCTGAGGCCCTTGTGGTGGTTTAGAAACTCTGACACTAGGGTGTGTGGGGTTGTTAGACCTTACTGCCCACACGATGATGAAGAAGATATGATCATCATTATCTTCTTGCCCTTATCTCATGTTACTTTTAGTCGGCGCAACACGTTTTCTTCTTCCATGCCGTCCTGTCAACCGTCATGCTATCACTGACTCCCTTCTCTTTCATATCATTCTTCACACAATCTATACAATCGTAGCGTGATGTTATATAGCCATTAACCTTCCTCGATAAATGGGCTATCCAACACAAAAATATTTTTTCGATTTGATTCAATAACTCCCGAGATTAGCGCGTTCAACCAAACAAACGAACAAATTCTTTAGCTTTATAATATTAGTATAGATTTGAAAACCTTTTGGAATGGCAACTAGATTCAATAGTTTTATTTAATTGACGTTCTAAAGTGCCTTTTAATGGTCTAATTGGAATAAGTGATTTGACTTTGACTTTGAAATATCGACTGGAATTATAAACACGACTATTGTATTTATTTTACAAAAGTCGACTCAAATTAAACACGGTTAGAATAGAGCGCTCAAGCTAGGCCCAGAGTTACACAGTCCAATTTATCGCTTCATCGAAGCAAAGGACAGTGTCGGTCTAATATTGTTTTGATCCGTGCCTTCCAATAAATTGCTGGATAAAAACTAACAGTTGGAACACCTCTTACGGAAACGAAAGGCGTGTTAGGAGAAAATTTATTAGCTGTGGAATGTAAAAGAAAACAGTAGTTTCTTATTCTGTAAAGATCTTTCTATATAGGTGTTTTAACGCCTAAGCCGACGAACCGATAAGTACAGCCCCCCTAGCCAAGTCACAAACGATAAACGCAAACGCTGAGTAGGCTTTAATAGATCTTCAACTTTATGTGCTTGGTTTTAAGTTGAAGATCTAATGAAGATTGCATAGCGTTTTCGTTCGTTCCAGTCGCTAACGCTTAGAAATCTTTAATAGATTTTCAACTTAAGGATCTTGGGTATTAAGTTGAAAATCTATTGGTACCTACCGAGCGTTTATGATTATCGTTTGTGACTTGGCTAGGGGGGCAGATATAGATTAGACTTTGGAGAAGGTCATAGGCTAACTTTTGTCCTTAAAAAAAACGGTAATTTAAAAAACTAAAAAACCCGACTGCTTTTCTGAGTATTTATGAAAAATCCCTAAAACAAGAAATTCGTTGTACCCGATTGCACTTAAAATTGTAGCAGTCGGGACCCATTCGGGAGTATCTGCAATATAACATAGGTATGTGCTCTCAATTCACTAAGCCTCCATTTCTAGAATGGGTCCCGACTGCTACAATTTTAAGTGCAATCGGGTACAACGAATTTCTTGTTTTAGGGATTTTTCATAAATACTCAGAAAAGCAGTCGGGTTTTTTAGTTTTTTAAATTACCGTTTTTTATTTTTATTTTTTTTTGTTTTTTATTTTGATATACCTAGTGTCACTCTCACAGTAAATACGAATCTACCGACACCTCTCAAGCTAAAATCCATCGAGCCGTTTAGCCTGCAGAGCGAGCCAAACATTTGAATTTGGCGCCAAAAATCCGCCATTTTGTTTTTTTTATTTTGATATACCCAGTGTCACTCTCACAGTAAATACGAATCTAACGACACCTCTCAAGCTAAAATCCATTGAGCCGTTCAGGCTGCAGAGCGTGCCAAACAATTATACATACATACATACATACATACATACATACATACATACATACATACATACATACATACATACATACATACATACACTCGAAAAACATAACCCTCCTTCTGTCGCAGTCGGGTAAAAAGACTTTGAAGGAGTTGAAATAGGGAATTAAACCATCCTATGTATAGTAATTATTTAAAATAAAACCATAAATAAATGGTATTTAGGCACTTGATAAAAAAGTAACTGTAAACTAAACTAAGTAAACTACCTCGTTGGCCTAGTGGTCCTGAGCGCGACTGCTACGCTAGAGGTCCTGGGTTCGATTCCCGGGTCGAGCAAAAAGTGTTATTGGGTTTTTCTATGAAATTCTCAGTAGCAGCTCGGAGTTTGCATTTGTGCCCGGTTAATGGCAATAGGCTCGCCCCCTATTACATGGGACCTAAATATACCGGCAAACTGTGAGTGTACATTGGTAGGTACACCTCTGCCTAACCCTTCGGGGAATACAGGCGTGATGGTATATAAATATAAAAAAGTACTTAACACTAGCTTTTGCCAGCAACTTCGTCCGTTAATGTCGGTTATGTTTAAACTTCAGTCATGATTAAAAATACACGTGGCACTATGTATTATCATAAAGGCGTTAGTGTTGTTTTCCTCGAGAAAAGTACTTTTTTCGAAATGTAAGATACCCTATGTCCGTTTTTGTTCACATAACAATGTTTATGCAATATTTTTGGATGATCGGTTCACTGGTTTAAGCTTCAATAAGTAACAAAAAAACTTACGTTAGCATTCATATTATTTAATTAAATATTTGTACAAGCGTTTTGGAAAAAGAAAACCCAAAAAGAAAAGCTGCCCAAAGTAACACTTCCACGCGAACTAAGACGTGGTTAGAAGCTAGTAAACCAATAATTTGTAACGATTGATCAATCACTTATCTCGGAAAGACGAGGCAGAAGAAGCCTGTTCCCTCTAACTTTGAAGATATTAATAAGGGTTGAATGCGTTCGAAAATTAAGATGTAGTTCCACTCATTTGCTGTGCGCACCTACCATGCTTTTTTTTTTTTTTTTTTTTATAGACGGGAAATCATCAAATAACTTCCCCCGCCCTGGGCGGGGCGGGAGGGAGTGTCAGACTTTTACTGACTAAAACCCGTCTATGTTCCTTCATGTGCCCTTTGCGTTCCGGGGGCGCGGTATCTCTTTCGAACAACCCGCAGACCTACCATGCTTAGACCTATACCTTGCTACAATCCTACTAACCTACTTACACTCCAAGTTTCACATCATCATATCAGTCGCAAGACGTCAACTGCTGGACATAGGCCTCCCCCATAGATTTCTAAAAGGACCGGTTGGAAGCGGCTTCCATCCAGCGTCTTCTGCGGGTTGTTTGAAAGAGATATCGCGCCCTCGGAACGCAAAGGGCACAAGAAGTAACATGGATAGGTTTTAGTCAGTAAAAGTCTGACACTCCCTTCCACCCCGCCACGAGGAGCCATTTGATGATTTCCCATCGGTAAAAAAAAATCCAGCGTCCTTCTGCGGTCTTAATCAGGTCGTCCGTCCACCTTGTGGCTGGACTTCCTACGCTGCGCTTGCCAGTGCGTGGTCTCCATTCGGGAACTTTGCGACCTCATCGGCCATCAGCTCTGCGTGCCATGTGCCCTGCCCACTGCCACTTCAACTTGCTGATTCGCTAGGCTATGTCGGTAATTTTGGTTCGTTTGCGGATCCTCATATCTGATTCGATCTTGCAAAGAGACTCTTGAGCCCTCTCCATAGCTTGTTGGGCTATTTTTAACCGACTTCAAAAAGGAGAAGGTTATTAATTCGGATGTTTTTATTTTTTTAATTCTCGTTAATTTACGTAGTATGACAGTTCCATCATGAATTTGGATGACAGGAAGTTGACACTTAAAAGCGGAAAACAAAAAAACTTACAAAAAAGACAACTGACTTCAAAAAAAGTGAAAAATTGCTTTAGCTTTGGAAGTCGGAGGCAATACAAAACAACAAACAGAACGAAAGCCGTCGACTTCCAAAGCCAAAGTTATTTTTCACTTTTTAGTTTTTGAACACGGTTGTCTTTTTTGTAATAAGTTTTTTTAGCTAAGTTTCAAAACCTTGAAGATAAAAAAAGAAGGTCAGTAGAAAATCCTAGCACAATGTATCACTGTTTAAGCGACACAGAGGGCTCACATTTTTTACTACAGGATATAACTCCGCGCACGGGGACTTATCTCAGTCTTGTAAAGTTTATATAGAATGATTTAAGACTAGCTATATATCTGTCTAGCCTTTTCCCAACTATGTTGGGGTCGGCTTACAGTCTAAGCAAGATGCAGCTGAATATCAGTGTTTTACATGGAGCGGCCATGGATTTGGCCTCCACAACCCAGTTACTGGACATCACAATACCTCTTGGGAAGACTGTTTGTCAGACTTCCCGGCTTCTGGCTATCGGTAACGACTGAGATCTACGAATGACACGTAGCAACGGCTTTACGTGCTTTTTGAGGCACGCAGACCAACAACCAACCATGATTTAAGACCAACTGTGGACATTTGTAATTGTGGACCTTAGTGGAATAATTGTATCCTAGACCGTTCAACTAGCAACTAGCTTCAACTTTAACTGTAACTTCTTGACAATTAAAAAGCGCCTGTAAATGGTCTAATTGAAATAAATACTTTGACTTTGTTTATAAATCTGTCAATACCTATACAAAAACTAGCTGTATACCCTGTGGTTTCACCCACGTTCGGTTACGTCTTATATTACTGCTCTTCTCCTGTTAGTTATTGCGTGATGTTCTATAAGTGTAAACTTTTCTATTGAGTCAGGCTATCTATTGATATTGATATGAAATTGTAATAAAATCACTTGCATAGTTTAAAATATCTAAGCGTTCTGAAAGACAGACATCGGGAAGCGACTATGTAAAGTAAAAAAAAGATGTTACAGCGTTCATGGTAATAAATAAATATATAAATAAAAATCATTTATTTCAGACTGTAGTAGGTCCATATTAGGTTAGTAACAAACAGACTTATAAACTATGTTAGTACAACACAAAAATAAATAAAAACAACAACAATTAAAACCTGAGGGCACACGACGTAATACACATTCTGTGAAAATTAAGATGATAGTATACCATCACCATCACGCCTGTATTCCCCGAAGGGTTAGGCAGAGGTGTACTTATGCATACCCACAGTTCGCCGGTATATTTAGGTCCCATGTAATAGGGGGCGAGCCTATTGCCATTAACCGGGCACAAATCCAAACTCCAAGCTGCTATTGAGAATTTCATAGAAAAACCCAATAACACTTTGCTCGACCTGGGAATCGAACCCAAGACCTCTAGCGTAGCAGTCGCGCTTAGGACCACTAGGCCATCGAGGCAGCATGATGATAGTGATGCTGAATATTTCAAAAGATATATCCCAGCGACAAGCAAACAGACAGACACCCAACAATAGCAACAACATCCCTTAAGGCACCTTTTGGACACAAAACACAAAAACTCTACCCAGAAAACTGAAATTCACTTCTCAAAGCGCTAAAATAAAAAATAGGGGTCGGTTTACAAATCAACTGAACCATACGACGCTAAAGGACTAACCTAGCCATTTCTAAAACCAATATAAAAGTGTCCGAGCCTGCTTTAGAAATACGTTGAATAATGAACTCTATTTACTGTTCAGTAAAATTTATTGGCGCAATGAAACTCCGTCGTGGTGGTTTATTTTGTTGCGTACGGATCTAAGATCTCTTCATGTTACTGCTGACCTGGTACTTTTTTAGGGTTCCATATCCGAAATCGCTGGATAAGGGCAGTGCAGGGTCGATCACTGTTACTATTTTTTGGTAAGGTTCTATGTATGTCTGCAATTGACGTCGTTCGGCTGAACTGATTATGATGATCCGAAGGGTGCCAACAGGATCTTCTTACAAAAGCCTTTTGGGTGGCAAACCTTATGTTATTTGATCACCGCTGCCTATAGACATCTGCAATACCAGAGGTCTTGCAAATGCGTTGCCATCCCAGAGATAAGACTTTTCCACATGCCTGTAATAACATCGGCCCCCATGCCCTTCAAACCGGAACACAGCAACGCTGCTTTGCAGCATAAATAGATATGGCAGCAGTACTTCCCCGGATGAGCTCCTTCACTAAGAGCACTTCTACTACAATCTGTCTGAGTATGTACTACTATAGCCGCTATAATAACGAATTAATAAAATAAATAAAACTAAAAATTCAAGGAGGTACAAGAAACTTATTTTTTGTATGTAATATTAAATATTTTAAGGTGGTTTTTTTTTTAAAGATGGTAAAATCATCAAATGACCCCCCCCCCGTCCTGGGCGGGGCGGGAGGGAGTGTCAGACTTTTACTGACTAAAAACCATCTATGTTCCTTCGTGTGCCCTTTGCGTTCCGGGGGCGCGGTATCTCTTTCGAACAACCCGCAGGTGTTAAGGTTAAGGTGTTAAGGGGTACAGGGGTTAAGGTGGTACGGAACACTTCCTGTTCTAGTCTGCCTTGCACTTTACAGGTTTTGTAGACCTACATTCTGAAATCAGCGAATTTATTATTCTTAGCCTACAGTTTGGGGTATAAATGAAACAAGAAAGACAATATTGTACGTCTAGATGAGCGCACGTAAAAGTATTCGATTCGAGTCGATTTTTATGGTCTTTTGCTACGTTCCTCCGTCAGCTTGCCCGCGGCTTAGCTCAGAGACTAATAGTAAAAGGAAGCTGTAATTTAGCAAAGACATATATATTATTAATAACGCCGATAAACTGGTAATATAAAATCTTAAATAAAAAAACGGACAATGGGGATGTATTTTTCTCAAAAGCTTTTTTGTTATATAATAAATACTAGCTTCTGCCCGCGACTTCGTCCGCGTCACAGTTGATGTGTTATCCTACGGGTACCGTACATTTTCCCGGGATAAAAAGTAGCCTATGTGTTATTCCAGACTATAATCTATCTTTGTGCCAAATTTCATCCAGATCAATTCAGCCGTTTAAGCGTGAAAGAGTAACAAACATCCATACATCCATACATCCATACATACAAACTTTCGCCTTTATAATAGTAGTAGGATTTCAGTTAAATTAAAACCATTTTGGTAACCATGTATTTCCAATTTAAAAAATCGATCGAATCAATACGTTACGCTTATTACTCCACGCGCCAATTCGCCTTGAGCAAGCGTGGTGATCAATGCTCGTACCTTCTTTATGGGAGAGGCCTTTGCCCTGCAATGAGACATAGGCTGGTATTATTAGTATCCTATTACGACACGCCCTTGCTAGTCTCTCTAGTAGAAAAGATGAAATAATCAGCGACCGACCCGTGGTACAACTGCGATGTCTAACTGGTTGTACTACGGAGAAATAAATTTACCCATAGAACAACCAGTTGAACACTGATTGTTCTATGGGGAAATATCTTTACCAATGGTTCAATCCAAATAGTTGTCTTCAGGGAATTTAATGTATCTATGGAACAACTACTGGTAATAAACAGGAAAAGGTTATCAATAAAAAAAAAAGGTGTACACCCTCAGTACCTCCCACAAACATTGTATCATTGGCAGCTCCATTCCTGATAAATGTATACAATAGGATGAAGGAGCGAGCGAAGCGAGCTCGGGACTTGGGGCACCCCGACTCGGACAGGTTAGGTTAGAAGGGGATGGCGGAGTCTAGAGAGCGAGCGAAGTGAGCGAACAGAACCCGCCATCCACTTCGTGGTTATTTTTTTTGCAAACCCTTGGGCCCCGCGAAGCGGGGCTCCCCGTTGCTTTTTAAGCCTCGAGGGCCGTTTTAGACGTTCATTTGTTTTACACGATCATCCTATCCCCGTGGTCCAACCAGTTGGACATAATTCCACCGTTGTACCACGGGTCATAATCATAAATATCAGAAAAAAGAGTTGAACCATGGGTAAATTTACTTCTCCGTAGTACAACCAGTTGGACATCGCAGTTGTACCACGGGTCGGGAGTGAAATAATCAGACAATTCGCAACAACTCTTGTACTACATCAGCCCCCCTAGCCAAGTCACAAACGATAAACGCAAACGCTGAGTAGGCTTTAATAGATCTTCAACTTTATGTGCTTGGTTTTAAGTTGAAGATCTAATGAATATTGCATAGCGTTTTCGTTCATTCCATTCGCTAACGCTTAGAAATCTTTAACAGATTTTGAACCTAAGGCTCTGGAGTATAAAGTTAAAAATCTATTGGCACCTACCGAGCGTTTACGATGATCGTTTGTGACTTGGCTAGGGGGGCAGGTTCGGGGTGCTGTTGGTGGTGGCACTGGGATTCGTCGTATCGATTATTAGTGTCACCATCAGCAACGGTCATATACCTCCTCGTGTGCCTAGCAACCACTCGTCGTTTTCGGATACGTTCGTGGGGAAGTGTGGGGGCTGGGCCGGTGCACCCTGGGTACTGGTAATAATGTCCTGTTAGGAGGGGATTGTTGCCAGTGGCGAAATATGACCAAGGGGGGGCGTTTCTCCTGCGTGTTTCTCCGATGGCAACAGCGGAGTGACACGTAGAGAAACAGAAAGTGCAAGTGTTTGTCCACTGAACTGTTTGCGTCTCAGAGGGTTCAGTGGTTAAATTCGAGTGGTATCCTAAGTCTTCTTGGGATTGGGAAAAAAAAAAAAAAAGTGAGAAAGGCTGGGAGGAATAGGGACCTCACCCTTAAAAGGAAACTATGGATAGAGACTTTTGCGAAAAACGTCCCCAGGTGGGTCCCGACTGCTCAGCGGTCGGGGAATCCCACCCCGCTTCGGCGGGCTGCCCTCCGTACTCTGGGGTGGGCAACAAACGTCTTCCGTCTGTCCCTTCGGACACCAACGACAACCACACGCGTGATAACCGGACAACGATGAAAGCACCACATGATAACCATGAACCCTCCGGCTCCAAACCGATAGAGGAGATAGTGGCGCAGTGCGCACTAGGGAAAAAGCTGCCAGTAGAGCGGTTGACCGCTATCCGACCCTCCATTTCCCGGGTTCTCGCGGCCCATTCATCAAGGCGAAAGTAGGTACACACGCGGAGTTTTTAGTGGGTGCAAGCCCCACATAACCACGTTGTCTCCCCGGATGGCGTGGCATGCGTTAGGCATTTTCTTCGCTCACAAAAAAAAAAAAAAAAAAAAAAGGGGGGCAGGTTCGTTAAAGTTCGTAAATGTTCGTGTAAACTCGGGAATACTCGTGTGAAAAAGCTTAGATTGTTAAACTCTTTAATGAAAACGTTACAATGTATTAAATTGTCGTGTCCTAAATCAACATTACCCTTCTGATACCTTCGCCTTCTTTAATTAAGAAGGTGTGAAGCTTAAATGTATTCGCTATGTTGTTGTTATTCTTATTTTGCAATTTAAATTTGTAATTGTTTGTTGATAATTTATAAACATAAACTCACATACACAAACAACTGGACCCGGAACAACTTTACGAATATTTACCTTAGAAATATTGCCTTTAAAATATCTGTTCTGTCCAAGAATCGTACCTAAGACCATTGATTGCTGTATTGTACCATATTCAGACAAATAAATGAATTTGAATTTCAATTTGAGACACGCTGCGCTCCTAATACTCAGCTCTCAGCAGTAGCAAAAATATGGATTCGCGTCACCGACATGCTACTGTGAAAGCGTTACCACGCGTGAATACTTCAAGCGTCTACCTGCTGCCGTTATCAATATCAAGAAAAAAAATCACGTTTGTTGTATGGGAGCCACCCTAGATATTTATTTTATTCTGGCTTTTAGTATTTGTTGTTAAAGCGGGAACAGAAATACATTATCTGTGAATATTTCAACTGTCTATCTATCACGGTTCATGAGATACAGCCTGGTGACAGACGGATGGACAGACAGACAGACAGACAGACAGACAGACAGACAGACAGACAGACAGACAGACAGACGGACGGACAGACAGACAGATGGATAACGCAGTCTCAGTAATAGGGTGCCGTTTTACCCTTTGGGTTCGGAACCCTAAAAATAAAATTAAAAAATATTTTAGAGTTTTAACTTTTCACTTCTGTTGATACTCCCAATTGACTGGATATTTCTTGTTTTTAAAGAAGACTTACATTTTAATAGCCCTGGCCTATTTAAAAAATCGTTCAATAAAAAAATCAACCCCAACAGCACACATTTCACACATAAATCATCCCTTTTAGCCCCGTCTTCTACCCATTAACCATCTACAAAGTAAACGGTAGCAGGTACCTAAGATTCATGTCGTCATAAACGTTCTGGTACATAAAACCTTTCTAGTATTAGTAAGTTTAGTGCTTCGGGAATGAGCGCACTAAATGTAGCTTCAGATGGATTTTAATTAATTGGCGTTCGTTTATGTGAATGGGGTTGTTAGTTCTCGGGGTTGTTTGCTCGTGGGGTTGAATGAATAATGCTGTAGTGGTTCTTTTCACTGATCTTTAAGGTATAGCGTCACCATTTTTTTTAAGGTTGGGAAATCATTGGATGACTTTTTCCGTCTTGGGCGGAGCGGAAGGGAGTGTCAGACTCTTACTGACAAATACCAATCCATGTACCTCCTAATACTTTTAACGTACTAGGACCGCGGGGACTCTTTCGAACAAATTCCGCAACATTTTAGGATCTAAAAGAGAAATTACGAGAGCAACATTAAAAAAAAACATGTTTTCTTGTCTTCTACAAACTGTGTTCACCGTTTTATCTAGATAGCTTGTCAATTACGGCAATTATGCCAACTGTCGTTTGATATCAAAATGTCGTGGAAATAAATAATATTTTATCGACATTATTCTTTGTAAGGGTACCTTACCTATTCTCTTGAATTTCTCTTACATATTGTGTCTCAAAGGCAATGTTTTCTTTTGCCCCTAGATTGGAAAATCAGTATCTTTTCTTGTTTCTTTCTTCTCTTATCAATAGCGGAACGAGATCGTTCGATCTTGAGCTGTGAAATATTTAAATTGGACGGGTGACTGGGCCGGACTTGGAGAAAATTAGGGGTGTAATATTTTTAATATATCTTTTGAAATTCTGTTTTAGTTGAAGAAGTTTATATAATAATATAGCAGTAGTATTGTATTTAAGTAGTTATTTTAATATAACTAAATGAGATAATTCTTATCTAGATGTATAAAGTTGAACCTTTATAAAGTTCCATCTAATTCTACATGAAATATTTATAATCAGTATAATCGTAGTTATGTAATAATTTATTAACTAGTGGACAGCCTTAAGTTTTAAATAGGTTGGAGCTTTTTTGTAGTAAGTATATAGTTTATATAACCTGCTCTGCAAGACATGCTTACCTACGTACAAGTACACTTTTATAGGCCAGATAAATTAGATGAACCAAGTGGCTCTGTTATAAACTTACCTTTTGGAAAAGGCAACTAAATTCAATTCTGCGTTCTTGTAAATAACGTCTAAAGTACCTTATAATAGTTTAATTGAAATAAATAATTTGACTTTTACTTTGACTTAAAGAGTAGTAAAATTTCCCACCCACCCCAGATTCGTCTCTGTCTTCAGGAAAGTATCGCTTCGCAAGCGACGGTTTAAAAGGCAATGCAGTTTTATGTTTTTTTGGATGCCATATTGGTTTTCTTACTGTAAACGTTTTCTAGTTAGAAATAAGCGTTCAGTACTGAAACATTTAGACAGGCGCTTTTTTTTATTCAAGGTAGGTTTGCCAAACCAAATAGCCTGGGACAAAATCGGTGTCAAATCTCTACCCCAATTTCGCAAGGGATTCAATATCCATTGCTACATACATTAGAAAACCTCGTCCATTATAAAACATAAAAACCGCAATGAATATCGTCGAACTGTCAAAACGAAAAAGATTTTGAATGCGTTACGTATTGACACTGCATTTCATTGCTATTGAATACAATCCCCAAATTGGCTTTCCAATCCGGATATAAAAGTTCAAGGGGGGGGAGGTCAAAATGGCGTCGTATTGTGACGTCAGACTGTGTTGAGCGAATAACTTGCACCATTGAAATTAGGAGGCTGGCTGTACAAAGATAACGCGGTTCAATTGATGGCCAGCCCCCCTAGCCAAGTCACAAACGATAATCGTAAACGCTCGGTAGGTACCAATAGATTTTCAACTTAATACCCAAGAGCCTTAAGTTGAAAATCTATTAAAGATTTCTAAGCGTTAGCGACTGGAACGAACGAAAACGCTATGCAATCTTCATTAGATCTTCAACTTAAAACCAAGCACATAAAGTTGAAGATCTATTAAAGCCTACTCAGCGATTGCGTTTATCGTTTGTGACTTGGCTAGGGGGCTGGAGTTGGGAGTTTCGGAGGTGGTATTACTAATAGAATACTGGTAGCATCGAATTTAGTCGAAGTTGGCCTAGTGGTTCTACGCGCGACTGCTACGGTAGAGGTCCTGGTGCGATTCCCAAGTCGAGTAAAGTGTTATTAGGTTTGTCTATGAAATTATCAGTAGCTCGGAGTTAGGATTTGTGTCCGTTAAATGGGACCTAAAAATACCGGCGAACTGTGGTGTACATTGGTTGGTACAGCTCTGCTTAACTCTTGTAAGAATACAGGCGTGATGGTATATTTATGTTATTACATTCCAGTGGCAAGTTATTGTTGAACAAAATTTTGAAAGTTGAGTCTTACTACCAACGAAAATATATTGTGAATGAAGTAGAACACAAACGTGTATGTAAAAACAAGCGATTTTAGAAATTGGAATTTACCCATCTTTCATATGTTTATTTAGTTTGAAGACTTTATTTATA
Organism: Caradrina clavipalpis; assembly: GCA_932526535.1. NCBI lineage: Eukaryota > Metazoa > Arthropoda > Insecta > Lepidoptera > Noctuidae > Caradrina > Caradrina clavipalpis. Next base: position 11,027,662 of record OW052111.1, read on the forward strand.
TCAATAGGTGATAAAAAATAACTGAAAATTTATTAAGGCAAATCAAAGTTTTGCGTTGCGGCGCCGCGTTGCAAAATGTTCTTCTACTGTAGCAGTCGCTCCATGTAAATCGCTGATATTCAGCTGCACCTGGATAGACTAGAAGCCGACCCCAACATAGTTGGGAAAACGCTAAGTCGATTTATATAGTTTCTAAGATAATCGTATTTCCAATTCAAAAATAGAATCTTAAGGCGACGAATTGTTTAACAATAATTCTAGACCAGGCGCGCGCCCCCCGCAACCCGCACACACCCCGGTAAGTAAGCTTTTTGTTATTTTATTTACTCGGAAATGATAACTTGAGAAAATCCTTCTACAATTTTAAAGAGTATTTATAGACTTGTCTACAGAGCAAGTTGAGAGGCTAAAATCGGCCCCGTTTGCCCATAAGATGTGAATCTCTATTTAAAAAGAGGTATGTTTGATATTTTTTTCTCTGTTACTAAAGTTACTTAATCATACATGTAATGAAAACTAACAAAATAAGGCTTTCATCATGAACTATTCAGAACACCAACTCACATTTTTATACGTTTCGTAATTACTGACAAAAATAGAGATCACTGATGCCAAAATTTCCAATTCGTCCTCTTAAACCGTCAGCGCACTCATGTTAGCCCTCTAAACTTTTTAATGAACAGAGTTTAGAAGTTGGGACATGAAATATAGTAATATTGTAAGCATTCGTAGCTAAACTAAAAGGCAACAGGTAAAACTCCCTTTGACGATGCTATTTAATTGCCCACGTTGACTACGCTATTCCGAAAGTTGCCCAATTGAAACGTTGCTCAGACAGTTCAACATTAGTTTATTTGTTCATTTTTGAAAATTATTATAGTTACTAGCTTTTGCCCGTGACTTCGTCTGCGTGGATTAATAGTTCCCGTTCCCGGGGGATTTCCGGGATGAAAACTATCCTATGTCCTTACTCGGGTCCCAGACTATATCTGTACCAAATTTCATTGAAATCGGTTCAGTGGTTTAGGCGTGAAGAAGAGACAAACTGTAACAGACAGACAGACAGACAGAGTTACTTTCGCATTTATAATATTAGTACGGATTTTTTAATACTAGTTGTATTAAAAAATTGTATTAAATAGAAAAGATTGTAGTTTTATTTATTTATTTATAACAGTTAATATCGTTTGTCGTTATTGCATCTGAATTGTAGAGGAACATGGATGGGTTTTTGTCAGTAAAAGTCTGACACACTGCTCCGCCCAGATCAGAAGAAGTTATTAAAAAATGGCTACTAAATTACGATCGCTAAAATGATTTTTTATGTGGCATAAGAGAGCAATACTACAAAATAATTATTAAAGTAATTAGCTAATACATTTATTTTACAGCTTACTAGCCTATGTCCAACTTTACCGCGCGTATGTTTTTACATATCCCTACTTTTGATCATAAATATTAATTAGACATTAATCTGTTTCGATAATAACAATAAAACACAATGTTTTAATAGATTGTTTTAAGCCTTAATATTTCATGAATAATTAAGTCAAAGTCAAAATTTCAATTAGAACATTTACAGGCACTTTTGAATTGTCATGGTCGTCGATTCAGGCTGCAATCAAGATTTACCTCTCTTGTATTATAATAAACTATTACAGAGATTTTCCTACCTTCGCTTTGAAAATCGGTTTTAACCAAACTTTAATCTAAATACGTTTCAGAGATTTCTAGCTCAGTCCTAAGATACATTCTATTTAGATAAGTACTCAGGGCCGTCTTTAACGTATTGGGGGCCCTGGGCACAAGAATTACGGGGCCCCTGTGTGTTTTACGTATGTTCATATTTGCCAAATTAAATTCCTTTCACTGTTAAATTGAACCTAATTAAATTATATAAAATAAATAATACTAATATTTTATAAGCTTGGGCAGGCTGGGGCCCCCGATATTCCCGGGGCCCTGGGCACCTGCCCAGAGTGCCCAGTGGAGAAGAGGGGACTGTAAGTACTACAATGTTAGAGTACACTACTCTGGAGTACAATGTTTGAGTACAAGTACTCCATAGTGTACTCTCTATGTATTAGATTACTACCGCTACTCATGCAACTGTTCGTCCAGCTTTTATCTTATTGCAAGGGTATGTAAATTTAAACTAGAATGTCATACGTAGAGATTAGAAGTTTAGGGAGATTGCATTTTTGTTTTAGATATTTTTATTTTGGAAACCACCGGTACCTCCGTGCCTCGGAAAGCACGTAAAGCCGTTGGTCCCGGCTGTCATTTGTAGATCTTTGACAGTCGTTACTGTTAGTCAGAAGCCGGGAAGTCTGACAACCAGTCTAACCAAGAGTATCGTATTACCCATTACTGGGTTATGGAGGTCTGATAGGCAGTCGCTCCATGTAAAATACTGATATTCAGCTGCATCCGGTTCGACTGGAAGCCGACCCCAACATAGTTGGGAAAAGGCTAAGCAGATGATGATATTTTTATTTTGGAAAATAGTGGATAGTAATGTAGCTGTACGAAATATGAGAACGTTTCCGATTAAAAGAGGATATTCATATTCATTTATTTGCGTACCATAATTTGAGTAGTAGGTTTTTTTTTCTTTTTATATACGTGAAATCATCAAATAACTTCCCCCGCCCTGGGCGGGGCGGGAGGGAGTGTCAGACTTTTACTGACTAAAACCCGTCTATGTTCCTTCATGTGCCTTTTGCGTTCCGGAGGCGCGGCATCTCTTTCGAACAACCCGCAGCCCCGGCAGGCATCGGCCCTCAGTGGCCCCATCCAAGTTTGCTGACATCTCTTTGAGGCGCGCGTGGAACACGAACGCGCCGTCGATACGGTCTGTCGTTATTCAGTGAACGTACGGACGGTGAGCTACCCATTGCTCACCGTCCACAGACCCGCGCCTACGGTGGCCGGGAGTCGTCTCGCGGCTCCCGACGCCCGGAGCGTCTACCGCGGCGGCCGCTGGGACGGGGGACCCTCCTTTCCCTCTCCCGTCCCGCTTGAGTAGTAGGTGTTACAAAAGGCTTAAAGCCAAATAACAATTATGGACCCTGCTCAAAGTATTAATATCACAATTAACATAAATATCACAATACCTAACTCATATTATATAATTTTTGTTATATTTAAACATTCATATTAAAACAATTGAAAATAATAATGTAATATAATTTATTATTGGGATTAATGTTGAATCATAGAAGAAATAATAATATATTACATAATTACATAATTATATAATTTGTGGTTTGTTTGTGTGTATAGTTTCGTTGTCAGTTTAATGCAAGTGTGTGAATATCTTATTTTCCTTATTTTTATTTTATGGTGTAGTGACAAAGGTTGAAAAGAGTATGTGCTTAAAAAACTTTAAAACTTATTCAAAGGTGATGGCTGAATGACTGCCCCCGGGCCAGATACATTCTGGAATGTATATGAATCTTACATAACCTCATAATATTTAAAAAATCATTCATGAATTTTGTAGTGTTTAATATTTACCTAGCACTTTTGTGAACTATTAAACATAATAAAGTATCTAAAAAAAAAAGAAAAACTTTTTCATCACAAACATTCGCTTATAAATATACAACCTCATTTTCGTTTTTAATTTTATTCTTTTTCGAAAGTGTCAGTTGAAGAAAATTATATACTGTCACACACACCTTTTTTCCTTTTTAGGCAATATTATTTTACCATTATATTATTCCCAAAAAGTATCTGAAACTTTTTTGCATGAAATACTAATATTTAGCCATTCAGCATTATATTGTGCTAGGTACCATATTTATACATGGTACCTGGCACATGGGGCAGTGGTCTATACTTCCATTTAGCCATCTCCTTTAACTTCTTGGGCTCGTATTGTGTTAAGCTTCAATTTGATTAAATGCAAAAAATATGACTTTTCTTACTCACCCCCTTCAGGGGTTGAATTTCCAAAAATCAAAAAACAAAAGCAAAATTTCGTTATCTATTTACTAACAAAACTACTAAGATTTTGGACTTAGAAAGATTCTATGAGATACTATACAGCGTACAAGCTCTTAATACAATGAAATAAAGTTCAAAATTACACGCCACCAATATCCTCTATATATGCAAGGAAACGGGAACACTAAAATGACGGCTGATAGAGATTTATGACAAAAAGACGTGCTGTGTCAACCACAAATAATTTAGGATTGAGGGCAGCAGTGTGATGGATCAGTAATCTTCCTGCCCGAAAGTCGGTCACGGAGACTATCAACGGACACTGGCAAGGAACGCAATATATTAATTATTATCGGTACTAAAATGTGTGTATGTATTCTGCAGACCGATTCAAGCCACGGCGGCAAATCTTAATGCAAACTAGCCAAGTACGCAGGAGATATTATCGACACCTGCAATTTAAAACGTTGTAACTCATTTTTCACTACTTTCCAAGAGAGTGATTTCAAAATTCAAAATATTCTCACTTTGTTCCTATAAGTGCTAGCGCCTTCCAATTTTGTAAATATAATTAAAAAGGTATTATCTACATTGCTGTATGACTAATATGTTGTTTCCTTATGTATTTTATATGTTTTTTTGACTTACAATGATTTTTCACTAAAAACGGGTTTCCAAATTACAGTTGTAACTCAGACATACAATGCAATTTTAAAGAAAAATAAGTAAGAAAAAAAATTGTATCTTATGTTACAATTATTGTTTTGTAAAATTATTATTACTTACCACGGGAAAACGTGTGTGTAATTAAGATACCTTTTTTTCAGCGTAAGTGGACGACTAGTTACAATGTTTTTACGCTAGCTAAAATCGTAACGGGAGTGAATTGGGTTACGAGGGTAATCGCAAAAGAAAGAGCATTTTTTTCTCAGTAAACCTGTGCATAAAAGTCATTTTTGATAAAAAGTGAGTTACAATGTTTTAAATTGCAGGTGTCGATATATTAATTATCGGTACAAAAATCTATGTATGTATGTATTCTCCAGACCGATTCAAGCCACGGCGGCAAATCTTAATGCAGACTTGCCACGTACGCAGGAGATATTATAGTGCACAAGTGTGTGCGTAAACACAGGTGCACTCTCTCTTCCCTAACTCTCATAGTCCGATGGGACGGCAATCCGACACGACCGGAGAGAGATCAGGCGCAGGACCAATGGCTTTACTTGCTTTTTGGGGAACGAGATTTAAATCTATCTAATATTATAAAGAGGTAAAGTTTGTGAGGTAATCTCTGGATCTTTTGAACCGATTTTGAAATTTGTTTACCCCATAGAAAGCCACGTTATTTTTGTATGTCATAGGCCAGGGATGGCGAACCAATGGCACGCGTGCCAGTAGTGGCACGCGACAAAATAATTCGGGCACGCCAATATAATATGACAACTGTATATGTATTTGATTGAAAACAATTTACAACAGCAGAAATCACACTAACCTTTTATTAAAATAAACATAAAATAGTAAATATTACGATTCTTGTACAAACTAGTTGCAAACAAAGAGTGTTAACAGCTTCTAGTTGTATTTTTCTCCATTCAATGACTAAGCCAAGATTCTTTGATGGCACGTCATAGTCACATTATTATTTTTCTTTAAAAAATGGCACTATCACCGATAAAGGTTCGCCATCCCTGTCATAGGCTATATAAAATCGCGTTACGATACACGGGAACTGAGCAGTAACCAAGCAAATAACGTAACGCAGGTGTAATAAGCCTCGCCTCCCGTATAAGCGTATAATAAGATGAACTTCTGATGAAATCTCGGACAGAAGGCAGTTATGCATAAACAGAAGTAATAATAAAAGAAACTCAATCTTAAAGTACCTAAGTATGTATTAATAATTTAAAAAAAATACGTCGCGTTATGGGACCGATGTTGCATTTAGGATACGATCGTCCCGAGCGGTCCCCCAACGTTTTATAGGTATCTACTTATTATAATGTCGATTTTGTTAAGTTTGAGACCCCACTCGAGTATATTTACAGACTTTTGGTTTTTCTTCCCCACTTTCACCCCCACAACTTTTAAACGGCTCAACCGATTTTCATCAAACATGTCTAAGAACACTCGCACGTAAGTCACCTTTAATACAAAAACTAAATTGAAATCGCTTCATCCGTTCGGCAGGGGAGTCCCTTACATCTCCTAAAATTGTTTTTCCGAAAATCATTATCTATAACACGTTTGATATAAACCTCAGTAACCATAATGTTAAAAATCCCGAAATTTTATGTAACATAATTATCTTTAGTTCTAAAAGTATTCTGTCATAATATCGAGTACTATAATATTTGAAGCTCCTAATTTTACATGACCTAAAGTCATATGTCCTAAGTATTGCGTTAAATAATGTGTATTATTCCGAATGTTCATTTATAATATTTTTTTTAGTCCTAAAACATTTGCAAAAAATTAGGTTTTAGTGACAGAAACGAATCGCTGCAAAACCGACTCCACCTAGTCTTGTCTGCCCTACCCCTAGAGTGTAATTTAAAATCGCGTAGGCGCGGAGGGGCGGGGCGGCCCGCGAGCTGAGGAGCAGGTGGTTTTGACACTCGCCGCCGCGGCTGAGGCTGGCCGGCGAGGCCGGCCAGCAAGCCGAAGCCGCGGTGGTGAGCGTGAAATCATCTGCGACGATAAGCTCGCATGGGACCGCCGGAGCCCCGCAGCGCCGGAGCCGTGACAGAAACCATGCCTGCTGCATGTTGCACGCTTGCTTGCATGCTGCATGCTTGCTTGCATGCTGCTTGCTTGCATGCTGCATGCTTGCTTGCATGCTGCTTGCTTGCTTGCATGCTGCTTGCTTGCATGCTGCTTGCTTGCTTGCTTGCATGCTGCATGCTTTCTTGCATGCTGCATGCTTGCTTGCATGCTGCATGCTTGCTTGCATGCTGCATGCTTCATGCTGGCTTGCTTGCAAAAACGATAAAAATAAAATTCTAAAATCTAAAAAAAAATTGTTTTAAGAATATTATTATTTTAAAAAAGTGTTATGTAATTTGAATTTAGGATTTATAACTTGTATCGAAAAAGGCTTTATGTCTTTTGTATATTATTGATTGTAATATTTATGACAAACGGATTTATGACATATTATATTTAGGGATTTCAATTTTATGGCATGTGATATTATGTGATATTAAGTTCGAGTAAGTTATCATTCGGACAAATGATGATTAGGACAAAAAAAGTTATGCCACTTTAAATTATGGATAAAAAAGTTAGGTGACACAATAGAGAACCGTTCGGCAGCTATGATGCCACAGACAGACAGACAGACCGACAGACAGACACGTCAAACTTATAACACCCCTCTTTTTGCGTCGGGGGTTAAAAAATAAACTTGGATGTTGACTGCCTCGTTAGCTTAGTAATCCTAAGCGCGACTGCTACGCTAGAGGTCTTGTGCTAGATTTCCAGGTCGAGTATAGTGTTTTAGGGTTTTCTATGAAATTCTCAGTAGCAGACACTTAGAGTTATGATTTATGCCCGGTTAATTGCAATAGGCTCGCCCCCTATTACATGGAACCGAAACATACTGGCGGACTGTGGGTGTACAATTGTACACCTCTGCCTAAACCTTCGAGAAATACAGGCGTGATGGTATGTGTGTGTATGTGTATGTAATATTTTAGAGAGGCAACATTGTTTGTTTGAAAGGGGTACGAGTAATCTGTGAAAGTACCTACTGGTTCGAATACAAACAATTTTGATTGATTGAAAGTTACACTATTGTCTAGTGTTATAGGATTTATGTTTTATGGTAACCATGCAGACGAAGTCGCATGTAGATAATATTAAAAAAGAAAAAAAAAAAAAGAATATTTCTCCGCCAACATCCAACTTTTACCGTGTCGACGGCGCGTTCGTGTTCCACGCGCGCCTCAAAGAGATGTCAGCAAACTTGGATGGGGCCACTGAGGGCCGATGCCTGCCGGGGCTGCGGGTTGTTCGAAAGAGATACCGCGCCCCCGGAACGCAAAGGGCACATGAAGGAACATAGACGGGTTTTAGTCAGTAAAAGTCTGACACTCCCTCCCGCCCCGCCCAGGGCGGGGGAAGTTATTTGATGATTTCCCGTCTATAAAAAAAAGGGGGTAATCTCTGGAACTACTGAAACAATAAAAAAATAGAAAGCCACGTTATTTGTGAGTGTCATAGTTATGCATGTAGACAGGATTAAAATAACATGTGTGGGTTGACTGTAGCTGACACAAGACCTCTAGCGTAGCAGTCGCGCCTGGAAAGCGCGACTGCTACGCTAGAGGTCTTGTATTCGATTTCTAGATCGAGCAAAGTGTTTTAGGGTTTTTCTATGAAATTCTCAGTAGCAGACACTTAGAGTTATGATTTATGCCCGGTTAATTGCAATAGGCTCGCCCCCTATTACATGGAACCGAAACATACTGGCGGACTGTGGGTGTACAATTGTACACCTCTGCCTAACCCTTCGAGGAATACAGGCGTGATGGTATGTATGTGTATGTATGTAATATTTTAGAGAGGTAACATTGTTTGTTTGAAAGGGGTACGAGTAATCTGTGAAAGTACTGGTTCGAATACAAACAATTTTGATTGATTAAAAGTTACACTATTGTCTAGTGTTATAGGATTTATGTTTTATGGTAACCATGCAGACGAAGTCGCATGTAGATATTATTAAAAAAGAAAAAAAGATTTTCGTTTTTTTTTTTTTTTTGGCAATAGGCTCGCCCCCTATTACATGGGACCTAAATATACCGGCGAACTGTGGGTGTACATTAGTACACCTCTGCCTAACCCTTCGGGGAATACAGGCGTGATGGATGGTAAAAAAAGATTTTTTCTCCGCCAACATCCAACTTTTAGTAGGACCGATTTAATAGATCTATCGTTTTGTGGGACCAACTTTTTTTAGCACGTATCCGTTAGTGTATTAGAATTCATAAATACATATGTTCTATTCACTCCGACCAAAAAATCGGTCAAAAAGTCGTGGGTGGACTGCCTTATCGTTGGAAAAACTGAACTAGTGCGAGTCGGACTTGGACACGAAGGGTTTCGTACCACCATACTGTAATTTAAAACTACATTCAATTTTTTAGTTGTTATAACGGCCATAATAACATATCCTATAAAAATTCAACTTGTTATGGTTCAAAAGATAGTGTCATAGACCCTGTGATAGACGGACAGACAACGAATTCTTAGTAATAGGGTTTCCATTCAGCACCCTTTATGTACAAAACCCAAAAAAAAACAACATTCATAACAAAACACAATACTCTTTAAATACCCAATCGCTCAAACTACACCAAAACCATAATAACTTAAACAATCATTTCAGTTATAATCCGAGCACATTTCGCGCTAAACCAGATGGGGCTAAATATCAATATATCACGTCAATATCCGTCCCAAATCACTGGGATATTCGTGGCCGCAGATAAATCCGAATTCGGTGTGGTCCCCGCACTAATCCTAGAATGAATTGGAATTCTGAACAGGTTTTGGCTGAAACCACAGCGCTTATTATGTAGCAACTGTTTTACATAGTACTGAACTCATAGACATACTACCATCACGCCTGTATTCCCCGAAGGGTTCGGCAGAGGTGTACCAATGTACAGTAAGCGCTCAGAAATCCATACCCCCGCTAAGGTTCACTTTCCTATGAACACGGGCGCGATCCAGTCAGCGCGTGCGCATGTGTGTTTACGAGTGATGTCTCACTCAACATTCCACAGATAACACACACTAATGAACCATCGTCGCACTACGCGAGATGGCATTATATTTCTGTTTACCGTACGAGTCCTACCCGACGCGCGACGTATTCTTACCATTGCATTGCTAAATTTCGCATAATTATAACATGTCCTGGCAGCTGGTTTGGATAAGAAAGGGTTTACGATCATTGAATTCCGAGTTCAAATCTTATACTATGTGTGGCTGTTTTTTGTTTCTTGAAACCATAATAATGTTAGGCAAAATCTTTTTAGGTTTATGTTGAATTATTACGTATTCATGCTTGTTATTTATTTTTTATAAGAAGCAAATATTAGTTATTGTATTATTTATTTAACTTTTTATGTGATTTTATTTTAACTTTTTGTAATTGGAAGTAGGAAAAAAAGGCGTGCTGTGTGATATCAATAATTTATTTTTAAAATTAACAAACTTATGAGAATTGTAACGTCACATTCCTACCGAAATAAAAGAAGTTCTCTTGTAACTGTTCATAAGATTTTTTGTTGAATACCCACTTAGTCAATAAAATTCATAATAACATAATAAGAGAAGGATATTTTAATAACACAAATAAATTTGGTGATGCTAACGTATTAAGTTTCTGAATTGGTATTCAGCAGAGTTAATTGAAAACTAAACTATAATTCAGACTTTATGAACAGGTTTTTTTTTATGTAACGTCACAATAAACTTAGTGAGGTAATAGTTTAATAATTCGTTTTCTTGATGAAAAGAAGATTGAAACTAAACCTCAATTTAAGATCATTAAATAACTATCTACGAATATATAATATAATTATGACTAAATATTTAGTTACACCGTCTAATTATTAAAACTAAAACATCCAGGTTATTAAATGTTGCATAACACCGTCTAATACTTCTTCATAAGTAGCACTGTTGCACGCCATCCCCACATATTAAAAACGAAACGTATTTTTTCTGGTTTATGATGCAAGCCATGCAGCCTGCTGTTGTTGTAAACAGTATGTTATCCAGTGCGAAACCACCAAACTTAATCCACTTCGCTGTTGAGTAGGTAGGATAGGCTATCTATCCTCTTCCTCGTATTTCTTGCTCCGGAGACTAATAATAGTATTCCTCTAAAACAACAAAAAAAGTAATTTTAGGCATTTATAACAAAATACTAAAGTGACTTAATTTTTTATATAATTTAATAATATTTATTTAATATAACAAATTTTAATATTTAAAACTATTTATTTATAAATTCCATAATAAACACATTTTTTTTGGCGTCATTATATATTTAAAAATCAATAATAAGTATTAATCGAAATGCCACCAAATAATTTTAGGTATCTTAGGTATAAATTTCAAATAAAAGTTTAATTTACAATTCGTTAATATAATACTCACATTCAGTCAGGTTTCATAAGATATTAATTGGGACCACTTTTATGCAGCCCAATAATAGTCGCCCTCGCCTCAGTAATATTATTTGCCTGCGTTTCGAGAATACTTACAATACCACTACGAGTATCTATTAAATCACTCGTTACTAACCAACAACCACAACCAAACGACAACGCTCATTCCAATCAAGTTAAATATGCACAAAACTCATGTCTACCTCACAGAAATCTAAATTCTTTATTAGTTTTCTATGACTACCCTTTTAAATTTACGAAATGTGTGAACAAAGCGAACAAGCTAAAGAATATTATATTTCTGTTCATTTCTTCAAATTGAGTAAAAACAAAAAGACAAAAATAATGTGAGATTCGAACTCGCGGCTCATTGATTAACGCCGTCAACTGGGCGCGCTTAACCGCGAGACCATCTTGTCTCATGTAGAAACGTTGAAATTATGAACTACATTCACAACGATGATACATGTGTCTATTCTTGAAAGTAAAAGGTCGTAAGTCAAACTAAACGTCAACCTAATACGTTTTGAGATTGGGTATGGACTTTTGGTCGCCACTGTACACTCGCAGTTCGCCAGTATGTTTAGGTCCCATGTAATAGACGGCGAGCCTACAAATCCTAACGCCGAGCTGCTACTGAGAATTTCATAGAAAATCTCAATAACACTTTTGTCTTGACCTTTTTTTTATAGATTGGAAATCATCAATTAACTTCCCCCGCCCTGGGCGGGACGGGAGTGAGTGTAAGATTTTTACTGACTAAAACCCATCTATGTTCCTTCTTGTGCCCTTTGCGTTCCGGGGGCGCGGTATCTCTTTCGAACAACCCGCATCCCCGGTATTTATCTTGACCTGGGTATCGAGCCCAATGTGTTGAACCAATGTGTGCTGTGGGATATATATCCCACATCACAAGTTTATGCCGTGTACCTATAAATCGTTTGGAGCAAACGTGTCACCATAAAACAAAGAGTTATCTGAGTAATCATGAGATTGGAAGACGAATTGAGACCAGTTTAAGTAGAGCTTTGTTAGCTTCTAAACTCGAACGTACGTTGGATCTTATAATCTTTTTAAAAGTTGGACAAAGAGAAAGTTTATGTAATATCTTTGTTCTACTGGTTTTATGTGTTTTGTAGTATTTTAAAACTGGCCTGTTATTGTCCAATTGCAGAGTAAAGGCCTCTTCTCATACAGAGAAGGCACGAGCATTGATCACCACGGTACATCATGTCAGCCGTAGGGTGTCCACAGCTGGACATAGGCCTTCCACTATAGATTTCCAAAAGAACCAGCATCTTCCAGTACCACGCTTGCTCAAAGCGAATTTAGACTTACATCTATACCTTTATTAATTAGATAAAGTCAACTTTGTTATATCGCGCTAATCTTCGGAACTATTTTAACGCGTCTATCGAAGAAGGTTATATTATAAGCTGTATAACATTGTATTGCTAATTAATATTATAAATCCGAAAAAAAAAAAATGTTTTTCTGTTTGAAAGCGCTAATCTCCGGAACAACTGCTCCGAGTATATATATATAATTATATATATAAGTATATATACAGGAAAATTTTTTAACCAGTGCGTAAATTTTGCCATAATAAACTTCAACACGTTTTATTAAACACGTATATTTTATTTTGATATGTCATCGGTAACCCTGTCAGAGGCCTTTGAGGCGGTTTGGAAACTCTGACACTAGGGTGTGTGGGGTCACTAGACCTTACTGCCCACACGATAAAGAAGAAAGACTAAAAAAAAAAGTTATCGCTTACGAAACATGTTTACTTAAAAACCATATTTCATTGTCACTCGGCGCTAGCGCATTCCCCACCCCCTCACCCCAGCCATGCGCCCGGGCGGCGGTGGCGGCCGCGAGTTTTCATTGATAGTATGGCGAATAGATTATGTCCTGGATGTTTTGCTTATTTCAAACTCGGATAAGGATGAAATTTTTTTAATTTTTTTTTTTTAACTAAACACGGAAATGTGTTCTATTACTGACACTGAACTACCAAAAAAAATTTACGCACTGGTTAAAAACTTATCCTGTATATATATTTTTTTCATAGATAAACCCAATGACACTTTTTGCTCGACCCGGGAATCGAACCCGGGACCCCTTGCACAGCAGTCGCACTTGCGACCACGAGACCAACGGGGCAGTCTCCGAGTATGTTATTTAATAATAGGTCTCTTTGGCTCGAATGGGCTCTGTTTTCCTTATGTTACAGACATTATTTTATTATAAAAAAGTTAGAGTTCCGTAAAGAAAATCCACACAGACGAAGTCGCGGTCAAAGCTAGCGTGTCATAATATGTCATGTGTAAATCTTGCCTAGCTGAGTGTTTAAGAAACCCTTTATGACAGACTAGCTTTTGCCCGCGACTTCGTCCGCGTGGATTAATAGTTCCCGTTCCCGGGGGATTTCCGGGATGAAAACTATCCTATGTCCTTTCTCGGGTCCCAGACTATATCAGTATCAAATTACATTGAAATCGGTTCAGTGGTTTAGGCGTGAAGAAGAGACAGACAGACAGACAGACAGAGTTACTTTCGCATTTATAATATTAGTACAGATTTTCAAAAATGACCTGTTAAATGTTCCGTTTTGCAGCTACAGAACTCTAAACAACAAGAACTTTAAAACAAAAACCTCAAATCTCTAGGAAAAAACCAAAATCCAATAAAAGGAAGCTCAAATATTTTTTTTTCTTTTCACCCCTATTTTAGCCCCTTACTGCATGGATGTGGAAAAAATATATGTTGTATTTTTGAGTTTAGGGAACCCATAAAAAATAATTAAAAAAAAAATAGCCCCCTTTTTAATATTATTATTAACGAAGTAAAAAATGTGCAAATATGGTACATTATGCATTACATTAAATAATATTGTTTATACCAAATATGGGACGATATGCAACCAAGATCTTTAGCGTTGCCAACATTCAAACATGAATAAAATTTGAATTTTAGAACGAAAACTTTGGTGTGCAAATATGGTATACTATGCGGAAAGGGGTACGACACCCCTTGTAAACAGTTGGGTCCAAACAATGCTGGCTAGATAGACTTTACGGGCACGTAAACTAATAAAATCGGGAAAGGGGTGTAAAAACTGTTTGATAGTGCTTCTGTGGAGTAAATAATAGGGTAACAAGGCTACCGGAACGACTGATAGGCTATTAATTGGGTTAATGGGGTTTTTTCATAGTTTTTTAGTCGTTATGGTGTCTTTAGAAATGTCTGATGGAAGTTTGATTTATAATAATGGTATGAAATTTTATGCGTTTCATACCCTGGAGCTCGTGGCTAGATAATTACAGCCGCATAAACCGATCTTCCGGGTTAAGCCACGCTTGCCGAGGTTGGTCTGTGGACCCATCCACAGACCAACCTCGGCAAGCGTGGCCCATTTACCATAGCGAGTTTCCTCCGTGCCTCGGAAAGCACGTAAAGCCGTTGGTCCCGGCTGTCATTTGTAGATTTTTGACAGTCGTTACTGTTAGTGTCAGAAAGTCTGACAACCAGTCTTACCAAGAGTATCGTATTACCCATTACTGGGTTGTGGAGGTCTGATAGGCAGTCGCTTCATGTAAAATACTGATATTCAGCTGCATCCGGTTCGACTGGAAGCCGACCCCAACATAGTTGGGAAAGGCTAGGCAGATGATGATGACCCTGTATTTTATGGCATATTTGTTTTATATTACTGGATGGCAAACAAGCCAACGACTTGATGCTAAGTGATTACCGCTTATAGACATCTGCAATACCAGAGGCCTTGCAAATGCGTTGCCATCCCAGAGACAAAGTTGAACTATCTCATGCTGGTAATTACACCGGCCGGCACTCATACCTTTCAAACCGGAACACAGCAACGCTGCTTTGAGGCAGAATTAGGTATGATGGTAGTACTTCTCCGGACGAGCTCCTTCACAAAGAGTACTACTACTCCTCTTCCAAAAAAGTACTCATGGTATGCATCCAGATCATCTCGCCACCATTTTCTGGTTTAGTAGATAAGTCGTGAAATCGTAACAAACAAATAAACAAACTCTGCTTCGTATTTATAAAATTATTCAGAATTATATTAATGCAGAGGTTGAAGAAACATAATATTTACTCTAGAATCTGTTAGCTAATACTACTACACTATTAAAGATAAAGCCTTATGTCCACTAGGCGGCAATTGACGCGCAACATAACACTCAACATGTTTGGCAGTGTTGTGCAACAGCACGTGACGTTGCCAGCCCGCGCAATATGGCGCATGGCTTTTTTTTTTTTTTTTTATAGACGGGACATCATCAAGTAACTTCCTCCGCCCTGGGCGGGGCGGGAGGGAGTGTCAGACTTTTACTGACTAAAACCCGTCTATGTTCCTTCATGTGCCCTTTGCGTTCCGGGGGCGCGGTATCTCTTTCGAACAACCCGTAGCCCCGGCAGGCATCGGCCCTCAGTGGCCCCATCCAAGTTTGCTGACATCTCTTTGAGGCGCGCGTGGAACACGAACGCGCCGTCGACACGGTCTGTCGTTATTCTAGCTACCCATTGCTCACCGTCTACAGACCCGCGCCTACGGTGGCCGGGAGTCGTCTCGCGGCTCCCGACGCCCGGAGCGTCTACCGCGGCGATGGCGCATGGCTTGTTATTTGTTTTCGTGGACAGTTTGGCAGACGAGAGGTGTTTATTGTAGAGGCACAAACACCCACCAAGTCGAAGTATTTATTTTAATTGCACCATTTACAGGCACTTTTTAATTGTCAAGAAGTTACACAGAAAGTTGAAGCTAGTTGCTCGTTCCAAAACGTAGGTCTAATGGAGAAGAACGAGCTAGAAACGCCACGGACACTCTTTTCTTTCGATTGGTTTTTTTTCAAAATCTTGGTAACAACTTTCTTGTTGCTTCTGTGTTATGTGAAAATAATGAAGTTAAGTAAATAAGTAAAGAAGTAAGCCATGGCAGTTAAGAGATGACCAATCCCAACTGACAGCGATCGTTCAGAAACATGACGCGTGGATCAGCAGCGACTTGAAGGGAACCGAGTGATCAAACAAAGTTCAACGCTAACTTTCAACATGTTGAGCAACATGTTTTGCAACATATTACGCGCCAAATATAGCCTAGTGGATACGAGGCTTAAAGCTTGGGGCTTATTACTCTCAAACACACACATATTCATATGACATTAGCATGATAACAGTCTAGACACACACAGACACACACACAAACAGCGTATATTACACTACGTAATAGGCATTAAACTACTAGAACAATATCATATGATATTTGTACTAAATTACATTATCATAGAACATTGAGACCGTTTACCTAAAGTAGGGCTAGTTTACATTGACTTTGAAAGAGGGGCCTATTTTACAGAGGCGCGAAAAGTAATTTTATAATGGATTCATTTTTTTGGTTTTGAGACACGGGATCCTCAAATCAGGCTTCGGGAGACGCTCCGGGCGTCGGGAGCCACGAGACGACTCCCGGCCACCGTAGACGCGGGTGTGTGCGAGCAATGGGTAGCTCGCCGTCCGTACGTTTACTAACGACAGACAGTGTCGACGGCGCGTTCGTGTTCCACGCGCACCTCAAAGAGATGTCAGCAAACTTGGAAGGGGCCACTAAGGGCCGATGTCTGCCGGGGCTGCGGGTTGTTCAAAAGAGATACCGCGCCCCCGGAACGCAAAGGGCACACGAAGGAACAGAGATGGGTTTTAGTCAGTAAAAGTCTGACACTCCCTTCCATCCCGCCCAGGGCGGGGGAAGTTATTAGATGATTTTCCATCTATAAAAATAAAAAAAAGGCTTATATAAACCTGATTGGAGAACCGTGGAGATTCTTGCTCGTTTTTTTCATAGTTACATACACCTTTTGGAACGGGGAATTATCTACTATCTTCTGTGAGTGCCTGCTAATGGTTAATTTGAAATAAATACTTTAATTTTGAACGCCTATTAGATAGCCAGCCTATGGCGTGGTAATGTATTTGAACCGAGGGTGTAAAATACTTTTTCTATTGGAAATTACGGTTCCCCAGTGGTTACTGGTCCTCTTATGCATGAAGGTTACGTGTTCTATAACGAGCAAGCAACTTTGGCGACTTTTTCAAACCATATATTGTAATTTTTAAAGTATCTTTGACACCAGTGAAAGAAAACATCGTGAGGAAATCTGGGCTTGCAATTAATATAAGTCTGAAATAACTAAACTGTCTTGAGCAAGCGTGGTGATCAATACTCATGTCTTCTCAGTTTGTTATTTTTATATTAACCATCATTGTTTTCGCATAAAGAAGCAACAAGAATATTGTAACCAAGTTTTTGTAAAAACCAAATTGAAAGAAAAGAGTGTCCTTGGAGTTTCTTGCTCGTTCTTCTCCATAGATACCTATGTTTTGGAACGAGCAACTAGATTCAATTTTAAACTGTAACTTCTTGACAATTCAAAAGTGCCTGTAAATGGTCTAATTGAAATAAATGCTTTGACTTTGACTTTGACTTTATGTGGAAAGGCCTTTACTCTGCAATGCTGGTTTTATTATAGTACCACATTCATATTGCAACCATTGTAAACCAAGCCTAACTTAGTTAGTGTGCACGTCCCCCCTAATGACGTCACGTCCGCCCGGACATCTAGCGACCAAAACTTATGAACGATGATCTGAACCCGGGACGGGGACAGTCAAAATTTAGTGCGGGAATTTATTTGAAAAATTCCAGCCATCAGCAAAGGTCGGAATGTTAACATGAGGGGATGTAGAAATTAATTTTTATATGCCAAGGGTAGTTGGGCAATGTTGGGAGAAAAATGTGAGTGGGATATTGTGCGTGTATGTGAGGAATGAGGTTCTGTATGTATTATAGTAGGAACGGTTTTAGGGGTCCGTGAGAGAAGTGAAAAAAAAAACATTTATGACATTTTTTTTCTGTTTTGGGCTGTGTAACTGTCTCTTTAGCCTAGTGGTCTTTAGTGCGACTGATGAGCTTGCAGTCTTGGGTTCGATTCCCAGGTCGAGTTAAAAGTGTTATTGGGTTTTTCTATGAGATTTTCAGTAGCCTGCCAGTACCTAAAACAGCAGACTGTAGGTGTACACTGGTACAATTCTGCCTAACCCTTTGGGGAATACAGGCGTAATAGTATGATGGAAATATTTTTTATCAGATTAACTTTTTTTTTGGTTGCAAGTAAATAAACAGTTTTTTTTTAATTTTAATTAATTAAAAAAAACTGTTTATTTCTACAATGACTGGTCAATGATTTCCCGCAACCTCTACCAGGTCATCGGCCCTTAAGAGCCCTTATCTTCACATAACTCGATAAAATGTTTGTTCAGCAGATTTTTTGACGATATCTGGGTTGTTCTTGTCGTAAAATTCGGTCGTAATGATGAGTACAGTGACCCCTATTGGGGTCTGAAAAGGTTCATTTTATACACTAGCTTTTGCCCGCAACTTCATCCGCCTGTTTTTTTTACCCGTGTCAAGTTATGTCTTTGGTTATTGCCTATGCTATTTCTCATGAATCTGGCTTCTATATACCAAAAATATTTTTCCATGGTTTACGTACTTCCAAAAAATCTCTTCAGCTTTATTGTAATACTAACGACTGCCCCGCTTGACTGCCCCGTTGGTCTCGCGGTCGCAAGCGCGACTGCTGAGCCCCGGGGTCCCGGGTTCGATTCCCAGGTCGGGCAAAAAGTGTTATTGGGTTTTTCCATTAGGAATTTCTCAGTAGCAGCCCGGAGTTTGGAAGTTGGTGGTGTGACACCCCCGTGCTTCGGAAAGTACGTAAAGCCGTTGGTCCTGCGCCTGATCTCTCTCCGGTCGTGTCGGATTGCCGTCCCATCGGGCTATGAGAGTTAGGGAAGAGGAAGTGCACCTGTGTTTGCGCACACACTTGTGCACTATAATATCTCCTGCGTACGAGGCTAGTCTGCATTAAGATTAGCCACCGTGGCCGGAATCGGTCTGGAGAATTACATTTACAATACTAACGACTTCGTTTGCGTCATAGTTAATACTTAATATATTATCACCATATCTTTTTCCAGGATAAAAACTAGCTTATTATGCTGTAATTTATCTGTGGCAAATTTCATCTAGATCTGTTCAACCGTTTTAGCGTGGTTGAATAACAGACATCCATCCTCAAAAACTTTCACATACCATCACGCCTTTATTCCTCGAAGGGTTAGACAGAGGTGTACCAATGACACCCACAGTTCGCCGGTATGTTTTTAGGGTTTTTGTTTGTTTGTTCTTGGTTTTCACAAACTTTTACATTTATAATATTAGCATGAATAATAGTATAGATATCACTATAATAACGGTACCTACCTAATTAATAATCTGCGCCTTTCTCCCACAATACCTTAATTATGCCATATATCATATGGCCGGTACACGTCTCACAACTTGTAATGCATGACGGCTGATGTCCTGTCACGATTTGCATTTACAGTGCTGATATTATTGTCCTGCAGTGTGATTCTCTAAGCCTCACTTCGTAATTAGAAAGCTGAATCCGCAGTGAGATTACAAAATGGTATTCTGTTAAACACGATCACGCCGGTGACGTCACCACGGCGAACGGATACTAAACCAATGACAAGTTGGTTCGTTTTCGAAGTGAGCGCGATCACTTTAGTGAGACTCGTTTTCGAGTTTGCATTTTAGAGAATCGCACTACTGATGTGTAATTTAGTTCGCTTCGTGGCTTTATGTACACTAATATTAGCTTCTGCCTGAAACTTCGTTTGCATGGTTGTAAGTTACGTTTTTGGTACCTGCTCCGCTCTCGTAGATTGGAGCGTGATGTTATATAGTCAATACTATTCCTCATGAATCTAGCTATCTTTTTAAGTTCAAAAATATTTTTTCCAATCCGACTGGTAGTTCCAGAGATTAGCGCGATTAAACATACACATAAACAATTAAAGATACACATAAACAATTAACATACTCATAAACAATTAAACATACGCATAAACAATTAAACATACACATAAACAATTAAACATACACAAAAACAATTAAACATACACAAAAACAATTAAACATACACAAAAACAATTAAACATACACATAAACAATTAAATATACACAAAAACAATTAAACAATCGTTTCGTTGTTAGACTTAATTCCTTTATTCAGACAAAAACAATTTTGAGATGTACGCAAAATTTAAAAAAAATACAAAGTGCCATATTAACCATTGTAAGAAAAATAAAAAGGCTTAATTTTAGAAAAAAAGAGCATATAGTTTTCATTGTTTTGTAAAAGATTTTTTTTTAAACATTTGACACAAAGTCACCACATTTTAAAAGCTTGAGCGCTATTTCAGAAATTCTCCTCAAGTACCAATTTCAATAAAAAATGTTAATCGAAAGTATAACAAAGAACACTATTTATTTGAATAAGTAGTTAGGGTACATACACGAACAAAACCAATTTTAAAATTTTATTGTTGTTCGTCTGTCGGTCTATTTATCCCTGCCAATCTCCGAAACGGCTGAATTCATTTTGACGGAACTTTCACTGTCACATAGCTAATGTTATAAGAAGCCATTTACGTTTTTATTTTAGAAAAATAATTATTAGAAGTCCGACTTTCATGCAAACGAAGTCGCGGTCACCAGCTAGTCCTATAATAATATTTATAATGGCCTCAATTTAAACGTCTAGTCCTAATATTATAAAGTACTTAGTCTAGAACGTGAGTGCAGATCGCTTTATAACCACAAAAGGGCTTGACAATAATGGCATGCTTCGGCGAACACTATAGAAATAGAGCACAATAATACGGCCTTAGAAAATCGGGTTTTAGTTGAAAAAAAATCACTAGTTTTCGCTCGTGACTTCTCGCGAATTTACTGATAGATTCCCACAACTTTTTACAATGAAATGTAACCTATAAGATTCAGGAATAACGCAGATCTTTTTTTTTTTTTTTTTTTTAAAGATGGTAAAATCGTCAAATGACCCCCCCCCCCCCCCGTCTTGGGCGGGGCGGGAGGGAGTGTCAGACACACACAACGCAGCTCTGTAATAGGAATAATTTCTAGGATCGTACCAGTAGTTTCTGAGATGAGCGCGCATCACACCATAAACTTCAAAACTCCGGGCTGTTACTGTGAAAAATATTTAAAAAAAATCACTTAGCCCAACATAGGAATCGAACGGAACGGCGTCCATAGGAATCTATATTAATATAATTAAGCTGTTGTTTGCTTATTTATTGCTTTAAGCGAGCTAATCTTCCAGAGATTAGACGAATTAAATAAACGAAGTTGGAGGTAGAAGTTACTAAAAAATAGTACTTAAAGAAAAGAAAGAAAGATGAGACCATTTACAGGCACTTTTGCTAGAAGTGCACATAGTTGCTAGAAGCTAGTTATTGATAATTCTCTAAACACGGTTCTTAAGACAAATTCAAATTCAAAATTCTAGAATTCTTTAACAATAAATCTTGTTTAGTTGCTATTTGACTTAAAAAAACACGGACAAATATCGGCTTGCCTTTCAAACCGGCCAGTACGCAAGACAACTCCTCTTTTAAAATCTATACGATTGTTTCCACTCTTTGGCTCACTGCAATCAAACATACACAATAGACTGTTAATGGTTTTTGAGTCAGCAGCACCATGGTCTTTGGAGTTTGAATCCATTGTTACTCCATTTTGAAAAACCCAGTCTAACATCTGTAGGTCCAACAAGAGTATGCCGACGTAAAAGTAATCGATTTTAGACGATTTATTTTTAGTTGTATGTACGAGTATAGTGTATGTAGCATTTAAGTTTAATTTTATATCACACTTGCGAGATGACGACATGTGACTTATTTCACTCGCGTTAAGTTTGTTACTGTTCCGCACCCGTGGGTCGTAGCGTTATGTTATATAGCCTATGGTAATCGGTGATAATATGTGCTACTAAAGAATTTTTGAAATTCTGTGCAGTAGTTTTTGAGTTTATTCGTTACATACATACAAATATTTCCTCTTTATAGGTAATAATAGTGTAGACTAGCTGTTCCCCGCGGTTTCACCCTCGCTGCTCAGCACCTGTTGGTCGTAGCGTGATGTTACATAGCCTATAGCCTTCCTCAAGAAATGGACTATCCAACACTAAAAGAATTTTCCAATTCCAACCAGTAGTCCCTGAGATTAGCGCGTTCAAACAAACAAACTCTTTAGCTTTATAATATTAGTATAGATATGTATATGGAAATCAAAGTTCCGAACGTTTTATTGCACTGCAAAACACAAACGGGTTTCTAAAATAACCTCTGCTAGCGTCTCATAATTTTTCAAATAGAAAAGATTTTCAAAGGACAAAATCCAAAATAAAACATGTAGGCCACCAAATTGACAGCACTAACGCAATATAAATATCCTATGATTTGAATCACCCGTGGCCTAGCCTTTCAAAATGGCGTCTATTGGCTTCCCCACGTGGTCGAAAGCCAACAATACGCCCTAACGAGATATTTGAGGCACGTCTGACTGGCGAAATTTACTACGAAACGTTATTCAAATTCGAAATTATGGTCGTATATCTATAGAGAAGTTTGGTTGGTGAGTAGTTGGCGAAATAGGTGGGTTGGTTTATTTATTAGTTGGTATTAGTGTTGGTACTGGTGCAAAAGCGCTATTCGGATAAATCTATACTTATACATACATACATACATAAACTCACGCCTTTTTCCCATGGGGGTAGGCAGAAACCACAGAACGCCACCTGCTACAATCCTTACATACTACTTTCGCCTCGTTCACGTTCATACATCTGGTCATACAAGCACGCCGGTTACGAGTACTGCACACCCGACCTTTCTGAAGAACCTCACCGATAAGGTCAGGGTAGGTCTTTCTAGGGCGTTCCGTCCCGGCGTTGCCACTCACATCTGCCACATAAATACCTTTTGTTAGTCGCCTTTCACTCATCCTCTCAATATGACCGAACCATCTAAGCATACCCTTTTGAACCTTTGTCACTACATCCTCTTTTAATATTATCTATATCTTATCTATACTTATAATATTATATTTTTATTAAGTTAACTATCTCGGGACCCTAGGCTCCAGGCTTTAGGCTTTGTACGAGGAGCCGAAGCCAACCCGCAGAGGCCCCTTACATGTCTTTACAATGAAATGAAACACCAGCCGACAATTATCCCTGTTTGCACTATGCAAATGCACCCAAGGACAATCCCCGGCTGGCGCAGGACTATTGCAGAATATGGAAACAAAGAATATGGCTATGGGTTTGGGTGGCTTAAATGGACTGGTTTACATTATATTATTATTATCTACATCTACACTAATATTATACATTTAGGAAACTCTTTTCTAGGAACTCTTTTCTATGACATTGTCTATGGTAGGTCTAGAAAAGGCGGTTTATGTATGTCAAGCATCTGTCAATGATGAATCCTAAATATACATTATAAAGAGGAAAAATTTGTATTTTTGTAAGTGACGAATAAACTTATAAACTAAAGGACCGAATTCAAAAATTCTTTTGCCGTTAAAAAGCTACGTTATCACTGAGTAACAAAGGCTTTATAACATCAAGCTACGATCCTCGGGAGCGGAGCAGTACCCAAAGACGTAACTTAATGATAAAATAAGCCACGCGGAGGACGTCATGGATAGTCCGCTAGTCTATAATAATAATATTATAAAGAGGTCAAAGGAGATGTTCTAGAAATGTATGGCGCTTGGGCCAGCACTATGTACACTTAATGTAAATATCACTATACAGTAGGTATAGTTAACGTTTTTTGATGTTAATTTCCTATATTTTGGCTTCGTTTTTATGTACATTCAATTTAACTCAGTCAAGGAGAGCAACACAACTACTAATAAATATGGTGGTCAGCAATAACCGAAATGTCATTTTGACAATGACGTTTGATTGACGTGTACCTAATAGAAACGGATACGAAACTTAGAACTGTCAAAGCCGTCAATCAAACGTCATAACACCACTGTCATGACTACTTTAAAAAGGGTTATCTCACTAAAAAACTTTTCAAATAATTAATTATGTACACCTGTACTTCTACTCAAATTAATTTTATTGTATTTTTATGAAATTCTATGTTTTTTTTTCCTTTTTATCTATGTAGTGTACATAGTGGTAGCCCAAAATCAAACATCTTCTTTGCTTATTTGTTTGTAACGAATAGGCTTCGGAACTACTAAACCGATTTTAACCATTGTTTTACCAATATATACCTACATTATTTCTGAGTAACCTAGGCTAGATAACATCACGCTACGACACACGGGAGCGGAGCATTAACCAAAGACGTAACTTAAGGCAGGTGAAATAAGCCACACGGACGAAGTCGCGGGCAGTTCGCGAGTATACCATCACGCCTGTATTCCCCGAAGGGTTAGGCAGAGGTGTACCAATGTACACCCACAGTTCGCCGATATATTTAGGTCCCATGTAATAGGGGGCGAGCCTATTGCCATTAACCGGGCACAAATCCAAACTCCGAGCTGCTACTGAGAATTTCATAGAAAAACCCAATAACACTTTTTACTCGACCCGGGAATCGAACCCAGGACCTCTAGCGTAGCAGTCGCGCTCAGGACCACTAGGCCAACGAGGCAGTTCGCAAGTATAGTAATAAATAAATGTAAAGTAAGTAAAGTTGGTTGCTTCATTAATTTGTGGGTAGCAAGAACCACACACAAGCTTTGCTGGTGCGAGCTGCAGATGTGACATAAATAAATAAATAATTAAATTAAAATAAAACAAATATTTAAGGGGATCCCATACAACAACTGTGTTTTTTTTGCCATTTTTATAGATTGTACGGAACCCTTCGTGCGCGAGTCCGACTTGCACTTGACCGGTTTTCTTGTAATAATTAAGGACTTTGACTTATTTCTTTAGTCTACACAGACGCTAGTTGCTACATAATTATGTTCGTGACAGTAAATATTTTGTTACCCAATTCTATTTAAAAAGCCCGACTTCAAAGAAATGTCAGAAATGTTTGAAGTAACTTTAATAATTTTCTTTTTCATTTCAGGCCACACGTGTCGCCAAAACTATGAGTAAAAGAGTTTGCCCACTATACCGTATCGTACCATGACCGTACTATGAACGTATCAGGCAAAACATGACATTACTGCCTGGTATTTAATTATTTACGTTATAAAATTGTCTGTACTGAAAACTATCAAATGTACCATCACGCCTGTATTCCCCTAAGGGTTAGGCAGAGGTGTACTAATGTACTGAGAATTTCATAGAAAAACCCAGTAACACATTTTGCGCGGCCTGAGAATTTAACCCGGAACCGCTTGCTCGGCAGCCGCGCTTACGACCACGAGACCAACGGGGCAGTCAGGCAGTCAGTCAGTAAGTATGATGAGTTAAGGTGGCTCGCCGGGGCTGCGGGTTGTTCGAAAGAGATACCGCGCCCCCGGAACGCAAAGGGCACATGAACGAACATAGACGGGTTTTAGTCAGTAAAAGTCTGACACTCCCTCCCGCCACGCCCAGGGCGGGGGAAGTTATTTGATGATTACCCGTCTATAAAAAAAAAAAAAAAATAAGGTGGCTCAAAATAAATGTGTTTTATTTTTATTTATTTTGTATATCTACAATTGTATAACTGTATAAGGTACAGTAGGCACACTCCTTTACCCTCAATATTTCTTTCATATTTACAACATAAAAATCTCATTCACAGAATCCAAGGTTATAAAGCCGTAACAGTAAAAAGTGTACTGAAATTCAGCAGCCCGATTCTTATTTATTAAACCAATGACGCTAGAGTTGGGCTGCACGTAATCCCGGCGCGGGATTTGAATGTTCCGGGTGGTACGGGATGATAAAGTTCCCGGGTTTTTATTCCTTTTTAAAGTGGCTGTAATAGTTTCCTTTTTGGAGAGGACTGGCTGTGTATTTGCTAACGAGGCTGTGAGTTTTCTGCCTTAGCGCGCTTTATCGGGAAAATTGAGAAGGAATTTTGTTGTAAGAAATGTGGGATTTTTGTTAGGTATGTACTAGAAGTTCTTGTGTACGTGTGTTATGTCCTTCGCTCTAATTGGTATTTACTAATATACTAATTTATTGTACTAATACTTAGTATACAATACCAATGACTAAATATTTATTACTAATTACTGACTACTAGTAAAGCGAAAATTTATAAGGATGGATGGATGTTTGTAAGTCTTTCACGAATTAGCTGAGACCCACAAATAGAATTTTCATCCCGTTTTTGGTTTTCCCGTGAAATAATTTAGGATTTTAGGTTCACTTCTGGGCAAGTACAGATTGCCCAAGACTGTAATGTTTTTAATTCTCATGTACTTTTTTTTCTCGATTATACTGTCATTGGTGAAGGAAAACATCGTGCAGAAACCTGGACTTACATCAGCTAATTTAAGTCTAAAATCGCCAGTGTGACTTTAGAAAACGTGGAGATCAATGCTACTGCCTTCTCTGTATGAGAAGAGGCCTTTGCCCTGCAGTGGAACAAAAGGCTTGTATTATTTTAAGATCCCAAAATAATATTTTCGATTTCCCATCCCTATGGCACGGTTTATTATGAGTAGTGTATATCGTAAAATTTTATTGTGCCAATTTATTTACAGAATGATATTTTTCTATCCACGTTGATTTTGTAATAAAAGAAAAAATAATATTGCATACTATCAGATGTTTGTATACTTTCGTGTAGGATTTGCAGGAATTTGTATATTGGGTGGAAAGAATGTAGTAAGGAACATTTTAATCATAGAAATTTTACATCAGTTTTTAAAGAATAAAAACCGGCCAAGTGCGAGTCGCACTCGCGCATGAAGGGTTCCGTACCAATACCTTTAATGACGTATTAAAAAAAAACTACTTACGAGATCTCGTTCAAACCAATTTTCGGTGGAAGTTTACGTACAGTGGCTACGGAACCCTAAAAATCTACTATTATGTTATATAGGTACACCGTAAAGTAATCGACCGTACAGTTGGCGCAGTGGTTAAGTGATTGGCTGCTGCTCTGAGTGTCGCTGGTTCGATTCCGGAACAAATATTTTTATGGAGTACAGATAGTATACAGGAGAAGTGCCCATTGTGGGAAACATTTAAAAACAACGTCTTTTTGTATGGAACAGCTTATATGTTTAAATTAAAATAGAATGACAGCTTACTTCACCTAAATTACTAAGAAATATTTAACATTATTATTACTTGAACTATGAAATAGGGTTGTGTTTGGACCTCTGCCGACCCCATCGGGAATACAGGCGTGATGTTATTTAATGTGTGTTACGCAAACATAATAAATAATTACAGAGATAATTATAAATGAAATAACACGTCAAGGTTATGGTCCAAGATCCTAGAGTTGTTGGACCTACGTCATCCTACTACTATTATAAAGGCGAAAGTTTGTATGTATGGATGGATGTTTGTTACTCTTTCACGCTTAAACGGCTGAATGGATCTGGATGAAATTTGGCACAAAGATAGATTATAGTCTGGAATAACACATAGGCTACTTTTTATCCCGGGAAAATGTACGGTACCCGTAGGATAACACATCAACTGTGACGCGGACGAAGTCGCGGGCAGAAGCTAGTGTTAATATATCTTGAGAAGGTTTGCGTAGTAATTTCGTACTAGTTTCAATGCTGGGCCAATTTTAAGGTATAAGGGTCACAAAGGTACTCACTTATGTATTTGTGAAGAAGCTCGTCCGGGGAAGTACTACCACCATACCTATTTTTGCCGCAAAGCAGCGTTGCTGTGTTCCGGCTTGAAGGGCATGGGTGCCGGTAAAATTTCAGGCAGATGAGACATTTCAACCTTGTCTCTGGGAAGCAACGCTTTTTTGTACCTCATTGAATAGCAAAGAAGCCGACGGCCTACCTGA
Organism: Caradrina clavipalpis; assembly: GCA_932526535.1. Lineage (NCBI taxonomy): Eukaryota > Metazoa > Arthropoda > Insecta > Lepidoptera > Noctuidae > Caradrina > Caradrina clavipalpis. The sequence continues at coordinate 11,055,723 of OW052111.1, forward strand.
TATTAAGTAGTCACCGCTGTCTTTAGACATCTGCAATACCGGAGGCCTTGCAAATGCGTTGCACCCTAGAGATAAAGTCGAAATATCTCTGTGCCTGTGATTACACCGGCACCCATACCCTTCAAACCGAAACACAGCAATGCTGCTTTGCGGCAGAAATAGGTATGGTGGTAGTACTTCCCCGGACGTGGTCCTTCACAAAGAGCTCTACTACTATTTATAGTCTTTTGACTAGAGGATCTCAGACTATAACAATTTCGAAAATAACGAGTCCCTATGGGACACAGGCGTGGCTATGTAAACTAGCTGGTGTTTAATGAAATAATTAACGTTAAGGTACGCTTACATGGGCAATTTTTCAGTACCTAATTATTGCTCAACAACTGTAACAGTTGACAGAGTCGTAAAGGAACAGGGAATACCTATACTTTTTTTTAAAATTTAAAATATGAATCCTCATTCATGTTATAAACAGTTCAGTAAAACGATTTTTTGAATAACTATGAAATTAAAAAAAGATATAAGCCATCGAAGATTTCTTTCTCTCTTTATCGTAAAACGAAATTTAACACGAAGCTTTTATGGCCGTAGTGTTATGTGACGTCATAATCCATCTTAGATCTTGTCCAATCGGAGTTTAAAATAGTCTAAAATAGAATTAAAAAAAATAATACCTCAGGTAAGCTACATTATCGGCGACTAAAATGGGCAAATTTTTATTTTTATTAGTGATACGTAAGAAAATTCCAAAATAAACGGACGAAGTCCCGGGCAAACCTAGTACTATAATAAAATAATTAAGGCAAGCACTCAGGTGACGTCACAGCTATAAAATATAGTTTTGATTGACTGTAACCGAGGGCTAGTTAATTTTCCAGCTCATATAACTTAAACGTGGGTGTCAAGGGGTCTCGCATGGACTTTTTATGGGTTCACTAGCTTTTGCCCGTGGCGTCGTACGCGTAAATGTCGCGGAATGAAAAGTAGCCTATGTCCTTTCTTGGGGCTCAAGCTTACTTCGTGCCAAATTTCATGAAAAATGGTTCAGTGGTTTAGCCGTGAAAGCGTAACAGACAGTCTGAGTTACTTTCGCATTTACAATATTAATGTATGGATTATTTATGGGTGTATTCTTACTGGCTGGTTGGACTCGGTTTCGCTAGCTTGGTTTTTAAATGACTGAAGTGTTCTACAAGTTATTTTTTTCATAGATTTTTAAAGGATCATCCTCGTTTTTTATTTAGATACGTTAGTAACTTTAATCTATGTTTCAATCTGTCAAAAATATCTTTAATACATGAGAATAGTTCCAGTTTTCGCTATGAAACCAATAAATCTACAGGAAATGTTCTAAAAAAAACAAAAAAATACACTAAAACTACTACTATAGGTACTATATATCTATATACTTCTATTCCAAGTAGAACAATTGTCATCATCATTATCATATCAGCTGAACGATGTCCACTACTAGACACAGGCCTCCTCTAAAGATAGCCACTATGACCGGTCTTACGCTACCCACAACCAGCTATATCCAGATTGAAAGTTTGTGAGTGTGGATGGATGGAAGGATGAATAGATAAATTATAAGTCTTGCACGCTTAAACGGCTGAACGGAATAAGTAGAAAAGGAGATTGAGCAATTTTGTATGGAGCTTGGGGACAAACTTAAGGTTGTTGTACATCAACCAAATGTAGGCTAGGATATTGCTTACTTCAAGTAGTTTCTAGAATATATACTTTTTTTTTTAATTTCTGTACTGTCGGAGCAAAGTGGAACATGTTAAGTAACCTAACCTAAGAGGCTGAACTCTTGTTATGTACTCCTTGTTCTTATTTATTGGATATTTCGGGAGGTTCCTGTGTGTGATTGGGAAGGAAGAAACGCCTGGGTGTCACCACTGTAACGATCGCCCGAAGGACACAGTGGAGTATACGGTGCAAGACTTAAGCATAACCCATAAATCAAATCAATTATTTAACTTTTAATTAATTGTACATTTTACAGACAGTACCAATATTGCTAAAACTTTGCATTCGATCATCTTTATTCAGTTAAAGATTTTCGGTAGTAGTTTCGTTACTGTACAATATTAATAGTTAAAATGCCCTGATTTGCCCAATTTCCTTTCCACACATATATGTATACATTGATGTAGCTTTTTTTTTATAGATGGTAAATCATCAAATAACTTCCCCCGCCCTGGGCGGGACGGGAGAGAGTCTCAGACTTTTACTGACTAAAACCCATCTATGTTCCTTCGCGTTCCGGGGGCGCGGTATCTCTTCCGAACAACCCGCAGCCCCGGCAGGCATCGGCTCTTATTGGCCCGTTCCAAGTTGCTGACATCTCTTTGAGGCGCGCGTGGAACACAAACGCGCTGTCGACACGGTCTGTCGTTAGTTAACGTACGGACGGTGAGCTACCCATTGCTCACCGCCCACAGACCCGCGGGAGTCGTCCCGTGACATTAATGTAGTTTAACACATAAAATAACTTTTATCTCATTTTTGTTTTCCTGTGGTATATCTTAAAACTAGGCGAAGTCGTGGAAAGAAGCTTGTATTTCTATTGTATATTTGTGTGAAAGTTTGCCAAATAGTAATAAAAAAACCACTCATGTCTAGCTTATTTAAATTTATATCACCCTTTATTATTTTATAAACCGCAAAATGTATACCGCGTTGTTAATTTAATATAAACTATTCTTGCTAATTAAAGAGAACCTTTCAGCCGTCGTTCATTTGTTTTTATATGTTTACATACATTTAGTTTAATTTTAGTTTTTGTAGTTCAGTTAGTTAATTAATTAATAATTTATAGTTTTAGTATCAGCCTATTTGTTCTATATTAGGGCAAAGGCCTCTTCTCATACAGAATAGGTATGAAATGTTGATTCTAACATTCGTCTAGGAGGATTGACAATTTCAGACTTGTAACATTTTAGTTCAGGATTCCAATTGTTTGTAACGCCAAAATAACAACTTTTTCCAAAATAATGTAATATGGTTGAGTGCGTAATCGGCGTGCTTGTATGACCAGATGTATGAACGTGAACGAGGCGAAAGCAATATGTAAGAATCATAGCAGGTGGCGTTCTATAGTTTCTGCCAGCCCCCATGGGAAAATGGCGTGAGTTTATGTATTTATGTCAATATGAAAGTTTACCCGGTACTTACATAAAAATATTAAATATTAAAAAGTATGTCTGTTTATTACGGCTAATCTACGAAATTGCTGGACCGATTTGGGCCGGACTATCAATGGCAACTAGCTAATAACAAGAAAATTAGACTGTTATTAGAAAAAAAATATTAGGGGTGCGTGCAAAAAAATACCTACTAATAATTGATGTTTGCGGGCATAAGCCAGTAATTAATAAAATAAACTCTATTCCCTTACCAAAACCTTTTAAAATCCTTTAACAATACTTAACCCTACATCCACCCGTTCAAATCTCGACCAAACTAACTGCAAACTATTGTACAGCCATGCGAAAGATTGTTTCAGCTTCAATAGCCCGAATATCTTTAAAGAAAATGTTCACAGCTCGCTCGAACGTTCTGTTCACTTATTTAGTTAGATTTCCACCAGATTCTCTTACAAGTTCAGGTGCGACCAACCGTTCAATTTCGGTTCAGAGATCTAGAAAAGGTCCGACCAAGTTTTAGGTGCAGTTTGTCGCTGTGAATTTGGATGGATAACTGCACACTATTAATGGTACCTATTTAAAGATTTTTTTATTTTGTTACTAAATTAACTTTAACAACCAGTGTTAATGTTATCATGGTTAACTTTGACATTAGTAATTATTAAAAAAGGCTCTTGTTATGTAGTGGGACAATAAAGTTCAAATTAATACCTACATAAAATACATAAATAAATAAAATTGAATAATTAATATTTTTTTATTAATTTTGTAACCAAAACGACTTTTTTTAAGCCTTGTTTTTTATGTCTCTCTGTCTATGAATTTAAGAAACGGTTGGAGAGGATTGTGTCTCCCAGATAGCTGATGTTATAAGCAGTAACTTAGGTAACTTTTTAATTTAAAAAATAGAGATCTATGCAATAAAATTATAACTTCGAAAATAACTGATATTCATGCGAACAAAGACGCGGACATACACTAAGTAGCTAAGAAAGTAATATCAAAGCTGAAGAGTTTGTTTGTTTTCGTGCGCTTATCTCCGGAACTGCAAGTTCGGTTCTGGAAATTCTATTACTTATAGAAAACTACATCATCCCTGAGTGCTTTATACTGGAATTCATTATCAAAAGAATAAGGGATCTGTAAGAAAATTCACGTGTATCATGTTTATGTAAATATGTCCATAGGCTATATTATACTATCAAAAAAATAGGAGATCAGTAAGAAAACACATGCAGGACAAATCACGGGCAAAAGCTAGTAGGCACACTTACCCCAAAAAAAGCCTTGACCGACATACCAAACCAACAATATTAAAATATTCGAACCCGGAACGAAATACCACTTCACCGTCTGCCGATATCTCAAACCACAATTGGCTCATACAATAGAAGAGCCGCCATGCCTCTACGGAACCCATCGACAATAATAGTTTTGGAAAAGGGTTTTCGATATCTCCAAACGGAATTCCGGATCTCAATGCGAATTAGATCAAATGGTTTGGTGAATCAGAAGATCCGGTTTTTTTGAATGAGGAATGTTGGTTTTTTCTTTGGCGAGACATTCGAGAGGAAATTCTTGACAGTGTGCTATAATGTATTGTGTTACAAGTGAGGTAAATTTGTTGTTGTGGTTGAGGCGTAATGGGGCTGAGAGGGTAATGGTAAATACTCAAAAGACGTTTCTGAACACACTGAGAAATGAACATTGATATAAAATCATATGTAACATCACGCCCGTATTCCCCGAAGGGTTAGGCAGAGGTGTACCAATGCACACCCATAGTTCGCCGCTATGTTTAGGTCCCATGTAATAGGGGGCGAGCCTATTGCCATTAACCGTGCACAAAACCCAACTCCGAGCTGCAACTAAGAATGTCATAGAAAAACCCAATAACATTTTTGCCCGACCTGGGAATCAAACCCAAGAGCTCTAGCGTAGCAGTCGTGCTTAGGACCACTAGGCTAACGAGGCAGTTCGAGGCAGATGATATAAAATCGTTGATACGAAAATAAAAATTACAATTTAATTTTTCTCAGTAACAGCCCGGAGTTTAGAAGTTGGTGTTGTGACACCCCCGTATCTCGAAAAGCACGTAAAGCTTGTCCTCTCAGTCTTGCGATTGATCTCTCCTCGGTTGTGTCATATTGCCGACCCATCAGATTATGAGAGTTTGGGAAGAGGGAGTGCAACTGTATTTCCGCACACACTTGTACACTATAATATCTCTTGCGTACTTGGCTAGTCTGCATTAAGATTAGCCGCCGTGGCCGAAATTGGTCTGCAATACATTTTTACGTAAGGTGCATCCTGTATTAACATGTATTTTAAAACAGTAAGTATGGAGTTCCTATTCTTCTTCATACAAAAGTACTTTTTGGAAAGAGCAACTAGATCCAATATTTTTTCTTCAATGACATCATTAAGTGGTAACATAAATACATACATAAACTCACGCCTTTTTCCCATGAGTGTAGGCAGAAATCACAGAATGTCATCTGCTACGATCCTTACATACTCCTTTCGCCTTCTCCACGTTCATACATTAAAAAAATGTTACAATTAACATTAACAACTTTTATACCATTAAATGTTCCATTTAAAATAAATGATTTGACTTTGATAACGACTTAAGGCCTATTCAAACCTGAGCGATATTCGCTGCCGCTGTGGGTAGAGGTACATACCGCGCGGGTTTCGCTCAGGTATTTAGTATCAAGTACCGCGGCTAGAGCGACCTGAGCGGTATTCGCTGCCGCTGTGGGTAGAGGTACATACCGCGCGGGTTACGAACGATAGCGAATACCGCTTAGGTCTGAACAGTAATATTACCGCATACCCACTGGGTTTTCTCTGCCGCAGGCGGTAGCGAATACCGCTTAGGTCTGAATAGGCCTTTAAACTTCCACAATACAAGAGACATAATCTAGTGCCACGTTTAAATGACAAAACAAAACACAATCGTTTATCTCAAGAAAGTCAACAAATTTCAAAGTAATAAAAGAATGAAAGCAAGATTCAAAGAGTTTAAAAGAAGCAAGGAGCACTAAGGAATAGGAATTAAGAGATTGGAAACTAGCTCCACTTTGTACAAGCCTGATTATAGACTGTAGTAATGAGAGAGATGCCGGCGAGACTGACAAAGATGTAAGTGAACTGGAAGAAATATATTAATTACCTGATAAAGGATTTTTGAAGTGAAAACTTCTTTAGCGGCGTTGTGCACTTGTTTTGGAATGGGTAAAAAATGTTAAACTCGCGTCAGGACACGTGACCCTGATCGAAAATTCGTAAGTGGCGTTGTGCACTTGTTTTGGAATGGGTAAAAAATGTTAAACTCGCGTCAGGACACGTGACCTGATCGAAAATCTTACGAATTTATCGTACGATAGCGCAATAAAATGCACAACGTTAATATTCAAGTTTTCACTTCTGCCGGCACTCCCGGAGTGCAACCCGTCGTTTTTTTCTTATTGGTTTTAATTTTAATGTGCACTTCTTAGTAGTAGTAGAGCTTTTTATGAAAGAGCTCGTCCAGGTAAGTAGAACTATCATACCTATTTCTGCAATTAGCAGCATTGTTGTGTTTTAGTTTATAGAGTATGTGGGTGTAATAACAAGCACATGACGAATTTCAACTGCGTCTCTGGGATGACAACGCATTCGCAAGGCCTCTGGTATTGCAGATGTCTATAGACAGCGGTGAACACTTAACGTCAGGTGGGCCGTTGGCTTGTTTGCCATCCAAAGATATAAAAAACATTTGTTTGTATATTTTATACTACTAGCTTTTACCCGCGACTTTCTCCTCGTCAAATTTGATTTATTATTCCTCGAGAACCATACAGTTGTCCGGGATAAAAAGTATCCTATGTGTTATTCCACATTACAATCTATCTCAGTGCCAAATTTGATTCAGATCCGATTAGCCGTTTAAGCGTAAAATAGTAACAAACAAACATTCATCCACCCGTTCATCCTCACAAACTTTTGCGTTTATAATATTAGTAGTGTTGAGCGTGTTCTGTATACGGGGAATTAATTAAGGAAAACGTAACTTTGGTGAAACAGGTTACTTTAATTCAGATTCCACAATACTTGGTTATACTATAACTACGTACTATGTATACGTCGAGGCAGGGCAGTATAACGTAAGCGACTGGCGAGCCGATCGCCCGCGCTCCCATATTACGTCAAGAATGCAACTCAGCAAATCACGATTACTAAGCCGCCACAGTAGGATTAGTAGGACTTAATAAATAACTAGTTTCTGCCCGCGACTTCCTCCGCGTCAAAGTTGACAAATTATCCCACGGGAACCGTATATTTTTTCAGGATAAAAAATTGCCTACTATGTGTTATTCCGCACTATTACCTATCTCAGTGTCAAATTTCATTTAGATCCGTTCAGCGGTTTGAGCGTGAAGAAAAGACAAATCAACATACAAACTTTCGCATTAAAAATATTAGTAGGACAATTTATTTCAGCTCAGAGTTACGATTTGTGCGTGGTTAATGGCTCGCCCCCTATTACATGGGATCTAAAGATACCGGCGAACTGTGGTTGTACATTGGTACATCTCTGCCTAACCCTTCGGGGAATACAGGCGTGATTGACTGCGTGGTCATTTTTGCCTTCCTTGAGTGTGTTTTTGGAAGTACTATTAGGGAGGCCTATGTCTAGCAGTGGACGTCCTGCAGCTGATATAATAAAAATGATGATGAAAAAGCCTCATTTTATAAGCGTTACATGTGACCGACTTACAGAGTTTCACAAACTTTTTCATCTCTAATTTAATATGTAAGGAAAACATTTGACACACCGTTCAATTTTCCCAATCGTAATAAAAAGTTTCCGAAGAATTCCGAAGAATTCCGGAGATCGTTACCAAATTTGTCCGGGAGGCTTTCGGAAGAAATCACCACCCTTCCGGAATTGGACAAAAAATAATAATAAGGGGAGGTTGACATTATTTCCTTGAAATTCTCGAAAGTATTTTGACGAAACAGATTGAATTTGTCATCGAGTTTCATTTGTGAATTGAGCTGTGGGATTTCTTAATTGACAAGTTATTGAGAGGTGAAATGTTGACGAGAACTCTCTGAGGTGAAAAGATATTGTTTTTGTGTTCAAAGATTTTGTTAGCAATAAACTGTTTGATGTTTTCGATTTTTGAAATTATGTTTTTGAAAGTTGATTGCTCGTACTTATAACTCCGTTCTACTATTTACAACCTTGTGCCCGTGACTTCGTCCAAAACTTCTACTTTTTTGGAAATTATTTTAAACACTACTCTCAGCATATGCAAAGTGGCCCAGTTACGGGCCTCCATGAAGCCCATGGGGGTATTTTGTCCAAAAAATGCAAAAGAAAAAGTGAAAATTAACCAAATCAGGTAGCAATTTCTTTCATTTTTAAAAATTGAAATAAATCTTAGAATATACAAGGGGGTACTTTGAAAAGCCCATGAAAAGAGGCTTCCATTGACGTTCACAACTGGGCATGACCCAAATACAGGGTGTTTTTGGGTCATGCATGGAACTGATAACGCAAGAAATTGAAATAACATATTTGTCTTGTTAAATTAATTTGACGTAATAGTGTACCGTGTTGCCCAGTAAATTGGTTGCGGAGGTCAGATAAGCAGTCGCTATCTGTAAAACACTGGTATTCAGCTGCATCCGGTTACTCTGGAAGCTGATATAACATAGTCGAGTTAAGGGTAGACAAATTATATATTGTTATAATTTTTTCCCTCGTCTTTTTTACCCTCATGATACGCGTCCAGATCATCTCGCAACGCTATTTTGATGTCGCTGAGAAAAGGCCAAGAATGTATATATACAGTGTATCAAATAAGTAATTCCACGTGGCATATCTAGTATGTAATATCCACGTCACAGGTAAAGAGTTAATGGCTCGAAGAAGCGTATTACAGAAAGTTGTACGTACTACATATGGTGGAGTCTCACGTTTTTGCCTGTGTTTTTATACAGTACACTTACTTCTGCCCACAACTTCTCCGTGTTGTGTTTTTTTTCCGGGAATTATCTTTTTATAGCCTCTTTGGTTACTACTCCGCTCACGTGTGTCATAGCACGATGTTACATTGCCTGTACTTGTTAGTTTTAATGGTGGGCCGTTTTTCAGGTATCAGGCATAATAAAAGTTACATACGTTCCTCACTTTAGTTCAAGTGTAGTGTGTAATTTGTTTTTGTAAACAAACATACATAAACTCACGCCTTACCATGGGGGTAGGAAGAAATCACAGAACGCCACCTGTTAGATCCTTACATACTCCTTTCGCCTTGTCCACGTTGATAAATCTGGTCATACAAGCACACCGGTTACGAGTACTGCGCAACTGACACTATAGGTATTGTTCATAAGTTATTTGTTTTTGCCAGACACTTTTCTTGGAATATAACTCTAGCCAGACGCTTTCAAGTTTCGATTTTCGGAGTTAAGTCTAATAAGAATAATGTTGTCCGAATAAAACCCTAAATTGTTGTCCTGTTCACAAAATTGAAGTAATTGTAATTCATCAAAATAGTAGCTGTCTTTGTATTAAGGAAAGTAGAAACTGGTTAAGTGCGAGACGAGTCCCACACGAAGGGTTCCATACCACCATTCAATATTTGACACTTTATGCTTACCAAAAAAACGGTTGAAAAATAATCACGTTTCTTGTAAACCTTTAGTTTTTAACTTTTTATTGTTTTGTTATTTGTTAGTAACACATAACATATCATCACACATCACATGTATTCCCCGAAGGGTTGAGCAGAGGTGTACCAATGTACACCCACAGTTCGCCGGTATGTTTAGGTCTATGTAATAAGGGACGAGCCTATTGCCATTAACCGGGCACAAATCCTAACTCCGAGCTGCTACTGAGAATTTCACAGAAAATCCCAATATCAAGTTAATTAAAGTAAGTAAGCTTATTTAATTTTTATTATTAATTTGTTGGTTTAGCGATCATAGTGGTACATCCCTTGAAAAAGTCAAATGTCTTTTTTTTACCAATGCGGAATCATCATAATATCCCGTTCGTCCCATCAACAAAATTAGAGGGACGATCGGGAAAAAAAATAACGAATTCCCGTTCGTCCCACTACGGGGACGAAGTCGATGGGACGAACGGGAATACACCATATTTATGGCTTCTTTGTCAGACTTTTACTGACAAAATCCCATCCATGTTCCTTCATGTGCCCTATGCGTACGGGGGCGCGGTATCTCTTTTGAACAACCCGCAGCCCCGGATTTCTACCTATTACAGTTCAAATGATACAGCCCTGTGTTAGACGGATAGCCATCGAGGGCTTAGTAACAGGATCTCATTGGCACCCTTTACGTACGGAACCCTAAACAGTATCAAAAAACATAGTTTAATTAAAAACCCTTTTAGTTAATTCCGAAAAGGGTTGGGTAGTTATTTTAATAATAACTAAGAGTTATATAATAAGAGAATCTTGTAATCATTTTGTTTTCCGTAATTAAAATAATAGCCATACTTAATTAAATTGAAGGGAATTCTGTCTGTCAGAATGTTACGGTTTCAGGGCTAAATTGCTGAACCGATTTTGATGAAGAATTTGGTACCGGTAATTTGAATCTCAAAAAACGGCATGGGGTACTTTTCGACATTTAAGCAGACAAGATTGCGGGAAAAAGCTAGTATTGTATAGAAGCAGAAGTAATTGACAGTAGAGAGTACAGTTTGGTGCAGTGTCAAAGCGATGGATGGCTGCGTTGCGTGTCGCGGGTTCGATTCCCGTGCGATACAAATATTTGTATGACCTACAGATAGTTGTTCCGAGTTTGACTATTTGTGTGTGTAAGTTTATATGTTTGTTAACGCACCCACGATACAGGAGAGCAACGGCAACGTTTTTTTTTTTTTAAAGACGAAAATCATTCGGTCTGTCTATAGGTTACATTAAAGCGTACTTAACTCTTTTAGGGTCGGGGGTTAAAAAGATTAAGAGTATAAGTCATTGGTACACCTCTGCCTAACCCTTCGGGGAATACAGGCGTGATGGTATGATGTAGTATTAAATCAATCTAAACACCACAACCACCTGCCACCTGTGCCACCTGGGCCACCTGTGTCGTGATGGCCCAGTGGTTAAGGCGCCCGCCTCCCATGCACGAGGTTGTGGGTTCGGAACCGGGCACGGGCAAGTACCAATGTTACTTTTCCTAATTCATATGTACTTTCTAAGTTTATCTTGGACATCACTGACATCGGTAACCATGTCACAGGCCCTTGAGGCGGTTTAGAAACTCTGACACTAGGGTGTGTGGGGTCGTTAGACCTTACTGCCCACATGATAAGAAGAACACCACAAAATAAATATTCACGTCATCACATAAAAAAAAAAAACACCCCTTTTCACCCCCGACAAATTTAACTTATTTCAATTTCAGCAAAAAAAAGGCAAAACAGACACGCAGCAAAAGTAATCCCCCAACAAATATCTTACTTGGTGACATTTCAACGTCAAAAATTACTCACTTCTAATAAAGAGAGGCAGTAATTTTTCTCAGGACAAACCGGAGCGGGGAGAAAAAAAAAAAATATAAATTGCCCCCTTGCTCTTGACAGAACAGTCGTTATGCCCCAGTTTTATGTCCCGCACTTTATCAGGGGATGAGCTCGGTGTGGGTTTTGAAAAAGTTAGGTTCAAGGATATTCGGGGCGAGTAGGCAAGAGTATTAATGCGAAAAGAACTGTATGTAGGTATTCCGTACTAATATTAAATGCGAAAGTAACTCTGTCTGTCTGTCTGTCTGTCTCTTCTTCACGCCTAAACCACTGAACCGATTTCAATGAAATTTGGTACAGATATAATCTGGGACCCGAGAAAGGACATAGGATAGTTTTCATCCCGGAAATCCCCCGGGAACGGGAACTATTAATCCACGCGGACGAAGTCGCGGGCAAAGCTAGTTGTTCATAATTTTATTTTAAGAATACAGTAAAAAGTACAAAGCTAGGTAAAAATTTAAGTCTCCAGATCGATTCCGGGGACGGAGGCTAATCTTAATGCAGACTAGCCACGTACGCAGGGGATATTATAGTGCACAAGCGTGTGCGCAAACACAGGTGCACTCCCTCTTCCCTAACTCTCATTGCCCGATGGGACAGCAATCCGACACGACCGGAGAGAGATCAGGCGAAGGACCAACGGTTTTACGTGCTTTCCGAGGCACGGGGGTGTCACACCACAAACTTCCAAACTCCGGGCTGCTACTGAGAATTTCCTGACGGACAAACCCAATAACACTTTTTGATCGACCTGGGAATCAAACCCGGGACCCCTTGTTCAGCAGTCGCGCTTGCGACCACGAGACCAACGGGGCAGTTAAAAAGCTAGGTAAGAGTTCATTAAAAATCATCAGTTTCATATAAAAATATAATTCCTACAAAACAATGTATGGAATAACATTTTTTTCTTTTATTATAGGGAATATTAATGATTTTTTTTATTCGTTTTCGTTAACAAAACATGAAAATACACACAAAAAGTGAAATCAAAATCAGGCTAGAAATACGGCCGATATAAGAATTTAAAACTATTAATTCCGCACCGTTTAGACAGAGAAATTCGATATGACCAATGACGTCATTGGTCACGACGGCAATATAAACTCCGTGTTATATTTCGCTTTGCAAGAAAGAGATTGAAACAAATCTTCGATGGCTTTGATGTTTTAATTTACTAAACTGTTTTTTACATAAATGAGGATTGTGTTTATTTTTAAATAAAAAAAAACATGCATGTAAAATTTCAACCCCAAGGGGTGTAAAATTATGTAAAAGTCCCTTTCGACCAAAAGTACGTCAAAAAACTCAAGTAACGCCACAGGCAAAGCTAGTTAAAATAATATTTTCCCGAACACATTTCAAGCTAACAAATCTCTCATGTTTCATGTTTTCTTTTAATTCAAAACTCATTAAAATGATAAATTCATTATAAAGTTAAAAATAAACGGAGACCAAAACACCCTTTTCAAATTTTCTGGTTTTTAATTAAAAATAAACAAAATGGCTGCACTGAAAACCAGTGTATTAAGACAGATGGCCAGTACTTCAAGCTATTTAAAACTGAAAATTTCCTAATTGACCTGCAGTGTTATTCTACATTGGGGAGACGCTCCGGGCGTCGGGAGCCGCGTGACGACTCCCGGCCACCGTAAACGCGGGTCTGTAGACGGTAAGCTATAGGTAGCTCACCGTCGCGTCGGTACGTTAACTAACGACAGACTGTGTCAATGGCACGTTCGTGTTCCACGCGCCCCTCAAAAAGATGTCAGCAAATATTTCGAGGGTCCACTAAGGGGCGATGCCTGCGGGGGCTGCGGGTTGTTCGAAAGAGATACCGCGCCCCCGGAACGCAAAGGGCACAAGAAGGAACATGGATGGGTTTTAGTCAGTGAAAGTCTGACACTCTCTCCCGCCCCGCCTAGGGCAGGGGAAGCCATTTGATAATTTCACATATTAAAAAAAAAGAAGTTTTTATACAAATCTCCCTCGGCGAGTTTAGGTGATATGAGCTCGGGGCTTACATACATGCCAAGAATTGCAACTCACCTCAAATACGCTTCACCTAAACTCACCAAGCAGGAGTTACAGAATAGCACTACATTTATAGAATATCAGACCTTACATTAGTTATAAGTCCAGGTTTCCTCACGATGTTTTCCTTCACCGATGTCAGAGATGTCCAAGATAAACTTAGAAAGTACACAGCATATGAAATAGAAAAAGTCACATTGGCACTTGCTCGGTATCGAACCCTCAACCTACCTTTTTTTTTAACGATGGCCATCATCACGCCTGTATTCCCCGAAGGGTTAGGCAGAGGTGTACCAATGTACACCCACAGTTCGCCGGTATATTTAGGTCTCATGTAATAGGGGGCGAGCCTATTGCCATTAACCGATTTTAACGATGGAAAATCATCAAATGAGTTCTTCCGCTCTGGCCGGAGCGGGAATGTCAGACTCTTACTGACTAAAACCCCGTGTTACTCCTAATGCCCTTTGCTTTCATTGCCGCTGTGACTTCGAACAAATTCCTCAACCTTGGCAGTGCAGATGGCTGCCTTAATAAATCATAATAATACGATTATAAAATAATACAAGACGAAGGAATTAACTTATTAGAGCACCTGCTACACGTTTGTCGTAAGTAAGTTATAACAATGTTATTTAATTAGAGATAAGGGATGAGTTATTTCAATTTAATTTCCTACTAATTGTTTAAAAAACACCGCTTTAAAAGCGTCGTGAGATTTGAATGCGACTTTTTCAAATGTAGGTAAAAAAGATACCGGCGAACTGTGGGTGTACATTGGTACAGCTCTGCCTAACCCTTCACGGAATACAGGCGTGATGGTATGTATGTAAGTACTTTTTAAGTTTATCTTGAACATCACTGACATCGGTAAAAGAAAATATCGTGAGGAAACTTGGATTTGAAGACTAAGTTATGTCTGAACTCGCTAATCCGTTTTGAGCAAGCGTGATGATCAATACTCGTGCTTTCTCTGTACCTATGAGAAAATGCTTTTGCTTTGAGATATAGTTATCAATATAGTTTCCATATCTTTCTTAAATGATCGTTTCAGGTGTCGTTCTTGACAACTGAGCAAAGGATTCTGAATTTAATTCCTAGGTCGAGTAAAATGTTATCTGCTTTATGCCTCAGGAATTTCTTAGTACCAGCCCGAACCCCCGTGTCTAGGAATGCAATTAAAGCCGATGGCCTGTGTCTGATCTCTTCCCTCTCGCATCGGTTTGCCCTCCCGTTGGACTTTGACTGTAAAGAAAAAGGGAGTAGCTACACCTGTGTTTGCGCACACACTAGAGCACTATAATATCTCCTACGCTCTAGACTAGTCTCTATTGACATTAGCCTGTCTAACCGAAATTCGGTCACAAGAACATTTTAATAAGATAAAGAGCTTTACAAAACAATATTTGCTTTAGATATTACGTGAATAGCAAGTGAGCCGTACAGCGCTGTTTGTGCACGCAAACATTAAATATTGACAAACGCCTGCTCAAATTGTTATAGCAAAGTGTTGTGAACGATCGTAATGAAGTTATTGAATAATGTATGAAGGTGTCTTGTTTAAAGGTATTAGCATTTTCTCCAGTTGGTTGCTAGGGATTCGTTTGGTGAAAATACTTAAGCTAAGTTCTCTACATGGTATAAAACAAAGTCGCTTCCCGCCGTCTGTACGGTTAGATCTTTTAAAGTACGCAACGGATTTTAATGCGGTTTTCATCAATGGGTAGAGTGATTCAAGAGGTAAGTTTAAATGTATAGAACATCATGCTACGACCAACGAGGGTGGAGCAGCAGCCAAAGACGAAACTGAACGCTGGCGACACCGTGGGATATTTGATTATTATCCCACAGGGACAGTACATTTTTACGGGATAAAAAGTATTCTATGTGTTATTCCACACTACGATATTTCACGGTGCCAAATTTCATCCTGATCCGTGCAGCCGTTTGAGAGTGAAGACGAGACAAACACACACTCGAAAACTTTGGCCAATATAATGATAAAAAAAAATGATTGTATTTTGGCCCCCTGTCTTCCTAAACTATTGATTATGACTATATTGTGGTGAAACTTTAATGAGTTCTACGTACGACCAAAAACAGAAAATAAATACAGAGTGTTAGCGTGTTCGGTAAAGGGCAAATACCAAAGTGACTTTTCCAATCCATCTGTACTTTTTTAAGTTAATCTTGGACATCACTGACATCGGTGAAGAAAAACATCGTTAGGAAATCTGGAGTTACCTACATAATTTATATAAATCTCTCTGCAATCGTCAATCTGCCTTGAACAAGCGTAGTGTTCAATGCTTGTGTCTTCTCTGTAAAATGCGAGGCTTTTGCCCTGCTCCAATTTGAGTAAGCGTTGTGAAAGCCACGAGCATTCATCACCTTTGCAGATGAGTGATTTCTTGTACAATAAGGCCAAATTTCTTCACGATGTTTTCTTTCACCAAAATCAATATTTAAACTAACACACATACACCGATCTGGATAAATAAAAAAAACGGTAATTTAAAAAACTAAAAAACCCGACTGCTATTCTTTAAAAATCCCTAAAACAAGATAAATTGTAGCAGTCGGGACCCATTCTAGAAATGGAGGATTAGTGAATTGAGATCACATACCTATATTACATTGCAGATGGTCCCGAATGGGTCCCGACTGCTACAATTTATCTTGTTTTAGGGATTTTTAAAGAATAGCAGTCGGGTTTTTTAGTTTTTTAAATTACCGTTTTTTATTTTTTATTTTTTTTGTGTTTTTAAAAAGAAATTAATATACCCAGTATCACTCTTACAGTAAATACGAATCTAATGACACCTCTCAAGCTAAAATCCATCGAGCCGTTCAGGCTGCAGAGCGATCCAAACATTTGAATTTGGCGCCAAAAATCCGCCATTTTGATTTTTTTATTTTGACATACCCAGTGTCACTCTCACAGTAAATACGAATCTAATGACACCTCTCAAGCTAAAATCCATTGAGCCGTTCAGGCTGCAGAGCGTGCCAAACAATTATACATACATACATACATACATACAAACATACCCTCGAAAAACATAACCCTCCTTCTGTCGCAGTCGGGTAAAAAAGCATTCCTTTTTTTAATAAAACAAAAAAAAAACAATGTAAGTAAACCAAAGTCGTAACAATTTTCCAAAAAAAACAGTAATTTAAAAAACTAAAAAACCCGACTGCTTTTCTGATTATTAATGAAAAAACCCTAAAACAAGAAAGTCGTTGTACCCGATTGCACTTAAAATTGTAGCAGTCGGGACCCATTCTAGACCATCTGCAATGTAATATAGGTATGTGCTCTCAATTTACTAAGCCTCCATTTCTAGAATGGGTCCCGACTGCTACAATTTTAAGTGCAATCGGGTACAACGACTTTCTTGTTTTAGGGTTTTTTCATTAATAATCAGAAAAGCAGTCGGGTTTTTTAGTTTTTTAAATTACTGTTTTTTATTTTTTACTTTTTTTTTTTATATACCTAGTATAACTTTCACAGTAAATACGAATCTTACGACACCTCTCAAGCTAAAATCCATCGAGCCGTTCAAGCTGCAGAGCGATCCAAACATTTGAATTTGGCGCCAAAAATCCACCATTTTGTTTTTTTTATTTTGATATACCCAGTGTCACTCTCACAGTAAATACAAATCTAACGACACCTCTCAAGCTAAAATCCATCGAGCCGTTTAGGCTGCAGAGCGTGCCAAACAATTATACATACGTACATACATACATACATACATACATACATACATACATACATACATACATACATACATACTCTCGAAAAACATAACCCTCCTTCTGTCGCAGTCGGGTAAAAAGGTACATTGTTAAGTAAACGCTTTCGTTCCTCAAACTCCTGAAGAGTAATGACGTCACATTAAAAGTTTCACGGCGTAATATATTGGTTGAACGTGAGATTTTTTATACTTTAAAAGCTTGTTTAAAAGCGACATCTGTTGGCGAATGATTAAGTTGACGTGGTGATGTTCTTTAGTTATTTTTTTATTTTTTATTAACGCATAATGTAATATACCATCACGCTTCTATTCCTTGAAGGGTTAGGCAGAAGTGTACCGATGGACACCCACAGTCCAACGGTATATTTAGGTCCCATGTAATAGGGGGCGAGCTTTTTGCCAATAACCGGGCAACTAATTTTTATTAGCAACTTGCTATATACTTCATGGTGTCACCCGTGTTTAGTTACGTCTTTACTTACTGCTCCGCTCCCAGCTGTCGTAGCGTGATGGTATATAGCCTATCTTACTCATAAATAATGTAACTATCTATTGGTGAAACAATGGTTAAAATCGATCAAGTAGTTTCGGAGCCTATTCGGTATAAATAAACAGACAAAAAAAATATTTCCTCTTTATAATATTAGTATAGGTATCAGAAACAATAATCTTTTAGCGTTAGATTCAAAATAGACTATTTCAAACATCTAGAAACACAATGTAATACTAATTAAACTTCAAATACATAATTTAGTTTTGATAACAGCGGCTAATTGGTTGCTTGGTTTCAGTATTATAATTACTATATTTTGAAATCAATTTGAATAATTGCATGTCAGAGTTAGTTTATCGATACCTTATTAATTTTCATCCAAAACCTAGTTTGTTAGTACAATAACCATTTAAGAATGTATAATTATTGCCTAACTGCCTCGTTGGCCTAGTGGTCCTAAGCGCGACTGCTACGCTAGTCTGGTCTTGGGTTCGATTCACAGGTCGAGCAAAGTGTTATTGGGTTTTTCTATGAAATTCTTAGTAGCAGCTCGGAGTTTGAATTTGGGCCCGGTTAATGGCAAAAGGCTCGCCCCCTATTACATAGGACCTAATAACATACCGGCGAATTGTGGCTGTAAATTTGTACACCTCTGCCTAACCCTTCGGGGAATACAGGCGTGATGGATATAATACTAACATTGTTTCGAATGTCAACCCCTTCTCGCTACTGTCAATCTAAGCCTACATCCAGCTGAGAATTGATAACTCAATTAACATGCTTGAAATCTAACCCCTTAAAGCTGCCAAGCGGCGGATCTTGCGATAATATAGTAGCAACAGCTGTGATCGATTGATTGTCGATGGTACAATGTAGTGGGGTTATAGAGGCTGACGGTCACACCGTCTTGTAAGATAAAATTAAGGAGTATAAAGGTTACTTACTTTTATAGAGTAATGTGCTTACGGTGGCTACGGGGCTGGTACAAAAGTATGATGCAATATCAATATAATGGGTGAAAAATACACCTAAAAAACCCGAAAGTTACATAATATTCTATTACTGAATGTTCTCTTTAATTAAACGAAATTACACGTGACTACAGGATAAGTTTTTAACCAGTGCGTAATTTTTTTTTGGTAGTTCAGTGTCAGTAATAGAACACATTTTCGTGTTTAGTTAAAAAAAAATAAAAAAAAAATTTCATCCTTATCCGAGTTTGAAATAAGCAAAACATGGACATAATCTATTCGCCATACTATCAATGAAAACTCGCGGCCGCCGCCCGGGCGCATGGCTGGGGTGAGGGGGTGGGGAATGCGCTAGCGCCGAGTGACAATAAAATATGGTTTTAAGTACACATGTTTCGTAAGCGATAACTTTTTTTTTAGTACTAAGACATAATCAAAATAAAATATACGTGTTTAATAAAACGTGTTGAAGTTTATTATGGCAAAATTTACGCACTGGTTAAAATTTTTTCCTGTATAAGTGTTGTCTTGTTAATTGACGTCGTATAACCGTCCTTCATGGATTTGAGTGACAGGAAGTAGATACTTAAAAGCGAAAATAAAAAGAAAACGTTTTTACATAAAAGACAACAGCCTTCAAAACCTAAAAAGTGAAAAAAAAACTTTAGCTTTAAACGAAGATATTAAACAGAGCCAAAGCAGCCGCCTTCCAATGCTTAAGTTATTTTTCACTGCTTAGATTTAGAAGGCGGATGTTATTTTTGTAAATAGGCTTTTTTTTTCTTCTAAATAATAATATGTATCTTGTCATTTTTGTTTTTCTTTTATTTATGTTTACTTTGTCAAAAATATTTTCCGCTTACGCTTCGGTGTAACAGCAGCCCATATCTCCCACTACGTCACAGCCTGACGCGTCGACACATGCACTATGAATTAGGCAAATCCTATGCAAGTGACATCCTTAATCGGTGTGCCCGATAATCGATATGCAGTGTTCGGCTTAACCCCGATGTCTTGTCACTGGAATGTCTACTTTAACGAGTGAAACGAAGGTTGGTTTTACGGTGACGTTGAAATGAGTAAATAAGGGTTGCCAGTAAGATTACATGAATTGAAGAGGTGTTCAGTTATCGTAAGTGTGTGTTGCGAATTGGATTTTAATGCTGGATTCCTGTATTTAACTCACTGTTATTGGTAAGAGCAACAATTCGTTAGTCTTTTAAATTATTGTTTTCACTTTGAGTGACTGCTATCTTCTGGAAGTTGTTACTAGGTAAAGTAATAAGGTAGGATTTATGCCCCAAGATAACTTAGCGTCAATTACTATAAGTTTGAAATTGAATTATAAAAGTCACAAGGATACCTGACTGGTTTCAAAGCCACATCCTCCTGCACGAGAGATAGTTGCCTTAACCGCTGCGCCATAACTAAATAAATAAATAAATAATAAATATCTTGGGACAACTCACACACGGCTATCTGATCCCAAGCTAAGCAGAGCTTGTGTTATGGTAACCAGACAACTGATATACATACTTATATAATTTTATAAATACATACATATTATAGATAAATCACACCCAGACACAGAACAATCAATCATGCTCATCACACAAAGTTTGTCCTGTGTGGGAATCGAACCCACGACCTCCGGCTCAGCAGTCAGGGCCAATAACACTGGTCTACAAATTTTAACTTTAAAAAAGTATTGTTCATGGGAAGTAGATTTTTTTATTGATTTCCACGTACTAAACACAAAAATAATTAATAAACATTAAAATTAGTTTCCCTTATTTAGAAAAAAAAATAAGACGATTTTTGAAAAAATTACAGAAATTATACAGTTTTTTAATCATAAGTGGAATTTCGACGTGGTCTTTTCGCTGCCCTCTTATATTCTGCTTCTGGAATATCTCGACAAACAGTCCAGCAATAATCCGCCATATTTGAAACGTTCCAATGGCCTTGATATCGCTTTTCCATGTTGGCGATATCCTGATGAAAGCGCTCCCCATGTTCATCGCTTAAAGCCCCACAATTATCCGGAAAGAAGTCCAAATGCGAATGTAGAAATGTAGAAATTGATGGTGAAGTAAGTGTAATTTCCTTTTCCTCAATATGAGGACGTTTCGGAATCGGGTGAAGATTGCTGTGCGGCAGAGGACGAGTAGCCGATGGTACATTCGGATACACTATGTTTTTTTTCTTTTTTTTAGAAACACCCTTGCCTTTTCAAAATACATGGGTTGTCAGGCAGAAATAACAATCAGTTGCATGATTTGTCGATTCTCGCCACTGCATTGGCACTGCAAATCGAAATGATGGTTTTTTGCCATTCAGCCAATTTCTTAAGCCTGTAGCACACGGATTGCAACAAAAATGTGGAATCTAGCTTTTATCCTGATGTTTTATGCTTTCGTTAAAATAGTAATAATAAGCTTTTTTTATTGCAGGTGATATTGAACACTTTTGCTTATTAAATATCACTTCACCACAAATGTAACAAAAATTGTCGGAATTGTTTACACATTTTCGAGACATTTTGCTATAAATTATACGTATTTTTTTTATTTTTAACACTTTTATCACTTAGTAATATAGATCACTTTAACTAAACATAATATTTTTAACATTCGATGCCGACTAAGTAAATATAATCAGCATTATCAAGTTCAGTGAGGGTAGAATCATTAAATTCGGAAAATGTCAAGTATTGCAAAAACTCAAACTAATAAATCACTTTCACTTGTCAATTTGTATTCAGCATGGGTAGTTGAGTAGAAATTTGTTAAAATTATTTCGAATACTTTTCCGTTGTAGACCTGTGTAACCACTAGACCAACAGGCCCGTCGATAACTAGAACCAAGACCAATATTATGAGCCAGTACATAAATAAAACCATAAACACACGCCTTAAGTAGAAACCACGGAACGCCAACTGCTACGATCCTTACATACTCCTTTCGCGTCGTTCACATTCATACATCGGATCAACAAGCACGCCGGCTACGAGTACAGCTGCGCACCCGACCTTTCTGAAGAACCTCACCAATAAGGTCAGGGTAGGTGTATCATGAGCTAGTTTTCTTCTTTATCGTGTGGGCAGTAGGTCTTACGACCCCACACACCCTAGTGTCAGAGTTTCTAAACAGCCTCAAGGGCCTCTGACCGATGTGGGTGATGTCCAAGTTAAACTTACAAAGTACATATAAATTAGAAAAAGTCACATTGGTACTTGCCCGTGCCCGGTTGCGAACCCACATCCACGAGAAGAAAGTTGCTCTTACCACAGCTCTATCACTAGATCCAAGACCAATATTATGCCCCAGTATTTTCACATAATATTGATATCTCCGAGACAGCTCGGCACATGTCAGCGGTAGCCGATATGACCGACACTTAGCACGTTCCAACCTGTTCGCTTCTATTGTTTGATTAATTAATCTGCCCTCATTCGGGGACGTGAATGGAATCCGATATGACAGAAAATTGTGTTATAGAATTAATTATGGGTGTGAAATAAAAATCTATAATAAATAATATATTGTTGTGTATGTTTGTAATGTCAAAATAATAGATTTTTAAGAAATAAAATCATCAATAAAAAAATCTGTTTGACTATCTATCTGTTTGTTTATTTATTTATTTATCAGTGTGTTGTATTTATTTGCGTGACCATTTATAGCGAGTTTCCTCCGTGCCTCGGAAAGCACGTAAAGCCGTTGGTCCCGGCTGTCATTTGTAGATCTTTGACAGTCGTTACTGTTAGTCAGAAGCCCGAAAGTCTGACAACCAGTCTTACCAAGAGTATCGTATTACCCATTACTGGGTTGTGGAGGTCTGATAGGCAGTCGCTCCATGTAAAATACTGGTATTCAGCTGCATCCGGTTCGACTGGAAGCCGACCCCAACACAGTTGGGAAAAGGCTAGGCAGATGATGATGATGATGATCTGTGTGTTGTATTTCTGATGCACAAGGTAAGTGCCAATGTCAAAAAAAAAATATGTTTTGTTTGTTTCAACTTATCTCCGAAACGACAGAACTGATTTTGACAGGATTTCAATAGCAAATAGCTGATGCTATAAAGAATAACTAAGGCTTACTTTTATTTTAGAAAATTAAATTATGGTTTCAACTAAATCCCAGTAGATAACCGATGCTAGGACAGTCTTGAAAGCTAGTTAATAAAAATTGGGTTAATAACACAAACAAAAATAAACATTTTACAAAATAATCATTTATTCAAAAATACAAAATCCAAGCACTTAACTTTAACACTATGTACAAACTTACTAAGTAATGATTTAACATTTAACATAGTAATACATTTTCTTAAACATCTACGGTTTATTATACAATATTCTTATATTGTACGAGACGAGCCATCTGTCGCCATCTTTATATTGAAGGCATTACACCAAGATGCATGGCATACAAGCTGCGCCTTATGAGACCAGATTTCATAAAGTTTAAAGAATTTAACAGAACGGCTAACAAGGGTTAGGTAGAGGTGTACCAATATACACCCACAGTTCGCCGGTATGTTTTTAGGTCCCATGTAATAGGGGGCGAGCCTATTGCCGTTAACCGGGCACAAATCCAAACTCCGAGCTGCTACTGAGAATTTCATAGAAAAACCCAATAACACTTTTTGCTCGACCTCTAGCGTAGCAGTCGTGCTTTGGAGTTAGGATTTGTGCCCGGTTAATGGAAATAGACCACTAGGCCAACGAGGCAGTGGAATTTTAATAATACTAGTAAAAGAATAGTAATTGTAGTAGTAAAGCTCTTTGTGAAGGAGCTCGTCTGGGGAAGTACTGTACTTCCCCAGACGTGGAATTCCACTGCCTCGCTACCACCATACTTATCTCTGCTGCAAAGCAGCGTTGCTGTGTTCCGATTTGAAGATATGCCGGTGTAATTCCAGCCACATGAGACACTTCAACTTTGACTCTGGGTTAGCAAGCAATTAATTAATGCTGTAGAGCTGTACAGGACCTTTACCGAACGTATCCAACCAATTTTTTAATTGAGCAAACGTTAGTTATTTCTTTATTGAGTATTGACTTTGAGTAATGATATTGAGTAATTGGTTATTCTTAATTAATAATCTACCAGTCCAAAAACATAATTTCTATATTTCCATGCCTTATATACTACAGCAATCTCTGTTTTATAATAATACCCATTCTTTAATTATATACAAATTATAATTATGTATAATACAAAATTTTAAATGTAAAACTTCCTAACAACATATTTCTTTATCTACTCTCAAATTTCAGCAATGATGTCGATCTATCGACTTGGGTGTTATACCAAAAGTGTGCATTCAAAAAAGTCAAAAATCCAGTGATATGAAAAATACTGGAAGGAAATGTATCAAATACGTTTACCATGGATCCAGTCACTCATCATTTTAGACTACGGGGGTACTCATGTAATAATTATAATATTCTCCAGTACGGTTTCAGTCACAGCGGCTAATCTTAATGGAGACTACCTAATTATGCTGGATATAGTATACTCCACAAGTATGGGAGCAAACACAGGTGCAGTCGTTCTTCTCTAACTCTCATAGTTCGATGAGACTGCAATCCAACAGGATGCAGGACCAACGGCTTTACGTTCTTTCCGAGACACACTGTGACAAATTCTTAATGGAAGATCCCAATAACGCTTTTTGCCCGAGCTTAGATTAAAATCCAGGATAGGGCGTGCAAGCCCGGTTTTCCGGTTTTACAAAACACCGGAAACCGATAAAAATTTACCGATTTTTGAAAACCGGGGTTGAGAGACAAAACCGGAGTTACCTCCGGTTTTACCGTTATTGAATTACATATGTATTTACATTTAGGTTTAAACAACTTTTTTCGAACACACTCAAGAAATATTTAATTTTGGGACATCAAATAGGTACGAGTATATCAAATCAAATCAAATCAAACCTGTACCTACCTACTATCCTTACCCCCAAGAATCTGTCTGATTTCGAGTCCAGGACCTTACGCTTAGCAGTCGCTCTTGTGCCCACGAGACAAATGGCACAGTCTAAATTGGGTAATCATACTTTTTTTATTTGGGATGGGTAAGCTCTTGATTCTAATCTAGGTCAGAGGTGACAGACAAAGTCGACGATGGAGTGAGCTTACCCAGAAGAAGCCTGTTCACTCTAACTTTGAAGAGATAAGGGTTGAATGCGTTCAAAAATACAGACGCAGGTAGAGAACTAAGTCTATAGTAAAAGTTTTCATCAAAATATTCCTTTCAATAGCTATCAGAATCTTAGGCCTTGTCTTTCAAAAATTCTTCCTTATCTAAATATGTGTAGAAACAGTATTCACAGATATGTTAGAAATGCCAGGTTTGACGTGATTGGCGTTTGCGTCTTCTTTCTCTTGCTTCCCTTCTGGTCTTCTTCTTGGTCCAAGAAGAAGCTTCTGGAGCTGGCAAGCTGGGGCCTCGACGAATAAGTAAAGTGGGAGCGCGAATAGATAGGTTGTGCTTACGATACCAGCATATAACATAATCTGGAAAAATATAGAACAATTGAGCTTAGTTTTGCCAAAAGCCGATCCGCAATCTTCACAACATAGTTTAATAGAGACCCGCCCGCGACTTTGTCCGACTACTCTGCTCTCGTGTGCCGTAGCGTGATGTTATATAGCCTATGTTACTCAGAAATAATGTGGCAATATATTAGTGAAAAAATGGTTAAAATCGTTCCAGGAGTTTCGGTGCCTATTCGGTACAAACAAACAAACAAACAAATGTTTCTTTTCTATTATATTATTAGCTTCTGCTCGCGACTTCGTCCGCGTCAAACTTGATATATTATCTCGCGGGAACCGTATATTTTTCCGGGTTAAAACGTATCCTATGTGTTAATCCACACCTGAATCTGTCTCAGTACCAAATTTCATCAAGATCCGTTCAGCCGCTTGAGCGTGAAGAAGAGACAAACATACATAGTCACAAACTTTCGCCTTAATAATATTTTTCAAGCTATATAAATCATTTTTCTATTACTTATTTAGCTAGTTGTTAATCATACTCATCTTTTAGCGTTGCTATAGTGAGGTAAAAAGAGCATCAACAGATTCCTTATAGTTTTCTATCTTCACAACTTCCAATGTACCCTTTTTATTTCAAATGTTACTAGCTGCAAACTGGCAGTTAAGTTGCCTTTATATCCAATGGTGCTCTGAGAGAAATTGCTTTCCGCGATAAAACCGCCATTTTGTGCCGTTCTTGTTTATGTTTAAACTTCCTTAAACTGTTTAATTTTTGTCATTAGTTATATTTAATACACAGGTTTTATTATATAATTAATCTAAAGGCAAAGCTTTTTACTAATAATGTAAATGACATAGGATGTACAATTTATAAAAAAAAAGGCTCCGGAAAGGACATCAAAAGACTTGACCGCATCGCTGTCAATGGGACAAGTGCCCAAAAAGCTGGCAGCATTGCCATACAACGTGGCAAATAAGGCAAGAAACATAGGCTATATTTTAATTGAAAAAAAAGTGGTCTCTTAAGAAAATCTATCGGACGAAGTCGCGGGCAAAAGATAGTAAAAATTTCAAGATTAACATGAACAAGACTGGTCATTATAATTCCAATCAAAGACTCAAGTGATGATTTTATTTTAAGTGCAAGCAAAAATAGGATTTATACTCACAGCAGTATAGTCTGTAGCATAGAAGGACCTCCTCATTTGCCCTCCGTAGGTCCTCAGGACGGTGGCATGCAACAACATGGCACAGTAGGACATCCTTCCTAGAGGCTGCAGGGGACCCCATTCTACGGAACCTACGTAGATTCCTGGAGAATAGGCGATTTTTGGATTATTTTGACTGGGGGTCAATTTTAGTAATTCGAATTCGAGTCGCAATCTCATCTCAGTGACAATCATTGTCAAAGCTATTACAATTGACCCTGAATACTTACAATGTTAAGTTTGTTTAACATTGCTTTGGATATAATGTGTCAATTACTGAGTTTTGGTGCTAAATTAAAAAGGCCAACTCTACGTTTAAGAACGATCAAGATCTAGTCGCAATATTATGTCAGTGACAAAAAGTGTCAAAAAATTTGCTAAAATATTTTTGACAGATTGATACTCTAATTAAATTTCAATTCTTTTTAAAAGTTCTTATTCGCTTCTTTGTGAAATAGAGAAATAGGCCATTTTCAATTCATAACTTTTTCCTCAAGGCTGCAATTTAATTTCTTTGTACCATACCATTGTAACCAATATTGAGGTTACAATATGTTAAATTCAATTCAAGGTTACGAATTTTTTACGGTATCCACTAAGATTATAGATATATTATTAGATATATTACTAATAAAATAAAATCATCTGATGATAAGATTAAGACTACCTGGCAAATAATAAATAATGAAACAGGTAGGAAGAAACAGTGTAATAATAAATTTAGTTTGGAGACTTCACATGGGATTGTAAACTCTGATGTAGAAGTAGCTCAGGCATTTGAAAACTTTTTTGTTAATATTCCCCTAGTCACAACGGAATCATTAAATTCATCTCCTGCACTTTCCGTTGCCCTTCTTAGAAATAATGTAAAGGCATGCCCCTTGGAGTTTAGATTTCAACATACGAATCCCCAGGCTGTTATTAAAACTTTTAAAGATCTTAAAATGAAATCAACAGAAGATCTTTGGGGAATGTCAGTAAAAGTCTGTACATCTATAATAGAAACTATTGCGCCTTATTTAGCTTTCATTTTTAATATAAGCGTAGATCAGGGAGTCTTTCCGGATCTCATGAAACTCAGTAAAGTAGTTCCATTATTTAAATCCGGTGAAAGTAAGGAACTTAACAACTATAGACCTGTTTCAATACTGCCAGTTTTCAGTAAGGTGTTTGAAAAGCTATTACTCAGTCAAATGTTACGTCACTTTAATAAAAATTCCATCTTTCATGACCAACAGTACGGTTTCACCAAAGGGCGTTGTACAACTGACGCCGGTGTCTCCTTAATTAAAAACATTTTTAATGCCTGGGAGGAAGCACAAGATGCCATTGGAATCTTTTGCGACCTCTCCAAAGCGTTCGATTGTGTGGACCATAAGACACTATTATTGAAACTGGAGCACTATGGGATTAGAAACACATCTCTTGATTTAATAAGATCATACCTGGAAAACAGACAGGTTAAAGTTCAGGTGAACGGCGTGAACTCATTGGGGTCTGAAATGACAATGGGCGTTCCTCAAGGTTCGATTTTGGGTCCATTTCTCTTTTTAGCATATATAAATGATTTGCCACAATTACTGCAAAAGCAACCTAATATGGTGTTATTTGCAGATGATACGTCATTAATTTTTAAGATAGACAGACGTTCTAGAAGTCTTGACGAAGTTAATAACTCAATTCTTCAGGTTCAAAATTGGTTCACGGTAAACAATTTGGTACTAAATGAAAAGAAAACCAAATGTATTAGATTTTCTTTACCAAATGTTAAAAATACCGCATGTGACCTCATACTGAATGGCGAAAAACTGGCTTTTGTTAATAAAACGGTTTTCTTAGGAATCACGCTAGATGAAAAATTACAATGGGGACCACATATAACATCTCTTGCAGGGCGGCTAAGCTCAGCAGCTTTTGCTGTTAGGAAGATTAGACAGTTAACAGATGTCGATACTGCGCGTCTGGTCTATTTTAGCTACTTTCACAGCATTATGTCGTATGGCATTCTACTGTGGGGTCGGGCTGCTGACATTGAATCCATATTTATTTTACAAAAGAGAGCTGTCAGAGCCATTTATAATCTCCGTCGCTGCGAATCTCTTAGGGAACTATTTAAAAAGATTAATATTATGACAGTGCCTTGTCAATACATTTACGAAAATATTATGTATGTAAGAAAAAATTTACATCTTTTTGATAAAATAAGTGATAGACATAATTTTAATACTAGAAATAAGGACAAATTAGCTCAACCATTTTTTAGATTGTCCAAAGTGCACTTATCTTTCATGGGGTACTGTGTTAAATGTTACAATAAAATACCTAGTGATATATTAAAATTAAATGAAAGAAAATTTAAAAATTGTATTAAAAGCACACTTTGTAAACAAGCATACTACAAGTTAGAGGATTATATTCAAGATAATAATGCTTGGAAACATGCTGGTCTTGCTCCATAGGACAATTTCAAGTCTTGACAAAATCAACTGGTTGCTTATTTAATCATAAAACTAATTTGTTTTGACCAATAATTGTTTTTCTCCTCGACATTAATTCTACATTTGAGTTTGACTCACACACTGATTCGTTGTCTTTGAAATGTTAGAAGTAATCATCTACGATCACAATATTGGCGTTAAATATTATAATTAATTTAGCTTTCATCTCTAATTTGTAGCACTGAGTACGTATTGTAGTACTTTGAGTGACTTTTTATTTTTGATAGATCGTTTTGACATTTATATATCTTTTTATGGAATGAATGTAACTATACAACTTATTGTAATACATTGTTATTTAAAAGAGTATGTATGGAGTTTCTTGCCCGTTCTTCTCCATACGAAACTACCTTTTGGAATGGGCAACTAGATTCAATATTAATGATTTTTTTATGTAATGACGTTCAAAAGTGCCTTTTAATGGCCTAATTGAAATAAATGATTTGACTTTGACTTTGACTTTGATTACTTGTGACACTTTCTTGCTGTCACCATGCTAAAAACAATCCAATTTCAATCTTATTAACTGCAACATAAAGTTCCACTTACTGTTGCACTTGTAAAAGTAACCAATGATAAAGACACAAATGGCTAGAGCGAAGAAGTTCTGGTTCAAAGCGTTGAACACTGCTGCCTCGAAGGCTGAAGCCTCGCGATGGTGGAGGTCCCAGCCCATGAGAACTGTTCCAGCAGCGATGGGGATTGAGGACAAGAAGAGGAGTTTCATTAGCTGGAACATAAAATATGATAGAATGAATGAATAATTGAATGATAACTTGATAATGTTATACAATTTGTTTGTTTCACTACATTCAACCTTTAGGTCGTGCAAATCCGTACTTCCGTACTATTTTCCGTACTATCCGTACTTCCGTACTTATCCGTACTTAATAGTAACTCTGTCTGTTTGTCTGTCTCTTCTTCACGCCTAAACTACTGAACCGATTTCAATGAAATTTGGTACAGATATAGTCTGGGACCCGAGAAAGGACATAGGATAGTTTTTATCCCGGAAATCCCACGGGAACGGGAACTATTAATCCACGCGAACGAAGTCTCGAGCAAAAGCTAGTCTTATTATAAATCTGAAGAGTTAGTTTGTTTGTTTGGTAGAACGAGCTAATCTCAGGAAATACTGGTTCGTATTAAAAGAATTTTATTGTGTTGAATAGTCTATTTATTAAGGAAAAGAAGCTATTCTTATGTTTTGGGGTCAACCTGCAAGAAGATAGTGTATGCAAATTAAATAAATAATAATAAGTTATACACGTATAACATCCCACCACGAGTCATAGGAGCCAAAGACGTAAGTTATGGCGGATGAAATAAGCCACCCGGACGAAGTCGCGGGCAGTTTACTAGCGTATTATAAATGGGGAAGCCTATTTATTATCCCACTGCTGGACAAAGGCCTCTTCCCAAACAGAGAAGGCACGAGCATTGATCACCACACTTGCTCAAGGCGGATTGGCGATTTCAAACCTCTTTTAATTACAAGTTCAGATTTCCACACGAAGTTTTTCGTCACCAAAAAGTACATTATGAAATGAGAACGTCACATTTCTACTTGCTCGGTATCAGACTTACAACCTCGTCTGTATTACTGGGCCATCATGACACTATGGACTAAATAAAACCATTTTTTCAAATAAACTTTTACTACAACTTCTGCCAAAACAATTAAAAATAAAACTTACGAGAGACTCTCTAAGGTTCCATTTCTTTTGTTGTGCCTTATGATAGAAGTAAGCAGTCAGCACTCCTAGATGATAACCAGCCCAGTTGCCTTGAGCGGACACATACGCATGGTAGAACGTGTCATTGTACCCGAATATATCCCTTATCGACCTGAAAATAGAATAAAAAATTTAACGACGGAAAAAATGGTGCTTAAGATGTTCTGGTTTAGAATTTGGGACGAGTTATGAGAAAATTTTGGATACCGCTCGGCGTCACGTACAAGAGTAATGTGTGTCACGATTTCTATTATGGGATAAGCAGAGATTCGAGTACTGGAAGTATATTGGTGTGAACTGCGAAATATTTGAAGTGACGGTTGCCTGCTTTTAGTCCTGTGAATATTGGCGTTGAAAAAATTTGGTTGATGTTTTGGGATTTCTCATTTCTTTTTTTTTTTTGCAAAGGATTAAGACTGTAGAAATCAATGTAAAAAGACGATATATTACGTAGAGTCGAACTATGTATGTCATTTTAGCATGGCTGAAATTTTTAAATTAGTTACCTATACCTAGTTTCAATCCTGGGCTTTTTCAGGTATCATTGTGTTAAAGGTATTTAAGTCATTTACGTTTAACGACTGGTTTTATACAAATGTTTTACAGGATATTATTAAAGTGTTTGGCAGTACCTAATGTGTATTACATTACTGCCAATCACTTTCCGTGGACCATAAGTTCCGCTAGTTAAGCTAGGTATGTTAAGTGGTAATTTCTACCTATAGACATCTACAATACCAGAGATTTTGCACATGCATCGCCTTCGCAGACACAAACTTGAAATGCATGTGCCTGTTAATTTACGGGCACCCAAACCCTTCAAACCGGAACATAGCAATGCTGCTTTGCGGCAGAAATATGTAGTGGCAGTACTTCCTCAGACGAGCTCCTTCACAAAGAGCTCTACTACTTCAAACTTGCTTGCTACTTAATCCTTGGGGTCGTAAGTCACGCTTATGAACACAAGACCAAAAGTATAGTCTAATCTATATCTATACTAATATTATAAAGAGGTAACATTTGTTTGTAAGTTTGTAAGTTTGTATGTAGGGGGTAATCTCTGGAAGTAATGAACCAATTTTAAAAATTGTTTCATTGTTAGAAAGCTACATTATTCGTGAGTGCTATAGGCTATATAACATCACGCTACGACCAATTGGAGCGGAGCATCAATGAAAAATGTGGCAAAAACGGGGAAAAAATATTCTTTTTTAGGGCTTTTGTTGCGTGCGCTGCGTAAACGGTTAAAGTTACGCAAAAATAATGTATCAGAGAATTGTTCCTCTTAAAATATTCTAAAAAAAAGTCCGCGGTAGTACATGCCTAACTTTAAAGGTTGACTCAGTATAGCCATTTTTATGGGCTGACAATTTGTTTTAAAATAATGCATTATTTGCGAAGGTGTTTTTATAAACATAGTATTAATCCTTATCAACATAAATACGTTATTCATCACAAGTGTTTAATTTTGAACAAAATTGCCCTTTACATCATTTAATTTCAATAAATATCTTAGGAGATATCACAGTTTTAAAATAACTTCGCAGCAAAATAATGACTCTGCGAGACATTCCGTAGCCTTTACCTCAGTTGCCTCAGAATAACAGATTATAGGCTACATAACATCGCGCTTTGAGCCACGGGAACGGAAAAGTAACCAAAATCCTAACGTAACGCGGGTGATACCGCGGGGCACAAGGGGGTAATCTCTGGATGTACTGAATCGATTTTAAAAAATATTTTACCCATAGAAAATACGTTATATGTAAGTGTTATTGGGTATTTTACATCTCGCTATGACACACGGGAGCGGTAACCCGAGACGTATCCTAGAGGGTGAAATAAGCCACGCGAACGAAGTCGCGGGCAACAGCTAGTCAGTTAATAAACAGAACTTACTCAGGGAATATGCTAACTCTAATAGGCAGAAGATTCATGAAGTAGCTCTGCAGGAACGGTATGAGAAGACTGATGATCATGACGGCTGTCAGCACTGGAACCCCACTCTTGGGCCATCTCCAGATGATGAGCAGGACCACCAGGGTTAGGAGGAAGAGCTGGGTGTCAGTTCCGAGGTACCTGGAAGTAGAATGAAGATATTACAACAGCTTTTTGGGTCAAACATAGTATCAAAAAAATACCTTATTTAATTATTTAACGAAGCATGGAGGACTTACAGCTAACAAAATAAGTAAAAAAGGAAACCATAGGTGACTTATTTAATTATTAATATTCTATTATTTGCTTTAACTTTTTATAAGGATAAATAGAATACAATATTAGTTACTTGGTGTGTAAAAAAATACCATGAATTTAATAGTATAAAACAAAGTCGCTTCCCGCTGTCCGTCCATTTAGATTTTTTAAATGTTGTTGGTGTAGTGGCTGATCGATTTGCTGCGGCGCTGCGTGTCGCGGATTCGATTTCCGCATGGAACAAATATTTATATGGCCTACAGCAGTGGCATTCTATACGGTAATTCCACCGTTACTTCGACGCTCACTTCGCACTTCAAAGTGTGAAATAAACCAATGTCATTTGAATTTGATTGAATATTTGATGTCATTGAATAGCGACTTGACATGCGAGTTCATGTCTGAATTTTACAGAATCGACGTACAGATAGAAGACGGAAGACGCTGGATGCAGGTCGCTTCCGACCGGTATATGTGGAAATCTAAAGGGGAGGCCTATGTTCAGCAGTGGACGTCCTATGGCTGAGATGATGATGATGATGATGATGACGTACAGATAGTTGTTCCGGGTCTGGCTGTTTGCGTATGTGAGTTTATATGTTTGTAAACACACCCACAATACAGGAGAAGTTCCTAGCAAAAAGCCAAGATTTGTTAAAATAAAGACTGACTTTGATTTTAACTATGACCCCATCAAAACCACTAAAACTATTGTCACCGCTTAAAATCAACCATGTCAAGGATCCTACATTAATTTGAGTACCCAACAACTAGTCACGAACAAGATAAACAGATACCCTCTTTCTTAAAATTTCCCAACTGTAGGTAATTACGACTGCAACTGAACCCAAGGTTTTACCAAGAAAATATTTACCCCGAATTACGCAACATTTAAAATAAACTTTGTCCCTTTCGCAATAAGACTCATTTTGACAGCAAATATGTGATATTAAATATTTGGCTTTAT
The DNA here is from genome assembly GCA_932526535.1 of Caradrina clavipalpis. Lineage (NCBI taxonomy): Eukaryota > Metazoa > Arthropoda > Insecta > Lepidoptera > Noctuidae > Caradrina > Caradrina clavipalpis. Next base: position 11,089,817 of record OW052111.1, read on the forward strand.
TTCGTATGAAAGTGTAATGCTTTATGCAATGTTTAGAGGTCAAGTGAGGTTTATGGAAAGCGGATTAGCCTTCGGAGTGTTGGTCGTCAAAAAATAAAGAAATTAAAGCCTAAGTAAGTCATTTTAGGCAATTATTTGTCTTAGTTTTGCGTAATAAGGTTACGGTCACCACATACCGACTGGAAATGTGTCGGAATATTTTTTATTGATTATAATCTTACTAATATAGTAAGCAGAAGGGTTTTTTATTTCGATTAATATGATTAAATATTTACAAATTTAAAATTAGATGAATAGAACATTAATAATAATAAAAAAAATGAAAAAACCTAAAACTCTACGAGTAGGTATTACGGCATCAAAAAAAAATTGGGTTATTTTTTGTTTGAATGCGCTAATCTCTAAAACTGAGAGTTGGATTAGAAAAAGTCTTTTTGTTTACGATAGCCAGATTCATGAGGAATAGTATAGGCTATATAACATCACGCTAGCGCCACGGGAGCGGAGCTTAACTTAATGCAGCTGAAGAAAACCATATGGTTTTCTTGAATTAGCCCGCGACTTCATCCATATGGATGAAGTCGCGGGCTAATTCAACTAATATTATAAATAATAAAAAAATTGTTTAAACGCGCAAATTTTTAGAACAAAAGGTGGTCTAACGCCGACAATTCTTTCGCTAAATAAAGGAATCTGTTATTACCTAGGTAATGACTTGTAGCTTATACCTATGTACAATAAGCTATATTTTACTATCAAAAATATTTGGAATCCGTAAGAAACTTACTGGCCATTAATAATTATTGTCCCTCTGCAGTACAAAGGCCTCTTCTCATACAGAGAAGGCATAAGCATTGAACCACACTTGCTCAAAGTACATTGGCGATTTCAGATTAATATTCATGAAAAATCCAAGTTTTTAATTATGTTTTCCTAAACCGATGTAAGCGATGTCCAAGACAAACTGAGAAAGTATTTTCTTTCTGTCTTAAATAAGTTAGCAAAATTTAAAAAAAAAGTTAAAATAAATTTTAGAATAAAATGTAATAACTTGGAAACATGAGTATCGAAACGCGACGCGGCTTAAAGTCGCCCCCGCGCCAGTGTGACCGAGCCTTAAAACAAATTAGGCCTTCAGTCCCTCTGTTCTGCGTCATTGCGATTGCACTAACACAAACTACACACACATTCCATGTATGAACGTGGACGAGGCGAAAGGAGTATGTAAGGATTGTAGCAGGTAGCGTTCTGTAGTTTCTGCCTACCCCCATGGGAAAAAGGCGTGAGTTTATGTATGTATATTATACACATTTTTTTTTGCCTTGTATTAGTTTTTTTTTAAAGTTATGAATGTAAATGTGGATGGATGTAGAGGAAGAGGGAGGCCAAAGAAAAGATGGATGGATTGTGTGAAGAATGATATGAAAGAGAAGGGAGTCAGTGATAGTATGACGGTTGACAGGTTGGCATTGAAGAAGAAAACATGTTGCGCCGCCCCAAGTAAGATGGGATAAGGGCAGGAAGAAGAAGAAGATTAGTTTTTTGATACCGAGCAAGTACACATTTATAAAGTTTAACATCTTACTGTCCGACAATTATGCGGAAAATGGAATAACTTGGGTAAGCAGATAAATATCGAAACGCGGCTTAAAGTCGCCCCCGCGCCAGTGTGACCGGGCCTTAAAACAAATTAGGCCTTCAGTCCCTCCGTTCTGCGTCATTGCGATTGCACTTTTCTTGGAATGGATTTGATTTCACTTTTTTTGGAATGGGTAAAAAATGTTAAACTCGCGTCAGGACACGTGACCCTGATCGAAAATTCGTAAGCGGCGTTGTGCACGTCTTTAGCGTTTGCACTTCTGCCGGCACTCCCTGAGTGCAAGCCGTCGTTTTTTTTTTAGAGTTGTGCTTCGCTTTCGCAATTAATAAATGGTTTTTCTTTCTTTCTTTCTTTCTTTCTTTCTTTCTTTCTTTCTTTCTTTCTTTCTTTCTTTCTTTCTTTCTTTCTTTCTTTCTTTCTTTCTTTCTTTCTTTCTTTCTTTCTTTCTTTCTTTCTTTCTTTCTTTCTTTCTTTCTTTCATATCGAAACGCGGCTTAAAGTCGCCTCCGCGCCAGTGTGACCGAGCCTTAAAACAAATTAGGCCTTCAGTCCCTCCGTTCTGCGTCATTGAGATTGCACTAACAGTTCCATGGCCGCTACGAACAAATTGCCACATTTGACTTTACGCGTCTCTGATTAATTTAACCGTTTTCCTTTTCCTTTTTAATTGTTTTGTTTATTTGAAGTTTTGAAGGCTTTTTTGCAGGTCAGTGACCGTTTTTAATGAAGATGATTTCAGTGTCAATTACAGTGGAAGAATATAATTAATTGGTAACTGTTGGGTTATAGAATATTTTGGTATTTTAATTTTTTTATCTAGCTTTTTGGTTTCGTTTTTTGAACACCACATAGTTTGTGACAAATAACCTTATTTTCTTTCTTTATTTCAATTGAGTGGTGACTCTCCTTAAGTACATCTCTAGCACTAACATATTTTGTTGGTTATCTTAAAAAAAAACAGCAGTTTCGATACTGACCGTATAGGTGTTTTGTATTTTTGTATTTAACAGCTGCTTTTTTTTAAATTTATTTAAAATTATTGCTCTCTTCCTCTCTCCTTTAAAATTACTGTTGTACCCGACAGGGTCCATAATTATATATATTTATTAACACTTACCATCTGTATGTTCACATTATGGATTGCAATAAAGATTTAAGATTTGAAAATGTTAGCGCTGTTAGCTTAGAATGGTTGCGAAATTAGTTCAAAAAAGTCACCGCGGCCCTCGAACGCAAAGGGCATTAGCACACGAGTGGGTTTTAGTCGATAAGAGTCTGACACTCCCTTCCGCTCCACCCAGAGCGAAAAAAGTGCTTTGATGATATCCTAGCCTTAAAAAAAATGTACTGAATTCACAGCAAAAGAGTTCAGTACGATGTCTTCTCCACCTCAAAAAAATAAAAAAATCATATCGTAAAACTCACCAAGCCTGAGGCAAACACAGGTGCTCAAACGGGAACAGATTAGGGCTCAAGATAACCAGTTGCCACCAGTTCATGCGGCACATCTCTCGTTCTCTCCCCACAACTGCATCCCACATGGGTCCTGACCCCATATGAGGCACCCAGGTCATTGCCAGACCCATTACTACTAAGACTGCTGGCATTAACCTGTAAAAAAACATAATTATTGTTGTTTAGAAGGGAAAAGGGATTCGCCAAAAGGTTGGACGCGAAATTCAAAATTTCTTTTGTTTTTTGCAATTTGCTAGAAGGATAATTAATCCTATGAAAACGTTTAAAATTCATGTAGTCGCAATCTCATCTCAGCCAGAATTTATGTCAAAAAATAAAGGTAAATTAGAGGCGTTTTTGACAGTCTGAGACTAAAGTTAGATTGCGATCGTTCTAAAAAGTTAGTAGAATTGCCCCCTGAACCTTTACCTGATCGTTCTGTCTCAATCTGTCAAAAATGATAGCATACCTATATTTTTTTTAAATTTTCTCGATGAAATGAGATTGCGACTAAATCTTGAACGTTTTTAAGAATCGGAATTTTATTACATCGTACTGACATTGCCGGAGAATGTTCATATTTAACCTAAAAATATTCGGCTAACAAATCCAATTCTTTCAAATGTCTTACCGAATCCACCTATTCACCAGCGCCATCGGGATAGTCTTCAGCGAGAACTGGTGAGTCTCAGCATACACCAGCATCTTGTACGCCATGAGGAACCCCCCCATCACGAAGAAGATCTGCACTATCACGCGCGCGTTGAACAGGAGTGACTTGAAGAAGTCGTCGTAGGACTGGAACAGAGATATATGATAAGTCTTGTGATGGGCAACTAGATTCAATAGTATTATAAACTGACTCTGAGACTACCTCGGTAGCCTAGTAGTCCTTAGCGCGACTGCTACGTTAGAGGTCTTGGGTTCGATTCCCAGGTCGAGCAATAAAGTGTTATTGGGTTTTTATATGAAATTCTCAGTAGCAGCTCGGAGTTTGGATTTGTGCCCGGCTAATGGCAATAGGCTCGCTCCCTATTACATGGTACCTAACACATACTGGCGAACTGTGAGTGTACACTAGTACACCTCTGCCTAACCCTTCGGGGAATACAGGCGTAATGGTAGGTATACAGGGTGGAAATTTATTATGCTACCTGGAGGGAAAGTACTCTAAATACTTGAGTTAGCAAATTTTACTGAAAGGAAACATTCCTTTATTTTTATAAAGAAACAAAACTGCATTTAAATAATTTTGAAAATATTCTTGCCACACCCAGGAATCGAACCGACTAAAATTCGAAAAAATTGCATCCTGTACTTTTATGGCACTAATCGATAGGGTCAATCATAAGGATCAAATACCTGCAAACATGGTAAATAAAATAAAATAAAAACACGCAATTTTATTGTAAATTTATTTTATTCGGACAAAACAAACGAGTAAATTCACTAAGTAGTTGCTGGAAATGAGCTTCATTTCTTGGATGCATGAATTTATTCCTTTAAAAAAATTGGTAGCGTAGTAAAATTTTCAATATTCACCACAACACCCTTCTAAAAGTTATTCAAAATGAATTCCTTCAAAATAATGAATGTGTGTATCGAAGAAAGTCAAGCTCATTCCCAGCATGCAATTAGTTACTGTACTCGTTTTTTCGTCCGAATAAAATAAGTTTAGATTGAAATTTCATGGTTTTTGTTAAATTTAGTTTACCAGGTTTGTAGAGATTTGATCCTTGTGATTGACCCTATCGATAAGTGCCATAAAAGTATAGGATGCTATTTTATCCGATTTTAGTCTGTTCGATTCCCGGTGTGGCAAGCGTATTTTCAAAATTATTTAAATGCAGTTTTGTTTCTTATTAAAAATAAAGGAATGTTTCCTTTCAGTAAAATTTGCTAACTCAAGTATTTAGAGTACTTTCCCTCCAGGTAGCATAATAAATTTCCACCCTGTATATTTTATTTATATTTTGGAAGATTCATATTGTTATTTACTAGCTTACGCCCGCTACTTCTTCCGGTTCTAAGAAAATTTATACTTCTATATCTATATCTATATCTATACTAATAATAATATTATAAACAGCTGTGTGATTCTGTAAGACCTCGTTCTAAACTTCAAATTTGAATCCGCTGTGACTTTCTTGATTGGCATTCTAAAAACTCGGTTGATAATTCGAATTTACACTAGCGCCACTCTTGCGAGCGTGTCAGCGAATTGAACTAAATTGACGGGGAAATTTTGACAGGTAAAGTATGAGATCACGTAAGAAGTGGTATTATATACGGTAATTCCACCGTCACTTCGACGCTCACTTCGCAATTCAAAGTGTCAAATAATTTTGAACCAAGCGAAGTGAGGGTGAATAGCGATGTGAGATGCGAGTTCATGTCTGATTTTTACAGAATCAACTTACAGGATAGATTTGAATTTTTGTATGTAACAAAAATACTTAAAAATTACTGGACCGATTTTAGAAATTCTTTTGCCGTTATAAAGCTACATTATCACTGAGTAACATAGGCTATATAACATCACGCTACGACCACACGGGAGCGGAGCACTAACTAAGGATGTAATGTAAAACGAGAGAAAAATCCTCGTGGGCAATGTCAAGAAGGGTGGAAACTATTATTATTATAATAAAGCTATAGAGTTTTTTAGTTTCAATGTGATAATCTTTGAAAGTACTGGACTTATTCTAAAAAATATTTCGCAATAGAAAGCTACGTTATTCCTAAGTGCCACGGGTCCGGTCCTAAGAGACCGGTCCAGTCCGGTCCGCTCCGGCCCTACTATACCGGTCAGGTCCGATCTAGTGCTGCTATACAGGGTTATACTTTATCATCAAACAAAGTAGTAGTATCATAGTGTCGTGATAGCCCAGTGGTTTAGGTGCCCGCCTCTCATGCACAAGGTTGTAGGTTCGCAACCGGGCAAGGGCAAGCACCAATGTGACTTTTTCTAATTTATATCTACTTTCTAAGTTTATCTTGGACGTTACTGACATCGGTAACCAAGTTTGAGGTCCTTGAGGCGGTTTGAAACTCTGACACTAGGGTGTGTGGGGTCGTTAGACCTTACTGCCCACACGATAAAGAAGAAGAAGATCAAACAAATTAGAGATCCGTAAGAAAATCCACGCAGACAAAATCGCGGTCAAAACTAAGCATACTTCAAATAAAACCGCAATCACTTTCCGTGCGTGCCGTCTAACGCTCATGCGCAGAACGGAAGCGATTCACTCATTAAATGATCGCGGTTGCTCAACCACTTAGCGGTTACTTGCGTCAAGTTGCAAATGTAGTGTAGTTACAATATGGCATTGCCATATCCGAGCCATAAACCACGTGACCGATAATATCAAACCATACCATGAAACTTTGTAGGTACCTGCCTCGGTAGCTTAGTGGTCCTAAATGCGGCTGGTATGCTAGACGTCTTGGGTTCGATTCCCAGGTCGAGCAAAAACTTATTGGGTTTGCCATGAAATTCTCAGTTAGGATTTGTGCCCAGTTAATGGTAATAGGCTCGCCTCCTATTACATGGGACCATCAGTATATTTAGGTCGTTGTATTGGCACTCCTCTGCCTAACCCTTTGGGGAATACAGGCGCGATGGTATGTTAGTATCATAAAAATAAAAAGGTTTCCCAAAGCCAATATTTCAGCTGACGAAGCCTTTTTTTAATTATTTTATTTAAGATGGCTTTGCTCTTGACTCTAGACTAGGTAAGAGGTGACAAAGATTATTGAAATCTACCTACTTGAAATATAATTAGTATAAGCAGAGCTCTTTGTGAAGGAGCTCGTCCGGGGAAGTACTACCACCATACCTATTTCTGCCGCAAAAGCAGCGTTGCTGTGTTCCGGTTTGAAGCGTATGGGTGCCGGTGTAATTACAGTCACATGAGACATTTCCACTTTGTCTCTGGGATGGCAACGCATTTGCAAGGCCTCTGGTATTGCAGTTGTCTATAGGCAACCGTCACCACTTAACATCAGGTAAGCCGTCGGCTTGTTTGCCATCCAACGATATTTTATTAAATTATTGTGGTTGTCCAACCACTTAGCGGTTAGGCGCTTGCGTTAAGTTGCAATATAATGCATTTAATTTAATTGAATATAGTTACGTTTAAGTTTTTAAGTGATATTAAATATAGGTGGTGTTTAATATTTAATAAAGTAATTATGCTTGGAGGCATTTTTGTTATTAATTTAATAGGTAATCATTTTATTTTTTGCGTATTTTTTTTTTTTTTGCTGTCAATATTTTTTCTGTTTTTGTCTATTTATAAATGCAGCCTGTAACATCTTGCTACAGATTTAAATGGGAAAGTTCGGATGGATGAATGGATGGATGTTTAGCACTTAATCACGCCAGAACGGCTGAACAGATCTGGATGATAATTGACACAGAGATAGATTACAGTCTGGAATAGCATATAAAGGTATTTTTTTTTTTTAAATTTTATATTGGCAAGCTCATGACTCTTGTCTTGGTCAGAGGTGACATAGACAAAGTCTACGATGGTGTGAGCTTACTCAGAAGAAGCCTGTTCACTCTAACTTTGAAGAGATTAGGGTTGAATGCGTTAAGAAATACAGACGCAGGTAGAGAGTCTATTTATCAGTTATCTTGGCAAAATGGCCGTTCCCGATGGATGCTGTAAACCAACGGTCGTGTGTCCCGACACAGTCCCACCCGATATTTTTACTGTAAATAATGCATACCATAATTAAAAATACATACAAAAGCCAGTGTTACCAGCCAAAAGAAAATAATCAACTCGTATCCAGTTCAAACCGGTTTAGTGACGCAAGAGGTCGTTGACATTGTCTAGGTTAACTGTTTCGCGGTTAAGTTGTGTGGCAAGTAGGTTATGCATGCTTGTTTGTTTTGCTTTTTTTTTGGAAGCTGTAATTATAGTTCACAGATATAATACAAGGTCTAGTTTTGCATCCACTACAAATTTTAGGAGGTTAAATAATACCAGCTTATCATTGGCCCACTGCTGGGCAAAGGCCTCTTCTCATACAGAGAAGGCATGAGAATTGATCACCACGCTTGCTTAAGGGGAATTGGCGATTTCAGACTTATATTCATTATAAGTCCAGATTTTCTTACGATGTTTTCTTCACCGATGTCAGAGACGGCCAAATAAATTAAGTAGGTGCATTTGAATTACAAACGTCACATTATTACTTGCCCGGTATCGAACCCGCGCATGCATGAGAGGCGGGCGCCTTAACCACTAGGCGATCACGCGGCCATCAGAAGGTGCACAAAAAATAAATAATCGATCAAATAAAATTACGACACCTGGTCAATCATACTATAGTATCACATCACACTAATATAAAAAGTCGAAAGTTTGTGTGTTTGTCTCTTCTTCACGCTTAAAGGGCTGGACGGATCGGGATGAAATTTATATGAAATAAAAAATAAATAGTTGTTTATGTGTCACGTTATTTCAGAACCACCTCTTTCAAAGAACATATTAATCGCCCCGTTGCGTATGCATATCAGTGTTGCGTGACCATATCACTGCGTGCGTGACGGTTCGTTACCCTGTCTACCTAAACCTAGCGGTAAAATGGCAAATTCGAATGCGAAAATGAAATAATTAAAAAAAAACTTATTATTTTTTTTAGAAAATCACTAGCATAGTTGCCTTCTTGAATTTACCGAAGATGCAAAACTGCACTTGTATTAGGTACAGTCAACCAAAAAGATAAGTTGCCAAGGTCGTTTATAATGTAAATGGTTTATTTGAAAAAAATGCTTTGACTTTGACAATGTGGACTCTTCTTTTTTAGGATTTAAAAATAAGAACCCATAGGATCACTTTGTTGTCCGACCGTCGGTCTGTCAAGACCCTTTTTCTCAGGAACGCGTTGAGGTATCAAGCTGGAATGTATATCAAATACTCAGGTCTACTGACCTTTGGAGCTGTGAAAATATCCAACTTCTAAGCTAACGCAATCAAAAAATACTGTTATGCCTCAACTTTCCACAAATTTTCGACACTCTAAAGGGAATCAAAACCTACAGGGTACTTCCCGTGTACTAAGAATCTTGAAATTTGGTACGAAGCAACTTCTTATAGCACAGACAAAGGAAAAATTGTGAAAACCGTAAATTTTTAGTTACATCATAATATATAATACAAATCTTTTTGTACGGAACCCTCTGTGCGCGAGACCGACTCGCACTTAGCCGGTTTTATTTATTTATTTTTTATTTTTTAAGTCTAATTTTGTTATTGTAAATAAATAGTTTGTTAGGTTAAGTTCTTAACTGTCGCATTAGGGTTAACCCTGTAATTATAGTATAAGCTGTTATTCTACTAATATTATAAATGCCAAAGTTTGTAAGGATGGATGGATGGATGTTTGTGACTCTTTCAAGCTTAAACGGCTAAATGGATCTGGATGAAATTTGGCACATGCATAGATTATTTTATATTATAACTTTGGAATAGCAGATAGGCTACTTTTGATCCCGGAAAAATGTACGATGCGTAGGATAATATAGTAACACTAGCTTTTGCCCGCGACTTCGTTCGCGTGGATTAATAGTTCCCGTTCCCGGGGGATTTTCGGGATGAAAATTATCCCATGTCCTTTCTCGGGTCCCAGACTATATCTGTACCAAATTTCATTGAAATCGGTTCAGTGGTTTAGGCGTGAAGAAGAGACAGACAGACAGACAGAGAGACAGACAGACAGACAGAGTTACTTTCGCATTTATTATATTAGTACGGATTGACGCGGACGAAGTAGCGGGCAAAAGCTAGTAAATAAATAAAATAGCACTCTAGTTAAAAGGCTAGCCGGTCAACTACCTATTTGCTTACTGCAATACCTGCATAAACGGTAACTATGTACTATTGCACATGAGTGGTACAACCTGTTTTACTTAGCCAACGGTTAGGACTAGACCACACGGTTCAATGATTAATAGCTTCGAGGAAAGTTATTGTGAAAAACATGGACATTCAAGGCAATTACTAATATTATAAAGAGGTAAGATTTGTTTGTTTGTTTGTAACGAATAGGCTTAAAAAGTACTCGACCGATGTTAATATTTTTTTCACCAATAGATTATACACAATAGATTATATAGATTATTCCTGAGTAACATAGGCTATATAACGTCACGCTACGACTCACGGGAGCCGAGCAGTAACCAAAGACCTAACTTATGGCGGTTGAAATAAGGGATGCGGACGAAGTCGAGGGCAGAAGCTAGTAATAACTAAATGCGAATGGATGGAGACGAAGAGGGAGGTCAAAGAAAAGATGTATGGATTGTGTGAAGAATGAGAACAGAGTCAGTGATAGTATGACGGTTGACAAGACGATATGGAAGAAGAAAACGTGTTGCGCTGACCCCAAAGTAACATGGGATAAGGACAGGAAGATGATGATGATGATGATGGACATTCAAGGCAAAATAAACTTAATTGCCTATAGCAAGCTCATAGGACTATGAGAGAGAGGGAAGATGGAGTGCATCTGTGCACTTGTGTTTACGCACAATCTTGTGCACTATAATCTCTTGCGTACATGGCTAGCCTCCATTGAAGAATAATACTGAGTTGATGACAGTCATTTAAACATCAAAATGAAAATATTATGTTTGTTGAACTAGTAGGGAAAATAGTTTTTTTTGTTTACATTAATAGTAAAACTGGTTTTCCATAGTTTAGTAAAAAAAACACTGTAGGAATGAGTTATTGTTTTTTTACATCCATAATATTTTATCTTTTAGCATGTTTTTTTATTTACATTAATAGTGTCGAAGTTTTTACTGGTTTACATATTTAGTTTGCAATTACTTAAGATAATTTTCGCAGCCAACAATGTGGCTACAGTACAACAATCACTCTTTGGCATTTACTTTATCTGTATTATACCTACAAGGCTTAAATTGCACAAGCAACTTGAGAGGATATAACTCGCGCTAAGTTGTGAAATATTGCTTAAGAATTTTAATTTTACTTTAGATTGTATAATAGTACTACAAATCTCGTAGCCTTTGCTCTGCACTTAATTTTATGAAGAGGAAAAGTTTTTTTGTGAGAAGTAATCTTTAGAATTGCTAATCTGATTCCGAATATGACCTTGGATGCGATTTGATAGATATAAGGATTATTTTGGTACTTTGTGTTGCATTTCAAGGTTCAGTGATATTATTATGTGAGAATATATTATTAACACAAATATTTTCACGACTTTTCATTCATAAACATAAAATTTTTAACGCTTTCAAATGTACAACATACATACAATCACGCCTGTATTCCCCGAACGGTTAGGCAGAGGTGTACCAATGTACACCCACAGTTTGCCGGTATGTTTTTAGGTCCCATGTAATAGGGGGCGAGCCTATTGCCATTAACCGGGCACAAATCCAAACTGCTACTGAGAATTTCATAGAAAAACCCAATAACATTTTTTGCTCGATCTGGGAATCGAACCCAAGACCTCTAGCGTAGCAGTCGCGTTTATGACCACTAGGCCAACAAGGCAGTCAAATGTCTACGGAAAAAAACGAATTATTGTTCTACTGCAGCGCAAAGGCCTCTTCTCATACAGAGAAGGCGACGAGCATTGGTCACCATGCTTGCCCAAAAGAGATTGGCGTTTTCAGACTTATCTTTAGATGATAAAATCTCGCGTAATCAACTTGTATGATTATTTGGTTTACTGTGTGTAATTTGGTTAAACTTAAAAGATAGGATAGTTTTTGCCTCAAATAATTGACCTCGATATTTATTGTTAATTTTTAACCCCCGACGCAAAAAGAGGGGTGTTATAAGTTTGACGTGTCTGTCTGTCTGTCTGTCTGTCTGTCTGTCTGTCTGTGGCATCATAGCTGCCGAACGGATGAACCGATTTCAATTTAGTTTTTTTTGTATTAAAGGTAACTTACGTACGAGTGTTCTTAGACATGTTTGATGAAAATAGGTTGGGCCGTTTAAAAGTTGTGGTGATTAGTAGTGGTGAAAGTAGGGAAGAAAAACCGAATGTCTGTAAATATACTTGAGTGGGGTCTCAAACTTAATAAAATCGACATTATAATAAGTAGGTACCTATAAAAAGCATAAAATAAAAAATTAAATTAAAAATTTAAAAAACCCCCAACACAAAAACCTAAGTTCACTTTAAAAAGTAAAAAAATAACAAAAAAAATACGTCACGTTGGGGGACCGATGTTGCATTTAGGATACGATCGTCCCGAGCGGTCCCCCAACGTGACGTATTTTTTTTGTTATTTTTTTACTTTTTAAAGTGAACTTAGGTTTTTGTGTTGGGGGTTTTTTAAATTTTTAATTTAATTTTTTATTGAGTCATATCAAAACACATAAAATATGAATTTAAAATATCACATTGGTACTCAATCCCATGTATTACAGGCCTTAAAAACTGAGTCAACTTTGGTTACTAATCTTTTTCGTTGACTGTACCAACGTATTATCTGATACCAGGGTCGATGACCACTAGCTCTATAATATGGTAATTAATTATTACATCCACCGTGAATTGCAAAACGATTGCATTTCATTTAAACATAATTTATCGTTAATTAATGGTTCCGATGTAGATTCATTTCAGTTTTGTTTTGTTTTACTATAACATACCATCACGCCTGTATTCCTCGAAGGGTTAGGCAGAGGTGTAACCAAACGTACGTGTTCCCAAGAAATACCGCACCGTCGGAACGCAAAGGGCACAAGAAGAAACATGGATTGATTTTAGTCAGTAAAAGTCTGACACTCCCTTCCGCCCCGCCCAGGGCGGGAAAGATCATTTGGCGAAAATAAAAGGGTACTTACATTTTCGATAAACTCGGGGTTTGCCGTGTATCCATAGCCGATGAATATCATTGAATGAAGACCGAGAATCATCACCATCGTGTAGAATCTGAAATAAAAAAATTTATTGGTGAAAATTTCCTTGCGCATGCTGTGGTCTCCTGTAAGTGAAGGAGTTACACTTACATAATATTTTTGTTATATTGTTTTTATGTCATGATTTGTGTATTTCTTTTGTTGGAGATCCTACATATACAAGGCGTTGATTTGCATCCTCGTCAAATTCAAGGAATTCAAGGAAGGAATGCTCGTGATTCTTAACACGAATCAATAATAAAATAAATTGGATTTGAATTTTTTACGTGATTTTCAAATTCGAGCTAGCCATATTGCCAGAGGGTTTAGGCGCTATGGTGACAACTCTGCCTACCGCATACGCAACTGGGCGATTCTGAACTTTGCAAGAGGAGTATTCTGGAATACTGTTATTTGATAGTTGCAACTAAAAAAACAAGTATTTTTGAAATATTGGCCAGGTATCGTAATTATATTTGATTACTTTTTTTTTTCTATGACAAGCTCCTAAAATTTGACGAGGATGCAAATCAACAACTTGTATAAATAAATAAAATATTTATTTGTGGTTCTTTGTTCAAAGTGTGTTAACGGGACCTTATAACTAACAAGTCCGTCTGTCTGTCACACGGCTGTGTAATCTTAAAAGGTAAGTCGTATCCTTGAAATTTTTACTATTCGCTTAAAAATAATTAAAACGCTTAAATATATCGCATTAGGGGTAAACCTGAAATGATAGTTGTGAGGAAGATTTTTTTATAAATAAAAATAAGTAAATAAAATTTAATAAAGTGTAAAATTTAAAGAGTTCCCTATGCTAGAAACGTGTGTGTTCGTATGTATTTTGCACGGAAAATTGGTTTGACATTGACATCCCAAACCAATAATTTAAAAACCCAGCTTGTACTTACGTCTATTTAATAGTCATACTACAGCCAAAAGGCTACCCGATTGCCAGGAACTGCTCACCCAAATAGCAGCATTACTTAACTATTTAACTATAGGTTTTCGCTTGGCAAACCACGTGTAACATGAAGTACGTACAGCCAACGAAGCTATTTGGTATACAGGCAGCTCTTGGTATACTTGCGCGCTTTTATACAATGTTGTGAGTGTGCTGAGCAGTCAATTCTTTTAAATAAATCTCTTAAGCCCGGCCATGCATGGACAGCTTGAAGCAGTCCGACTGCTTCAAGCTGTAACTGCATGCCTTCTCCGTACGTACATACACGACTGCTTCAGGCGGCTGGCGGCACGGTGAAATTTTATCGTGCGGTCAAGCAGACTCAGACTGCAAGAGTGGTCCGTGTATGGTTATCACTGGCTAACTGCTCGAGCAGCCCATGTATGGCGGGCCTAAGTCCGTCATAAGTTAAGAAAGTAATGTCGCATACAATAAAAATGAATATTGGCACTCAGGGCCGAAGCCTGCCGGGGCTGCGGGTTGTTCGAAAGAGATACCGCGCCCCCGGAACGCAAAGGGCACAAGAAGAGACAGGATGGGTTATAGTCAGTAACACTCCCTCTCAACCCCGCCCAGGGCGAGAGAAAAGAAGTAAAATGTTGAATAATTTTGCCTGTATACCAAATAGTTTATTTGACTGTACCTATGTACTGCTGTATCGAGGATGCATCGAATACCGGCGGCTAACCGCAATCATTGCACGATTCTGCCAACATTTTGTTTAAAGCTGCAATGTTGTGTGGAGGCTGATTTATAGGCTGAAGTATATTAGGGTTGCTTCTCATGCATGAGGTTGTGGGTTTGTTACCAAATACTTATGTGGCTTTTGCAATAAATGTGTACTTTCTAAGTTTATCCAAGATAAACAAGCACAGCATTGCACGCACAACAGCAAGGCACTGCCCGCAAGTCGTCAACTTTTCTTTATTCTCTACATCTATACTAATATTATAAAGACGTAAGATTTTTTGTTTGTTTGCAACGAATAGGCCTTAAAGGGCGGAGCCAATTTTAACCATTTTTTCACAAATAGATAGCTACATTATTCTTGTGTAACATAGGATATATAACATCACGACAAAATCAAAATCTTGACAAAATCAACTGGTTGCTTATTTAATCATAAAACTAATTTGTTTTGACCAATAATTGTTTTTCTCCTCGACATTAATTCTACATTTGAGTTTGACTCACACACTGATTCGTTGTCTTTGAAATGCTACAAGTAATCATCTACGATCACAATATTTGCGTTAAATGATATGATTAATTTAGCTTTCATTTCTAATTTGTGGCACTGAGTACGTATTGTAGTACTTTGAGTGACTTTTATTTTTTATTTTTTTGATTGATCGTTTTGACATTTATATTTTTTTCTTATGGAATGAATGTAACTATACAACTTATTGTAATACATTGTTTTTTAAAAGAGTATGTATGGAGTTTCTTGCCCGTTCTTCTCCATACGAAACTACCTTTTGGAATGGGCAACTAGATTCAATATTAATGTTTTTTTTTATGTAATGACGTTCAAAAGTGCCTTTTAATGGCCTAATTGAAATAAATGATTTGACTTTGACTTTGACTTTGACTTTGACTTTGACTTTGACACGCTCTGACCCACGGGTACGGAGCAGTAATCCAAGACGTAAGTCACGGGTGAAATAAGCCACGCGGACGAAGTTGTGGGCAGTTCTCTAGTAGTATATAAAACAAAGTCGCTTCTGGATGTCTGTGACTTTGTACGCTTAGATCTTTATATATCTAGCTATGTCTAGGAATTTCGGAGATATTAAAGGCAAAAGTTTTTAATGGGTGGTGGTTTTGGATGGGTGGTTTTTAATGGGGGGACTGCTCCGTTGGTCTAGTGGTCGCAAGTGCGACTGCTGTGCAAGGAGTCCTGGGTTCGATTCCCAGGTCGAGCAAAAAGTGTTATTGTGTTTTTCTATGAAATTCGCAGTAGCAGCTCGGAGTTTGGATTTGTGCCCGGTTAATGGCAATAGGCTCGCCCCCTATTACATGGGACCTAAATATACCGGCGAACTGTGGGTGTACATTGGTACACCTCTGCCTAACCCTTCGGGGAATGCAGGCGTGATGGTATATTTTATATTTTTTTTTTTTTGCTTTTTTCTTAACTAACCCCAAAACTCCTGTTCTGTACAGCATCTGTATTTTTTCGCTCGCAAGGGACTGGAAATAGTGATTTTTACACCAAAAAAAGTAGTTTCTCAGCAATAATTTTTGTTCAATGTTACATAATTTAAATAAATTGACAGTATGCGTACGTTTTTTTCCACCCTATTTGCTTTAGCCTACATTTAACAATGACTCCCTGACACTTCAATCAACCACCAGTCCCATCCATGATTAAAATCGTGCAAGAAACATTGACAAATAATCCCTCGCGATTAAAATCAGCATGATTGCGCGGCAGCCATTGGGGTTGCCTGTTGTTTGATGTCTCTTCAAAATGGCGGCTTTAGGTAGGTACTATTAAAATCATCGATCACAGCAAGAGCACATAATTTGACATTTAAGTATGGGCTTTATGCCGTGTGCATTTAAGTGAATTTTATAATGACATGATTAAAAAGTTGACGGGTTGCGGGCGGTTTAATGGTTGGATTTTGGGGCGTTTGTTACTGAGCCATGGCCATGTGTTATTGTTTGTTACTTTGTCACAGCAATGCTTTTTTTTTTTATAGACCGGAAATCATCAAATAACTTCCCCCGCCCTGGGCGGGGCGGGAGGGAGTGTCAGACTTTTACTGACTAAAACCCGTCTATGTTCCTTCATGTGCCCTTTGCGTTCCGGGGGCGCGGTATCTCTTTCGAACAACCCCGGCAGGCATCGGCCCTCAGTGGCCCCATCCATGTTTGCTGACATCTCTTTGAGGCGCGCGTGGAACACGAACGCGCCGTCGACACGGTCTGTCGTTATTCAGTTAACGTACGGACGGTGAGCTACCCAGCAATGCTGGATTTATTGTTATGTTATGTTATGTTATGTTAGCTATAACTTTCATCTTATAAATACTGCATAATGTTTTAGTTTGTGACGTTGTATATTTTTAAAATTATGACCAAATAAATTACTACAGTAATAATAATTACTCTAGCTTTTGTTCACTGTTGCCATTAATTTCCAATAGAAATAATCTTTTGTAACTAACTGACAGTTTCATACTTAATGATCATAGTTGAAGTGCAGTTTTGTACGAAACAGCAGACTTTTCTATTCATATTTCAAAGTCATTAAAACGAAATTTTGAAAGTCATTTGCATGAAAAAAAAATCTAGTAGCCTCTTTCAAATGTACGGGAGAAGAATGAGCAAGAAATCCATGCATGATCTTTTTGGGTCATTGCGGAATCAGTCCCATATTAAAAGTTGATCAAATACATTTTGATAAACAATTATAAAGTCGTGCTGTATGTTATTCTCACCTCAGCGCCTGGAAACACTTGAATATTCCACCCTCAGCGCTGCCTCCATGCTTCAAAGCTTTCCAGTTCTGTTGCACGCAGAAAGCCAGCATGAATCTATTTGCTAGAAAAAAAATATATTTATTAGTAAAATAAGTAAGTACCATGATATTTAATGATAATTCAACTAAGTAAATATCGCAGGTCAGTCAGTTTTTGTAACTTATATGATTCTAGAACGTTCGAAGTTGTAGGAATTTCAAAATTACCTACTATAGATATTACAGATGATTACAAATATTAAGCGTAATTCACATCACAGGAGTAAATTACCGCCGCGGTAGACGCTCCGGGCGTCGGGAGCCGCGAGACGACTCCCGGCCACCGTAGGCGCGGGTCTGTGGACGGTGAGCAATGGGTAGCTCACCGTCCGTACGTTCACTGAATAACGACAGACCGTGTCGACGGCGCGTTCGTGTTCCACTCGCGCCTCAAAGAGATGTCAGCAAACTTGGATGGGGCCACTGAGGGCCGATGCCTGCCGGGGCTGCGGGTTGTTCGAAAGAGATACCGCGCCCCCGGAACGCAAAGGGCACATGAAGGAACATAGACGGGTTTTAGTCAGTAAAAGTCTGACACTCCCTCCCGCTCCGCCCAGGGCGGGAGAAGTTATTTGATGATTTCCCGTCTATAAAAAAAAAAGGAGTAAATTAACTTAACTACTTAAGTGTCAAGAAACTAGGAACTTGTTTTAAAATCAGAAATTTTTTAAACGAGAATTAAGTAATGTTAACATTTTGACAGATTTTGTATAGCAATTCTGTCAAACCGACATTATTATTCACCAAATAAAAATGATGTAACGAAAAAAAAAACAGTCTTTAAAAGAATTCAACGTAGTGCATAACTTCATCATAATCAAGGAGATATAGAATAGAATTGTAACGAAAAACCAAGCAAACAAATCTTACCATCTTCTTTCTCCACAGACCATAAGAAGTAATACGCTGAACATCCCAAGTTGACCAGCAGTAACCCCAGCAGTAGGACGCCGATGACGTAATCCAGGACATCGGGTGGTATGTAGTCATCTTGAGTCTTGCAATATCGAACCGATAGAGAATCCACCTGGTTGGAAAGAAGGAATTATTATTTGAGGTTTTTGTAGCACGATTGTTGCGCGACAGTCGCACTACAAAAGAGCAAAGTAGTCTTACAATTTATAGTGTTACCAAGCTACGAATAAGCAACGATATTTATGTTTTCACTAGCATTTGCCCCCGACTATATCCGCGTAAAAAAATCTATAATTTGAAAGACACATGGCTTAATCTATTATCATAAGAACGTTATTGTTGTTTTCGGGATGAAGGTACTATGTCCGTTTCTGTACACCTGATAACGTATATGCAAAATTTCAGTATGATCGGTTCATTGGTTTAGGAGTGAAAAGGTAACAAACAGACAAAGGAGAAGGCTAATCTTGGGCCCAGCAGTTAACTAGTTGAAATGTGTCTTAAAAAATTGATTTTTTTTTTCTAAAGGAAATCACAAAATACTGTACCATGTTTCTATCTAGGAAGCGAGAAAACTTAAAAAATGTTATGGAATAAAAAATCGATTAAATACATGCCTTAATTCTTAGTAATTGATAGTGAATAATTCGGTAAAATCACAAAATATGTATGAAATTCGAGTGAAAATTGTTTTGTCGAATCGATACATAGCAAATGGAGTTTCTTTAATTTTCTTTGGTCAGCAACACTGGTCACCGAGTGACATATATGACAGACAGCCAGAAAAAAAACCGGCTGTCGTTCGTTTTATTTCGTTCTGAGTGTGTACGTATTTCCCATGTTTTATTACACAATACTTGATTCCTGGATAGCCAAATTTCTCCAAATTTTCAGTGAGGTCTTGTTATTATGTCCTCTTTCAAATAAGATTAGTTTGATTGAGTTAACACCTGGGCCCAGGTTACTATGGAGCCCTATCCTTCTCCTTTACGTTTAAGTTAGGATTTATTTAAACTTTGTGCAACCTAGGCATTCTTTACCAGTCAACCAAAGGTGGTAAAAAGATGACTTGGCAGTGATATCGTTACATTATATTTTTCTTCGCTGCCTCGTTAGCCTTGCGGTGCTAGAGGTTTTGGGTTTGATTCCCAGATCGAACGGCAATCCGACGAACTGTTGGTGTACACCTTTGGTGCCCCAATGGGTTAGGCAGAGGTGTACACCTATGCATACAGGCGTCAGGCCTATGCATATAGGCCTGACGCCTGTAGGCGACATACCATCAAGCCTGTAGGCATCTACAGGCTTGATGGTATGTTGATTTAAAAAACAACAACTGTAACGCAGTATTTTGTTTCCTGAATTCAATATTAGTTAGGTTTTATTTAACAAGCGCGTTCTATAATAGCAATACTGGTTTAAAAATAAAATACGCATCCATTGTATTCGTATTACTGCCCTGCTATTGACAAAAATACGTATTGAAAATGGAATGATAGCAATGCTTTCAATATCTGTTGAAATTTTAACATATTAGCAAATGAATAAAATTGTTCGCTCAATATAATTTGTCTATTATGTTGCCTATTGTATTGATCGACAAAAAAGTGTTAAGTATTGGGTTTTTCTATGAAATTCTCAGTAGCAGCTCGGAGTTTGGATTTGTGCCCGGTTAATGGCAATGGGCTCGCCACCTATTATATGGGACCTAAAACATACCGGCGAACTGTGGGTGTACATTGGTACACCTCTGCCTAACCCTTCGGGGAATACAGGCGTGATTGTATGTATGTGCATTATACTGTACCAATGTATGTCGTGATAGCTCAGTGGTTAAGGCACCCCTCTCTCATGCAGGAGTTTGTGGGTTCGCAACCGGGCATGGGCAAGTACTAATGTGATTTTATCCAATTCATATGTATTTTCTCAGTTTATCTTGGACTTGGTTTAGAAACTCTGACACTAGGGTGTGTGGGGTCGTAAGACCTTACTGCCCACTGCAAAGGAAAGACCTCATCTTATGCAGAGAAGGAACGAGCATTAATCATTATGCTTCCTTAAGGCCACTTGGCGATTTAGACTTTTATTTAAACTTGACTTTAAAAAGTCTGACTGAAGGCACTTTTTACCTTAGAGGGGTCCAGGATTTAAGCTAGGAAGTACTCATCTTTAACTAAGTCTAAATTAAGTATGTTCGGTGACTCTGAAAACTGGGATAGGCCATCTATATGTCCAGTCATGTAGTAACATAACTGGACATAAATAGACTTAAATAATAAAGCTATTTTTTTTGTTTCTATACATATTTAAAAGCGCTAATCTCTGAAACTTCTAGTCGGATTGGAAAAAATCTTGTTGTATATGACAGCCAGATTCATGAGGAATGATATAAGCTATATAACTTACAGGACCAGAGCAATAACCAAAGACGTAAAAACGCGGGTGAAAAAAAAATGCGAGCAAAAGCTAATAACACATAAGTTATAACTGGCCAGTGTCTCCCCATAAAAAAACCTTTTTTCACATAACTTTATTCGTGGTTTGGTATCAGACACAGCTGCAAGTCGTATTTTAAACCAATAATTGCCGAAACTAGGAACATAAAACAATGCAATCTACACACATTCCCATTATCGGATTCCACCAAATTTTTGAAGTGAAAACTTCTTTAGCGGTGTTAGTACACTTTTTTGTAATGGGTAAAAAAATTTAAACTCGCGTCAGGACACGTGACCTGATCGAAAATCTTACGAATTTATCGTACACAAATATGACAATGCGCGTTAGCGAATTGTCATATATTCGTGTACGATAGCGCAATAAATATTTATATTGTATTATACCACATAAATGATAGTACTTTTATACTGATAATTAAAGCAATTCGTTCAAAATTATTCCCTAACCATTCCAAAATATCAAAAATGCACAAGGTTAATATTCAAGTTTTCACTTCTGCCGGCACTCCCGGAGTGCAACCCGTCGTTTTTTTCCTTACACTATGAGCAGCCATCTTGCTTGCCTTGCTAACTAGCTTATATTATAAGTATTGGAGTTTTACGATACTTTTCATACTTTTATAATGTTTCAATATAAATTCTCCAGCGTTACAATTTTCGTTTTTTCATTCTTTGTGACGTTGTGAGTGTTGCATTTTTGTATAAATCGGATAACACGTAATACCTTCACTCTGAGCCAAATGAAGAAATTGCACATTTGTTTGCGCACACACTTGTACACTATAATATCTCCTACGTATCTGACTAGTCTCCATTGAAATTTGCCGCCGTGAAACCGTCATTCGGTCGGCAGAATGTTATCTTTTATCTCTCCAAGTACAAATTTTTACACAATTATTATTTAAATAGAAGAAAAATATAAGATTCTTACCTGCAACCCATATCCTTCATGAATAGTGGTGTTCAGACAGTTCTTCAAGAGCTCAGCAGTGGTCTCCCCGGCGTCTGCATGGCTGACGTTCATTCCGCAGTGCTTGGACCCACATACTCCTCGATGCAGCTTTGTATGCTGGTAGTTCTTGTAGGATAGTGAGGAGAAGTTCTGGACAAAAAGAAAATAGTTTAAATAACACATGTTTTTTGAAATTGAAAATTGAAAAAAGAATAATTGAGGTTTTCACACGTAAGCATACCGGCGAACTGTGGGTGTTCATTGGTATAACTCTACCTAACTTTTTGGGGATTACAGGGGGTGATGGTATGTTAAAGACTATGGGGGTGGCACATACCCACCCGCACATATCAGTATATAATAGTAAGAGACAGAGAAGTAAAGTCGCTTGGATAGAGCATAACGCTTCTCCCTTACGTGACGATTTCTGTCAGTTAAGTTTAAACAAGCTAATGTCTGTAATTACCAGTTGTATTGACAAAAATATTATAAATATTTTGTGTATGATAGCCAGATTCATAAGGAATAGTATAGGCTATATAACATCATGCTACTATAGCAGGGAACTGAGCAGTAACCAAAGACGTTACTGAACGCGGTTGAAACCGAGGAGTTTAACTAGGTACTAAATAATAAAAAATAAAAAAGCTTCGTTCTTTTAAACCCACTTGCTCAACCAATCACTAAATACATTTAGTTTAGTGCCAAACGTATTTTAATTGGTCAAGTCCCAGAAAATTTAAAATAAACAACAATGACAGTGCGTTTTTAAACGCCGGTTGGAGCCTGATCCTTTAAATAATGCACATAATTATACGTCATCAATCTCATGAATTTATCACAATTAATCAGACGCGAGTGCAATTGCTGCAGGTTGTGGCGGATTGTGTTGTGTGCAATTTAGATAGTTGTATGAAGCTGACCTTCTATACGAATTCTGTGCTTAAGATGAACATCAGTGCTTTATAATAAAATATACTTTGTAGGTTTTTGAAGTGAAAACTTCTTTAGCGGCGTTGGGTAAAAAATGTTAAACTCGCGTCAGGACACGTGACTCTGATCGAAAATTTTAAGCGGCGTTGTGCACTTGTTTTTCTCGTGTCAGGACACGTGACCCTGATCGAAAAATTTGCACGAAAAATCGTGCAAAATCGTGGAAAATCGTGGATGGATGGATGGACGGATGGACGAATGGACGGATGGACGAATGGACGGATGGACGGATGCATGGATGGACGGATGGACTAAATAGTACACGTGCTTGGTTTAATGGTTTCTGTTATATACATAGTACTTTTATAATGATAATTATAGCAATTCGTTCAAAATTATTCCCTAACCATTCCAAAATATCAAAAATGCACAACGTTAATATTCAAGTTTTCACTTCTGCCGGCACTCCCGGAGTGCAACCCGTCGATTTTTTTTCTCGTAACCGGCGTGCTTGTATTACCAGATGTATGAACGTGAACGAATCGAAAGTAGTATGTAAGGATCGTAGCAGGTGGCGTACTGTGGTTTCTGCCTACCCCCATGAGAAAATGGCGTGAGTTTATGTAGGTATGTGTATTTATTTAGCGATGGTAAACTTTAAGACCTTCACAGATACCTCTATACGTTCACACTTATGGCCCGATTCCTATAACTTACCGACCGGTAAATTGTAACCACAGTAACAAACAAATGCTTTTGTATTTTCGCTGTTATTAAAGTTTATTTTTTTCAGCATACGGTTAGGTTAAAATCAATATTTTTTGTTAACATTTCTTACATTCAAAATTGACACAAGAATTTTCACAAACGAGCTGTCAAGCATTCAAAGTTAACGACTGGTAAAATGAACTATTCGTTTTTCATATAGGAACCGACCATTAATTTGTTAGTCAAAGCTTAAATTGCTCAGCAAGTTTAAACATTGCCTTGACACGGTATTTGTGTGTTCATTCAGTTCTGCTCGATTTGTTTGTTGATAAGTTTTAAGTTAACTAGTTTCAGCCCGTGACTTCGTCTGGCGTGTCAAGGGGAGACGAAAATGGAATAAAATCCTATGAAATAATATGTTAAGTTAAATCGATATCTCAATAAGAGTGTGTAGGTCCTATGTAATAGGGGCGAGCCTTTTGCCATTAATTGGCCACAAGTCCTAACTCCGAGCTGTTACTGAGAATTCCATAGAAAAACCCAATAACACTTTTTGCTGGACCTGGGAATCGAATCCAAGATGTCTAGCGTAGCAGTGGCGCTTGGCACCACTAGGGAAACGAGGCGGTTAATATGTAATAATATGTTAATATGTAGTAATAGTTATATGTATCTCAAATTTTAATAGACTATACTGCTTTTTATGGAAAATGGTGCTGTTTTTGTTTGACGTTATGCCAAAAAAAGACCAGGTCCAGCCGTTTTTCTCAAACAGGGTGTACATTGGTTACACCTCTGCCTAACCCTTCGGGAAACACAGGCGTGGTGGTATGTATGTTTAAATGTACATTTTACTTAAAAAAAAACTGTACCTTAATAAACTGGTATAGTGGTGTATCATCTTCCAGAAGTTCCAGGTCTACTATACAGTAGACGGCGTCAAGTTTCTTCAGACACAGGTCGAAGTCATCCAACTCTGACAGCACTGGCATTGAGTGGTAGTCGAAGATCGATTCTGGTGGTTCATCTGTTGAAGAAAAACGGGAATTATTATTTAAGGTTACTTGTTGTGATTCTCTAAAGTACTGTCACCTTGAATCTTTTTTAACTGACATTAAAAATAGGATGTTCTCAATTCTTCTGTATGTTTTTTATATATTTTTCAGAGGTTTTTAGTACCTAGTTCCTGTTATCCAAGGAACTGTGTAATACTACGTAAATTAGCAAAACATTACACAAAAGTCACAAGAAAGTAGAAGTTGCAATGTCTTTTACTTGGCTTACATTTTTTTTTGGCTATCAACATTTAAAAATCAAACTGTTCAACGAATTTCGATAAAAAAATTGTGGGACCACCTCAAAAGTATGACCTATCAAACAAAAAAAAATAACCATCAAAATCAATTCATAGCAGCGGGAATAATTGCGTAACAAACCTCCTCCTTTTTGAAGTCAGTTAAAATTAAATAGTATTGAGACATTTCTCACAAAAATCACGATCAAGAAAACCATAATTATTTATACAGTAATTCCATTACAACAATATTACTTAATAACCCTTGGTAAAATGTTAAGAGCAATTTCTAAAAATCGTAGTTTCAAATACGCGAACCGAATGTATAAAGATACTTTTCTTAAAATATCAGAAACGATTTCTGTAAAAATATTTCTAATGGCGAACCCATTTTTAGGTTTTACCTGAAAAATACTTTTAAAAAGATTGCTTCTATTGCGATTTGCGATATAGTTATTCGATTGAAATGCGATATAGCTTCGAAATTTGTGCTGAAAAATAGTGCCTTACATTTTTGTTCAATATGTGGATTAAAAATATTTGAAGGTACTAGATACTATACCGACTGCCTCGGTAGCTTAGTGGTCCTAAGCGCGACTGCTACGCTAGAGGTCTTGGATTCGATTCTCAGGTCGAGCAAAAAGTGTTATTGGGTTTTGGTTATGAAATTCTCAGTAGCAGCTCGGAGTCAAGATTTGTGCCCGGTTAATGGCAATAGGCTCGCCCCCTATTACATGGGACCTAAACATACCGGCGAACTGTGGGTGTTTATTGGTACACCTCTCCTTAACCCTTCCGGGAATAAAGGCGTGATTGTATGAATGTATGTAGATACTATAGTCAAGTAATATCCCTGCTTAAGCCTCTCCGCCCATGATCGAAATTTTGTAGTACCGATTATCGGACCGAATCAATAAATCCGTAGTTTCGTGGGGCCGACTTTTCGTAGTACGTTTGCGTTGGTTTTTTAGAATCCATAATTATGATTCATTCGGGTGCGTAGTACTCGTAACCAGGGACTTGAAAACAAAATGAATTTCGTTCCGTTATCATTAATGTTATCATATAACGTTCCAAAATTTGTAACGATACCCACTTGCACGTCATGTGGTACTACAGTGCCATAATATTTTTTAGGGACTTACGTCATTGGTACTACAGTGCCAATATGAGGCATGCACAGATATATGAAGTTCTGGTCCAACTACGGCTCTTTTCTATATTAACTGTGGTTTTTAATACACAGAAATAATAAGAGATGGCTCTGAAACCAACTCCAGTTCATTTTTCACTGCTCTGTGGCTGGTACAACGAATTGAAGTCAAGAGTTTTTCGTGTGTGAGTGCGTGAAAGTGTCACCGTAATTATGTCGTAAATACTTTTGTTTTATTGCATATTTATAATAATGTAATATATTACATTTTTCTAGACAATGTACACGTTAGAATGGTGTATAATTATCATATTCTTTTATTCTCAAAAGTTGATAAATTTAACAAAAGAAGTTGTCGAGTGCCGTTTGTGTATGGTTTCTAACGGTTTTTGGTTTGTTTACGAACTGTAGAAGTTATTTTGAAGAGAAATTACATCCTAATTTCATAAAAGTAAACTATCTAGAATAATTATTAAAACGGAACAAAAGAATCACGTTTATATTTTTGCTACTCTCGCGAGTGCCCAAGGTCGTCAGGCCATAGGTACTTGAGACTCGAGTAGTCTTGTTTTGAACAATTTATTTTATCTACTTCTCATGAATGTAATAAAAATATTTTGCTATCATCTTGAAGGAAATATAGTCTACTTTATTTACAATTATTTATAAGTGTTACAGATAGCATATTTTAATCACGAAAAATTAAATTGCCAGGAAATCAGTAAAAAAAAAAACTTTTTAAGTTTAACATTTTTTTTATGGATGGGCATGTAGATTTGGAGCATATATTTTTATTTAAGTTTATTCTGTATACTCTAACGTAAACAAATGTATTTTTTATTTTGAAATTGCTTCAATACTTTTCGTTTGGCAAACGTTTTTATCAGGGAAGATCCGCGACATTTTAGAAGCGTTGAAAATCGGTTGCGCCGTGACGTAAGTCCCACATGACAGCTCGCGAACGCTGACGTGCGAGTGGATACTAAAACTTAAAAATACCAATAACGTTACAAGAAAGAAACGTTAATGAATATCATTTTCGTAGAACAAAATTTTAAGTAACGTTACAGGTATCAGTAACATTAAGCTTATCCGCTTGTAATAACGTTACAGGTGAAACGTTACAGATTCATTTGTAACGTTATTCTTAAGAACTTTTCTCGCTGACTACCGCTCCGTCGTCGCCCGCGGCCCAGTAGCCTCGGCACAAGCCACCACTGTAATGAATAACGTTATTATATCGTTATACTAATAACGATATATTGATAATATTGTTAGTGAACACTTTAAGATTTCGTTCCGTTTGTCAGTATCGTTATAGCCAAGGTATTAATTTTGTTACGATCCTGGTGGAACGGTAAATATTATCGGTACTGGAACTACGCGTAACGTTATTTTGAGTAACGTTTCAAGTCCCTGCTCGTAACCGGCGTGCTTGTAAGATCAGCGGTGTTATTCTATAAAACCCTCCTTCCGTGAAGTGAGCGTGTGGCGACCTGTCAATCCCTAGATTCGTATAGTGACAGTTTTAGCTCACTTCACCTTAATTCACTGAGCGAGATTTCTTACAGAATAAGCCGGCAGATGTATGAACGTGGACGAGGCGAAAGGAGTATGTCAGGATCGTAGCAGACGGCGCTCTGTGGTTTCTGCCTACTCCCATGGAAAAAGGCGTGAGTTTATGTATGTACGTTTGTATGTTCCATTCTCGACGAGAACAAAAACGGTCACCGATTCTCAGACGTCGGCGGGCAGCGTAATGAACAACCATTTACAGTTATGTGCAGCAGCGACGTATTGAGTATTTTTAATCTTCTTAGTTTTTGAGATAGTGATGTTATCTTTAAATGGCCCATCTATCAAAATGATTTGATACGTTGATGACCTTATATTGTGGTTTATTTTTCAATTCTGGGCCGCAACGATATAATACCCATATTATAGTTTGTCAACGAAACGCTAAGAAGAAGAAGAATAATAATTAAATTACAAACTACATATAATTTGTAATTGAGTCCAGGTAGCTTATTATCTCCTCCACTGATTTCAATCTGCTTGATCCTGTACTAAAATGACGTAGATCTAGCGATTCTGGGTTCTTAGACCCTGTGTCCTATTTAATAAAGCAGACAGGTGACATTTGACAAATATCGGTGAAAGTTCTAGAATTTGTCAATTTTTTGTTTGATAAAACCCGAAATACATTGAAAATCTTGACGTATTTCTGTTTGACAGTTGATTGACGTTTATTTGAATACAATTTGTCAATTTTGACAAATAAGTCGGCTTGTCAGCTTTATTAAATAGGGCACAGGTAAATAGATGAAACACGTTTTAAAAATGACGGATCTAGAATAAGACGTTTTTCTAGTCATATTTTCCTTAATCTCTTTGAGAACAAAGGACAACCTCCACCTTTACCTAAGTACTATTTTTTTTTACAAAATAGCTGATACATAATGAATAGCATCGGGTAGTTGTATCCAGTATACAACAAGAGTTGACAGCTGTCGGCGAACAGAAAAAATAAGTTAGCAAACCAGTTTTAAGTGAAGACAAACAGTGATAATTTTGTGAGCCAATAGTGCAACTCTTGAATTTATAGTAAACTAACTTCAGCCTGCTACTTCATCTGGATCAAAGTCAATATATTTTTCCACGGGAACCGTTAATTATTCCGGAATAAAAGAAGCCTATGTGCTATTTCAAGAAAGAAAGAAAGAACGAAAAAAAAAAAACCGTTTATTCGCGTGAAAGTGACTATAATCTATAGTTATTGCCATAATCTATCTCAGTGCCAAATTTCATCAAGATCCGTTCAGCCGTTTAAGCGTGATTGAGTAACAAACATCCAAACATCTTCACAAACTTTCCCATTTAGTAGGAATCCTGGAGTTTAAGATGTATAAATTCCTATCCATTCTTCTGCTGGTCACAGGAGCTTGCTGTGAGGATCTGGAGTCAGTACTGTTTGGACGTCAAGTCTTTAAAACCCAGGACAATAATCAGGCTCCCACAGTACCATTAATCAGAACTAAAAGACAAGACACTGAGGATAACGAATCATGCTACCTCACTGATGGACGGAAGGGAGAGTGTGTTAGTTTCTACCTTTGTGAAGAGAATAATGATAGAAATGGTGACGTAATTGACCCTTCGCCTGAAAGCTACGATTGTACTACGTATCTCGATGTCTGCTGTCCAGCTTCTAGAAGAATTGCTCGTGAACAAATTTTTAATCCGGTATCGTAATCTGACATACCCTAAACGTAACCATTTTCGAAGACATCTCCATAGAATTGAAGAAACGATCATTGAGCTAATAAAAATGTTTATAAAATTGTTAAGTGCAAATTGTCTTTTTATTTACACAACTAAATATGTAATTAAAAAAACACTAAACTTGTATACAAATATGAAGGTATCTACAATTTATTAAACAGAGAATTAAGCTTATGAGCTTAAATGATGAACAGTAATGATCTTTGATGCACTATGGTGCATCAAAGATCATTACTGTTAATGGGACACGTGCCCAAAAGGCTGGTAACATGAAGGCATATTGCATGGCCGAGTCTTTTTTTCCATAACATGTGTAGCAACCTGAAGGCTGGCGTTTTCTTGGTCTAAAGAAATATTTGGCCCAAAATTAGGTCAGCCCTTTGATCACGTGCGTGAGGAGTCGAGCAATCGCCAGTCCCGAAAAACACGATGAGCACTTTAAACGGCTCAATCACATTGCTTCCAAGAAAGTTCTTAAACTATAACAACTAGAAACAATATTATTCATATATTTTTTCTTGTAATTGAACCTCAAAGGTGCCTTTTAATGTTCTTATTGAAATAAATGATTTGGCTTCGCCCATAGTCTTTTTAAGGAAGTGTCCAAAGGCTGGCTTTTACCTTGAGCAGATATTTAGCATTGCTATCCAACGTGACAATGCCGCCAGTCTTTTGGACACTTTGATTTAGTTCAATATTATAATGATGACTTATAAATTCAAGTAACATATTTAAGTTGAATCCAGTTCACATTGAGAGCCGACTACGGCGCATCACAAACTTGTTGTACAAGGAAATCTCAGAAACTGACTTAGTGAGAACATTTTGAGTGATTTTAGTGAAATATAGTATCGTGTAACATTCAAATCCGAAGACAAATTCCTGATCGTCAGAATGTTTAAAACACAAACAGTATTTCTTCTTATTCTGGGAGCAGTAGCGTACTGCAAAGGTGATTTTTGTTGTGGTGAAGTGGATTTTGATGAAGATTTTAACTTCGGAGCTGGGACTGAGGTTAAACCTCAAATTGTACCAGCCCCATCTGAAGGACCCAAGGAGGTATGCACGCTAGCTGGTGGCCGGCAGGGTCAATGTGTGGCATACTACCTCTGCGAATCTCAAGAAGATGAAACTTTGGATGATGTGTTTACTGATGATTCTAAATCATCAGAAAGTCAGCCAGGCTCTTGCTCTTCGCATATTGATGTCTGCTGTCCAGCAATTTCTATTCCTCGTGATTAGCTTCATCAACTTCGTTTCTTATCCCATGTTACTTGAGGTCGGCGCAACACGTTTTCTTCTTCCATGCCGTCCTGTCAACCGTCATGTTATCGCTGACTCCCTTCTCTTTTATATCATTCTTCACACAATCCATCCATCTTAGTGATCCTAAACCTCTTTCGTATTCTATTATGTAAACTTTACAAGGGACCTTGACAGTAATATAATTATTTTTATTTTATTTGACCTTAGCATTTGAATATTTTGTCTGATTATGTTTATTCATATTAAATTGTTTAAAACTGTGTTCTTGTTTCCTTTTTTATCCGTCCGAGAACTCGGTGAGGTCAAGAGGGGGCGAAAAGGGGACTAATAATACATACATACATAAACTCACGCCTTTTTCCAATGGGGGTAGGCAGAAATCACGGACCGCCACCGTCTACGATCCTTACACACTCCTTTTGTATGACCAGATGTATGAATGTGGGACTAATAATATTCATCATCATCATCATATCAGCCGTAAGACGTCAACTGCTGGTCTTACGCCTCTCAATAGATTTCCAAAAGGACCGGTTCAAAGCGGCGTGCATTCAATTATTATGATTAGGTAGTATTTATGGAGGAAGAAATAAAGTAAGTATCCTAACCTTATTTGAAAATGAATATTGTTTATTATCTTTAGCTGATTTGTTTCAAAGTCAAAGTCAAACTCAAAGCATTTATTTCAATTAGACCATTTACAGGCACTTTTGAATTGTCAAGAAGTTACAGTTTAATATTGAAGCTAGTTGCTCGTTCCAAAACGTAGATCTCTGTGGAGAAGAACGAGCAAGAAACTCCATGGACACTCTTTTCATTCAATTTGGTTTTTACAAAAACTTGGTTACAATATTCTTGTTGTTTGTTTAGTGAATTGACTGTCTGTTCTCATTTCTATCAATGCATTACAACAGCTAACATTGAAGATATAAGATTGATCATTAAGGATCATCTGTTCGGTAACCGGTTTCAGGTTTTTATTATAATCCATGCCATTGTATTATAGGTCTTAGTAGGAAATTCATCATGATAATTATAGTGACAGTTGTCACTCTTACCTTCTCATTATTTTTACGCCTACGAGGTGGAATCGTAAAATCGTATTTTCTTTTTATTATGTTTTCAGTATAATTTATGGTTATAAAACACAACGTAATTTTTTTCTTGCCGCTTATTTAATACACCTATTTTATTCATTCAGATTATTTAATGGTCACCGCTTACTATGACTCAGCACCGGTACGTTACGGCGATGACCTTGACAAAATTACCTCGAAAAATCCTATCATTAGCCGCTGGCGCGCCATTCGCGAGACGTCGCCTTTTTATCTAATCAATAGAAAATATATTTTAATGCACTCGATTTAAAGTCCTAATTTCAATGGCAAATTATTTGCTGCGACGAAGTTGATGTTATAATGAGCGATCAGGTCGTCTACTTTTGTATAGACCAGCATTTTTATGGTTCCGTACCCAAAGGGTAAAACGGGACCCTATTACTAAGACTTCGCTGTCCGTCAGTCTGTCTGTCTGTCTGTCACCAGGCTGTATCTCATGAACCGTGATAGTTGGACAGTTTAAATGTTCACAGATCATGTATTTCCGTTGCTGCTACAAATACAAAAAACCAGAATAAGATAAATATTTAAGAAAGCTCCCATACAACAAACGTGTTTTTTTTTGTCATTTTTATAGATAATGGTACGGAACCATTGGTGCGCGAGTCCGACTCGCATTTGGCTGTTTGTTTTATTATAGAAAAAGAAATAGGGTAAGGTATATTGAGCCTCACAGAAAACCGATGTACACGCGAATGAAGTCTCATGCACAAGCTATAAATAATACAGGAATGCTAATGATAGGTATAAGGACCAAGCGCACAGCTGAGACGCATCCAGTTTCCGTCGAGACACCGTCGCGACAAACGAACCAGTTAAACAAGGATAACAAGCTTAAAAATACAAAAACAAACGAACTATTAATAAAACATTAAAACACTGTGAGAATTCTAGTGAAATATTGTGTAATAACAGTGCAAAGTTCAAAGAAGACAAATTTCTAGACGATGTTTAGAACGCTGCCCATCCTTCTGCTGTTTGCAGTTGGAAACTGCCAGAGTAATGATGACTTGTTGCTATCTCTCGCCCAGATATATGGCCCCATAGGTACAGTTGCGTTCAAACAACCTCATGATACAATTCGAGGACAAAATCCCCTTGTACCTTCAAGCCTAAATGTGAATGGAGCTACTGAAGACCTATCATGCAGACTACCTAATGGTCAGGCGGGAAAATGTGCTCCTTACTATCTCTGTAAAAACAACGGCAATCGAGTTATTGATTTGGACACTGCTGATAGATTCTGCCCTTCATATTATATCGAAATCTGTTGCCCATTCGACCAGATTACTTTGAATAAACCAATTAAGCATCGACCTGGTCAAGACCAAATTACTTCTAACAAACCGATAAAACCTGTACCAAAACCTGGTCAATCACAACGCGAAGGATGCGGCTGGAGTAACCCAAACGGTATTGGAAAGCAAATGTCGATTCCTGACGAGTATACAAAATTCGGTGAGTTTCCTTGGATGGTAGCCATTGTCAAGATTGAGCCATTGGATCATAATGAACCGAAGGGGAAAAGACTTAATGTGTACCTTGGAGGCGGTTCCTTAATCCATCCAAGCGTGGTCTTAACTGCTGCTCATTATGTAGCCAGTTCCAGAGCTCTAAAGATTAGAGCCGGAGAATGGGATACACAAGCCACTACAGAAATCTATCCGTTCCAAGAAAGAGATGTAATTTCAATAGAAATTCACCCCGACTTTATAAAAGAGAACACGTTTTACGATATTTCCGTACTCTTTCTTGATACGCCTTTGGACCTCGCTCCTAATGTCGGAGTGGTTTGCTTACCACCACCACGCATTCCCCAAAAGGAGAACACGAGATGCTTTGCCACAGGCTGGGGTAAAGACAAATTTGGCAGTGAAGGACGGTACCAAGTTATTCTGAAGAAGGTAGAATTGCCTGTGGTTAGACATGATGTCTGTCAAGCAGCTCTCCGGACCACTCGTCTTGGAAAACACTTCCTACTACATTCCTCATTTATGTGTGCTGGTGGTGAAATAGGCAAGGATACGTGTACAGGAGACGGTGGAGCGCCATTGTCTTGTCCTATAGAGAATGCAAAGGATAGGTATGTTCAAAGTGGTATTGTTGCTTGGGGAATCGGCTGTGGGGCTGATGGAGTACCCGGTGTTTATGTGGATGTATCCAATTTGAGGAATTGGATTGATGATAAGGTTGCCGGTAAAGGTTACGATCCAAGAGTTTATACTTATTAAGTGATGTGTGTGTGGATTGCAAATGTTAGGGTTAAGAAGCGAACTATATTGTCAAGCAGCTATTAAATAATGTAAGATGGACATAAGGTTTTTTTCTTCATATACATGTACGGTTAATAAAAGAGATAAGTTACCAGTGTTCGCAGAGATGAAATTTTGTGGAGTACTGCGAATTTAATTTATTTTTGTTTTCTAATCATTAAATGAAATTTATTCGAAACCATCCTTCAGTGTCTAAAAAACTTCAAGCATATATCATGTGTCGGCATGATTACATACCTCTTTTGGTTTATGTACTTACCCAGTTAAGGTAGGGAATTCATAAAGTAACTTAATTGACTGTATATAAATGTCAGTGCAATGCTAATTCTTTAATCCTTGTATATTTTTTTTTGGGTTCCGTACTCGTTTCCGCGGAACGGAATGTCGACTTGAACGGGTTCCTTTATGTAGCCTTATAAAGAAGTAGAGGTAGAGTTATGCCCAGTAGTGGGAAAGTACAGGCAGACACTAATATAATAAAGCTGAATAGCATAACATATCTTACTATCACGCCTATATTCTCCGAAGCGTAAGGCAGAGGTGTACCAAAGTAGTATACCTACAGTTCGCAGGTATGTTTTGGTCCCATGTAATAGGGGGCGAGCCTATTGCCATCAACCGGGCACAAATCCTAACTTCGAGCACTTATTGAACACTTATTGCTTGACCTGGGAATCGAACCCAAAACCTCTAGCGTAGCAGTCGCGCTGAGGACTACTAGGCTAACATGGCAGGAATGCTGAATATTATTTTTATTTGTTTGTTGAAACGCTCTAAATTCTGGAACTGCTAATCGGATTGTAAAAATCTTGATCGTTATAGTCAGATTATTAAGGAATAGTGTAGGGTACACCACGCGTATCGTGTGGGTTGCATCACGCTACGACCCACGCGAGCGCAGCAATAACTAAAGACGCAACTTAAGGCCCTTTTTTTTTTATAGACGGGAAATCATCAAATAACTTCCCCCGCCCTGGGCGGGGCGGGAGGGAGTGTCAGACTTTTACTGACTAAAACCCGTCTATGTTCCTTCATGTGCCCTTTGCGTTCCGGGGGCGCGGTATCTCTTTCGAACAACCCGCAGAACTTAAGGCCCTATGGTAAGCAAATAAGACAAAAACGTATCACGGGAACAAATAGGGTTAAAATTACGATGTAAGTTGTATCGAATAACCACCAAAATCAAGAAAATTTTAGGTTTTCATTAAATTGAGAAAAAATACACGGCTCAGTGGACTAATTTATAGATGTGACTTTAGTACATAACATTTCTTATAATATTATGTCGTAAAATAATATACACTTCCAGACTCCTAAATCGAGCCACCTAGTAAAATGATTTAGTAACGTCCATAACTTTAAAAAATTGTATGAATGATCAAAAAGTTTTTATGCATGTTTGTAGCTGGCATAATCAACATTAAGCTTATGCTCATGTACTATTGTTCTTAATTTGATTTTTCATTCATTTGTCATTCATATAATTTTTTGAAGATAAGGACGATACAAACTCATTATGCTAGGTGGCTCGATTTAGGAGTCCGGGAGTGTAGTTTACGGTCAAAACTTTGTGCTACGAGACGATACATTTTTTGTTCGCTTTTTTACGATTTCTTTACCATAATACTGCTTTATTTTCATGAAATATTTATAGAGAATTCTTTTCCTTGAACCAATTATTAAAAAAAAAAAATATACTCAATTTTTTTCAGGCTTATAATATATACCAATAAGCCAGACTATGGGCCAAAAAAATGAGTGTTTTTGGTGTCCTGTGTTCGGATACGAGTATCCCATTAACACGATTGAAAAAACCAAGCGGCATGTAATACTACCATTTCATAATTGTTAGCTTAACACTAATTCTACATATATATTTAAAAACGCAGTTGTCATGTGTGTCACAAACATTTAAGTGTTATATTACGTAATTGTGTCCAATGTTTGACCACATATTTTATAAGTAGGTCTAGATTTTTCTTTGGCGTAGCCATTTCAAAAACTTACATAGAATATTTTTTTAACTGCCTCGTTAGTGCCTGTCTCGTGCCTTTTCTGTATGAGAAGAGGATGAATTTTTGTAATCGGATCAGTTTGTCCAGAGATTATCATATAAAAAAAGAAGTTCAAAAACTAAGACCCGACTACAAAAAATTCACATTCTAAAAAGTATGAAACAAGAAAATATTCTCATCTGAAAGCCATGGTCGTATGCCACCTATTCCGGTAAAACAGTATGTGTATAGTAATAGAACATTAATCTTTAGCACTAAGTTAAGGGCAAAGTGGCATACGACCACGGTTTTCAGATGAGAATGTTTTCTTGTTTCATACTTTTTAGAACGTGAATTTTTTGTAGTCGGGTTTTTACAATATTATTTTAGACTAGCTTTGGTGTGCAACTTTTAGTTCAGACCCCTATTTTTCTATTCTAATATTATAAAGAGGTAAGTTTTGTTTGTTCTTTACGAATAGGCTTAACTACTGGACCGATTTTAACCACTATTTTCACCAATAGATAGCTACATTATTCCCAAGTAACATAGTTTATAACATCACAAATTATATAAGTATGTATATCAGTTGTCTGGTTACCATAACACAAGCTCTGCTTAGCTTGGGATCAGATAGCCGTGTGTGAGTTGTCCCAAGAATTTTTTTTTTTTTTTTTTATTTATCACGCTACGACGCATGGGAGCGGAGCAACCAAAGACGTAACTTATGGCGGGTGAAATTAACAACGCGGACGAAGTCGCGGGTCGTTCGTTAGTTTTTTACCCGACTACGGCGAAGCAAAAAGGAGGGTTATGAGGTTGACCGGTATTTATGAGAGAAGAACTCAAACGCAGCGCAGCTTCCTAATACATACATAAACTCACGCCTGTTTTCCATGGGGGTAGGCAGAAACCACAGAAAGCCACCTGCTACGATCCTTACATACTACTTTCGCCTCCTGCCCCGTTGCCTGCCACCTGCCTGCCTGTTTACTGCCCCGTTGGTCTCGTGGTCGCGAGTGCGACTGCTGTGCAAGGGGTCCCGGGTTCGATTCCCAGGTCGAGCAAAAAGTGTTATTGAGTTTTTCTATGAGATTCTCAGTAGCAGCTCGGAGTTTGGATTTGTGCCCGGTTAATGGCAATAGGCTCGCCCCCTATTACATGGGACCTAAATATACCGGCGAACTGTGGGTGTCCATTAGTACACCTCTGCCTAACCCTTCGGGGAATACAGGCGTGATGGTATATTTTTATATATTATTTTTTTCGCCTCCTCCACGTTCATACATAATAACAAAACTATATTCGTAAACGGACCAAGAG
The DNA here is from genome assembly GCA_932526535.1 of Caradrina clavipalpis. NCBI lineage: Eukaryota > Metazoa > Arthropoda > Insecta > Lepidoptera > Noctuidae > Caradrina > Caradrina clavipalpis. Next base: position 11,126,937 of record OW052111.1, read on the forward strand.
TTCCGGAGATTAGCGCATTCAAACAAAACAAAACAAAAACATACAAGCTTTTTAGTTTTATAATATTAACATAGATATATAAGTACACATGCGAGGCCATACCAAATATAGGGTTAGTCAACATAAAAGCTCGTTTGACAAAATTTATCATCGCTTACATAAGACGAAATTAATCCGATTATGGTAAAAAAATGTAGTCATTGTAAAAATTGTACATACATACACCCCGAGGCTACCATTGTTTTGTAATAAATACATTTTATTAAATATTATTGACGTAATATTTTTAGTAGTAAAGTTATTATTGTTAAAATATGGTACAAGGCTGAAATATGTTATTTGTTTATTTGAAGTTTATGCAACAAAAGGTACAAAGTTGGACTATCTTTTTAGGGTTCCGTACCCAAAAGGGTAAAACGGTACCCTATTACTAAGACTTCGCTGTAAGTCTGTCTGTCTGTCTGTCTGTCCGTCCGTCCGTTCGTCCGTCCGTCCGTCCGTCCGTCCGTCCGTCCGTCCGTCCGTCTGTCTGTAACCAGGCTGTATCTCATGAACCGTGATAGACACAGAGTTGAAATTTTTACAGATTTCAATGTATTTCTATGGTGGCTATAACAACAAATTTTATTACTAAAACAACCGGCCAAGTGCGAGTCGGACTCGCGCACGAAGGGTTCCGTACCATTATCTATATCAGCGGCAAAAAATAATCACGTTTGTTGTATGGGAGCCCCCTTTAAATATTTGTTTTAATTTAATTATTTATTTTTAAAGTGAATATATAACTGTGAATGTTTCAAGTGTCTACCTGTTCCCGTTATCAATACCGCGAAAAACTAGCATAATAAAAACACGTTTGTTGTATGGGAGCCCCCCTAAATATTTATTTTATGAGGCCCTTAGGCTCTTAGGTAGGATCACTGATGGGTTTTAGTCAGTAAAAGCCTGACACTCCCTTCAGCTCTACAGGTGATTACCCATCCTTAAAAAAAGACGTTTTAAGGTAACAAACAAACTTACTTTCGCATTTATTATAGTAGTTAGGATGTCTCAACGAGATCCTAAGTTCCCTTTCTAAAAGGTCATAGTGACCGGTTCAGCGATTTTTCCGCGATTAAGTAATAATGAGTCAGTTTTACTTTCGCATTTTTAATTTTTAGAGTGGATATTTTACGAAATAGTTATTATAGTCTATTCTTAAATTATAAAGCTGAAGAGTTTACACAACATACAATCACGCCTGTCTTCCCCTTAGGGAAGTGTACTAATGTACACCTGTGTCTTGGATGTACTAATGTACACCCACAGTTCGCTGGTATATTTAGGTAAGAGGGGACTTCACACTCAACAATCGTGCTTATGACCACGAGACCATCGGGACGATTATGTGTCTATTCTTGATGAAATTGCATTGTTATATCAGAATAAAGACTATTTTATGCATTCGTAAATTTCATGCATTTTCAATACATCTGGGAACTTACATTACACAATTATGCAAATTAGTACAGACCATATTATACCAATTCCATTTACAGATCTGCATAAAAAAAACCCGGCCGAGTGCGAGTTGGACTCGCGTATGAATGGTTCCGTACCCATTATCTATAAAAACGGCAAAAAAACATATCTGTTGTATAGGAGCCCCATTAAATATTTATTTTATTCTGTTTTTTAGTTATTGTTGTTATAGCGGCAATAGGAATACATTATGTGTGAAATTTTCAACTGTCTAACTTTTACGGGTCTTGAGATACAGCCTGGTGACAGACGGACAGAGAGCGGAGTCTTAGCAATAACTATTTAACCCAAAGGGTACGGAACCCTAAAAACTAAGAAAACTGATTCGTTGGACTTGTGGTGGCAAGCGCGACTTCTCAAAGTCAAAGTCAAAGCATTTATTTCAATAAGACCATTTACAGACACTTTTGAGTTGTCAAAGAGTCATCATTGATGGGTTGTCATTGATAATTGTCGCGATGGCCCAGTGGTTAAGGCGCCCGCCTCTCATGCACGAGGTTGTGGGTTCGCAACCGCACACGAGCAAGTACCAATGTGACTTTTTCTAATTCATATGTACTTTCTATGTTTATCTTTGGCATCACTGACATCGGTAACCATGTCAGAGGCCCTTGAGGCGGTTTGAAACTGTGACACTAGGGTGTGTGGGGTCGTTAGACCTTACTGCCTACACGATAAAGAAGAAGATTGATAATTTAAAAGTGGCCGAAAATGGTTTAATTGAAATAAATGCTTGGACTTACGCACACGCTTATGAACTTTTGTATGCGTACTTGGCTAGTCTCCATTGGCCAATATGGCAAAAATGTTATTGGGAAAATATATAATTTACGCAAGGAAACGCCTAATGTTCATTATTTACTAGCAATATCCTGTACATATACCGTTTTCTGTTGTAATTATTAAATATTATACCTAAGTACTGATTAAAGTATACGTTTATTAATGCATATTTTCATAAAGTTAAGTGAGAAAGTACGCAATATTGACAAAACTTTTTATTTGTCATTGAAATACTTGATGTGAACACGTTTGATAAAACAGCAAGTCTGTGTGGATAAACGGACGGGCAATATAGTGGTTCTATGGCTACAGATCTGCGGGTTGTTCGAAAGAGATACCGCGCCCCCGGAACGCAAAGGGCACATGAAGGAACATAGACGGGTTTTAGTCAGTAAAAGTCTGACACTCCCTCCCGCCCCGCCCAGGGCGGGGGAAGTTATTTGATGATTTCCCGTATATATAAAAAAAAAAAATGCAACATATTAAAGCATTGCAATTTATGTCGTATTTCTATAACGATACGTTTGAATGTCCATTGGTAAAATTTTAAATCCGTTGCTATGCCGTCCCGGTCTGCGCAGGCCTTTAAGGCACTCCCTCGGTAGTATTTGTCCCGTTGGCCTCGTGGCGAACTGTGTAGCTTTAAATTGGTACACCTCTGCCTAACCCTTCGGGGAATACAAGCGTGATAGCATGTTGTCTATTCACCAATATATTTAAAAAAAGAATCTTCTACAATTTGTCATACTTATTTCAAAATTGGGTCACTTACAAAAACACTAAACATTTCAAAATTGGGTCATTCGCTAAAACATGAAAAAAGAAGAAAAAAATGACCAGCCAGTGACAATACCGTTGCCAAAATGAGAACTAACCAAGCGGTACTGTGTTGCAGAGTGGATTGATCAATGCTCTTTGTCACTATGCGAAGTCTGTAAATAATTATAATTGTCTGCATTTTATTAATATCATTATTTAGTTTAGACGAAGTAAATATTTGGTCTAGGTGAATAAACTATGCCTATGGTATATTGTAATCGTTTTACTAAGTTTTCTTTTTGTAATTATTTCTTTTACTTTTTTCATGATTTTAATTTTAGTTTTCTTTAGTTTTATTAGTGTTGACGATAGCAAAATATATTTTGTAAACTATTTTGCCGTTAGTAAAGTTTTTTATTTTCTGCCTTTATGTAGGTATATTTATTAGGAAGCTAACATGGAGTAAATAAATATAGTCTAAGGTACGTTCCTTTAAAAAAAAAACTATTAAGGTTTTTTTTTACCAGTGCAGATGCTGACAAAATATATTTTATCTCTATATATTATTATCTTTAAAAAATGCTTATCAAACCATAATACGATTCAATCCTACCTCTCGTACACTTTAGACCCACTATTGAAAAATAACTACACACTTAATAATAATGTTCGACACTGCACTAACAAAGCCACTTTTTTGTACACTTGCCGATTAAAAAAGCATTCTTACATTGTTGGTCACACGTTAAATAGATTGGTCATAATTAAATTGGTCACAATGGATATCGCATGGCCATTATTAAATCCAACGAAATTTAAACAATAGAACTTGATACATTGTAAATATCGATGTATAGTAAGTACAGTCGTTAGCAGTAACATGTGAGTAATATTGTTAAGATTTTCTGCTACAATATTAATTAAAATTACCTCAATTCACCGATGGAGAATCCTTCAGAATAGCAAAGGAAAAAAAAATTGCGAAAATTTAAAAAAAAACGTGTTTCAAAAATTATCACAGAATGTTTGAAAAAAAATATTTATGATTTCCTAAAAAACATAATTATACATATGAACGAATTCACGATAGCTGTTATCAGAAAAAAGAACTACAAAAAGTTTTTTTTTTTTAATTTAATTTTAACCGTCACAGTTTCATTCAGTATATTAAGGGTTGCCATACGTTTCGAATATCCAGGACAGTCAAAGTACTTGACCATCGAGTCCCGTAAATGGTCCGACAAATAAAATAAAGTAGCATGTACACAGTTATAGTTATTATTATGATAAAAAAAAGAAAACAAGATCATTAAAAAAGTAAAACCAAGTTCAAAATATGACCGGTCCAAAAAAAAACCCTGCTAATTAAAGCAAAAAAAAAAACAAAACTTCGACTATTTTACCTATTTGATTTATTTGAAACGTCCCATATTACTCCCTGACAGTTATGGTAAGCCTATCATTATATGTCATCTTACCTTTCTCCGTGACATTTTGTCCTGCAGCCCCAACAACACAGATCACCACAAACCACCACATCGCTCCTATGCGCTTAGTACAACTGTCGCGAGCACTGCGCATGCGCGCGCTCCTAATATTTTCGCAACAACTTACTAGAAGGGGGCATTAACGCTTAAACTCCAGTACACATACCATTACGCCTGTATTCCCCGAAGGGTTAGGCAGAGGTGTACCAAGGGTTAGGCGGGCAGTGAATACCGCAGTCTGGTTGTTTTGTATTTTTTTTTACCGATGGAAAATCATCAAATTACTTCCCCCGCCCTGGGCGGGGTGGGAGGAATGTGTCAGACTTTTACTGACTGAAACCCATCCATGTTCCTTCTTGTGCCTTTCGCATCCCGGGGGCGCGGTATCTTTTTCGAACAACCCGCAGCCTCGGCGGCAGTTTTGTATGGGGACCTATTTTAATATTTTGACTATATTTTTTGTTGTTATAACTGCTAAGGTAGGTATTGTGAAATTTGAAGTGTCTTAAACCGTTTAATACCATCACGCCTGTATTCCCCGAAAGGTTAGGCAGAGGTGTAGCCAATGTACGCCCACAGTTTGTGTATTTTGGCCCATGTAATAGGGGGCGAGCCTATTGCCATTAACCGGGCACAAATCCCAACTCCGAGTTGCTACTGAGAATTTTATAGAAAAACCCAATAACACTTTTGCTCGACCTGGTCATCGAATCCAAGACCTCTAGCGTAGTAGTCGCGCTTAGGACCACTAGGCTAACGAAGTCAAAGTTTAGTAATTTGTTTGAAATAATTTAATTATTCATATTTCTGCTGGTACTAAGTTAAGGTGTGGTTTGATTAAACAGTAAGTTGGTTCATTACTTATGTGAGTGTTGTAAAATGTGTTTCAGGGGGTCAAGGTAGTGGAAAAGGTTTTTAAATATTTTTTAATTATTTTTGCTGTCTTTATTATTATTATTAGATATATTAATGAACATCCTGCCTCGGGCTGCCTCGGTAGCCTAGTTGTCCAAAGCGCGACTGCTACACTAAAGGTCTTGGGTTCGATTCCCAGGTCGAGCAAAAAGGGTTATAGGGGTTTTCTATGAAATTCTCAGTTACAGTTCGGACTTAGGATTTCTGCCCGGTTAATGGCAATAGGCTCGCCCCTTATTACATGGTACTTAAACATACCGGCGAACTGTGGGTGTACATTGGTACCTGTGCCTAACCCTTTGGGGAATACAGGCGTGGAACAACTTACAACACACTGGAATCGAACCTGCGACACACAGCCTACCACCCAATAACTCAGCCACTCCGCCAACCGTGTCGCCGCGAAAAAGAATGCAACAATATTAAACAAAGTTACATTATTTTGGCATTGAACCACTAATAAAGGCTCACCCTTCACATGAATAAATTTCTAAACCTTTTAAATTAATTGTAGTTACTTAATATCATTTGAAGTAGGTATGTATGTTTGCTTTCGCAATAGAATCCTTCCTTTGCAGTAGGTTGGTCATGCGTGTAGCCTATGAGCCAATTGTATACTTAGTAGAGCTATTTATATGCTCAAACTCATACACTTTCGCGTTTAAAATGTAATGTGATTCTCCAGACCGATTCCGGCGACGGCGGCTTATCTTAATACATACCATCACGCCTGTATTCCCCGAATGGTTAGGCAGAGGTGTACCAATGACACCCACAATTCGCCGGTATGTTTTAGGTCCCATGTAATAGGGGGCGAGCCTATTGCCATTAACCGGGCACAAATCCAAACTCCGGCAGCTACTGAGAATTTCATAGAAAAATCTAATAACACTTTTTGCTCGACCTGGGAATCGAACCCAGGACCTCTAGCGTAGCAGTCGTGCTTAGCACCACTAGGCCAACGAGGCGATCTATAAACATAAACTTTCGCGTTTACAATGTAACTAGCGGGCCCGGCAGGCGTTGTCCTGCTCTGAAAATCAGTACAAAAATCCAAGTCCAACCTACCCTACCAAAATGTACCTAACTACCTATCTACCCTACATACCCCTAAAAAAATATGTATCCTATGTCCGTCTCCTGGTTCTAAGCTACCTCCTCACCAATTTTCAGCCAAATCGGTTCTTGAGTTATAAATAGTGTAACTAACACGACTTTCTTTTATATAGTAATCTGCAGACCGATTCCGATATTATATTGCACTAGTGTGTGTGCAAACACAGGTGCACTCCCTCTTCCCTAACTCACATAGCCCGATGGGACGGCAATCCGACACGACCGGGGAGAGATCAGGTGCAGGACCAACGGCTTTACGTGCTTTCCGAGACACGGGGGTGTCACACCACCATCTTCCAAAATCCAGGTTGCTACTGAGAAATTTCTAATTGGAAATCCCAATAACACTTTTTGCTCAACCTAGGAATCGAACCCAGGACCCCTCGGCCAGCAGTCGCGCTTGCGGCCAAAAGACCAACGAGACGTTTATAATAGTAGGTAGTAGAAACACATAGGCTTTGATTATTATGGTAACAAAAAAAAAGTTACCATAAAAAAAAAAAAAAAAATATATACCATCACGCCTGTTTTCCCCGAAAGGTTAGGCAGAGGTGTGCCAATGCACACCCACAGAAAAAAAAAAAGTTGTTGCTAATAAAATAAGATATCACTGCCATCGGTGAAGAAAAACATTGTGAGGCAATCTAGACTTATAATTAATAATATTATAAATTAATAATATATTTAATATTATAAAAGCGAAGTGCCCGCGACTTCTTCAGCGTAGCTTATTTACCCGTCTTAAGTTACGTCTTCGGTAACTGCTTCGCTCCCACGTGTAGAAGCGTGACGTTATATAGCCTATGTTACTCAGGAATAACTTAGCTATTTATTGGTGAAAATCTGCTTAAAATCGGTCCAGTAGTTGCGGAGCCTATATCTTACATATATGAAAACAAAAATCTTACCTCTTTATAATGTAATGTAATCCTCCACACCGATTCCGGCCACGGCGGCTAATCTTAATGCAAACTAGCCACGTACGCAGGAGATATTATAGTGCACAAGTGTGTGCGCAAACACAGCTGCACTCCCTCTTCCCTAACTCTTATAGCCCGATGGGACGGCAATCCGACACGACCGGAGAGAGATCAGGCGCAGGACCAACAGCTTTACGTGCTTTCCGAGGCACGGGGGTGTCACACCACCAACTTCCAAACTTCGGGCTGCTACTGAGAAATTCCTAATGGAAAAACCCAATAACACTTTCTGCCCGACCTGGGAATCGAACCCGGGACCCCTTGCTCAACAGTCGCGCTTGCGACCACGAGACTAACGGGGCAGTCAATATAATATTATTCAGTCAGCTCTTTATAATTATTATTATTAGTAGCGAACTATCCGCGACTTCGGTAGATAAATGACGGACTTCTGAGAAAACAAACATAATAAAAATTAAGTCGGTTAAAAATAAAACCAAATTGAGAACATGCATACATATAGGTAGGCAAAAACCATAGAACGCCTTGCCACCTGCTATGATTCTTACATACTCCTTTCGCCTCGTCCACGTTCATACATCTGGTCATACAAGTATGCCGGTTACGAGTACTGCGCGCTCGACCTTTCTGAGCACATAGGCTTTGATTATTATGATAAGAGTGTGTTCTTGTTGCAAATACAATAAGGTTCTCATTTGAATAGATTCATCATAATCTAATCAACAATTCAACTTCCACCCGCGTCGAAGTTAATATATGGTTCCACGGGAACCGTACATTTTTTCAGGATAAAAATTAGCATATATGCTATTCCAGACTTTAATTTATCTCTGTGCCAAATTTCATCCAGATCCCTTCAGCCATTCTGACGTGATGGAGTAATAAACATCCTTCGATCCAAACATTCGCATTCATCATAGTAGTAAGATTAATGATCTATAAAAGAAAAAAATAGACGCTAAAATTGCGTAACTGCATGCAAGGTCACAAAAATGCCACGTGAAAGTAAGTCCTGCATACCATTTTCAACTCTACAGCGTGTTACATAAAAAATATATAGGAAAATATAAAAGGCACGGATTCTTTTGGTGTTTACAAACCACATAGCAACCTTTTTTTAGGGTTCCGTACCTCGAAGGAAAAAACAGAACCTTTATAGGATCACTTTGTTGTCTGTCCGGCCGTCCGTCTGTCCGTCCGTCTGTCTCAAGACCCTTTTTCTCAGGAACGCGTGGAGGTATTAAGCTGGAATTAATATTAAATAATCAGGTCTACTGTCCCTTGTGAAAATATCAAACTTCTAAGCCAACGCAATCAAAAGATACAGCCATTAATGCCGCAAATTTTCGACACTCGCAAGGGAATCAAAACCTACAGGGTACTTCCCGTGAACTTAGAATCTCGAAATTTAGTACGAAGCAACGTCTTATAGCACAGATAAAGGAAAAAATCCGAAAACCGCACATTTTTAGTTACATCATACAATAAAAATATTTTTAATAACTTTTAAGCATTTTTAACCCCCGACGCAAAAAGAGGGGTGTTATAAGTTTGACGTGTCTGTCTGTCTGTCTGTCTGTCTGTGGCATCATAGCTGCCGAACGGATGAAGCGATTTCAATTTAGTTTTTTTTGTATTAAAGGTGACCTATCTGCGAGTGTTCTTAGACATGTTTGATGAACATCGGTTAAGCCGTTTAAAAGTTGTGGGGGTGAAAGTAGGGAAGAAAAACCGAATATCTGTAAATATACTCGAGTGGTGTCTCAAACTTAACAAAATCGACATTATAATAAGTAGATACCTATAAAAAGTATAAAATAAAAAATTAAAAAACCCCCAACACAAAAACCTAAGTTCCCTTTAAAAAGTAAAAAAATAACAAAAAAAATACGTCACGTTGGGGGACCGCTCGGGACGATCGTATCCTAAATGCAACATCGGTCCCCCAACGTGACGAATTTTTTTTGTTATTTTTTTACTTTTTAAAGGGAACTTAGGTTTTTGTGTTGGGGGTTTTTTAATTTTTTAATTTAATTTTTTACTTATATACCTACAGGTTTGTACGGAACTCTCGGTGCGCGAGTCCGACTCGCAATTGGCCGTTTTTTTTTTAATACTTTACTAACAAAATTATAAAGTTAAGAAACATTTAAGTAAAAAATCAAATGTTTCTAATTGAATTCTACACATCCCTACACCAACTCAGCTATCGGTGTCAATAAGGGCCTGTCCCCATAACCCTTACCGATTATCGGGCCGATTTTTGACAGATTTCTTCGTCGGCGAGAAAAAACTGTCAGAAATTGGCCCGATAATCGGGCCGATTATCGGTCGTCGGGCAGGCTCTAAACAAGACGCAAAGAAACAACTCCGTAAAAGATTTGTTACACCTGATACATTTGTTTTGATTTAAACTTAATAAACAGCCGAGAAAAAATAAATGCATTTTCAAGGTTATTGCTTTTGAGCTGAAATGTTATATACTTAGAGATTTAGTACCGAATACACTCTTCAACCTATTTGTATTGATATACCCATTCTGTAACACGCTGTATTTTTGATAATAGGTATGTTTTGGTTAATAAATTATTATGTATACTAACTAGCTTCTAACCGCGACTTCGTCCGCGTATCTGACGTTTTTTTTTACCGACGCGTAATCCTCAAATGACTCCTCACGCCCTGGGCGGGGTTGGGGGGGAGTGTCAGACTTTTACTGACTAAAACCCATCCATGTTCCTTCTTGTGCCCTTTGCGTTCCGGGAGCGCGGTATCTTTTTAGAACAACCCGCAGACTACTTTGACTACCTGCTTTAACATACTAGTCTACTACTACTACGCGCGTACTAGTCTGGACTGCCCCGTTGGTCTCGTGGTCGCAAGCGCGACTGCTGAGCAAGGGGTCCCGGGTTCGATTCCCAGGTCGGGCAAAAAGTGTTATTGAGTTTTTCCATTAGGACTTTCTTGGTAGCAGCCCGGAGTTTGGAAGTTGGTGGTGTGACACCCCCGTGCCTCGGAAAGCACGTAAAGCCGTTGGTCCTGCGCCTGATCTCTCTCCGGTCGTGTCGGATTGCCGTCCCATCGGGCTATGAGAGTTAGGGAAGAGGGAGTGCACCTGTGTTGCGCACACACTTGTGCACTATAATATCTCCTGCGTACGTGGCTAGTCTGCATTACGATTAGCCGCCGTGGCCGGAATCGGTGTGGAGAATTACTTTTTTACTTACTTAACATACTAGTAAGTATTTAAAATACAAAATTAAAGAATTTGTTTGTTTTATTGAACATGCCAATCTCACGAACTACTGGCCCTATTTAGAAAAACAGTTTTGCCCGAATTCTAAACATGCCAACGCACACGTCTTACTAAAACTCGGACCCACGAAACTATGTATCGGTCCGATAATCGGTGCTACAAAAAGTCGGACGCACGAAACTATGTATCGGTCCGATAATCGGTCCTACAAAAAGTCGGACGCACGAAACTATGTATCGGTCCGATAATCGGTCCTACATAAACACGGTCCCACGTAACTATGTATCGGTCCGATAATCGGTCCCACAAAAACTCGGTCCCACGAAACTATGTATCGGTCCGATAATCGATCCTACAAAAACTCGGTCCCACGAAACTATGGATCGGTCCGATAATCGGTCCTACAAAATGTCGGACGTCGGTGGAGACCCTTATTTAGAAAAAAAGAATTAGGGTTCCGCGCAAAAATAATTAAAAACCTTCGTAAAACCGACATTTACGCTGACGAAATCACGGGCATACGCTAATATAATTTACTAGCTTCTGCCCGCGACTTCGTCCGCGTCACAGTTGATGTGTTATCCTACGGGTACCGTACATTTTCCCGGGATAAAAAGTAGCCTATGTGTTATTCCAGACTATAATCTATCTTTGTGCCAAATTTCATCCAGATCCATTCAGCCGTTTAAGCGTGAAAGAGTAACAAACATCCATACATCCATACATCCATACTTACAAACTTTCGCCTTTATAATAGTAGTAGGATAATTACGTTTATTTTTAGACTCGCCCACTTACCTTTATGCGGTAAATTATAATATATATAGTGAATTGAAGGTTGGGTTAGTTCAACTGTGTTGTAATTCTAGCGACCGAGAATAGCCAGCCTCATTAGTTATAATAGTAACTAGCTTTTGCCCGCGGCTTCGCGCGTGTTAAGAAGTATAAGCTTTCATCCCCTATTTTATCCCCTTAGGGGTGGAATTTATCAAAATCCTTTCTTAGGGGATGCCTACGTCATAGTAGCTTTATGCATGCAAAGTCTCAGCCCGATAGGTTTAAAATTGACAAAGTTTCATCCCCTATTTTATCCCCTTGGGGGTAGAATTGATCAAAATCCTTTCTTAGCGGATACGGCGGCGGCCTACGTCATAACATCTACCTGCATGCCAAATTTCAGCCTGATCCGACCAGTGGTTTGGGCTGTGCGTTGATAGATCACTATCATGTCAGTCAGTCAGTCGCCTTTGAGTTATATTATATTTAGAAGATATTCTCCAGACTGCTGATACTGACTGCTGCAGATTCGACTGGTACGCTAGAGGTCCTGGGTTCCATGCTCGGGTCGAGAAAAATATACCGGCGAACTGTGGGTGTACTTTGGTACACCTCTGCCTAACCCTATTTATTAGTTATAATAATAATACGCTCCAGACCGATTTCAGTCACTGCAACCATTTGGGAAAAAAGTTCTTCGGGTAAAAGTTCTTAAGGCAATTGTTTTTCGTACAAAAGTTCTTATGACAAACGTTCTTCGGGCAAGTGAACATTGGGCAATCGTTTATTCAGGTGCAGAGGGGTCAGTCAGACACATACTGACTAAAAATACCCCGGTGTTACCTTTCCACACTTATTCACGATTTTGGGAGCATACGCGCCTTCCGCGATCCGCGAAAATCTGACTCCCCCGCGACCTCAAATTAGGGCGCACGTGGAACAATACACGCCGCCGCCTCGGGCTGTCGGTCTACCCTAACCCAAGGTTAGTTGTATGTACTTATAGTTCACATACCATCACGCCTGTATTCCTTGAAGGGTTAGGCAGAAGTGTAACTAATGTACACTCACAGTTCGCCGGTATGTTTAGTTCCTATGTAATAGGGGGCGAGCCAATTGCCATTAACCGGGCACAAATCCTAACTCCAAGCTGCTACAGAGAATTTCATAGAAAACCCAATAACACTTTTTGCTCGACCTGGAAATCGAACCCAAGACCTCTAGCGTCGCAGTCGTGCTTCCTAAAAAAAAGTAGTATTAATCCTACTTCCTACTATTTTCTGTAGAACAATGTATCAAAAATGCAGACGTAATCGCGCTAGTTAAGCTATAAAAACAAAATCCTTGCAAAACACGTTTTAAAATTTCATAACTGAAATAATGAGAGCAAAAAGATATTTAACGAAGCTGAAACTTACACGATCTTCCCATCATTATAATCCCCTAGCCTATTATCGTCCCATTGCAGGGCAAAGGCCTCTTCTCATACAGAGAAGGCACGAGTATTGATCACCACGCTTGCTCAAGGCGGATTGGCGATTTCGGCCTTATATTCATTATAAGTCCAGGTTTCCTCACGATGCTTTCACCTTCACTGATGCCAGTGATGTCCATATTACACTAACTCATTTTATTTTGTTACAAATCTTTAATACGTTACACCTTGTCACATTGAAATGTGTATCTTTTCGTGTGGTAAATAAAGTTAAATTTTAAATCGCTCTGTTAAAATGTGCGCGCAGCGTCTGCCGCGCCGCGTCTCGGTGTGGAGTGACCCTTAGAGGAGAAACACAATAACATTGAAGATTATTCTTAGTTACTACCTACTTAATTATTATGTGTATTGCATCTGGCATCGACTCTACTATTAGACTCACACGATCGACCCTGATTTAATATGTCATTGGATGGCAAACAAGCCGACGCGACGGCCCACCAGATGTTTAGTGGTCACTGCTGCCTATGGACATCTGCAATACCAGAGGCCTTGCAAACACGTTGCCATCCCGGAGACAAACTTAAATGTCTCATGTGCCTGTAATTACAACGGTACTGTGGCGAGTAAGCCAGTACAGTGATCCATGTAAACGCTCCTTAAGATCACGCCACTACTACGTCATATCGTATGATGTTTGGCACGTGTAAAGGATTAGTGAGCTTGGCCCCGCCCACTGGAAGATGGCCGACCGCGCGCTATTGTATAGATGCGCGCGCGCAAGATGGACGCCATGGATCTTTTGTCTTAGGTTACCGCCCACTTTGCGGAACGGTCAAGCGCGAACCGTTATTATTGTTAATTAGATAAAAGTGTCAGGAGCGATCGTTTATTATTATTAATTGTTTTTGCACTATAAATACCAGGGTTGCTTTGTATAATGATCTTTCGCCTTTCTGCTTTTGGCTACGCTTGACGCATATGTATATATCTATATAGACAAATAAATATCATTAGCCTTCATTATTGTTTTCATCATCGCTTTACTCACGCCTGCTTCATCTTGCTTACACGCATATTGTAAGTGTCTCAATAACACTTCACTGGTGACCCCGACGTGATAAAATGTCCAGAGGACAAGCGAATGAAGCCCCGCTCGGCGAGACCTGCCGTGTTGGAGTGAGAAGCCCGCCCTTCAACCCCGATGATCCGGAGCTGTGGTTCGCGCAGATAGAAGGACAATTCGTGCTATCCGGAATCAGCGCGGATGCTACGAAGTTTTACCATGTACTGCAACAGCTGGAATCACAGCACGCAGCACAAGTTCGCGACCTGGTGGTGACGCCGCCGGCCTCCGATAAGTACGAAACCCTGAAGGCCGAACTGAAACGACGCCTGACAGCATCGCAGGAACGCAGGATCCAGCAGCTGCTGATGCACGAGGAGATGGGAGACAGGAAGCCCACGCAATTTCTTCGACACCTTCAACACCTGGCAGGAGCAAACGTGCCCACCGACTTCATCAAAACCATCTGGTCCAGCCGTTTACCTACTCATCTGAAGACCTGCATCGCAGCCCAACAAGCGAAAATGTCGCTTGAAGATCTAGCAGAGTTGGCGGACCGTGTTAACGATGTTGTGCCAGTAACAAGTCAAGTAGCAAGTACGTCACAACCAGCCGCAAGTCACTCAAGCATAGAAAACACCGTGGAGACGTTGGTGCGGACAGTGGCTGAACTCGGTCGAAAGATGGATGCTATGAACATGAAACAACAGAGGCGCGCTCGCTCGCGCTCCAAATCGAGAGGATACCGATCACGTTCGCGTACAAGCGAGCGCCCACACTGTTGGTACCACTACCGGTTCGGCGAACGAGCGCGAAAATGTACACAGCCATGCACCTATAAGAAGCCGGAAAACCACTCAGGCAGCCATTAGTGGCGGTAAACGACTGCCTTGGAGTAACGAGCCGCCTGTTCATAACGGACCGCAAATCAAAAGTACAATATCTGGTAGACACGGGTTCGGACCTGTGCGTCTTTCCGCGATCCGCTGTACAGGAGCCACGCACCAAAACTAGATATGAGCTGTTCGCGGCGAATGGAACAGTCATAGCAACATACGGTGATCTACCATTGACACTGGACTTGGGACTCCGACGAGCTTTCACGTGGCGCTTCACCGTGGCAGACGTGTCGAAGCCCATTATAGGCGTCGATTTTTTAGGCCACTACAACCTATTAGTCGATTGTCGAAACCAGCGCTTAGTTGACGGCGTCACGACACTAGCAGTTGCTACGCCAAACCAAACTTCAACAGAATCCATCTCTTCCGTTCGCACTACCGCCGGAGATACCATTTATCATCGTCTGCTTAGAGTGTACCCGGACATCACCCGTCCAGCTGGTAAACCTGCCCCTGCCAAACACTCGGCAATTCATTACATCCGCACTACACCGGGACCTCCAGAGTCTAGTCGTCCACGCCGCTTAGACCCGGAGCGTCTAAAAATTGCGAAACAGGAGTTCGAAGAGATGCTGCAGAATGGTACAGCCCGTAGGTCAGACAGCCCATGGTCTTCGCCACTCCATCTAGTTCGAAAGAAAAACGACGGCTGGCGTCCGTGCGGGGATTATAGAAGATTGAACGCACGGACGATTCCCGACCGATACCCAGTCAAGCATTTACAGGACTTCACTCATCAGCTGGCTGGCAGCACCATCTACTCCACCGTAGACCTAGTAAAGGCCTACCACCAGATACCGGTTTTTGAGGATGACATATCCAAAACAGCGATCACAACGCCATTTGGGCTATACGAATTCCCGTTCATGACGTTCGGACTTCGTAATGCAGCCCAAACGTTCCAACGCTTCATTGACGAGGTTCTGCGAGGATTAGACTTCTGTTTTGGATACATAGATGATATCTTAATCTATAGTCCCGAAAGCAGCCTTCACCAGGAACACCTGAAAATACTGTTCCAAAGGCTATCAGACCACGGCGTTTTGATAAACACAAACAAGTGTGTTTTTGGCCAGTCGGAAGTGGATTTCCTGGGGTTCAAAGTGACCGCTGACGGAATCCACCCTTTGGACACGAAGGTGCAGGCTATCCAAGAGTACCCTACCCCAAAGACCATCAAAGAACTCAGACGTTTCCTCGGCATGCTGAATTTTTACCGCCGACTGTTGCCGAATACAGCAGCTATTCAAGCTCCGCTCAACAAGTTGCTTGCGGGCCCTAAAATGAAAGGATCGCAGGCAATAACAATGACAACTGAACAGAGGGAAGCCTTCAATTGCTGTAAAAACAGCCTTTCACAAGCTGCACGGCTGGTTCATCCTGATCCTCGAGCCGAATTGGCCATACACACAGACGCATCGGACTCGGCGATTGGAGCGGTTCTGCAACAACACCAAGAAGGTGAATGGAAACCACTAGCCTTCTTCTCAAAAAAGCTCAGTCCAAGCCAGCAGAAGTACAGCCCATACGACCGTGAACTCTTAGCTATCTACGAGGCTATTAAATACTTCCGCTTCATGGTAGAAGCACGGACATTTACGGTTATGACAGATCACAAGCCGCTAACGTTTGCTTTTGCTGGCAAACGCGAGACCTATTCACCACGCCAGTTCCGCTATCTAGACTTCATCAGCCAATTTACGACAGACATCAGATACGTGCCCGGATCAGAGAACGTCGTCGCCGACGCACTGTCACGCGTAGGCGAAATTTGTATGCCACTGGATTATCAGTCCTTGGCTGTTGAGCAAAATACGGACACCGAATTGCAAGAACTATTAACATCTGACACCGGTCTGAAACTAGAGAAGGTAAAGACCGCAGAGTCTGGCCTCCAGATATACTGTGACGTCTCCACTTCAGGCCCGCGTCCATATGTTACCCCATCATTCCGCAAGCAGGTGTTCGACGCCCTACACAACCTGAGTCATCCAGGGACGAAAGCTACTGTCAAGCTGATTACTCAAAGATTTGTTTGGCCGAGTATTAGACGAGACTGCAGACAATGGGCTAAGGAATGTCAACAGTGCCAACGCTCCAAAGTAACAAGACATACCACGGCACCGTTGGCTACCTTTCAAACACCATCAGCACGATTCAGACATATCCACTTGGACCTAATCGGCCCATTACCTCTCTGTTCTGGAAAAAAATACTGCCTCACGATAGTTGAACGCTTCACTCGTTGGCCTGAGGCTATTCCTCTCCAGGACATGACAGCGGAGACTTGCGCAACTGCCCTCATTGATGGATGGGTATCACGGTTTGGTTGCCCAGTAGATATCACCACTGACCGTGGCAGCCAGTTCCTATCGCATACATTCAAAGAACTCGCCGCGTTGATCAGTGCGAAACATCACACCACCACCTCATATCATCCAGCAGCCAACGGCCTCGTGGAAAGAATGCATAGACAGCTCAAGTCAGCAATTACTTGCCATTCGTCAAGTAACTGGGTCGAGTTCTTACCCTGGGTCCTCCTTGGATTACGCAGTGCCTGGAAGGAGGATCTCCAAGCGTCCACGGCAGAACTCATCTATGGTGAACCACTCCGTTTACCTGGACAGTTTTTTACACCGGTTCCTGAAGGTGGGATGGATATGACCACCGTGACTGCAAGACTACGAGCGCACGTCAGCAGGCTAAAGCCGCTACCAACATCTTGGCACGGAAGTGACAAAAGAACATTTTACGTGCCGAAAGACCTGGCGACGGCAACACACGTTTTCGTTCGTCAAGGTCCTGTAAAAAGACCGCTTCAAGCACCATACTCAGGTCCTTACAAGGTACTGCGCCGTGACCAGAAGACCTTTGACGTCGACATCCAAGGCAAAGTACAAAGAATCTCGGTCGACCGCTTGAAACCAGCCTACATCGCTAGGGAAACTCCAGAGAAGTCTTCGCAGCCAAACTCCGCAGAAGACCAGAACGCCGTCAAAAAGACCAGGAGTGGACGGACTGTCCGATTTCCAAACTACTATCGCCCGTAGTTACGGTCTCACCGGGGGAGTAGTGTGGCGAGTAAGCCAGTACAGTGATCCATGTAAACGCTCCTTAAGATCACGCCACTACTACGTCATATCGTATGATGTTTGGCACGTGTAAAGGATTAGTGAGCTTGGCCCCGCCCACTGGAAGATGGCCGACCGCGCGCTATTGTATAGATGCGCGCGCGCAAGATGGACGCCATGGATCTTTTGTCTTAGGTTACCGCCCACTTTGCGGAACGGTCAAGCGCGAACCGTTATTATTGTTAATTAGATAAAAGTGTCAGGAGCGATCGTTTATTATTATTAATTGTTTTTGCACTATAAATACCAGGGTTGCTTTGTATAATGATCTTTCGCCTTTCTGCTTTTGGCTACGCTTGACGCATATGTATATATCTATATAGACAAATAAATATCATTAGCCTTCATTATTGTTTTCATCATCGCTTTACTCACGCCTGCTTCATCTTGCTTACACGCATATTGTAAGTGTCTCAATAACACTTCAGTACCTATACCTTCAAACCGGAACACAGCGACGCTGCTTTACTTTCCCGGACGAGCTCCTTCACAAAGAGCTACTACTAAGTAACTATGTATCGTTGCATGAATCTGTAAGTGAGTACCTTTAAATAAAAAAAAACTCCAGACCGATTCTAGCCACGGCGGCTAATCTTAATGCAAGCTAGCCTCTACGCAGGAGATATTATAGTGCACAAGTGTGTGCGCAAACGCAGGTGCACTCACTCTTCCCTAACGAACGACCGGAGAGAGATCAGGCGCAGGACCAACAGCTTTACGTGCTATCCGAGGCACGGGGGTGTCACATCACCAACTTCCAAACTCCGGGCTGCTACTGAGAAATTCCTGATGGAAACAGGGAACAGGGTCCATAATTGTTTCTATTTATTATCACCTACCACCTCTATGTTCACATTATGGAATGCAATAAAGATTTGAGATTTGAAAAACACAATAACACATTTTGCCCGGCCTGGGAATCGAACCCAGGACCCCTCGCTCAGCAGTCGCGCTTGCGACCACAAGACCAACAGGGCATTTAAGTACCTACATATCACATAAACGCGTATTACTTACAGTGCTGTTGATGTTACCGGTTTATTGCAAAACGTTTTGCAACATTCCGGTTTGTTGACTGTACTAGTATTTACTTTTCTATGTTAAGTGGTATTTAAAGGAATTTGTGTTATGTTAGTAATACTTTATTTGCGGAACCCTGTTACTAAGGGCCTTACCTCACCGAGATGCCATGGCGACGTGGCCAGCGACGTTGCCAACTAGTTCATACTGAGATGTATGACGGCTAATTCACTTGGCGACCGACTGGCGACGTTGCCATCCTACGTCAACGCATGGCAACGTCGCTGACCACGTCGCCATGGCATCTCAGTGAGGAATGGCCCTAAGACTTTTACTTTCGCCTTTTCTCTGTATGTTTGTCACAGAGCTGTATCTTGCAAACCGTAATAGTGGTTCCAAGTGCGACTGCTACGCTAGAGGTGTTGGGTTCGATTACCAGGCCCACCAAAAAGTGTTATTGGGTTTTCCTGTAAAGTATTCAGTAGCGTGTGTTGTAGCTATCTATCGGTGAAAAAATGTTTAAAATCCGTTCAAAAGGTTCGGAGCCTATTTGTTACAAACAAACAAAAAATCTTAACTTTTTGTAATATTAGTATAGATAATTAAAAAAATATCAATATAAAATAATTATAATGACACAATGGCCGTGGCCGTGGTCGTGATGGCCCAGTGGTTAAGGCGCCCGCCTCTCATGCACGAGGTTGTGGGTTCGCAACCGGGCACGGACAAGTACCAATGTGACTTTTTCTAATTCATATGTACTTTCTAAGTTTATCTTGGACATCACTGACATCGGTAACCATGTCAGAGGCCCTTGCGGCGCACACTGGGGTCTGCTCTATGGAGGCAATGCCCAAAATCACATTTCCAAAATATGAGTAATAAGAAAAAAACTTGACGTATTATTATTGTTTAATAAATTTCACATCAGTTAAGGACGATATTATCAACACAAAGGTTATCTGTTTGCTTACATACTGCAGTAAAGTTCATTGTTTTCATTGTTGCTGCGTTTCAAAATGTTGAATACGGAACTTTTAAGTGTTCGTTGCTACTGCCCTATTAAAGTTAACACAAAACTATAAAATGGCAAGTGGAGATCAAGGTCAGTACTAATAAAAATATGATTAAGATTGGACAAATTCGTTGTGTAACCTACCGTAATATTTTTTTACTTTTTACGAATAGTTGTAGAAGCGAAATGGACGATATCTAAATTTCGCGCAATGTTCTTTTGAAACGAATTATTGTTTTAAGCACCCTAAACCTTCTTTATTGAGAAACTAAAAACAATACCAAAAGAACTTTGCGCGAAATTTAGATATCGTCCATTTCCCTTCTACAACTATTCGTAAAAAGTAAAAAAATATTACGGTAGGTTACACAACGAATTTGTCCAATCTTAATCATATTTTTATTAGTACTGACCTTGATCTCCACTTGCCATTTTATAGTTTTGTGTTAACTTTAATAGGGCAGTAGCAACGAACACTTAAAAGTTCCGTATTCAACATTTTGAAACGCAGCAACAATGAAAACAATGAACTTTACTGCAGTATGTAAGCAAACAGATAACCTTTGTGTTGATAATATCGTCCTTAACTGATGTGAAATTTATTAAACAATAATAATACGTCAAGTTTTTTTCCTATTACTCATATTTTGGAAATGTGATTTTGGGCATTGCCTCCATAGAGCAGACCCCAGTGTGCGGCGGTTTAGAAACCCTGACATTAGGGTGTGTGGGGTCGTTAGACCTTACTGCCCACACGATAAAGAAGAAGATGACACAATTAACAAAATAACATTTACATTAATTCATTCATAAAATATCTACATCTACACTTCTACAATAATCTATATAATAATAATCTTCATATACTAATATTATAAAGAGGAAAGATTGGTATTTTAGTCCGTAACACATAAACTTAAAAACTACAGGATTGATTTCAAAAATTCTGTTGCCGTTAGAAAGCTACATTACCACTAAGTAACTTATGCTATAAAACATCACGCTACGATATACGGGAGCGGAGCAGTAACCAGAGACGTAACTTACCACTGGTGAAATAAGCCACGCGGACGAAGTCACGCATAGTTCGCTAGTTTAAGAATAAAATTAGTGTTATAATAGATTTAAAATTAGTATCTATTAGACAAAACAATCTTGTAATGTATTCAAATAACATTTTGTTGGCCTATGCAAAGTTTCATCAATATGATTGTGATAAAATGGTTACATGCTTCATTTAAATGGCAAAATGCATTAGGTACCTAGAAACTGTCAAAAGTATTTCCTAGCATCAAGACTATTTTGCAACTAGCTTGTTTTTTAACCGACTTCAAAAAAGGAGGAGGTTCTCAATTCGTCTGTATGTATAATATATTTTTTTATGTATGTTCACCGATATTTTCGTCAATTATAGACGGATTTCAAAATATTTTTTTTGTTGGATAGAGTTTACTTCTGAGGTGGTCCCATTTTCACCAGTCCAGGATCTGATGATGGAATCCAGGAAAAATCGAGGGCAACCACCGAAAATTGTATGCTCGTATGGTGTTTTTGTTACGTAATCATGTCTTACTCAGGTATATGCTTCAGGGTGTTAACATCTGATGCTGCTGTCCTGATGATGATGCTACAGTACTCCTTAACGGTTAGGAGTTGGAAGGCAGAACTGCAATTGGTCGATGGAAACTATTTAGTAGTATGTAGGGCTAACATGTTGCTTGTGAGGTATGCTTGAATCAACATCTGATGCTGCTGTGCTGATGATGAAGCTACAGTATTCCTCAACGGTTAGGAGTTGGGAGCAGTACTGCAATTGGTCGATCGACTTTTTTTAGCGGTGTCATGTTAATTTACATGACATGACAGTTCCTTCATGGATTTGGATAAAAAAATTGATACTAAAAAGCGAGAAATAAAAAACTTTTTTACAAAAAAGACAACCGCCTTCTAAAACTAAAAAGAGAAAAATAACTTTAGCTTTCGAAGTCGGCGGCAATACAAAACAACAAACAGAACCAAAGCCGCCGACTTCCAAAGCTAAAGTTATTTTTCTCTTTTTAGTTTTTGAAGGCGGTTGTCTTTTTTGTAAAAAAGTTTTTGTTAGTTGGTTTGTTTGTTTGTTTGTGCAGTCTACCATGTTACCACCACCAATAGATAGCTACATTATTCCTGAGTAACATCGGCATAACATCATGCTACGGCACACGGGGGCGGAGCAGTAATCAAAGACGTAACTTAACTCGGGTGAAGTAAAGAAAGGATGGTAATTTACAGTCCGTCTGGATATCCGACTGTGGAAGGGGACATTATTATTAAGTGATTAACTTCAATATTATTAATAATAAAAGGAAATATTTGTTTGTTTGTTTGTTTGTATCGAATAGGCTTCAAAACTACTGGGATGACATAAAAAAATAAACACAAAAAGATAGCTACATTATTCCTGAGTTACATAGGCTATATAACATTGCGCTACAACTTACGGGAGCGGAGCAGGCACCAAAGACGTACCCAAACGCAGGTGAAGTAAGCCACGCGGACGAAAGCACTGGCAATTGGCTAGTAGTCTATATTTTTTAATTTAATCTACGGTCCGCAAGAGAATTGCTACTTAATATTGACGAAAAATCTTTCATTTTAAAGTTACAATGAAACCTAATCAGACACCTTCTAGTACAGAAATTCCTTCGCAAAGAAACAGAACAGCTTGCAGACCACTCGCTGACCGGAACGTTGCTACAGCTTGCACATTTTACGTAACAAACTAGAATCTGGCAGCTCGTTGCTCTATGCTTACACACCCACAGATTAAACTAGGTACTGCCCGTGACTTCGTTTGCGGGGAAATTCCAATCTTTACTGTCTTTACTAATAATATAAAGCGCGAATTTACGGAACTACTACTCCTTCTTCGTTGGTTCTTTGGTGGTTGTCATTGATTGTTATATGCTATAGTTATTTATTTATTTGGATATAGATATGACATGGATATGACATGACAACTAGATGGATATGACAACTAGACTAGCTTCCCAAACCATGATAAAGGTCTTGGTTTCGACTCCCAGGTCTAGCAAATGTTATTGAGTAATTCTATGAAATTTTCAGTAGCAGCTTGGAGTTAGGTTTTGTGCCCGGTCAATAGGCTCGCCCCCTACTATATGGGACCTAAACATACCGGCGAACTGTGCTTTTTTTTATGGGACAAGCCCGCCACACTGTTCCCAAACCACTGCAACTTCTATAAGCCAGAATCAACAATGGCGACCACAAGAAAAGCGCCGAGACAATGAAGCTCGACGAGTCCCGGAGAAACGATTCAACTGTCTTGGACCCCGCAACGAAATTAATCAGAAAAGATTAGCGGAGGAGTAAGAAAAACATAACTGACATATTGACAAGCGAACTGTTCTTGTCAATTGGTACAAATTATTGACTTGCCGTCTTTCAAGGGGTAAAAGTACATCCCTTGAAAGATGACAGGTAAATCAAAACCCACCCTATACAAATAGGTAAACACTATCTAGTATTTGGCCCCACCACGTGGACACAGCCATGCATTAAGTGACGTCACCACTTCAACGATCTTTCATCACAGTCTACGCGACAATTTCTCAACAAAACGAAAAAATAAACTAAACCATTTAAAAAACAGCGTTCTAAACTAACTGCCTTGCCTTGTCACAACTATGTTGGGGTCGGCTTCCAGTCTAATCAGATGCAGCTGAATACCAGTGTTCTACATGAAGCGACTGCCTATCTGATCTCCACAACCCAGTTACTGGGTACCCGGTACTCCTTCGTAAGGATAGAATATTTATATTAATTTATTTTGTGAGCATAAATTACAGCAAGTTGTAGCATTAAAGCACAGATTAAAGTCAGCTTAGTCTACAGATGTAATTTTGTGTTTAATTTGTGGAAGACTGCAAGTGCTGGTCAGACTTCCCGGCTTCTGACTATCGTAACGACTGTCAAAGATCTACGAGTCACAGCTGACATCAATGGCTTTACGTTCTTTCCAAGACACGCGGGGAATAACACCACCAACTTCCAAGCACCGGGCTGCTATTGATAAATTCCTAATGGAAAAACCCAATAGCACTGTTTTTGCCCGACCTGAGAATTACCCCCAAGATCCCATGCTTATCAGTCGCGCTTGCAACCACGGGACCAAAGGGGATGTTACGTAAGAATTTCTCAACAAAGCGACAAAATAAACTAAACATTTAAAACACAGCGCGTTCTCGTATTTTAAACTTGACCGAATATCTTACACGTGGCTGCAAGTAATCGCGTCGCGATCTGCGCTTATTGTCTTTAAGATGCTGTGCAAGTGATAAGCGGTTTTATTGTTTTATATGACAAAAATGATATAAACTGTAGCGACATCTATCGCTCAGCATTCGAACTGCTAACGCAAAACTTTCATAATTATGTTGAACAGATTTTTTTTTAATAAGCGGCGAACAATTTTTTGTCGACGTTCGCAAACTTTTATCATTGATTCAGTACACGATTCTAAAATCATTTACTGAATCCATACTTATTATAACTCATAACTGCCTCAGTGGCCTAGTGTTCCTAAGCGCGACTGCTACGCTAGAGGTCCTGGGTTCGATATACCGGCGAACTGTAGGTGTACATTGGTACACCTCTGCCTAAATGCGTCAATGTACACCCACAGTTCGCCGGTATATTTTTAGATCCCACGTAATAGGGGGCGAGCCTATTGCCATTAACCGCGCATAAATCCAAACTCCGAGTTGATACTGACAATTTCATAGAAAAACCCATTACACTTTTGCTCGACCTGGGAATCGAACCCAGGACCTCTAGCGTAGCAGTCGTGCTTAGAACCACTAGGCTAACGAAGCAGTTCAGGATGTTCTTATTATTGTGAATATCCTGATATTTTGTTGTCGAGAAACTGTGTTGTAAAGGTCAGACAGGCAGCCGTTCCAAGTGGAATATAGATATTGATTTGCATCCAGTTACACTGGAAACTATCACCAACATATTTGGAAAAAGGCTAGGTAAATGATGAATAAAAATTAAAATTAAAAATCTTATAAAAAAAAAACAGTCGCCACACGCTTCTCACTTGTACCACACGCAAAACGGCTCACATTTCCGCGAAGGTCGCGCGTGAATAAGACGGAAAATTAGAAAGTGTTATTAGAGCGAGACGGCAACAACAAGACACTTTGCGGTTGGAGTATGTTTACTTAGTTAAATTATTGTGGTTTATTAATTAAAGTTGCATTTTTTTTCTTTTAGTGGGCGATTAAGATCTATACAAAATAATTAAACTGTGTTGGTAATAATAGCTTTTTACTGAATGGATATGGAACTGCCTCATTAGCCTAATGGTAAGGACCATTAGGCTAATGAGGCAGTTCCATGTGCGACTAATACGCTTGTGGTCTTGGGTTTGATTCCCAGATCGAGCGAAAAGTGTTATTGGGTTTTCTGTAAAGTTCTCAGTAGCAGATCGGATCTCAGGATTTGTGCCCGGTTAATAGCAATAGTCTCACCCCCTATTACATGAAATCTAATCATAGCAGCGGAATGTGGGTGTTTTTGAGTACACCTCTGCCTAACCCTTTGAGGAATACAGGTGTGATGTTATGGATATGGAATGTTTACATAATACTTATACTACATATATAATAATAACTAATCTCTGAAACGGCTGGATCGATTTTGATGAGACTTTCAATGACATATAGCTGACGTTATATAGAGTAAGTTAGGCTAGTTTTATTTTGGGGGTTTTATTTTGGGTTCTGCGCAAAAATAGTAAAACCGTTACGTGTCTAGTCTATATTTTTTTACTTCTATACAATACATAAACTTGATACCGAACATTACTGGGTTCTATTCCTAGGTCGAGCAAAGTTATTAGCCTTTTCCATTAAGAATTTCTCAGTAGCAGCTCGGAGTTAGAATTGGTGCCCGGTTAATGGCAATAACCCCGTATTACATGGGACCTAAATATACCTGCGAGCAGTGGGTGTACATTGTTATATTTCTGCCTAACCCTTCGGGGAATACAGGCGTGATGGTATATAGTAACGTTAACATACCATCACGCCTGTATTCCGAGGGGGCGAGCCTATTGCCATTAACCGGGCACAAATCCATACTCCGAGCTGCTACTGAGAATTTCATAGAAAAACCCAATAACACTTTTTGCTCGACCTGCGACTCGAACCCCGGACCTCTAGCGTAGAAGTCGTGCTTAGGACTTAGCTTACGATAGTAACGTCACTATAAATACCCTAATTTAATTCTACAAGGCCAAGAACAGTATAAATAACTACCTCGTGAGAATTGTTTATGATCCTTGCACGATGTTGTCAAAATAAACATTAACATCACAATGATATGTTTAAGTAACACACTTATGATGTTTATAGGTACTTAGTGTAAAGCACGACTTACGAGACAAGTAATTATACTAAGTAAACTGTTTGAACCGTTCTTGAACCATCTTTGAACCATTATTGAACCATTTCGCAATACACAGACGTTGTCATCGTGAGGAAATGGGTCTAAGGTCGTTCATAAATTGTATTCGTTATCATTGTTTTGTTTCTTTTTGTAGGTCTACCATACACATTCACAAAATGATGAAACTGTAAGAACACTCTTTTAAGCGATAATATTACCAAAGTGCAACAATATAACATAATAACTGGCATTATTTGGCTTTTATTTTTTTAATCTATACTAATACTAGCTGATCCGGAAAATGTTGTTTGGCCATATATTTTTTTAGGGGTATGAAAAATAGATGTTGGCGTATTCTCAGACCTACCTGACAACATTTTATTATAATCCGTCCAGCCGTTTCAGAGGAGTTAGGCAACAAACACCGCGACATGAGAATTTTATAATATATTCGATTAATCAGCTGCAGAGTTTCTTTGTTTATTTGAACGCCCGAATATCTAAATCTAATGGTCCGATTTGAAAAAAATCGTTCGTTTAGATCGATTATCGAGGTAGCTTAGAGACATTAAGCATCACGCTATGACACACGAGAGTGGAGCAGTAACCAAGTGAACGTATGTGGACCAAAGGGTATAGCTAGTACTATAATAAATGGAGTACATGGTCTGGTCCATCCATCTCTTTTCAGAATACATACATAAATATAAAGAACTCACGCCTTTCTTTCATGGGGGTAGGCAGAAACCACAGAACGCCGCCTGCTACGATCCTTACATACTCCTTTCGCCTCGTCCACGTTCATACATCTGGTCATACAAGCACGCCGGTTACGAGTACTGCGCACCCGACCTTTCTGAAGAACCTTACGCAAAATCTCCTTACAAAATTATATTTTTTATCCCATATTAAAATGGTACTAAAGAGCTTTTAATGTATCGGAATTCGAATGACATTTAATTACTAACAGCTCCTCTGAGGATTTCGAGATTTCTTTTTCAAACGTCATGTTAAGAATTTGAGATTGATTTATCATAATATTATGAGATTTTCTCCATTTTGGTGCCTTTTCAATTTAATCAATAATTGTTGTTAAATTAATGATTTATTTTATTTGATTCGTTGGTCTTTTGTTCAATCATCCTACAAATACCTAGTATATTTTTAGGCGGCCTCGTTAGCCTAGTGCGACTGCTACGCTAGAGGCCTTGGGTTCGATGATCAGGTCGAGCAAAGTGTTTTTGGTTTTTTCTGTGAAATTCTCAGTAGCAGCTCGGAGTTAGGATTAAATTTGTGCCCGATTATTCGCCATAGGCTATTACATGGGACCTAAACATACCGGCGAACTGTAGGTATACATATACCTCTGTCTAACCCTTCCAGGAATATAGGCGTGATAATATGTTGGTATTCTTTTATCTGCAAAAAAAAATTTGATGCCTAACAGTTTTGTATGAAAAAAATTACAATGATTTTTATTTTTTTTATGCCGACACGGTTGGCGTAGTGGCAGAGCGAATCCGTGTTGCGTTGTGTGGCAGGTTTACGCACGGAACAGTGGTTACGGTAAACGAGAAATTCAAAAAAAAAGTACCAAAGTTTATTCGCAGTTTAAGACTTAAACGCGCTTATATATGCGGCTGGCAGTAACTGGATGCGGAGAGCTGAAGATCGAGCTCAGTCTAGCCAAGAGAGGCCTATGTCCAGCAGTGGAGTGTGATAGACTAATGATAATGAAGATGTAGCGTCTCCCCACATGAATCAGATCGATTATCGGGCCGATTTTGACAGATTCTTGTCGCCGATGAAGACATCTGTCAAAAATCGGTCGTGGGGGCAGACCCTAATACTGGAGTTAAAAATCATGACGTACGCGGTCAAATTCGCTCTTAGTTGGCATTTTATAAATTTTATCAGTTTGGGGTATTTGTCATATTTCCTTGACACTTTTCGACTTTTATTCCGTCGCAATTATCCTTACTAATATTATAAATGCAAAAGTAACTCTGTCTGTCTGTCTGTCTCTTCTTCACGCCTAAACCACTGAACCGATTTCAATGAAATTTGGTACAGATATAGTCTGGGACCCGAGAAAGGACATAGGATAGTTTTCATCCCGGAAATCCCCCGGGAACGGGAACTATTAATCCACGCGGACGAAGTCGCGGGCAAAAGCTAGTATTATATTTGTCCCTATACCTCAAAAACTTCATAATAAAACCCACCTTCATCGTTCTTTAAAAACCTCCCATATTTTCATTGGTCATCGTACTACAAAAAGTTTTCCTAACAATTTTCCGAGACCGTTCTTTTACCGGTTACCGACTATGATCTGCAGAAAGTTTTTAATACGGAGTTTTTCCACTGAAAGCGCTTATCAGGTGACTGCGTAACACCGCTAAGTTTGGTCTTGTCTTAATCCTTGGGTTTGGGTGTGGTTGCAGTGAAGGCGGTAATGTTTTGAAGTTTCTTTTGAATTTCGTTTATTTTTAAGCCGTTTTTTTTATTTGATAGTTTTAATTCTAAATTAGTTTTGCTTTAATGTTTGTTAGATCATTTCAATTTAAAAAAAAACCATTTTTGTATGTGTTGCCAGTATCATAATACACACCTACCATCACTCCTGTATTCCCCGAAAGGTTAGGCAGAGGTGTACCAATTTATACCCACAGTCCGCCGGTATGGTTTAGGTCCCATGTAATACAGGGCGAGCCTATTGCCATTATCCGGGCACAAATCCTACCTCGGAGCTGCTACTGAGAATTTCATAGAAAAACCCAATAACACTGAGCTCGACCTGGGAATCGAACCTAATGCCTCTAGCGTAGCAGTCAAGCTTAGGACCACTTGGCTATCGAGGCAATTGGAAATATAGAATATTATATTAGTAATTAGTACTGGCGTAAAAGTATTAATTTGTTCTTAAGGATAACTTTTTCATTAGAAGAGTCCTAAATACCAATTCCCATAATAAAAAAAGTACAGAATCTATTTAGTCGCGAGCTCATCTTAGCGACAATTAATGCCAAAAGTATAGTTAAAAATACTGGAATTATCTCCCAAAAGTTTAATAGTTTGAAATAAAGCTGTCAAGTAAACGAAATTAATCAATGTCAAGACAAAACACTTTTTAAAATACTTCAAATGGAACATTATTAAAAAGAAGTTAGATAACTTTCTGATAATAGAATCTGCTTAGAAATAAAAATAATTAAATGTCAAAGAAACTATTGAGGAAAAACTACAAAAACTCTGTCTTTTTGTAAGATGTTTTTATTTTTAATTAGCTTCTGCCTGTTGGAGTCAAAAACGATTATGTATTATCCCACGGGAACTGTCAATTAACCGTTATTGTTTTCCAGGATAAAAAGTAGCCTATGTGTTATTCCCTTCTACGCCTGTCAGTTTGTGCCAAATTTCATCAAAATCTGTTCAGCCGTTCCGGCGTATTTTAATAACAAACGTCCATCCATCCAAATTATAATGTAATTAGCTTACCTATGTATTTTTTTTCGGCAACCATGTCGGAGGCCCTTAAAGCTGTTTAGAAACTCTGACACTAGGGTGTGTGGGGTCTTTAGACCTTACTGCCCACACGATGAAGATAAAGTTTTTTTTTTTTAAATATTATTAATTTATAATCGAATAGTAACATTGTTTTTGTTATGGTCTTTGGACCAGTAAACGTAATTATCCTTCTTCCTCTCTTACTTTTATTAATTCTTTCTTTCTATTCTTTCATTAAAACAAAAAAGCTAGTTAATCTAACTCGCTATCACTGACTCCCCATTGTTCGACCGAAACTCCAAGAACATAAGCTGTTAGTAGAACGGTATCGTGCAACGTGCAAAGGTATTAAACGGTGAATGTAAATTAGACAAGGGTTCAGGATTTTTCAAGTATTTTTGGTATATGTGGGGTGATACGTGCCTTGAATGAAGATGAAGGGTAGGTGCTCGTGGGAATGGGGGTTTCTGATCTTAGATCTTGGGTTTTTTTGGGGTTCCGTACCCGAAAAACGTGTTAAGCGGGTTTTTTTTATAGACGGGAAATCATCAAATAACTTTCCCCACCCTGGGCGGGGCGGGAGGGAGTGTCAGACTTTTACTGACTAAAACCCGTCTATGTTCCTTCATGTGCCCTTTGCGTTCCGGGGGCGCGATATCTCTTTCGAACAACCCGCAGCCCCGGCAGGAGCACCCTATTACTAAGACTCCATTGTCTGTCTGTCCAATCGGCTGTATTTTTTGAGCCGTAACACTTGAAATTTCCACATTACCTACTGTATAGCAGTTATAACAACATAATATATAGTTAAAATATTAAATTATTTTCTTCAGAAAGGTCGAATGCGCAATACTCCTAACCGGCGTGCTTGTATGACCAGATGTATGAATGTGGATGAGGCAAAAGTAGTATGTACGGATCGTAGCAGATGGCGTTCCGTGCTTTCAGGCTAACCCCATGGGCAAAATGCGTGAGTTTATATATGTATGTAAAAAAAAATATTATTATTACTATTAAAAAAAAAAACGTTGCCCCACACTAGGAATTACTCTTGTATCGTGGGTGAATTACAAATATATAAACTGACATACACAAACAATAAAAGGTCTCATACGCGTTTAGTTCTTGTATTGTGTTAATTTTTTTATGGTGGTACGGGACCCTTCAAGCGCGAGTCCGACTTACGCTTGGTCGTTGTTTTGGATTGAAGGTGGAATGAATGAAATGTGTGATGTTAGGGATTTCTGTATGTTGGAAAATGTGTAGGTTTTACTAGTATGCTTTGTATAATATTGTTTGTTTTCTACCCAGATAGAACCTGGCCCTAGACTGGCTTTTCTTTCTTATCCTAAATCTAGAAAAACAGTAAGACTATCTACTAGACTATATCTAGCGCTTGTTTGACCTTGTTTGACTGTCAATACGTATGTATGTAATCTCCAGACCGATTCCGGCCACGGCGGCTAATCTTTATGCACATTAGCCAAGTAGGTACGCAGAAGATAGTATAGTGCACAAACACAGGTACACTCCCTTTTCCCCAACTGTCATAGTCCGATGGGGCGGCACTCCGACACAACCGAAGAGAGATCACGTGCAGAACCGACGGCTTTACGTGTTTTCCGAGGCACGGGAGTGTCACACCACCAACTTCCAAACCGGGCTGTTACCGAGAAATTCGTAGTGGAAAAACCCAATAACACTTTTTTACCGACCTGGGAATCGCACCCAAGACCCAACAGTCATGCTTGCTACCACGAGACCAACGGGGCAGTTAAGCTATTCTCAATCACAATGAGAGCCGGAATCAACGGCTCTACATAGATTACGATGCCCGCGGGTGTTACATCACCAACTACCAAACCTTGGGTTGCTACTGAGAATGTTGGTAATAGAAACCTTACCAACACTTTGATGGACTTGGGAATCAACCCCAGGACCCTACGCTCAGCAGTCACGCATACGACCACGTGACCAACGGGGTAGTCTGAAACAGACTCCTAATAGGTATTATATCTCCCAGACATCTGTAATCAGAACTTGCATTAGACCAATTAATTGATTTGTTTATACAGGCGGCTTACAACCTGTATCCAATCAATTTGCATTGATGACGTCACAGTTTGTTTACTTGTTAGATTCAATAGTCGCATTACTATGCAATCAATTAAAGTTAGTGATGATTGAATAAATAAAGGTGTATAATCGAATTGGCTTATTAAAATATATTGGTCGAGTGGTTAAGGCACCTAAATCTCATGCATAAGGTTGTGGGATCGATACCGGACAAATATCAATGTGATTTTCTAATTCGTATGTGCTTTCTATGTTTATCTTGGACATAACTGACATCGGTAACCGTGTCAGAGGCCCTTGTGGCGGTTTAGAAACTCTGACACTAGGTTGTGTGGGATCGTTAGACCTTACTGCCCACACGATAAAGAACACCAAATGTGACTTTTTTAAATTTATTGTATGTGCTACATTCTCTAATTCTCTCAATTCTTTCCCAGCTAGATGGAGCGACGATCTGCGCAAGGCGGCTGGCAGTAACTGGATGCGGAGAGCCAAAAGCTCAGTGGAGCGCCTTGGAAGAAGCCTATATCCAGCAGTGGACTGCGATAAGCTGGTGATGATGACATTTTCGAAAGATGTACACACAATCTGATAAAACGCCGAATGCAGGCCGTTTTCAACCGGTTCTTCAAACGGCAAGGCCTTTGGTATTGCAGATGTCTATAGGTAGCAGTGACCACTTAACATCAGGTGGGCTGTCGGCTTGTTTGCCATCCAATGATATAAAAATAAACTTCGTCTTAAATAAGTTTTATTCCCTTAAAAGAATATAAATAACTCACTTAAATATGAGAAAATTAACAAAAACAAAATATTATCTATAGTCATAGACATACAACTTAATCCAACTCTAAGGTTCAAAAACATAAAATAAGATAAAAATATCTCCACAGTAGTACCTAACTATCATTAGTTATCCTAGAAGGCTTCCCCAGAGAATAAGAGACGTTGCACTATTAGACAATTAAGTAAAAGTGGCAAAAAATAAGAAAATAGTTCTAAAACTAGAAGGTTGTCACTGAGAAGAATTTTAATTCCCAATGCAAATAAGATTATAAAAAAAAACATCACGCCTGTATTCCCCGAAGGGTTAGGCAGAGGTGTACTAATGTACACCCACAGTTCGCCGGTATATTTAGGTCCCATGTAATAGGGGGCGAGCCTATTGCCATAAAAATAAGTAGAAACAACAGTCAAATAATAGTAGTAGTGTATTCAGTTAAATAAGTTTTTAACTGAATAAAATAATAATGTTTAAGGTCAAGGGTGAGAAGAAGGCCGATGCCTGCCGGGGCTGCGGGTTGTTCGAAAGAGATACCGCGCCCCCGGAACGCAAAGGGCGCATGAAGGAACATAGACGGGTTTTAGTCAGTAAAAGTCTGACACTCCCTCCCGCCCCGCCCAGGGCGGGGGAAGTTATTTGATGATTTCCCGTCTATAAAAAAAAAAGTCAGTAAAAGTCTGACACTCCCTCCCGCCCCGCCCAGGGCGGGGGAAGTTATTTGATGATTTCCCGTCTATAAAAAAAAAAGGGTGAGAAGAAGATTGGATTGGATGATTGTCAAAAGCATGTTAACACAGTCTTTTTTGTTAATAATTGCCTCGTTAGCCTAGTGGTTCCAAGCGCGACTGCTACGCTAGAAGTCTTGGGTATGCTTTTCAGGTCGAGCAAAGTGTTATTGGATTTTTCTATGAAATTCTCAGTAGCAGCTCGGAGTTAGTATTTGTGCCCGGCTAATGGCAATAGGCTCGCTACTTATTACATGGTACCTAAATATACCGGTGAACTGTGGGTGTACATTGGTATACCTCTGCCCCTTCGGGAAAAAACAGGCGTGATGACCTTTATTAAGGTGCTCCCTCACCGGGAGCATTCGCGTGTAATGTAACGTTACAGATTTGAGCATTACATCAGTGAAAGAGGAGAACCGAGCATTACAATGCGCACCTCGTAATGATACAATGTGTAATTTCTTGATACAACTTGTAACATCAATGCGCTCCACTACCCTCAGCCCCCCGCCCGCCCGCTCAGTAGAATAAGTGACAGTGACCGCTTCGTCTGACATCTTGCTATGAAATGCTCAAAGTCGAATCAATATGTTACATTACACGCAAATGCTCGTTAGTCAGGGAGGTATAATTGTAATGTAATGCTCAAAGTCGAATCTATAATGTTACAATACACGTGAATGCTCCCGGTGAGGAAGCACCTTAATGTTTATCAAGTGTAATCTTTTATTTCATTCTTAATATTTCAAATATTTTAAATTTCAAACTGAAAGCATATGGACTAGTTACAAAAAAAATATACCTCCATAGCTGTTGCCAGGTATGGTCAGCAACAAGAAAAGTTCCCAATTATAGGAAGGACATGTAACTTTTAGGTTCGTTAAATATTTTACGTTTAATCATACACGTGTACCGTTATGAAGGAAACAACCAATAAGGTTCATGTTGTACTTTCAAAACAATTAATTGTGTTGTAAAATAAGCTTAAAAGGGGTGTTATACACACAATGTTTATAAAATTACTGTTGTTCTTCAAACAAATTCACTGTTCCTTGCGTACATAAAACCGCAAATTCATTAAAACAAAGTTTCAGAACAGTTGGCGAACATTGTTGCTAACGACATTAAACAAAAACAAAAAGATATAATTTTCTACTGAATTTCTATTACGGCGGCCAATCTCAGTAGAGACTAGCCATACTAGTGTGTGCACAAACACAGATGATCTCTACTCACTCTTATAGTCCAATGGGACGGCAACCGGGGAGAGATCAGGCGCAGAACCAACAGCTTTATGAGCTTTCCGAGGCGCGGGGGTCTATCTGAGCTCCACAACACAGTTACTGGGCAACACAATACATTGGTAAGACTGATTCTAAGACTTCCTGACTTCTGACTATCCAAAACGACTGTCAAAGATCTACAAATGACGGCCGGGACTTACGTGCTTTCCGAGGCACGGGGGTGTCACACCACCAACTTCCAAACTACGGGCTACTGCTTAGAAATTCATAATACTCGTAGAAAAACCCAATAATACTTTGCCCGGCCTCGGATTTGATCACAAGACTCCATACTTAGAAGTTGAGACCAATGACAACATCGAATGCTGCTAGCAATATTGTTGTGTTGTGTTCAATATTGTTTCCTGCAACACATAAAAATGTTGCATAACATTTTGCATTTCCTTACAAATAATGTAGCACGACGTTTTCATTTTACCGGAGGTTTTAGGCTTATATGTTGGTTTCCCACAACACAAAAACATGTTGTCAGCAATGTTGCACAACATGTTTTCGTCAATAATATGTTTCTAGCTGTCAACCATTACATTAATCCAACTACAATCATTCAATAACAACGCTACGCTGTCGAATCAATCGATTATGTAAACTAAATTAGTGATCCCGATAATCAGAACAGGTCCAATTAGTGGAATCGATTGTCCAGTGCACTTGTGTTTACAAACCAACAAACGGTGTAGTCATTCAATCGGTTTGATTTGATGACATTAGTCGGTAATGTTTCACTAAAACACTATTGACAGTTTTTTTGTTTACAACTGACGTTTCGTATACTATTTATTTTACAAACAAGTTATTCGGAAAATTTTATAAACGCTAGCTTTACAAATATTTATTTGGGAAATGCTTCTCTTTACAAATGTTTTGGATGATATTTGAGAATATTATGTATATAAATGATTAAACATTTATACTTTTTTTATTTGATATTAAGATTTTTTTTAGAAGATTTGTCATTATGTCATTATTGGTTATGCATAGCTCTCTTGACACTATTTACCTAAGATCCTTGTATGTAAATACCCATGTTTAACAAATAAATGGACTGTCATTCTTATTCTTGTGTCATGATGGCCCAATGGTTTAGGCGCCCGCCTCTCATGCACGAGGTTGTGGGTTGGCAACTTGGTACGGGCAAGTACCAATGTGACTTTTTCTAATTCATATATACTTTCTAAGTTTATCTTGGACATCACTGACACAGGTAACCATGTCAGAGGCCCTTGACGCGGTTTAGAAACTACGACACTAGGGTGTGTGGGGTCTTTAGACCTTCCTGCCCACACGATAAGTAGGAAGATTCTTATTCTTAACATGCTAGTGTTTTCCCGCGACTTCGTCCGCTAGAATGTCGGTTATCGCTGGTTACTATGAGCCTTATCTAGAGCGTTAGCTGTCCCTTTCTATTTCATTATGATCGGGTCAGTGGTTTTGACGTGATGAGGTAATAAACTGACAGACGTTCACGCGTCCAAAATGTTAATGATTATGTTTGGAACTGTACTACATAATTAAGTAGTATGCGTATATTAGTTCCGAATAAAATATTTTTCAAAATTGGCTTAAATAAATAAATGTTTTTTTTTTAATATTATTGGATAATTGGATGGCAAACATGTAGGCATGGAAATGATTGCTATTTTTAATTCATTTTCATTATATGAAATGATGAGTTTTAATCATATGATTTCACATGTGAAATTTCACAGGCAACGATTTTTATTCGCAGTGTTATAAAAACAACGAGCGCCACGAACACGACGTGCTATCTAGTGAAATCACAATTAATTATGACAAGGAAATCTAAACCTTACACCGTTAAGTTTAAAGTTCATATTTACAATGCCCAGTGTCGTACGTCATCACATCTCTCGTCCTTATCTAACACGCACATGAACAAATCATTCCTTCTTTCTTACTCGCTCGGTCGCTTTGGCAGACAGCAGCGCGCCGCTCACGAACTTCGCTCGAATGAATAAATGAAATCATAATGATACGTGATTTCGTTGACTGTGAAAAATAGCAGTATAAGTGAAGGCAAATAGCGGGTGTGATTAATGTTTTTTTTTTCATATGAAATTTCACCTGCTATTTATGAAATGTTCCATGCCTACAAACATGCCGACGGGATGATATTAGGTCACCGCTGCTTATAGACATCTGCAACACCAGAGGCTTGCAAATGCGTTGCCATTCCAGAGACAATATTGAAATGACTCATCTGCCTGTACACCGGCACCCATATCCTTCAAACCGGAACATAGCAACGCCGCTTTGCAGCAGAAATAGGTATGGTGGTTGCTGTTTAGAAGGCTAAACAGCTTCTTTTTTCCTTAACATACGCTGCCCCACAGTTGGTAAAGGTTTCCCAAGGTCCGGGGAAGTACTACCACCATACCTATTTCTGCTGCAAAGCGGCGTTGCTATGTTCCGGTTTTAAGGATATGGGTGCCGGTAGACTGGAACTGGACTGGAACGGTGGACTGGACGGTTAGACTGGAAGCCGAGCCCAACATAGTTGGGAAAAGGTTCCCAACTATGTTGGGCTCGGCTTCCAGTCTAACTGGATGCAGCTGAATACCAGTGTTTTACATGGAGTGACTGCCTATCTGACCTCCACAACCCAGTAGAGGTTAACACAATAACCTCTTGGTAAGGCTGGTTTTCAGACTTCCCGGCTTCTGTCTATCCGTAACGATTGTAAAGGTCTACAAATGACAGCTGAAACCAAGGGTTTTACGTGCTTTCTAGGAAACGGGCGTGTCCCAGGCATGTCCTGCCCAGTCCCATTTAAGTTGGGCAGGCTTTTGAGCTACGACAGCTATCCCAGATTTGGAGCGCGTTTCGATATAACCGAATTTGATAAAGCTTCGATTTTTAAGATAAATTAAACACAAAAAAAAATACAACTGAATCGATAACCTCCTCCTATTTAAAAGTCGCATTAAAAAGAAAAACACATCTTTTATTTAATTCAATGATTTATTTCACAGCTACTTTCTCCTTTATATGGAATAACTGGAAGACAGTTCGAGCACGCAATAACGTATTGTCTATTCCAGAAACCTTATTAATATATTGGAACTCGTGAAACGGAAAAAAACAAATAAGAGAAAAAGGGAAAACAAATTAGTTTTTCTTTTTGCGAAACGAGAGACAGACGGTATACAATTACTTAGACACACGACGCTGCTTTTAGTCAAATATTTTCTCACTAGGAGATAATATTTTTTTTTTTTTGTTAACGCGTAAGGAAATTTTAATTAAAAAGGTTAAAAACTGGTGGACAAAAGACCTGATTAAGACCGCAGGAAGACGCTGGATGCAGGCCGCTTCCAACCGGTCCTTTTGGAAATCTATGGGGGAGGCCTATGTTTAGCAGTGGACAGCCTGCGGCTGATATGATGAAGATAAAAATCTAGCATCTGTCCGCGTTTAAGTTGAGATATAAATATTCCACGGGAACGGCATATGTTTGTTTGTACCGACTTAGTTCCAAAACTCCCAGACCAATTTTAATAATTTTTTTTTACCAATATATAGCTGAATTATCAGGAAATAACTTAGGAAATATAATATCACGCTACAACTTATGGAAGTGGAGCAGTAACCAAAGATGTAACTTAATGCGGGTACAAAAAACCACGCGGAGGAATTCGAGGGCAAAAGCTATTATACTATACATAAAAAAGCAGTAGATGTTTATTATTGTTAATAATATACTATTATTTACAATATTAAATACCTATACTTACTAATAAAAAAATACCTATCAAATCGATAAAAACCATGGTATCCGAGAAGTTTGACATCGCATCATTTTGAACCAAATTCCTTCCTCCTAATTCTCAAATCCACATTGTACTTTACCAAAAAAATCCCGCGTTACCCTTCTTTAAAAGAACACGGTTTCTAACCCGCGTCCATGCATTATTTAACAGTCGAGTGCCATTTGGACAGAAACCAAGTAACGTGTGAAAAAGCACTTAGATTTTAACGAAACTAATAGGGACGGAGAGAATGAAGAGCGATTAACTAAAAGGATTTATAGCAGGCGTGTTATAACAAACGGAAAATGTAGACAAAAAAATAAATAACCTGTATTTTTATATTTATTTCTCTGTATGAGAAGACTGAAGAGGTATTTGCTCTGCAGTGGGACAATTATAGGCTGGTATTATAATATAACATACCATCACGCTTGTGTTGCTCTTGTAACAAATAAGGTTTCTATTTTAATAAAAAATATACTCATAATCAAATTAACAAACAGAATTTTAATATCAAGTACTTAGTAATAGTGAAAGATCACCCTCAATCGGGCGCAATAACAGGTACAATCATGCATGTTTCCTTGAAGGGTTAGGCAGAGGTGTACTAATGCACACCCACAGTTCGCCGGTATGTTTTTAGATCCCATGTAATAGGGGGCGAGCTTTTTGCCATTAACCGGGCACAAATCTTAACTCCGAGGTGCTACTGAGAATTTCATAGAAACACCCAAAAACACTTTTTGCTCTACCTGGGAATCGAACCCAAGACCTCTAGCGTAGAAGTCGCGTTTATGACCACTAGGCCAACGAGGCAGTTATTAGGCTGGTATTATAATTCTTATTTATTTATTTTACTTATATGTGTTAGAAGAGACAGTAGGACTACTACAGGCCGGTATTATCACTACATAGTATAAACAAAGTCGCTTTCTCTGTCCCTATATCCCTATGTATGCATAAATCTTTAAAACTACGCAACGGATTTTTATTCGGTGTTTTTTAATAGATAGAGTGATTGAAGAGCAAGGTTTATATGTATTTAGTATCAGCATTGCACCCGTGCGAAGCCGGGGCGGATCGCTAGTTATAACTATAATGGAAATTTAAATTTAAATTGAATGAGACTCTACAATTCAGGAACTTTCGGGAGATATAACAGGTGTTGTGTATGATGGCTTTTTAAAACATGAAACATGAGTGAGTATGTGTAGATTGTTAAAGATTTGTGTTAGGGACTTTGTATCACCTATAATTTTATTTTACGAAAATATCGGTTCGCTATCAACTCGATGTTAATCTACATAATAAAGCTATGTTTTCATATAGGATAATAACAATATTATAAACTTTGACGCGTACAAAGCTAGTAAATAATATTTACCATTTATTTATTTATTTTACCATTTTTACCTTGCAATTTTGCATGTCAAATAAAGCAGAGAAAAGGATTAACCAGAAACAATAAAAATGACATAAAAAATATAATGCTGTTGGTGTTACCAACACTTGCAAACAAATAGTAGATATTTCAAACCGACCACTGGCAACACATAAAAAATGGTAGAATCTACATAAAAACACTACTATTTTTAAATCCCAATTGAGTATTGAAATCTTTATTTGTTTCGCTTCCTACTACTAAAAAACTCCAATTGTGGGTTGGAACCAATAAACTGGAGATTGATTTCCCTTAGGCAACATTATATTGGCTGGACTGAAAGTGAGGAGCAACGTTTGGTGTTAAATTTCTAATTGTACCTTTAGGATCTGGGTTTTGGTAGTTTTGGTAGGAAGTTGGTAGTGGACGCGGTTTCGTTTGCGTTATTGTAAGTTGTCACTAGGATTTTTTACGTTTAACTCTATTTTCTTTAAATTTTAATAAATATACTACCAGCTTTTTACTGTCCCATAGCAGGGCAAAGACCTGTTCACATTCAGAGAAGGCAGACGAGCATTAATCATCAGTCTTGCTCGAAGCAGTTTTTTTTTAATTTATA
Organism: Caradrina clavipalpis; assembly: GCA_932526535.1. Classification (NCBI taxonomy): domain Eukaryota; kingdom Metazoa; phylum Arthropoda; class Insecta; order Lepidoptera; family Noctuidae; genus Caradrina; species Caradrina clavipalpis. Next base: position 11,167,683 of record OW052111.1, read on the forward strand.
ATTTACCTTAAAGTTCGTATTTCACATAGTCGGGTTTTTATAATTTACTTTTTATTGATAATGATTTTTAGCCATTGTTTACATTTTTTTAAAACATTTATAAAACTTTTTATTTTGATACGATATGTGTTACACGATACATTACGATGAAAGATATGGCACCAAGATCGGCCGTTATTTTTTTATAATTTTGGTATACGCAGTAACATTCTTACATCTAAGACAAATCTATCGACACCTTTTCATCTAAAATCCATAAGCCGTTTACTCTATGAAGTGCGCCAAAAAAAAATACAGTACATACCAGCTCGCACCTGGTGCAGTCAGCCAAAAAAAAAACAAAAGAAATTTTAAATTTCGCGGGCAATCTTCCCGCCCTCCTAAAAGAACACTCCACTTACGATCCCACTCTAATCTTCGCCAGAAAATCTAAAAGTCACCAAGCTAACGTCTAGATCCTAATCAAGCTCACAAAGTATTGAAAACTTTCCAAACACCACCGTCAAAGGATTTTCAACTCATTCTCATTTTATCCAGAGTTTGAAATAACTTTTTTTTTATCGCTTCTCTAATAAAACTTTCGACAGACCAGGGACTTTCGATTTATATGCTAATTTATTCTTGCCAGCTACTTGTAGGGGTAATGGCGTGCTTTTGGAGGGCCAGGTAGATGTGGAAGGGTAATTTTAATAATTTGAAAGCTTTTTCCGAACGAATTTCGGACGGCGACCAGTTTGATTGAGACTAGACAAGTACTGGAAGTCAAGTCAAAGTCAAAAGCATTTATTTCAATTATACCATTTTCACAGACGTAGAGCTCTTTGTGAAGGAGCTCGTTCGGGGTAGTATTCCCATCATGCCTATTTCAGAAAAGCAGCGTTGCTGTGTTCCGGTTTGAAGGATGCCGGTGTAATTGCAGGCACATGAGACGTTTCAACTTTGTCTCTAGGATGGCAGTGCATTTGCAAGGCCTCTGGTATTGCAGATGTCTATAGGCAGTGGTGAACACTTAATATCAGGTGGGCCTTTGGCTTGTTTGCCAACCAATGATATAAAAAAAGGAATAGCCAAGTTAACATAAAGTCAAAGCATTTATTTTAATTAAAACATTTAAAAGCGCTTTTGAATTGTCAAGGAGTTGGTCAGTCAAAGTTGAAGCTAGTTGCTCGTTTCAAAACGTAAGGGGATTATGCCTTTTGCGTTCCAGGGCCGCTGTAACTCTTTCGAACAAATTCCGCAACTCTGGCAGGCAATAGGCCTAGTGGATGGGAATCGAACCCAGGATTCCAATCTTAGCCAACATGGAACTGGTGAACCAATAATTTGGGAGTATGATTTTGGAAATGCTTTTACTGTTTGTTTATATTTGTAAGTTGATGATCTACGAAATCAAATACGAAACTTGCTGCAGGCGCTTCGTTCCAAATCCAAACATTCTTACTTCTATTATAAAAGCGAAACTTTGGATGGATGTTCGTTAGGTACTCAATCACGCCAGAACGGCTGAACGGACCTGGATGAAATTTAGCACACAGATAGGTCATAGTCCGGAATAGCACATTGGTTACTTTTTATTCCTGAAAATAGCAATAGGCTCGCCCCTATTGCATAGGACCTAAATATACCGGCGAACTGTGGGTGCACATTGGTACACCTCTACCTAACCTTTCGGGGTATACAGGCGTGATTGTATGTATGTATGTATCCCTGAAAAATCGAATCTCTGGCATTACAAGACGGATTAAAAAAAACTTTTTGTAAATAATAGCTAGATATGAGAAATAGTATTGGCTATTATAAGATCAAACTACGACCTACAAAACCGGAGCAGTAACCAAAGACGACACGATTGACGCAGTAGCTGAGTGATTAACTTCTACTCTACGTGTCGTGAGTTTGGTTCCCGCACGGAACAAATATTTAAATGGGCTTACAGATAGTTTTTTCGGGTCTGGTTGTTGTATGTGAGTTTTTATGTTTGATAACGCACCTATGATACAGGACAAATTTCTAGAGTAAGGCAACGCTCCTAAAAAAAAAGAAAATTAACACAAAACTTAACGCAGGTGAAATAAAAGCTACGGGTTGTTCGAAAGAGATACCGCGCCCCCGGAACGCAAAGGGCACATGAAGGAACATAGACGGGTTTTAGTCAGTAAAAGTCTGGCACTGGGCGGGGGAAGTTATTTGATGATTTCCCGTCTACTTATATAAAAAAAAAGGTGAAATAAAACGGACGAAGTCGCGGGTAGAAGCTAGTTAAACAATAAAAGCACGTTACATACATTCTGTATCATTTATTTTCCTTTGCCTCATTCGTTCACAACAATTCAGGCAGCAAGAAAGACAATAAAACCAGCCAGGTGCGAATCAGACTGGCGTATGAAGGGTTCCGTACCATTATGTATAAAAACGGCAAAAAATATTGTCTGTTTTATGGGAGCCCCCTAAAATATTTGATTTATTTTAATTTAATTATTTATTTTTAAAGTGAATATATAGCTGTATATTTTGTGAATATGTCAAGCGTCTACCTGTTGCCATTATCAATATTTTTTCCATACAACAAACGTCATTTTTTTTTGCAAAAACTAGCAAAAAATATCACGTTTGTTGTAGAGCCCCCTTGAATATTTATTTTATTCTGTATTTTAGTATTTCTTGTTATAGCGGCAACAGAAATACATCATCTGTTAAAAAAAATTAAGTGTCTAACTATCTCGGTTCATGAGATACAGCCTGGTCACAGACAGACGGACAGACAAACTGACAGCGGAGTCTTACTAATAGGGTCCCGTTTTACCCCTTTGGTTACGGAACCCTAAAAAAACAACAGAAGGCATCCCCATTTGATCGCAGTTCATCGAAAAAAAAAGAAGAAAATTTCTCAAAGAGTTTTAGTAATTGACGTTTTTCCCATTACGCGGTTGATCGACCAAATTAACCAATTTCCGATATTTACAAACGAAAAACTTTGTATACGATATAAAGACATTTCGTCCGACTTGTAGCCTCTTTTTCATAAAGGATTCTCGCCTTTATTGCGAACACCGTAGGGAATCGTTTCCTGTAAATAATTAATTCCGAAAGGGGATTCTTGATGGATTTCCCTTGAGTGAAGAATTTGTTTTGTAAGGATTCCGACGTGTTTTTCTATGAGGAATTAAGTCTTAAATACTAGGGCTGTTTCTGTATAGAAGAGCTACTTTTTCTTTATCTTTCTCGTGATTTTTATCTACAATCGTTGTACCGTAGTAGTGCACCTTGACCATCATCATACCACCACGCCTGTATTCCCCAAAGGGTTAGGCAGAGGTGTACCAAATGTACACCAACAGTGCGCCGTTATGTTTAGGTCCCATGTAATAGGGGGCGCGCCTATTGCCATTAACCGGGCATAAATCCTAACTCCGAGCTGCTACTGAGAATTTAATAGAAAAACCCAATAACACTTTGCTCGATCTGGGAATCGAATTCAAAACAGGTGAAAGTAAATAAAAGCTCAAAGTCAAACTCAAATCATTTGTTTCAATTAGACTATTAAAAAGCACTTTTGCAAGAATGCCCCGTTGGTCTCGTGGTCGCAAGTGCGACTGCTGTGCAAGGGGTCCCGGGTTCGATTCCCAGGTCGAGCAAAAAGTGTTATTGGGTTTTTCTATGAAATTCTCAGTAGCAGCTCGGAGTTTGGATTTGTGCCCGGTTAATGGCAATAGGCTCGCCCCCTATTACATGGGACCTAAATATACCGGCGAACTGTGGGTGTACATTGTTACACCTCTGCCTAACCCTTCGGGGAATACAGGCGTGATGGTATATTATTATATTATTATTAATTACAAGAGAAAAAATGTAAACTGAATAATTCTGATTAAGGCGACGAATTGTTTAACAATAATTCTAGACCAGGCGCGCGCCCCCCGCAACCCGCACACACCCCGGTAAGTAAGCTTTTTGTTATTTTACTTAGTTGGAAATGATTACTTGAGAAAATCCTTCTACAATTTTAAAGAGTATTTATAGACTTGTCTACAGAGCAAGTTGAGAGGCTAAAATCGGTCCCGTTTGCCCATAAGATGTGAATCTCTATTTAAAAAGAGGTATGTTTGATATTTTTTTCTCTGTTACTAAAATTACTTAATCATGTAATGAAAACTAACAAAATAAGGCTTTCATCATGAACTATTCAGAACACCAACTCACATTTTTATACGTTTCGTAATTACTGACAAAAATAGAGATCACTGATGCCAAAATTTCCAATTCGTCCTCTTAATACTTAATACTGATTGATACTAAATCTAGTTGCCCATTGCAAAACGTAGTTTCGTATGAATAGAACGGGCAAGAAACTCCAAGCTTGTAAAATAATGCTTGCCGGGTTAGGAAAAAAAAAAACAAAAGAAGAAATGCCATCCACATAATCTTCAGGTGATATTTCCATCATCATTAAAATATTACCGAAATAATAATCACTTTTAAAAGTTGCTAGAAACTTCGAAGCGCTTCATCTGAAGTCACTTGCAAGTTAGTAATTATGTCATAAAGTCGTTAGTACAGATGAAATGAACATGTCTTGTGATGAGCGTGGTCTAAGGCATAGGCTATAAAATATTAGCCTATTATTGTCCCACTGCAGGGCGAGGCCTCTTTTCATACAGAGGCTCGAGGATTGATCACCGTACTTGCTTAGTCGGATTGGCGATTTCAGATTCATGTAAGATTAGGTTTCCTCACGATGATTTCCTTCATCGATGACAGAATTATTAGCTTTTAATATAAACTCAGACATAATTAGTATGTCGAAGTCTTCCACAATTAGCACCACAATATTTAGTAATAATACTAATGTTAGGGTGGTACCAACAAATAATATTTTAAACTAGTTATTAAGACAACAGAAGGTACCAGTAACAATATAGTTAAACTTATCAACAATAAAAAGGTACCTTCTTGCAATTACTTAACAAATTCTAAGAAAGGGGCTAAACAACATTCCTTAACATTATATCATCAAAATATTCAAGGCTTTTCTTCAAAGCAATTAGAAATTGAATTGTTTTTAGAAAAAACCATGTTCGACATTATTTGTTTTACTGAACATTGGTTAAAAGAGTACGAAATGTTAATTAATTATGATAATTATAGTGTGGGCAGTTGTTTCAACCGCAAATCCATGCTGCGTGGCGGTTCCCTAATCTTAATCAAAAACAGTATTAAATCAAAGCCACGTAAAGACATAGTTGAACTATCGGTTGAACACATTATTGAGCTGTCCTGTGTTGAGCTAGATAAGCATGTCATAGTGTGCGCTTACAGACCCCCAAACTATCAAAATTACTCTTTGTTTGAGTCGATTATGGAAGATGTTTTAGCAAAACTTGCAACTGGTAATAAATCAGTAATCATTTGTGGCGACTTTAATATTAATATTTTAGAAAATAATTCGAATAGCAGTAGATTCTTAGATCTCTTTAAGTCATTCAACTTATCAAATGTGTTTCTAGAACCAACAAGAGTGACTTTAACTACTGCTACATGTATTGATAATGTTTTTTGTTGTTGCGACTACTTAGATAAAGCCATTGTAAATTACCTTCCTTCTGATCACAGTGGACAAACCGTTACTTTTGAATACAGCACACCATCACAAAAAGTGCAGATACAGTCAAGACCAATAACATCTGGTAATCTAAATAAATTCAATAGCACTTTAATGAGTCAATTATGTGTTCAGAGCTTTAATATGAATAATGGTGATACTTTGTATGAAGAATTTTTTTCAGTTGTGCAAACGGAATTCAATAAAATTTTTAATAAAAAATCTAAAACAATTTGCCCTAAATTTTTATTCAGTGACTGGGCGACTAAAGGTATCCGAAAAAGTAGGGAGAGACTCTTTGAGCTGTATGGCCTTAAGCCTTATATAAATACGGTAACTTTTAATAAGCATGTTGCTACTTACTCTAAAATTTTTAAAAATACATGTAAGGCAGCTAAAGCCTTATACATTAGCAACAAGGTAAAATCAGCAGACAATAAAATAAAAATGGTCTGGAAAATTATCAACAACGAAACAAATAGAAATAAAAGGCAAAATAATGATTACACTCTGGAGACTTCCCGAGGTCTCATAAGCAATAATATCGATGTGGCTCAGGAATTTGCAACTTTCTTTACCAATATCCCAATTAAAACTACAGAAACTTTAGATTCCTCGCCCTCACTTGCTATAGATTTATTAAGAGCGAATGTTTCAGCCTGTCCTAAGGAATTTAAATTTAGACATATTAACCCTGTGGATGTCATAAAGGCTTTCAAACAACTTAAGATCAAGGTTACAGAAGATATGTGGGGCATGTCTACTAATGTGTGTAAGTCTATTATTGAGACAGTTGCACCCTATTTAGCTTTAATATTTAACTTATGTGTAGACCAAGGGGTTTTTCCGACTTTAATGAAACACAGCAAAGTTATACCACTTTTTAAATCCGGGGATAGTAAAGACACAAATAACTATAGACCCGTTTCGGTTTTGCCGGTGTTCAGCAAGGTGTTTGAAAAAGTGATGCTCAATCAAATGCTTAATCATTTTAACTGTAATAACATCTTACACGACCAGCAGTTTGGTTTCACCAGAGGGCGTTGCACTACAGACGCCGGTGTCACTTTAATTAAGCACATCTTTAATGCATGGGAGGACTCACAGGATGCCATTGGCATTTTTTGCGACCTCTCAAAAGCATTTGATTGCGTAAATCATGAGACCCTCCTCCAAAAGCTTGAGCATTACGGCCTCGGTCAACTAGCGCTTAGCTCACTGAAATCGTATTTAAATGATAGACTACAGCAAGTTCAAATAAACGGTGTAAATTCATCAGGCTTGAAAGTAAAGATGGGAGTTCCGCAGGGTTCAATATTGGGTCCGTTTCTCTTTTTAGTCTACATAAATGATTTACCTCATTTACTGAAAAATCAACCTAAAATGGTGTTATTTGCTGATGATACTTCACTGATTTTTAATGTAAATAGACGGGCACAGCACCTTGACGAAGTAAATAACGCTATGCTTAAGGTTCATAATTGGTTTACGATAAATAACTTAGTGTTAAATGAGAAGAAAACTAAATGCATAAGATTTGCTTTACCGAACGTTAGAAGTAGTGCATGTAACGTTATATTGAATAAGGAAGTACTAGAATTCGTCGATAAGACAGTTTTCTTGGGGGTTTCGCTTGACTCAAAGCTGCAGTGGGGGCCTCACTTAACATCTCTTGCAGGGCGGTTGAGTTCAGCCGCTTACGCTGTCAGGAAAATCCGACAATTGACAGACGTGGATACCGCGAGACTGGTCTATTTTAGCTACTTTCATAGTATCATGTCTTACGGTATTGTGCTATGGGGACGGGCTGCAGACATAGAATCTATTTTTATTTTGCAAAAGAGGGCTGTCAGAGCCATCTATAATCTTGGCAGACGCGAATCTCTAAGGGAATTGTTTAAAAAAATTAATATCATGACGGTACCTTGTCAATATATATATGAAAACATTATGCATGTTCGGAAAAATCTTCATCTTTTTAGAAAAGTTGGTGATAGACATAATTTTAATACTAGAAATAGGAATAAATTAGAGCAACCGAGTTTTCGATTGTCAAAAGTACACACTTCTTTTATGGGGTACTGTGTAAAATGTTATAATAAAATACCGCTCAATGTTCTCGAACTAAATGAGAGAAAGTTTAAAACATGTATTAAACGCACACTATGTAGTCAAGCATATTACAAATTAGAAGATTATATAAATGATAAAAATGCTTGGCTTAATGCTAGTCCTGCTCCACAGCCACTCGGGCACACAAATTAATATACATTTTTTTTCTAAACATAACGATGTTATTAGCGCCTTTTTTATTGACCTTAATAACGGATACCGTTATTATCATTTTTACTGTTTTTTTTTTTCTACTCACTACAGTTTATTTTTTGAAAAGGTTCGCTGATGACCTTAGTTTTGTATAATTTTACATCATATATTTCAATTTTGTAAATGTGACTGCCATGGAGCCATTTACTTGTTAAGTTACTATGTGTTGGACACTGAGCATGGCAGTTGAGAGCTTTGTCATGCTCACTTTAAATGTCTCGCTGACGGTGGCGCGTGGGTTGGATCGTTTGGTTCCCTTCAAGATGGTTGAGCTAAACGGTGCTGATGCACGCGTCATATTCGTGAACGGGTGCTGTCAGTTGGGATTGGTCATCTCTTAACTGCCATGTCTTACATCGTTATTATAATTTTGTTATTTTTTATATTCACCTTCATTGTTTTCACATATAGAAGCAACAAGAATATTGTAACCAAGACTTTGTAAAAACCAAATGGAAGGAAAAGAGTGTCCATGGAGTTTCTTGCTCGTTCTTCTCCATAGAGACCTACGTTTTGGAACGAGCAACTAGCTTCAATTTTAAACTGTAACTTCTTGACAATTCAAAAGTGCCTGTAAATGGTCTAATTGAAATAAATGCTTTGATTTGATTTGATTTGATTTGATTATGTCCAAGATAAACTTTAAAAGTACATTCATATGAATTGGAAAACTCATATTGGCTCCTAATATCGAACCAACAACACACATGCGCGGCGGCGGACTCCGTAACCCAGTGGTTACGGAGTCCGCCTCTCATGTGTGTTGTTGTAATGAATAAAAAAGTCGTGATGGCCACTGGGCCATCATTTTTTATTCATTACCATTATTTATATCAGTTTTTACTTAATGCTATTTAGTTTGATGGTGATGGAACAGTATGAGAAGTTAGTAATAGGATGTGTTGTGTCTTCTTACATCTCGTATATGACTTTCAAATGTGCCTTTTGATGATCATCATCATCATCCCATCGATCTTTAAGGCGCTTCGCAGACGACGCGACGGGGCGGGGCAATCTTTTTAATCGCGAAGCAATAAAGACCGCGTTAGACCGTAGATGCCTTCTATTTGAATTGGGAGTATAGGATTCCCTTTGCATTATCTTTATATTTGTATTTGACCCACTTGTGCATCAGACTAGTCTCAACAAAAACACAACTTCACCAATATATTTTTTTTCATAATTACCAACCACTCTCCCATCCCGCTTCCTCTCCAACCTTGCACCATTGCCAGAGCGAGACAAGAGATAAGCCGACTTCCGTTTCCCGTTGCCGTCTCTGGGGCCTTGACGCGTTGATATGTAGCTGGTTACAAATGACACCAGATCTAAGGGTGTTTATCTACTGACAACGACTTCTTTTTTTCTGTCAAGTTTATAAAGAGGCGGTGTGCAAAGAGGTTGCGTTTTTTTTTTAGGAGAACTGTTTTTGGTCTGTCTGTTGTGCATGATTGTTAGTAATAGGCTGTTTTCCTAGTATTACTTGATATCACTGCCTTGTTAGCCTAGTCGTCTTAAGCGCGACTGCTACGCTAGAGGTCTTGGGTTCGATTTTCAGGTCGGGAAAAGTGTTATTGGATTTTTCTGTGAAATTTTCAGTAGCAGCTTAGAGTTAGGATTTGTGTCTGGTAATTAAGCTTGCCTCCTATTACGTGGGACCTAAACATACCAGCGAACCACTGCCTAACCCTTCGGGGAATACAGGCTTGAAGATGTGTGGAGAGCTCATCTTTACAATTATAATCAAAGCCTATGTGATTCGACTATCTACTATTATCTAAATATATATAACTCAAAGGTGACTGACTAACTGACTGACTGACATAGTGATCTATCAACGCCAAGCCCAAACCACTAGACGGATCAGGCTGAAATTTGGCATGCAGGTAGATGTTATGACATAGGCATCCGCTAAGAAAGGATTTTGAAAAATTCCACCCCTAAGGGGATAAAATAGGGGATGAAAGATAATACTTCTTAACGCGAGCGAAGCCGCAGGTAAAAGCTAGTAGTAGTAAATTGAAAATTGATTCATTATTTTTTCTTGATAAACCTACCATTAGTAAACTTTACTAATAACGCCTGGTAAAATATAGGAACCACACACTCTCTAATATATTCACAATTCCAAACCCAAGCTTCTAGACTAAAACTAAAACGATTCAAAAATAACGCTGTTGAATAGTGAAACATCTAGATAAAACTCTACTTCCGGTTGGGGATCAAGATGGTGTCTGTATGCTACGTAGGATTTCCGGTACAGATAGGGTGAGTGCACCGGTTGTCGGCAGAAATGAAATTATAAGAAGAATGTTGGAAAAAATATTTTTGTGCAGGTTTTTTACTTTTTGTGATTTTAGTTTTACTTGATTTTTCTTTGATGTCTATATTATTAATTCTCCCTAAGATTAGCGGAATACGATAAGTTTTTATACATAATACAGATATTCATAATGTTATAATATCTGAGGTTCATCATCTTCCTGCCCTTATCCCATGTTACTTGGAGTCGGCGCAACATGTTTTCCTATCAACCGTCATGCTATCACTGACTGCCTTCTCTTTCATTTTATTCTTTACACACTATCCATCTTTTCTTTTGCCTCCCTCTTCTTCTCCATATATCCACATTTATACTCATTACTCTTTTGGTCACATGTGTGTCATCCCTCCTCTTCACATGCCCATACCAAGACAAACAGTTCCCTTTCAACTTTTCTGTAACTGGCGCTGCTTTCAAACTTAATTGGGTTCAAATTAGAGCAAGTATCCATGTACCATTTTCAATTCAAATGTACTTTCGAAGTCTATCTACATCACTGACATTGGTAAAGAAAAGCATCGGGATATTTTTTTTGTATATGACAGCTAGATTCTTGAGAAATAGCACAGGCTATATAGGATTTGAAGCGACGCAGTAACCGAATCCCTAACAAAACGCGAGTGAAAAAAAAACACCCAGTTGAAGTCACAGGCAAAAGCTAAACAAGTATAAAAATAAATAGCACAATATCATAATTCACAAAACGAACAAAATAATGAGAAAAATAAATCTAATACGTTTGACCCTAATGAATTCGTTTTACGTGTATTTTTAAATTACTTGGCCTAAATATATAATTTTTTGTATCGTTGGATGGCAACAAGCCGATGGACGGCCCACCTGAAATTAAGTGGTCACCGCTACCTATAGACATTTGCAATACCAGAGGCCTTGCATATGCGATGCCATCCCAGGGCCAAAGTTGAAATGTCTCATGTGCCTGCAATTTAACAAGCACACAAACCCCTCAAACCGGAACACAGCAACGCTGCTTTGCGCCACAAATAGGTATGGTGGTAGTACTTCCCCGGACGAGCTCCTTTACAAAGTTCTGGTCCTATAAAAAAAAACATAATAATATACCATAACGTCTGTATTTCCCGAAGCTTTAGGCAAAGGTGTACCAAAGTACACCCACAGTTCGCCGGTATGTTTAGGTCCCATGTAATAGGGGGCGAGCCTAGACTTTATTTTTATTTATCACTGTGCCAAAACGGCGGCGGCTTGAAATAATGCAATTAAAACATTTAATTAGTAAGTCCAAACGTTTCATTAAAAATACAGTTCAATTTAACTGACCCGAGTCCCATTGATTAAGTCACTGCTTGTTTCAATTCGGTTGCGGGATCAATTAATTATTTATTTAATCTTTTGTTGTAATTGATATCCTCCAATTGTTTTCCTGTAGGGTTTATTTCAGGAGATTTGGTTTTTTTCTTGATAAGCGCGACTGCTACGCTACAGTTCGTGGCTTCAATTCCCAGGTTGACCAAAAGTGTTATTGGGTTTTTCTAAAAAATTCTCAGTAGCAGCTCAAGATTTGTTCATAGCAATAGAATTGCGCTCTATTACATGGAACCTAAAACATACCGCCGAAATGTGGGTGTATATTGACACAACTCTGCTTAACCCTTCTGGGAATTCAGGCGTGATGGTTTAAGTGGTATTATTTAAATGTGTTAGAACCAACCAACCTAAAATTCTAGTATCGAATCAATTCTCTTAAAAACACTTTAAAATCCTTGAAAATGGAAAAGCGGAAAGTATTTTATTGAATGGCCAATAACTAGCACCTTTACCTCACATAAAATATGTTTAGTTTTCCAGAACTTATTTTTCAAGTCTAGAAATATATTTTCTACAGTTTTCTTACCAAGATAAAATCCATACTGATATTATAAATGTGAAAGTGAGTTTGTTCATTTGGTACGCTTTTATGGCTAAAATACTGAACAAATTTTGATGAGATTTTGGGGTACAGACAAGCTTGAATCCCAAGAAAGGATTTTATTTGAGTCCGCATTAACCGATATTAAGGCAGACACAGTCACGGGCATAAGATACTGTTGAAAATTTTCTCTGATTTTAAATAACAATTTTCGACGGGTGAATAAACATTTAATTGTCTGTCTGTCACAAGGCTGTATCTTTTGAACCGTTATAGGTAGAGACTTGAAATTTTCACAAGGCTGTGTATTACTATCCGCCACAATGAGCAGAACAACCAGGGCCTCTATAACAAAACAATTAGAAATTAACAGTTCCCCTACAATTTAAGCCCCCTCCTTTAAATTAAATGAGACCCTTTAATTTTGACTATCCCAGAAAAGTGTTTGTTTTGCATGTATTTAGTAGACTAGCGCTTGGTCGTATTTTTTAAATTTTCATGTAGCAAAGAACGATTATTGCCAATGGCATACACAAATCCTTTTTTTTTCTTTCTTCAGTCCGTACCTACTGTTCCACTACTAGGCAAAGGCCCCATCCATCGTGGTCCTAGCCTTGAATAAGTCTCCGCAGTACTCGTCCAGGTCATCTCAGCACCTCTTTCTAAGCTAGCCTTGTGAGACACCGTCTATATAGCACCCAATGAAAAATAAACTCTAACCCAATAATAATACCACAAATATTTTCTTGCCAAAATCATATACATTTTGATAACAGACTGTACCCTTTATAATACTCCTCCTATCGACCCAATTAAGCGATATTTACTTAGGTTTCTGTCTAATAAATTATGGACGACCTAAATAAATATTAAATTATTGGATTATGACAATGAAAATCAATTGGTCAAGAATTTATTTAATAATCAAGTAACCGCTCGGGGATTTGCTATTGAGAATTAACGGATATAATATAGATGGGATTTAGTAATGATTATTTACTATAGCTTTTCGTATGAAAGGGTCTATTTTAAGATTAAATTTTATTGAATGTAAGCTTTGAGAAAATCAAATAATTTTAATAAAACTGCTAGCTTGTATCCGCGACTTCGTTCGCGTCCAATTTGATACGTTATCCCATAGGAACCGTATATTTTTTTGGGATAAAAAGTTTAGCATTACATGTGTTATTTCACACTGCAATCTATCCCAGTGCCAAATTTCATCCAGATCCGTTCAGTCGTTTCAGCGTTAAAGAGTAACAAACATCCATCCATCCTCACAAACTTCGCCCGCGACTTCGTCTGCGACAGAGTTAATATAATTGAAAAACACGGTATATGCAAAATTTCACGATAATCGGTTGAGTGGTTTAGGCGTGATTGCATTCATAATATTATTAAATTAGGATTAGTAGGAAGTAGGAGAGAACAACCACGACAATATAAAAAAAAAACTTCACTATTGCCAAGTGTTACAGGATAAATTATTTGGTAAACTTTACTTCCACGTGGACAAAGCTGCGGGCAAAAATAACGAATAAACTTCTCCTTTTTCAGTCAATTTAATACTGTCCAAACTTGAATAGAACTGACAGCATCGTCGCCCAATTAATTCTTTTCATAGTATAAAACAAAGTCGCTTTCCGTCCCTCTGTACGCTTAGATCTTTTAAACTAAGCAACGGATTTTCATGCGATTTTAATGAATAGATAGAGCGGTCCAAGAGAGAAATTGACAATGCCCCGTTGGCCTCGTGTTTGTAAAGTGCGACTGATGAGCGTGGGATCATGGCTTTGATTTCCAGGTCGGGCAAAAACTATTATAGGGTTTTTCCATCAGGAATATCTTAGTAGCAGCCCGGAGTTTGGAAGTTGGTGATGTAACACCCCCGTGTCTCGGAAGGCATATAAAGCCGTCGGTCCTGGCTGTCATTCGTAGATCTTTGACAGCCGTTACGGATAGTCAGAAGCCGGCAAGTCTGATAACCAGTCTTACCACGAGGTATCGTGTTGCCCAGGAACTGGATTGTAGAGGTCAGATAGGCAGTCGCTAAATGCGAAATGAACTGGTGTTCAGCTGCATTCCGTCAGACGGAACACGACTCCATCATAGTAGGGAAAAGGGAAGGCAGATTTTATTTGATAGAGTGATTCAAGAGGAAGTTTTATACATATAGGCCGAATTATTAACCAAATACGTAATTGAACACGGGTGACACCGTGGGGAGTAGCTAGTCTATATTTAATATTATAAACAAGAAAGTTTTTTTTTGTTTGCTGGTACTTAATAAGCTCCGAAATTGCTGAACCGATTCTAAACATTTTTGACACCAATAGATGGCTACATTGTTCCTAAGTAACATAGGCTATATGACATCACGCTACCAAAGGAGCAGAGCAGTAACCAAAGACGTAACAGAACGCGGGTAACACCGGGGCTATACAGCTAGTAATAAATAAACCTCTCCTCTTATAGTGCCCATTCCTTTCAATCAGCTTAGGAGCTGGTTGAAAGACTACACACATACACAAGCAGAGGAGTGGTGGGCCTCGGCACCAGGATGCAGGCAATCCAAGGAGGCCCTGCCATGTTTGGACATGGGACTGACCAGGCGCAGAAGGCGCCTGGACAGAGCTAGCCTGCGACTGGTGGCGGGGACTATCACTGGCCACTGCTCACTGAACAAACATTTCCACACTTTAGGCATCACAGACAGTCCTCTGTGCAGAGCGTGCATGGAGGCAGAAGAAACGGTGGCGCACGTGCTCCTTGAATGCACCGGCGTCGCCCAGATCCGCTAAGAAACCCTTGGAACACCAAAATCCCTTGCGGACGCCCTGAGGAGACCGGGAAGACTGATCTGCTTTTGGAGGGAGGTGGGCTGGCTGGAATAACCCCCACCACGGCTCACGCACAATGGTCCATTGTAGGACTAAGTGCGGAAACCAAACTCCATAACATAGATAGAACCTCTCCTCTTCCAGTCAATTCAAAACTGTTCAAACTTAAATAACACTGGGAACATCTACGCCCAATTAAATTCTATTATATAAGAATTGAAATGAAGTTACTAAAGCCTTATTATCTCTTAAGTAAATATAATGTAATTAGGTTAATAGGCCTTTGGATAAGGGTAGCTTTCATTAACATTATAAAGGATTCTGAAACGCTTTTTAAGACATCGCTATGGGCGTTTAAAAGCTCAAGGATTGTGCCTTTTGAAGTTTGAGGGAAATATTGAAATTGCTAGAATGAAGGTTGAATGTTTTCTTGTAGATTCTGTGTTGTATTTAATTATAGGACCGGCTTATTATTGTTATTATGCTGGACAAAGGGTTCTTTACAGAGAAGGCAAGCATTGATAGCTACGCTTGCTCAAGGCGGATTGAATACATACAAGGTTACTTTTCATTCACCGGCCATATTTCAAGGGGTGAAAGTATTCATGAATATGAACAACTTTTGCTAAAGGACCAACCCAGAAATATGAAAAAACAAACCGCTGCTCCGTACATTTTGATAGTGTTGTAGTGCAGTTTTGTAAGGAACAGCAGTTTTTTTTTCATATTTCATAGTTGGTTCCATT
This sequence comes from Caradrina clavipalpis, assembly GCA_932526535.1. Lineage (NCBI taxonomy): Eukaryota > Metazoa > Arthropoda > Insecta > Lepidoptera > Noctuidae > Caradrina > Caradrina clavipalpis. The sequence goes on from OW052111.1 coordinate 11,183,404, forward strand.
ATAAAAGTTATTTATATTCGGGAGTACTTTCACTCCCTGAAAAATGGCTGGTGAATGAAAAGTAACCCGATATTGTGTAGGCGGTGTACATTGGCACACCTCTATCTAAACCTTCGGGAAAAACAGACGTGATGGTATGTGATACTATGGTATACTATAGCCGTATCATGAGAAGTAGTAAAGGCTATACATATATTTTCACGCTTGTACACAAAGGAGTTGAGCAGTAACCAAAGACAAAGCCACGGGCAGAAGCTAGTTAAATATCAAGTCTAGGTTTTCTCACAATGTTTTTCGTCACCAGTGTCAGTGATATCCAAGATAAACCTAGAAAGTAAGTTAAAATTGGAGTGGCAGTGCAGAGGGCACATGGCACGCAGAGCTGATGGCCGATGGGGCCGCAAATTTCTCGTACACCACGCACCGGCAAGCGCAGCGTAGGACGTCCACCCACAAGGTGGACAGACGACCTGATTAAGACTGCAGGAAAACATGGATGCAGGCCGCTTCCAACCGGTCCTTTTGGAAATCTATGGGGGAGGCCTTGCAGTGGACGTCCTACAGCTAAAATGATAATGACAGGAACTCTAGAAAAGTCACATAGGCACAAGACTTGCCCGGTATCGAAACCACAACCACATGGTTGACAGGCAGCCGGGGCTGCGGGTTGTTCGAAAGAGATACCGCGCCCCCGGAACGCAAATGGCACATGAACGAACATAGATGGGTTTTAGTCAGTAAAAGTCTGACACTCCCTCCCGAGTCCCGTCCCGCCCAGGGCGGGAGAAGTTAATTGATGACTTCCCATCTATAAAATGCTTGACAGGCAGGCTCCTAAACCACTGAATCATCACGAAACATCACCAAACAGATTTGCATGATCCAACATCGCTGTACCATCATCACACGTCACAATAAAAGCAAACAAATCATCAAATCAATATGAAAACTAAATATTTGTATTCGCACCGATATTTTTTATATCCTCTCTCGTATTTGAACAAGAAATAATCAATCATTTTTATTTACTGAAAGCTGTGAGCTTCCATTTTTATTTTGAGCCCAATATTTGTTTGTTTAGTCTGGTTCTGTGTTTGTAAACAACACAATTGGGGTAGTTCTGCTAGAATGAACTAACACACGTCAATGTTTCTCTAATATTAGTATATTAGTAAGATGTTAGATGTCAAAATCTTCTATATTACGTAGGTATAAATGGGAAAGATTTTTTTGTTAGGTTTTTTTTTGGGATAATCCCGCAACACTCTTCCCACTGCAACTCCTGTAAGCCAGAATCGACAGTGGACACCGCCAGAAAAGTGCCAAGGCTATAAAAGGATACAACTGTCTTGGATCCCGACGAAATTATTCAGAAGAGATTAGCGGAAGAGTAAGAAAAGCATAATCTCCACTTCCCAACAAAAAAGCAGGAGACAACGGGTTTTTTTGTTTGTTGGTTTGTCTCGAATAATTCGAATTCGAAACTACTGAACCATTTTTAACTATTTTTTAATATAAGTATGACACCCCCTTCCACTCCACCTTGGGTGGAAGAAGTCATTTAATGATTTCTCATCCTTAAAAAAAGCCAAAATATTGTAGTAAACAACTTTGCCTCCGCCTTCAAAAATACCGTACATTCAACATAAATTCACCTCCTAAAATTATTACCCGAACAGAAACCCCCGGTAGAATATTTACACGCTCAAAACAGGGAGATTCAACTGAACACCAATTTACACTCAATTAAGTTACCCCAACACTCAAATTAATGAATTCAAAACAATAATATTGTGCAGGTTCGAAAATAGGGAAAAGAGAGGGTCTTCCGTCTCTTTTTGGCGTGGAACATGGAAGGTTAGGGAAGAATTATTATCAATTGGGTTTCAGTTATTTAATACACACACATACCATCACGCCTGTATTCTCCGAAAGGTTAGTCAGACGTGTACCAATGTACACCCTCAGTTTGCCAGTATATTTAGGTCTCATGTAATAGGGGGCGAGCCTATTGCCATTAACCAGGCACAAATCCTAACTTCGAGCTGCTACTAAGAATTTCATAGAAAAACCCAAGAACACTTTGCTCGACCAAGGAATCGGACCTTCAAAAGTGCCTGTAAATAGTCTAATTGAAATAAATACTTTGACTTGACTTGGCTTGACCTGATACCGGCGAGGCAGCGAGCCTCCTTGCCGGATTGCCGCCATGGGATCTGGAGGCGCTGGTCCTCGCGCGCCTACATGAGTGGCGCGCGGAGGCACTGGGCCGGGGAGAAACTCCGCTGCCGCGGCAAATTGCCGCCCAGCGGACGGACCTCCGGCTCGATCTCATGGCGACATGGAGAGAGCGACTGTCGCAACCTCGTGCAGGGCACGCCTTGATTGAGGCGGTAAGTCCCCTCTTTGAGGAGTGGCTTGAGCGGCGCTACGGCGCCCTCACCTACCGCCTGACGCAGGTCCTCACCGGACATGGTTGTTTCGGGAGGTTCCAGCACCTCATTGGGCGGGAGGAAACGCCCGGGTGTCACCATTGTGAGGATCGCCCCGAGGACACGGTGGAGCATACTTTGGCGGTGTGCCCTGCTTGGGCGGAGCACCGCCGAGTCCTCGAGGCGGCCATCGGCGGCGGCGCCCTCTCGCGTCTGGCACTGGTTCAGGCCATGGTCCGGAGCGAGAGGGAATGGGAAGCAGTCGCCTCCTTCTGCGATCTTGTAATGCTAGAGAAGGAGGCGGCGGGACGGGAGAGGGAAAGGAGGGTCCCCCGTCCCAGCGGCCGCCGCGGTAGACGCTCCGGGCGTCGGGAGCCGCGAGACGACTCCCGGCCACCGTAGGCGCGGGTCTGTGGACGGTGAGCAATGGGTAGCTCACCGTCCGTACGTTCACTGAATAACGACAGACCGTGTCGACGGCGCGTTCGTGTTCCACGCGCGCCTCAAAGAGAATAAGATGTCAGCAAACTTGGATGGGGCCACTGAGGGCCGATGCCTGCCGGGGCTGCGGGTTGTTCGAAAGAGATACCGCGCCCCCGGAACGCAAAGGGCACATGAAGGAACATAGACGGGTTTTAGTCAGTAAAAGTCTGACACTCCCTCCCGCCCCGCCCAGGGCGGGGGAACTTATTTGATGATTTCCCGTCTATAAAAAAAAAAAAAAAAAAAAAAGCCTAGCAGTCGTGGTTAGGACCATTAGCTAACGAGGCAGTCAATTAAGAAAACATAGTATAGCATAGCATAGCATAGAAGCTAAGCGCGACTGCTACGCTAGAGGTCCTGGGTTCGATTCCCAGGTCGAGCAAATAGTGTTATTGGGTTTTTCTATGAAATTCTCAATGGCAGCTCGGAGTTAGGATTTATGCCCGGTTAATGGCAATAGGCTCGCCTCCTATTACATTGGATCTAAATATACCGGCGAACTGTGGGTGTACATTGGTACACCTCTGCCTAACCCTTCGGGAAATACAGGCGTGATGATATATATATATATAGAAACAAAACTATTGCTTTAAACCCTGTTCAGAAGCCACATACATGTACTAAACCAAGATTATCCTAGGTCCTTCATGTAATAAACAATTATCCTAACTCCGCTTGATCCCTCAAACAACTAAACAGGCCCCTAATCTTTTGTAGTATTAGACAAATCCTAAGATTAATGCCTAAGATCCTAATAATTGTTCATAATGCCTTTGTGACGAGCATTTTAGGGTAGTGATGTGCACACTTGGAAAACCTTGACTGGAGATTACTCGAGTTGACAGAACTAAGCTTAGTAAATGATTTGTTGCAAATTATGCCCGGAATTATTATGGATTTGTGCCCGGTTAATGGCAATAGGCTCGCCCCCTATTACATGGGACCTAAAACATACCGGCGAACTGTGGGTGTACATTGGTACACCTCTGCCTAACCCTTCGGGGAATATAGGCGTGATGGTATGTATGTATGTATTATGCCCCAATAATAATCGATCTATACTAATATTATAAAGAGGTAAAGTTAGTGAGTTTATAGGGGGTAATCTCTAGATCTACTGAACCGATTTTGAAAATTCTTTTACCTATAGAAAGCCACGTTATTCGTGAGTGTCAAAATGTAGGCTATGTAACCTCACGCTACGACCAACGGGAGCGGAGCATTTAATCAAAGACGTAACTTATGGCAGGTGAAATAAGAAACGCGAACAAAGTCGTGGGCAGTTCGCTAGTCATAAGTACAATCATGTCCGCGGGAGACGCTCCGGGCGTCGGGAGCCGCAAAACGACTCCCGGCCACCGTAGACGCGGGTCTGTGGACGGTGAGCAATGGGTAGCTCACCGTCCGTACGTTAACTTAAGGACAGACCGTGTCAACGGCGCGTTCGTGTTCAGCGAAAGAGATGTCAGCAAATATTCGGAGGGGCCACTAAGGGCCGATGCCTGCCGGGGCTGCGGGTTGTTCGAAAGACATACTGCGCCTCCGGAAAGCAAAGGGCACAAGAAGGACATAGATGGGTTTTAGTCAGTAAAAGTCTGACACTCCCCCCCGCCCCGCACAGAGCGGAGCAAGTCATTGATACCCAATCGGTAAAAAAATAAAAAGTACAATCATGTGTTTAAGTATCAGTAACTAATTATCAGTCACCCCATATAAATGCTAATTAATGAAAATCCAACACGAGTTGACCCATCACTATTTCACAGTGTTTGGTCGCCATCTTGGTAATCGTCGGTCCAAATACATTTGCAAGGTCGTAATGTGAGGATTAAAATAATTAGGATAGCCTTTTGTTTTCGCTTTGTGATTTATTGGTGTAATAGTCATGATTATAATCTTGATTATAGTGTTGAATGTGTGGCAGTCAATCATACACATACCATCATGCCTGTGCTCCCCGAAGGGGTAGGCAGTGGTGTACTAATGTTCCCCCCTACAGTTCGCCGGTATGTTTAGGTCCCATGTAATAGGGGTCGAGCCTATTGCCATTAGCCGGGCACAAATGCAAACTCCGAGCTGCTGCAAAAACGTCATTATTTTTATCTTTATTTTGTTTTGAGGTGATATGAAAATTTAAAATGATTGTACCTATACTAATTACAGTTCAAGAAATGCAACCCTGCGACAGACAGACGGCCAGCGTAGTCTTGGAAATAGTCACTTTGGCACCTTACGGGTATGGAACTTAAAAAAGTTATATTTCGCCTGATCAAATTTTGGTCACAGTGGTCAATTTCCATGGAGACTCAAAAAGAACATTTATAGGAGATAATAATAACAGTAAACAAGTGTGTGCGCAAACATAGGCGCACTACCTCTTCCCTTAGTCCAATGAGAAGACAATCCAACACGACCTTTACATGCCCTTCAGGATTTATATCATTTTAGGCGCTCACATCAAAATCAAACCAAAGTTTCACGGTACAGAAAGAAAAATGATTATGCATCATCATCATCATATCAATCAGTCAATCATCGTCAATTGCTGGACAAAGGCCTTCCCTAGGTAGACCGACAACCTGGTGAAAATTTATTTTTAATTAAAAAACCTTGCCCCGTACCTACTCGGAATTTCTTCTGTATCGTGAGTGCTCATTTATATGTTTGTAAATGCACTCACAAACTCATAAACACAAACTGCGAGACCCGAAGCAACTATCTGTAGGGTATTTGCTTCAAACCGCGACACGAAGCCGATCGCTCAGCCACTGAACCAACCGTATCTTCAATAAGAACCTAATAGTGTCCTCATTTAGAGTCTAAACTCATTTACTAGCCCCCCAAAAAAAAAACATTACAAAGTCCAATGATCCACCGACAGAATTGCACCCCAAAATTTATGCCCCCGCATTTTTCAGACCTCTAAAATCCTTTACTTGCGCCGTAAGTATTTTAACTGGCAGAGTAATCTCATTTAATGGCAGAAGTTCTCTCGTTAATGTCAAATAGCTACGATTGTTATGTAGGGATCCCACCCAACCCGCCCCCTACCTTGGGCGTTGGGGTAAGTGTGTCGTGGAAGCGGGTACTAATATTAAGTTCACGTTTTTCAAGGTCACTGTTTGAATGGAGTTGGGGAATGACAAATTGGTTCTGAGTTCATTGAACTGTCAATGGATTCTAGTACTTTGCTAACTCGTGTTTTGTCGCCGAATGATCGGTCAATGGGTATGGGTAGCTTGAAAGTTTAACGTTTAATTATTTTTTTTGTTGACCAAACCTGTGAGCCTTCTGGTTACTAGGCCATATGCGTTGGTGTATTGGAATTCATAATGTTTCATTCTTGCCAACGAAGGAATCTGTAAAAAAATCGGTCAAAACGTCTGTCGTGGGCGGAGGGTGATGGGCAGTATGCGTACTGAACAGCTATATAAATGGTGGTTCTACATCCGATAAAAAGTCAATACCAATGTGACATTTTTAAATGTACTTTCTAAGTTTATCTTGGATATATATGACATCAGTGGAGGAAAACATGGTGAGGAAACCAGGACTTATAAAAATCATAAGTCTGAAATCGGCAATACGCTTTGAGCAAGAGTGGTGATGAATTATACTCGTGCCTTCCCTGTATAAGAAGAGGCTTTTGCCCTGTAGTGAGACAATTCATCACCATCATCACATCAGCCGTAGGACGTCCACTACTAGATAGGCCTCCCGCATTGATTTCCAAAAGGACCGGTTAGAAGCGGCCTGTATCTAAGCGTCTTCCTGCGGTCTTTATCAGGTCGTCAGCCGTCCTTGTGGGTGGACGTCCTACGCTGCGCTTGCCGGTGCGTAATCTCTATTCGAGAACTATTCGGCTTTGCGGTGGAACAATAATGAGCTGGTAATAGAAACGTTTAACAACATCGCTACTCCTCTTAACTTGAACCAAACACATACAAACTGAAACCAACGAATTTGTGAGATTAAAACTCGTAGTTTTGTAAATATAACCGTATCGGCTTTCCAAGGTTACTCGTGTATTGCTTGCTATTGTAAATGTTTCTTTTTTATATATCATTGGATTGCGCGACGCAACGGTCCACTTGATGCTAAGTGGTCTATAGTCAAGCAAATATCATTATTGTGATGCTGAAAAACAGTTTCAATATTATACGAACTAAATAATAATACTTAGTTATATTTTATAGGTTTTTGTCACCTGTGATAATTTTCGTCTTTGTTTACTGCTCCGCTCTCGTCGGTTGTATCTTAATGACACATAGTCTATTTTATTCCGATTAGTATCCCCAGAGATTACCGTGTCGACGGCGCGTTCGTGTTCCACGCGCGCCTCAAAGATATGTCAGCAAATATTCGAAGGGGCCACTAAGGGCCGATGCCTGCCGGGACTGCGGATTTTTCGAAAGAGATACCGCGCCCCCGGAACGCAAAGGGCACATGAAGGAACATAGATGGGTTTTAGTCAGTAAAAGTCTGACACTAAGGGCGAAGATATTTCATGATTTCTCATCTATAAAAAAAAGTGCCCCAGAGATTAGCACGTCTAAAGAAATAAACAAAAATATCTTAATCTTTAGTATATTGGTATAGATTTTCAACACCAATCAAGCCAACGGTCCACCTGATGGCTAATTCTACTAATTAAAAATGTACTGTATCTTAGGGACAATCAATTGACAAAAAAATGTACATACATTTTCCTACCGACCATTCTATACCATCACGCCTGTTTTCCCCGAAGGGTCAGGCAGAGGTGTACCAATGTACACCCCCAGGTCGCCGATATATTTAGGTCCCATGTAATAGGGGGCGAGCCTATTGCCATTAATCGGGCACAAATCCAAACTCCGAGCTGCTACTGAGAATTTCATAGAAAAACCCAATAACACTTTTTGCTCGACCTAGGAATCGAACCCAGGACCTCGACCTACCATTGTCTCCCACAAAAAATCGATAACCGATTCTATGACGTCGGCGGGCCGCCTGACGACTAGACAATAAGACCCCAAAAAAAGCTGTGCGTAGATACTTTTTGCCTTTTCTTTCCATTTCAATAAGTCTATATCATTTCAAATCGAGCACGCTTCAAATGAAACGTTTACTTTATGTAATCAATTTCCAATTTGTACAAAGAAACTTCAATGAATTGTTCCACAATAAGAAGAAAAAATAGTTTGAACTACAAGAAAGTATTTGTTCGGTAAAAGAAAATCAGTGAGACGTATTTTTGTTTGACCGACTACGGTGACGACAAAAGGAGGGTTATGGTTTTAAACTTCTTTGTACGAGTGTGTATTATTTATTTATTTATTGATAAATTATATTAATTCTCAGTAGCAGCTCCGAGTTTGAATTTGTGCTCGGTTAATGGCAATAGGCTCGCCCTCTATCACATGGGACCTAAATATACCGGCGAACTGCGGGTGTACATTGGTACACTTCTGCCTAACCGTTCGGGGAATACAGGCGTGATGGTTATTTACTAAAATTTTATGCACAATTGCAAAAATGCTTAATGCCTCGGGCATTTTCTACCAGTTAGACAAAATATAGTAGGTGCATTTACTAAAATTTTATGCACAATTGCAAAAATGCTTAATGCCTCGGGCATTTTCTACCAGTTAGACAAAATATAGTAGGTACAAAAAAGAGGAACAGAATTTCCAAGAATAAAATATAATAATCAATACATATGTACATGTATGTAGTGTAACTATGGATTTAAATAAACATTATTCTTTGTACAATTTAATATTATTTTATGATACTTTGTGATTAATAAAATGTATTATACACTAGCTTTACATATCGTGACTTCGTCCAATTCTTTGTAATATGTTAATCAATTAAAATAAATAAAATGTATGTCTGTTATATTCAAAATAACAGTTTATTTATAAGCATATAACTGTTTATAAGATACTTAAACCAAAAAACCAATTTAAAAAGTTTTTGTCTGCTTGTTCCGTCTTTTCTCCAAAACAGCTAGACCGATTTTGACGGGACTGTCACTGGCAAATAGCTGATGTTTTAAGGAGTAACTTAGGCAAAATTTATTTCAGAAGAAGTACAGGATTCAAGAAGAAGGTTTATATACTTATACAACATCACGCCTATGATCCATGAGAGCGGAGCAGTAACCAAACACATAACTGAACGCGGGTGACACCGCGGGTCTATACATAGCTAGTAAATGATAAAACAAATTCTTTCACTTTGTAAAAGAAATCTTATTCACGTAAAAATAAAATTGTGAACCAAATTAAGTAGAAGTAATCCGAAAGTTCGACACTGACTGTTAAATTTTGGTCATATTTCCTCCCCTGTTCCGTTAAAATGATTCATAATTCTTGAGTTTTTAGAATTAAGGCGGGCTCACACTGTACTGTCTGATATTTACTTTTAAAGATTACATTTTTAGCAGTTTCACTCGCGTTAAGTTACGTATTTGGTTACTGCTCCGCTCCCTTGTGACGTAGCGTGATGTTATATAGCCTGTAGATCTCCTCATGAATCTGGATGTCACATACACAAAACATAAAATAACATGACATAAAATATGAATTGAAAAAATCCACATTGTTATTTTGCGTTGCCTCACACTAGGAATGTCTCTTGTATCGTCGGTGCGTTTAAAAACATAAACTCACATACACAAACAGCCAGACCCGGAACTACCTGTAGATCATACAAATATTTGTACCGTGAGGAAATTGAACCCCTGATACGCAGCATAACAAATGCTCAGCCATTGCGTTCACCGTGTCGTCAAACCTGTCTGGTATCGAACTTGCAACCTCATGCCTTTGAGGTGGACATCTTAACAACTGAGTCATCATGACGTTATTGAGCTTGTTAGTTGTGGTAATAAAAGCACATCTTGGACATCACTGACATCGGTAACCATGTCAGAGGGCCTTGAGCCTATTTAGAAACTCTGACACTAGGGTGTGTGGGGTCGTTAGACGTTACTGCCCACACGATAAAGCAGAAGAAGTAATAAAAGTCAAAAATAACTCTAAAATAATATCGGCACTCTGTGTTATCTCTCCTGAAAACAGAGCATCTAAGTATAAAATGTAACACCATCGCGTCTGAGTCGGTTCAAATCATCGCGAACAAAATTGCCAAAGTTTGAATGAAGGTCTATACTTCAAGATTGTTGCTTAGAACGGTCAGGGTGGAGTCGGGGGCATTGCATAGTATAGGTTCAGAAGGTCAACTTGATATAAAGCAATGATTGTTGAATACTCATTGTTAAGCAATGATTTTATGAACGTATTCGTTCGTATCGGTTCGAAATTTAAAAAAATATTGTTTTATTATAATATTTTATTCTTTTTCATTCATTTTTTTAAAATATTTATTTTGTTACGCTTATTTTCTTTTTCTTACTTTCCCTTTCTTTTTCTTTCGTTTTCGTTCTTTATGAAGTAACGGCAAGATTTCATTGCAGTCGATTTTGAGCCTAGCGTCACACCTATTTCAAGTCTTTAAAATCTAGAATAAATATTTATTTTTAATGTTTTTCAAGTTTTGAAGTTTTGCGCATTGGCATGCAACTATTAAAAAAGGGTTATTTACCCTTTTTTAATAGTTGCATGCCAATATGTGACAAAACAATATAACTATGTCATTGCACTTACAATCATCAACCATCTATTAATTTATTATTCCACTCAACACTAAAACATTTTAACTTTCACTATACCAAAGCTTTTGAAATCACAAGAAGAAACTGTCATTCTGCGTTACAAACGAAGCGGTGACCACATCCAATCGTTTCAAGTGAACCTTCTCTCTTTCACTTGTCTAGTGGATCCCTGTAGGCTTTTAGCTCTACAAACAGATTTTCAACCAAGTTATATTGGTTAATAGTTTTTGTATATCGAATTACTGTTTCCATTTTATTGGTCTTCATTATGATATTGAATTGGAAATTTGAACCGAGTTTTGTTATTCTTTTTGATTGAGGAATTGTCGGGAAATAAATTTATGTTAAATTTCTTTTTCTGAATTAACTGCCCCGTTGGCCTCCTGGCTGCAAGCGTGGCTGGTGAGCGTGTGTTCCTGGGTTCGATTCCCAGGTTAAGCAAAAAGTGTTATTAGGTTTTTCTATAAGGAATTTCTCAGTAGCAGCCCGGAGTTTGGAAGTTGGTGGTGTGATACCCCCATGCCCCGAAAAGCATATAAAGCCATTGGTTTCGCCTGTGTGGTTTCTGCTTACCCCCATGGAAAAAAGGCGTGAGTTTATGTATGTATGTATGTATGAATGAATTATTCGTCTGAACAACAAACGACACATTTATTATTTTATCAAATTATAAAAAGAACCTATTTGTACGCAACAGACTATGATGGAAATAAAAAAGAAAAACTGGGTAAGTTCGAGCTGGATTTGCGTAGTAAGGGTTCTGTACAATGGTGTTAGTCGTATATCGGTTTTAATGTTTATTGTTTTCGTTATTTAGTAATGTATGCAAATTGTCATCATGGCCCAGTGGTGGCTGGACTTGTAATTAATATAGGTTTGAAATCACCAATCTGCCTTGACGAAGAGTGATCAAAGCTCGTGCCTTCTCTGTATGAGAAGAGGCCTTTGCCTTGCAGTGGGACAATTATTGGCTGGTATTATTTATTTATTTTATATCCAGTACCATAAAACCAGGTTATATACTGATTATAGTAACCAGTATAAGTTGAAAACAATGAACATCTTGAAAAATATAAAACATCTCCTATGTTTCTTGACTGAGTCCCAAGTAATAATAATAATTAGTATACTCGCTGGCTGGTGTCGCATTTCATCTTAAAACTGCCGAAAAGGCCTTTGTGATTTAGTTTCGGACCTTCGTACGCCCTTCAAAGGTCAGTGACCCCAGGGTCCCGAGTTCCGTGAGGTAAAAATAAATAATAATAACAAAGTTACACCTAAAAACATACCGGCGGCGGCGAACTGTGGGTGTACATTGGTACGCCTCTGCCTAACCCTTTGGGGGAATAGAGGCGTGATGGTATGAGAGTGTAGTTACATGTCACTTCTTACCGGTCCTTTTGGCAATCTATGGGGGAGGCCTATATCCAGCAGTGGTCGTCCTACGGCTTATATGATAATGAAGATACAGTTTGTTTCACAAAAAATTAAATACCTAAACCTAAAGTCTAATTTCGTTGCGGGATCCAAGACAGTTGTATCGTTTCTCCGGGACTCGTCGAGCTTCATTGTCTCGGCGCTTTTCTTGTAGTCACCACTGTTGATTCTGGCTTACAGGAGTTGAAGTGGTTTGGGAATAGAGTGGCTGACTTGTCCCGTAAAAAAAAAACCTAATGCTAATAGTGCATACATACCTTCACGCCTGTATACCCCGAAGGGTTAGGCAGAGGTGTACCAATGTACACCCACAGTTCGCCGATATGTTTTTTAGGTCCCATGTAATGGGGGGCGAGCCTATTGCCATTAACCGGGCACAAATCCATACTCCGAGCTGCCACTGAGAATGTCATAGAAAAACCCAATAACACTTTTATGCTCGACCTGGGAATCGAACCTAAGACCTCCAAGACTCTGGAAATCGAATCCTAATAGTGGTTCTAAAAATTACAAACAAACAGACAGACAGACTTAGTGGAAGGTTCTCATTGGCATCCCACACAACCCTAAAAAAAGAAAAAGAAAACAATTCCACATTCAAATCACGGACGCACATTTCCATAATGCCGTAGGTACATATTAACGGCGTTTTAAACAAACAACTTTTCAGTTTTTATTGTAAGGCTAATGTCGAAATGTGACGCAACATTTGAATTGTGGGTAGGATTTACAGCTCAATTTCGGAGCGGCTGTTTAAATTGTATAATTTGGTAATGCGCGGCTTGTGATTCTCTTGACAAATATAAGGAGTTCCGCGAATGACTGGTTTTGCATTTTCTTTGTGTTGTTTTTTTTTTGGTTTGGAAAAATGTCTGTCTGGTCTTGTAGAGGGTTCTAATTTCAAGTTTTAAGGTTTTTTGTAAAATTCTTAATATTTCATTATTTCCATAGAATTCAATCTTGTAATAAAGGATGTAAAACTATTTTGATTTACATGTGTAGTTTTCTTTTACACCCTAATATAATAAGTCTATTTATTTTATTCCGTACTGGCTTTTTTCTCCAACTTCATCCGCGTGAATTTTCTTACAAATCCCATTTCTTTTTTAATAAAAAATAGCCTATATTACTCCCTAATAATATAGCTTTCCACAGTGAAATTTTTTTATTTAAATCGGTCAACAAGTTATTGAGTATATTCATTACAAACAAAAATAATCAAAAATCACTGTAGAATATTAGTTTACAAATGAATGAAAAAGTCATGAAAAATTCACATTGTGACTTTTCATGACTATTCCATTTATTCGTTTACTTACTAGTCCAATACAGTTCAACTCTCTAGCTTTATGCTAGAGAGTTCTCAAAAACTGAAGGCAAATAGATAATTTTTCAGCAGATTTTAAAACCGTAAAAGTTCGGTAACGATCCCAGCATTTTCGTCACATTTCGGTGTCGACTGCTGCGTTTCTTGCCAAAAAAACGATGTGGGGCATAAAATCTGAAAATCAAATAACGTTCTTTCTCACTTCAGAGTATAGAGTTGTTGTTATAGAGCGGGTATTGGATTTATATCTGTTATAAGCAGAAGGGTTTTTTAACGTTTAATGCTACTGTTTTTATGTTTGTCTGTAACAACGTTGATTTAGATGAAACAATTGGTTTTTACTATGGTTGTTTTCACAATTTATTTTTTTATTACTGCTTACCCATATTTTTATAGTAAATCACGTACGCACAAACATGTTGGTTAAGGCAATACAAAAACTGTGTTTTTTTTCACAGAGTAAAACAACTAAGAAACAGCTAAAAATACCTACTAACACAGCAATTGCAATTCATCAATGTCAGCAAAATTTTTTACTGCGTTATAATTCCTTAGTTTTTATTTTTATTTTATTTCTTTGTAATTATAAAACAGCTGCTTCAGAGTAGGATTAAATATTATAAAAATAACACACAAATACAAACACTCAAGCATTTATAGTGTATACACACACAAACAGCATCACGCTTGTATTCCCCGAAGGGTTAGGCAGAGGTGTACCAATGTACACCCACAGTTCGCCGGTATGTTTTTAGTTAGGTACCGTGGGCACAAATCCTAACTCCGAGCTGCTAATGAGAATTTGATAGACTGGGAATCGAACAAAAGACCTCTAGCGTTGCAGTCGCGTTTAGGATCACTTCCAATAAGCCAAGAATTCAAAATTAGATTACCATTATTGATTCAGAATTAGATTACAAACACGAACATTCCAAGATTCATACTCCAACAATGTTCTAGAAAACTGCCCTGTGTTTCACCCTCGTCACATTCATACTGCAACGCGTTACCCTTCGCACTGGCACCTGACAACAGATCTTTTTGCACTGCCGTCCAGTGCGGGCTACGGTCTCAAAATTGGAAAATCGTTTCGAAAATACGAGTAGAATGTATCTGTCTGTGCTCCCGTCACATGTTATATTCAAATCTTATCATCTATGTATGCGTTCCTTTTCGATTTCCTTGTGGTTTTAGGGAATTTGAGAAATTTCTGCACTTACATCACGTCTGTATTCGCTGAAGGGTTAGGCGTATCAATTACGGCGTTAAGGTGTATCAATATGGTGTACATTGGTACAACTAAACGGCTAAAGGCTGATATGATGATAATTGTTGCTAAATACGACTCTTCAAAAAAAAGCACTCCAAATGAAATAAAAAAATAAACACACACACGCACAATCGACGCACATACCATCACGCCTGGATTTCCCGAAGGGTTAAACAGAGGTGTACTAATGTACACCCACAGTTCGCCGGTATGTGTAGGTCCCAAGTAATTGAGGGCGAGTTTATTGACATTAACTGGGCACAAATCCTAACTCCGAGCTGCTGCTGAGAAATTTATAATTTAATTCTTTTTAGAAATTTCTTCTTCCTACTTGTAACTGGGGTATGAGTTCGGAGGTTGACGTATTCAAGTTAGGGCTTTATAACATGTGCGTTAAATTATATTTTAGAATGCCAAAGTAGGTAAGCCCCCAAGGTACATAGGTGGTGGTAGGTAGGTAGGTAGGCGGTAGGTAAGGTACCTTTTGGAACATCTAGATTCAATCATTTTTTCTTGGATATAACGTTCACAAATGCCGTTTAATAGCCTTATTGATATTAATAATTTGACTTTGACCAAATTCTGGCCACTAACAAAACCTCACAACAAAAAATCCCCAAAAAATCAACTTTACTTCTTCATAAAAAAAAATCCAGCTCACTCTTGACAAAAATTTTCTTTACAAGAAGAAAAAAAGTTCAGCTAATTTAAACTTTTCCTTTGTACATTCTGAAGGTCGGTGGGCACTGTTTTCTTTACAAATGCAGGCTACTTCAGTAATTAAGTCGTTTCCTTTCTTTTAATTTGTGCTTAAAGAAATAGTGAGTCGTTATTATACTGAGTTTCAAAGGAGTTTCGAAGTGGTAAAAACTTTTGTAGGTCAAAAGGTTGTAGGGTTTTCAAATGAAAAGTTTCTTAGTTAACCTTAGGCTGTTCTATTCTAATTTTGAATATTTTTTTACAGCGACATGAAAACTCTTTTGTGTCTATTTATTGGCGTTTTTTTTTCAGAATTTTGTTGTTATTTTATATAGTGTAGCTTTTGCCCGCGACTTCGTCCGCGTGGATTAATAGTTCCCGTTCCCGGGGGATTTCCGGGATGAAAACTATCCTATGTCCTTTCTCGGGTCCCAGACTATATCTGTACCAAATTTCATTGAAATCGGTTCAGTGGTTTAGGCGTGAAGAAGAGACAGACAGACAGACAGAGTTACTTTCGCATTTATAATATTATAGTACGGATCTTTGTCTTTATCTATTTAATATATTTAATATTTTTCGTATTTTTCTCTTCGCCTGAAATACAGAATTACAAAAGCGACTTAGGAATATAATTTTTATTTAAACAAGACTGTGTTCATTTTCGAAGTCTGACAACCAGTCTAACCAAGAGGTATCGTGTTACCCAGTTACTGGGTTGTGGAGGTCAAATAGGCAGTCGCTCCATGTAAAACACTGGTATTCAGCTGCATCCGGTTAGACTGGAAAGCCGACTCCAACATAGTTGGGAAAAAGCTAGGCAGATGATGATGACTGTGTTCATTTTGACTGCTACGCTAAAGGTCTTGTGTTCGATTCCCAGGTCGAGCAAAAGTGTTATTGGGTTTTTCTATAAATTCTCAGTAGCAACTCGGAGTTTGGACTTGTGCCCGGTTTATGGCTGTAGGCTCGCCCCCTACGACATGGGACCAAACATACCGGCTTACTGTATGTATACATTGGTATACCTCTGCCTAACCCTTCGGGGAATATAGGCGTAATGGTATGTGGTATGTAATAATGACTATATTATTTTGCTTCACTATCAAGAATCACGTTAGCAAAATAACTTCTTATCTCCTATAAAGTTAGACCGAGTCATGTTTTCCATTACAGTAAGCATATAACTTCGTAAACTTGAATAACGTTTTGATAATAAAACCGATTTCAAAAGTCATTGACAGTCAATAAACCATTTTGTGAAAAGTTTCGCTCAGCTGATTTGGAAAAGAAATCTAAACGTGATGGTAATATTTTTACTAAGTTTATTCGATAAATTTGTAGTAACGTTTGCAATCAAATTTCGTTCTTAATCTATCAAATATGCCTCTTTTTTTACCAACTTTTTTGCATCGATGGTGGATGTGACAAGATTGCGACTAGATTTTGAACGTTTTTAGATGGTAGAATTGCGTTCCAAGGCATAACTTACCTAAAGACATTTTTGGCCCTGTAAATCCGATTAATTTTCAATTAACAGTCAAAAAATATTTTTTACATTATTTACAATCTTAAAATAAGATAACATAAAAAACATTTGTTACAAAAAAAAAACAACTAAAACAATATGGCGTCAAAAAAAACCTTAAAAGACTGGTGGCATTGCCACGTTGGATGGCAATACTAATTCTCTGTCCAAGGTAAAAGCCAGCGTTTGGGTCACGAGAAGTGACACAGTAAAAATAGATTTTTAGTGGCCTCAAGAAAATATGTTTTTTAAATTTTTAGTTGTTTTTTTTAGTTGTTTTTAATAGTTAATCTACTAGTAATTATTTATTTATTTAATTTAAAACAGTTAGACCAATTATATTAAATCAAGTAAATTAATTTAGTAAATAAATGACACCACATTTCACTATTGCCGTAAATTTATCGCATTTGACAGCTCATAAAAATAATGCCAATTGATTTTAATTTCAAGAACCCAATTGCGACTCTTCAAAAAAACACTCCAAAATAACAAAAAGAAAAAATCAGTACCAAAGATAATTTTTCACGCCAGTTTTACAAGAAGAAAAACAGTCATTATCATCTCACACCCAACTCACTCTCTTAACTTACAAATGAGTTTCCAACGATGTAATTTCAAAGTTTTTTTAGCTACACATGACTTTGAAATGTTTAATTACTTCGTAAGAGATTAACTTGAGCGATGTTACGGAAGATTAATCACTCTATGGTGATGTACTTTGAGATACGGATGAGTTCTCTTCTGTGGAGTATTTGGAAAATTTTGTTAGGATCGTTTATGACTAAGTTAACTGCTCCGTTGGTTTCGTGGTTGCAAGAGCGATTGTTGAGCGTGGGGTTATGGTTTTGATTCCCAAGTCCGGCAAAAGTGTTATTGGGTTTTTATATGAAATTCTCTGATTCTGAGTTTAGAAGTTGGTGGTGTGACACCCCTCGTGAAAGCCGTTGGGCCCCGTTGTCATTCGTAGATCTTTGACAGTCGTTACCGATAATCGTCACCATTCTTACTAAGAGATATCGTGTTACCCAGTAACTGGAAGGTGAAGGTCAGATAGGCACTCACTACACTGGAAGCTGACTAAAAACTAGTTGGAAAAAGGTTTGGCAGATGATGACGATTATATTTAAGACTAAGTCAAAGGTAACCTACAATTAACTTTTATGTATACCTACAGGGTGGAAATTTATTATGCTACCTGGAGGGAAAGTACTCTAAATACTTGAGTTAGCAAATTTTACTGAAAGGAAACATTCCTTTATTTTTTTTAAGAAACAAAACTGCATTTAAATAATTTTGAAAATACGCTTGCCACACCCGGGAATCGAACAGACTAAAATCGGATAAAATAGCATCCTGTACTTTTATGGCACTTATCGATAGGGTCAATCACAAGGATCAAATCTCTACAAACCTGGTAAACTAAATTTAACAAAAACCATGAAATTTCAATCTAAACTTATTTTATTCGGACGAAAAAAACGAGTACAGTAACTAATTGCATGCTGGAAATGAGCTTCACTTTCTCCGATGCACACATTCATTATTAGAAGGAATTCATTTTGAATAACTTTTAGAAGGGTGTTGTGGTGAATATATGTGCGTGTGGTGTGGGTGATCTTTTTTTAAAGTTCATCCAATGAGTTTAAAAAAAAGGTATGTGTTTGTAACAAAATGTAGAAACGTAGTGGTAAAATAAAAAAAAAATGTAGAACCTGAACTAACAAAGTTATAGCGAAAAACAAGATCACTCAATCTGCCACTTTGAAGAAAATGCCCTATCACGTATCTCAGTATATACCAGTATTGTGGTTTTAATTTATATCTCAAATATTTGTATAAAAAGTGTAAAAGCTATTAACAATATTATTCGTTTCATTGGAATGTCCGGTTGCAAAGTTTGAATGCTTTATTTGGATCACTCAATCAACACACGTGCCCGTGTGAGTGATCTTTGAATGGCGGCCTTACACTAAATAACTACGTAATATTTCTTTTGGATATTATACCTAAGCTCGAAAGATAATTGTACAGCATAAATCATACCTAAATACCTATTAATTCAAGAGCTAACGCAAATTGAAAATTGGTAAAACTGCCGATCTGAGTGATCCAGTTTTTGGCCTGTAAGTTCAAAATCAAAACTCGTAGACAAACGGAGCTTACACACGAAAACGTATTATTTTTTTTACAAATATTTGACATGTCTTCGGCTTTTCCAAGTACTGTACCTTAAAAGATATCGCAATTTTTAGATTTCTCAAGGAAAAAATTTGTAGGGTGTCCATACATTTGCTGCAATTATGGCGACCTGTCATATACTAGTACCTGGAGAGACGCCTATAGCATGACCTACATGTACGACGGAAAGTACTTGTACCATTATAGTCTGGGAGCCGACGCACGCTTCGGTTGTCACCATTGTGGATTGTATCAACAGCACATTTTTTCAAAATGTTCCCAGAGCGAGTGCCCAGAGGGGCACTCGCCTAGCTACGACAGTACAGCAATGGAAAACCAATTGAGACTTCAAAAAGTAAAGAATTAATTAAAGAAGAAAGATTAAGATTTACCAATTAAAAAGCACTCAAAAATATTAAAAAGCTGCACTGGTCAACGAGTTCCAACAGACTCAATATTTTCTGACCAGCCATCTTTCTGCGAAAATTGGCGAAGAGAAGCTGAAGTGACCAAACCTAACTCACGAGAAATCAATATTAAATTCATATATCTGTTTCTATTTCAATAATTAAGAAATACTTTTTGAAGTCTCAATTGGTTTTCCATTGCTGTACTGTCGTAGCTAGGCGAGTGCCCCTCTGGGCACTCGCACTGGGAACATTTAAAAAAAAAAAAAAAAAAAAAAAAAATATACCATCACGCCTGTATTCCCCGAAGGGTTAGGCAGAGGTGTGCCAATGTACACCCACAGTTCGCCGGTATATTTAGGTCCCATGTAATAGGGGGCGAGCCTATTGCCATTAACCGACCGGGCACAAATCCAAACTCCGAGCCGCTACTGAGAATTTCATAGAAAAACCCAATAACACTTTTTGCTCGACCCGGGAATCGAACCCGGGACCCCTTGCACAGCAGTCGCACTTGCGACCACGAGACCAACGGAGCAGTTTTAAAAAAATGTGCTGTTGATACAATCCACAATGGTGACAACCGAAGCGTGCGTCGGCTCCCAGACTATGTATAATGGTACAAGTACTTTCCGTCGTACATGTAGGTCATGCTATAGGCGTCTCTCCAGGTACTAGTATATGACAGGTCGCCATAATTGCAGCAAATGTATGGACACCCTACAAATTTTTTCCTTGAGAAATCTAAAAATTGCGATATCTTTTAAAGTACAGTACTTGGAAAAGCCGAAGACATGTCAAATATTTGTAAAAAAAATAATACGTTTTCGTGTGTAAGCTCCGTTTGTCTACGAGTTTTGATTTTGAACTTACAGGCCAAAAACTGGATCACTCAGATCGGCAGTTTTACCAATTTTCAATTTGCGTTAGCTCTTGAATTAATAGGTATTTAGGTATGATTTATGCTGTACACATTTTCTTTCGAGCTTAGGTATAATATCCAAAAGAAATATTACGTAGTTATTTAGTGTAAGGCCGCCATTCAAAGATCACTCACACGGGCACGTGTGTTGATTGAGTGATCCAAATAAAGCATTCAAACTTTGCAACCGGACATTCCAATGAAACGAATAATATTGTTAATAGCTTTTACACTTTTTATACAAATATTTGAGATATAAATTAAAACCACAATACTGGTATATACTGAGATACGTGATAGGGCATTTTCTTCAAAGTGGCAGATTGAGTGATCTTGTTTTTCGCTATAACTTTGTTAGTTCAGGTTCTACATTTTTTTTATTTTACCACTACGTTTCTACATTTTGTTACAAACACATACCTTTTTTTTAAACTCATTGGATGAACTTTAAAAAAAGATCACCCACACCACACGCACATGTGAATATTGAAAATTTTACTACGCTACCAAAAGTTACTTAAAATGTTTTTTTTAATGGAATAAATTCATGCATCCAAGAAATGAAGCTCATTTCCAGCAACTACTTAGTGAATTTACTCGTTTGTTTCGTCCGAATAAAATAAATTTACAATAAAATTGCATGTTTTTATTTTATTTTAATTTACCATGTTTGCAGGGATTTGATCCTTACAATTGACCCTATCGATTAGTGCCATAAAAGTACAGGATGCAATTTTTTCGAATTTTAGTCGGTTGGATTCCTGGGTGTGGCAAGAATATTTTAAAAATTATTTAAATGCAGTTTGGTTTCTTTTTAAAAATAAAGGAATGTTTCCTTTCAGAAAAATTTGCTAACTCAAGTATTTAGAGTACTTTCCCTCCAGGTAGCATAATAAATTTCCACCCTGTATGATAAATATTTCGACATGACAAACAGACACTTCAATTCTATGAATAGAAGTCTAGACCATTCATCTATCTGATAACGATACCCAACACCTAGCTACAGCCACCTCGAAATTTCAAACCGAGTGTTACTTTTTATGTATTTGCCACTTCGTCACGAGTTCGTATCGCCATGTTTGTTTTGTTCGTGTAACTCGGTAACGTGTTTGTATGGTTGTTGAGAATTTTGTGTGTCAAATTTATGGCGTACGTGTTTCTGTGTGCCTATTTAGTATTGTAGATAGGTTATTCACCCCGTTTTGTAGATGTTTAATCTCTTTATAATCGACTTTGAAAAAGGAGGACTGTTTTATGCATTTTCCCTGATTTCACGATCAATTTATTGTGCACGGATTGTGTAAATTATTTTTTGGTTTGAAATACAAAATAGTTTATTGTCACAATATTAGCATTTTATAACATTAGACGTGTTGGAAGCCTCCTTTTAAGCAAACGATGCCTGTGTTAAGAGGCTCCACTCTTCCATAACATAGCCGTATACTTATAACTACTAATAACTGTGAACTACTATCATAGAACATTTAACATATTGGTAGGTTTAAATTTAATTTATATAGGTTAGAAAATCAGTAAATTAGAAAATCTGTACTAATAGAAGACAATCTTTTCTTTGTTATTGCTTGTGGAGTGAATTGGTGTGGTGTGGTGTGGTGTGATGTGAATGTGATGTGATGTGATGTGATGTGATGTGATGTGATGTGATGTGATGTGATGTGATGTGATGTGATGTGATGTGATGTGATGTGATGTGGTGTGGTGTGGTGTGGTGTGATATGATGTGATGTGATGTGATGTGATGTGGTGTGGTGTTGAAAGAGTATAATACTCTTGGTCTCATAGAAATTTCGCAAAATTCGTTCTGTAGTTTCATTTTTGCGTAAGTATTTAGCTTTCTTATAACTTTTCAGTGGTGTTTATCTTATTAATTTACGTATTAATACCGCTCCTACATGACTTTGGATGATAGGAAATAGATACTAAATAAAGACAACCATCTTTAAACACTACAGAATAAAAAAATACCTTTAGTTTTGGAAGTTGGGCACACAAAACCAAAGCCTGCGACTTCCAAAACTAATGTGATGTTTCACTTTGCGATAATCACAAATGGTGGGTTAAGGTCCTCACTTCTTGAATCGACCTCACCACCACAGTTATCATCATCATCATCTTCCTGCCCATACCCTTGTTACATGGGGTTAGCGCAATACATTTCTTCTTCCATTCCGTCCTATTAACCGTCATCCGATCCGTTCCGTCACTGACGACCTTCTCTTTCATACCTTCTTACCATCGTAGCATTACAAGTAAAATGCTTTAAAATTCCGAACAGGAAATATTTCATTGCCACATGTTCAAATACCAATATATCTTTGGCGAGCTCGTAAGTCACGGGACAAGACGAGCGAAGGTGTGAAACGTCTAAATGAGTAATGGCAACGTGTTTTGAACTTCCCTACGAGGAATTATTATTTTGAATGATTTAGTACTTTTGAAAAAACAGTACCCTGCAGTTTTCACTGTGCAAGTTACGTCTTGGGTTACTGCTTCGCTTCGCCGGGTCGTAGCGTGATGTAATATAGCATATTCTGTTTGTCATGAATCTGGCTATCATATACAAAAATATTTTTTCTAATCTGACTGGTGTTTCCGGAGATCGGTCAGCTATCACGGGAATTTTTGTACTGCGCAAAATTCTTATTCGTTCTCAAAAATAAAAGTTACCTAATTTGCTTCTAATAATTAAAGCCAGTAAAGTCCCGTACAGCCGTTTCGGAGATTAGCCGGAACAAATAGACAAGTAAAAATGTTTAGAATTTGTATTTTTCATGTAAACATTCATATTTATTTATTGACCTTATAAGCAGACACAACATTTTTTTTAGTCATCATAAGAAAGCAAATAATCCGACGTCTTACGCGGTAATAAATGGTCACCGCTGCCTATAGACATCGGCAATACCTGAGGCCTTGCAAATGCGTTGCCACCCCAGAGAACATGAAAATATTTCATGTGCCTGAAATTACACCAGCACCCATACGCTTCAAACCGGAACACAGCAACACTGCTTGATGGCAGAAATAGGTATAGTGGTAGCACTTCCCCGAACCAGCTGATCACAAAGAGCTTTACTACAAAAAAAAGACGGGTTGCACTCCGGGAGTGCCGGCAGAAGTGAAAACGCTAAAGACGTACACAAATATGATGTCATATTTGTGTACGCTAAATTCGTAAGATTTTCGATCAGGTCACGTGTTCTGACGCGAGTTTAACATTTTTTACCCATTCCAAAACAAGTGCACAACGCCGCTTACGAATTTTTTCGATCAGGGTCACGTGTCCTGACGCGAGTTTAACATTTTTTACCCAACGCCGCTAAAGAAGTTTTCACTTCAAAAAGAAAAATTATGTTTTATAAATAAATAAATAACGATCTATAAAAAAACCTTCCACACATAATAAGTTATTCACCAAAATCTCCATCTAATGATCCATCCACCTGTATTTGGCAAGCAAGTGTAATTTGTCACCACCACCGATCAATGACCCTGTCGAGAGCAGCGACATCTTCCACTGAAATCACCACTTCGCCTTTTAAAAGATTTATTGCAGGCCATTCTGAATGGTATGTATGCGCTTTTGAACGAAGGATTTATTGACTTTTGGAGGTGAGTTGGAAGTAGACGAAAATGGTTTGTAATTGTGTTGTTTTAAGAGTCATTTATGATTTTCAAAATATATTATACTGTTAGGAATCAGAAGTAAAAGAAGAGAAATTGAACAGACTTTATTTATATTAGCGTGAATAACCATAAAATCCACAATTAACAAAAGGAATGACCAATTCATGAAATAACATAGCCAGAAAATAAGTAAGCACACGTCAATGGTAAATAGCACGTCTGTTCTAAGCGCCGTCCAAGCAGTCCAAGGCAGCAGCCACGGCGCGCGCATCCTTCTACGAGCTTCCATCAGTTGACAGGGGATTACGTGACCTTACAATTATACTAACTCGAACTGCCTCGTTACCCAAGTGGTCCTCTGCGCGACTGCTACGCTAGAGGTCCCGGGTTCGATTCCCAGATCGAGCAAAAAGTGTTATTGGGTTTTTCTATGAAATTCTCAGTAGCAGCTTGGAGTTTGGATTTGTGCCCGGTTAGTGGCAATAGGCTCGCCCCCTATTACATGGGACTTAGACATACAGGCAAACTGCGGGTGCACGTTGGTATACCTCTACCTAACCCTTCGGGGATTACAGGCTAGATGGTATATTACATAAATTCACAAAGACGTTCAATATTAAGTTACAACAGAAATCCAGCTTTTCATTCTTCAGAATAAATCAAATTTACAAGAATAGATGTATAACACTCTAAGCTAAGGTAAGCTCCTATAGAACGCGTTCTACGCAACTTTTATTCGCGTAGGTATATATTTAAATGGAGCGTGACTCACAAGTTACCACAGAAGCTATTAAAGTCCCGCCTAAGGGGGTGGTTTGTGTGACAGCGATAAATTGTTCTTAACATATACCATCACGCCTGTATTCCCCGAAGGGTCAGACGGAGGCTATTCGAAAGTGCCTGTAAATGGTCTAATTAAAATAAATGCTTTGACTTTGAAGAGGTGTATCAATGTACACCCACAGTTTGCCGGTTTGTTGCCCCCTGTAAACCGGGGTCACCCTGTTACTATCAAAACATCCATCATTTGGCATCATTGACTGCTTGTCTTGCAAATTGATCTTAGTCCTGCGAAATGAAACAACACACAGTTTATCAATATGACGTCAAACTAATCCTAACTAATATTAAAAATGAGAAAGTAAGTTTGTTTTGTTATCTTTTCACACGTAAAGCACTGAACCGATCCTGCTGAGTTTTTGCATATACAATGTCATAAAGTCCTCTAGAATCTCTACGTAGTATGAAACAAAGCTTCCCGCAGTACGCTTACATCTTTTAATCTTCGCAACGGATTTTAATGCGATTTTCATCACATTACGCTACAACCAACGGGTTACTGCTTCGCCCCCGTTAATTGTAGTCAGCTGAACGCGGGTGACACAGCGGAATATACAGATGGCAAAACATAATAAAACGCTTACAGTGAAACCCAACCCCAATCCACGTTGAAATTAAAGTGATGACAATGACAAATTAACAGTTCAAGTGGTACCTAAAGTAGTTTGTGAAAACTTACAAATTGCGTAATATAGTGAACAGTGGGCGAATTAATATATCTTCACGAAATCGTCTTTGCTCTGAGATTTTCGCTGATCAAGAATACTTTCTGACTCAATTATTTAATTTTGAAGTTTACTGAGTCGATGACTTTAATAGAAGTTTTTTTAAGGATAATGACAGTTCAGTTATTTGTTACTTTTTTTTCAAACATCAGTCTATTCTCGGGGTTCCGTACTACTGCACAAAACAACAAGATTCCTATATACATTACTATATAAAGTAAAAAAATAAGGGGACCTCTTTTTATTTTCAACATTACTGAGCAGATAACGTTTAAATAAATTTGATAAAGACAATGACAGTTTACTTTCTAAGTCTTCTTTCCAAACACGATCCTACTAGCCAGCCTGTGAGTGTACATTAGTGTACACCTCTGCCTAACCCTTCGGGGAATACAAGCGTGATGGTATGTGTGTACCTGCCTATTAATAACACAGAAAGGCCTCGTCTCGTGACAGAAAACAAGAGCATTGACCACCACGCTTGCTCAAGGTGGTTTGGCGATTCAAACTTAAACAATATATCTCCAGATCGATCTTTGCAATTTGTAAACTTAATCCATCTACAACAAACAAATCTACAGTATCAGATTGCAAACTTGATTGAATAAAATTGATTATAGATGGTAAACATCTACAGATAGATTTAGAGATTAATTATAGAAAGTGGCAGCAGCAATCAATTCAATTAATCCACCATCGTGATTCGGAAAACCACATTATTATCCGGAAAAATTATCTATAGTACCTCAGGGATCAGGGAATTTAAATAAGTAGGTCTTAATGAAATGCCAATAATGATTTTTATATGCATATCAATATTATGACTGCCTCGTTAGCCTAGTGGTCCTAAGCGCGACTGTTACGGTAGAGGTCTTGGGTTCGATTCCCAGGTCAAGCAAAAGTAATATTGGGTTTTTATGAAATTTTATTACATGGGACCTAAGCATACCAATGAACTGTGGGTGTACATTGGTGTACACCTCTGCCTAATCTCTCTCGGAATAAAGGCGTGATGGTATGTAATTATTAATATTATGAACTCGAAAGTAACTCCGTTTATCTGTCTGTCAAGCTTTCATGTCAAAACTACTGATCCGATTTTCATGAAATTTGGTACGATATAAGTTTGAACTTCAAGAAAAGATATAGGCTACTTTTCATTCTGTGAATTTGTCTGCTTCCGCGATAACCGGCAGTTTTGCGGACGAAGTAGCGTGCAAAAGCTAGTTCAGTCTAATATTGTCGTTTGTATGGACAATATTAGACTGAACTATTGATACCGTGCGGGAATAAAACCAGGTACACGCCATTACAGCAACCAATTGTTCAGCCACTCCACCCACTATACTGTTAATCGAATCCCTGGACCAGACACAATTCCTCCACAAAAATAATAGGGTATGGTCACACAAAATCACCCCGCTTACAGTCACACCCCACCTGTATCTACGTTGAAATTAAAGCAATGACAAAGATAAATTAACAGTTCAAGATGTACCTACCCTGTGTTGGGAAGTGTTTGTGTTTGTTACCCTATATGGCAATGTGCAAGACATGTGTGGCTCCTGTGGCATGTATGGGGACGAATGTGGGGGGAAGGGAGGGGGGAAGAAATTATACTTGGAGTAAATTAACGTTATGTAGTTTCGGGATTGTAGGAAATGGAATTCTTCGTTTTGCGAGGAACTTAGTTGCGCAAATAACTGTTATCGTGTACGCAGATAAAGTCGCGGAATAAAAAGTAGCCTATGGCCTTTCTTAGAGTTCAATTTTCATTATTATCATCATCATAATATCCGCCAAACGGACGTTCAATACTGGACATAGGCCTCTTTTAAAATATCATTTCAATTGGTTGTGGTTTATTCTTAAAAGCGTAACTGACAGACAGACAGATCGAGTTAGTTTTGCATTTATAATGTTAAAAATATGAATTACAATTTTGACTGTAATTAATTTTTGTATGGTCTCATTTTTTTATGTTTGAATTTAATGTACCTACCATCACCATCACGCCTGTATTCCCCGAAGGGTTAGGCAGAGGTGTGCCAATGTACACCCACAGTAATAATAATAATGTGTGTGTGTGTGTGTGTTTAATGGCAATAGGCTCGCCCCCTATTACATAGGACCTAAATATACCGGCGAACTGTGGGTGTTTAATGTACCTGTAAATTATTTAATGTATTAGACTAAAATTAAATAAAACTATCAATAGGTACTAATTACATGCCAGGCTCCTGAATTACAGGTACTCTAACCTCGTTCTGGAGTCAGGGTCTCAACTCCGTGATGCTACAGAGAACTTCTTAAAAAAACCCGATAACAGCTTTGCTCGACCTGGAAATCAACCCCAAGTGACAATCAAATTTATATCACATAACTGCCAACCATCAACTAGGAACTTTGCCCACACTTAAAGAGTATAACAAGGATAAAGATACAGTCACAAAGTTAGTTCCGTGTACAATGCCTCCCGGACGTACAGAGTAGTCCGCGCCGGGGAGCGGACGACATCCGTCGAGAGCTCCTTGCTATATACATTTATTTAGGGTTCCGTTTAAGTTTTTGGATAGCCACCTTTAATGCTTGTCATAGTTCTTGAAGAGAACAGTCAGTTAGTCGTTACGGATAGTAAGAAGCCAGGAAGTTAGGTTACCAAGAGGTCAAGTCAAGTCAAAGAATTTATTTCAACTAGACCATTTTAATTGTACTGAAATTACAGTTTAAAATTGGAGCTAGTTACTCGTTCCAAAACTTAGGTTTCTATGGAGAAAAGCGAGCACAAAACTCCGTGGACACTCTTTTCTTTCAATTTGGTTTGAGGTACCGTGGTGCCCCGTGACTGATTCCCGGCAATCCAACCGGACCAGGGAGAGATCAAGCATAGAACCAACGGCTTTACGTGCTTCCCAAAGCAAGAGAGTTTCACACCATCAGCTACCAAACTGCATTGCTATGGAGTTTTTATACGTAAAATGGAGGCTTATATACCTATGACAGACTGAGACTAGACTAGAAACATTCCTAAATGTGACTAAAATTGCCTCTCAGATCAAATATTAAAATTACATCCAAAAATATTTCAACCAAAAGACAGAAATAATCTTACGGAACCCGTACATTTAAAATTAAGAGACACTTCACCCGGATTTTTTGTTGGAAACTTTAATGACATTCAACGAGTCTTTGTAGAATTTTCTGACACTGCTAAGATGAATGTGCTTAATGTAATAACAGACTAGCTTCTGTCTGCGACTTCATTCGTGTTGTTTTTTTCATCCTCGTTGAGTTACGTCTTTAGTTACTGCTCCGCTCCCGTAGGTTGTAGCGTGATGTTATTATAGCCTTTACTATTCCTCATGAATCTGGCTCTCATATCATCATCATCTGCTCAGCCTATCACCAACTATGTTAGGGTCTGCTTCCAGTGTAACCGTATGCAGCTGAATACCAGTGTTTTACATGGAGCGACTGCCTTCCTGACCTCCACATTTCCACAACCCAGTTATAAATCTGTGAAATCTGGCTTTTATATCCATACTAATATTATAAATGCGAAAGTAACTCTTTTTGCCGGTTTTATACGCTTTCACGACTAAAGCACTGAACCGATTTTGATTTAAATTGGTACAGGGAATGTTTAAACCCTAAAAAAGGACATAGGCTATTTTTTTTATTTCCCGACTTCGTCTCCGTACGCGATAACCGACATTTATGCAGTCGGATACGATTGTGACAAAAGTAGAAAATATTATGCTTGGATGGTTCGGTCACGTTGAGAGGATGAGTGAAAGGCGACTAACAAAAGGGATATGGTAAATATGAGTGGCAATACCGGGAGGGGACGCCCTAGAAAGACCTACCCTGACTTTATTGGTGAGGTTCTTCAGAAAGGTCAGGTGCACAGTACTCGTAACCGGCGTGCTTGTATGATCAGATATATGAACGTGGACGAGGCGAAAGGAGTATATAAAGATCGTAGCAGGTGGCTTTCTGTGGTTTATGCCTACCCCCTCGGGAAAATGCGTGAGTTTATGTATATATGAATCCGACTGGTCATTTAAGAGCTTATCGCGTTTCAACAAACAAAAGGACCCTTCAGCTTTATTGTATAAGAATAGATTATTATTGTAGCTTCACAAAATTTTAATGGAGCTTACTCTAATGTGAAGTTAATTTGTGAAAGAAATAAATGAAGACTAATTACTATTTATTTTGTTTAAAACATTGTGTTCAATTTTGTTGCGAACTTTGTTGAATGTTGTGATGACGGAAGACTGTTAATTCTGAGTGACTTGTTCAATGTTTTGTTTTGTTTACTTAATTATGTTTTTGTTTTAAGACGCAGCTAATTCTTAGTAAGCTATACTGATATTATAAAGCTGAAGAGTTTGTTATTAGGGTTGCGTTTTACCAAAAAGGGTAAAACGGAACCATATAACTAAGACTTCGCTGTCCATCTATCTGTCTGTCCGTCTGTCACCAGGCTGTATCTCATGAACCGTAATAGTTAGACAGTTGAAATTTTTACAGATGATTTATTTCTGTTGCCGCTATTAAATATTTAGGGGCTCCGATACAACAAACGTGATTTCTTTGCTCATTTTTGCTCGATATTAATAGCGGTAACAGGAAGACGCTTGAAATATTCATAGAATATTTAGCGACATTTTCAATTCCATTCCCAGGTCTAGCAAAGCGTCTGATGAGAAATGATGGTATGTTGAGATGGATTTGATCTTGAGTCTAGTCTAGCTCAGAGGTAACAAACACTTTGGTTTAATTCTAAAGTCTTTAGACAAAGTCGCGAGCCAAAGACAGTATCATCAAAAACCCGACTGCTATTCTTTAAAAATCCCTAAAACAAGATAAATTGTAGCAGTCGGGACCCATTCTAGAAATGGAGGATTAGTGAATTGAGAGCACATACCTATATAACATTGCAGATGGTCCCGAATGGGTCCCGACTGCTACAATTTATCTTGTTTTAGGGATTTTTAAAGAATAGCTGTCGGGTTTTTTAGTTTTTTAAATTACCGTTTTTTATTTTTTATTTTTTTTTTTGTTTTAAAAAAGAAATTAATATACCCAGTATCACTCTTACAGTAAATACGAATCTACCGACACCTCTCAAGCTAAAATCCATCGAGCCGTTCAGCCTGCAGAGCGAGCCAAACATTTGAATTTGGCGCCAAAAATCCGCCATTTTGTTTTTTTTTTTATATACCCAGTGTCACTCTCACAGTAAATACGAATCTAACGACACCTCTCAAGCTAAAATCCATCGAGCCGTTCAGCCTGCAGAGCGTGCCAAACAATTATACATACATACAAACATACATACATACAAACATACCCTCGGAAAACATAACCCTCCTTCTGTCGCAGTCGGGTAAAAACTATAACATCATAACCATATTCTCCATAACAATATCTCTAAACAAATAAACGTCTGAAGAGCTAGCAATGTATCGCCACGCGCGCCGAAGTGCAAACCACAGTTCTGTATAGTTTCAAATTCACGAACTTGAACCTAGATCTTTGAAGTACTTTGGCAAGGAGATAAAGTTTGGCTGGAACGGGCAGATAATGGAGATGATTAAAATTTTATAATGTCTAATAATCTAATTTGTGCGTTTTATATAACTTCTGAAATCGGATTTACAATCCATTTTTTTTATAGGTACTTTTGTTTATCTATATAGTGAGTGCACAATAATGCAGTTAAGTTAATAAGCAATGCACATAAGTGCAGTTTACAAACATATAAAACCACAAACACAAACAACCAGATTCGGAACAACTATGTGTATATTCAATGCTCTTCTTCTTCTTAGCGTATCGATAGCAAATAATAGAATATTAATATTAAATAAATAAGATATTTTTTAAATGCTCTTCTGAACTCCTTGTTGGATGGCAAACAAGCCGACGGGCCCACCTGATTTTAAGTGGTCACTTCTTAGTGGTGCACTTGCAGATATCTGCAACACCAAAGGCTTAGCAAATGCGTTGCCATGCCAGAGAAAAAGTTGAAATGTCTTATGTGCCTTTAATTTCACCATCACCCAAACCTTTCAAACAGATTGTCCTATTTCCAAAGATTCTCAAAACTACGCCCAAAATTTTCCTATCACCACTTCCAGCAACAATAACTCCTCGTGCCTCATCCACAGTCGCCGCAACTTCGCCGGTTGCATTTTAATGCCCTACTAAATAACACCACGACTTTGTATCCTTGAAGTTTCTCACTAATAAATCAATTTATTTGAGCGTCACTTTAATTTGTTTCTAAACTTGTGGTGCTTACAGATGCACCGTTAATTTTGAAGGGTTCCTTTTTGTGGTTTTACTTGAGAGATGTCGTGTCTTGAGAATCCACACGTCATAATAAGTGTTTACGTGTCACGAAAATAAATAAAATAAATAAAAAATAAATAAATATCTTGGGACAACTCACACACGGCTATCTGATCCCAAGCTAAGCAGAGCTTGTGTTATGGTAACCAGACAACTGATATACATACCTACTTATATGTAATTTATAAATACATACGTATTATAGTTAAATCACACCCAGACACAGAACAAACAATCATGCTCATCACACAAAGTTTGTCCTGGGTGGGAATCGAACCCACGACCTCCGGCTTAGCAGACAGGGCCGCTAACCACTAGACAAACAGGACCGTCAAAATGGTCAAATGGTCTCACGATAGTTTGAAAAGTAGTAGTAGTCTCGTAGGTAATCCTCCTTTCTACTGTTTTCATAAGATATGTATTTTATTATGTAAGTATATGTTTTATGTAAAGAATTTCGAACGTAAAATATTCAAGTATTAGTATTGCTAATTTACTTGTACTTGTGAATAATTTAATTTATTTCTATAATGGCATTGAGTTTTTCTGTTGAAGTATTGGTATATAAACTATTTTGACAAGAATTCTAATTTATTGATTATGATTTTCATGCCCATGAGACGGTAGAATATGGAGATCTGTATATTATAATGAAAACAGTATACAATTAATGATTAGTACTCTGACTACCCATGTTTGCAAAGGAAATAATTGATTTGTTTACAATCATATTAAGTTACTCTTTATAGTATTGCTATAAATTTAGAACCCATCACTGTCTAAACAGTTTAAACAAAATTGGACCTTAAAATCAAGGAGAATAGCGAGTGCAATTTACATGAGCCGGAAAACGTCCATTACCAAAACTAGGACTTCCATTTAGACGGGACACGAAATACAATGGTAGATGCCTCTGTCTGAATACAGGAACTAAATTCAACCAGATTTGAGATCAATATTCTATTCTAGTGTGTTTGCAGTATTTGGCTAAATTACTCAAAGTAAAAGTCAAATAATAATAAAAAATAAATAAAATAATATATTCAAATAAAAATGTTTACAAAAAGTGTACATAAAACCAAACAGATAAAAAGATTTTCCATAAAATTACAGTGCCTAAAAATTAACTAAAACTAAATAATTATAGGAGCAAGTAATGATGGTTCGGAATTGCAATGTTAGGTAGCGACCCGCCCGATCAAGGTTAATTTAAACCTGTGTTTCAGGCCATCACTTTGCAAATCATTTATATCAAATAGACCACTGAAAGGCCCATCACATCAAAAGGTATTGTAGTTTCGTTAGTTACTAAAGATTCTTTTGAGATTATTATAACAGACATCTTTCCCAATGCAGGGCCAAGATAAACCAGGTACAAATGATCATCATACCGTCACGTCTGTTTTTTCCGAGGGGTTAGGCAGAGGTGTACCAATATACACACACAATTCACTGGTATGTTTAGGCTCCATGTAATAGGGGGAGAGCCTTTTGCTATTAATAGGGCACAAATCCTAAGTCCAAGCAGCTATCGAGAATTTTATAGAAAAACCCAATAAAACTTTGCTCGACCTGGGAATCGCACCCAAGATCTCTAGCTTAACAGTTGCGCTTAGGACCACTAGGCTAACGAAGCAATTACGATTCGATATACAGAAATAGAATTCTCATTTTTAAAAACATATATACCCTTTTAGAAAATCCGTCTGTAACGAAATAGGTTTCAATGTTTAACACTAAAAGCGACGCGCTGACATAGACGTTTCATGTTAAACCAACAGCCGTGTGCCCCGACATAGACCTACCCGATTTTTTATCAACCTTCCCTCTAAGTATATCAAACGTTTCTTCTATCAACATTTCCACTAATTGTTACATCCATTGGTCCAGCAAATAGCGATAACCAAAATAACAATTCAAATATCAAAAGGACAACTTGAATAACAAAATTATTCTCCGAAATTAAGGCGCTATCCGAACGCAGGGTACCGTAAATCGACGGCGCGTTGTTTTCCGCGCGCGCCTCATAGAGATGTCAGCATGTATACGGGGCTCAGCAGGGCTGGTGCCTGCCAGTGTCACGGATGGGATTTAGTCAGTAAGAGTCTGCCACTCCCTTCCGCTCCACCCAAAAAGTAAGAAAGCATTTGATGATTTCCCATCCCTAAAAAAAGGACAGCGTAAATACTCTGACTTTTTTTCGCACCGTTTGTTGTATTAATACATATTACAAGGCCAAAAAATTAAGGGTATTGCAATTAAGCTTACAAGGGTTTAAAGAAAAGACAAATATTTCATGAAAATAAAATAGTATCATTGTAAAAAATCGTAAAAAGAGCATTTAAAACCATTTAAAGGCTCTTTTTATTGTAAAGAAGTGAACTACACAGAAATTTGAATCAAGTTGCTCATTCCAAAACGTAGGTCTTTATGCAGAGGAACGAGCAAGAAACTCCATTGATAGCCTTCTCGTCTTTACAAAATCCTGATTACAATATTCTTATAATTCTTATATCTATTTTATGTCATTTAACGTTACAAAATTATAGAGAATTTCATAAATTAATATTCATAGGCTGTGTTCCCTGCTTCCCCCCCTCAATCACCGAAACATTTGCTGCCCAAAGCGCCTTAATGAATTATCTATTTACGCACAACTGTCTACCCATCAGCTCTTTTATCAATTTCTCATTTTCATCTTTTGATAGACAGCTACAATTTGCTTATCTTTCATTAGCAGATGTTCTCGCAGCATCCTTCAATATTTTCGTAACTACAAATTGAAATGAAAGATCAGACGCAACGTTGGGCTGACCCAAATACGATGTGAGATTAAATCGAGTTTTATCATTTCTCTGAATCAATCTACTAAAAACATTCAATCCGTCTGTTTTTCTAGTCTCGCGGTCTTCTGTTTGTTTGTTGAAGATAATAATATTATCTTTTTGTTTGATTTCGATGTTATTAACATCTGAATAAATATGAGGGTGGGAAGACCACCCACGAGTTGGACCGACAATCTGGTGAAGGTTACGGGAAGTTGTTGGATGTGGGGAGCGCAGGAGCGGTTATTGTGGCTATCCTTAGGTAAGGCATATGTCCAGTGACGTCGTTTGGCTGATACGATGATGATGATGATGATGATGATGATTTACTGCTTTACCTTGACTTGCTTGGTTATATTATTGACTTTAAGTTAGTAGCTTACGCGGTTTATTATTATAAAATTTTGCTTATTCTAACTGCCCCGTTGGTCTCGTGGTCGCAAGTGCGACTGCTGTGCAAGGGGTCCCGGGTTCGATTCCCAGGTCGAGCAAAAAGTGTTATTGGGTTTTTCTATGAAAATCGTACATCGCACTCTCGTACAATCGAGCCAGCGACCAGCGAGAGTGACATTATTAACTTCAAGTTAGTTGCTAACGTGTCTCATTGTTATAAATTGTTGCTTTTGTTCTAATGAAAATAAAATATCCTACTACTATTATAAAGGCGAAAGTTTGTATGTATGGATGGATGTTTGTTACTCTTTCACGCTTAAACGGCTGAATGGATCTGGATGAAATTTGGCACAAAGATAGATTATAGTCTGGAATAACACATAGGCTACTTTTTATCCCGGGAAAATGTACGGTACCCGTAGGATAACACATCAACTGTGACGCGGACGAAGTCGCGGGCAGAAGCTAGTAGTCTATAAATATTATGTCTGATAATGTACCTTTCATATGTAAAGGATTTTTAAAATCGGTTTAATGCTTTAAAAGTTTATCTTCCATCTTTCTAATATTAGTTCAGATGTATGAAATATTTTTTACCCTCGTGTTAGCATCTAAGTCTAAGTTAAGTCAGTAAAGCGAGTGGTTTATAAATAACTTATTACTGCTACAACACAATTTTATTGTTTTAATAGAATTATATCTTGGTTTCTGCCTACCCCCATGGGAAAAAGGCGTGAGTGTATGTATGTTTGAATGTCTACGTCTACTACGTCTGTGAAGACTGGAGAATTAATCCGAAGTTTTAAATTAATCCGAATAAGATAAAAAATATTAATGTTAAGCTAGATCCATATCTACATATTATATGTCTGTGTGCCAAATATGAGCTACTTCCACAGTACACTAGCTTATGCCCACGACTTTGTCCGCGTCAAAGTTCATATTATTATCCCAAAATTTCTGGGATAAAAGTAGCCTATATGCTATTCCAAACTATAATCTATCTCTGTGCTAAATATGTAGATTCGTTCAGCCGTTCTGGCTAGAATGAATTACAAACATCCATCCATACAGAATTTTGAATTAAATTTATAATACCTATATCATCATCATCATCATCATATCAGCCGCAAAACGTCCTCCTACCTACCTTCCCTATAGATTTCCAAAAAGACTGGTTGGAATAATTATAGTCACGTGTTCCAAAAAAAATTGATTGGTTTAAAAATCTGCTCGTGCAAATTTTTGTTTTATTTATTTTTATTGTACTGGTCCGTACAGTGATATTGCTTCCATTATTTAGTATTTTTCAACGTATGCAGCTCCATAAATTCTCGAAAACTAATCACAAAAACTGTCCATTGCAAACAAATCCGGGATCCAGCAATCAATTCAAATGTTTTTCCCCAATCAAAATTTCATTTGGTAATAGTGACCGTTGGATGTCCGGGGCACTCTCCAAATTGAATTCTGGGTGAATTCTGGGTAGGCTCTGGTAGGCTGAATCAATTACATTCCACCCTTGCTGGGTTACTAGCGATCGCAATGATATATTTTACGAAATGAATTATTGGTATGTCAGAAAAACAAATATTGATTTAATTTGAGATATTGTTTTACAAACATCCATCCATCCTCACAAACTTTCACCTTTATTAATATTAGTAGGACTTCAACCATTTTTCTGTTTCGTTAGCCTAGTGGTCCTAAGCGCGACTACTACGCTAGAGGTCTTGGGGTCCATTCCCAGGTCGAGCAAAGTGTTATTGGGTTGTTCTATGAAATTCTCTGTAGCAGCTCGGAGTTAGGATTTGTG
Organism: Caradrina clavipalpis; assembly: GCA_932526535.1. NCBI lineage: Eukaryota > Metazoa > Arthropoda > Insecta > Lepidoptera > Noctuidae > Caradrina > Caradrina clavipalpis. The sequence continues at coordinate 11,220,366 of OW052111.1, forward strand.
CCCGGTTAATGCCCCTATTACATGGGACCTAAACATACCGGTGAACTGTGAGTGTACGTACTACATTGGTACACCTCTGCCTAACTCTTCGGGGAATACAAACGAGATGGTAAGTTGTTCAACCATTTTCGAAAACAAATTCCGACTCCATTAGGCTAATATAGTTAAGAATAACTAACAATATATTATCTACTAAATTGTATAAACAACACACAGTTTCAGTTAAGCTACAAACTCAACTTTAGTAATAAATCCTATATGTTAATCCGTTGGCAAAACTAGAACCAACTATTATACATATGTGTGTTTTTAGTAAATATTTGTTGAATTTTGCTTAGGATTAGGATAATATTATTAGTGGAAACTTTGTGTGTAAACATTAGTAATAATATCAGCCGATTATTGTTCTACTACAGGGCAAAGGCCTCTTCTCATATAGAGAAGGCATGAGCATTGATTAAAACGCTTGCTCAAGGCTAATTGGCGGTTTCAGATTTGTATTAATTTTAAGTCCAGGTTTCCGTATATAGTGTTCACGGTCGTCATTGATGTCCAAGATAAACTAAGAATGTACATCATTTTTATGAATTGAAAAAATCACATTGGTATTTGCCCGTTCGCTTTTGCGAACCCACAGCATCGTGCATGAGATGCGGGCGCTTAAAGTACTAGGCCACGACCAGTTTCACTTATCTAATAGTAAATAATAATTGTCGTTTTCAGCGTAGGTCTTGCTATTACTCCCGGCGTTGCCATTGCCACTTACACCTGCCATAATAATTCCTTTTGTTAGTCGCCTTTCACTCATCCTTTCAACAACTACACAACGTTTGCAAGACCTATCAATAACTGTGATAGTACATAATAAACTATGTTGAATACACTCCATTGCTCGTTGTTAGGTCACTTAGTACTTTGACTCCAAGTTGAGTGGTCGCTTTTATAGTACTTCGGGGATCGAGCAGTTCAGATTAGAATTTTGGCAAACACTATAGTGCTAACTGCCAATTTGTGGTTATAACTTTGAACCTAACGTGTAAAATAACTGCCGTTAATGTACCGCTTTTAACAAAGTTTAGAAGTTTAGCAACCTCAAGTTATTTTGGATTATCATAATATCAAGGCTTAATGGAAATGTTGTGATGGCCCAGTGGTTAAAACACCCTTAGGCCCTCTTAGGCACTGGGGACTACCATTGTGACTTTTTTAATTCATAATTATGTACTTTCTAAGTTTATCTTGGACATCACTGATTACGGTGTTGGAAAACTTAGTGAGGAAATAAAGACTTATCTATAGGTAATGTTATAAAGAGGTAGGTAAGATGTTTTGTTTGTTTGTAACTAATACGACTCAGAAACGACTGGACCAATTTTAACCCTTTTGTCACCAAGAGATAGCTAAATTATTTCTGAGTAACATGGGCTATAAAACACTACGCTACAACTCACTAGAGCGGAGCATTAACCAAAGACGCAACTTATGGCGGGTGATGTAAGCCACGCGGACGAAGTCTCGGGCAGTTCTCTAGCAATTAATATAAGTCTGAAATCGCCAATCCACCTTGAGCAAGCATAGTGATCAATGCTCGTGACTTCTCTGTATTGCAAAAGGTCTTTGCTATGCAGTGAGACAATAATTGTCTGGTATTTAGTACGAAGGTACTAAGTAAAAAAAAAATATACCATCACGCCTGTTTTCCCCGAAGGGTTAGGCAGAAGTGTACGAATGTACACCCACAGTTCGCCGGTATATTTAGGTCCCATGTAATAGGGGGCGAGCCTATTGCCATTAACCGGGCACAAATCCAAACTCCGAGCTGCTACTGAGAATTTCATAGAAAAACCCAATAACACTTTTTGCTCGACCCGGGAATCGAACCCAAGACCTCTATCGTAGCAGTCGCGCTCACGACCACTAGGCCAAAGAGGCAGTCTCAATAATCTAGAGGTAGAGGAGAGAGGTAGAGGTTAGAGGAGGTGGATCTAGAGGTACTAAGTAATCAATAAAAAAATTGTAATAAATAAAAAAATAGGTAGCTTCTAGCAATTTAACGTCTCCATAGAGATCCTATGGAGACGTCAAATTACTAGTAGCTACAACCTCTCAAGGTTCAAGGAGTTCAAGGTCGCTCAGCGTGCGATGGAGAGGGCAACGCTCGGACTTTCTCTGATGGACAGAATTTGTAATAAAGTCATCCGCCAGAGAACTAAAGTCACCGACATTGCCCGCAGAAATAGTACACTGAAGTGGAAGTGGGCCGGTCATGTCTGCAGACGGACTGACGGTCGGTGGAGCAGACACGTGTTGGAGTTGAGACCACGTTTAGGAAAACGCAGTGTGGGACGCTCCACGATGGACCTAAGGATATAAAGAAGGTGGAGAGCAATGGGTAGCTCACCGTCCGTACGTTCACTAGCGACAGACCGTGTCGACGGCGCGTTCGTGTTCCACGCGCGCCTCAAAGAGATGTCAGCAAACTTGGATGGGGCCACTGAGGGCCGATGCCTGCCGGGGCTGCGGGTTGTTCGAAAGAGATACCGCGCCCCCGGAACGCAAAGGGCACATGAAGGAACATAGACGGGTTTTAGTCAGTAAAAGTCTGACACTCCCTCCCGCCCCGCCCAGGGCGGGGGAAGTTATTTGATGATTTCCCGTCTATAAAAAAAAAAAAAAAAAGCGGATGGATGCGGGCTGCCCAGGACCGGGATGGTTGGCGCTCTTTGGGGTAGACCTACGTACAGCTCTGGATGGCTATAGACTGATATGATGACGATGGTGATAATGACAACTTCTCAAACTTCAGATATACCTTATTTTTATAGCTACCAAAACTAATTAACTGCCTTGTTGACCTACTGGTTCTAAGCACGACTGCTACGCTAGAGGTCTTGGGATCGATTTCCAGGTCGAGCAAAAAGTGTTATTGGGTTTTTCTATTAAATTCACAGTAGCAGCTCGGAGTTTGGATGTGTGCCCGGTTAAAGGCAATAGGCTCGCTCCCTATTACATGGGACCTAAAAACACACCGGCGAACTGTGGGTGTACATTAGTACACCTCTGCCTAACCCCTCGGGGAATACAGGTGTGATGGTATGATGATGACCAAAAAAACAATAGGCTACTTATTTAAAAAAATTTTAGGGCTATAAAAATACCCGACAATCAACCTACATTGATACATACGAACTCACAAGCATAAGCCAGTCTTTCCAAAGATAGACAGCAAACTTATCAATTTCTAAATCCATCTAGACTTGAACTAGAACTACTAACAGATCACGATGCTCAAACTTCTTGTAGTTTAAAAGCAATTGGAACTTAAATTGAAGCATCTACGACCGGGTGTACCTGTGTGCGGACGAACTTGGCAAACACATCAATCACTGAAGTTGTTCGTATGGCAGTGCTGTTCTAATGTTGATCACATGACAGTTGGGACTAAGTTTAGTACTCTAATTTGGAACTATCTATTATTGTGATAGATTTTCGGTGAGGAAACGAATTTTACATTTAATTAGAATGAAAAAAAAAACTAAATAATAATTAAATTACAAACTATGTACAGGTAAAATAAAAAAGTAAGGTCAAAGGGCGTCAAAAAACTCATCCGCATCGCTGTCAATGGGGCATGTGCCCAGAAGGCTGGCAGCATTGCAACGTTGTATGGCAATGCTGATTCTTTGGCCAAAGAATAGGCCAGCCCTCTGGTCACGTGAAGAATCGACCAGTCGCTTCGCGATGTCGCAAATGAATGGAAACGAATTAGTAATTTTATTTAGGTTTAGTAAGCTTACGCAGGACGGTCCCTGGAGTAGTGGTGATGTCTCAGTGTACCCGGACATCGCTGAAGGAGGAGAGAGCCCGGAGGCGGGCAAAGAAGATGGAGCCCAGATTTGGGCCACGCTGGATGGGTCGCGAACGTCATGCGTAGCAGTTCTCGCGGCCTATTCATCAAGGCGAAAGTAGGTACACACGTAGGGCTTTAGTGGGTGCAAGCCCCACATAACCACGTCGTTTCCCCGAATGGCGTGTCATGCGTTAGGCATTTTCTTCGCTCACAAAAAAAAAGGGAGGGGAGTTTCTAGAAAGACCTACACTGACCTTATTGGTGAGGTTGTTGAGAAAGGTCGGGTGTGCAGTACGCGTAACTGGCGTGCTTGTTTGATGTATGCGGACTAACTTGGCAAACACATCAATCACTGAAGTTGTTCGTATGGCAGTGCTGTACTAATGTTGATCACATGACAGTTAGGAACTAAGTACGCTAATTTGGCTGTGAGTTGGACTATTTATTGTTGTTATAGATTTTCGGTAGTTAAACTATTTAGTAGTACTATATTAAAGAGTGGTTTAATCTTGACACTTCCCATGACCTGTCTCGGTAGCCTAGCGGTTTTAAGCGCGACTGTTAGCAGTCGCGCTTAAATAAATCAAGGCATTTGAATTTGATTGAATATTTGATGTCATTGAATCAAATGACAATGACGAGCCGCTTCTGCCGTCGAGCTCGGACGTATTTTAGAATATCTCAGCGAAGCAAGCTTTGAAGTTGGACTAAAGATGAATATGTCGAAGACCAAAACTATATTCAGCGTGACAGGAGACGGGGAGGCAATACATGTCCATTACCTTTACTTGAACCAAGTAAGCTCTTTCCAAGAGAGGCAAGACAATTAAGTCTTAACACGAACAGATAACGCCTGGATGAGCAACTGTTCCATTACCCGCCGGCCACAGCCAAGCGCTTCATGCGACATGAGGCGCGACAAGCTTCGAGATGCGAGTTCATGTCTGAATTTTACAGAATTGACGTACAGTAACCAAAAACATAACCTAACGCGAGAGAAAAACCAACACGAACGAACAACGCAGAAGCTAGTTTAATAAACCAGAATACTCGCAAAACCGCGAATTTCTCATCGGCACAGAGAATTTCAATAATTCCCTGTAAGCCAGCGATAGGCACTACATAGTTCAATTTGACTAACCTCCAACCAACATTTGCAAACACGGCTTCAAGTAGTACGCAGCGCTAATTGTAACCCTCTGCCTACCTTGTTAGGAATCATTAGTATGATGTTATGGCGTACTTCATTTCTAAAGCCGCGTTAGTTTATTAGAGTAGATTCTATACTGATTTTGGTATAGGATTTAATGCGAATAGGAGTTCAAATAATACAGGTTGTGTTTTAAGTCACTGTGCATTTTGCAGGGGTTGTAATTATGAATATGAAAATGTTGTAATTATGAATACTCATATAATACTCGTACTAGCTTTTGCAAGCGACTTCGTCCGCGTGAATTGATAGTTCCCGTTCCCGGGGGATTTCCGGGATGAAAACTATCCGATGTCCTTTCTAGGGTCCCAGACTATATCTGTACCAAATTTCATTGAAATCGGTTCAGTGGTTTAGGCGTGAAGAAGAGACAGATAGACAGACAGACAGACAGAGTTTCTTTCGCATTTATAATATTAGTAAGGATTAACAACTATTTGATTTCGGTCTCGGCCACCAATCTCAATGGGCTGTAGTGTCAATTGAAATTGAGACCAAGTATGAAGGAAATAGCTACTGGGTTCTACTGCACAGGACATTATAAATTATGTTGCACAAGTGTGTGCGCAAACAGAGGTATATTAGCTTCCCAGGTCGAGCAAAGTGTTATTGGGTGTTTCTATAAAATTAGCAGCTCAGAGTTACAATTTGTGCCCTGTTAATGGCAATTGGCTCGCTCCCTACTACATGGGACCAAAACATACTGGCCAACTGTGGGTGTAAATTGGGACACCTCTGGCTAACCCTTCGGGGAATACAGGGGTGATGGTATGGCTACATTCATGGTTGATGAAACCAAACCAAACTAATTTGTAGATAGCGTTTTTGCAATCAGCACAAAAACTAAACTAGCAAACGTTACACTTCAAAATCTTAAATTCTAATTTCGTCGTTCTCATCTGCAGTAATCACACTAAAACCTTCTAGATGTAACCTCGCCATTCCACTGGAATTTTCTATTTCTGTTATAGTTGACTAGCTTTTACACGCGATTTCTACCTCATGGTTTTTAGACGGATTCCAAATTTTTTTCTAAACAAAATACAGGAAATTTTTTTAACCAGTGCGTAAATTTTGCCATAATAAACTTCAACACGTTTTATTAAACACGTATATTTTATTTTGATATGTCTTAGTACTAAAAAAAAAAGTTATCGCTTACGAAACATGTTTACTTAAAAACCATATTTTATTGTCACTCGGCGCTAGCGCATTCCCCACCCCCTCACCCCAGCCATGCGCCCGGGCGGCGGCCGCGAGTTTTCATTGATAGTATGGCGAATAGATTATGTCCATGTTTTGCTTATGTCAAACTCGGATAAGGATGAAATTTTTTTTTTTAACTAAACACTGAAATGTGTTCTATTACTGACACTGAACTACCAAAAATAATTTACGCACTGGTTAAAAACTTTTCCTGTATAGCCTATAATATGTTCATCATCATCATATAAGCCGCAGGACGTCCACTGCTGGACATAGGCCTCCCCCATAGATTTCTAAGAGGACTAGTTGGAAGCGGCCTGCATCTAACGTTTCCCTGCCTTTCTTGCCTATGACAATTGCTGATAATAAAGCTTTCCTTAGGTAAAATATTTTTTTAATGGGTTAAGTAGTTTTTTACGTCTTTGCTTACTGTTCCGCTATCGTTTGTCATAGCGTATATATAGAAAATATTTTTTAAGATTAGACACGTTTACACAAACAAACAAAAATATCTCTTAAGCATTATTAAAGATATAGTACCTATATACGTAGATTCTATACGTATATACAGTTTTTTCTTGAATCACTCTATCTATTGATGAAAGTATTAAAATCCTTAGTATAAAAGATCTAAGCGTACAGAGAGTATTATGTCGAGACAAACAAAAATACAAATAATTTTTCTTTCTTATATTAGTTCAGACAAAACAAATGAAAAAGTTATAGCTGCAAAAGAAAACTTAAAATATGAAGGTTGAAAGTTATGACGGGTCGGGACCGGGAGGCTCGCGGTTACGTGGAAATCTTCTATACTACTCGTAATATTATCAAGAGGAAAGATTTTTTGGTTCGTTTGTTTGTATCGAATAGGCTCCGAAATTACTGGACCGATTCTAACCATGTTTTCACTAATAGATAGCTACATTATTCTTAAGTAATATAGGTTATATAACATCACGCTACGACACACAGGAGCGGAGCAGTAACCAGAGACGTGACTTAACGCGGGTGAAGTAAGCAATGCGAACGAAGCCGCCGACAATGCTAGTAATATTATCAAGAGGAAAGATTTTTCGGTTTGTTTGTTTGTATCGAATAGGCTCCGAAACTACTGGACCGATTTTAACCATATTTTCACCAATAGATAGCTACATTATTCCTGAGTAACATAGGTTATATAACATCACGCTACGACCACACGGAAGCGGAGCAAAAGATGGCGCGGGAAGTTTGCTAGCAATAATATTATAAAGAGGAAAGTTTTTTTTTGTTTGTTTGTTTGTACCGAATAGGCTTCGAAACTACTGAACCGATTTTAAGAAATTTTCCGTTAATAGATAGCTACATTGTTCCTGAGTAGCTGAATATACATTATTACATATTTCCCGTCTGTTTGCTCCGGCAAATCTTCGAAACGGCTCAATTGGTCTTGACGGGAATTTCACTGGCAGATAGCTAATGTTATGAGCTGTAACGGACGCTAATTTAATAATAAATAAAAACTAAAAAATAATCGGGAGGAAAATGGGCCATTATTTGTTGGTTTAAACACGCTAATCTCTGGATCTACCAGTCGAATCAGAAAAGTTATTTTTGTATAGCATAGCCAGATTCATGATAAATAGCACAGGCTTTATTACATAACGCTAAGGCACACGGGAGCGAAGCAGTAACCAAAGACGCGAGTGAAATAAGCAACGCGAACAAAGTCGCGGACAGGTTTTAAGTATTATATACTGTTAAAGAAACAGCGATTATTTTCAACGGTAAGAGTGAAGTGTAGCAATTTGTTGCTTGTTTACAAAGTTGGTGTAAAAAATTATGGTAATAGCTTCAGGTTGAATAACGAGGGTACAGGGGAGAGATAATTTACATGGATATTAGTTGATTGTCCTGTACGATGGTAAGAAGATTTCTCAATTTATTTTTTAACGCAATATTTTACTTGTCGTTTGTGACTCCATTTTCTGTTGACAGTTTTTCACATACATACCATCACGCCTGTATTGCCCGAAGGGTTAGGCAGAGGTGTATCGATAAACACCCACAGTTCGCCGGTATATTTAGGTCCCATGTAATAGGGGGCAAGCCTATTGCCATTAACCGGGCACAAATCCAAACTCCGAGCTACTGAGAATTTCATAGAAAAACCCAATAACACTTTTTGCTCGACCTGGGAATCGAACCCAGGACCTCTAGCGTAGCAGTCGCGCTTAGTACTACTAGACCAGACGCAACAGACAACATAGTTTTAGTAAAAGGGTTTATTTACCACCCTTTGTATACAACAACCCCTAAAAAGTTCGAAAACTCGACCCCTTAAGCCCGATAACATTGGTCTCATCTGTTTGTTTTAACGTATCGTCAATATAAAGTTATTTACTATCGATGACACATGCTCCTGTTCTTTATTGTATTACTTACCTACCTATCTACCTACCCCTTTTGTTTTTGCGAGCCGGCTTCAGATTACGACCCTGTTTGTTTTAGAAGAAAGGTTTCATTTCGAACTGGATTGGGGTGAGTAGGTACGTAAGGGTGGGATATCCATACTAATATTATTAAGATGAAGAGTTTGTTTTTGTGCTCCACTAATCTCCGAAAATACTGGTCTGATTTTGTAAATTGGTTCGCTTTTAGGAAGCTACATTTTTATCGGTGAAGCAAAACGGTTACATTAGTTACCAATTATAATAATTAAAGACGTAACACTTAAAAAGATTAAGATAAATAAAAATACTGAGCGAGGCGCCTCTGACGCGCGCACTGCGCACTCTCAAACTCTCAACCTTATAGCAGGGGACATAGATCTGTTCAGCTGTACTCTAAATGAATTCACAAAGGTGGCAATGTTTATAATTTCTTACAGAAGTGTGTAATATGTGTACCTATGTGTTAATAAGGTATGTTGTACCTAGTGAAATGTAGAATATTATATGTGAGTGTGTATGTTTAACTATCGTCTTGGGTTGCCTGTAAAGATAGTTTAAATATGGTTAAATAAATAAATAAATAAAATTAAATAAAATGTAAACCTTAATTTAGCCTTAGGAGCAAGCGAGGTGATCAATGCTAGTGCCTTCTCTGTATGAGAAGAGTCCTTTGCAGCAGTGGAAAAAATTATAGACTGGTATTGTTTAATAGAATGCTACAGTATTCCTGAATTCAATAGGCTATAATATTTATAGTTATTAAAAAAACAAATAGAAATTCATGGAATACTTACGTGAACGAAGTCGCAGGCAAAAACTAGTCAAGCTTTTCCATTTGATGCTGACCTTGCATGGTAAAGGCGTTCAATGTAATAAGAGGTCAGTGTATATTGGGAGTGAAAAGTTTTTTATCATGTTTACATGATGTAATAGGTACGTTGTAAAAGAAAAACATGGAGATTGATGTCCGTTGAAAGAACAACAAATTTTAATCATCTGGGGGTTTTGATTAACTTTCGAGTTACCAACAAAATAATATTTTGTCGAAAATTTAAATTTTAAATCCCTGTGCTACCCTTTGTCTTTATTATTACAAGTTTTAGGTTTTAGTTTAAGGTTCCGTACCCAAAGATTAAAACGGGACCCTGTAACTAAAACTTCGCTGTCTGTCTGTCTGTCAGTCTGCCTGTCTGTCCGCCTGTCACCAAGCCTGTATCTCATGAACCGTGATAGTTAGACAGTTGAAATTTCACAGATGATGTATGTCTATTGCCGCTATAACAACGAATACAAAAAAACCAGAATAAAATAATTATTTAAGGGGGCTTCCATACAACAAACTTGTTTTTTTTGTCGTTTTTATAGATAACTAGCTTTTGCCCGCGACTTCGTCCGCGTGGATTAATAGTTCCCGTTCCCGGGGGATTTCCGGAATGAAAATTATCCTATGTCCTTTCTCGGGTCCCAGACTATATCTGTACCAAATTCCATTGAAATCGGTTCAGTGGTTTAGGCGTGAAGAAGAGACAGACAGACAGAGTTACTTTCGCATTTATAATATTAGTAAGGATGGTATGGAACCCTTCGTGCGCGACAAACTCCAACTCGTACTTTACCGGTTTTTATTTACTTTCACCAGTCCCGGTATCTGTGGCTAGTCAAATCTTTCAAGTTAAATTTGACCCACTTCCCAAAGTTCTATTGAGCTGAAATTTTACTTAAATGTGCAATTCGCATGACAATGCAATATTATGATGTCACAGAGCCGGTCTGATGAAGGAGCCGAAAGGTGGCCATAGGAACTTAATCAAAACTTACAAAGTTAAGTTTGACCCACTTCCCGGTGTCCGATTAAGCTGATATTCCATACATATTTACTCATACGGTTTTTTTTTTTATTATAAATGGAAAGTAACTCTGTCTGTCTGTCTGTTACACTTTCACGCCTAAACCATTGATCAGATTTGATGAAATTTGACAGAGACAGATTAGACATTGGAGAAGCATATAGGCTACCTTTTAAAGCTAGAAAAGGGCTTGAAATGGTTGAAATACCTAAGGAATAACTTTATATGGGAGTTCGTCATTACTGAAATAAAATCATCAATCACACAGCACACACAAAATATGCGCACACAAACGTACGCACGCGCGTACGTTTAGGGACTTGATAAAAAACAAATGAATATTTTGTTCAAGTGTTTTTGAAAAATGAGTAGCTAACATATAAATTTTAAAAAACCGCCCAAAAAAAGTATTCCATGCGAACGAATTCGCTAGAAAAGCCAATACAAATATATAAACACGTCCAAAAAAAAAAAGGCACACAAAATATATATAACTTGATCCTACTCTGTGCTCTCTCCATTTTGTCGTGAAATATTTCATCGTTCAAATTCTCGGAAAAGCTAATAAAATGTAAGTGAGTTTAACTCTCGTCTAGACTACATCCATGTCTAGGTTAATAAGACAAGTCTTCTTTATTTTAATGAAATCTAATAAAAATCTGGCCAAGTGTGAGTTTGACTCGTATAAGACGGGTTCTGTACCATCGTATAATATTAATGAACACTACATCTAAACGTATACTAATGAACTAAAAATATTATGAAGGAAATTTGTTTTTGTTTGTTTATTTGTACCGAATAGGTTCCGAAACTACTGGATTGGTTTTTTCACCAATAGATAGCTAGATTATTCTTGAGTAAAATAGGCCAATACAACATCATGTTACGACACAGGAGGCCGGAGCATTAAGTAACATACACGCGCGAAATTAGCCACTCGGGCGAAGTCACGGACAATCAAACAAACGTAACAGCGTAACAGACAGATAAACAATTTATTTGTTTATTTTTTTTGTCTTTCTGTGAAAATTTAAACTCTTTACCGATTACGGTTCATGAGATACTGCCCTATGACAGGCGGGCGGACAACGGCAGCCTGCCAATAGGGTCTAGTTGACACCTTCCAGACACAAAACCTTAAAGGCCTATTCAGACCTAAGCGGTATTCGCTACCGTCTGCGGCAGAGAAAACCCAGTGGGTATGCGGTAATATTACTGTTCAGACCTAAGCGGTATTCGCTACCGTTCGTAACCCGCGTGGTATGTACCTCTACCCACAGCGGCAGCGAATATCGCTCAGGTCGCTCTAGCCGCGGTACTTGATACTAAATACCTGAGCGAAACCCGCGCGGTATGTACCTCTACCCACAGCGGCAGCGAATATCGCTCAGGTTTGAATAGGCCTTTATACACTAAAAAAGTTCTGTCATACTCCAAATCTTCTCCCAAATCCACAGTCTTTATTACTCTTTTTTGCTTTCCATCGTTTTCTTCTTTTAAATCTTCTCTGTCTAGATCATTGGCTTCTGATTCATATTTTATAACATCAGTATCTATAAAAGTTATAGTTATGGTGCTATCGTAAACCAACACTCTACAAGTTGGAAACTTTGCCACAGCAACTCCGGTTACGGTATCTCTATAAATAAATACTATTGAAGTGTCTGTTTGTCAAAATGGCATGGCATTCGATACTTAAGTTCTTAAGTTTCAGTTAGGTGCACGTGAGCAAAGCTGCGGGCGTCAGCTAGTGTCAATGTTAAAGGTTTTTACTTAATAAAATTTTAGTGTGTGTCAAAATTATAAGCTTGTTACTAAATGTACCTATGTGAATGTTTATACGATAGTAACACGAAAAAAACATTTTTTATCTTTATTTCTTGTCTCCCCAAACCTGCCCGACCGAACTGCCTCGATAGCCTAGTGGTCCTGAGCACGACTGCTACGCTAGAGGTCCTGGGTTCGATTCCCAGGTCGAGCAAAAAGTGTTATTGGGTATTTCTATGAAATTCTCAGTAGCAGCTCGGAGTTTGGATTTGTGCCCGATTAATGGCAATAGGCTCGCCCCATATTACATGGGACCTAAATATACCGGCGAACAAAGGGTGTACTCTGGTACTTCTCTGCCTAACCCTTCGGGGAATACAGGCGTGATGGTATATACAGGGTGTTTGGTGCATCGTGTGCCAAATTGAAATGGTCGACTGTGGGGGTCATCTGCTGCTGCTCTGCGGGATGATAAAATATCAAATTTCGCGCGGTGAAAGTCACAGGCTTAACTAGTAAAAAATAAAACTCCGAACATGCAGCGTTCCCTGGCAAAGTCGAAGTAATATACCAGGTTCCTTTTAATTAGTTTGTAAATAAACTAGTGTTTCTTGCTGCTATTAAAAATTACAACGGGAGGTTGTTAGTATCTTGTTACTGGGAGAGGATTTTGTTTTATTGTTTTATGCTGTTATTGTTTTTACACTTTGCTGGGTTTGAAAACATGATTGTTATTTATTTTATAACAGCGTGGACTGTTGTTTATTTAAAATGTAAGATAGTAGATTCTAACTAAAATTATAAATGCGAAAGTAAGTTTGATTGTTTGTTACCTTTCACGCCTATACCACTGAATCGATCATCCTGAAATTTTGCATATACGTTGTCAGGTGTACAGAAACGGACATACGGTACCTTTCATCCCGAAAACATGTAATGTTCCCAAGGAAAACGACAATAACGTTCTTAAGATAATAGATGACGCTACGTGTCTTTTGAACTATAATTGAATTTTAAATTGAAGTATTTCCTCTGCATCTGTGGTAACCGACAGTTACACGGACAAAGTCACGGGCAAAAGGTAGTCCAGCTTTTTATATTTTTCTTAATAGATGCAAAGGTTTTTGACAACTTTTCGAGAAATAGATTTCTTTCTTATTTTGTTTGAATGCAAAAATTTCGGAAAATACTAGTTCGATTCTGTATATTATTTCGCTAGTAGGAACCTGCCGTATTCCAAAATTTCCTATAAGTCAAATACAAATATACAAAATAGTTTATTGTCACAATATTAGCATTTTATAACATTAGACGTGTTGGAAGCCTCCTTTTAAGCAAACAATGCCTGTGTTAAGAGGCTCCACTCTTCCATAACATAGCCGTATACTTATAACTACTAATAACTGTGAACTACTATCATAGAACATTTAACATATTGGTAGGTTTAAATTTAATTTATATAGGTTAGAAAATCAGTAAATTAGAAAACCCCCGACAAAAAATCCTAACTTCCCTTTAAAAAGTAAAAAAATAAAATACGTCGCGTTGGGGGACCGATGTTGCATTTAGGGTACGACCGTCCCAAGCGGTACTTTTTATAGGTACAGACCTATTATAATGTCGATTTTGTTAAGCTGTAAGTACATAGGTTCCTAGTAATTTAATAACCCACATGACAAATCATTTTTAGTTTTTCTTCCCCACTTTCACACCCATAACTTTTAAACGGCTCAACCGATTTTCATCAGACATGTCTAAGAACACTCGTACGTAAGTCACCTTTCATACAAAAAAAACTAAATTGAAATCGCTTCATCCGTTCGGGAGCTATGATGCCACAGACAGACAGACAGACAGACAGACAGACAGACAGACAGACAGACAGACAGACAGACACGTGAAACTTATAACACCCCTCTTTTTGCGTCGGGGGTTAAAAATCTGTACTAATAGAAGACAATCTTTTCTTTGTTATTGCTTGTGGAGTGAATTGGTGTGGTGTGGTGTGATGTGAATGTGATGTGATGTGATGTGATGTGATGTGATGTGATGTGATGTGGTGTGATGTGATGTGATGTGATGTGATGTGATGTGGTGTGGTGTGGTGTGGTGTGATGTGATGTGATGTGATGTGATGTGATGTGATGTGATGTGATGTGGTGTGATGTGATGTGATGTGATGTGATGTGATGTGGTGTGGTGTGGTGTGGTGTGATGTGATGTGATGTGATGTGATGTGATGTGATGTGATGTGATGTGGTGTGATGTGATGTGATGTGGTGTGGTGTGGTGTGGTGTGGTGTGGTGTGGATTGATGTGATGTAAGTGTGATGATAAGTATAACTATATAAGCTACTAGTTTCTATCCGCGACTTCATTCGCGTTACATCTTTAGTTACTGTTCCGCTCTCGATTCTCGTAACGTGATGTTATATAGCCTGCTTCGATAAAAAGCTAAACAAAACAAAAATATATTTTCAATTCGAACCAGTAGTTTCTGAGATTAGCGCGCTCAATCAAATAAACAAATTTTTAGCTTTATAATATTAGTATAGATATTATTGCAGCATAACTAAATTGTTGATCATTGAGATGAAGTAAATGATGAGGTAAATCTAATGAGGAATGAGCTTGAATTATATAACAATCAGTTAAACGATACAATATAGCAAAGTAACATAACTTTGATAAAAGAAAACTTGAAATAGAGAACAAAATGTTCTATATGACAAAGGAAGTAAACACACATAGCTATAATTATTGCAGTAGTGACACGACGAAATTGCAGGTGTAGCGGTGATCTCGACAATTACAATTTACATTTAGATGGGACGCGACAATTCTCACTCAGTATCATCACATGCAAAAAAGAAGTACATTTAGCGTAGCTTCAAGGTAATTATGAAAATATTCCGAATGCTTTGCCATGTAGGAATTCGGATGGCAGTGTTTTATTTCTCAGAGAACATAATCAGTTTGTTTTTTTTTATTTCAATTAACTACCTCTTTGGTCTAGTGGTCCTAAACGTGACTGCTACTCTACAGGTCTTGGGTTCGATTTCCAGGTCGAGCAAAGTGTTATTGGGTTTTCATATGAAATTCTCAGTAGCATCTCCGAGTTTGGATTTGTGCCCGGTTAACGTTAATAGGCTCGCCCCCTATTACATGGGACGTAAACCATACCGACGAACTGCGGGTGTACATTGGTACATCTCTGCTTAACCCTTCGGGGAATACAGGCGTGTTTGTATGTGTGTATTCCGAGTGCTTTGCCGTGTAGGAATAGGGATAGCAATGTTTTATTTCTAAGAGAAAATATTTAAATAGCTTCGTCCGCGTGGCTAATTTCATCCGGGTTGAGTAACGTCTTTGGTTACTGCTCTGCTCCAATGTTTTATAGGGTGATGTTATATAGCCTTTAATATTTATTGCTCATTAATCTGGCTTAAATATTAAAGAATTAAAAAAGATTCAAGAATTTCTCTAATCTGATTGTTATTTCAAGAGATTAGTGCGTTTCAAACTTTACACAAATGAACAAAAAAATCTTTAGCTTTATTATATTAGTATATTTATTTATTTATTTAAACTTCATGCACAAATGTAAAAATACACCGTAAAAAAGCGGGCATAATGCCTTAAGCGTTTTCTACCAGTCTACCATAGGGTGATGCAGAGACAAAAAATAGTAGATGCAAGAAAACGGAACAGAAAATTAGGATATTTATGTAGATAAGTATGAAATTACCAATCCGCCTTAAGCAAGCCTAATGATCAATGCTCGTATCTTCTCTTAAAGAGAAGAGGCTTTTGCTTTACAGTAAAACTAGTACAGGGTAACTAGATTCAATATTATTAATTGTTCTCTTGTAATTGACGTTCAAAGGTGCCTTTTAGCAAAATAAATAATTTCATTTCTTTTTTGTTTAGGTCCTGGGTTCGATTCCCAGTTCGAGCAAAAAGTGTTATTGTTATTTAAATAAATCTCAGTAGCAGCTCGGAGTTTGGATTTGTGCCTGGTTTATGGCAATAGCATGCCAGCCTATTACATGGGACCTAAATATACCGGGGAACTGTGGGTGTACATTGGTACACCTCTGCTTTACCCTGCGGGGAATACAGGTGTGATGGTATATTTTTTTTATAAATAATTTTACTTTGACTCTCACTTTAAGTGGGATAATAATAAGCTGGTATCTAAATATATATAACTCAAAGGTGACTGACTGACTGACTGACTGACATAGTGATCTATCAACGCACAGCCCAAACCACTGGACGGATCGGGCTGAAATTTGGCATGCAGGTAGATGTTATGACGTAGGCATCCGCTAAGAAAGGATTTTGATAAATTCCACCCCTAAGGGGATAAAATAGGGGATGAAATTTTCAATACCTCTTAACGCGAGCGAAGCTGCGGGCAAAAGCTAGTTTTATTATAAAAACTTGATACAGATATTCATGTTTGTTGAAAACATTTTTCATAAAATTCTTGCCTCCATATTCAAGAATATTTTTTGCTTTATTCCGTTGGAAACTCTATATCCAGTACTGACAGTTTTTTGGGAGCACTGAAATGTTTCCGAATATTTTCATTTTCAGCTGAATTTGAAGGTTTTTTAATCCGTACCAATATATCAATATCGCCTGTGCGGTGTGTATTTCAAAATATTCAGAGAATTTCTATGATCTACAAAAATAGTCATAGATACACAACATTTTTTTTTTTTTTTTTATAGACGGGAAATCATCAAATAACTTCCCCCGCCCTGGGCGGGGCGGGAGGGAGTGTCAGACTTTTACTGACTAAAACCCGTCTATGTTCCTTCATGTGCCCTTTGCGTTCCGGGGACGCGGTATCTCTTTCGAACAACCCGCAATAGATACACAACTGGGTGAAAGACCGGTCATTTGTACAATTATGTGTATTTCAATAAACTGCTTCGTCAGTCTCTTGCGCGATTGTTGAGCGTTCGGCCCTGGGTTTGATTAACGGGTTGAGCAAAAGTGTTATTGGGTTTTTCTATGAGATTCTCTATGAGATTCGTGCCCGGTAAATGACAATAGGCTCGCCCCCTATTACATGGGACCTAAACATACCGGTGATCTGTGGGTGTGCATTGGTACACCTCTGCCTAACCCTTCAGGGAATACAGGCGTGATGGTATAAACAATTATACAGTTTTAAGCTAGCTTGGACACCTCACAAAAGTGGCTTGGAAACTTCCCCGGAACAGTAAGGACTTAAGAAACTTAGAAAAAAGCCCTTCAATACGGTTTATAATAACTTTCCTTGCTATGACTTCTCAATTTTGAAATGATTCTCTCAAAGTCAATGTTCAAATAATAACAAAACCCCACAACAACTAACCATCATAATAAAAGCCACTATTACAATTCTAAAACAGTCACCACGTGACCCCATTCAGAAAAAAATCCCGACATTCAAGAAAGTAATAAAAAAATAATGATCTCCTAAAGAGGCTGTGATTCTAAATTAACGGAATACGGATGGCAGGGCGGCCATTTTATTTTTTGTGAAAGAAGTTACGGTTCGAAGTTGGTGCTTGTGTAAGTTCACAAGTAGGAAGTGGCGGTGTCCGGAGTAAGGCGACTGTGGATTGAGAAGTTTTTTGGGATATTTTTTTATTAATGTTTTCTGGACCGAATTTAGTCACTGCGGTATGGAGCCTAGCCAAGTATGCAGGAGATATTATAGTGTACAAGTGTGTGTGCGCAAACACAGGTGCACTCTCTCTTCCTTCACTTTCATAGTCCGATGGGACGGCAATCCGACACAACCTGGGATGGATCAGGCGTAGGACCAACGGCGGACCAATGGGGTTGTCACGCCACCAACTTCCGATCCCCAAAAATTTATTTCACTGATAGCAAGCAACATTACTGCCTTTAGTAAAGTTTTTTGGCAAACTTGAATTTTACATGTATGACCTAGAGGGCGTGAAGCTAGTGCTAATATGTTGATAACATAATGGAATATTACGTTTCATATTTCAGAATTAATTTTGAAACTTATGTTAAATCAAAATAGTTAACCTTAATATTACACATTTACATTGTAAGCATATCAAATACATGATAATACATATACATTTTAACGGCCTCTACGATAAACTATAAATATAGGTGCAAAAGACCAAAAATATTCATACCTATTTTCTGCTCGTGACTGTGTCCGCCTGGAAGTCAATTGTACTATAAAGTATGTCCTATACTTACCCGTCAAATATTTTTTTCAATTCGACCAGTCCTCCCAAAACGTTTCACAAAAAAAAAAAAATGTTTACTCTACCTCATAATAAAATTAATATAGATTTTAATTTCTAGTCCTTTCTTAAAAACATGGCCACACTATCGCTTCGTGCAACATGTCCGCGGCAAACTTTTGGAGAAAACAATCAAGGAAGAATTTAGCTGACGTCAAGCATTTCACATTGTAATTATAGAAAAACATTAAGGCCCGGTTTCCTATAGGATGCTGGTTTTTAGTGTCACACTTTTACTGACTAAAACCCACCCATGTTCCTTCTTATGCCCTATCTCTTTCGAACAACCCGCAGCCCCGGCAGGCATCGGCCCTTAGTGGCCCCTCTGAATGGTTGCTGACATCTCTTTGAGGCGCGCGTGGAACACGAACGCGCCGTCGTCACGGTTTCTTATACGATGCTGGTAAGATGTGAAAACAATGCAACACCTGCACGAGACATGTTATTATCCTTTTCTCACCTCCGCTTTGATGGAAGTCAGGTCTAAGGTGAAAATGGCGAAAAAAATCCATGGATAAACATATATAAACCAGATTCCGAGAGTAGTAGAAGAGCTCTTTGTGAAGGAGCTCGTCGGAGAAAGTACTACCATCATACCTATTTCTACAGCAAAAGCAGCCCGGCTGCATCTCGGTTTGAACGGTATGGGTGCCGGTGTCATTACAGGCACATGACACATTTCAACCTTGTCTCTGGGATGGCAACGCATTCGCAAAGCTCTGGTATTACAAATGACAGCAGGCAGCGGTGACCATTTAACATCAGGTGGCCCGTCGGCTTGTTAGCAATTCAAAGAAAAAAAAATCAATTTTCACAATTACAATTTACCTTATTATTCTTGCTTATTCTTCTCCATATGAAACCATAACTCAAGTCAACATTCAAGTAGTCAACTGTGGTGTGTCCGAGCCTTTACCTAGGACACAATTGCGGTATAACTGTGCATTAGTTTGATTGTTATTATAATGGTGATGGTTGTAAGCCATCGTTTGTAGTGAGGATCAAATGTAAGCGGTTATATTACTCCGTTTTATGGTGTGGGCAAGATTCCGGGATTAATGAATGTTGATGCGGTTTTGTAACGTAAATTATAGTTGGGGAAATGTAGTCGCTAGAATTTAAATATTTGCTTGCAATGTATGGAACAAAGTTATAGGCGTTCACAGCGTTTTTGTTTCTTATACAGTCTACCGCAGTCTTGCTGGCATTTGTAGTGCTATTCTATAAAAATATGACTCAATGAATTTAGGTGAAGTAAGCTTGTGATGAGCTGCTTTGCCAAGGCACTGCAAGTCTTAGCGTCTTGGGCCGATTTTCGTCAATTTCTTCTCGTCGACGAAGAAATCTGTCAAAAATCGGTCCTTAAATCGGTCTGATTATCGGTCGGGTGTGATGACGCTTATACAAAAGTATTTTTGTTAAAATTTTTGTTAGTTTATTCCGGCTAATCTCCAAAACGACTTCACCGATTTCCATGGGACTTTCACTAAAATATAGCTGATATTATAATGACTAACTTAGGCTACTTTTATTTCAAAATCATAATTAGGATTCCGCACATAAAGATAAAAACGCCGCAGACAACCAACATACACACTTACGAAGTCGCTTGCTATAAATAAATTCCCGAGAATTTTGAACGCAAGTATAATCTTATTAGAAAATTACTTCAAAACAAGGATTAAACTTAACAAAGCGAAAGACTCACGTGTCATCTGAACCCGCTAAGAATACACACACACACACACAGTAATTAATAATTAATCTTCGTCAAATTATAATATCCTCACATATTATAATTATAGTTATGTTGAGATAATAATTTCAACGTACATTTCCTTGTGGGTAATATTGTTAAACATAATTATGTTATCATTATTTTAGAGTACGGCGAATGCTTATAATAATTATTATTGTTTAAGATCGTTAGCCTAGCGGTTCACGCGCGATTGCTAGAGGTCTTGGGTTCGATTCCTAGGTCGTGCAAAGTGTTATTGGGTTTTTCTATGAAATTCTCAGTAGCAGCTCGGGGCTACATTTTTGTGCCCGGTTAATGGTAATAGGCTCGCCCCCTATTACATAGGATCTATGGCATGTATGGTAAGAACAGTACCCTTCGTATTTGAGTTTGACTCACACTTGAGGTTTCTTCATTTGTTTGTAAAATGTTATCTCAGGAAGTAATATAGCTCGATTTAAAAAAACGCGTACACTTAGGTTGTGGAATGCGCTCCCTGCTAAGGTTTTCCCATTTTTATCATTAGTAATATTTGATGGTATTTTAGATTTTTAAGCGAATAAAGTCAGGGGTAAAAGCTAGTAACGAATAATGGCATGCAGTCTTTCGAAGAGTAATCCCACTTCCCTTAATCGCTGAAAAGTTTCTAACACACTGTGATCCCGGGTAAAAGCCGGTGTAATTACCCCCGCAGTAAAACTTTCTTATAATCTTTTACGAACAAATTTAATTACTGCACAGCTATTGGTAGTACACTTGGGGTGTGAATTAGACAAGCACTTTTGTGAAGGTCGAATTTTTGATCGTCAGATAATTGTTTACGGAGGAAAAGCGGTCGAATCGTCATTTACTATGTTGCTGTTACTAGGCCATAAATAAACTTTAGATTTAAACATTTGTGGGTACTCAGAGGATGTGCAAAGAAATTGGTGACCCCGACGTGATCGAGATGACGGAGTCGAAAGGTGACGGGTGGGGCCCTGAAGCCCAGCGCGTGGGAGTACGCGCACCCCCTTTCTGGCCCGAAGAACCCGGATTGTGGTTTGCTCAGATGGAGGGACAGTTTGTGCTTGCCAACATAACCGCCGATGCAACGAAGTTTTACCACGTTACCGGCGTTTTGGACCATCGTTACGCGGCAGAAGTCAAGGACATCATCACCAACCCTCCAGCGGTGAATAAATACGAAAAGCTTAAGACGGAGCTCATCAAGCGATTATCGGCTTCGCACAATTCCTGACAGGTACCCGGTGAGGCACATTCAGGATTTCTCACAACAGCTCGCCGGCAGCACTATATTTTCTAAAATTGATATGGTCAAAGCCTATAACCAGGTACCTATCTACGGGCCCCACATACCGAAGACGGCGATAACCACGCCGTTCGGTCTATTCGAATTTCCCTATATGACCTTCGGTCTGAGGAATGCGGCACAGACATTCCAGAGGTTTATGGACGAGGTACTCGCTGGATTAGACGAGTTCTGCTTCTGTTACTTGGATGACGTTTTGTGTTTTTCCCCCACTCCAGAGCTGCACAAAATGCACCTGCGACGACTGCTAGATCGCCTAAGGAAGTATGGAGTATTGGTGAACTCGGCGAAGTGTGTCTGGGGACAGCCAGAGGTAACATTTCTTGGCTTCAATGTTTCTGCTTCCGGCACCCGCCCACTCGACACCAAGGTATGTGCTATCCAGGACTTTCGTGTGCCGCAAACTGTGAAGGAGCTACGGCGATTTCTGGGCATGCTGAACTTTTACAGACGCTTTATACCAAACGCGGCTAAGGCACAGGCACCGCTTAACGCTATATTAGCTGGGGGCAAAATCACGTCGGGGTCACCAATTTGTGGGTACTCAGAGGATGTGCGAAGAAAGACAAGCGTTTTAAAGTTGTAGATAGGAGTTTAATGTTTATAGACAAAATACACAGTTTTAGTTAAAAATCTAAGTTTCTGTTTTAATTTCCGTTCTGTGTTTCTTCCTAGTGCTTGTTATCAACTTATTTCTAACTAAAACTGTGTATCTTGTCTATAAACATTAAACTCCTATCTACAACTTTAAAACGCTTGTCTTTCTTCGCACATCCTCTGAGTACCCACACATTATAATAAATTGAATTCACATCATTACATACATACATAAACTCAAGCTTTTTTCCCATGGGAGTACGCAGAGACCACACAGCGCCACCTGCTACGATCTTTACATACGTTTTTCACATCGTGCACGTTCATACATCTACATAGTCCTACAAGTACGCCGGCTCCGAGTACAGCGCACCCGACCTTTCTGAAGAACCTCACATTATTGTATGCAAATAAATGAATATAAACACAGTTATTAAAATGGCGATTCGACAGCAAATTGCAGATAAATTGTTATATTTATTATTCTCATAATAGTTATCGACTATCAAACGATTTATACAGTATCTGTTAAAAACTATATAAATGCTGTCAAAAATTGACAGCAAATACCTATTTATTAAATAACAAAATGTTTTGTTAAAAAATAACAATATGAACGTAATACTTTTTTGCATAAAAATCAAACTCAAAATCAAACTTTTTATTACATTCATCCGACATTTTTCGCGGACAAAGTCGCAGGCGAAAGCTAGCAAAAAATAAACGTTGTCATTATTCATACTCTAAGTGAGTATCTCTGCATCGTGTACCAGTCAAAGTGCTGCCTTTGTATTAAGTTCATGTTTGACTTCCAACGATCAAGTTTTCAGTTTTTAGTCGTATATTCGATGTAATTTGAATAAGTGGTCCAAAGAACGAACTTTTGATTTCCGCTTTTGCATAATTATTAGTTTTGTTTTTTTTGAAAACTTTAGTTCTTTATACGAATAAGCTGATAAAACGATTATACTTATATTGAGTACTAGAGAACTGCCCGTAGCTTATTTCACCAGCGTTATGTCTTTGGTTACTGCTCCACTCCCGTGTGTCGTGGCGTGATGTTATACAGGCTTTATTACTCAGGAATAATCTAGCTATCTATTGGTGAAAAAAAATTTAAAATCGATCCAATAGTTTCGGAGCTTATTCATTACAAACAAACAAAAATATCTTACACTAGCTTCTGCCCGCGACTTCGTCCGCGTCACAGTTGATGTGTTATCCTACGGGTACCGTACATTTTCCCGGGATAAAAAGTAGCCTATGTGTTATTCCAGACTATAATCTATCTTTGTGCCAAATTTCATCCAGATCCATTCAGCCGTTTAAGCGTGAAAGAGTAACAAACATCCATCCATACATACAAACTTTCGCCTTTATAATAGTAGTAGGATCTTCATAATACTAGTACAGATAAAATAAGGGTTGAAACTATTGCAAACATTGATTATAATAGTGAGTTCGATTCCTTGGTCACAACAATAATACCAGCTTATTACTGTCCCGTTGGTCTCGTGGTCACAAGTGCGACTGCTGTGCAAGGGTCCCGGGTTCGATTCCCAGGTCGAGCAAAAAATGTAATTGGGGTTTTCTATGAAATTCTCAGTAGCAGCTCGGGGTTTGGATTTGTGCCCGGTTAATGGCAATAGGTTCGCCCCCTATTACATGGGACCTAAATATACCGGCGAACTGTGGGTGTACATTGGTACACCTCTGCCTAACCCTTCGGGAAATACAGGCGTGATGATGGTATATTTATTACTGTCCCACTTCAGGGAAAAAGTCTCTTCTCATACAGAGAAGGAACTAGCATTTCAGACTTATAATAGTAATAAGTCTAGAATTTCTCATAATATTTTCCGACATGTCAGTTATGTCCGAGATATACTTAGAAAGTATATAATTATGAATTTAAAAAGTCACATTGGTACTTGCCCGGTACAGAATCTCTAACCTCACTATGAATATTTATAGAAAACAAAAACTACGACTGTATACTTTGAAGCTTATGAAGTCTTTTCAAGGGTCATGAATAAAAAATCACATTTTATATATTTATTCAAGAGCTCTCTATTAACAAATTGTCCTAACATTGACTGGGTGATTAAAAGTTCAAACGATTTTTTTCTAAAAGCTCAGTCTAGCCGCGTATCAAAGAACCAATTTACTTTCTACTTAGCACCTCTTAGGGGACACGTGTCAATAATTAAGAGCTAATTAATATCGTAGGAACGCGTAGCTTAATACTGCCTAAGGTTAAAGCTATAGAGGCGATCCGATAATATTCGCTACTGGCTTTTAGACGTGACTTTGTCTTTATGAAAGTCGGTTTTCTGTGGGGCTTATAATTTTGCAAATGCTTTAATTTTTTTTTTTAATAAAAAGTTTATGTTAATCTCCGAAACAACTAGATCGATTTTGATGGGATGTTTTGTTTTTGTTTGTTTTGTTTTTGTTTTTTGTTGTTTTGTTTTTTTTGTTTGTGTGTTGTTTATAGCTGATGCTATAAAGGGGAATTTAAACTTTTGTTTTAGAAACATAAAATATTAAAATCCATGAAATTATAAATGAACAAAATCCATTTTAATTATCAGTTTTACTGGCAAGTAAAACTTCACGTAAACAACGTTAACATGAAAGTTTAGTAAGTTCTTTTGTTTTTTTTTTTTTGTGCCCGGATAATGGCAAGAGTCTCGTTTCCTATTACATGGGACCTAAATATAACGGCGAACTGTGGGTGTACATTGGTACACCTGACTAATCCTAGCCTAACCCTTCGGGGAATACAGGCGTGATGGTATGATGTTTTTTTGTTGTAAGAGATAATCTTGAATGAACCTACAAGCTCGACATTTTAGTTTTTTGTAAAACGGCTTAGCAAGTTACTTGGTTATAGCTTTCTAGGTACACTATTCCCAGAGTCACAGGCTATGTATTATGTTACATTCGACTTCCACTTAGAAGAAATCTCAAGAAGAACCCGGTTTTAAACATATCCACTTTTAATTGCACCCCCAAATGATTTCCACCCATTTCAAACTAAACCTCTTAACTTGCACCGCTCGCAAAACAAGAGTAAACTGTTTGAAACTTGGACGCCGTCCAGATCACGTACCGCGGTCGTATTATAAAGTATTCAGGATATTTATTACTGCTTAGCTGTCTGTTCGTTGTGCTGAGTGGGGAGAAAATAATAATAAGCGATTTTTTTGTGTTAGGAGAAATATGTTTGTGAAGTCTGTCAGGTAGGATTTTTTAAGTGTTTTTTTTTTTGTTTCTCATCAGCTTTTGCTAGAAACTTTTTTTGCGTGAATTTTATTTCAGATAATTAATATTTTTGACAATAAAATATAGGTAACTCTCACGTGTAACTTAGTTTAGAATTTTGCTCATAGTAACAGCGCGTTAAACAATAAATCTAGTTTTATAAAATGATACGAATCAACTTAAAGTCAAAGTCAAAGCATTTATTTCCAATTAGACAACATACAGGCACTTTTGAAGTGTAAAGAAGTTACAGTTTAAAGTTGAAGCTAGTTGCTCGTTCCAAAACGTAGATCTCTATGGAGAAGAACAAGCAAGAAACTCCATGGACACTTTTCCTTCAATTTCGTTTTACAAAATCTTGGTTACAATATTCATGTTGCTTCTATACGTGAAATCAATGAAGGTGAATATAAAACAATTAAATCATACTAATAAAGATGTAGGCCATGGCAGATAAGAGATGACCAATGCCAACTGACAGCGCCCGTTCACGAAAATGACGCGTGCATCAGCATCATTTACATTATAGCACCAGTGGAAATGAGAACATGTAGGTACAGGCAGAATAATTAATTGTGTTGTCTACCGAAAATAATTATTAGACTCAATCTCACCACAAATCACTAAACATATATATTAATATACCATCACGCTTGTATTCCCCGAAGGGTTAGGCAGAGGTGTACCAATGTACACCCACAGTTCGCCGGTATTTTTTAGTGCCATGTAATAGGGGGCGAGCCTATTGCCATTAACCCGGGCACAAATCCAAAGTCCGAGCTGCTTCTGAGAATTTCATAGAAAAACCCAATAACACTTTTTGCTCGACCCGGGAATCGAACCCAGGACCTCTAGCGTAGCAGTCGCGCTCAGGACCACTAGGCCAACGAGGCAGTCCCCACTAAACATAGGTAGCGTTAAATGTATTTAAATTATCATTCTGTATCTGTCACCTTCTAACAATATGACAGGGATGCAATTATGTTCTAAATACGTTTAGGCACTAAATGTATTTAGTGATCGTCATGAAGTGGTAAGACTGATATTACATGAATACAATAATTATTTCTGTAACATTATAGTGATAAGAAGTCAAAGTTAAGTCAAGTGCACACCAAAAAAATAAAAGGCCGAGTTGTACTGGACAAGATTAAATTAAACTACACAAATAGCATGCAAGAACAATATAAAGCGAGGTTCTCACAATTTTCTCACAGAATTTTCATTTCACACAGCGTGTCGTAGAATGCAATATTGGACATTTCCAAGTTGTCGACTATTGAAACTTATTGCAACATGACTCGACATGTCTCGCGAAATTATACTTTCCTCTGCAATTGTCTGCGACATTGAGTTTAAGGGCGAGCGTAAATCGCAGGACTCGATGGCAGAGATATCAATTCTTGTTTTATTCTTATCCAATCGCAATAAGGTATATATTTCAATACTTAGAATGTGGCAGCGGATTCTGCAAGGTCAGTCTCTTAGTATTGAAATAAAGGTGTTAAGAGGCATTGTTACGAAACTTTTTACAAACAATATAGATTTAGTTCATGATTCTAGACAACCCAACGATGGAATTTTTCGTCGGTACTAAAAACAAAAGTCTATACACAGAATTTAGAAGATAAATAATCTATACTAATAGTATTACAAAGAGGTAAGATTTTTGTTTGTATGTTTGTTGTTTGCTCCGAAACTACTGGACCGATAGTAACCATTTTTCACCAATAGATAGCTAGATTATTCTTGAGTAACATAGGCTAATATAACATCACGCTACGACCCACGAAATTATTTATTTATTAAAACTTTATGCACAAATGTAAAAATACACCGTACAAAGGCGGACTAAATGCCTTAGGCATTTTCTGCCAGTCTACCTTAGGGTTAGGGTACATTACCCATAGAAGTAACTTATAGCGGATGAAATAAGCAGGCAATAATTTGATAGTATTATGTATAAAGCTGAAGAGCATTTGTTTGTTTGTTTGAATGCGCTAAACTCCGAAACTACTGGACCGAATCAGAAAATTATTTCGTTTTTAGAAATCTACATTATCGTTTAGGAAAAAAAAATGCGATCCGTTACAAAATTAACGTAGACATACTCCGGGGCAAATGCTAGTCAATTTTAAATATCATCTTTATAAACTTGGCCTTACATTTAATGTGTGAGAAGTTTCGGCGAATCAAAATTATTTTATCTGCTGTTGTTTAAGCTTTTAAAGATATTACGTTTACTAAACAGCTGGGTTCGTTTCAATTAGATGAAAAGGATCGCTTTATAGAACAACATGAGACTTGTGAGAGTTTTGTGAGACTATCAAGCGTAAATATTGAGTGTTATTCTGTGAATTACTTTAAGTTAAAAATATCCTAGGTGTAATGTAATCCTCCAGACCGATTCCCGCCACGGCGGCTAATCTTAATGCAAACTAGCCACGTACGCAGGAGATATTATAGTGCACAAGTGTGTGCGTTGCGTTTTTCTTCCCTAACTCTCATAGCCCGATGGGACGTCAATCCGACACGACCGGAGAGAGATCAGGCGCAGGACCAACGGCTTTACGTGCTTTCCGAGGCACGGGGGTGTCACACCACCAACTTCCAAACTCCGGGCTGCTAGGTAGGTACTGAGAAATTCCTTATGGAAAAACCCAATAACACTTTTTGCCCGACCTGGGAATCGAACGCGGGACCCCTTGCTGAGCAGTCGCGCTTGCGACCACGAGACCAACGCGGCAGTCCATATCCTAGGTTATTACTACTATTATAAACGTGAAAATTTGCGAGATTGATTAAATGGATGGATATTTGTTACTCCTTCACGTTTAAACGGCTCAACTGAATAAGCTGAAATTCGAGACACATCATATTTATTTAGCTTAACACAGGATAAATTAAGAACTTTAGCTTAAATCTGAAGTCTGACGAAGTCGCAGATAAAAGCTAGTAAAGGTACCTATGTTTATAAAAACTATGATTACAACAGTTTTTTGTATAGTTTGGTTGGTTAAAAAAAATGTGGTACTTAAGACCATTTTATGACCTAAAGGACCAATGAAAAATTAAACAATGCGAAATTCATAGCTG
Organism: Caradrina clavipalpis; assembly: GCA_932526535.1. Taxonomy (NCBI): domain Eukaryota; kingdom Metazoa; phylum Arthropoda; class Insecta; order Lepidoptera; family Noctuidae; genus Caradrina; species Caradrina clavipalpis. The sequence goes on from OW052111.1 coordinate 11,248,975, forward strand.
TTCTCGCTGATCAAATAATGTAGTTCAATAACACTTCAATGTACATTATTATTATTATCAAAAACTTATGCATATCATTTTAAAAGTTAATCAGATTTTCAAGAATCCAAAATCAGTTCAACTACTTTTACAAATTATGACGTTAGTTACTTCGTTATCTCAGACCTAAACCTAATTATACTTGAACTACAATACCAAAGGAAGACGTTAACTATATTATTTGTACAAGAGTACATTACACACACATATATAACTTAATTCTCTTAAGTCAAAACTTCGTCCTGACTGACAAGTTTACTCGTAAACTGTTTACAACTGCGACTTCACGCGTATGCACTACAACTGTATGAGAATCGCTTAAGTTTATACCTGCTTCAAGTTTACATAAAGGCTTCTTGGAAATGGGAGTTCAAGTTTCGCGAGATCTGGTGGGTTTAGCTAAGTTTATGCTTATTTTTATTGTGTGTTAGTAAGCTGAACCGGCTTTGAACGAATTTCAGTCTTCTTCTTCGTGTGGGCAGTAAGGTCTAACGACCCCATACACCCTAGTGTCAGAGTTTCTAAACCGCCTCAAGGGCCTATGACAGGGTTACCGATGTCAGTGATGTTCAAGATAAACTTAGAAACGAACAAATCTTAGTCAAAATCAAAATATTTATTTTATTTAGCACCATCACGCCTGTTTTCCCCGAAGAGTTAGGCAGAGGTGTACCAAATGTACACCCACAGTTCGCCGGTATATTTAGGTCCCATGTAATAGGGGGCGAGCCTATTGCCATTAACCGGGCACAAATTCTAACTCCGAGCTGCTACTGAGAATTTCACAGTCCCAATAACACTTTTTGCTCGGCCCGGGAATCGAACCCAGGACCTCTAGCGTAGCAGTCGCGCTCAGGACCACTAGGCCAACGAGGCAGTTCAGTTCAGTTGGTGGTATTTTATTTAGATCAATTATTATTAAAAGGCAATTTTGGAGGTGTGTGTAGAAAAAATGATTAAATCAAGCGGCCCCTTGCAAAAGGTTGCTCTGGCATGGTGAAGCAAAATGTATGCTGAAAAATCTATACGTTTTCTATTACAATAAATGTTTTTCACACAAGATGAAAATTTGAGCTCTAAACGGCCCCTCTCAGAGTCAAGTACTCTACAGACAAAATTATATTATTTAATATCTATATAATGGCCATTGATATGCTAAAAAGAAAAAGACACAAGATCATATATTATATGACACGTAAATACGATATAAGAAAAAAATACAAATTAAGAAATGATGGCTAAATTAAGTTTGCGTATTTTCAAATAAGTATATTTATATTTTATCGTATAATATCTGTAGGCGCCTGTCCTTAATATTCCAAAAAACAATGAATGAATTATTAAATTGCCTCAGCTATTTCGGTACACAGGTAAATAATTTCCCATTCCCAAATCTCATTATCTACCGGAAGAGACTTTTGTGCTAAATGTCAACCAAATCTAATCAGCATTTCTATCGCAACTGGGTAACACACATTACACACATGTACACTCTGACATTTATACAATTACAGAGATGAGAGATGATGAGTATGACTGCTGTGCAAGGGGTCCCGGGTACGATTCCCGGGTCGAGCAAAAAGTGTTATTGGGTTTTTCTATGAAATTCTCAGTAGCAGCTCGGAGTTTGGATTTGTGCCCGGTTAATGGCAATAGGATCGCCCCCTATTACATGGGACCTAAATATACCGGCGAACTGTGGGTGTACATTGTTACACCTCTGCCTAACCCTTCAGGGAATACAGGCGTGATGGTATATATATGAGAGATGATGAGTGAAAGGCGACTAGCACAAGGGATTTATATGGCAGATGTGAGTGGCAATGCCGGGAGGGGACGCCCTAGAAAGACCTACCCCTGACCTTACTGGTGAGGTTCTTCAGAAAGTTCGGATGCACAGTACTCGTAACCGGCGTGCTTGTATGACCAGATGTATGAACGTGGACAAGGCGAACGGAGTATGTAAGGATCGTAGCAGGTGGCGTTCTGTGGTTTCTGCCTACTCTCATGAGAAAAAGACGTGTATGTATGTGTACAGAGATCACTGCGCTCTCTGCTCATCCGCTAACATTATAAACAATACATTACTTATGCACAAGCAGGCGCCCAGTACGTGCCGACTTTTAATTATTAGTTAGGGGTGTGATTCACCTCTTACATAGTAAAAAGGAGTGTAAGTGTTTTAAGATGCTCGGTTTTCTTATAAACTTTGAGCCTTGCAATGTTAATGAAAACTTATAGTGCAGAAAATAAGTTTTAACGATACAAAATGTGATATTAGAAATGTTAATGTCAAAGTCAAATCAGTCAAGTATCTTGAACGTTATGTACAAGTAAAAAAAATATAATATTAAATCTAGTTATGGGTCACGACTCACGATATTATATTAGCGAGGATAACAACATTTTGACATAGCAGAAATTTTAAGGATATATATTAAGTTAATAGAAAACAAGTCGTTAAGAAAGTACTTGCTGTTAATAATTACTAGACTCATTTTGTGTAGAGTAAGTTTGGAGTTTCTTGCCTATTCTTCTGCAAAAAGTAGTTTTGTATAAACTTCGTTTTGGAATAGGAGATTCAATTCTTTTTTCTTGTAAATTACCATAAAAAAATGCACTATCATTTTTAAAGGCCAAATAGACTTTCAGGTTTCACATATTGTCATACAAAATCCATGACGCAATCGTGTTTGAACAGCTCAATGAACATGACAATTGCTCAATGGTGTCAAATACCCAATTATATTCTACTTTCAAAGGCTACTTGTGAAATTGGACTCTTAAAAAATTCACTACCACGCTCTTTACCACACCAACAAACTACATATTTACCAACAGAAAATAACAAAATTATTCAAATCCACGACCTGAAAACACACAGAACATTGAAACAATTTACAAAATTATAACAAACTAGCTTTTTCCCGCGACTTTATCCGCGTGGATTAATAGTTCCCGTTCCCGGGGGATTTCCGGGATGAAAAATATCCTATGTCCTTTCTCGGGTCCCAGACTATATCTGTAACAAATTTCATTGAAATCGGTTCAGTGGTTTAGGCGTGAAGAAGAGACAGACAGACAGACATAGTTACTTTCGCATTTATAATATTAGTACGGATAGCCACGCCGTGTCAACTCAAGCGCATAAGGCTGTAACATTCATGGAATTTATCTAAGCCACGTTCCAGTTTCAAAGATTAGATTAATTGAAAAGTTAGCGAAGACGAGCAACACTTTGTCACGTTGAGGGCTGACACACAAATGCGTAGAACAAATGTTTTGAATCTTAAAGGTGTTGTAATAATGTGTGTCATAAAGAGTTATGTTGTGGATGTTCTGTAAAAAAAATTGGTCCTTTTTGAGTGAAAGGTATGTATAGACTTACAGTTCAATTTCCTCACTTAGATTTTCTGGTATCGTGAAATCAATGGCGGTTCATTCCTATTGTATATATATACCAATATAGTAAAGCGGAAGACATACATACATACCATCACACCTGTTTTCCAGGAAGGGTTAGGCAGACGTGTACCAATATCCACCTACAGTTTGCCGGTATTTTTAGGTCCCATGTAATAGGGGGCGAATCTATTGCCATTAACTGGGTACAAATCCTAATCCAAGCTGCTAAAGAGAATTTCATAAGAAAAACCCAAAACCCAACACTTTGCTCGACCTGGGAATCGAAACCCAGACCTCTAGCGTAGCAGTCGTGCTTAGGACCACTAGACTTACGAGGCAGTCAAAGTTGATGAGTTGTTTATTTATTGTTAGGACGTATTAATTTCTAGGACTATTGATCTACTTTATAACTCAGTGGGATTCTAAAACAATAACAAACAAAAAAAAATACGCAGCAAAGTCACGAGCAAAACTCATCAAAAATAAAAGTAAGCGCTCAAAAGACCAAATACCCATACACGAAAATAAACTTATTACTCCAAGGACCAAAAATTTTATCTCACAAAAATATTATAAGCGAACATATTCAAAACTCCAATTTGTATGAATATCCTGTACTGTTCGAGTCAGAACAACTGAAGATGTGAATAATAAACGGCTAGATTATTCGTATGCGTAGCGCGGAACGTGAATATTAATACGCTGTGAGTTTGTGCTTATAGACTGAACTAACCCTTCCCGAGAGGTAGTTATGAACGGGTGAACTATTAATGAGATTTAATTTGTTTGGGAATTAAATGAATTTACCTCAGCTTGCCGGGTTTTTTGGTAAACCATTTGGTAGTGGTTACCGCAAGCCTTAAGGCGAGAATGTGGTAACACTACGAGTAGTAGCCGCAAAACCTAATTCAAGTATAGTGCAAACTTTTTTCACAAAGGCGACAGTTTTTATGTTTGTCTCTTCTTAACGCTTAAACGGCTGAATGAATCTGGATGAAATTTGGCACTGAGATAGATTGCAGTGTGGAATAACACATAGGATACTTATTATCCCGGAAAAATGAACGGTTCCCGTCGGATAATATATCAACATTGACGCGTTCGAAGTCGCGGGCAAAAGCCAGTTTTAGAATATAATTACAGTTGAAAGTTTTTGTTTAAAGGTGTTGGAAAACTGGTGCCTAAATGAAGTTTATTTTTAAACCCAGTACAGGCCTGGGCCTTTGAATATTATTTTATATTTAGTCATATTGTTCTGGAGAGGTTTTATATACAATCACAGTATTATTGACTGAGTCATTCCGAAAATTTTATATTTGATTAAAAATAGGATAGGATAGAAATAAGATTTTTCATTTTTATTTGGAAAAACATGCAAAGGATGTTTGAGAGCGTGTGGCAACAAACTTCTCGACGAATCCACTTCGAAACTGATTACTCAGAGAGATAGTCTCACTCGAAGCCTGACAAAATCCTTGACAAAATGCAATCCACGAAAATATTCACGAAAAATATATATTTTCTGCATCCAAATACATTTCCTTTTCAACAAACGAGTTCAACGTGCAACAATAACCATGCTGATACGACGTCCTTCTATAATATACATACATACATATTATGTATACAGAGTGTTTGGCAGAGGTGGATGTGTGGTGTGACCAGAATGGATAAGGTAAGGAATGAGTATACAAGGCGTTGATTTGCATCCTCGTCAAATTCAAGGAGTTAATTTATGCTCGTGATTCTTAACATGAATCAATAATTTAACATAAATATATTGCCTACCTAAATATTCACAGAATACCTATTTAGTATTATATTTACATTAAAAATAAATCATTAAATTAAAATAAAATAAATATTTAAGGGAGGCTCCCACACAACAAACATGATTTTTTGCCGTTTTATTTTTTTAATATCCAGGGGTCAGTGCCACATAAATCAGGGCTAAGTAAGTAGCAGATGACTCCACCTATCCACCATTTTCGTACGTTCAACGTTCTGCCAAACACCCTGTATACATACATACATGTACATTGTATATACATACATAGGTAAACAAATTCCTTACATCCCTATTGTGTGGGAGAGAGACAATTTTATCTTAATACGACTTGGAGAACTCCGCACGAACGGTGTTTATCTAAGATCGTAGATAGAAAGTTCTGGAAGTAATGTGAGATTGCATTAAACGTAATAAAAGCTTATACCTTTCTGTTGACCTCGAGTTTGTTGAGACAGTGACTTAATAATGGTTTATGGGTGAAGAAAAAGTGTGGATACATCGATTTAGTAATTTAGGCCTTGTTTCTATAGGTATTAGGAAAAAAACTGCTTGGAGATTTATAACGTCTTACCATCTCAAACATACCATCTTGCCTGTTATTCCCCGAAGGGTTAGGCAGAGGTGTGCCAATGTACACCCACAGTTCGCTGTCATGTTTTAGGTCCTATATAATAGGAGCCTATTGCGAGCCTATTGCCATTAACCGGGCACAAATTCAAACTCCGAGCTGCTACTGAGAATTCCACAGAATAACTCAATAATTCTTTTTGCTCGACCTGGGAATAGAACCCAAGACCTCCGTAATAGTTGCGCATAGGACCACTAGGCTAACGAAGCAGTTAAACGTCACGAAACGTCTTCAAAATCAGTTCTAATGACGGGAGATTTTTTATCGTGTTTATTTCCCAATCTTTGTAGGTACAGATATAAAATGATAGTATAACTGTTTTGACGACGACTAACAAAAGAGATATAAATATAGCAGATGTGAGTGGCAACGCCGGGAGGGGACGCCCTAGAAAACCTACCCTGAACTTATTGGTGAGGTTCTTCAGAAAAGACAGGTGCGCAGTACTCGTAACCGGCGTGCTTGTATGACCAGATGTATGAATGTGGACAAGCCGAAAGGAGTATGTAAGGATCGTAGCAGGTGGCGTTCTGTGGTTTCTGCCTACCCCCATTGGAAAAAGGCGTGAGTATGTATATATAACTGTTTCCGCTACATTCTACTTTAAAGTATGCAAAGTCATGGAACTAGAAGGTACAGCATTAACGAGCTTTGAATATCCAGTGCACGTTATCTAAAGGCTGAGCTAACACGAGTAAAGAAGAGAGTAGCGCATTTATTCAGCGTTCAGCGCGAAGCAAGAGTACGGTCACCAAAAGAGACAAGTAACCAGAGTGTCAGACACAGTTGAACTTTCCGTCCATTCTGATTGATATATAAATATACCAGCACGCCTGTATTCCCCGAAGGGTTAGGCAGAGGTGTACCAATTTACACTCATAGTTCGCCGGTATATTTAGGTCCCATGTAATAGGGGGCGAGCCTATTGCCTAACCGGGCACAAATCCAAACTCCGAGCTGCTACTGAAATTTCATAGAAAACCCAATAACACTTTTTGTTTGACCTGGGAATCGAACCCAAGAGCTTTAGCGTAGCAGTCGCGCTTAGGACCACTAAGCTACCGAGGCAGTTGATATCTGCGTGTTCAATTTAATTTTAATTAATGAACGATTGTTTTCTAATCATTAAATAAAATTTCAATTCCTCTTTTTTTATTCTTCTTTCTTTCTTCTTCTTCAGTGACCAAAATCTTGTATTATTATGTGACGGCATGGTTACTTATCTCTTTTGTTGACTGTACATGGAAAAAAATGGTCGTGATAAAAAGTCGATCCCTACGAACAGATGTAGGTACCGCTTTCCTATTGATTTATTCGGGCGATTTTTTACACGCGACCAGAAATCGCCCGTTGATACAGAGGCTAAGATGTTTTGACTGGTGTTCAGTTTGATTTCGTGTTGTTGAGGTAAAAAAAATAGTTAGTTAGACACTGTGTTAGCATCAGCTCTTACTGGTCATGAATAACAACTTGCATCTCTCAAGATTTGTAAGGTAAATGCTTTAAGATGTCTGGCTGAATTAATCCGTAAAAGTCACCCTTTTTTTAGGGATGGGAAATCATCAAATGACTTCTTCCGCCCTGGCGGAGAGGAAGGGAATGTCAGACTCTTACTGACTAAAACCCATCCGTGTTCGTCCTAACGCGGAGAATTCTCCCTTTTCGTTCCAGGGTGGCGGTAACTCTTTCGAACGTATTCCACAACTCTGGCTGGCATTACTCACCCTGGATGAATTTTGGTAAAGTCAGCATGAGGTGAGCTATCATCAAGCCTGCATGTGTATCTCTGTAAAAAATCTCACTCAGTGAATTTTGGTGAAGCAAGCTTAGCGTGCGCTATGTTAATGCTAAGTATTGACAACTCACTATATGCTTAGGTACTTCACCAAGGTCGAGTTTTACAGAATAATTACGTACAAAGTACCTACCAACATATTGATTGGACAAGATTACTAGATAAATCATTTTTCTATCTTTATCTTCTTCAGCTGACGAACACAAGATAGCAATATTGTAATCAATTTACTTGATGCCCAAATCCAACACCAGTTTCTCATACATTTTATTTGTCTGTGTCTCGGCACATGTAAAAGTATTTCTACTAGAAGTAACTTGTGTCAATGGAACACGAAGGGCAATAACATGTCGGATTTTAGCACATGTACTATTGTATTGTTACTATAACTACTATACGAGTATTGGCAGTGCTGTCTGTGTGTTCTGTAGAAATTCCATCTACAATCCGTACTAATATTATAAATGCGAAAGTAACTCTGTCTGTCTGTCTGTCTGTCTGTCTGTCTGTCTCTTCTTCACGTTTAAACCACTGAACCGATTTCAATGAAATTTGGTACAGATATAGTCTGGGACCCGAGAAAGGACATAGGATAGTTTTCATCCCGGAAATCCCCCGGGAACGGGAACTATTAATCCACGCGAAAGAAGTCGCTGGCAAAAGCTAGTAATATGATAAAGAGGAAAGATTTGTATTTTTGTATGTAACTTAAAAACTACTGGACCGATTTCAAAAAATCTTTTGCCGTTAGAAAGCTACATTATCACTGAGTAACATAGGCTATATAACTTCACGCTACGACTTACGGGAGCGGAGCAGTAATAAAAAACGTAACTTAACGCGGGTGAAGTAAGCCACGCGGACGAAGTTGCGGATAGTCTTCTAGTAATGGATAAAGGTAATAATACTTTACCCGACTTGAAACCTGAAACCAGGAATCCATGCTCAAAAGTCGCGTATCTTGGACATCACTGTTAATCAGAACCCCGGAAGTCTGACAACCAGTCTTACCAAGAGAATTGTATGATCCATTACTGGGTTGTGGAGGCCTGATAGGCAGTCGCTCCATGTAAAACACTGGTATTCAGCTGCATCCGGTTCGACTGGAAGCCGACCCCAACATAGTTGGGAAAAGGCTAGGCAGATGATGATGATCTTGGACATCACTGACATCGATAACCATGTCAGAGGCCCTTGAGGCGGTTTAGAAACTCTGACACTAGGGTGTGTGGGGTCGTTAGACCTTATTGCTCACACGATAAAGAAGAAGTCGCGTTTGTGATCAGGTAATTACCAGGGCAGAGTATACATTATAATACAAGCAAACCCACAAGATTTCACAAGATTTCCAAAAAGGCAGCAAAATTTTGTACCATAACTTAGTATTCCACAAGTGCGCCGCGTCAAATTTCCCGAGTTCGCAACATGCCACGGCTCGCGAACTTACGCATCGTTTCAGCTATCAGCCATTTTGTTTTGTATGTGTTGTATGGGAGTTGTGTGATGTAGGTTGAATTGTGGTTGAGAATTTTGGCAACGTTTTACAGTGGTGAATTTTTATTGGTCCTATTTTACGGAAAATGTTTGAAGAACGTTTTGCCTTGCAATAGGATTTTTGTTTGTTTAAAATAAGAGTTAGAATTTGTATTGTGTGAAAAGTGTATTTCTACAGACTGACTTATCATTTACTTACAATTTTTCAGGTACTTATGTAAACGAATAATTTTTAACATGGGACCAACACTGCTATAAGAAAATATTTGCTTTTAGAATGCTGATTTAAGAATATATAGGCTCGCCCCCTATTACAATATCATGGGACCTAAATATACCGGCGAACTGTGGGTGTACATTGTTACACCTCTGCCTAACCCTTTGGGGAATACAGGCGTGATGGTATATTTTTTTATTAATTTTTTATTTATTTTTATTTTAGAATATATTAGAGTAGATTTGGTAGATTTGCCTGAAATATGGTATATGTACAGAGGTTTTAATAGTATATGGTGTTAGGGCCAGGCCACAACAGTGCGTTGCGGCGTCGCATCGCAAAAATCAACGACGCCGCACAACGCATCGTGGAATTTTCCGATGCGCTGCCGCAACGTACAAATCTGCGATGCGACAACGCTTTGCCGTTTAGTCGGTGTCCATACTTTGAACGACCTGCACGTGTTTTTTAAGCGATATGGCGCAGTACGATGTCGACCACCTGATATCTTTAATTTACGAACGTCCCGTCCTTTGGGACAAAACTATATCACAATTCAAAGACAAATTTTTAAAAACAGAAGCATGGAGGGAAGTGTGTACAAGTTTATATTCAAATTTTGAGGAGTTAAATAGTGTTGAAAAAACAAAACTCGGTAAGTACTTATAAACATTTATATTTTTGTTAACTGCCAACTAAGACCTCCAATGTTACTATTAAAATAATTACAAAATTCGTTTCTGATTATGTTAGCTCCTGTTCTACTTTCATGTGTTGTTTCGTGTAAAATTTGCAAAGAATCGTCAATAATCATTTCTTCAAACGTTTGTACGCCATCTCGATTCAATACAAAGTTGTGTAATACACAGCATGCTTTTATAATGTCTATTGTGAAATCGTAAGAAACATTAATGGGTCGATGAAATATGCGCCATTTATTTGCGAGTATGCCAAAAGCGCTCTCAACATATCGTCTGGCTCGGCTCAAACGATAATTAAAAACTCGTTTTTCTATCGATAAAAACTTCCCAGAATATGGGCGCATTATATTATTTGTCAGTGGTAATCCTTCATCCGCCACGATGACAAAAGGAATTTCTTTTTGAAAGCCAGGTAACGGTTTTGGCGGAGGTATAGATAATTGACCTTTTTTTAATAAGTCGTATAGATTTGAGTTCTGAAAAACAGTGGAGTCACATTCCTTACCATATGCACCTATATCGACATATATAAATTTGTAATTCGTATCAACAAGTGCTAATAGAACAATGGAATTATAATTTTTATAATTGAAAAATAGGGATCCACTGTGATCCGGGCTCAATATACGAATGTGTTTTCCATCTAGCGCTCCTATACAATTAGGAAAGTTGGTCTTTTTTTCATACTCTTGAGCAATTTGTTCCATCAGCTCTGTTGTAATTTTTGGTAATTCCAACCTTTTAAGAATGTTCCATATAATATGACAAACATATTTTATTATTCCTGTTATTGTAGATTTTCCACGATAATATGTGAAATGCATATCTTTAAAAGTATTTCCCGTCGCCAGGTACCTGAAAGAAAACAAAATAAATCATTATTCGTCATATTTTTTTAGGTAACGATGTCATAAAGAAATGGAGAGGAATCAAGGATAATTTTGCAAAATACGAAAAAAAATTAAACGAGCAATGTAAATCCGGAGCTGGGGCCAAAAAAATTAAACAATATCATCTATACGACCAGCTCCTATTTCTGAAAAAGAATTCTCAAAATAAAACAACATCAAGTCTTGACGATGAAGAAATAAGACCAAGCACCTCAACCCAACAAAGCCAGCCACCTGTCATGCCACGTTACCAGCCTGCATCGCGTAAAAGAAAAATTGACGAAGACGAATTTGAGAAGAATATTATAGCTGCTTTAAAAACACCTGAAAGTAGACATTTATCTTTTTTTAAAGGAATTTTGCCATCATTGGAAAAATTGAATGATAATCAAACAATAATTTTCCAAAGTCGTGTCCTACAGATATTAAGTGATTTACACCAACCATCATACTATCCCAGCCACTATCAAACTTCACAAACATCCGTCCAAGCAAACTATCAAACATCTCAAACAACTGTTCAGACTGGCTATCAAACAGCTCAAATGCCTATGCAGAGTGGCTACCAATCAGCTCAAATGCCTATGCAGAGTGGCTATCAAACATCCAATCAAAGCAGTGCCTTCCAAAGCGGATCATCACCGGCACCTATGCAATCGTCTCCACAAACGCCAAGGAATGATGATGTAAATGAGCCAGAACAAATTCATTTCGATGAGGAACTAACAAATTTGACGAATGACACACAATCGGAATACGAGTTTTGAATAACACTAAATTATGAAAATGATTAAACAGTATGATTATAGTAAAAATAGTTTATTTTTTTCTTACCTTACAGTTAATCCCAGCATCTCCAGAGGTTCGATGGGTTTTCTAAATATGTATTTCTTTTGTAAATGAGGCTTTATCAAACTAAGAAGTTCTTCAAAACTTACTACACTCATCCTAAAGTAATCGAAAAATTTAACCTCGTCCAGTTTTAGCGCCTCATATTTCCTTTTGAAGTGGTTTCCATCTTTATTCATAATTGTCAGTAATGGGTGCACCCAGTACTTTCTTTTCTGTTTCTTTTTCTTAATACGCCTTAACGCAAGCAGAAGTAGAACACGCGCAGTGCGGTCCATGTCTCACTAGAAACTGAACGACGGTTAGCGTCTTGTCGTACGATGTCGTATCCGATGAAATTTTTGCGTTGCGACATCGCATCGCATAGCTGAGCAATGTTGTTTTTGCGATGCGACGCCGCAACGCACTGTTGTGGCCTGGCCCTTAGGGGTTTTGATCGTGTTGCAATTCATTTTTGTAGGAAACAATCTCTTCAAAGTTAGAGTGAACAGGCTTCTTCTGGGTAAACTCACTCCATCGTAGACTTTGTCTATATCACCTTTGACCAAGAAAAAACTATTTTATGTTTTACCTTTACCGCCTGAAAGATGGCCAGTAAATTAAAAATCATCTTTTATAATATCATGTAAACATGTGTGAGTCAATGCAGTCATTTTGAAACAGAAGAACCACAACTTTAAGTCCTAATCATAAGTTCATACGATCCACTTTCGAACAAAAAGAGCCACGGGGAAAGGTGACGTAATTTTTAAACAAACTCGACCAACTTTAATAAAAGTCGAGAGGAAAAAAACGACAGTTGCTCTGCGAGTTCCTTAAAGATAAAGGATTAACTTTTAACTTAATAGAGTAGACATTCCTACTTTATAAGGATAAAATATACCACGCTATCTCTAGTACTAGTTTAATTTCGTTATAGTGGGTACTTTTAATTATTTTCACCAGTTTAGTTAAATAAGAGCAACATGAAAAAGACTTCAAAGGGCAAAAGGACCATTTTTTTTTAATTACTTAAAATATAGGTTATGTTAGTAATTCTGGTTTTGGTTGTTTTTTGATGGCCCAGTGGTTAAAGCGTCTGCCACTCATACATGAGGTCGCGAATTCGATACCAGCTCAAGTACTGATGTGATTGTTTTGAATTCATAATGTACGATATACGTTTGTCTTACACAATACTGATATAGGAGACGAAAATCAACGTGAAAAAATCAGCGCCTTGTGTCTTCTCTTGTGTCTTCTCCCTTCTTCTGTGAAGAGGCCTTTGTCCTGCAGTAAGACAGTATTATTATCCCTCCTTAGTAACCGGCGCGACCAGATATACATATATATGGTATACGTATGAACGTGGACGAGGCGAAAGTGGTATGTAAGGATCGCAGCAAGTGGCCTTCTGTGGTTTCTACCTACCCCCGTGGGAAAAAAGCGTGAGTTTATATTTGTATGTAGTACCTCGTCAAGTGTAGTTTTCTTTGGTCCTTCGATCCGTGTGGCCATTTTTCCCAGCACTGAGCCACAAATCTCTCCTTCACCGATTTTAGGCATACAAAAATAATGCTGACCTAGAAAAAAAACCCATAATACGCCTTATTACTGAAGGTGTCTTCAATTCCCCGGAGGTCGTGTTAAAATATGAATTCCTCGGTAAAATGTTCAACCCCGACTTTGTAACCTTTTTAACGGTAACAATTAATTATTTTCTCTTCAAAGCTGCCTACTTATCGTTAGCGAAAAAGCTTCGGTAAAGCTGGTTGTACAACTGCGATTTTTAGTCGATTTTTCAAGTGAAAACTTTAGCCGGGTTGAGCGATTTTTGGTGGGGGATAAGTTATGAGTTCACGTGCTAAGTTAGCACGTTAAGTTTTAAGGTTTGTCGGTAGTCAGCAGGACTGCTTAATTTTTAACGCAATAGACCGAAGTGCTGTTTCGTCTTCTTATTAACCTTCATCAGAAAGATCATGCTATGACAGTATCAAGTTATTTGTAAAATTATTTCATAATCGGTAACAGACAAAGATTGGGTGTACTTATACCAAAAGAAATCAACACACGTCAAAACTTATCCCATTTTTCAAAGTAATTGCTATTCATGTTTAGTCTATTCTAAGCAGCATAACACGGTATGTGTGGTGTATATCACGCCTGTATTCCCCAAAGGGTTCGACAGAGGTGTACCAATGAACACCCACAGTTTGCCGGTATGTTTAGGTCGCATGTAATTGGGGGCAAGCCTATTGCCATTAACCGGGCACAAATCTTAATTCCGAGCTGCTACTGAGAATTTCATAGGAAAACTCAATAACACTTTGTTTGCCCTGGGAATCGAAATCAAGACCTGTAACGTAGCACTGAACATAAATTTTGGATAATATACATTGAACTGATATTCCTAGATAGTAATGTAAAGCATTTAGCAATTACTTTCATACCAGATGGCATCTCAATTATCATGAATTCTCTAAAGCATCTCCCACAGCCACCATTTCAGAAACCACATTGTAATAGTTAGTTCGATGCTCGTACAATGTGCTAACCGAAGAATGTGTCGTAATTATGGAAAGATAAGGTGGTATTTCCTAATAACTTACATAGTAGAAGATCATTAAAATAAGGCACAAGTCTCACCACCGCCGATTTACAGCTAAAAATTAACCTGTTTCTAGCTAGATTATAATATACGGCGTAAAACAAAATGCATCAAAGAATATCCTGGGAAATAGATATGATGATGTTTATGTTAGCGTACAATGTACCTATAGTATGCCAAACATTGTACTTTTAGGTGCATACAATAAAACAGTTATGTTTTTCTTACTCCTCCGCTAATTTATTCTGATTAATTTGGTTGCGGGATCCGAGACAGTTGAATCGTTTCTCCCGGACTCGTGGAACGTCAATGGCCTCGGCACTTTCTAGCGGTTGCCACTATTGATTCTAGCTTACAGGAGTTGCAGTGGTTTGGAAACAGTGTGGCAGGCTTGTTCCATGAAAAACAAAAATTTATACAATAGAACAGGGCTTAGTCTTGTGGTATGTAACCGTGGGAGAGCCACGACCAGGCCGCAGTGGCCTGGTCGTGGCAGGTAAGATCCCTGGTAACCTAGAGAAGGCTTAGAAAAGACCTATCAAGTAGTGAGGGTGCCAACACTTTGGTTTTTACCGATGGGAAATCATCAAATTACTTCTTTGACTGACTAAAACCCATCCATGTTCCTTCTTGTGCCCTTTGCATTCCGGGGGCAAGGCATCTCTTTCGAACAACTCGCAGTCCCGACAGGCATCGGCCCTGAGTGGCCCCTCCGAATGTTTGCTGACATCTCTTTGAGGCGTGTGGAACACGAACGAGCCGTGGACACGGTCTGTCGTTAGTTAACGCACGGACGGTGAGCTACCCATTGCTCCTCAAACTCGCGTCTAGCGTCTTCCGTGTACGGCAAGTTCATATAAACTGCACGAAAACTGTAGGTCCCAACTCGGTGGTCATGTTCTGCGGTTGCGGCGCGTGGCCCGTGTGCGGCAAGGCTTATATCTGATTCCCCGCAGATCCGTTGTTAAACTGTGTTTGTAACGAGGCTTTTAAGGTATTAACCGAAGAGAGTGGCGAAAATAAAGATAAAACTGCCCAACAAGGCAATGTTGTGGTCTTTTATCAGATTCACAGATATTTGAATGGGAATTTTCGGTCGCGGGTGTGATATCTGCCTTAGATAATAACAGCCGGTGTATTCTGTAAAATTACACGGGGGATTTTGTTAAAGTGAGTTTGACGTGAGCTGTCACTCTATACGATGTCAGAGATTGACAGTTCACCTCAGTCTCACTTCACCTTAATTTACTGGGGGAGATTTCTAAAGAATAGCTCTGCTGGTATGTATTATGATTTTTCCTAAAAAACGTTGCCATTGATTGCATTCAATTTCTCCTGTATCGTGGGTGCGTTTTCAAACATATAAACTCACATACACAAACAGCCAGACCCGGAAAAACTATCTGTAGATCATTCAGATATTTGTTCCGTGTCGGAATCGAACCCGGACACGCAGAGCAGCAGTAGATCGCTCAGCCACTACGCCAACCGTATTGTCTATGTTTTACTTTATTCGTTGTATTAAGCAGTTTCATACTTTTCAATACAACGAATATCGTTTTGCCTGAAACGTTTCTGGCAGACAAGAGAATCCTAGATTTAATTCAAAGATTTATCTGCAAACAAAAATATTTTCTTGAAAAACATTCACCTTCAAATCAACATAGAACGCCAATATCAAAACCGTAAACATATAATAAACAAAGCCACAATAGAATGAACCTTTGAAATGAGGCATTTACATGCAAAATTATGATGAAACGTAATTCTTTTGCATACACAATAAGGTGTAGTTTTGCTTGAAACTGAAATGTACACGTCATGCAAGTAACAAACGACTGTAGCTGTTATTGCAAGAGTGTGTAACTTCTATGACCATTGAAATAAGATTTGAATTGCAATAGTTAAAATACAATACAATACAGTCTTTGCTGTGCTTCTATTAATTGGAAACATTTTAAGAGATAAAATCAGTTTTATATGAACATCTGTAACTATGTGACCAACTCTGATAAATGAAAAAATAAATAGCTGTAGGTATAATATTTCGTAGTATCAATTAGCATAAAAAATGTTTGGATGAATAATTCATACATAATGCCAATAAAATGTTACATGTGGATGGTATAGGTTCATTTATGTAGATATATATCACGGCCAAAAAAACATTAGTCGGTTTAAAAAACAAGGTGTCCCATTCAGTACCTAAATACAACACCTAAACTGTTAAAATACGTTGAAAAGTTGATTTTATTAAAAAAAAAAAAAATCCTTGGTCTCCTCCTTTATCGTGTGGGCAGTAAGGTCTAACGACTCCACACACCCTAGTGTCAGAGTTTCTAAACCGCCTCAAGGGCCAGTGACATGGTTACCGATGTCAGTGATGTCCAAGATAAACTTAGAAAGTATATTTATGAATTAGAAAAAGTCACCATGGTACTTGGTGCCCGTTAGCCCGTGCCCGGTTAAAAGTTTTTATCCATAGTAAAAGTTTTCGGTACGAAATCTATTCTACCTAGTCATAATAACAGGCTTTTATTAAAAGAAATCGCTTTAAAACCTTCCAAATTGATATCCAACAATAATCCTTTCTTGTCCCTTCAATTTAAGAAAATAAGTACCTTAGCCCCGGAATCCGACACTCGGGCCATTTGTCCAGTGGATGATGGATGATGACGTATAGATGACGTAAAAGGACCAGCCTATGTAGTCTGAAACTCCTTTTATGAGGTCTTGTAAAAAGGTTTTCAAAGCTTTTAGGGAGTAAATATAAGTATCAATTTTGCGTAGATTTTATTGGTCCTTTGAGTCAAAGCTTCATTTTAAAGTTTTTGTAGCACGATTTCATTAATATATGTTTGTTTGTTTAATGCTTTCTATGCCCTGTACTGTCCCACTGCTGGGCAAAGGCCTCCCCAAAATCTTTCTAAGTACCCACTTCACAAAACTGTTAAAAATAATTGTATGTGTTTCGAGACGCTAGTACAACTGTCTAATATTTCTATTATAAATACAACAACAATTAATCACGTCTGTATTCCCCGAAAGGTTTGGCAGAGGTGTACCAATGTACACCGACAGTTCGCTGGTATATTTTAAGGTCCCATGTAATAAGGGGCGAGCCTATTGTCATTAACCGGGCGCAAATCCTAACTCCAAGCTGCTACTAAAAATTAAATGGTAAACCCCAATAACACTTTTTGCTCGACGTGGGAATCAAACCCAAAACCTCTTAGCGTGGTAGTCGCGCTTAGGACCACTAGGCTAACGAGGCAGTTATAAATACTTCATTAAAAATTTAAATATTTTTGTACTAAAATCCGTCCAAATTAATAATTAGTTCCACTTTGCCTTTGAAAGATTTAATGAGTGCTGAAAACTTATCATAGCAATATTTGCGATGATAATGAATACCTACCTAAAGTTATATAGTGAAAAGTTGACGTTAAAATTATTATCTACTACGCAGTATAAAGTTACAAAGAACTTGATTACATTAAGGATACGACCCAATACTTTACAGTATTTATTTTTCTAGCATCATCTTCTTTTATATAATATATAGCGAGGAAATCCGATTTATGTATGATAAACATAAGTTTGAAATGATGACCAATTCTCGTGCCTTCTCTGTATAGAAAGAGAGCTTTAAATATCACTGCTGCACAGTTATGGCATTGATCAATATGAACACGTAACTGTATTATATTACTAGTGTATTTTTCATTATTAGTAAAACACGTTGTTTGTTTATGAAAATCGAAACTATCTAAGACACATTACATTTATTACTCATATCTCTCACCAGGTTGATACCAGGCAAGTAAGTACCATTGCGACTTTTCTTCTTCATTTTCCACGATACCGACATGTGTGTAGGAAAAGAGTGTAAAGAAACTTGGAATTCCTAATTACCTTAAGTACCTTAATTATATAAATAAGAGACCTAAAAAAAAATGAATTTGAATTTGCCTGGGAATGGGACTAAAAGCGGCCGTTATTATCATTTTCAATATAATTATACCTATCACTAAAATAATAAAACCATTAGCACTACCAAAAATTAGGTCAAAACTCAACAAAATTATGTATGTACGCTGTCAAACTATTTCAGAAAGTATACAACTACGCATAGTTTGTACTGGAACAGTTCTTGGACATCAACCACTTAAAATTCACCAAGAGTTTCCACATCATAAAGTTTATGACCAGAATTATTTTGGGCTAGAATAATTTAGATTAAAACGTAGCTCGGTCACAGATTTTAGTCCCTGGCGAAGTTCCAAAGGACCACTGTGGCCGAAAAGACCAAACTTCCCAATTTGACAGGCACTTTTAAACTTTATGCTGAACAATTTTAGGGTGCAATTTCGGGTGTGGTCGAGTGCCAGTTTGTGATTCAGCAATTAAAAGTCAGTAGGCTTTAGCCCATTCATATATTTTCAAGGTGCGTGTATTAAAAATGTAGGAATTTTCAAGTGTACCTCGCAAAATGACTGGTTTTAAGGCTCTTAATATAAATGATTTACCGTTGCTTGCTTAGTGTTTATTTTTCGTTTATGTACGTTGTAATTATTCAGTGGGTATGATTACGTTGGTATTTTAATCATAAATTATTTAAGAGATTCTGACGCTGAAATGAATCGTGTACTCTTGAATTAGACTACTCCTTTGACCTAGTCTTTGTAAGCGCGACTACTCAGCGTAAGAACCCGGTTTCGATTTCCAGATTGGTCAAAGCGTTATTGGGTGTTTCGATTATTGTTATGTCGGAAGTTTGTGATGTGACACCCCCATGCCAGTACCTACCTTTACTTATAAGTGACTGTAAGTTTGTCTCTTTGATTAACTTTAAAAATGACACAAAAAAAATCTTCTAACCTTTTGGTTTTCCACACGTATGCAATTAATTGAAAATATCATTTGATATACATATAATATAATATATACAATAATAGTTTTAATCATAATTAAATAAATTACTAGACAATTTTATTGAAGGGGATACTTATTATAAATGAAAGCAAAATAATATCTTGTCCCCAGTATTCACAAGTACATTTTGTGGCACCAAAAATGTAAAGTTTACTAAGTAACTTTTTGGTGTTTGTGGATACTTGTTACCTAATTATGATGTACAAAATTAGGGGAATGTAGAATTCTGCCGTCATAACTAAGAATGCAGTAATCGCAAAATGGCGGTTCCGAGATAAACGCAAAAAACATATTTCATATGATCTGAGCCAGTTGTCCGTATTTTATAGGCCATATTATATATCTAAAAAATCGGAAAAAAATCAAGCTTTTACAAGATAATCTTCTTTTATTTAATTTACTAATATATGCAATTATAATACGTATTACTGCGTTTCGGTTTATCATCAGGTCGTTTCCGAGTCACAGGATACTAAAACTAAATGCAGCACTTGCGCGTATTACTGCATTATGTCTTAGCACAAGTTGATTACTGCATTCTTTTTTAGTAATTATTGCCATTATTATATGCTCGGAACTAAGTTGAAGTGTACTGTGTCTTTTCAACGATTTATATAGGTGCATTTTAAGGTTAAGGTTTTTTTAGTTTCTTAGCTACGACCTAAGTTTTTACATCGTGGAATGCAAATAAAGTATTGAGTAAACTATACGGATGTTAAAAACCTACTTTATGTTCTTATAATATGCAGCATTAGGGTGAAGTAAAAAAAAACATGTTTTTGCAAATTCGTATTCGTATTACTCCACCGAATGACGTCGCCGAACTGATTTACTAAGACAAAACGCGGCAATGGATCGCACTGCTACGACTACGGCTACGACTTCGCAAGTCTTTACTACACTTAAATACAGTAATGTGGAGTACTGCGTTTTGATTTAGCAATTTGTCTACTGGATGTAAAACAAAACAATAAAGTAGTGGATATTACTGCATTCTGTTTTAGTTTATTCTTGCAAGTACTGCATTCTTTCTTAGGTCATGCTTAATACTGCGTTTTTTCTTATCATTGAAGCAGTTTTCATGCAAGTACGGCGAAAATCATATCATAAAAAACATACTTCGAGTGAATTTTTTTATGAAAATAATTTTTTTTCATGTGCATGAACCTCCTGGGATGCCATTTCTGGAAAAAAGTGAAAATCACAAAAATGTCGATTACTGCATTCTTTGTTATCAGGGCAGAATTAACATTGTTATCTTCTTTTTTAGACCGTGCTAATGAAGTGTCAGAAATTTCGTAGTACATAATTTGCGGTTTGGTCTTTAGGTCCGCCTTAAAATTGCTTTTTGTAAAAGTAATTATTAGACAACTTTTTTTGTGTATTTTTCTACAATATTTTGAGAATCTGCCTCGTTAGCCTAGTGGTTCTAAGCGCGACTGCTACGCTAGAGGTATTGGGTTCGATTTCCAGGTTGATTCCTTTCCTGTCTCCTCTTATTTAAAAATTTGCTGTGCCCGACAGGGTCCCTAATTGTTTCTAAATATATATTTTTAACTACCACCTGTATGTGTACATTATGGATTGCAATAAACGATTTTGATTTGATTTGATTTGAGCAAAATGTGTTATTGGGTTTTTCTATGAAATTCTCAGTAGCAGCTCAGAATAATAATATAAGTCTGAAATCGCCAATCCGCCTTGAGCAAGCGTGGTGATCAATGCTCGTGTCTTCTCTGTATGAGACGAGGCCTTTGCACTGGATTGGAACAGTTAAAGGCTGGTATTATTATTCTGAAATAAAATCCTGTTTAGTTAGAATGTATTTGTTTGCAAATCTGGTTTGTTTTATGCGTGTTAAGATGTAAAGAAACATCTCACAGTGTTCTTTATTTTCATACACTTCTTTGTCATCAATATCGCTGTGTGTTTCAAAGCGATATTCTATCAATTTAGCTTCAGCATAGTTGCGGTGTTATGGTACGCGCTTCGAGGAGAA
The DNA here is from genome assembly GCA_932526535.1 of Caradrina clavipalpis. Classification (NCBI taxonomy): domain Eukaryota; kingdom Metazoa; phylum Arthropoda; class Insecta; order Lepidoptera; family Noctuidae; genus Caradrina; species Caradrina clavipalpis. The sequence goes on from OW052111.1 coordinate 11,270,303, forward strand.
ATTGGTCCTTTTGATGTTTTATAAAAATGTTATAGCAGCGTTGCTATTTCGTAAAAATACCTTCGGTGAATTTACGTGGAGTTAGCTTGAGGTTAGTTGTCAATAGCAGCATAGTAGGATTCAACGAGCATGGATTCAGCTCTCGCTTAAATTATCGCCGTGGCTCGGTAGCCTCGTAGTTCTAAACGCTACTGCTACACTAGAGGTCTTGGGTTCGAAACACAACTCGAGTAAAAAGTGTTATTGGGTTTTTTTAATGAAATTCTCAGTAGCTGCTCGGAGTTAAGATTTGTGTCCTCGGGCTCGGCCCCCATTACATGGGACCATACCGGCGAACTGTAGATGTAAATGTTATACTTCGCCTAACTCTTCGGGGAATACAGGCGTCATGGTATGTATGTAAGTTGACCAATGGAAGATTCTAACAGAACATCGTAACTGTTCTTATTGTTTGTACCAATACGAAAAAAAAAATAGTTAAACAAAAAACGGTAATTTAAAAAACTAAAAAACCCGACAAATTTTCTGAGTATTCATGAAAAAGCCCTAAAACAAGTACCCGATTGTAACAGATACGAGATAAATCGTAGTAGTCTCCTTCTGGCGCAGTCGGGTAAAAACAGTCCTTGTTACATACAAAAAAGGCACTGTTGTTAGTACTGTTCATTTCATTATTTAATTTACTGAGACTTATATTTCAACATAAGCTACCAGCGAGAATTTAGGCGCTTTGCAGACAAAGCATCTTTCGATCTTCGAGTTGTGTGTTCAGGCAACTTTCAACTAGCTGGTTCCTAGTATAGCAAACCACTGATCCACAAGTAAATTAAAAAAAAACGACGGGTTGCACTCCGGGAGTGCCGGCAGAAGTGGAAACGCTAAAAAATTCGTAAAATTAAAATAATAAATAAATATTTCGTAATTTGATAAATTCGTAAGATTTTCGATCAGGTCACGTGTCCTGACGCGAGTTTAACATTCTTTACCCATTCCAAAACAAGTGCACAACGCCGCTTACGAATTTTCGATCAGGGTCGCGTGTCCTGACGCGAGTTTAACATTTTTTACTCATTCCAAAAAAAAGTGCACAACGCCGCTAAAGAAGTTTTCACTTCAAAAATGAAAATGTTACACTAAGCCACTAACAGGATTTCACGGCTCCTTTTGAGAAGGGTCTACAATCATAGACTGAAACCATGCCACAAAAATCTACTCGTTGCCTCGCTAGACTAGTGGTCTTAAGCGCGTTTAAGGTCTTGGGTTGCATTCCCAGGTCTTGCAAAATGTGATTGAGGTTTTCTATGACAATTTTAGAAGCAGCTCGAAATTTTTGCCCTGTAAATGGCAATAGGCTCGCCTCCTATTACATGGGACCTAAACATACCAACAAACTATGTGAGCACATATACACCTTTGCCTAACCCTTCGGAGAATACAAGCGTGATGGTAGGGTGTTAAAAATTGTATGTTAAAATTAGGCACACATATGTACGCGAGAATTTGAAAAGTTGACAGTAACCTCAACTAAAATCATTCCGTTTGCAGTATTCCCTAAAACCCCGTTACTTACATTAAAAAAATAATAAACTCAACATCTACTTGTCACGATATATATAGCGTGTAGTCGTACAATCCAGTCGTATTTTATGTCAGCCTGTCAGATATCGTAAAAATTCATGCCTGTTGTAAGCAGTAAAAAGGAGAGAACACTGGTACTGATGATCAGGAAACGATGTTGAAACGTTATGTAAACGATAATATGTTTTGGGCCAGTGGCCGTTGATCTTGAAGTTCGAGTAATATGTTCTACTGATTAAGAACAAAGTGAACATCTTCCAGATTAAAAATATATTGCGTTTTGGACATTATTTCAACCAGTGTAGTTTTATTTACTTATTTATTAAAATTTATGCACATAATGTAAAAAAATACACCGTACAAAGGCGGACTTAATGCCTTAGGCATTTTCTACCAGTCTACCTTAGTTTTAGTTTTCTACCACTATAAGAGATTTTGCAATCGAACCAATATTTCCAGAGAAACAACTCAACTTTATCTCTGGAATGGCAATGCATTTGCAAGGCCTATGGTATTGTAGATGTCCATAGGCAGAAGTGACCACTTAACATCAGGTGGGCCATCGGCTTGTTTGCCATCCAATGCTGTTTAAAAAAATAACCCATGGCCTGCCTTTCACCTTAAACAGAGACTAAACAATTAATGAATTAATGTTTTATTTGCCGGAATATTCATCGTATATGGTTTGACATAAGACATTATATAGATATTGACATTGACCGACTACCTGAAACATAGAATTCGAAAATAAAATATCGTAGGTCGGAATAACAGTCAACTCTTTTACCGCTATTTAATAGCCATACGTACAGCTCCGGAGCAGGTAAAGGAAAACATTGAAGTCTTCGCATTGATTTTATTCGATTTCCAAGTTCTGTTTGTTTCGCGTGATTTTCTGCTAGATTTACCTCGATGGCTTTTTATTTGGGGATCTTAAAAGGGACGTTTATTTTGGTGGTCGACTAATCGGTCCAATGTGACTTTTTCTAATTTATATATGTACTTTCTAAGTTTATCTTGGACATCACTGACATCGGTAACCATGTCAGAGGGCCTGGAGGCGGTTTAGAAACTCTGACACTAGGGTGTGTGGGGTCGTTAGACCTTACTGCCCGCGCGATAAAGAAGACTAATCGGTCTATTTTGTCAAATCGTCGGTGAATTATTTGAAATGACCTTGAAGTTGTCTATTGGGAAGGCCTTTGTCTAGCTGTGGAAGTTCTATGGGTGATACGGTGATGATGAGCTGAGGTGAGCTGTCATCACACCTTTTTTATATATGGGAAATCATCAAATAACTTCCCCCGCCCTGGGCGGGACGAGAGGGAGTGTCAGACTTTTACTGACTAAAACCCATCTATGTTCCTTCATCTACCCTTTGCGTTCCGGGGGCGCGGTATCTATTTCGAACAACCCGCAGCCCCGGCAGGCATCGGCCCTTAGTGGCCCCTTCCAAGTTTGCTGACATCTCTTTGAGAACACGAACGCGCCGTTGTCATCCCACCTGCAACAATGTTTTGTAAGAAGCTCCCTGGATGAATTATAGTAAACTGACTTGAGGTATGCTGTCAATTCTATGGGGGAAGACTATGTCTAGCAGTGGACGCCCTGCGGCTGATATATGTGATAACTTTCAGGGTGTGCCTTTAATATGTTACGTTGTATACAAATAATTGTACACGTGTAACTAACTAAAGAGAACAGCCTTCGTGCGAAGACAAACCTGACAGCATCAGATTATGTTAAAAAAAGAACACATTTCTCGGAAACTGCTGAACGGAATCCTAAAGATTCAATATGTAACAAAAAAGGGTGCGAAACTCGTTTAACTTTGACACAAATAAGACACTTGACGAAGCGGCCATGTTGCCTTTCATCTACTTCGTCTGTAAGAAGAAATATTTATTTCTTAACTGTTTTTATTTGTACTGAAAATGTATTTAATATAAATAAATAAATATCTTGGGACAACTCACACACGGCTGTCTGATCCCAAGCTACGCAGAGCTTGTGTTATGGTAACCAGACAACTGATATACATACTTATATAATTTATAAATACATACAATAAATCACACCCAGACAGAACAAACAATCATGTTCATCACACAAAGTTTGTCCTGGGTGGGAATCGAACCCACGACCTCCGGCTTAGCAGTCAGGGCCGCTAACCACTAGACCAACAGGCCCGTCATCAATATGAAGATGTTGATGTATGTAAAACTTTAAAAAGACTACCTTGTTAGCCTAGTGGTCCTAATCGCGACTGCTACGCTAGATGTCTTGAGTTCGATTCCCGGGTCGACCAAAAAGTGTTATTGGGGTTTTTCTATGAATTTCTCAGTAGAAGCTCGGAGTTAACATTTGTGCCCGGTTAATGGTAATAGGCTCGCTCCCTATTACGTGGGACCTAAATATACCGGTGAACTGTAGGTGTACATTAGGACACCTCTGCCTATGCCTTCGGGGAATATAGGCGTGATGGTATGTATGTATGTGTACCGTGTTAACACTCATGAAAATAATGCGTTTAGTAAAAATCTGTTATTTTGTCATCACAAACAGACACTAAAATTGTATTTATTCGCATAGATTGAAGATTCCCAAAGGGATCTTATTATAAACAGGAAAACGTCAAAAACTGAAGAAACATTATAATTTACATTTTCCTGAGAAAACAATTTTCCCGCTTATTGATAAAATAATAATATTATAACTGATGGCAGTTTTCAAGGGCCTGAAAAAGCAATTTAGCAAAACAGATATTTAGCAATTTTCGCCTGAAATTGCTCTTGAGAACTGAAGAGTTTTATTGTTGTTCGGAGATGTTCAGTGAAATTAATGACTAGATTAGATTAGTAATTAAGGAATGAAAAATTAATATTTTCTCGTAGGTAGTCAGAGCATAATTATTTTGCATGCCGTTGAATATCGGTTATCTACGGAATTTAATTCTTTTGATCAAGGTTCTTATTATTTTTGTAGAATTAAAGTATTCTAAGTTACTCTTTAACTCGTTAACTGCCCCGTTGGTCTAGTGGTCGCAAATGCGACTGCTGTGCAAGGGGTCCCGGGTTCGATTCCCAGGTCGAGCAAAAAATGTTATTGGGTTTTTCTATGAAATTCTCAGTAGCAGCTCGGAGTTTGGATTTGTGCCCGGTTAATGGCAATAGGCTCGCCCCCTATTACATGGGACCTAAATATACCGGCGAACTGTGGGTGTAAGTACATTGGTACACCTCTGTCTAACCTTTCGGGGAATACAGGCGTGATGGTAAGTATCTTAAGTTACTCTTTATAACATCTGACAGTAAAAGTTCTTCTAAAATCGATCTAGACTTTTCAGAGTTTACCCCTTTTTTTTTTTTTATAGACGGGAAATCATCAAATAACTTCCCCCGCCCTGGGCGGGTCGGGAGGGAGTGTCAGACTTTTACTGACTAAAACCCGTCTATGTTCCTTTCATGTGCCCTTTGCGTTCCGGGGGCGCGGTATCTCTTTCGAACAACCCGCAGAGAGTTTACCCCTAACAAACCGACAGACAATTTTGTTAAATTGTATTTTTAGTATGAGTTTCGTGTAAACAAACATTCCTAATATTCATTTTGTAAAAAGAAAGCATAGACACTGCAAAGATACGGTTCAATTTTATTTATTTGTATAATTCATACTACTTTCGTCTCCTCCACGTTCATACAAGTAGTCATACAAGCACGCCGGTTACGAGTACTTAAAGGGGAAGGAGTATGTAAGGATCGTAGTAGGTGGCGTTCTGTGGTTTCTGCCTAACCCAATGGGAAAAAGGCGTGAGTTTATGTATGTATGTATAATTAATATAAGTTTAAAACCGCTTGCTCCACAGTGGGCAATGTCTGAATACAAATCCGCGATTGTGCCTACAAGCTTTCCGCTCCTATGTTGCCTAGCGTTAGTTTATACGCTTCGGACTATGCAGCTAAGCCGCAGTAATCTAACATGCTATAGCGTAGCAGTTTATGTTGCGTAGGTTTACTGCAAAGATTTGCTGTGCAACGCTAGTGTTATGCTTTTTGATTCGATACGCTACGCAGTACATACAAGGTGCATTTTTGTATTTTCGCAAATTTGTGGGAGTTGTTTTAGAATATATACATAATTAATCTTCAATCTTGCTTTCTTGTTAGGTATGTTAGCACTTATTTATTGTGAATGTTGGTTGGCCAGTAATTGGCGACTATGTAGTCCAGGACTGTAGAAACTAATATCTAAAGTCAAATCATTTATTTCAATTAGATCATTTAAAGGCACATCTACGTCAATTACATGAAAAAAAAAACTAGTTGCCCATTACAAAAGTTAGTTTCGTATGTAAAAGGATGGGGAAGGAACTCCATACACATTCTTAAAAAAAAAACTGTATTACAATAAGTTGTACTAATACATTAATTCCACAAAAAATATACAAATGTCAAAACAATCTATCAAAAATAAAAGTCACTCAAAGTACTGCAATACGTACTCAGCGCTACAAATTAGAAATGATAGCTAAATTAATTATAATATTTTAATGCCAATATTGTGATTGTAGATGATCACATCCAATACTTCATAGACAACGAATCAGTGTGTGAGTCATACTCAAATGTAGAATTAATGTCGAAGAGAAAAATAATGTATTAATCAAAACAAATTACATAAATGATTAAATTAGCAACCAGATGATTTTGTCAATGCAAAACTACACCTTGTATAGACTACACAATGTAGCTTTTGCCTTAAAATTACCCAAAACATTGTGTGCATGAAAAATATGATTTTTATTTTCAAAGAACTTAAAACCATAACCGTTCTATATCGAATAGATAACAACACGAAACATCTAATCCCCTAAGCCCTTCAGAGGGCGATAAAAGTAAGGTTAAATGGATAAATCAGACAGCCCTAATTCCAAAGTTGAAAATTTTGAAGAAATAATTTCCAAGATTTACGCGATTCAAATTCAAATTCAAAGCATTTATTTCAATTAGACCATGTACAGGCACTTTTGAATTGTCAAGAAGTTACAGTTAAAGTTGAAGCTAGTTGCTCGTTCCAAAACGTAGGTCTCTATGGAGGAGAACGAGCAAGAAACTCCATGGACACTCTTTTCTTTCAATTTGGTTTTTACAAAAACTTGGTTACAAAAATAGTGGTTGCTTCTATATGTGAAAACAATGAAGGTGAATATAAAACAATAAAATATAATAATAAAAATGTAAGCCATGGCAGTTAAGAGATGACCAATCCCAACTGACAGCACCCGTTCACGAGCATGACGCGTGCATCAGCACCATTTAGCTCGACCATCTTGAAGGGAACCGAACGATCCAATGCACGCGCCACCATCAGCGACACATTAAAGTGAGCATGACAAAGCTCTCCACTGCCATGCTTAGTGTCCAACGCATACTTAGTAACTTAACAAATAAATTAAGGCTCCATGGTACTCACATTTACAATATTGAAATAAATTATGTTCAATTATACAAAGCTAAGGTTATCAGTGAACCTATTCAACGAATCAACTGTAGTATGTAAGAAAAAAGAAATAAGAATTATAATAACGGTAGACGTTATTAAAGTCAATAAAAAAGGTGCTTAAGAAAAACATAATTCCTTTTTGTAAAATATGCATATTAATTTGTGAGCCCGAGTGTCTGTGGAGCAGGACCAGCAGTAAGCCAAGCATTTTTATCATTTATATAGTCTTCTAATTTATAATATGCTTGACGACATAGTGTGCGTTTTATGCATGTTTTAAACTTTCTCTCATTTAGTTCGAGAATATTGAGTGGTATTTTATTATAAAATTTTACACAGTACCCCATAAAAGAAGTGTGTACTTTTGACAATCTAAAACTTGGTTGATCTAATTTGTTCCTATTTCTAGTATTATAATTATGTCTATCACCAACTTTATTAAAAAGATGAAGATTTTTCCGAACATACATAATGTTTTCATATATATATTGACAAGGCACCGTCATGATATTAATTTTTTTAAACAATTCTCTTAAAGATTCGCTTCTGCAAAATTTATAGATGGCTCTGACAGCCCTCTTTTGCAGAATAAAAATAGAATCTATATCTGCAGCCCGCCCCCAAAGCAAAATACCGTAAGACATGATGCTATGGAAGTAGCTGAAATAGACTAGTCTCGCGGTATCCACGTCTGCCAATTGTCGGATTTTTCTGACAGCGTAAGCAGCTGAACTTAGCCGCCCTGCAAGAGATGTTAAGTGAGGACCCCACTGCAGTTTTGAGTCGAGCGTAACTCCTAAGAAAACTGTCTTGTCGACGAATTCCAGTATGTCCTTATTCAATATAACGTTACATGCACTACTTCTAACGTTCGGTAACGCAAATCTAATGCATTTAGTTTTCTTCTCATTCAATACTAAGTTATTTATCGTAAACCAATTATGAACCTTAAGCATAGCGTTATTTACGTCGTCAAGGTGCTGTGCCCGTCTGTTTACATTAAAAATCAATGAAGTATCATCAGCAAATAACACCATTTTAGGTTGGTTTTTCAGTAAATGAGGTAAATCATTTATGTATACTAAAAAGAGGAACGGACCCAATATTGAACCCTGCGGAACCCCCATCTTTACTTTTAAGCCTGATGAATTTACACCATTTATTTGAACGTGCTGTAATCTATCATTTAAATACGATTTCAATAAGCTAAGGGCTAGTTGACCGAGGCCGTAATGTTCTAGCTTCAAGAGGAGCGTGTCGTGATTTACGCAATCAAATGCTTTTGAGAGGTCGCAAAAAATACCAATGGCATCCTGTGAGTCCTCCCATGCATCAAAGATGTGCTTAATTAAAGTCACACCGGCGTCGGTAGTACAACGTCCTCTGGTGAAACCATACTGTTGATCGTGTAAGATGTTATTACAGTTAAAATGATTAAGCATTTGATTGAGGATCACTTTTTCAAACACCTTGCTGAAAACCGGCAAAACCGAAACAGGTCTATAATTATTGGTGTCTTTGCTATCCCCGGATTTAAATAGGGGTACAACTTTGCTGTGCTTCATTAATGTCGGAAAGACCCCTTGATCTATACACAAGTTAAATATTAAAGCTAAATAGGGTGCAACTGTCTCAATAATAGATTTACACACATTAGTGGACATGCCCAACATATCCTCTGTAACCTTGATCTTAAGTTGTTTGAAAGCCTTTAGAACATCCACAGGGTTAATATGATTGAATTTAAACTCCTTAGGGCAGGCTGAAACATTCGCTCTCAATAAATCTATAGCAAGTGCAGGCGAGGAGTCTAAGGTTTCTGTAGTTTTAATTGGGATATTTGTAAAGAATGTTGCAAATTCCTGAGCCACATCGATATTATTGCTTATGCGACCTCGGGAAGTCTCCAGAGTATAATCAGTATTATGTTTTTTGTTTCTATTTGTTTCACTATTGATAATTTTCCAGACCGTTTTTATTTTATTATCGGCTGATTTTACCTTGTTTCTAATGTACAAGGCTTTAGCTGATTTACACGTATTTTTAAAAATTTTTGAGTAATTAGCAACATACTTATTAAAAGTTTCCGTGTTTACATAAGGCTTAAGGCCATACAGCTCAAACAGTCTTTCCCTACTTTTCCGGATACCTTTAGTCGCCCAATCACTAAATAAAAATTTAGGGCAAATTGTTTTAGTAGTTTTCTTAAAAATATTGTTAAATTCCGTTTGAACAATTGAAAAAAAATCTTCATATAAAGAATCACCATTATTAATATTAAGGCCCTGAACACATAACTTACTAATTAGAGTGCTATTAAATTTATTTAGATTACCAGATGTTATTGGTCTTGATTGTATCTGCACTTTTTGTAATGATGTTTTGTACTCAAAAGAAACGGTTTGTCCGCTGTGATCAGACGGAAGATAATTTACTATAGCTTTATCTAAGTAGGTGCAGCAGCAAAAAACATTGTCAATACATGTAGCAGTAGTCGAAGTTATTCGAGTTGGTTCTAGAAAAACATTTGATAGGTTGAAAGATTTAAAAAGACTTATTAATCTACTGCTAATTGAATTATTTTCTAGAATATTGATATTAAAATCACCACAGATTATTACTGATTTATTACCAGTTGTAAGTTTAGACAAAGCATCTTCCATTACAGTTTCAAAAATAGAGTAATTTTGGTAATTTGGGGGTCTGTAAACGCACACTATAACATGCTTATCTAGCTCAACACAGGACAGCTCAATAATATGTTCAACCGAAAGTTCAACTATGTCTTTGCGTGGCTTAGATTTAATAGTATTTTTAATTAAGATTAGTGAACCACCACGCAACATGGATTTTCGATTGAAACAACTGCCCACAGTATAATTATCATAATTAATTAACATTTCATAATCTTTTAACCAATGTTCGGTAAAACAAATAATGTCGAACATTGTCTTTTCCAAAAACAGTTCAATTTCTAATTGCTAATTGCGATAAAATCTCTTTCTTACAATTTCTTTCCTGTCGTGACAAATCCCACCTTTTTCTTCGGATTGTCACGGATTATGTGTGACTTTCATCTGAGTCCCTTCAGCGAAGCCTGTACAGGGAAAATAAATTCAGATTTTGAAATGATTTTCAATGAAATATGTATATTTTTGGTTATGAAAAGCTGTTTAGGGACATTTTTGTAATGTTCATTCGATTGAAATTAATTGATTTATGTTTAAGACTAGCTTCTTCCTGGGACGTCGATCGTGTTTTTTTCTTTCATAGTGTAAGTTACGTCTTTGCATACTGTCCCGCTACTGTGATAGCGTGATGTTTATCATGTGTTTAATCTTTATACAACAAAAAGTACAAAGGCGGGCTTGCCTTAGGTAAAGTGGCCAAATTCTGAGCCCAACAATATAATACTTTTAATTATAGTTTGTCTGTGTCGTGATGGCCCAGTGGTTTAAGCGCCCGCCTCTCATGCACGAGGGTTTCGCAACCGTGCACGGGCAAAGTACCAATGTGACTTTTTCTAATTCATATGTACTTTCTAAGATTATCTTGGACATCACTGATATCGGTAACTATATCAGAGGCCCTTGAGGCGGCTTAGAAACTCTGACACTAGGGTGTGTGGGGTCGTTAGACCTTACTTCCACTCGAAAACGAAGAAGAAGTTTGTCATCAAAACGCTAAGAAGAAGAATGTTCTAATTGAAATAAATACTTTGACTTTGGCATAGCTTACCCTTCTTACCCTTAAGTGGTTTTGCCACTTACCCCATCAGTAACTAAAGGGTACAACAGCTCGGGAAGCTAGGTGTGATATTTGGGCAAACCGCAATCTACGGGTTGACATCACAAACTTATATAGAAGTCCATGATCTTAACTTGGGAGGAAGGACCTTTGATGTCAAATATTTCGAGCGACCCTAACATTATTTGGATTGATCAGAATGTATATTAATTTTCTATTTACAAGTTAAATAGTTTTTGTAGATCTGCTTACTTCTCTGAAAGTTGGAGTCAAATTATTTGTTTCAGTTGAACCATTAACAATCATATTTGGACGTCGTCGCGTCGTTTACAAGACATAGTAATTGAATATATGAAGTTGGCCATTCTAAGAGGTAGTTTGGTATGAACAAAGAATGGTTAAGAAACTCCATACGTATGTAATATTTTAAAAGGTTTTTTTTTTACATTTACACAGAATTTTATTTTGTTTTATGTTTGTTTATTCATTTAAACACGCTAATATACGAAACCACTGGTCTGATTCTGAAAATTCTTTCGCTAATAGGAAACTATGTTATCGTTGGGTGCTTAAAGCTATAATTAATAAATAATATACCATCACGCCTGTATTCCCCGAAGGGTTAGGCAGAGGTGTACCAATGTACACCCACAGTTCGCCGGTATATTTAGGTCCCATGTAATAGGGGGCGAGCCTATTGCCATTAACCGGGTACAAATCAAAACTCCGAGCTGCGACTGAGAATTATTCTTTATATTTTTTTATAAGATCATCTGTTGGAATATTCACGAAAAAGAAGTCACAGGCAAAAACTAACCAATAATATAATTACATGATAATATAAGACAGAGATGACCAGAACGGGGAAAGGACATGTTGGAATCGACCAATCACGTGTTTGCACCTAAAAGATGATGTGAAGTTCAACTATAATGGTTGGTAGATTCCTGCACGTCTCCTGTTCGCTTCGCTTATCTCCGTCTCAGACCCCAAATTACTTAGATATTTAGGGTTGAATCAACTATCCTCCGTCTTAAACTTAGTTGTGATGAGTTGATTTAGTTTTTCTTAAATATTTTTAGTTAGGTTCGAATATCGGGGTTTTTACGCAATCAATTTACGTTTATAAATAAAACGCCTCGTTAGCTACGCGAGAGGTCTTGGGTTCGATTTCCAGGTCGAGCAAAATGTCTTATTGGGTTTTTGTGGCAAATTCTCAGTAGCAGCGCGGAGTTAGGATTTGTGCCCAGTTAATGGCAATAGGCTCGCCCCCTATTACATTGGACCTAAATATACCGGTACTTATATATTTGGTTTAAAAGCTACAGTCCTATGACAAACGGACGTCCAAACAGTCAACACGGAGTCTTAAAATAGGATCTTGTTTCACACCCCAAAATAGCACCTTATGATTTTTATCCACTCCCGGCTCCAAATAACGACACACTTTTAAAGAAGAATTTATTATTCATGGAACAGTTCATCTCTTACGTTTAAAAGGGTTCTGAATAATGAAACACTAAGTCTCGACGAATTAGAAAGGGTCTGAAACAATTCCCGAAGAATTTGTGAAGTTTACTCATTCGTGGAAAGTATATTTTAGTCTATTCAGATTAGATAAAGAGTTACCTTTTCGAGGCTCGGAAGTGTATTTGGGCTTAGGTACTTAGTGACTCATGAGTCGCGATGGCCTAGGGGTTAAGCGATTGGCTGCTATCGGGAGTTCGATTCGCGCACGGAACAAAGGTTAGTAGTTCAGGTCTGGTAGTCTCCCCGGAACACAAAAGGCACAAGACATGGATGGGTTTTAGTCAGCAAAAGTCTGACACTAGAGAGCGGGAGAAGTCATTTGATATTTCCCATCAGTAAAAAAAAGGTCTGGTGGTTTGTTTATTATGTTTATAGATTGGGGTAAAGGCTTTTTTTTTCATTTATTTCTTTATGAATTATACAATATTTATAATAATATTTGTAAAACTAGTGTTTGAAAAAAAGAATAATTATTAAGTCATCATCATCATCATCATCTCAGCCATAGGACGTCCACTGCTAAACATAGGCCTCCCCTTTAGATGTCCACATAAACCGGTCGGAAGCGACCTGCATCCAGCGTCATCCGGTGACCTTTATTAGGTCGTCTGTCCATCTTGTTGGTGGACGTCCTACGCTGCGCTTGCTAGTCCGTGGTCTCCACTCTAGCACTTTTCGACCCCATCGGCCATCTGCTCTGCGAGCAATATGGCCCACCCATTGCCACTTCAGCTTGCTAATCCGGTGGGCTATGTCGGTGACTTTAGTTCGTCTACGGATCCCCTCATTTCGGATTCGATCACGTAGAGAAACACCGAGCATAGCCCTCTCCATAGCTCGCTGAGCGACTTTGAGCTTTGAGATGAGGCCGATAGTGAGAGACCACGTTTCGGTGCCGTAAGTCATCACTGGTAACACACATTGGTTGAAGACTTTCGTCTTGAGGCACTGAGGTAAGTCGGACGAAAAGACATTGCGTAGTTTCCCGAACGCTGCCCAGCCGAGTTGGATTCGGCGGTTGACCTCTTTCTCGAAGTTGGACCTACCTAATTGGACTACTTGTCCTAAGTAGATATATGAGTCAACAACTTCGAGTACCGAGTTTCCAACAGAGACTGGGGTGGGCACAACATTGGCATTTGACATAGTTTTCGTCTTGTCCATGTTCATTTTCAAGCCCACCCGTTGTCGAAGAGATAACACCAACTTGGAGAAAAACGAAATTAGAGCAGTCATCAAGTACCTCTGTTTGAAAAAAAAATCTACAATAGACATACACAGTGACTTAGTGGGAAAATTGGGGGACTCTGCTCCTCCATATTCTACAGTTGCACGCTGGACCAAGGAATTTAAACTGGGCAGAGCATCCACTGAAGATGAACATCGCGAAGGACGCCCATCCACTTCCTTTACTGAAGACAACGTGAAAAAAGTCGAAGATGTTGTGTTGCCAGATCGAAGAGTGACCATCAGGCATGTAGCTGAGGCCACAGGGATCTCATATGGCAGCATTCAAAAAATCCTTGCGAACGAGTTGCATATGAAAAAGGTCTCCGCGCGTTGGGTACCCAGGATGTTAACCGACGAGCAAGCAGCGGTTCACAAAGCCGCAGTTGCGATGGCTGCCATTCAAGAAACGGGATTCGAACTGCTCGAACACCCTCCCTATTCGCTAGATCTGGCTCCTAGTGACTTCTACCTCTTTCCTCGGCTCAAGGAACACCTCCGAGGTAAGAAATTTGAAGACGATAGCGAAGTGATGGTCACTTTTGAGGCGTTTTGGGAGGGTCAAGAAAAATATTTTTCTCAAAGGGAATCCTGGGTTTAGAAAAAAGATGGAATAAATGTATTGATTTGTAAGGAGACTATGTAGAAGAATAAATTATTATTTTAACTGTAATTACCGCGTTTTATCTTCATTCTCATTACTTTTTGATTCGCCCTCGTACATACATACATACATACATACATACATACATACAAACATACCCTCGAAAAACATAACCCTCCTTCTGTCGCAGTCGGGTAAAAACATGATTTTTATTCACAAATAACTTAAAACCATAACCGTTCTATATCGAATAGATAACAACACGAAACATCTAATCCCCTAAGCCCTTCAGAGGGCGATAAAAGTAAGGTTAAATGGATAAATCAGACAGGCCTAATTCCAAAGTTGAAAATTTTGAAGAAATAATTTCCAAGATTTACGCGATAAAATCTCTTTCTTACAATTTCTTTCCTGTCGTGACAAATCCCACCTTTTTCTTCGGATTGTCACGGATTATGTGTGACTTTCATCTGAGTCCCTTCAGCGAAGCCTGTACAGGGAAAATAAATTCAGATTTTGAAATGATTTTGAATGAAATATGTATATTTTTGGTTATGAAAAGCTGTTTAGGGACATTTTTGTAATGTTCATTCGATTGAAATTAATTGATTTATGTTTAAGACTAGCGTTTGCCGCTAACTTTATCCATGTGTTTTTTTATCTAGTGTGAGTAACATTTTTGCGTAGTGTTGTGAGTAACCTTTACTGTGGATCCTGGCGTGATGTTTATTTAAGTATTTAAAAGCTATGAAACAAAAAGTACAAAGACTGACTTAAATTTACTAAATGCCTTATGTATTCTCTAACAGTCAACCAAAGTTGATGTTTTATAGCCTATACTATTTTCCATGAATCTGGCTATCATATTCAAAAATATTTTTTCCTATCCGACTGGTAGTTCCAGAGATTAGCGCTCTTAATTGTCTTGTCTTACTTTTTTGTTATTTATTTTTCTTATTACCTTAATTGCTATCACATATTATAGAAGCAACAAGTATATTTTAAAATATTTTTTCTAAAAAAACAAATTAAAAAGAGTTTCTGTGGAGTTTTTATCTTTTTCTTCTCCATAGAGACAGCTTTAGAATCAGCATCTAGCTTCAACTTTTTAACTGACTAACCGACTCCTTGACGATTCAAAAGTGCCTGTAAATGGTCTAGCGCATTCAAAGTGACCAAATTCTGGGCCGCAACAACATAATACCTGTAATTATAGTTTGTCTGTGTCGTGATGGCCCAGTGGTTAAGACCCCGCCTCTTATGCACGAGGTTGTGTGTTCGCTACCGGGCACGAGTAAGTACCAATGTGACTTCTTCTAATTCATAAATGTACATTCTAAAATTATCTTGGACATCACTGATATCGGTAACTATGTCAGAGGCCCTTGAGGCGGCTTAGAAACTCTGACACTAGGGTGTGTGGGGTCGTTAGACCTTACTCCGACAAAGAGAAGTTTGTCATCAAAACGCTAAGAAGAAGAATGTTCTAATTGAAATAAATACTTTGAGTTTGACATAACTTACGCTTCTTACCCTTAAGTGGTTTTGCCACTTACCCCATCAGTAACTAAAGGGTACAACAGCTCGGGAAGCTAGGTGTGATATTTGGGTAAACCGCAATCTACGGGTTGACATCACAAACTTATATAGAAGTCCATGATCTTAACTTGGGAGGAAGGTCCTTTGATGTCAAATATTTCGACCGACCCTTACATATTTGGATTGATCAGAATGTTTATTAATTTTCTATTTGCAAGTTAAATAGTTTTGGTAGTTTCTGCTTACGGTGTTCTCTGAAAGTTGGAGTCAAATTATTTGTTTCAGTTGAACCGTTAAAACGCATTTTTGAACGTCGTTTACAAGAAACACCCCGCTCTCTATTACATGGGACCTAAATATACCGGCGAACTGTGGGTGTACATTGGTACACCTCTGCCTAACCCTTCGGGGGAAAACAGGCGTGATGGATGGTTTACAAGAAAAAGTAATTGAATCTAGTTGTTCCTTCTAAGTAGTTTCGTATGGAGAAATGGCCCTAAAAACTCCATAATTAATCTTTTAAAAGGCTTTTATGCATTCACACAGAATTTTGTTTTGTTTTGTGTTTGTTTATTCATTTAAACACGCTAATATCCGAAACCACTGGTCTGATTCTGAAAATTCTTTCGCTAATAGGAAACTATGTTATCGTTGGGTGCTTAAAGCTATAATTAATAAATAATATACCATCACGCCTGTATTCCCCGAAGGGTTAGGCAGAGGTGTACCAATGTACACCCACAGTTCGCCGGTATATTTAGGTCCCATGTAATAGGGGGCGAGCCTATTGCCATTAACCGGGCACAAATCAAAACTCCGTGCTGCGACTGAGAATTATTCTTTATATTTTTTTATAAGATCATCTGTTGGAATATTCACGAAAAAGAAGTCACAGGCAAAAACTAACCAATAATATAATTACATGATAATATAAGACAGAGATGACCAGAACGGGGAAAGGACATGTTGGAATCGACCAATCACGTGTTTGCACCTAAAAGATGATGTGAAGTTCAACTATAATGGTTGGTAGATTCCTGCACGTCTCCTGTTCGCTTCGCTTATCTCCGTCTCAGACCCCAAATTACTTAGATATTTAGGGTTGAATCAACTATCCTCCGTCTTAAACTTAGTTGTGATGAGTTGATTTAGTTTTTCTTAAATATTTTTAGTTAGGTTCGAATATCGGGGTTTTTACGCAATCAATTTACGTTTATAAATAAAACGCCTCGTTAGCTACGCGAGAGGTCTTGCGTTCCATTCCCAGGTCGAGCAAAAAGTGTTATTGGGTTTTCAATGTAATTGACAGTTGTAGCAGCTCGGAGTTAGGAATAGTGCCCGGTTAATTGCAATAGGCTCGCCCACTATTACATGAAACCTAAACATACCGGCGAACTCTGTGTGTACATTGGTGCACCTCTGCCTAACCCTACGGGGAATAAAGGCGTATTAGTATGGTACACCGTAAAAAAATTCAAGTGTCTACACAATTGATTTAAAAGATATATTCCTATGACAAACGGACGAACAAACAGTCAACACGAAGTCTTAATATAGGATCCTGTTTCACACCCCAAAATAGCACCTTATGATTTTTATCCACTCCCGGCTCCAAATAACGACACACTTTTAAAGAAGAATTTATTATTCATGGAACAGTTCATCTCTTACGTTTAAAAGGGTTCTGAATAATGAAACACTAAGTCTCGACGAATTAGAAAGGGTCTGAAACAATTCCCGAAGAATTTGTGAAGTTTACTCATTCGTGGAAAGTATATTTTAGTCTATTCAGATTAGATAAAGAGTTACCTTTTGGAGGTTCGGAAGTGTATTTGGCCTTAGGTACTTAGTGACTCACGAGACGTGATGGCGTAGCGGTTAAGCGATTGGCTGCGTTGGAAGTTCGGTTCGCGCACGGAACAAATGTTAGTAGTTCAGGTCTGGTGGTCTCGCCGGAACATAAGGGACACAAGAAGGAACATGGATGGGGTCTAGTCAGTAAAAGTCTGACACTCCCTCCCGCCCCGCCCAGAGCGGGAGAAGTCATTTGATATTTCCCATCTGAAAAAAAGAGGTCTGGTGGTTTGTTTATTATGTTTATAGATTTTTTATTTTCATTTATTCCTTTATGAATTATACAATATTTATACGTATAATAATATTTGTAAAATTAGCAATAGGCTCGCCCTCTATTACATGGGACCTAAAACATACCGGTGAAATGTGGGTGTACATTGGTACACCTCTGCCTAGCCCTTCAGGGAATACAGGCGTGATGGTATGTGTGTATGTGTTGTAAAAGTATTGATTAAAAAAAAAAACAGATAAAAAATAAGTTGTGTGTATTTTTTTAACCGTAATTGAAGATGATCCCTACAAAAAAATCTTTGAGCATAGTTAACGCTATTTTATATATCTACACCCGGGTAATCTTTTAAAATAAAAGGTAACACACTACACTGAAAAACGTATCACCTACCTTTTTAACCCCCGACGTAAAAAGAGGGGCGTTATAAGTTTGACGTGTCTGTCTGTCTGTCTGTCTGTCTGTGGCATCATAGCTCCCGAACGGATGAAGCGATTTCAATTTAGTTTTTTTTTTGTATTAAAGGTGATTTATGTGCGAGTGTTCTTAGATATGTTTGATGAAAATCGCTTGAGCCGTTTAAAAGTTATAGGGGTAAAAGTGGGGAAGAAAAACCAAAGATGATTTGTCATTTGTGTCTTATTAAATTATTAGGAACCTATTATGTATTTACAACTTAACAAAATCGACATTATAATAAGTATGTACCTATATTATCTTTCAACGTAGCGGCATAGAAATTAGAAACCCAAAATACACGACAGTACCCAGTTATTTCAAAACGCGCTCATCCATAAACCGACGTTACACCTCCAAACTCTTCCCTCAAAGTCCGACCGAAATAAACCGAACTAATAAAACCGTAACTCGAATAGAAACCGTACAACAGCCGGATAAAAAATAACCGCGAAAAAACCAACATACACAAAATACAACCCGGACGCTTTGCCCGGTCCAAAAGGTATCTTAACCGGTTCAACGCTTGTCGATATCCGGATTATCCGAATTTAAGGGTTGACACTAACAAGGGTTAGATTTTCTACGCCGTCAAGGGTGGAAATGGCTAAGGGTTAATTGGACACATTCACTCAATATTCCAGACGCAGCATTGAACGGTTAATAGAGTTTCAGGTCTCGATAACCGGACGATATATCCGGGTTTTTGGACCGTGTTAAGAATGTTTTTGGGGAAAGAATTTGGTGGGTTAAGTATTCTATTAATTATAAGTTAAGCATCGTATAATGGATGGGGTCGGGTCTGAGGTCTTCGTTCGTATTTTAACATGTATTGTACAACTAACATTAACCCGCGGTTTTACCCGTGTTTAGTTACGTCTTTGGTAAGTGTTCTATGTTTCGGTATTTCAAAAGTCATCTATTGATCCAGTCATATTTATAAATCTGAAAGATTTTTTGAGGTTTTAGTTTTTCACCCCTAATTCTGTAGAAGTTGAGTTAATTATTAATTAACAATGAAAACTACACGACGATACCAATCACATCACATATCAAGACCATTCCAATTTCAAAAAAATATCTACAACACACGACAAGAAACAAAACACAATCATCGAAACAAATTCAAAACAAATAAAAGTTGTAGCGACCAAATACTATACCAGATAAAACCGCTTTTATCTGACGCAAACTAGTTCCAACTGGTATGTTTGCGTAATATTCGTAACGGGGTTAGTGAAAAGTTTTCCGGGTACCCGGTTACCATGTTACCCGGTTATTGGTATTGAATAAAGGTCGTTTTACTTTTTGATGTTTGATCCGGTTGATTTGGTGTAGGTATGATGCGCAGTTCTTTTTTGTCTTAGATCGTGATTTTATTGTGAATTGAATGGTTCTTGTATATTTCGTAAGTTGATTGATTTATGTAGATTTTAATGGTTTGGAGCTATGGTTCTTCAAAATCCTATAGTCATCAGAGTAATGACTAAACCACTGAACCAATTTTAATAAAATATGGTACGGGTACTTGAACACCAAGAAAGAAAATAGGCCACTTCTTCTTTAAAAAATAAACCGTTGCAGAAGTGTGATGACTAGGAATTTCTGCAAAACATATGCATATGAAATCACAAACACAAACAGCCAGAACCGTACCTGTAGGCCTTAAAAATATTTTTTCGGTGCGGGATTCGAACTAGCGACTTCGTCTGCGTTCTCGACTTCAAAATATAACCTTAGTAGGTTATATTTCGACGAAGTCATCACAAAAATCAAGAATTAAATTTACGCGGACGAAATCATGGGTTATATCTAGTTGCCTATGAGTACATGCTATATCACTATCATCACAATTGGCTAGTAGAGCTCAGACGACAGTCCATGTAAATTATTGACATTCACTTACGGTCACTGGAAGCCGACCCCAAAATAGTTGGGAATATTGACTGATCGGGCACTGTACGCTTAGTAAAGATTCTTGTTTATAAGCTCTAACAATTATAAAATAGCTAGCTATACCTTGCGGTTTCACCCGCATTGCTAGCAAAAAGCGTTATTGGGTTTTTCTATGAAATTCTCAGTAGCAGCTCGGAGTTAGGACTGGTGCCCGGTTAATGGCAATAGGCTCGCCCCCTATTACATGGGACCTAAACATACCGGCGAACTGTGGGTGTGCATTGGTACATCACTGCCTAATCCTTCGTGAAATACGACGTAATGGTATGTTATTTATAAGCTAGTAGATAATAGGCTTTGGTTTAAAGCAATCATTCTAGAAGCTTCTTCTTCTTAGGCTAGCCGCACACACGCAATAATATTGACAATAAAGTACGTATTGTCAATAATATTGTGTGTGTGCGGCCTGTATTGCGGTATTTTTCTATAGATCTTGAAATTCTGACAATATTGGATTGTCAATATTATTGTGTGTGTGCGGCTAGCCTTAGAGTTTCGATGACAAAATTGTTGCGACCCAAAATTTGGCCACTTTGGCTGCGTTGTCGATGGAAGCCATTAAATCTTCCTGCGTACAGCTGTTCGGTAACCTGGGACTTCTGTATTCTCCAGATAGTGACTTGATAACGATGACTATACGATTCAGCATGACGTTGGGTTAGGGATCGATACAACGGTTCAGAAATAATGTAATAGTCATTAGTCAGTACAGTTGACACCTCGATTGATGATCATACGCTAGTCAAAATCAGTGTAGTCCTTTCAGAGTTTAACCGGAACAAATAGACACAGATTGTTGGAGGTTGTTGCAGAGGTTCCTTATAATTAGGTTAACGTAGTAAAAAAAATCGGTAACAATTAGTGGTTGGCATTTCTAGTAAAAAAACAGTGGTTTCCAAACTAGGTGATTTTTATATTATAGCCAAAGTCAAAGTCAAATCATTTATTTCTAATATGACTGCATAATTATTTTTTTATAAAATAAAAATGTATTTCATTCTCTACCAATCAGGCAGTATTTCCTACAGTGCACATGGATTTTCAAAGTTTTATGCATGTCAGCTTGGTAGTGTGCATAATTAGATACATGGTATAAATACAAAACTAATATTGGTAGAATTTATTTTTTATTTTTCTGGTGTCTATTTACCAGGTAACAACCCAAATATACTAAAGAAATTAAAAAAAAATGACATCAAACTCTCTGCCAAGTTAAGGGTTAAATGTTGAAGACCAGGGTTGTGACATACCGATACTAAAGCAATTTGGCTTAAAACGATAATTCTAGAACCTACTGCATTCTCTGGACAGTAACACGGTAACGATGACTATACGATTCAGCATGACGTCGGGTTAGGGATCAATACAACGGTTCAGAGATAGTGTAATAGTCAGTACAGTTGACACCTCGATTGATGATCGCACGCTGATTGGCAGTTTGGTGTCCTCAGAATGTGGCTAGGTGTTCTCGTACTATGATTTAATCCCTGTTGTCACTTGACGAGGCAGAATGGGTCAGATTTTCTTTTGTTTCTTGTTGACGTTCCGTACGTCTGAATGAAAAACGAAACCATTGTAGGATCATGGATGAGACTTTTTCAATTTAATAACAATCTACATAAAAATAAATAAAATCAAAGTGGCTTTTTGAAATGTCAAAACAACAGCATTTTAAATACATACATACATACATACCATCACGCCTGTATTCCGCGAAGGGCTAAGCAGAGGTGTAACAATGTGGTGTACATTACATAGTTTGCCGGTATCTTTATCAATAGGCTCGCCCCTATTACACGGGTTAGTGGGACCGAGTCTATTGCCAGTAACCCGGCACAAATTCGAGTTGCTACTGAAAATTTCATAGAAAAATCCAATAACACTTTTTGCTCGACCTAGGGGCCAATCTCTAGCGTAGCAGACGCGCTTGTTAACCATTTTTTTCTAAAATCATATTATGAAAATATAATATATACGTACATTAACACACATAGTCTACTTAAAAAAAAACAATATTTAGAAAAATAAAATCCCCGATATACCTAACCGAAATTCACACGGGCGAATTCGCAGGCTATAAGCTAGCTATTAAATAGATGGAGTTAGTCAACAATAAAACCGTTAAGTTTACATTAAATACCACTAAACTTGTAAATTATGCATTCATTGTTATTAATTAATTGAAAGAACTTAAATAGTTCAGTAAACAGGCTTGATAGATAAATAGGCGGTTGTGGGTTTGGTGCAAGTGATAAGTGTGAAGCGGTTTTAGGTAAAAACATGGATGACTTGTTAATTAACCCCCTTCTTTTGGCCTGACTCTTAGGCCCACGTAAATAAATTTTCTTAGACTCCAAGACTTGTAGTTCACTACAAGGCTATAGCATTTTCTCATACAGAGAAGGCGCAAGCATTACATTGTCGAGGCGAATTGCAATTTAAACCGTACATTAGTTACAAGTACAGGTTTCCTCACTGCTGTATTCCTTCATCATACCCCGAACTGCGATCTATTTGCGGACCAAATAAAAATTGTCATGTCCTTGTGTCTAAGCTTTTGCGAAAGCAAGACTATCTGATATATTTGTTTTTACTTTATTTTTATTGTTTTATATTCTTTTTTTATATGTATAGGTTAAATCTGTTGTGTTAGCGTAATTGGCTCATCAGAGCCGTGTTAGCATAAATAAATAAATAAATACAATTTGAATTGTAATTGTAGTAGGAAGAAAAATAATTAAATAGCACACTGTGCACGTTTCATAGAAAAATAACTTCAAATGGCGCAAATATGATGACTTTCTTGGGAGCTATATGTTTGAGCCGTTAAAACATTAGGGCCATGGTGTCCGAGCGCCTATCTAGATTTTCGGGACATCATCAAGCGACTGGTCGACTTCAGTAACCAGACGGCTGACCTTTTCTTAGGCCAAAGAATCAGCATTGCCATTCAACGTGGTAATACTGCCAGCCTTTTAGGCACTTATCCCATTTACAGTGAAGGATAGATTGAAGTTTTTAATTAACAAAAACGCTACCGTCTATCCCTTAACCCTTCCCACTGAAACTTTTAATTGCGTTTACAGAATCAGTGTTGACAATAGGGATTATAGCAGTCGCCACCCAATGAGAGGATTCAGTCCTCATGAATATTGTATCGACGGGAATATTCTGTACACGATAACTGTTTTATTTATTCTGGCTTGTAAAGGTCTATTTAGCAAATTTAGTTAGCAATATAACCAGTGAACTTTATTAGAATACAATTTTTTTGCGCAGTATTCGTAACCTTGCTTGTATGACGACATGTATGAACGTGGATGAGGCGAAAGGAGTATGTGAGGATCGTAGCATGTGCCTTTCTGTGGTTTCTGCCAACGCCCATGGGAAAAAAGGCGTGAGTTTATGTATGTATATTTATTTTTTATAGGTAATTTGGTGTCATGATGGCTAGTAACTGCCTCATTAGCCTAGTGATCCTACGCTAGAGGTCTTTAGACCAATTCCCAGGTGAAGCAAAAAGTGTTATTTTGTTTTTCTATGAAATTCTAAGTAGCAGCTCGGATCTCTGCCCGGTTAATGCCAATAGGCTCTCCCTTTATTACATGTGACCTAAACATACCGACGAACTATGGGTGCACATTGGTACACATCTTCCTAACTCTTCGAAGAATACAGGTATGATGGTAAGTTTTGTTATGTGATGATGGCCCGTGGTTAAGGCGCCTGATTCTCTTGCTTGAGCCCGCGGGTTTAATACCGGACAACTAATATCAAGTACTCTCTTAGTTTAAAAGTGTACGTTCACGAACATGACGAGTAGATCAGTTCGATACCAACCAAGCACTAAATAAATTAATACTACATTTTAAATTCTGACATTACTGACATCGCTAAAGGAAAACGTCGAAAGGAAACTTAACACTGCTCGTACCTTCTAATAAAAAAAAAAACAAATATACTTTTCTTGCCTTCCCCATGCTATGATAACCTGTAAAGAAATAATACATCAAAAATACAAAAAAGGTACATCACTGTCTACCCCAACCAATTTATAAGCGTAAAGCATACACGGCCTTATCAGTAGACGCCGATCGTTACCCAAAGACTGCTTCGAAGTTTAAATTGCCTTCCTGATAAGAAATGATTAAAGTTAAAGTGGATTTAAATTTAAATATTTCAAGCCTAAAATTAATGTTTTGCATCGATTGCTACGCTTGGCTTAATAGTGAAATATTTCACAGTTGTCTTTGAGTTTAGTTCTGTCGAAATTATTCAACCTTTATAAAACCTTTGCGGTTTGCGCAGTGGCAGTTGTGCTGCATGTGGCGGGTTCGATTCCCGTACGGAGCAAATACTTGTATGACCTACAGTAATTCAGGGTCTGGCTGTTTGTGTATGTGAGTTTATATGTTTGTAAACCCACTAACGATACACGAGAAAGAAAAATTGTGAGGTTGTGAGGTTGTAATCTCTGGATCTACTGAACCGATTTTGAAAATTATTTTACCCATAGAAAGCAACGTTATTTGCGAGTGTCACAGGCATATAACATCACGCTACAACCTACGGGATCAGAGCAGTAATCAAAGACGTAAAGTAAGGCGAGTGAAATAAACCACGCACACAAAGTCGCGGGCCGTTTTAGTTAGGTACAATAAAAATACAAATCTTTACTCTTTACAATATTACCTAGTTAACATCTGCTTAGCCTTTTCCCAACTATATCGGGGTTGGCTTCCAGTCTAACCGGATGCAGCTGAATACCAGTGTTTTACATGGAGCGACTGCCTATCTGACCTCCACAACCCAGTTACTGGGCAACACGATACTTCTTGGTTAGACTGGTTGTCAGACTTCTTGGCTTCTGACTATCCGTCACGACTGTCAAAGATCTACGAATGACAGCCGGGACCAACGGCTTTACGTGCTTTCCGAGGCAGGGGGGTATCACACCACCAACTTCCAAACTCCGGGCTGCTACTGAGAAATTCCTAATGGAAAAACCCAATACCACTTTTTGCCCGACCTGGGAATCGATCCCGGGACCCCTTCCTCAGCAGTCGCGCTTTGCGACTACGAGACCAACGAGGCAGTTCCTTTTGCCTAGTTAACATTATTTTAAAATGAAATAACGTAGTTCTGCAAACTCTGCGATCTCAGAACATTTCTTTTACAGCAAACTGAAAGCTTTAAGCATCTCATTACTGTAGCCAGTAGTACTTCTCAACAAATACTTAGACTTGAGACGTCGTAAGCCACGATACTGCATTCAAGACTTAGGTTATTGGAGATAATCCTGCGGTATTGGAAAACTGGGCGGTATACGAACCGATGAGTCGAGGTACAGTTACCAAAAGAGATAAGTAACCAAATGCCGTCACATATAATATAAGTTTTTTAGACGCTTTTATTTTCTAGTTGAGAAGTCATCAACTGACTTTCCTCGCCCTTAGTGTCAGACTTTTACTGACTAAAACCCATCCACGTTCCTTCTTGTGCCCTTTGCGTTCCGGGGGTGCGGTATCTCTTTCGAACAACCCGCAGCCCCGGCAGGCATCGGCCCTTAGTGGTCCCTCCGAATGCTGACATCTCTTTGAGGCGCGCGTGGAACATGAACGCGCCATCGACACTAATTTTTTAGACGCTGAAGGATGGTATCGAATAAAATTTGATTTAATGATTAGAAAGCAAACAGTTCATTAATTATAATATTAAATTAATTTCGCAAACCTATCAGTTTAGAAGGCAATGTCAACTGTATTCGACAACCCTTTTTTTTTTTTAATACGGGAAATCATCAAATAACTTCCCCCGCCCTGGGCGGGGCGGGAGGGAGTGTTAGACTTTTACCCGTCTATGTTGAAATTCATAACCCGGGGGCGCATTCGATAACCCTGGTTACTTGACTCTTTTGTTGACCGTACCTAGTATTTTATTACAAAGACTCTTTTTATTTTGCTTAAGAATCCGTATCGCTGAATTGAGGTTTGGATCGGTTGACTTCTTTCAAATTTTTACTAGCTACGCGTGGTTTTTGAAGTGAAAACTTCTTTAGCGGCGTTGGGTAAAAAAATTTAAACTCGCGTCAGGACACGTGACCCTGATCGAAAATTTTAAGCGGCGTTGTGCACTTGTTTTTCTCGCGTCAGAACACGTGACCCTGATCGAAAAATTTGCACGAAAAATCGTGCAAAATCGTGGAAAATCGCGGAAAATCGTGGATGGATGGATGGACGGATGGACGGATGGACGGATGGACGGATGGACGGATGGACGGATGGACGGATGGACGGATGGACGGATGGACGGATGGACGGATGGACGGATGGACGGATGGACGGATGGACGGATGGACGGATGGACGGATGGACGGATGGACGAATGGACGGATGGACGGATACACGGATGGACGGATGGACGGATGCACGGATGGACGGATGGACTAAATAGTACACGTGCTTGGTTTAATGGTTTCTGTTATATACATAGTACTTTTATAATGATAATTATAGCAATTCGTGCAAAATTATTCCCTAACCATTCCAAAATATCAAAAATACACAACGTTAATATTCAAGTTTTCACTTCTGCCGGCACTCCCGGAGTGCAACCCGTCGTCTTTTTTAGATTGATACTTTACTGACATCTGTGAAGGCAAACATTATTAGGAAACCTGAACTTATAGGTAGTAATATTAATTACTGTCCGCAACTTACTGACAACTGCGCGTGCTTTTTTTCACTCGCGTCGTCATTGGTTACTGCTCCGCTCCCGTGGGTCTTAGCGTGATGTTATATAGCCTGAATCTGGCTATCATAATCCTCGAAAATGTATTCCGATCCGATATAAACCCGGGTTCAAATAAAACAAAAAAAATTAAGAAAAGAAAGTGTCCATGGAGTTTCTTGCTCGTTTTTCTCCATAGAGACCTACGTTTTGGAACGAGCAACTAGCTTCAACTTTAAACTGTAACTTCTTGACAATTCAAAAGTGCCTGTAAAAATATTTTTTTTTTACTTTTTGTCAAAAATATTAGTATCGTTTTTGTTTTCTACAAATATTCTGTAATGTAATCGAAAAACCCAAACAATTTTTGCCCGACCCGGCAATCGTTAAAAGTAGGTCGCTTAACAACGTACGCATTTAACGTAACCGCCTCAAAAAGTTACGTATACGGTAAAAATAACCGTATTTTTCCGAACCGTAACTCCGATCTAACTCTGATTAGGCTAAGCTTCGCTAATACGGCTTGAACAACTAACTTGCAAGGGGCTTACCGGATTATTGTTATTAGTTCGAAATTATTGCTGTTACGCTGAAATATTATGTATATGTATTACCTATACATAAAGCAGTATTTGCATTGTCGTGTGGTTTGTTTGAAAACTGCCTTCGATCGCTTGGTTAACCTGAGTATTATTGGGTTATTCATTAGAAAAATATCTCAGTAGCAGGGTGGAAGATTTTTGTATGCCATTGGATGGCAAATGAGCCCACGGCCCATCTGATGTTGGCCTGAGATCTTGTAAATGCGCTGCTTTCACCGGCACCCATACACTTCAAACCGAAACGCAGCAACGCTGCTCTGCGGCAGTAATAGGTACTATGAGAGTACTTCCTCAAACGAACTCATTTACAAAGAGTTCGTTGTACTATTTAGTGGTATGACAATGCAGTCTATCAGAAAACACGTTAAACCGTTGGTCTCGGCTGTCATTCGCAGGTCTTTGACAGTAGTTTCGGATAGTCAGAAGCCGGGAAGTCTGATAACCAGTCTTACCAAGAGGATCGTGTTGCCCGGTAACTGGGTTGTGGAGGTCAGATAGAATAGAATAATTTATTTTGCCAGAAACATGGTTACAGGGTGTTATAAATACTAGGTATACTCCACGACTGCTACGCTAGAGATTCTGGATTTGATTCCCAGGTCGAGCAAAAAGTGTTATTGGGTTTTTCTATGATATTCTCAGTATTGGATTTGTGCCCGGGTAATGGCAATAGGCTCGCCCCACGGAGTAAAGCGCCCCCTATTACATGGGACCTAAATATACCGGCGAACTGTGGGTGTACATTGGTACAGTTCTGCCTAACCCTTCGTTGAATATTAAGGCGTGATGGTATATTTTTATTTTTGTTTTACTCCACAAGTTCAACATGCTCACCGTATAATCGGTATGCAAAATTAGATAGAAAAAGTGCTTCTATGTTTAAGCTCACACTTAAGCACTATAATAACTTCTACGTACTTGGTTCGTCTTCATTAAGATTGGCCGCCTCAACCAACATTCGGTCGGGAGTATATCAAGTCATTCCACAATAGTTGACTAACTATAGTAATGTCTAATATACACAAACCGAATTTCCAACAAACTTCATTTAAGTCGGGCATAAATCGTGCACGCAACGTCACTTCAACCACGGAATAAATACGTTACAGAAGGCAAGCTTTAAAAATAATATAAACCGATGCATACACGCAGGCTAGTAAGGTAATCTCAAACTATTTCTAACAACACAATAACAGCCTTAAAAAAAATATGGTCTGCTCCCATGTCGATTGTCGGGTCGTTTTGACAGATTTCTTCGCCGGCGAGCAGAAACGACCGTAAATCGACCCGATAATCGGTCTGATTCGCGGGATAAAATGATAGAAGAGTATGTTCTTCTATCATTTTATATATTTATTTATAAAATGATAGAAGAACATACTCTTCCACCATCACGCGTGTATTCCCCGAAGGGTTAGGCAGAGGTGTACCAATGTATGCCCACAATTCGCCGGTATATTTAGGTCCCATGTAATAGGGGGCGAGCCTATTGCTATTAAACTATATTAATAATAATTAATAACTATATAAATATTCTATCATTTTATCCTTAAAATTTTAGCCATTTTAAAATGACAAAGGTTTTTGGGACTTTGAACTATGATTATGTCAAATTTTAATGTCATAAGTGTACGTGCATTTATACTTTATGTCGACTGAGCCTTCTCTACTAACCCCCTCTTTACCCCAACTTCGCCTTCCAACTGCCTCTTAGCAGCCTCTATAATTCAATTAAAGCGAAACTTTGCTAACTGTATTTCAGACAAATATAATGAGGCTGTAAAATAATTACTTTCAGCAATAAATGTTTTTAATTTAAATAACCTTACAATAATACCATTGAATTACTGTTCTCGCTATTTTATTGTATTTATATTGCTTGCTTGAATAAAATTATTTAAATTAAATGCTTTTACACTGCTAATGTTAAATGGTTTTGAGTTTATTATTTTGTTTATTTCAATGATATTATTAAATTAAATTTAATTAGTGTGCCAGGTGCGAATTTTGTTTTGTTTTACATTCAAGATAAAAATAAGTCCACGAAAAGTAAATTGTGGATTTCTTGCGGCTTCTCGATTCATTTTTGATTTTATTATTCACGACCTAGTAAAGGTCGCGAAAAATAGTTGGATGCGGGCAGCACAAGAGTGATCATTGTGGCTATCTCTAAGAGAGGCCTATGTCCAGCAGTGGGCATGATTAAGATGGGATGTGGAGATGATTATATCAGCTCAAAGACGTCCACTGTTGGACATAATAACGACGGGTTTGACGGGCCTGTTGGTGTAGTGGTTAGCGGCCCTGACTGCTAAGCCGGAGGTCGTGGGTTCGGTTCCCACCCAGGACAAACTTTGTGTGATGAGCATGATTGTTTGTTCTGTGTCTGGGTGTGATTTATCTATAATATGTATGTATTTATAAATTATATAAGTATGTATATCAGTTGTCTGGTTACCATAGCACAAGCTCTGCTTAGCTTGGGATCAGATAGCCGTGTGTGAGTTGTCTCAAGATATTTATTTATAATAAGCCTTATTAAGCATTATAACAGAAGTAAAACGATTTGGAACGAGCAACTAGCTTCAACTTCCCAACTAGCTGACCGACTCCTTGATAAATTCAAAAGCTTGTGCCTGTAAATGGTCTAATTGAAATAATTTGACTTGACTTGACAAGAAGAGAGTGGATCAGTGCGCATTATTAGCTGCTTTGCTACCTCAGCATCAATAATAACATTCTATTATAAATGTCCCACTGCAGGATAAAGGTCTCTTATCATACAGAGAAGGTAGGAGTGAATTGGCGATTGCAGATTTGATTGATTTTTGGACTGCGGCCTCAATTTATTTTTTCTAATGTTGCTCCACACTAGGAATATCTCCTGTGTCGTGGTTGTATTTACAAACATATAAACTCACATACACCAACAGCCAGACCCTATACATATATCTTACATACTTGGTGTACTCGTATTAAGAATAGAATAAAACAGAATATTCATTTTATTTGCTCAGAATGAGGTAACAATAAGGTGGTTCTAACTTCTCGAATTCTGAGCAAATATACTCGTAATATTAGGAATCTGTACATTCTACCATATTGGCATGCAAACCCTGATGCACTACATCATCAAACATACAAAACATTTAAATAACTTAAACATTGGAAAACTTAAACATTAAACACAACAAAAATTTATCAACTAGGGATTCCTATAAGATTCCGAGTAAACATTTGTTTAATAAAACAATAGTAAGTTTATTGTAATGTAATGTAATGTAATTCTCCAGACCGATTCCGGCCACGGCGGCTAATCTTCATGCAGACTAGCCACGTACGCAGGAGATATTATAGTGCACAAGTGTATGCGCGAACACAGGTGCACTCCCTCTTCCCTAACTCGCATAGGCCCGATGGGACGGCAATCCGACACGACCGAGAGAGGTCAGGCGCAGGACCAATGGCTTTACGTGCTTTCCGAGGCACGGGGGTTTCACACCACCAACTTCCAAACACCGGGCTGCTACTGAGAAATTCCTAATGGAAAAACCCAATGACACTTTTTGCCCAACCTGGGAATCGAACCCGGGACCCCTTGCTCAGCAGTAGCGATTGCGACCACGAAACGAGCAGTTTAAGTAAGTTTATTACTGAAAGAACATAAGATAACTACTGTAACCGAAATTCGTTCGGGCATATTATACTCTGTCATATATTAAGACCTTCTGCAATACAAAGTCCTCTTCTCATTCTAAGAAGGAAAAAAAATATCACGAAGTTAAGTCATGCCTTTCAAGTGTTAGCGTTTTCTTCAAGTTTCAAATTTTCCCCGATGTTTTATCACAGCTCAATTTAAATTTAATAGGACCAATCCATCAAAGTGATTGGTGATTTTTTGTTTAATTTAATGAGAATTAAAGATGAAGGCTGACGGGGCTTATAAAATTACTTACTTCGTTGTAATTTTTAATGTTTCAGCAGAAACTCTGATTTTCCTTCTAATGGTATGGCATAAAAAATGTTGGCAGGTTTTTATGATTTAAATGTTATCTGAAAATCTTTCTTGATGTGAGTTGGGGTGTTGAGTTGTGCTCTTAGAAGACAGGTCATTTCAAACTTACACTTAACTCACCGAGAGACATATTCACATAACAGTAGGCAAGTCCGACTTTTATAGAATTATGTGACACGCACACGAGAAATTCCTGAAGTTTGTCAGACAGTGTCACTAAAAAGGCTTTCATATATAATCTTACTTACGACTATGGAATTAAGAGAAATTATAAATTATCTTACAAGAACACAAGACAGCTCAATATGTATCATCATCGTCAACATCATCATCAGTTTATCGCAATCCACTGCTGGACATAGGCCTCTCCCAAGTTGCGCCACTTCAGCTCTTCGCAGCCAGTTACTGCCAGACTCCTTGCGCAGATCGTCGATCAATATGTACATCTGTGCTAAATAGCTTATTTCCTTCAGCTGTGAAATTGAACAAACATTCATATGTTCATTTCATCCATGTATCCTCACAAACTTAACAATATTATAACAATAAAAAAATAAAAATTAAAGGAGGTCTCTATACAAGAAACATCTTTTTTATTTATTTAAATATTGTACGGTGGTACAGAGCCCTTCGTGTGCGAATTCGACTCGCACTTGGCCTGTATTTTTCATCTTTAATCAATATAGAACTTTACACACACACACACACACACACAAAAAAAATAGAACAAAAAATAATTTGACAAAAGACTAGCCACATCCCTTTTCACTGCTGACCAAGGGCGTTCCTATCTCCCAATTACAACACTATATAACAGAAAATCAATGGCGCGGCACGTGAAATACTCCCGCCCTTGACCCTTGATCTCTGGCAAGCCTCCAGAATGACAAGGAACAGAAAAAAAAATAGTAATTGTTATCTATTCTTTTCTCGTTACCCCGAAGAAATTAGGGGACAGTAGGTTCCGTATATTGAACGTATCTGATCATATTTCTATATCAATATTATAAAGAGGATAGATTTTTTTGTTTGTTTGTTTGTACTGGATAAGCTTAGAAACTACTGGATGGATTTTGACCATTTTTCACCAATAGATAGGTAAATTATCAGGAAACAAGAGATCAGTGAAAATTAAAATTATAAAAATCAAAATGATAGTGAATGATGATAGATGATGATTTTGATGTTAATTATTAATTGAATTTAAAATTAATGCGAATTATCAGAGTATTTAGCATTACGCTACGATGTACAGGAGCGGAGCAGTAATCAAAGACGTAACTTAACGCGGGTAGAAGCTAATGGTATATAAAAAATAGTTGTATGTGTGTGTGTTTGTTAAATTAAAATGTCTCCTACTTTGACATATTAATTAAATAATCATTTAAATAATTTTAATTTAAATATCATAATAATTGTTTGCTGTAAGTTTCTTAGTCTGTCTAGACTTCAAAATTTCAAATTAAAGCAAGTTCTATATTATCCCGCGGGTACATAAAAACGGGATGAAAATAATTTTAGTGATAAGCTATGTCAAACAGGTAAATTAATTAAGCGGAAAAGAGTAAAAAACATCCATCCATCGATTTTCAGAAACTTATACGTTTATAATATAATGCATTATTTCATATTTACTGCTTTCTTCGAATACCTTCCAAAGTATTTTCCGTAATTACCCAAAAAAAAAGAAAAATAATTTGAAATATTCCTATAAAGTACACGAAATTATATGGAATTGTATGTTTCCCAGAAAACACTTAACTGCAAATAGGCAGAGAGAGTTCAGAGAATACGTATCGGAAATTCGTTGGATTTTTTAAATTAAACTTCTCGTTTTTCACTAAATATATTTATTTAATCTGAAGACTTTTTTCATATTAATTACAGATATGTATTGTACTTGACGAATAAAAATAAAAATATACCATAAATAAAATAAATATACCATCACGCCAGTATTCCCCGACGGGTTAGGCAGAGGTGTACCAGTGTACACCCACAGTTCGCCAGTATATTTAGGTCTCATGTAAGGGGGCGAGCCTATTGCCATTAACCGGGTACATATCCAAATTCCGAGCCGCTACTGAGAATTTTCATAGAAAAACTCAATAACACTTTTTGCACGACCTGGGAAAAGAACCCAGGACCTGGTCGTAGCAGTCGTGCTTACGACCACTAGGCTAATGAAGCAGTTAAATTCTTTTTTTTTATTATTATTATTATTTTTTTTTTTTTTTTGACAACTCACACACGGCTATCTGATGCCAAGCTAAGCAGAGTTTGTGTTATGGTAACCAGACAACTGATATACATACTTATAATTTTATAAATACATACATATTATAGATAAATCACACCCAGACACAGAACAAACAATCATGCTCATCACACAAAGTTTGTCCTGGGTGGGAATCGAACCCACGACCTCCGGCTTAGCAGTCAGGGCCACTAACCACTAGACCAACAGGCCCGTCAAAAATAAATTAATAAAAATTAAGAGGTTTAATAAAAATAAAGGTAAAAGCTAAACATTAACAGTTGTATGTCCTATTCGAAAATCAAGTATAAAGCGACTGCCCGCCTATTTAGTGTTTGCTAGACTTATATTTAGTTACAGTACAATTAATATGTTTTAACTCAAACAAGAAGACTTAAAGAAACAGATTATGACGAAATAACACAACCAGGATTTACAAAAAGAAAAACCTTAGTGTCTGTGACTTGGCGTCTATTCCTTATGGAGTCCTACCTATATTTTAGAACGAGCAACAAGCTTCAACATTCTAAGTAACTTACCGACTCCTTGAAAATTCAAATAACCTATAAATTACTAGCTTTTGCCCGCGACTTCGACCGCGTGGATTAATAGTTCCCGTTCCCGGGGGATTTCCAGGATGAAAACCATCCTATGTCCTTTCTCGGGTCCCAGACTATATCTGTACCAAATTTCATTAAAATCGGTTCAGTGGTTTAGGCGTGAAGAAGAGACAGACAGACAGACAGACAGACAGAGTTACTTTCGCATTTATAATATTAGTAAGGATTTAATTCAAATAAATACTTTTAACTTTCAGTGTACCAAAAATGGTACCACAATTTTTTCCATCTGGTAAATAAATAAATATTTAAAAGGCAAGTAAACCCGTCACCCCTAACTAGTTAAGTAAAACGGCAGCTGAGACCCCATTTGCTATTCGCCCATCACATTTCTGCTGTATCATCGTCCCATACAAGTAACAAAACGGATAGCGGGGTCTGCCAAAGAATATAAAATCAACGTAGAAGCAAAATGTATCATGAGGTCATCGCTTATCATGGTTGATAATATGTCATTCTATTTTGAACTTTAAACCGTGACTGTTAAAATATGTTTTGGAATGGCATGGTAATAAATGTGACGGATTGCGGGCAGTGCGATTGAAGTTAAGAATTGGGTTTTATAGGCGATTGTTGAGCGGAGGGCCCGTCATTGGTTACCTTTAGGAGAAGCCTCTATCTTATTATCCTCTGTATTATGATGATGATTATATTGAATTAGATAGTGCTTGCTACTACTCCACAAAAGTTGTGGAGCGGGTCTCAACTGTTAAATGAACAGTTGATGATTATTTAATGAGGAGACTTTCTTGGAAGAGTTTTGGCCAAAGGATGTCATATTTCGACGATTTTTCGAAAGGATACGTGCAGAACTGCCTTGTTTGCCGAGTGCACTTAAACGCAACTCCTACGCTAGAGGTCTTGGGCTTTTACGATTGCTTTTGTAAAGTTGTGTAGGTCTTTGTTACCTGAAATAAACGATATGTTATAAGATATTTACCCAAAGTTACGTTCTAATAAAAACTGTTCCTGTATTTTGATCGGATGTTCCGCATCTGTAACTCCTTACTCTATGTCCCTACCCAAATATGTTATCCTCCATGAGTTACGGATGGGTGCTATAAGGTCATCTTGCATTAGATTCGGGTTAGTGGGATTGAGTTTAGCTCTGGCGTGTTCGATTTTGAAATATTTGTATTGAAATAGAAACTACCCACTATTAATCATTGTAAGGCATAATGGTCTGAGATCGCCGTTGTGAGACCTCCGTCATGTGTTCTCGGATGAAGTTTTGAGAATGGTTAGAGGGGTATGTAGATAAGAAGGTATGTTTGTGTGCTAGTTTCAGTTGTGAGCCATTTTTCAGGTACTAAAGGTACCCCGTTGTCCCGTTGGTCTCGTCTCTCTCGCGACTGCTGAGTGAGGGGTCCTGGGTTCGATTCCCAGGCCAGACATAAAAAGTTATTGAGTTTTTCCATTAGAAATTTCTCAGTAGCAGCCCGGAGTTTGGAATTTGGTGGTGTGACACCCCCGTGCCTCGGAAAGCACGTAAAGCCGTTGGTCCCGGCTGTCATTCGTAGATTTTTGAAAGTCAAGAAGTTTGACAACCAGTCTAAAAAAGAGGTATCGTGTTCCCCAGTAACTGGGTTGTGGAGATAGGAAGTCGCTCCATGTAAAACTGACTACACACTAAACTTGTATTCAGCTGCATCTGGTTAGACTGGAATCCGACCCCAACATAGTTGGGAAAAGGCTAAGCAGATGATGAGGTATGTAACCAGACAGTTGTTTCGAGTCTGAGTGTTTGTATGTTTGTAAATGCACCCATAATACAGGAGATATTTTCGCTGTGAGACCAAAACAAGAAGTAGTATAACACACATACACACCCTAACATGCGGGAGCCCGCATGCGCGCCTCGCGCTTTACAAGTCCAGCCGCGTATGTTAGTGTGTATGTGTGTTATAGTAGGTTATATATTTTTGTTCATATTTTCTACAAGAATATAACCCATAATACATCCTAAAAATGATAAAATGCCCCAAATATACGTAACAGTATCGTTCTAATATTAGGAACACATCCTTTTTATCCTTCACACAATTTCCCATGAGATTAGACGCGACAAGGACAATTACGTTACGCAAGCCTTGTATGGGTGATGTACAATGCTTTCCATACATTGTATGTAAGTAGGTATTTTGGCAAGGTGTTGTTATGTTAAATACAAGCTTTAAATACAAGCGTTTAAATGTCGGTTATATACAAGGCGTTGATTTGCATCCTGGTCAAATTCAAGGAGTTAACTATGCTCGTGATTCTTAACACGAATCAATAATAAAATAAATTGGTTTAAAATCTTTTTTTTTTGACGTGATTTTCACATTTGAGGTAGCCATCTCGCCAGAGGGTTTAGGCGCTATGTACACATTGATATAGCCGCGCGACAACTCTGCCTACCGCATACGCAACTGGGCGATTCTGAATTTTGCGAGAGGAGTATTCTGGAATACTGTTATTTGATAGTTGCAACTAAAAGAACGCAAAGGGCACAAGAAGGAACATTGATGGGTTTTAGTCAGTAAAAGTCTGACACTCCCTCCCGCCCCACCCAGGGCGTTGAAAGTCATTTGATGATTTCCCATCTGTAAAAAAAAAAAGCAAAAAGTTTCCATTAAGATTACCCGCTGTAACCGAAATTCGATCAAAAGTATATTAAACTACATACAAAACAAAACACAATCATTAATCTTTAAAATAACATTTATTAACTTGATAATAAGGTATTGTTTTCCTCATTCACACGTGTGAATTCGTGCATCACAAAAACAATGGCATTATCTACTCCACACTTATACCCCCCCCCCCCCTCTGCCGACCCCTCCCCGACCCTGCCCTACAATAATAGACTCATACAGTATAACGGCATCCATTTTAAAGGGGATCGCACTCTATTACATAAATGACTTGATTACCGTACTCATCTTGCGTGTTATCATAAGAATACCTGCGCAGACTCTTATGAGACGTCTTCATTTACATAAGATAAGATAAGATAAATCTCTTTATGGTTTTGGAAAGAATACAACATAAATCTTCAAGGTTAGGTACTTATGTGGTGTTTTGAGTGACTTCTAAATCATCAACAACCGACAACAGGGACCAACAGCTTTACGTGCTGTTGGAGGCACGGGGGTGTCACACCACCAATTCCCTAACTCTGGGCTGTTACTGAGAAATTCCAAAAGGAAAAACCCAAAAAAACTTTTTGCCCGACCTGGGAATCGAACCCGGGACCCCATGCTCACCAGTCGCGTTTGCGACCACGAGACCAACGGGCAGTCCAAAAGGTTAAGGTTCACATTCGCTAAAATAAGAGAAACATTTTAAAAGATATTTTGTATTGGCAAACTTAATTAAATTATCTGTTGCAACACTGCATGGAATAAAAAATTCTGAAACTTGCACCCAATTATCGGATTCTCAACTCTATTTGAGATGTATTTGTAGTTCATTATCAATTAATCCATGAAATCTGTCCAAAAATATTTTTGCTCTATCTGCGTTTAATTAAAATCTGTATTAAGATCGTGACCTAATTACTTTTATTAAATACTAGCTTTTGACTGCGACAGCGTCCGCGTGGCTTGTTTTACTCGCCATAAGTTTTATCTTTGGTTACTGCTCCGCTCCCGTGGGCCGTAGCGTGATATTATATAGCTTATGTTATTCGGTATTAATGTAGCTATCTATTGGTGAAAAAAATGTAAAAATCGGTCCAGTAGTTTCAGAGCCTATTCGTTACAAACAAACAAATCTTACGTCTTCTCAATCTAATAATATTAGTATAGACTAGCTTTTGCTCACAACGCCGTCATTCAATTTTTTTTTTTATTTCTTTATATTTAAAATTCAATCATGACTCAGAAGGGGCGTATTATCAGGTTTCCAGAGAACTGCGTATGGTTTTAATTTCAACTAGAAACTTCTAAGCATTCCCAAGATAAAGAGTCTTGACAGACCAACAGCCAGGGTTGCGGAATTTGTTTGAAAGAGTTACCGCGGCCCTGAAACGCAAAGATCATTAGGAGGAATACAGGTGGGTTTTAGTCAGTAAGTGTCTGACACTCCCTTCTGCTCCGCCCAGGGCGGAAGAAATCATTTGATGACCCATCCTTAAACAACAGATAGACAGGCAGATAGACAGACAAACGGACCAAAAAGTGATCTTATAATGGTTCCGTATTTTTCCTTTTGAGATACGGAACCCTAAAAAGTCTATCAAGTAATCCATTTGGGTAAATTTAAAAAGTCAGGCATCCCAATAACATAAATAAAATAGTAATAAAACAGATATAAATGTCGTTTCTTGTATCTCTTACCAAATGACGTTATGCAAAGATATAGCAGAAAATTAATTTGACAATAATTTTGTTTGGTTTTTGCCAAATCGAACTCATCATCTGCCTAGCCTTTTCCCAACTATGTTGGGGTCGGCTTCCAGTCGAACCGGATGCAGCTGAATATCAGTATTTTACATGGAGCGACTGCCTATCAGACCTCCACAACCCAGTAATGGGTAATACGATACTCTTGGTAAGACTGGTTGTCAGACTTTCTGGCTTCTGACTAACAGTAACGACTGTCA
Organism: Caradrina clavipalpis; assembly: GCA_932526535.1. Lineage (NCBI taxonomy): Eukaryota > Metazoa > Arthropoda > Insecta > Lepidoptera > Noctuidae > Caradrina > Caradrina clavipalpis. The sequence continues at coordinate 11,309,336 of OW052111.1, forward strand.
AAGATCTACAAATGACAGCCGGGACCAACGGCTTTACGTGCTTTCCGAGGCACGGAGGAAACTCGCTATGGTAAATGGTCACCCATCCACAGACCAACCTCGGCAAGCGTGGCTTAACCCGGAAGATCGGTCTATGCGGCTGTAATTATTTAGCCACGAGCTCCTCCAAATCGAACTAATACATGTCAAAATTTCTCTCAGATTTTGAAGTAATTCAAATGTTTTTGAATGTCTTATAGCGTTGGAAATAAATGAATGTTATTATTTTGTTGTTATCATTTTATTTATTACTAGCTGTTGCCCGCGGCTTCGCTCACGTCAGCCTTAGTGTTACTTAACCAATTAAGGATTGAATACTATGTCATCATAATCTTCCAGCCATGTCAAATGGTTTCTAAGGTTAATAATAGTTACTTAAAAGAGGATGTAGTGACAAAGGTTCAAAAGAGTATGCTTAGATGGTTCGGTCATATTGAGAGGATGAGTGAAAGGCGACTAACAAAAGGTATTTATGTGGCAGATGTGAGTGGCAACGCCGGGAGGGGACGCCCTAGAAAGACCTACCCTGACCTTATTGGTGAGGTTCTTCAGAAAGGTCGGGTGTGCAGTACTCGTAACCGGCGTGCTTGTATGACCAGATGTATGAACGTGAACGAGGCGAAAGTAGTATGTAAGGATCGTAGCAGGTGGCGTTCTGTGAATTCTGCCTACCCCCATGGGAAAAAGGCGTGAGTTTATGTATGTATGTGTATGTAATAGTTACAACTGTGAGTTTTAAAAATTAGTCAGTAGACGCCCGGAGTCTGATTTTTTGTCCGGTTGGTAATGAACTTGCACCATACCTGGGATTAAAACATATTTATGCGGAGGGTATATGATATGGCTTTGCTATTCCTTTCGAAAATACTGTGATGTGGTGTCAAAATTTACTTGTTTTTCTTTCTCTAACCGTTGAAAAGCATTTTTAATAGGTTCTGCTTTAACACTCACATTGTAGCTTCGATCTGTCTAGTATCAAAACCGTAGAAATGAATCTTGTAATCAGAGCAACTGCCAACTAAATCTGAACTTCGTGTTATAACCAAGTTAATAATAATTATGTTATTGTGAAAAAGTATGAACAAAAAACAGTAAGCATATGACTTATTAAAAGGCTAAGCAAAGATTTACCTCTCAAATTACCTTTCATCTATTGCAGGATGACGGTAATAGGTAACCTTCATTTTCATTTTGAAGTTCATTTGTAAGCATGCAGAATATAGTCTGTTGATAGTACCTACCTATTAGAAGAAATTCTGCATGCGATGCATGATTAATGATTGATGCATGATTCTACATGTATCGTAAAAGCTTGAAGTCTGAGAGACATTTTTTATACCGTATAGGTTTAATTATTTTTGGTACACTTCCTGTTGTAGCTAATTTATTTCTGTTTAGCTATTGGAATAGAAGTATGTTTTTTAGTAGCGTAGCGCAGCCCAGACAGTAAAGTATTGCACACATAACGTTTGCAGATAAATCGTACGACACTTGTATGAAGTGTCGAGGTTGGTAGGCCCACGGTGCAGTGATCCTTCTTTTTTAATGATGGAAAATCGTCATATGAGTTCTTCCGTTCTGGCAGAAGGAAGTGTCAGACTCTTACTGACTAAAATCCATCCGTTTTTTCCTAATGCCCATCGCGTTCCAGAGCCGCGTTGAGTCTTTCGAACAAATTCCGTAACCGTAGCAGGCACTGGCCCTAGCGGGCCCCGTCTTCTGTGCTGATATCTCTTTGAGACGTGTGTGAAACACAACGCGACGTCGGCACGGGCATGGTTCTGACCGGACGGCGAGCCACCCAACGCTCGCCGACCGGAGGCCCGTTGCCGTCGATCGCCTCTATGAGGACACGGCGGTGTTTCGCCAAAGCAGGGCAGACCTCCACCTAATGCTTCACCGTGTCCACCGGATGATCCTCACAATTATATCACTCTGGCGTGTCCTCATGTCTCATGTCAACATGTCCGGAGAATACCTGCGTCAGAGCATCATGGTGTTGCGGCGATCCTACTATCGATATAACTTGGTAACTCTTTAAATAGTCTGAGGTGCCGTTTTTTACTTACGAAAAATATTCTTAGCATAGCTAGAATTTGTGGAATCAGTACAATTCTGTTCCGGTCATTCCTCTTCAGTCGATCCATGCATATTTTTTAAGTTATGTAAGGGGAAAAACTACACCCACCTAAACCTGTTTTATTATAATATTGAAATCCTACTGCATCAAAACAAAAACCTATTAAAATAATAACAAAAAGTAACAATTGATTGGAATTGACCCACACAAAATATTTTACATGGTTTTCATTAAACAGTGGAACTATTCACTTTATTTACGTAACACAATTAACTAATTGTTAATGATTTGTGATTTTTATTCTGTAATTATTAATTTAATTTTAATGTTAAGATGACCAATAATTTACAAACCATATTTGTACGCCGGAAACGGCAGAATATTATGATCGTTATACATAATCTATATAACAGCTTTGTACAATATTCTGACAAATAAATACATATTCTATTCTATTGTATTCTAAAAACAACTATGTCATATTTGAACGGCCCCGTTGGTCTCCTGGTGGCCAGCAAAACTGTTGATCATGGGGTAATGGGTTTTTCCATTACGAATTTCTCAGTAACAGCCCGGAGTACGGACGTTGGTGGTGTGACACTCACGTGTCTCGGAAAGCACGTAAAGCCGTTGGTACTGCGCCTGATCTCTCCCCGGTTGTGTCGGATTGCCGACACATCAGACTATGGGAGTTAGGGAAGAGGGAGCGTTTGCTCACACGCTTGTGCATTTTAATATCTCCTGCCTACTTGGCTATTCTGCTATATTTAGCCGTCGTGGCCAGAATCGATCTCGTTTTGAATTCTATTACACAATTAACTGCTTAACTCCTTATGGCTATGACTTGACGATTTTTATTTCATAGGATAAATATTATGTTAAAAATCTTGAATATTTTATGTATTTTACACCAGTCCCGTGGTAAAATCTTCGCGGATAATAAACATAATGCAATAATGCTTACCTACCTAACTCCATTATTTGTTACAAATACCCAAATAGCCTCACTTTTTATTACAAAACCCACCACACAAAGAGAGAAGTAGATTGTGGGAAGGAAAACAGCCTCATGACTACTTGAAGCTGCCAGAGTACCTGCTTCCCGGTAGTGAACTCAGTGATGTATCTAGAAGGTACTGTACATGTCTCAACTGGTGTAAATTATTGTTAGGGGAATCATCGATGCGAAAATAATTCAATCGCGTTATGTAAAACAGCCATGTGTTGCCCGACATTTAAAGACTATTTTGTCATTTAATTTAAAGAGTCAAACAGACAGAATTTTTTTAACAATACGTATATTTTCTGCTCTACTATCGTTCCCACACCTATCAGTTTGTTTATTTTTTTGATTTTGATAAATTAATAATTTTGGCTTCAATATTGTTTATATGAAACTATGATTGTATAGACATTATTTTTTGCAGAAATAATAAAATATTTGAAAAATAAGAAAGCAAAATGTTATGGCGGAAGAATGCCTACTTTAATTTTATAAAATTTTGGAAATGTTCTATATTTAAAAATGTATGTAAAAAATCACAAAAAGTAAAACAGTTATTGGGGTTTGAACTCATGCCCAGCGACTTGTAAGGCGGTCATCGAACCATTAGACCACATGCTCTGATAGAAAATACTCTAAAATAGCCGTTCTACTCTGTCACGATTAACTGCTTAGCTCCTTGAAGGTATAGCGTTATGATAATTATTTAGGTAGTTTAAACCCCAGCTACCTAAAGTATTCTTATGTTTAGTCTCGTATTTTTATAAAAGCGATGTAATCTGTAGGAGAACAAAACATAATGCAACATTGCTCAGCCCCCAAAGCAGATAGCGTGATAATTTATAGCCTACGGTCAAATTTGGCCTATTTGGAATATATATGCAAAAATTGAACAGAATCTGTCCGGCAGTATTTGCGTGATGCGCTAACAAACAAACAGACAAACAGACAAACAGACAAACAGACAAAAATTCTAAAAATTGTATTTTCGGCATTAGAATCATTCCCCGACCTCGTAGCAATCACTTTTTCTCAAAAATATTAAATGTACAGTTTTGACATCGCTACGATTTTATTATATGTATAGATAAAGCCGAGGCCTCGTTAGCCTTGTGTTCATAAGCGCGACAGCTACGCTAGAGGTCTTGGGTTCGATTCCCAAGTCGAACAAGAGTGTTGTTGGGTTTTTCTATGAAATTATCAGTAGCAGCTCGGAGTAAGGTTTTGTCGCCAGTTACTGGCAATAGGCTCGCCCCCTATTACTTGAGACCGAAAAACATACCGGCGAACTGTGAGTGTACATTGGTACACCTCTGTCTAACCCTTCGGGGAATACAGGCGTGATGGTTTGTAATTATATTTTTCGATGAAGAAAGGGCATTTATGGTTTAATTCTACCAGGTAATGCGGCAATACTGCCACTATTTCAGCATTACACTTGAGCGTCGTTCCCGGGAAGAATTCACACCGCAAACCGCACGGTATCGGGAATCCGAATTGTGGTTACCGAATCGCGAAACGGTTACCCTGCACACACCGATGTTATGTTGAGGAATGTTTTATTATTTACTAGCTTTTACCCGCGTCTTCGTCCGAAGCGTAATTTTTTTCGGGAAAATAAGTATCCTATGTGTTATTTCACACTAGGTACAATCTAACTCAGTGCTAAATTTCATTCATATACGTTCAGCCGATTAAGCGTAAAATAGTAAAAAACTAGCTTTTGCCCGCGACTTCGTCCGCGTGGACTAATAGTTCCCGTTCCCGGGAGATGTCCGGGATGAAAACTATCCTATGTCCTTTCTCGGGTCCCAGACTATATCTGTACCAAATTTCATTGAAATCGGTTCTGTGGTGTAGGCGTGAAGAAGAGACAGACAGACAGACAGAGTAACTTTCGCATTTATAATATTAGTAAGGACTAGCTTTTACCCGCGTCTTCGTCCGCGTCAAATTCACGGCAACCGTTAATTTTTTCGGGCTAAAAAGTATACTATGTGTTATTCCACAGTACAATCTATCTCAGTGCCAAATAAAATCTAGATACGATCAGCCGTTTAAGCGTAAACGAGTAACAAACATCCATCCATTCTTCCATCCTCGAAAACTTTCGCATTTATAATATTAGTAGGATCATAATATTAGTAGGAAGTAGGATTGTACGGCAATGGCGGTAGTGTAGTATGGCAATAGGCATGCCCCCTATTACATGGGACATAAACATGCCGGCGAAATATGGGTGCACACTGGTGCACCTCTGCCTAACCCTTCGAGGAACACGGGCGTGATAAAATAATAATAATATACCATCACGACTGTATTCCCCGGAGGGTTAGGCAGAGGTGTACCAATGTACATCCACAGATCGCCGGTATATTAGGTCCCATGTAATAGGGGGCGAGCCTATTGCCATTAACCGGGCACAAATCCAAACTCCGAGCCGCTACTGAGAAATTCATAGAAAAACTCAATAACACTTTTTGCCCGATTTGGGAATCGAACCCGGGACCCCTTGCTCAGCAGTCGCGCTTGCGACCACGAGACCAACGGGGCGTGATGGTATGCGTAAAGTTAAGTATAATAGTAGAACAAGGTAAACCTTCTGTCTTTTCCTGCTTCTTGTCAGCCGGTCGCAATAGGAAACAGGTCACGATCTACCGTAATGACTTTCTCATTAAAAGATCTTAAGGACGCAATCATTTGTCCGTACCTGCCGCTAATGTACAGTAATTGTAGCTAAAGGAGACGGCGGGTCCTTTGGACATCAGTCCTGGTTGAGACAGAGGAGATTTTTCGGTAGATTGGTGTGTTCCTTTGCAATAGGGCTCATTTTTCCTACGCAGTAAAAAATAAGGGGGTAAGGGGCATTGTTCGGAGATTAAAACCAGCTGTTTTATATAAAACTGCAACACTTACAGGGTCATACATACATACATACATACATAAACTCACGCCTTTTTCTCATGGGGGTAGGCAGACACCAAAGAACGCCACCAGCTACAATCCTTGCATACTCTTTACGCCTCATCCACGTTCATGCATCTGGTCATACAAGCACGCCGGTCACGAGTACTGCGCAACTGACCTTTCTGAAGAACCACACCAATAAGGTCAGGGTACGTCAACTTTAAAAAAAAACCTTACCTCACGCTACAAGTTTCTACTGTATCGTGGGTGCGTTAACAACCATACATAAACTCACATACACGAACAACCAGACCTGGTAGATCATACAAATTAAATATTTGTTCTGTGCGGGAATCCAACCCACCACATTCAGTGCATTACCAATCGCTCAGCCACTACTCTGAAAATCAATTTAACTTATAACCAACGGCATTCATTTGGAATTTCAGTCAAGCGACGTCCACTGCTGGACAAAGGCCTCGCTATAGATAATTTAAATAAAATATATATATATACCATCGCGCCTGTATTCCCCGAAGGGCTAGGCAGAGGTGTACAAATACACACCCACAGTTCGCCGGTATATTTAGGTCCCATGTAATAGGGGGCGAGCCTATTGCCATTAACCGGGCACAAATCCAAACTCCGAGCTGCTACTGAGAATTTCATAGAAAAACCCAATAACACTTTTTGCTCAAAAAAATAAACAGTTTTTCAATAATAAAGACAGACATATCCACGCAAATAGACTGGTGCAAAAATAAATCAAAATCAGACTGAAGTTAATTATTATGACACGCCATAAAATTAAGTTATTACAAAGGAAATAATGACATAAAATTGTCCTTATAATGACAGCGGCTAATATGTGATTAGGGCCTGAGAAATCTATGGAAAGGTGTCACAATTAACAGCTAGGTAGAAAGTGATAATACGATGGAATTATTTAATTGTAATTAATAGTGATGGGGCATTGTACGTTGCGTTATCGATGAAAAATAATTGAAGTGAAAAAAAACTTAATGTCATAATATGCATGTTTGACTGCCCCGTTAGTCTCGTGGTTCTGCGGGTTGTTCGAAAGAGATACCGCGCCCCCGGAACGCAAAGGGCACATGAAGGAACATAGACGGGTTTTAGTCAGTAAAAGTCTGACACTCCCTCCCGCCCCGCCCAGGGCGGGGGAAGTTATTTGATGATTTCCAGCCTATAAAAAAAAAAAAAAAAAAAAAGTCTCGTGGTTGGAAGCACGACTGTTGAGCGTGGGGTTCTAAGTTCGATTCCTATGTCGGGCAAAAATGGTTATTGGGTTTTTCTATTACGAATTTCTCACTAACATCCAGTTTAGAAGTTCGGAAAGCAATTAATGCCTTTGGTTCTGCGCATGAGCTCTCCCCGGTTGTGCCGGATTGCCGTCCCGTCGGATTATGAGAGTTAGGTAAGAAGGAGTACAACTGTGTTTGCGCACACATTTGTGCACTATAATATCTTCTGCCTACTTGGCTAGTCTCCATTCAGATTAGCCGTCGTGACCGAAATTAGTCTGAAGAAAAATATTATTTATCATCATTTTCATATCAGCCGTAGGACGTCCACTACTGGACATAGGCCTCTCCCATAGAATATTATTATTTTTATTAGAATGTTGGTGACATGGTCACTTAGCATGTCGGTGACGCAAACCCATAAGTTTTGCCCCTACAAAAAAAAACTCAAAACAAGTTCACTCTAAAAAAAACTAAAGTTACCACCCATCGAGTCAATAACACGAACATTTTAAAACTAAATGAAAAACTTAATTCTCAACAAGATTAACATGACTTAAAAACGTATATTAAAATATTTTATACTAAAAAATGCTGAAATATTTTAATTAGGGACGAAAAGTTAAGATTTATGCTCAAGCGATAAATTATACTCAAATATAACTGGCGATAAAGGAAACTTTTGGATTTTAATATATTTTTTAGGTGTTTTATGAAAAATAACTTTGTTTAAGACTATGTTTATTATCTGGGCTTGTCTGTTTGTTTACTGCCTCGTTAGCCTAGTGGTCCTAAGCGTGAATGCTACGCTAGAGGTCTGGGATTCGATTTCTATATCGAGCAAAGTGATAATCGGTTTTGGCCGGTACGTATATTGGCACACCTCTGCTTAACTCTTCGGGGAATACAGGTGTGATGGTATGTGTGCCTGTTTGTTATTTATCTGTACATAATCTTTACTATAAGAGCTATGTGCCCTGCCTATTGCCACTTGAGTTTTGCCATTTTGAGAGCTATGTCGGTTACCTTAGTTCTTCTTTTTCGTTTTCCCTGGATGCGGGCAGCGCAAATCCTTTGAGTCTATGTCCAGCAGTGGACGTCATATGGATATGATGATGATGATGATCTTAGCTTTTAGGGTAGTCGAAAGTAAAAGTTATATAAAGATATATGTGAAATATTATTTATTAGAAGTGAAAAAAGATTATATTAGTTACAATGTTTTCATTTTTTTCGTAAAATAGTTAAAGTAATTAAATACATATAAACCTGAATAAACAAATAAATGTATGTATGTATGTTGTGTGTCAGTATGTTTATATAAAAAAATCTCTATAAAATCCTGAAACATGCCAGCCTAAGTAATTTCCTTTCGCAGAAAATGTTCTAATTTAGATAATATTTTTCCGTGAATATTTCATAACATCTTCCATTTTACGCCAACGCGAATGGATTACAAAAACTTGAAAGTTTCCGAACTTTCCTGAAATCTTCGTAAAATATTCATCTCAAGAATAATGTTTTATCAAGATTTTGGTGAAATAGTAATATACATACAGCTGTCATGTCAAAAACTTTTGATACAATTTTTCAGCTGATACTGTGCGGAAACAAATGATTTTTTTATTTTGCAATGACATGTCGTTTTTATAAAACTGGCCAAGTGCGAGTACGACTCACACATGAAGGGTTCAATCAATCACTCAATTTATTTATTTAGTCAAATAATTTAAAGTAATACACTTTGACTTAATATAAAAATATTACTGCCTCGTTAGCCTAGTGGTCTTAAAGCGCGACTGCTACGCTAGAGGTCTTGGGTTCGATTCCCAGGTCGAGCAAAAAGTGTTATTGGGTTTTTCAATGAAATTCTCAGTAGCAGCTCGGAGTTAGAGTTTGTGCCCGGTTAATGGCAATAGGCTCGCCCCCTATTATATGGGTCCTAAACATACCGGCGAACTGGGGGTGTACATTGTTTACCTTTCGGGGAATGCAGGCGTGATGGTATGTTATTTTATTAGAAAATAAAAATTAAACTCAAAATAAGCAATTTAAAATAATTTTGAATTAGTATGTTTAATTAAGTTCCTTATTTTGTTAAGGAATATAATTAAACATACTAATTAAAATTAACAAAGTCAACTAGATTGATTAGATTAATCATTGCCTTTGACAAAATAAATAAAAATAATCCAGAATAATAAGAAATTAAATACTATTTATCTCTTTCATGCCCTAAATATGGAAGCTTGTTTAGTACCACCGTACAATAATTAATATAATAGGGTCCCGTTGACACCTCTTGGAGTACCTACGGAACCCTACCCGGTTTTCTGTAAATATTCATATTATTATGTTTTTTTTGTATTTGTTGTTATAGCGGCAACAAAAACTCATCTTCTATGAAAATTTCAACTGTCTTACTATTACGGTTCATGAGACACAGCCTACAGCCTGGCGACAGACAGACAGACAGACGGTTAGCGGAGGCTGGAAGAGAAATAGGGTCCCGTGGACTCCCCTCAGGGCACGCAACCCTAAAAAACGACAGATTCACGGAACAGCAAAAATTCGTCATGATTCTTAATTTAAAGCTTTATATCAACAATGCAACAACGATACACAGAATTAATTCTACGAACGCTACTGTTCAGAAAGATTTTTTAAATCAACTTATATTTAAAACGCAATTATAAGCCAGCATTGTGTATCTGACAGGTTATATTAAACAAGGTTTTACTTTAAAAATACTCTAGTCTAAAAACATTAAAAGACGCTTACGTTTATTTGAAATTCGAAGATTATGAAAGCTTTCTCAACATAATAGGATTAAAGTTTTCCAGCAATATTTAAAATAGTTCAGTTAAAAAATATCGATATTCAAACCTGAGCCTCTTCCCATCTCTATTTCGTAAAATCACGTAATTATCCTCGTCTTTTAAATCAAGTAATAAAGGATCGCATTATTATTCCAATCTGATCTATCAAGTCGACAAGATGTTAAAAAATATTTTCCACAAATTGGAAGACCCAAACCGGCCATTGCTAGGCCCAAATGTGAAGGCCCTAAAATTCTGGGGACTGTTACTTCCCGAAAACATTTTCATGAAGTACTTCTACTTACTAATGCATTTAATGGTCACAATTTTCACTGCAACTGAGTACATAGATGTCTGGTTCGTGAAGTCAGACATGAATTTGCTCTTAAACAATTTAAAGATTACAATGTTGGCCACGATGAGCGTGATAAAAGTGACAACGATTTTGATCTGGCAAAAATCTTGGATCAGCATCATTGAATATGTTACAAGGGCAGATTTGAACCAGCGAAAAACGACAGACACGAAAAAACTGGAGCTACTGAGATCCTTCACAAAATATTGCAGAAAGATAACTTATCTGTATTGGTCGTTAATGTATACGACGGTTATCATAGTGATGGTACAACCGATCTTCAAATATATTTCCTCGGAGACGTATAGAGCGAACGTAAAAAATGGAACGGACACATACTTGCAAGTTGTTAGCTCCTGGGTACCCTTCGATAAGAATACTATGGTCGGATATTTAGCGGCTTCAGTATACCAAAGTTATGCAGCAATATACGGGGGCGGTTGGATCACTTCTTTTGACACTAATTCCATGGTAATCATGGTTTTCTTTAGAGCTGAACTGGAGTTGTTAAGGATTGATTCGATGAATATTTTTGGATCTGAATCGGTTCCAGTAGAACATGATGTTGCTATGCAGAGATTGAAGGAGTGTCATAGGAGACATGTTGAATTGGACAAGTGAGTAGTATAAGTTTTTTCAAGGATATACTAATTATGGCAGAGGTGTACCAATGTACACCAGCAGTTCGCCGGTATATTTAGGTCCCATGTAATAGGGGACGAGCCTATTGCCATTAATCGGGCACAAATCCATCATCATTCCATTACTGAGAATTTCATAGAAAAACCCAATAACACTTTTTGCTCGACCTGGGAATCGAACCCGGGACCCTTTGCACAGCAGTCGCACTTGCGACCACGAGACCGACGGGGCAGTACATTGTTGGCATAGTTGTGGGTGTACATTGGTACACCTCTGCCTAACCCTTCGGGGAATACAGGCGTGATGGTATATATTTGATGGTATATATACTAATTATCCAATTGCCAATTGCCCGCGACTTCGTCCGCTAAAATGTTGGTTATCGCGGTTGTAGAAGAAGTCGTGGAAATAAAAGTAGCTAATGTCTTTTCTTGGGGCTCAAAATTGCCTCGTACCACATTTCATCAAAATCAGTTCAGTGGTTTAGTCCTGAAAGCGTAACAGATAGACAGAGTTATTTTCGCATTTATAATAATAAAAAAATATATCTTATATTTATATTTTATTATAATCTTATAATCCTCTTATGGGCTTTAATCTTATTCTTATGAAATAAAATATTAATAATAGTAATTAGAGTATGGATTGTGTTTATTTTTATTTATTTTTACCAGGCGAGATGGGTACCAATATAACTTTTTCTAATTCATTTATGCACTTTTGAGTTTATCTTGAACATCACTGGCATCTGTTTAGAAGATTTAGAATTTATGCTCGGTTAATGGCAATAGGCTCGCCCCCTTTTACATGGGACCTAAACGTTCCGGCGGACTGTTGGTTTATTATATTGGTGCCCCTCTGCCTAACCCTTCGGGGAATACAGGCGTGATGTATGCAAAAAGATGCGTCGTGCGCATTCCAAGTTATATCTTTTTCCCTATTTTCAATTCTCCGCACACGATTTTCAACGTTGATTTAGCTGTCAGTGAACGTCCGTGATGCCCGTCAATATTTGAGGGCACGGTCGACGCGACGTCTAAAAATCTCTATATGCGGGTAGACTTTCCATTCGCTGGCCATTGTCGGTTGTTGATTTATACGGTTGCCTCTGTTTAGTTTGCAACAATACACGGTTACTTTTACAATGTTCTGGAGCCGAAACACAAGAACTCCAGTCAAGTAATCGTTACTATTGGCATGTTATATTTTTTAAGACGTCCCAAAGTAGTTGGACAATCTTTTTGTTTTTGTCATTCGAGTTAAATGTTAGTAGCGCTTCTGTCTGATCGATGAATGGATTTTTCAAAGGCTATTTTCATGTATAGTCAATAAGGCTTACACACATATAATATGGTATTATTTGCAGATGATACGTCATTAATTTTTAAGATAGACAGACGTTCTAGAACTCTTGACGACGTTAATAACTCTATTCTTCAGGTTCAAAATTGGTTCACGGTAAACAATTTGGTACTAAATGAAAAGAAAACCAAATGTATTAGATTTTCTTTACCAAATGTTAAAAATACCGCATGTGACCTCATACTGAATGGCGAAAAACTGGCTTTTGTTAATAAAACGGTTTTCTTAGGAATCACGCTAGATGAAAAATTACAATGGGGACCACATATAACATCTCTTGCAGGGCGGCTAAGCTCAGCAGCTTTTGCTGTTAGGAAGATTAGACAGTTAACAGATGTCGATACTGCGCGTCTGGTCTATTTTAGCTACTTTCACAGCATTATGTCGTATGGCATTCTACTGTGGGGTCGGGCTGCTGACATTGAATCCATATTTATTTTGCAAAAGAGAGCTGTCAGAGCCATTTATAATCTCCGTCGCTGCGAATCTCTTAGGGAACTATTTAAAAAGATTAATGTTATGACAGTGCCTTGTCAATACATTTACGAAAATATTATGTATGTAAGAAAAAATTTACATCTTTTTGATAAAATAAGTGATAGACATAATTTTAACACTAGAAATAAAGACAAATTAGCTCAACCATTTTTTAGATTGTCCAAAGTACACACATCTTTCATGGGGTACTGTGTTAAATGTTACAATAAAATACCTAATGATATATTAAAATTAAATGAAAGAAAATTTAAAAATTGTATTAAAAGCACACTTTGTAAACAAGCATACTACAAGTTAGAGGATTATATTCAAGATAATAATGCTTGGAAACATGCTGGTCTTGCTCCTTAGGACAATTTTAAGTCTTGACAAAATCAACTGGTTGCTTATTTAATCATAAAACTAATTTGTTTTGACCAATAATTGTTTTTCTCCTCGACATTAATTCTACTTTTGAGTTTGACTCACACACTGATTCGTTGTCTTTGAAATGTTAGAAGTAATCATCTACGATCACAATATTGGCGTTAAATGATATGATTAATTTAGCTTTCATTTCTAATTTGTAGCACTGAGTACGTATTGTAGTACTTTGAGTGACTTTTATTTTTTTGATTGATCGTTTTGACATTTATATTTTTTTTTCTTATGGAATGAATGTAACTATACAACTTATTGTAATACATTGTTTTTTAAAAGAGTATGTATGGAGTTTCTTGCCCGTTCTTCTCCATACGAAACTACCTTTTGGAATGGGCAACTAGATTCAATATTAATGTTTTTTTTTATGTAATGACGTTCAAAAGTGCCTTTTAAGGGCCTAATTGAAATAAATGATTTGACTTTGACTTTTGACTTTGACTTTGACACAAATATGCATTGATTGAGCAAGGAAGTACTACTTCAAGTTCTCACTATTTAACAAATAAAATCGTGTTTTTTTATTTATTTATTAAAATTAATAGTGCCAACAGTTTCTGTTACCTACTATGATAGAGCGTATGGGCTTTCGGTTCCAGATCAATGTAAAAGTAAGCGTGTCATCATCATCTGCTTAGCCTTTTCCCAACTATGTTGGGGTCGGCTTCCAGTCTAACCGGATGCAGCTGTATACCAGTGTTTTACATGGAGCGACTGCCTATCTGACCTCCACAACCCAGTAACTGGGCAACACGGTACACCTTGGTTAGATTGGTTGTCAGACTTCTTGGCTTCTGACTATCCGAAGTAAGCGTGTATAATACCTATAATAATATACATAGTTTGTCATAGAAACGCTAAGTATAAGAAGGTGCATGATCCAAAAGATCTTTAAGACCAAAAACAAGCACTGTAACTTTCCTAAGATAAAATTGCTTCTTCACATTGTTAAATGCGAATTCAAAATCCAAATTAACCTTTTGGAAGTCAATCTAACTTGTACAGTTAAATGTTAACGATAAATTCTGGTAACTTTGTTTACCCGTTCACGTATTAACATAGGGAGTTGAGATTACTTCGAAGATAGTATTAGGCCCGCTTCTAGTAGAACGCGACTAAGCGATCGTCGCATGTTCGCGCGAATTTAAGGCATGCGAATCCGCGATCAAAATATACTAATTTCCCGTCGGTAAAAATAAAACACATTAATTTGACGGGTACACCTATTATGGCAGAACTTTTAACGTTATAATTTTATTTTGCATAACAACAGACTGATCGCATAAACCTCTTTTTGCAGAAAATCGTTTGGCATACACTCATTTAGCATTCATTGAAATCCATAATTTTGTAAGTCAGAATCATCTTTTGGCATAAATTTCATATCCATAATAATCAAAAAGCACAAACATCATTTCTCAGAAAGTTTACAACTAGAATTATCTTTTGGCATATATTTCATATGCATAATAATCAAAAGTAGAACCATAATTTCGCAGAAAGTTCACAATCAGAAACGTCTTTTGACATACATTTCTTATCAAAGTCCCTAGAGATAGATCCAGAGCCCTCGAGGCTTAAAAAGCAACGGGGAGCCCCGCTTCGCGGGGCCCAAGGGTTTACAAAAAAAAGTAACCTCAAAGTGGATGGCGGGTTCTGCTCGCTCGCTTCGCTCGCTCTCTGGACCCCGCCGTCCCCTTCTAACCTAACCCGTCCGAGTCGGGGTGCCCCAAGTTCCGAGCTCGCTTCGCTCGCTCCTTCATCCTATTGTATACATTTATCAGGAATGGAGTTGCCAATAAAACAATGTTTGTGGGAGGTACTGAGGGTGTACATTAGTACACCTCTGTCTAACCCTTCGGGGAATATAGGCGTGATGGTATATTTTTTTATTTTTTTTTTGTATGGCTAATAAAACTATTCCAATTGAAATTCTGTGATCTTCGTAGTATGCCAAGTCAAATTATGCCAAATAATCTGCGCTCTAAATGAACGTTTTGCTAAACAAAATTATGCAAAATTTTAACTCTGCTAAAGGTAATTATGCCAAATAAAATTCTGCCATCTTAATGGTATGCCATTTTAAATTCGGACATAAAAACATTCTGCCAAAAAATAATAAAATTATGCTAAATATTTTTTATGCATTATAAATGTTCGTCTAAAGAAGTTTATGCCAAGTGAGTTATACCAAATAGGTTTCGGGGTATCAAGTTTCTGCCAAATAGAGCGCACCCCCTATACATTAACATGAACATTTTGAATTCATGGATTGGTCCATCAATTCGTACTAAGCGTTGCCAAACTTCTTTTATAATGCGCACTGCAAGGGAGTGGAACTCTCTGCCTGCATCTGTATTGTCGAATATATTCAACCCTAATCGCTTCAAAGCTAGAGTGCACAGGCTTCTTCTGAATAAGCACACTCCATCGTCGACGTACATTCCGACCTAAAGTCAAGACCTAGGGTCAAGAACGTGATTTTACCATTAAAGGATAAAAAAAAAAGAATAGGTGTCGTAATTGGCATTCACGCGATGCGGTCGCGCGACTAATATTTGTTATCTACTCGCGATGGTCGCACGGCTTAATCGCATGATATTTGCGTAGTCGCATTCTGTAAGGACGGCGCCTTAGATTTGTAATCTGTTTCTGATTTCACATTGATAATACAACATTATGTATGTATTTTGAAAGTAGTCTTATTGTTTAAGATCCCAAAGTTGGTAGACCGACTAAGTTTTAGTGTGGTTGGAATTTGGACTGCTACGTTTGCCTAGTGGTCCTAAGCACGACTGCTACGCTACGGGTCTTGGGTTCGATTCCCAGGTCGAGCAAAGTGTTACTGGGTTTTTCTATGAAATTCTCAGTAGCAGCTCGGAGTAAGGATTTGTGCCCGGTTAATGGCAATAGGCTCGCCCCCTATTACATGAGACCTAAACAAGCCGGCAAACTGTGGGTGTAAATGTTTGCACCTCTGCCTAACCCTTCGGGGAACTGGGGCGTGATGGTATAATGGCATGTGTCTGAAATATTTTTTATTTTCAGATTCGCTCGTCTATTCGACTCTTGTTTGTCACCGATAATGCTATTATACATGTTCGTCTGTTCAGTAATGCTTTGCGTTACTGCTTATCAAATCACGGTAAGTATTTTAACTCCCGACTCGAAAAAGCGGGGTGTTTTAAGTTTTATGTCTGTGTGTCTGTCTGTGGCACCGTAGCTCTTAAACGGGTGAAATGATTTGACTTTTGACTTTGACTTTGTCGGGGGTAACTTACAATATTTAGTTTTTAACCCCCGACGCAAAAAGAGGGGTGTTATAAGTTTGACGTGTCTGTCTGTCTGTCTGTCTGTCTGTGGCATCATAGCTGCCGAACGGATGAAGCGATTTCAATTTAGTTTTTTTTGTATTAAAGGTGACCTATGTGCGAGTGTTCTTAGACATGTTTGATGAAAATCGGTTGAGCCGTTTAAAAGTTGTGGGGGTGAAAGTAGGGAAGAAGAACCGAATGTCTGTAAATATACTCGAGTGGGGTCTCAAACTTAACAAAATCGACATTATAATAAGTAGGTACCTATAAAAAGTATAAAATAAAAAATTAAATAAAAAATTTAAAAAACCCCCAACACAAAAACCTAAGTCCCCTTTAAAAAGTTAAAAAATAACAGAAAAATACGTCACGTTGGGGGACCGATGTTGCATTTAGGATACGATCGTCCCGAGCGGTCCCCCAACGTGACGTATTTTTTCTGTTATTTTTTAACTTTTTAAAGGGGACTTAGGTTTTTGTGTTGGGGGTTTTTTAAATTTTTATTACTTGTATACTGCTGGTACTGAAAATAAGTGGCTTACGTTAACTAACTTGTGCGCTTTGATTGATTTCGAAATGTAAGTCTATCATTTTTAAAACACTCAATATTATCACGCGGTCCCCTTTGTGTCAATGTTCTACATCTGACTGTGAATATGAACAGTCTGCTCATCACATCTTATGGGAGTGCATTCTTTGGCAGAATGAGCGAAATATTATGTTAGATAGTGTACAGGTTACATCCGGTGTTGTTTATTACGCGGACCTTGTAGAAACTAGAACTAATTTCCGTGCGATCAAGCGTTTTTGCCATACCTATTACTGGAATCAAATGTAACAGTTTACAGTAGGACCCATTAAGTTAATGATAATTATATATAACTGTGTCTTGTTATAACTACATACAATCCGTGGTGCTTGGCAATCTGGGCTTCTCCCAGTTTTAAATAATCCCTTTGTGCCTATTGGCCTAATTCTGTTCTGTCTCCTGCTTGTTTGGAGGGAAGTGGAAATTATGTTTTTCTTACTCCTCCGCTAAGCTTTTCTGATTAATTTCGTTGCGGGATCCAAGACAGTTGAATCGTTTCTCTGGGACTGGCCGAGCTTCATTGTCTCGGCGCTTTTCTTGTGGTCGCCACTGTTGATTCTAGCTTACAGGAGTTGCAGTGGTTTGGGAACAGTGTGGCGGGATTGTCCCAATTAAAAAATAATAATAATAATCACGCGGTATTTTAAAATGGCAACGCCATATTTGCATCTCTTCACCACCTTTAGTTGACTGGTAGAGAATGCCTAAGGCACTAAGTAAGCTTTTGTACCTTACGTTGCATAAAGTTTAAATAAATAAATATAATAAGTCTGTTTGACAGGCTACCACCTCAGTTGCAGAGGGTTAGTAAAAATATTATTAATATTAAATTCTTTTTGCAGATTGAAACCAATCCAATGCAAAGGTTCTTGACTACAGAATATTTGGTGTTTGGAGTAGCACAGCTGTTTATATATTGTTGGCACAGCAATGATGTGCTGTTTGCAGTAAGTACACATACACATACATAAACTCACGCCTTTTTTCCATGGGGGTAGGCTGAAACCACAGAACGCCACGTGCTACGATCCTTACATACTCCTTTCGCCTCGTGCACATTCATACATCTGGTCATACAAGTACGCCGGTTACGAGTACTGCGCACCCGACCTTTCTGAAAGACTAGAAAGGCCAGGCTAGGCCAGGCCAGGTTTTCTTTTGGAGTAAGTATGAACTCAATAAAAACGTAAGTGTGAAAATGGCCAGGTCTTGGGTTCGATTCCCAGGTCGAGCAAAGTGTTATTAAGTTTTTCTATGAAATTCTCAGTGACAGCTTAGAGTTCGCTCGGCTCGCCCACTATTACATAATATAACCTAAATATACCGGCGAACTGTGGGTGTACACCTCTGCTTAACGCTTCCGGGAATACAGGCGTGATGGTATTAATACTAAAGGCTGTTAATTATTTTCGAGGCGATTTATTTTGCTGTCTGTTCCGTAAATTACGTGTAAAACATGAATATGAAGTACATATTTGCAGTTCTAGGTATTTCTCTTTTACGTCAAAAGAGGATAAACCTCGCTTCGCAGAATTTAATTTATTTATTTATCTGTACTAATATTATAAAGTGGAAACATATGTTTATTTTTAACGAATAAATAGACTTCTAAAATATACCATCATCACGCCTGTATTCCCCGAAGGGTTAGGCAGAGGTGTATCAATGTACACCCACAGTTCGCCGGTATATTTAGGTCCTATGTAATAGGGGCGAGCCTATTGCCATTAACCGGGCACAAATCCAAACTCCGAGCTGCTACTGAGAATTTCATAGAAAAACCCAATAACACTTTTTGCTCGACCTGGGAATCGAACCCGGGACCCCTTGCACAGCAGTCGCACTTGCGACCCCGAGACCAACGGGGCAGTTCGGAATACAGATATAGAATACAGATAAAATTCAAAATTCAAAATTCAAAGCATTTATTTCAATTAGACCATGTACAGGCACTTTTGAATTGTCAAGAAGTTACAGTTAAAGTTGAAGCTAGTTGCTCGTTCCAAAACGTAGGTCTCTATGGAGAAGAACGAGCAAGAAACTCCATGGACACTCTTTTCTTTCAATTTGGTTATTACAAAAACTTGGTTACAAAAATTGTGGTTGCTTCTATATGTGAAAACAATGAAGGTGAATATAAAACAATAAAATATAATAATAAAAATGTAAGCCATGGCAGTTAAGAGATGACCAATCCCAACTGACAGCACCCGTTCACGAGCATGACGCGTGCATCAGCACCATTTAGCTCGACCATCTTGAAGGGAACCGAACGATCCAATGCACGCGCCACCATCAGCGAGACATTAAAGTGAGCATGACAAAGCTCTCCACTGCCATGCTTAGTGTCCAACGCATACTTAGTAACTTAACAAATAAATTAAGGCTCCATGGTACTCACATTTACAATATTGAAATAAATTATGTTCAATTATACAAAGCTAAGGTTATCAGTGAACCTATTCAACGAATCAACTGTAGTATGTAAGAAAAAAGAAATAAGAATTATAATAACGGTAGACGTTATTAAAGTCAATAAAAAAGGTGCTTAAGAAAAACATAATTCCTTTTTGTAAAATATGCATATTAATTTGTGAGCCCGAGTGTCTGTGGAGCAGGACCAGCAGTAAGCCAAGCATTTTTATCATTTATATAGTCTTCTAATTTATAATATGCTTGACGACATAGTGTGCGTTTTATGCATGTTTTAAACTTTCTCTCATTTAGTTCGAGAATATTGAGTGGTATTTTATTATAAAATTTTACACAGTACCCCATAAAAGAAGTGTGTACTTTTGACAATCTAAAACTTGGTTGATCTAATTTGTTCCTATTTCTAGTATTATAATTATGTCTATCACCAACTTTATTAAAAAGATGAAGATTTTTCCGAACATACATAATGTTTTCATATATATATTGACAAGGCACCGTCATGATATTAATTTTTTTAAACAATTCTCTTAAAGATTCGCGTCTGCAAAGATTATAGATGGCTCTGACAGCCCTCTTTTGCAGAATAAAAATAGAATCTATATCTGCAGCCCGCCCCCAAAGCAAAATACCGTAAGACATGATGCTATGGAAGTAGCTGAAATAGACTAGTCTCGCGGTATCCACGTCTGCCAATTGTCGGATTTTTCTGACAGCGTAAGCAGCTGAACTTAGCCGCCCTGCAAGAGATGTTAAGTGAGGACCCCACTGCAGTTTTGAGTCGAGCGTAACTCCTAAGAAAACTGTCTTGTCGACGAATTCCAGTATGTCCTTATTCAATATAACGTTACATGCACTACTTCTAACGTTCGGTAACGCAAATCTAATGCATTTAGTTTTCTTCTCATTCAATACTAAGTTATTTATCGTAAACCAATTATGAACCTTAAGCATAGCGTTATTTACGTCGTCAAGGTGCTGTGCCCGTCTGTTTACATTAAAAATCAATGAAGTATCATCAGCAAATAACACCATTTTAGGTTGGTTTTTCAGTAAATGAGGTAAATCATTTATGTATACTAAAAAGAGGAACGGACCCAATATTGAACCCTGTGGAACCCCCATCTTTACTATTAAGCCTGATGAATTTACACCATTTATTTGAACGTGCTGTAATCTATCATTTAAATACGATTTCAATAAGCTAAGGGCTAGTTGACCGAGGCCGTAATGTTCTAGCTTCAAGAGGAGCGTGTCGTGATTTACGCAATCAAATGCTTTTGAGAGGTCGCAAAAAATACCAATGGCATCCTGTGAGTCCTCCCATGCATCAAAGATGTGCTTAATTAAAGTCACACCGGCGTCTGTAGTACAACGTCCTCTGGTGAAACCATACTGTTGATCGTGTAAGATGTTATTACAGTTAAAATGATTAAGCATTTGATTGAGGATCACTTTTTCAAACACCTTGCTGAAAACCGGCAACACCGAAACAGGTCTATATTATTGGTGTCTTTGCTATCCCCGGATTTAAATAGGGGTACAACTTTGCTGTGCTTCATTAATGTCGGAAAGACCCCTTGATCTATACACAAGTTAAATATTAAAGCTAAATAGGGTGCAACTGTCTCAATAATAGATTTACACACATTAGTGGACATGCCCCACATATCCTCTGTAACCTTGATCTTAAGTTGTTTGAAAGCCTTTAGAACATCCACAGGGTTAATATGATTGAATTTAAACTCCTTAGGGCAGGCTGAAACATTCGCTCTCAATAAATCTATAGCAAGTGCAGGCGAGGAGTCTAAGGTTTCTGTAGTTTTAATTGGGATATTTGTAAAGAATGTTGCAAATTCCTGAGCCACATCGATATTATTGCTTATGCGACCTCGGGAAGTCTCCAGAGTATAATCAGTATTATGTTTTTTATTTCTATTTGTTTCACTATTGATAATTTTCCAGACCGTTTTTATTTTATTATCGGCTGATTTTACCTTGTTTCTAATGTACAAGGCTTTAGCTGATTTACACGTATTTTTAAAAATTTTTGAGTAATTAGCAACATACTTATTAAAAGTTTCCGTGTTTACATAAGGCTTAAGGCCATACAGCTCAAACAGTCTTTCCCTACTTTTACGGATACCTTTAGTCGCCCAATCACTAAATAAAAATTTAGGGCAAATTGTTTTAGTAGATTTCTTAAAAATATTGTTAAATTCCGTTTGAACAATTGAAAAAAAATCTTCATATAAAGAATCACCATTATTAATATTAAGGCCCTGAACACATAACTTACTAATTAGAGTGCTATTAAATTTATTTAGATTACCAGATGTTATTGGTCTTGATTGTATCTGCACTTTTTGTAATGATGTTTTGTACTCAAAAGAAACGGTTTGTCCGCTGTGATCAGACGGAAGATAATTTACTATAGCTTTATCTAAGTAGGTGCAGCAGCAAAAAACATTATCAATACATGTAGCAGTAGTCGAAGTTATTCGAGTTGGTTCTAGAAAAACATTTGATAGGTTGAAAGATTTAAAAAGACTTATTAATCTACTGCTAATTGAATTATTTTCTAGAATATTGATATTAAAATCACCACAGATTATCACTGATTTATTACCAGTTGTAAGTTTAGACAAAGCATCTTCCATTACAGTTTCAAAAATAGAGTAATTTTGGTAATTTGGGGGTCTGTAGACGCACACTATAACATGCTTATCTAGCTCAACACAGGACAGCTCAATAATATGTTCAACCGAAAGTTCAACTATGTCTTTGCGTGGCTTAGATTTAATAGTATTTTTAATTAAGATTAGTGAACCACCACGCAACATGGATTTTCGATTGAAACAACTGCCCACAGTATAATTATCATAATTAATTAACATTTCATAATCTTTTAACCAATGTTCAGTAAAACAAATAATGTCGAACATTGTCTTTTCTAAAAACAGCTCAATTACTAATTGCTTGGAAGAAAAACCTTGAATATTTTGATGAAATATTTTTAAGGAATGTTGTTTAGCCCCTTTTTTACAATTTGGCAAGTGATTGCTAGGAGGTACCTTTTTATCGATAATTTATAGACTTCAAAATACAGGACCAATTTAAAAAAAAAAAACACTAATCGATAGCTACATTATATTCCTTAGTAACATAGGCTATAACATAGGTTATAACATCACGCTACGACCCACATGGTTCCGTTTTGATTGAAATAAATATAATAAGTTCGTTAATGTGACAATTTTTTTCTTACAGAGTGCAGATCTCATGTGCGGCCCTTACGAGAGCATTTGGTGGACGAAGAGTGTGAAATACCGCAAGGACTTGTACTTATTGGCAGCACAGTTCAACAAGACTGTGGTATTCTCAGCCGGGCCCTTTACTAAGCTGACTGTGGCTACATTTATTAATGTAAGTTTAATTTCTACCCGACTGAGCTAAAAAGGTTATGATTTTAGCGGTGTATGTATGTATGTATGTATGTTTATACTGACTAACTGCCTCGTTGGTCTCGTGGTCGCAAGCGCGACTGATGAGCTTGGGGTTCTGGGTTCGATTGTGAGGTTGGGATTTGGAGACAAGTAAAACCAATGAATGCTGATCTAATACTAAACGTTTATTCAAGGTTCTTCAGTATATAGGCTTACACACTAGCATAATATGCACTTACATCACTACATCTCCCTCGGTAAGGGAAAATAAAATAATTAACTATATTATTTTATTTTTATCTTATTGCTTAAGTTATATAGGTTATTATTATTATCATTTTTTTTTCGAGTACATGGACAGAATATATTATGATTACATGCATTCATTATAGTAATATTATTAATTACATGTTTTTTTTTTTTTTTTTTTTTTTTAGTAACGGATAACATACAAAACAATACAATTATGATTAGTTACATGATTTTACATTAGATTATAATTTTTTTTTTCACTACAATATGCGTATTAACTATTATACAGTTTGGTACGGTTCTTATGTACTACATCAATTTTGTTATTCTTTAATATTTCCACATTAGGTGGCATGTCTTTAATCACAATATAAGGACCTGAATAAATATTGGTAAATTTATTACCAGTCTCGTTCTTAACTAAGATTAAGTCGTTCTTTTTGTATACGATTGGGTTAATTCTTTGATCGTATTTTATTTTTCTAGATGTTTTTGATTGTATCAAATTATCACGAGCTTCTTTAGTGGATACTTGTAGTCTATATTTTAGCTGTAAAGGATAATCGTCAATATTATAAAGTGGTTCCACGGCCTTGGTTACATTACTGGGTAAGTTACATTTTTTACCGTATACTAACTCAAAAGGTGAGTATTTAGTTTCGGTGTGAACTGATGTGTTATAGCTGAAACACCAATAAGGTAACCAAGTACTCCACGATTCCGGGTGATTATCTGTTTGGATTCTCAGGAATGCACCTAAATGCTTATGTGTGTTCTCGAGTGAGCCTATGCTCTCGTGGTGATAAGCAGTAGCGTTAATTTTGTTTATATGTAATAATTTACAAGTTTCTGTCATTGTTTCAGACATAAATTCTGCACCCCTATCAGTCGCTATTTCTCTGGGAATTCCATGTCGTAAAATGAAATTATTTACAAATTCTTTAGCAATTTCCTCACTTCTTTTTGTTTTTAAGGGATATGCCTCGACGTATTTTGTTAATTCGCATTGAAGCGTTAATATATATGAGTTACCTTGTATGTCCCTATCTAACGGACCTACAACGTCCATAAATATTTTCTCAAATGCAGCGTGCGCTGTTGAGGTTATAGTCATGGGTTCCTTAATATGGACCGAATATTTTTGTTTTTGGCATTTGTCACATCTTTTTATGAAATCAGTGACATCGCGTTCGAGACCTGCCCAATAATAGTACTTTTTTATGTTATTGACCATCCGTCTGATACCTGCGTGGCCACTTGTAGGTAACAGATGGAAGTCGTTTAGAATGACTCTAATTTCATCTTTATCCTGTATTCGTATTACGTCATCTAATATGCATAATCTTGGACCTAACCACGGGCTACTTTGCTTTATTTCTTGTGCTATTAATTTTATAAACATACTATTTTGTTTATTTTTAAGAAAATATATTTCGTCAATTTTTAATTTTCCACAAAATGTTTCCAGTTCTCTCACAAAAGCGCCTGGCGTCGATTGTGATTGAGGTTCTGGTTTTATGTATATTACCATATTTTTCGGTACGTATACAAATAATTGACTTTCTTCTACTATCACGTTTTCCTTTCTTATTTTATTTATAGTTTTATTACATGTTAATGTAAGTTCAATTGACATTTTCGGCTTACTATGAGTTTCCACGACGTTTGGCTGATCAGACCATCCATCAGTAGTAACCATAGTATCTGAATTGTCTTGTCCCGTACATAACTTCTTTTTCTGTGCCCGCGTAAGTACATTTAAAACACATTCATGCATCTCTTTCAAATCCTTTGATGTTATTGTTATTCGTGACAATGCATCTGCAGCTGCATTATCCGATCCTTTCACGTATTCCACATAGAAATCATAGTCTTCTAACAAAATCCGAAACTTCATTAATCTACTGGACGGGTCTTTAATATTAAATAAATATATTAGTGGTTTATGGTCGGTTAGGACCTTAAACTTACGACCGTACAGGTATGGCCTAAAGTGTTTTATGGCCCAGACAATGGCAAGTAATTCTTTTTCTATTGTCGGATACATTTTTTCGGCCTTGTTAAGTGTTCTGCTGGCGTATGCGACGGGTTTTCCGTTTTGATTGGCTAACACGGCTCCTATTGCATAACCCGAAGCATCTGTTTGCAAGGTGAACACGTTGTCAGATGAAAAATTGGGATATTGAAGTATTGGAGGGTTCATTAATAATTGTTTTAAAAGATCGAATGACTGTTGACAGTCGTCTGTCCATTGGAATTTAGTATTTTTCTTTGAAAGATTATTTAAGGGTTGTGCTATTGCTGCAAATTTATTAATAAATTTCCTATAGTAATTAGCGAAAGCGACAAATCGCTTTACCTCGTCCGAGTTTTTTGGTACTGGGTAATTTTTAACTACATTCAATTTTTCGGGGTCCGGTTGTACACCGTCTGACGATATTACGTGACCTAAGTATAACATCTCTTTTCGGAGGAAATCACATTTTATGGGGTTTAATTTTAAGTTAGTTTTTCGCAATCTTTCAAACACGTCTATTAAGTTTTTAGTAGCTGAATTTAAACATTTCCCATAAACCACTACGTCATCTAAGTACACTAAACATTTTTCATACGTTAATCCGGCCATTGCCATATTCATCATTCTTGAGAAAGAATTTGGGCTCGTTTTTAGACCCATTGGCATCCTGGTCATTTGGTACTGACCGGAACAAAAGGCTGTGTATTTTCTACTGTGTTTATCGAGATTTACGTTATAAAATCCTTGATATAAATCTAGATGTGTGAAATAGATACAACCGGAAAGAGAATCAAGGATGTCCGTTATATTTGGCAGTGGGAATTTGTCGTCTTTAATAGCGTTATTTAATTTCCTATAATCTATAACTAAACGAAATTTCTTTTGTCCCGTGGTATCAATTTTTTTTGGTACTAGAAGTACTGGGCTCGACCATTCGCTTGAACAGGGTTCTATAATATTTTGTGATAACATGTTTTTTATTTGTTTCTCAATTTTGGGTTTCTGAGAATGTGGCAATCTGTATGGTTTCATATAGATGGGACTAGCATGTTCTTTTAAATGTATTTTGTGATTGTAAATAGGTGTAGTTTTTAATGTATCCCCTGGCAAATAAAAGATGTCAGCATATTTAGCACACACGTTTTGAACCGCAATCTTTTCTTCTAAGTTCAAATGTTTTAAGTTGAGGTTTGATAACAAAGTTTTTACACGATCGGCGCCTTGTGTGCAACTATCAAATGAACATAAATTGTATTCGCTTAACTTATGTATACTTGGCTTAATTTCAGTTAAGGTTACAGTTTTTTCAGTCGTATTTAGTATTCTAATAGGGATCTTGCCATTGACCGGTGAGACTATAGTACTAGCCATAAATATACCCTCAGACAACTCTTTCGCACAGACCACACATTCTTCATTCATATTTGTATCTAAATAATGGATTGATTCAGACCTAGATGGTATATTAAACATATGTTTAAGCTGGTTATTTAACTTTAAAACTATTTTGTTGTTAAACGAAGTATAAAGAGTCATTTCTTTACTTTGTAAGTCTATACACGATCCAAACTTGTTTAAGAAATCATATCCAATGATGCCATCCGCCTTACATGGCAACGAATCAAAAACATAAAACTTGTGACTAAAACAATATGTCTGAGTTGTCAATTTTATACACGCGTAGCCTATTGCCCGTACTTTGCCTCCAATCCCGTTTATAGTTGTCGTCCATTTATGGATAGGAATGTTATGTTTACTAATGTACTCTTGTTTAATAGCTGAAATCGATGCTCCCGTATCGATTAGCCATGAATATGCTGCACCGTCTATGGATAAAGTGGCTAATAGCGAATTATTATATGAATATATAAAGTTATTTTTAGCCTCGAAAAAACTGCTGGTTGTTTTCCTCTCCGACGTTTTCCGGTGGAACTTGGGGCTCCGAGTTCCCGGTTATAACTTGTATCTGTCCGCCTCTTTGTTGTTGCCTACCACGGCTATAATTTTGATAGGACCTACGAGGTGCATTCAATAAGTACCTAGCCTCATCGCCAGAGGGCGCTGTAGTTTCAAAAGAGTTTTACCACAGTGTAGCACATTCTTTTTTAATTCTTTTTTCAAATTTTCATTCCAATCCCTTCATTTGTTTTAATTTGACAACTTATGGAAGCGAACGTGTCGATCGGTTTTACAAAAATGGAAAAAGAGCAATATCGTTCGGTGATTCGATTCCTATTTTTGGAAGGGAAAACGCGCATCGAAATCAAAGAGCGTTTGGATGCTGTGTACGGTAACTCTTCTCCATCGATGGCCACCGTCAAGAATTGGTTCAACGAGTTTGCACGTGGCCGTACGTCGGTTTTTGATGAACCACGTCCAGGTGCACCGAAAACAGCTGCTACGGAGGAAAACATTAAAAAAATCCATGATTTCGTATTGGCAGATCGCCGATTGAAGGTTCGGGAGCTAGCTGAGACTGTAGGCATTTCAGAAGGAACAGTGCATCATATTCTTCACGAGGAACTCGGCATGAGAAAGCTGTCGGCGCGATGGGTGCCGCGTTTACGCACACCAGAAAACAAGCGCAACCGTGAGACCACATCGGAGACGTGTTTGGCGCTGTTTAAGGGGAATCCAGCGGAGTTTTTCCGTCGTTTTGTGACCGTCGATGAAACCTGGATCCACTGGTACACACCAGAGACCAAGGAGCAATCAAAACAATGGATCCAGACCGGGGAACGTGCTCCAAAGAAGGCGAAAACTGTAAAATCGGCCGGAAAAGTTATGGCCACCGTTTTCTGGGATTCACAAGGTGTGATCTACATCGATTACCTCGAGAAGGGTAAAACAATTACAGGGCTTTACTATGCCGATTTATTGGGCCGATTCGACGCCGAATTAAAGAAAAAACGACCCCATCTGGCGAAGAAGAAAGTGCTGTTTCACCACGACAACGCACCGGTTCACACGTCTGCCGTTGCCATGGCCAAATTGGTCGAATTACGCTACGAATTGCTGCCCCATCCGCCGTATTCTCCAGATTTGGCCCCTTGTGACTTCTTTCTGTTTCCTAATCTGAAAAAATCACTCGCCGGGAATAGATATGGATCGAATGAGGAGGTCATCGCCGCCACGGAGGCCTATTTTGCAGAGTTTGACAAAAACTATTTTTCGGACGGGTTAAAAAAGTTGGAGCATCGCTGGGCTAAGTGTATCGAACTAAAAGGAGACTATGTTGAAAAATAAATTGCCACTTTTCCAAAATTTTCGTTTACTTTTTGTAGGCTAAGTATTTATTGAATGACCCTCGTACCTCGATATCCTCGTGCTGTTGAACGACCTCGATATGATGTGTCAGTCCAACCTCGAGTGGAACCCCTCTGCTGGTAGCGACCTCCCCGATGGGTATTCCTCGGCCGTGAGGTGGAACGCATACCTCTCTGATTACCTCTGTAATTGCTAACAAAATACCTGTTTGGTTTCCGCATTGTCAAAATATCATTTTGGTTTACAGTTGTCGAAATGTCTTCGTCCACAGCCGCCTGTATTGCATCGTTCAAACAACTATAATTTCTTGCAGCTATTATTGTGCTTAACCTACGGTTTCGTAGTCCGTCAGCAAAGCGCTTTATAGCGAGCTTTTCGTTAACGCGTTTTAATACATCGTAACTGTCTTCGTGGCCTTCGGACTGCGAAATCGTGAGGTCAACGAATAAGTTTGAAATTTCTTGACCATAGTCAGATATTGATTTTTCGCTTTGTTTTACCGACTGTAGTTTACTGGATAATGCTATGAATGATTTTTTAGTTAGTAGGTGCAACTTCATATCTCTCAGTAATTCAGATACCTTATTATATTTTTTAGATAGTTTTAATTTTGCAGATTGTGATAACCGACTTTTTAATACGAATTCTATTAAATTACTTTTCGAAGCATCCTCTAGAACAGAATCGTAATATTCGATACCATCAATTAATTGCATAGTGGTTAATTCTGTGTCATTTAGGACCGGTAATAAATTTAGCGCAATTTTTAAGTCAAATTTCGCCATTGTGACACAATCTATTGGCTTAATCTTACACAAATCAGCAATTTCTGAATACAACTTTTCAATATTTTCGCTAAACTGATTTATTAATTTAACTTCATATTCCTTTTTCGTCTGTAGTATCCTACTTATTTCTTCTAAAAATTTCGTATACTGCTGGTATAGAGTTTTAGCTTCACTCAACTTTTTCTCACATATATTTCCTTGGCGCCTAGAGGGACCAATTTTTATTAAATAAACTCTTATCTTTATGAGTTCTTCGCAAATAGTTTTTAAAAATTCTGCCATTAAATGAACATAACTCTATAAAATTAGATATAGTGAACACAACTCTATAACATTAGTATACTAAATATAATACATACCAAACTTCTCCGATACATACTGCGTAACTTAGTGTCCATAACGTAACTTTTATAACCGTACCGCACTTTGTCGAGACCGTATTACATGATTTAATTTTTTTTTTTTTCGCGCACTTCCTTTAATTTTCCGCGCACTTCCTCTTTTTTTTTTTTTAACACTTCACCAATTAGTTATTTATTTATCGCACTCGTTATTACCACGCGTACATTCTCTGCCGTATTCTTGTTCTGCTGGTGCACGACGTCCTCTAAAAATGCTGGCATACCTCCTGAGTACTATATCATTAGCATGTCTCTCCACCATCCGTCGATGACATCTTCGGTACATACGATATACCACGATGAGCCCACCAAGAGCTAGCAACAAGACAATTGCAATCAGAACAATGTTTGTAGTGCTGGCATGGTACATTAACTGGTCAACTTGAGCGGAGTTTCTCCCTGCAGCAGCATTCTGCGCAATCACCACCTGCTCCTTATTGTTTTGCGAGTTGCACATTTTGTTGCACTTTCTCTTCACTCGAACACGTTAGTTTATAGCAAAAGCAATAAATGATATGTGACTTCATCTTAATTATTTAAACGTTCACTGTGACAATTAATTATTTGTTTAGATAGCGCTTTCCTTAAAAGGGCACGGTACCGAGGCGCGAGTGCGAATCCGAGATGGCAGGGTCGCCATGTGAGGTTGGGATTTGGAGACAAGTAAAACCAATGAATGCTGATCTAATACTAAACGTTTATTCAAGGTTCTTCAGTATATAGGCTTACACACTAGCATAATATGCACTTACATCACTACACGATTCCCAGGTCGAGCTGAAGTGTTATTCTGTTTTTCTGTTAGGAATTTCTCAGTAGCAGCTCGGAGTCCTTAACTAGTTCCCATTAAGATTGGCCACCGTGATCAAAGAAATCGATCCGGAGAATAATAATATACTATTATTGATTTTTTAAAGCCATAGCCATACCTATTAATTTTTTCAGATCCTGAAAGGTGCCTACAGTTATTACACGCTTCTCAGTCAATCTCAAATGAAATAAGGAAAATCGTCATTATTATGTATATCAATCATAGCAACTGACTATTTTTAAAAATAATGAATACAGGTTGATTCCAAAATGTAATTTCTTTCAAATAGTTTCTACTTTACGGCGAAGTGTCCTGTCGGCGAAGAGTCCAGTCGAAGCAAAGTCTTGTCGGTGTTCAGTCTGACGGCGTTTAGTGGTACATTGTTTTAAAACATCGAGTATAATTTAAAATCATGGTCTTACATTTCGAAAACAATCAAAGAGCACACAAGCTAATTGACATGAACAACTTATTATCAATATCAGCAGAATACCTACAACTACTAAAATTACACAAACAGCAAACAGCAATACAGCAATACATCGCAAACGAATAGCGTCCCTGATGCGCCGCTTGCGGGGCAGCCCCAACAGCTTCTTGCAACTCATTGCGGATAGAATGGACACTGACAGTTCACTCATGGAGTACTGGACAGAACAACATGTCAGGCGTTCCTGAGTGTGTGTGTCGGTATATTGTGTGTGTGTGTGTATTATTATAATGTTATTTATTTATTATTTAATTACCAAACCCAATATGGATAAGTTATATAATGTTGTAATTTATCTGAAATAAATAATTTGAATTGAAAATTAAAAATGTTAAGTTACCCCCGACATAAGGATAAAGGTTTCTACCGCAGCTAACAAAAGAGCTGATAACTTTGAAACGGCTGAACCGATTTCAATAAAATATATCTAAGAATCATCGCTAAGTAATCTGTTTTCAAATAAAAATACTGCATTTAAATCGGTTTACCCGTTTAAGAGCTACGGTGCCACAGACAAACACATGCATACAGACACGTCAAACTTTTCACAAACCTCTTTTCGAGGCGGGGTATAAAAATAAAGCTTAGCAAACGACGCAATAGGACATGCTGTATACACATCTAAATATATATAAATGATTTCTATTTCTTGAACAACCTGTATAATTCTATCTATAATCGTAGTAATATCTATTATGTATGTTTATTTTCATAATGTAAACACTGATTGAGCTTTTTATAGATATAAATTACAGCAAATAAAAATAGAAAGGACAAAATTGGAGTTTTTATTACCTATTACGTCAAGCAAAAATTACAGGAAAAGAGATATCTTGGCAGTTTTTAGTAGTAGTAGAGCTCTTTGTGAAGGAGCTTTTTCGGGAAAGTACTACCGCTATATTTATTTCTGCCGAAAAGCAGCGTTGCTGTGTTCCGGGTATGGGTATGGGTGCCGGTGTAATTATAGGCACGTGAGACATTTCAATTTTGTCTCTGTGATGGCAACGCGTTTGCAAGGCCTCTAATACAGCTATACGCAGCGGTGACCACTTGTGAGTTGTTGACTTGTTGGCCACACAACAATGTATAAAAAAAATGTGACATTGACCATGTACACACAAAAGAACAGAGAACGTTTATGTATTTAAGGTGATTAGACTCTAAATGCTGCATAAAGTTGACTTGACTTCCCCATCGCTCTCAAAACTGCAATCGTGACTGCTGACCGTAAGGTACTGGGTTCAATTTCCAGGTCTGTCAAAGTGTTATTAGGTTTTTCTATTAGGAATTTCTCAGTAGCAGCCAGGAGTTTGGTAGTTGGTAGTGCGACACCTTGACCCCGGTTGTCATTCTTAGATATCTGACAGTCACATTACGTCTGATTAGATACAGTCGCAGAAATAGCTCTTGCCCCTGACTTCGCCTGCGTCAAATTAAGTATTAATTGCCTCTAAGTATGATTGATTGATTGATACAACCATAAACAATAAAAAAAAAAGAAATCTCAAATTATAATACAACAACAACGAATACATAATATATTAACCTCTGACGGGTAGCGTGTTCGATACCCGAACATCAAATTATGTAAATACAAGGTTTGGTCGTAAAGTTGTCTGATATTGTATTGTCATTTTTCAGGTGTCAAAGTATTTTCAGGTATTTAGAAATGGATATAGACAAGAGTTTGTCTGTATTTTTGATTGAATAGTGATATTGTTGTATTCGTGAAGGATTTAATTCTATCCCGATGAAAGTAGGCCAAATAAATAAATTTACATACGAGTACATACATTGATGCATGCCACCATGCCTGTATTCCCAGAAAGGTTAGAGGTATACCAATGAACACACACAGTCCGCCCGTATGTTTTATTACAAAAATTTTGCACAACTTTAAATTACTGATAAAGTTTACACTAAACATAATTAACTGTTATTTGCTACGCCGTAGTCGCCGTAGCGGGGATGACTACGCATCACCTACGCCGTAGCAAACTCATAGCTCAAACTAACACGACGTATTTTCTAGACTTTTTCTATTGCAATCACATCTGAATATTTTATGAATACTCTATAATAATAAAACTCCATTCGAAACTGCCTTGTTGGTCTTGTGAACACAAGCACGACTACTGAGCGTGGGATCCTAGGTTCGATGCTAAAATCGGGCAAAGTGTTTAAGAAAATTTCTCTTCAGTTTGGAAGTTGGTAGAGTGACACCCCGTTACTCGGAAAGCACGTAAAGACATTGGTCTCGGCTGTCAATCGTAGATCTTTGACAGCCGTTACGGATAGTCAGAAGCCAAGAAGTCTGACAACCAGTGTAACCAAGAGGTATCGTGTTACCCAGTAACTGGGTTGTGGAGGTCAGATAGACAGTAGCTCTATATAAAACACTGGTATTTAGCTACATCCGATTAGACTGGAAGCCGACCCCAACATAGTTGGGAAAAAGGCTAGACAGATAACGTCTACCAACAAAATAATATTCCAGTCACAAAACATGGCATTTTATCAACACCCTACACGCCAAAATTAATTTTTATTACAACTTTATCTTCCCCATTAAGGACCATTATCGCATATTTACGTTGTCATGTACGTACAATGAATGTAAAAAACATATTAATGGAACTGAAATCCTTCATTTTTATTATAATTACTGTTTGTTGGTCATAAAAATTCATATTGGAGGAGGGCGGGAGAAATTAATCCGATTTGAGGATTCACATCAGGGAGAATATGGTGTGATTACATGAATATGGCATTATGTTTTAAGCTAAATTCGGTTTTTATTACATACTAAGTTCTGCATGCGACTTCGTTCGCGTTAATATCGGATATCACTGAGATTTCTTTTATGCGCAGCAGTTATTTATTATTTTTCTAAAAAAGTACCTTGCCTGCGTTTATAAAAAACACCAGCTATACGTCAGTAAAAGCCTGGTTAATATCGGTAATATCAACTAGATTCAATATTAATGATTTTTTTCATCTAATGATGTTCAAAAGTGCCTTTTAATGGTCTAATTGAAATAAATAATTTGACTTTGGTGTAGTCGTTTTGGAGAATATATAATTTGGAGAAACAGACATATAAAATATTTACAAAATGGTTTTATGTGCTAGTGTAATTTTTTTTTTTCGTGTAAAAAGCTAATTAAAAATAGTGCCTGTACAGTTTCTAGCTCGTTCTTCTCCATAGAGGTCTACCTACATTTTGGAACGAGCAACTAGCTTCAACTTTCTGAATGTCTCCTAAACAATTCAAAAGTAAATAAATGCTATTTTTTTTTATTCGAGATGGGTAAACCCTTGACTCTAGTCTTAGTCAAAGGTGTCATAGTGAAAGTCTACGATGGAGTAGCTGTTACCTTTGACTTTGACTACTACTGCATCAGTCCAGCACCAAACCCATAAATTGACCTCTAAATCACCAAAGCAACGGCTTTGAAAACCGTGCCATAGACACACCCACACGTTCCCATAAGAATATTTACGACACCATAAAGTTTTATACTTTTTTTTTCATACGCCCAAAACGTTATGACTTGTGATTCGGATGTTTTAATTTGAACTGAGCTTTCCTGTAATTTCTGCTTTTATTACGTGAAGAGGAAATATTCAATACTAGCTGTTCCCCGCGGTTTCACCCTCGCTGCTCAGCACCTGTTGGTCGTAGCGTGATGTTACATAGCCTATAGCCTTCCTCAAGAAATGGACTATCCAACACTAAAAAAAATTTCCAATTCCAACCAGTAGTCCTTGAGATTAGCGCGTTCAAACAAACAAACTCTTTAGCTTTATAATATTAGTATAGATAAATGCTATGATATTATATATACATTTGTAAGGACTGTCCGGTTTACAGTATATGGAAAATTGCGTTTTTTTTTTAAAGATGGTAAATCATCAAATAACTTCCCTCGCCCTGGGCGGGACGGGAGGGAGTGTCAGACTGTTACTGACTAAAACCCATCCATGTTCTTTCATGTGCCCTTTGCGTTCCGGGGGCGCGGTATCTCTTTCGAACAACCCGCAGCCCCGGCAGGCATCGGCTCTAACTGGCCTCTCCTAAAGTTGACACGATGGCCCAGTGGTTAGAACTCCAGACTGTCATGCAGAAGGCTGTGGATTCGCCACCAGGCACAGGCAAATACTAACGTGGATTTTCTATTCTATATGTACTTACTTTCTAAGTGTATCTTGGACATCACTGACATCGGTGAAGAAAAACATCGTGAGGAAACGTGTACTTGTTGTTAATATTAGTACTTCGCTTTGCAGTAGGATAATAATAGACTAGTATTAATTGTTAAATAAATAAATAACAATTCCAGCTTATTATTACTCCACTGCAGGGCAAACGCTTCTTTTAATACAGAGAAAGTACGAGTATTGATCACCGTGCTTGCTCTAGGCGGATTTGCGATTTCAGACGTACATTAATTATAAGTCCAGGTTTTCTCACGATGTTTTGTTACACAGATGTCAGTGATGTCCAAAATAAACTTAGAAAAAACAATATGAATTGGACGTTGAAGGGTAATCCTACTAATTAAAACATTCTATGGTCTAGTCGCAATCTCATCTCAGCGATAATCAATGTCAAATATGTACATAAAGCTTGTTTGACATATTAATATTAAGATTAAAACGCGAAAGTTCATAAAAGTCGCTAGAATTTCTCCACTTTTTTTTTAAGGATTTGAAATCATCAATTGGCGTCTTTCGCTTTGAGTGAAGCGAAAAAGAGTGTCAGACTCTTACTGACTAAAACCCATCCGTGTTCCTCCGAATGTCCTTTCTGCTTCAGGGCCGCGGTACCTCTTTCGAATAAATTTCAAAACCAGAATATTATTGTCCCCCTGAAAATGAGTTTATGAGGATAATTTTACATAAATTACGGATGGAAGGGTGTTATGTTAATATGTTGTAACTGCTTACGATTTTGATGAATAAACATTTTGTTCCGAATTTAATATTCTGATGGTATGATTACTGTATTGACGCTGATTCTACTTAACAACAGCCGACGTGAATGTTGTTGCTGTCCTTCTCCCACATGTTATGTTAAAAAGAGATGGAACCACCTATTCAGGTGGAAACCATGTATGATTACGCAAAATATCGGGTGTAAAAAGACATTTAACGAAGCTGAAAATTACATGCCCTTGATATCGAAGCGTTTCTTTTGTTTTGACCAAACCTTAAACTACTAAACTTAGTCAAAGCACTTGCTCAAAGCGAATTTGCTTAGGTCTCATAGAAGGGTCTCATGTACTTAATAGATGGCGAGCCTATTGCCTTTAACCTGCCCGGTTAGTAAATATTGTCCATATGACTGGCAATTTATAATAAAAATAAATATACCATCACGCCTGTATTCCTCGAAGAGTAAGGGAGAGTTGTACCAATGTACACCGACAGTTCGCCGGTATATTTAGGTCACATGTAATAGGGGGCGAGCCTATTCCCATTAACAGAGGTTCAAATCCTAACTCCAAGCTTTTACTAAAATTTCTCAAAAAAACCCAATAACACTTTGGTCGACCTGGGAATCGAACCCAAAACCTCTAGCGTAGCAGTCGCGCTTAGGACCACTAGGCTAACGAAGCTGTTATATTATCGAGTATTTTCAATTCATAATTCGACTGAAAGGGAATACCTTTATGACAGCTCTTATACTAGACTCTCTGCTAACATTCTGACACAAATATATACATAAACCAGAGTCTTTGTGCGGGACAAAGATAAACACACGTGAAATTGACAGAGAAAAATAACGGACAAGTGTGAGACGGACCCGTACATAGAGGGTTCTGTAACACACGTAAAACACATTTCTTATATAGAGGCTCCCTTCAATTTATAACTTCATTACATACCATCACGCCTATACTTCCCGAAGGGTTAGACAGAGGTGTATCAATGTACACCCACAGTTCACCGGTATGTTATATAGGTCCCATTTTTAGGTAGCTCACCGTCTGTATGTTGAATAACGATTGGCCGTGTGGACGGCGCGTTCATGTTCCACGCGTGCCTCAAAGAGATGCCAGCAAATTGGAGAGGCCAGTCTGGGCCGATGCCTGCCGGGATACCACGCAACGGGAACGCAAAGGGCACAAGAAGGAACGTGGATGTGTTTTAGTCAGTAAAAGTGTGACACTCACTCCCGCCCCACCCAGGGCGGGGGAAATTAACTGATGATTTCCCATCCGTAAAAAAAAGACGGAAGTCTTAGTAACAGGGTTCCATTTATTTAGATACAGAACCCAAAAAACAAAATCGGTTTCCCTTCAAAAATACCTTTACGTAACAGATGTTTTACATTAAGCTACAGTTTACTTTTCATTCCTTTGTTTGTTTACACGAAACGTGTGCAAAGAAGGCTTTCATAATAATTGTTGTTTTCCCCTATGTTTGGTAGAAACGTATGTGTGTAAGTGATGAAGTTTTGTTTTTTATGTGGAGCTATTAGGTACTATCGGTGAAAGAGATTTGTGGCTATTCCGTTAATCCGTAGTAGTAATAGAGCTCTTTGTGAAGGAGCTCGTGAGGGGAAGTACTACTCTGTACCTGTTTCTGCCGCAAAGCAGCGTTGCTGTGTTCCGGTGTGAAGGGTTTGGGGTGCCGGTGTAATTATAGGCACATGAGGCATTTTAACTTTGTCTCTGGGATGGCTACGCATTTGTAAGGCCTCTGCTATTGCAGATGTCTATAGGCGGTGCTGACCACTTAACATAAGGTGGGCCGTCAGCTTGTTTTCCATCCAATGATATAATAAAAGAATTCCGTGGTCGTAAATCCAATTGCTGAGCGTGGGACCCCGGATTTGATTTCTTGATCGTGCAAGTGAAGATTTCTGAAGTGCTTCGGGCTTTGTCCATTAGGAATTTCTCAGTAGTTTTGGAGTTAGAGGTGTGACTCCCCAATGCCTTGGAGTCACTACCATATAAGTTGCCGGGTAGTTAAAAGTTTGAAAACCTGGTGAACAAGTCTCACCAAGAAGTTTCGTGTTACCCATATACTGGGTTGTGGAAGTCAGGTAGGCTGTGGCTCCATGTAAAATGGTCTGATATTATGCTAGACTCAGCCTGTTTGGCAGAGCCGTGGGGAACATAATACTGTTCACTTCCTATTTTTTATTTTTTTATTAAATAACCTTTTTAATATTATATTTGTGTGCACATGGTGTGTGTCAATAATCATTTTTTCTTATTTTTATTTTTCTTTCTTTCTAAAAACAAATGTATTTGAAACCAAATGATAATGTTTACCAGTAAACCAAATTATTTAGCCGTGTGTACATAACAGTAGTTACAAGGCCTCTCGTTGTCAACAAGGGAATAATTTCTAGACTTTCAGACAATTACTTTTTTTCTTACCCTACCTACAGGTGGATATTTATAGTACCTATTTACTTTGTAAATCCGTACTAATATCATAAATATGAAGAGTTTGTTTGCTTGCCTGTTTGTTTAACTGCGCGTATATCTGAAACTATCAGTTAGATTAGAAAATATATTTTGCATATGATAGCCAGATTCATGAGGAATGGTATAGGGTCTATAACATTACGCTACAAACCACGGGAGCGGAGCAGTCACCAAAAGCGTAACTTAACGAGAGTAAAACAATAGTAAAATATTGTGTGCTTTAAAATTCATTGATATTTAAATATACTAACTATGTCAGTCATGCAGTGTTGAAACTATGCAGGGTTTTGTACATTTTTTTTATAACGTTTTTCATTCTCTAAAATTATGATTTGTTTCGATATGAGAGAAAAATAATCATAATTATAGAAAGGTATTAATTCTAGCTAACTGCCTTGTTAGTCTAGTGATCGTAAGCACGACTGCTACGCTAGAGGTATTAGGTTCGACTCCCAGGTCGAGCAAAGTGTTATTGGGTTTTTCTGTGAAAGTCGCAGTAGCAGCTCGGAGTTAGGATTTGTGCCCGGTTAATGGCAATAGGCTCGCCACCTATTACATGGGACCTAAATATACCGGCGAAATGCGGGTGTACATTGATACACCTCTGCCTAAACTTCGGGGAATACAAGCGTGATGGTATGATGGTATGTTACTACCAATACCGACCGGTAAATTATAGGAACCGACCAACTACAATTCTCTACCCAATTCCAAGCTCCTCCACATTCAAGATGTATGCGGAAAGTTTAATCAAATGTTGTGCCGTTTCTCAATTCGATAAAAAAAAATAATTTATGTCTGTTGCACCAGCTGTTACTGTAACGGCGCAAAAACTAGATACGAATTTTAAGTAGCTTTTCATTGTGTGTGTGTGTGTTAAGTTATATTTACGACTGGCTTATGCCCGTGACTTTGCTCTCGTGAATGTTGCATAGCTATCATGGGGTTTTCTTTGCTTGGATACTTAATTCTTTAAATGCTATATTATGAAAAAAGCTAAATTATTATAAAAAAGCCAAAATTATTAAAAAAGCAAAATTATTTAAAGAGTTAATTAAGCTATAATGAAAAAGTTAAATTATTTAAAAAAGTTAAGCTGTTATGAAAAAGCTAAATTATTTAAAAAAATAAGTTATTATAAATTATTTCTTATAATATCACCTATCTGCCAGCGAAAGTCCACAGTTAGACAGCCAGATTTTGGCATGGTCAGAATCTATCTAGCCGTTTCGGAGATTAGAACAAAACAGTTTTTTTTCTTGCGATTGTTATATTTATTTTGTAAAAAACTGTTACTTGGACATTTTAAACAAACAATTTAATTTATTTGTATATGTAGAAATAATTAATATTCAGGCAGTGTATTGCGTAGTTACTGGGCGCTTGGCTGGACACTCTTAAATCGGATTTACCTAAATGAAGCAACCCACAAAATACCCGTCTATTGTATATTAAATATCTATGATTAGACCCGACAAATTAATTTATTAGAAATTTATATAAACCGAGAGAATACTCAATTAAATAAAGGAGGCACAACTGTTTGTTAATCAATTAATTTTCTATACCAAAATATCGCAGAATAGGATCAGAAGGTCAGATTCATGCAAGAAGCGTATTTTGAACGCATTCAACCCTAATCTCTTCAAAGTTAGAGTGAACAGGCTTCTTCTGGGTAAGCTCACTCCATCGTCGACTTAGTCTCTGTCACCTCTGACCTAGACTATAGTCAAGAGGAAAAAAACTCGAGTAAATAATTTAAAAAACTAAAAAACCCGACTGCTATTCTTTAAAAATCCCTAAAACAAGATAAATTGTAGCAGTCGGGACCCATTCTAGAAATGGAGGATTAGTGAATTGAGAGCACATACCTATATTACATTGCAGATGGTCCCGAATGGGTCCCGACTGCTACAATTTATCTTGTTTTAGGGATTTTTAAAGAATAGCAGTCGGGTTTTTTAGTTTTTTAAATTACCGTTTTTTATTTTTTATTTTTTAGTGTTTTAAAAAAGAAATTAATATACCCAGTATCACTCTCACAGTAAATACGAATCTAACGACACCTCTCAAGCTAAAATCCATTGAGCCGTTCAGCC
The DNA here is from genome assembly GCA_932526535.1 of Caradrina clavipalpis. Taxonomy (NCBI): domain Eukaryota; kingdom Metazoa; phylum Arthropoda; class Insecta; order Lepidoptera; family Noctuidae; genus Caradrina; species Caradrina clavipalpis. Next base: position 11,350,078 of record OW052111.1, read on the forward strand.
TGCAGAGCGTGCCAAACAATTATACATACAAACATACATACATACATACATACATACATACATACATACATATATACATACATACATACATACAAACATACCCTCGAAAAACATAACCCTCCTTCTGTCATCTCATGTCTTCATCATTTTTTATGGTGCCGGAAAATATCAATTTTACGTGCATGTAAACTCACACAAACAAACAGCCAGACCCGGAACAACTACCTGTACCTGTTTTCATATCTTAAATATATATAACTCAAAGATGACTGACTGACTGACTGACTGACATAGTGATCTATCAACGCACAGCCCAAACCACTAGACGGATCGGGCTGAAATTTGGCATGCAGGTAGATGTTATGACGTAGGCATCCGCTAAGAAAGGATTTTCATCAATTCTACCCCCAAAGGGATAAAATTCTACCCCCAAGGGGATAAAATAGGGGATGAAAGTTCGTCAATTTTAAACCGATCGCGCTGAGACTTTGCATGCATAAAGCTACTATGACGTAGGCATCCCCTAAGAAAGGATTTTGGTAAATTCCACCCCTAAGGGAATAAAATAGGGGATGAATGATAATACTTTTTAGCGCGAGCGAAGCCGCGGGCAATAGCTAGTAAAGAATATTATTAAACTACCAAACTAATTATGTCAAACTAATTTGTATCCAGCAATAACAGTTTACGGTTTAGTTTTAGTTTCTTTGGTTACTGCTCCGCTCACGTGTGTCATAGCGTGATGTTGTATAGCTTACACTATTCCTCCTGAATATCAAACAAAAATATATTTATGTGGGTGTTATTGGGTTTTTCTCTGAAATTCTCAGTAGCAGCTCGGGGTTTGGATTTGTGCCCGGTTAATGGCAATAAGCTCGCCCCCTATTACATGGGATCTAAATATACGGGCGAACTGTGGGTATACATTGGTACATCTCTGCCCAACCCTTCGTGGAATACAGGCGTGATGGTATATTTTCCTATTCGATTTGTATTTTTAGAGGTTAGCTATAAATCAAACACACAAAAATCTCTTCAGCTTTATTATATCATAGTAAAGATAGCTTTAAAATTAATCAGCGTTAAATATCAAAACAAGGAGCAGATCTTCTGTCCTTGTCTATCTTGTGACAATATAGCAGGACAAAAAAACCGCGAGCCAATTAGACTGATTGCGGTTCGTGTCACCCAACTTGGCAGATTTGTATAAGAATAAAAGAGCTGTGAATGTGTGAATTTATGGAAAACAATGGTAAGGTTATAATACGATTATCATGAAAGAGGATTACTCGGTTTTATAGAACCTTGTCACAATAACAGGGTCCTCTATTCATTACGTAACTACATATGTATGTATGATCGTCCCGTTGGTCTCGTAGTCGTAAGCGGGACTGCTGAGTGTGGGGTCTTAGGTGCGATTCCCAGGTCGGGCAAAAGTGTTATTGGATTTTCTAACTGAATCGTGATAACAGATGATTTTGCAAACGAAGTCGCGGGTATAAGCTAGTAAACAATGAATAAGTATGGAAAGTAATACATGATTGATTTACTTTATACGAATATTCATGACTGTTATACTACAGACATAAAAATATTAAAAGTATCAAGATCGCATAGTCAAATAAGCTAGCTAAGATTAATTGAGAGGGAGCACAATAAAAAGCCTTCTGGAGTGCTATTTGTATTAGTACAGGTGCGACTAATATGATTACGTTGTTCGTTTCCCGTATTGCAAACTACAAATTTTGATTTTTCTTCTTGCCATGAGATTCTGGTATGTAAAATGTATCTCCAGACCGATTCTGGCCACGGGCAGCGGCCAATGTTTATGCAGACTAGTCAAGTATACGGGATATATTATAGTGCCCAAGTGTGTGCGAAAACACAGGTGCATTTCCTAACTCTCTTAGTCCGATGGGACGGCAATCCGACACAACCGGGGAGAGATCAGACGCAGGACCAAACGGCTTTACGTGCTTTCCGAGGCACGGGGGTGTCACACCAACAACTTCCAACTCCGGGCTGTTACTGAGAAATTCCTAATGGAAAGAACCAAAAACACTGTTTACCTGACCTGGGAATCGAGCCCAAGAGCCCACGCTCAACAGTCGTGCTTGCCACCACGAGACCAACGGGCTTCTGTAATTCTGGAATACCTATACCACAGAACTGTTTCCCCACTTCATTCGAAACAAACGTTCAACGCTTCTCCAATTAAAGTTTTCGCTCATAGTTCATCGTAAGCCTAGTGTGAAATTAATTAAAACCCCTGGAACGAATCCAATTTCAGACATTTTGTGCACAGCTTAGATGCATGCATTTGGCGGAGTGTGACCCGGTGGAGTGTCTACTGGGGCATATTTTAACGTGACAGGAGAAAAAGTGTATTTTTTACACGACTTTGAAAGAAAGAGATTAGCCAATTCTTCCTTCTTGATTCTACTATCCTAGTAGCCTTCCTACTAATATAATAAATGCGAAAGTTTGTGAGGATGGATCGATGGCAGGTTTTTTTTAATAGATGGGAAATCATCAAATAACTTCCCCCACCCTGGGCGGGACGGGAGAAAGTGTCAGACTTTTACTGACTAAAACCCATCTATGTTCCTTCATGTGCCCTTTGCGTTCCGGTGGCGCGGTATCTCTTTCGAACAATCCGCAGCCCCGCAGACCGATGGATGGATGGATGGAAGTTTCTTACTCTTTCACGCTTAAGCAGCAGATATATTATCCCAAGGGAATAGTACATTTTTTCGGCATAGAATCTATTCTTTGTGTCGTTCCAAACTACAATCTATCTAGGTGCCAAATTTCATCCAGATCTGTACAGCTGTTGAAGCGTGAAAAAGTAACAAACATCTATCCATCCTCACAAACTTTTGCATTTATAATGTGATGAAATAATAAATAATAATGATATACCAACACGCCTGTATTCCCTGAAGGGTTAGGCAGAGGTGTACCAATGTATACCCACAGTTTGCCTTTATAAATAGGTTCCATGTAACAGGGGCCGAGCTTATTGCCATTAACCGGGCACAAATCCAAACTCCGAGCTGCTACTGTAAATTGCATAGAAAAACCCAATAACACTTTTTGCTCGACCTGGGAATCGAACCCAGGACCTCAAGCATAGCAGTCGCGCTTAGGACTACTAAGCCAACGAGGCAGTTCAAGTCTTATTCTTCTTATCGTGTGGGCAGTAAGGTCTAACGACCCCAAACACCCTAGTGACAGAGTTTCTAAACCGCCTCAAGGGCCTCTAACATGGTTACTGATGTCAGTGATGTCCAAGATAAACTTAGAAAGTACATATGAACTAGGAAAAGTCACATTGGTACTTGCCCGTGCTCGGTTGCGAACCCACAACCTCGTGCATGGGAGGCGGGCGCCTTAACCACTGGGCCATCACGACACAATCAAGTGATCATCAGTTCAAGTGAGAGAGTGTGAGATAATGTGATGAGTAGGAAGGAAGTAGGATAGGATAGGATAACATAGGATGCTAGGATAGTTTAATAAAACACATTATACGTATAGTAACACCACAAAACTTACTCCAATACTTATATAAACTACACACAAAAAGTCCACCATCTAAAACCGAACTGAAATCAAGCAAACGCTCTCACAGCGGCTATTACACCCTCCATAGCTTACGACAAGCGTGGCTACGTCTTAATTTGCTAATTCCTTGCTCAACTTACTAATTCTTCGAGCTACGTCGTCGCCTTAAGGACCTATGGTAACCGAATAAGACGAAAATGGGAACAAATAAGGTTCAAAATAGCGATGTAACCACCAAAATCAAGAAATTTTAAGGTTTCTATTATGGTTTTTTTTTACCGATGGGAAATCATCAAATGGCTTCCCCCGCCCTCAGTGTCAGTCTTTTACTGGGCTAAAACCCATCCATGTTCCTTCTTGTGCTTTTTGCATTCAGGGGGCGCGGTATCTCTTTCGAACAACCCGCAGATGGTGCTCCCACACTGCTGTTATAAATGTTTACAAACATAAGTAAACATTTTCTAAACAATCATTTGATAACAATGTTAAGGAATGTTTTCATGTTAATAAAGATTTGGTAATATTAGTAAACATTTCTAAACAAAATTGTCAGTTATCAAATGCAACAAATGAAACATTTGTTAACAAAAGCTAATCCAATGAGCCAATCTTCTTCTATTTTCGGGTAGACGCCTCGGAACGTAAATCCAAACTAGTCGATGGCATGTTTTCAACTGTTATATATGTTTGTAAACAATTTCTATCAGTGTAAGAGCACTCAAAACATCTAACATTTCCTAATAAACTGTAACAATTACTAAATGTATTAATGTAAAAAAAATATGAAAACATTTTTTAACAGCAGTGTGGGAGCACCTTAAATTTGAAAAAATACTCGGCTCAGTGGAATAATTCAAATATTATATCTTTAGTTTATAAAATTCCCTATAATATCATTACATAAAATAATATAGTTTACGCTCAACATTTTTTTTTATGCTATTATGCACCCCTTTTCAATTTTTTACCATGATACTGCTTTATTTTCATGATAAGTCTTTTCCTTGAACCCTTGACTATACACTTAATTTTTTCAGGCTTGTAATATGTACCAATACCTACGCTAGACTATGCGACAAAAAAATGAGTGTTTTCGGTGTCCTGTGTTCGGATAGACCCTTAATAAAAATAATGATTATCGAATTTTTATTCTTTCACTAGCTTTTGCCTGCGACTTCGTCTACATAGTCTTCAAAAATAAGCCAAAACCTAAATTGTTCTATAGGATAAATTGTGCCTATGTGTTAGAATTGATCAATATCTGTATGTGTGTCCAATTTTAGCTAATTCCATTCAGGCATAAAAGCGTCAAACAGTAACAAACATTCATTCATCCATTCTCACAAACTTTCGCGTTTCAAAGGCTTTGATTTTTATGGTAAAGATGAGCTCTTGTTACAATAAAATTAGGTTCTAAAACCAGCATAAATAAATCAACAAAATTTTAAGATCAAGTAATTATAGGGAAAGAGCCTATCAAGATTGTTTTTCAGGCTTGTAATATGTACCAATACGCCAGACTATGCGACGAAAAAATTTGTGTTTTCGGTGTCCTGTGTTCGGATAGCCCCTTAATTTGCTAATTCCTTGCTCAACTTACTAATTCTTCGAGCTACGACGCCGGCCGAGTTAAATGGCCAAGCGGATTTACTTGTTCGAGATTTTATCGTGTCAGAAGTGAACGGTTTCGCTTGGATTTGTGATAATTTATTCTTTGTAAGGTTTTGTCTTGGACATTGATATTTCTTTCATGATTTGTTCCAATACTAATTTTAAAAAGCTGAAGAATTAGTCTTTTCGGTTTTTTAATGTGAAGGTTGCTTACGGCAACTTGACTGAAACTTTTTTAACCTCTGACTCAAAAAGAGGGGTGTTATAAGTTTGACATGTCTGTGTATTGGTTTGTGTTGTGGCATCGTAGCTCTTAAACTAGTGAACCTTTGGTTGACTGGTAGAGAATGCCTAAGGCAGTAAGTCCGCCTTTGTACTTTTGTTGCATAAAATTTAAATAAATAAATAAACCGCTTTGAATGCGTTTTTTATAATTGAAAATAGGTTTTTCAACGATGCTTCTTAGATATTTTTTATCAAAATTGGTTTAGCCGTTTCAACGTAATCAGCTCTTTTGTTAGCTGCGGTGGGAACATAAATCGTCTGTATTATTTTCGTCTAGTTAAAAAAAAAAGTTACTTGTCAATCCAAACACTCAGTTGATTTTTATTTTTTAGACATGTTTGAATGGCTAACTAGATGGCGCGGCGGTGCGCCTTATGCTAAGTGATTACCGCTTCCTATAAACATCTGCACTACCAGAAGTTTTGCAAATGCGTTGCCATCACATAGACAAAGTTAAAAAAAAAATATGTGCTTGTTATTACACCAGAACCTTCAAACCGGAACACAGCAACGCTGCTTTGCGGCAGAAATAGGTATAGTGGGAGTACTTTCCCAGGCGAGCTCCTTGACAAAGAGCAGGCTCTACTACTACTTAATACTGGCACTTATACCATATTTTAATATTTAAAAAAAGAACATGAATTCATCCTCGAAATATATTCCACATCATCATCATCTGCTTAACCTTTTCCCAACCATGTTGGGGTCGGCTTTCCAGTCTAACCGGATGCAGCTGAATACCAGTGTTTTACATGGAGCGACTGCCTATCTGACCTCCACAACCCAGTAACTGGGCAACACGATACCCCTTGGTTAGACTGGTTGTCAGACTTCTTGGCTTCTGACTATCCGTAACGACTGTCAAAGATCTACAAATGACAGCCGGGACCAACGGCTTTACGTGCTTTCCGAGGCACGGAGGAAACTCGCTAGGGTAAATGGTCACCCATCCACAGACCAACCTCGGTAAGCGTGGCTTAACCCGGAAGATTGGTCTATGCGGCTGTAATTATTTAGCCACGAGCTCCTCGAAATATATTCCACAGATTACCAAAAACAGCCAGACCTCGATACAACAATTACAGTACAACAACAAAATATAAGGAAAGCAATTTATTCTAAAATCCGCTTTGATCCAATTATAAGTTTGGTTGAAACTCCCGGCTTGGTCGTTAAACTGAGTTGTCGGTCCAACTAGTTGAGGTTGCGTTCTGTTAAATGCGCAATAACAAGCAATAGTAGAGCAATAGCGGAGCAATAGTGGAGCAATAAGTTGTGAGAAGTCGCAATTGTCAAACTATAAATGTTGTTTTGCGATAAAATCATAATAGACGATTTATTGTCCCGTTGTAGGGCAAGGGCTGTTTTTACAGAGAAGGTAAGTACCATCTCTTAGAAGAAGGAGTAACTCGGAGTTACCTACGTAGGTAAAACTAACAGGTAGGTAGTAGTAGGTGTAGTAGTAGAGGTCTTGGGTTGGATTCCCAGGTCAAGCAAAGTGTTACATTAGCTTTATGTGTCAGTGTAAGTTCCGTCAAAATGGGTGCAGCCGTTTCGGAGATTAGGCGGCGCAAATAGACAGTGATTCGTAGCTTTATGTTATATAACCTCTATGTACCCTTTCTCATGAATTTGGCTATCGTATACAATTTTTTTTTTCTAATCCAGCTGCTTGGTTCGAAATGTAGCGCGTTTCAAAAACTGAAAAAAAAAAACATTTTAGCTTTATAATAATAGTAAACTACATTAAATTAAAACCCGTTAAATTGACAACTCAAGCAGTCACGTACTAAATAAAATTTATCAAAAAATACAAGCGAGTCCGCAGGACTGAACGTAGCCGATCACATCAATGGCACAGTTTTTATCTCCAGGGCGCAGCGGCCATTCATTGCATTGTGTCCAGTCGGACTACTATCATAATAACCCATTGGCGTAATTGACTTTTACGATTCAGTCTGCGTTGAGGTTTATCTTTTGATGCTCATATCATGGGGTTATTTATGTTCCTATAGTTAGTTTTCGCTTTCAAAAACTCAATTTTATGTTTTCGAGTCGACTTTACATAGAACTACCGCAAAGATGTTAATAAAGTACAATTAAATAACGGACTAAGTGCTAATCGGAGTCGCATACGAAAGGGTTTGGTCCCACCGTACAATATTTAGCGATACTTATACAGATATGTTTCTTTAATTATATAGTCCGATAAAAAGAAACATGTTTTTGTTTGGGGACCTCGCTGAATCCGCAATTTTCCATTACAGATATTTATTTAAAATTAACATTTCGTATTCGTAATAAGTGCTTACTATTCGGTGGTCATTTTGTTTTTTTGACATTTTAAAATGGCAGATTATTTTCCTACATTTGTCAATAAATGACATATTCTAAAAACTGTTTACACGACGCGTAACATATTTGAGGTGAATACTATTACATATATTACGCATAATTCTTCTTCTTTCTTCATAATCTGTACTGGGGCTACGTACAGACTAAAATTATACTTTCACAAAATCAGTACCTAAACATATTTAGCGATAAATGTGTTTAAATTTATCATTCTGAAGCTCGTTACCTTCTAACAATGTGACAGGGATGCACGTTCTCAGAACGTTTAGGCACTAAATTAATAGTATTTAGTGATTTTTGTGAGAGCGGGCCTTAGAGAATATCACAAAATTTCAATTTTCGAATTCTTAAATTTTGCGCGTACTAACTCTGACCCCCCACAGATTAAACAAATTTACCCGATCCACAAACCCGATTTTTATTTTATTTGTTCTAAAAGTAGGCCTTTTATAACTGACCAGTAAGATGAATGATCATACTTCTAACATTGTTTTCTTTCCTAACTTCGTAAGTTTTACCGCATAGGGTCTATTATTGGGTGAAAACTATATGGATCACTCCCAAGTGACATATCCTTGACCCTTATTGGAGGATCGTGTGTTACTAGAAATTACGTAGCAAACTTTTATATAGGAATCTCACTCACCGATTCTCGAACGAAATATTTGTGTGAAAGAAGCTAGAAAGTGAAAAATAATGTTGTTTGTTGTTTTGTATTGCCATTGACATTTTTATATGTTTGGATGGTAACGGGTAAGCCAGCCCATCTGGTGTTAAGTAGACGCCGCTGCTTATAAGCATTTGCAATACCAGAGGCCTTGCAAATGCGTTGCTATGCCAGAGACAAAGTTAAGAAGTCTCATGTGCCTGTAATTACAGCGGCAGGTACCGTGCAAACCGGAACACAGCAACGCTGCTTTGCGGCAGAAATAGGTATGGTGGTAGTACTTCCCCGGACGAGCTCCTTCACAAAGAGCTCTACTACAACTAAACGAAACCTATATGGATCACTTCCAAGTGACATATCCTTGACCCATTCTCCATAAAATAACGTATCTTATCAGAAATTACGTAGAAAACTTTTATATGAATCTCACTCACCGATTCTCGAACGAAAAATGTAAATCAAAAAAATACTAAAAAGTGAAAAATAACTTTAGTTTTGAAAGTCGGCAGCTTTGATTCTATTTGTTGATGTGTATTACCAATGACCAAAACTAAATTTAGTTTTCATTTTGTAGATTTTGAAGGCGATTTTTGGCTTTTTTATGAAATGCTTTTTATTTTTGACTTTTTTGTATTTAGTTCCTATCATCCAAATCCACGAAGAAACTATAACACAACATAGATTAACAAGATAAGTAACTTTCAAATAAAAAAAAAAAATCTAACAAAAGTTGTTTCAGGTCTAACTGTTTGTGTATGTGACTTCATATGTTTATAAACGCACCCACAATATAGGAGAAATCCTTACTAATATTATAAATGCGAAAGTAACTCTGTCTGTCTGTCTGTCTGTCTCTTCTTCACGCCTAAACCACTGAACCGATTTCAATGAAATTTGGTACAGATATAGTCTTGGACCCGAGAAAGGACATAGGACAGTTTTCACCCCGGAAATCTCCCGGGAACGGGAACTATTAATCCACGCGGACGAAGTCGCTGGCAAAAGCTAGTTTCTTAATATGGAGCAAAAGTAAAAAAAAAACCGCAGCCCTGACAGGCATTGGCCCTAGTGCTGTGGCTGACTGCCTTGGCCTAATTTTCTATGTCGCCTAGCTTCGTTACACGTATTTTACACCCGATATATCTAACAGTTATCTATATAAATCTCACACACTACTGTCCATTCATTGTAAACTGTAGGCTGTGTAAAACTATCCCGTTCATTGGCAAGTGAATAAAAAAACAATGTTTTATTTCGACCATGTATTTGTTAGGATTCCGTGACAAAAGAGTGTTAACGGGACACTATTACTAAAGCGCCGCTGTTTGTCTGACCGTCTGTTATAAAGCTGTATCTTTTGAATCGTAATTAGAAGATACATTATCATCATTTGCCTAGCCTTTTCCCATCTATGTTGGGCTCGGCTTCCAGTCGAACCGGGTGCAACTGAATATCAGTATTTTACATGGAGCGACTGCCAATCAGACCTCCACAACCCAGTAATGGGTAATACGATACTCTTGGTAAGACTGGTTGTCAGACTTTCTGGCTTCTGACTAACAGTAACGACTGTCAAAGATCTACAAATGACAGCCGGGACCCACGGCTTTACGTGCTTTCCGAGGCACGGAGGAAACTCGCTATGGTAAATGGTCACCCATCCACAGGACCAACCTCGGCAAGCGTGGCTTAACCCGGAAGATCGGTCTATGCGGCTGTAATTATTTAGCCACGAGCTCCACCTCCTCCGGCTGTAATTAGAAGATACATATAGTTGAAAATTTCACAAATAAATATAAAAGTGAACTGTGGGTATACACTGGTACAGCTCTGCCTAACCCTCACAAGGGAATACAGGCGTGATAGTGTGTGTGTATGTAAATAAAAAAGTGGAACGGTTGGAAGGTTTTTGACGGGACTTCCACTACCAGATTACTGATGATATAAGGAGTAACCTACGCTACTAACTTTAGAAAAATAGAGTTCCGGGCAATAACACCCCGCAGAAAAGCGTCATTGAGCGGATGAAGACTAGAAATAAAAATAAAAATTAAAGCTATAAAACAAAACGTGATTTTTCATACTAATGTAATAAAAAAAAATTATGTAAATAGGTAGGTTAAAATATTATACGTTAATATAGAACCTTACGTGTGCAAGCCCAACACGCACTTGGCTAGTTTTAAATAGTAACGAAGCCGGCACATTGAATTTTTTGTGCGAAGTTGTGTTCGTTACCTGGTGATAAATTTTGTTAGTCCTAGTGTTTGTAGTATCTAGTTTATTTTGTGAGATTATACAGGCAGAATTTAATTCAATGTGTAGTTTTATACAGGGGGTGAAAGTACTTATGAATACGAACAATTTTTATTATGGAACCAACTCTGCAATATAGAATTACTAGCTTTTGCCCTCGACTTCGTCCGCGTGGATTAATAGTTCCCGCTCCCGGGGGATTTCCGGGATGAAAACTATCCTATGTCCTTTCTCGGGTCCCAGACTATATCTGTACTAAATTTCATTGAAATCGGTTCAGTGGTTTAGGCGTGAAGAAGAGACAGACAGAGTTACTTTCGCATTTATAATATAAGTACGGATATATCATAATAAACTGTCTCATTTGCATGGTAACTAAGCACGTCTGCTACGCTAGAAGTCTTCGTTTCGATTCCCAGGTCGATCAAAAAGTGTTATTGTGTTTTTCTGCGAAATTCACAGCAGCAGCTCGAAATGAGGATTTAGGCCCGATTAATGACAATAGGTTTGCCCCCTGTTACATAGGAACTAAACATACGCGCGAACTATGAGTGTACATTAGTACACTCTGCTTAACCCTTCGAGGAATACCGGCGTGATTGTATGTATGTTCAAATTTAAATTCAAAGCATTTATTTCAATTAGACCATTTACAGGCACTTTTGAATTGTCAAGAAGTTACAGTTTAAAATTGAAGCTAGTTGCTCGTTCCAAAACGTAGGTCTCTATGGAGAAGAACGAGCAAGAAACTCCATGGACACTCTTCACCTTCAATTTGGTTTTTACAAAGTCTTGGTAACAATATTCTTGTTGCTTCTACATATGAAAACAATGAAGGTGAATATAAAAAATAACAAAATATAATAACGATGTAAGCCATGGCAGTTAAGAGATGACCAATCCCAACTGACAGCACCCGTTCACGAATATGACGCGTGCATCAGCACCGTTTAGCTCAACCAACATGAAAGGAACCAAACGATCCAAAACACGCGCCACCGTCAGCAAGACATTAAAGTGAGCATGACAAAGCTCTCAACTGCCATGCTCAGTGCCCAACACATAGTAACTTTATTAGAACATTATGTATTAGAATGTGAGTTTAAAATATGGAAATTGCCCTGTTATTATTATTGATCCCAGAATTCTCCAACACAAACCGATCCCTTTAATAACGCATACAAACCCACAAAGCAATCTTACTTCTCATAAGAAAAGCAGAAACTGATAGAAATCTCCCTTCATACATAATAACAGCCTTCATTATAAGTAATTACATAACTAATGCTCTACTAACTATTATAAGATATATAGAAACTAATTTTCTCTTGGTAAACGAGATATCTTAATACTGACTAGTGAAGTTAATTTCTTCGGGAGCTATTGGGCTTAGACTAAAGTTTTTGTAGAAGCGACAAAATTTTTTTGACCGCGCTCTAAGTAGATTGCATTGATGATTGTAGATTGTGACTGCTTCGTTGGCCTAGTGGTCCTAAGCACTCAGGTCCAGGGTTCGAATCCCAAGTCGAGCAAAAAAGTGTTATTGGGTTTTTCTATGAAATAGAAAGCAGCTCGGAGTTTGGATTTGTGCCCGGTTAATGGCAATAGGCTCGCCCCCTATTACATGGGACCTAAATATACTGACGAACTGTGGGTGTACATTGGTACTCCTCTGCCTAACCCTTCGGGGATTACAGGCGTGATGGTGATGGTCTAAGTAGATTGGCACATTGCCCCGCATCACGGAGCGTGTTGCACGGCGACGGAGCTCTGGTAATCTGCAACACTGCGCGTGAACGTGTTTTCTGTGTGTTGGACTACGCGTGTTTTCTATAAAAACACAGATACTTGCAAACAACGCAAGAACACGCAATCACGCGCCACGCTCCGTGATGCGGGGCAGTGTGCCAATCGCCTTAATGCCTAAGGAGTCCCTAGACGTCAATTCGTTCGATTTTTGAATAGCAGTAACTGGCACATTGCGCCATTTCAACTTTGTTTCTGGGATGGAAAACACACTTGGAAGGCCTCTAGTATTGCAGATGTCTACAGGCAGAAGTGACCGACTAACATCAGGGTCCAATGAAAACATACATAAACTAACGCCTTTTACCCATAGAGGTAGGCAGAAACTACAAAACGCCACCTGCTACGCTCCCTACATACTCCTTTCGCTTCGTCCACGTTCATACATGTGGTCATACAAGCACGCCGGTTACGAGTACTGCACACCCGACCTTTCTGAAGAACTTCACCAATAAGGTCAGGGTAGGTCTATCTAGGGCGGACGCCCGTCACCCTCTATTCAACTGGACCCGAGGTGGCGGCGCGTAGTTTTCCACGCGCGCCACTCTTTGACGTCGCGGGGCGAGTTAAACACCTCATCTCCCCCCCCTCCCCCCCTTTGACCTGAGGAGGCCCGCCGTGGCCGGCACCAGTTGCGCGGAAGGTGCGTACGTTCCCGGGATCCCAGTCTTAAGTGTGAGAAGGGAACACTGGGGTGGTTTTTAGTCAGTAAGAGTCTGACAGACCCCTCCGCCCCACCCAGAGCGGTGGACATCCATGAGGATTTTCCACCCCGGCAACAAAAAATAAAAAAAAGGTCTATGTAGTGCGTCCCCTCCTGGTGTTGCCACTCACATCTACCACATAAATCCCTTTTGTTAGTCGCCTGTCTACGCGTGTCGCTTCTGTATTGTTTGATTACTCTATGCATCGACGCAGGGCTCATGTTAAAGGGAGCCATTTACTTTTATGTGATAGTTTTATTGTACGAGTGTTTTTGTGAACGGGAATTGGAGGTAGTAATCCTCTTTATCTACCTTGCCTTTTTCCTGGCAATAGTGTTGGCCTTCACTTTAAATAGATGAGGCGGAATTTCCTTATTTTACATTCAGCAATATGGCCTTGTTTTAAGGTTCAAAATGCAAAACTATGAGCAAAAGATTATTCTTCAAATTTGCCAATTGAGTTAGGGTTTTAAATTGTGTGTGTTAAAGTAAATTTTGTAATGGCAAGATTGAAGCAGCGAATGGTTCGATTTTTCAAAGTGATGTTGATGTCGACCTTTGTCGTTTCAGGGTGTAGTATGAGCGATGACTATAAGTAGAATTTTCATGAAATATTAATTTTCAACGAACTGCAAACATATTCACCACCATCATCATCACGCCTGTTTTTCCCGAAGGGTTAGGCAGAGGTGTACCAATGTACACCCACAGTTCGCCGGTATATTTAGGTCCCATGTAATAGGGGGCGAGCCTATTGCCATTAACCGGGCACAAATCCAAACTCCGAGCTGCTACTGAGAATTCAAAACAAACATATTCAGTTCATGACAAATCTTTAAAATCTATAAGTAGGTATTATTGTTGAGTAAGTGACGGCACAATTTGCTAAGAGAGGAGTTTATATAGCAACAAACTCTTCTCTTACTCTCATAGTCTGATGGCACGGCAATCCGACACAACCGTGGAGAGATCAGGCGCAGGACCAACAGCTTTACGTGCTTTCCGAGCCACGGGGGTGTCACACCACCAACTTCCAAACTCCAGGCTGTTACTGAGAAATTAATAATGGAAAAACTCAAAAAAATGTTGCATTACCTAGGAATCGAACCCAGGACCTACGCTCAACAGTCGCGCTTACCACCACGACACCAACGCGGCAGTTACGTTACTAATCTAATATTGACCAATCAACAACACAGTGCATTCCGTCTTATGTGAGCAATCGCGAATCTAGCTTCCTAATCTGTTAATAGCACCTAATTGCTTTCAATCAAATCGAACAGATATTTGGAGCTAATTGGCTAAAGCTAAGTCCATTGTGGGATTGGAGAGGCGTATGACTAACTGGACTGCTATTGGTTGATTATGATAAAGTCAGTTAGTGTTCCTATTTTGAAAAAAAAATGATTGTTTAAGAAGATTGGTACACCTCTGCCTAACCCTTCGGGGAGTATTCCCCGAAGGGTTAGGCAGAGGCAAAGCTGCTTCTTAAACAACCATCACGCCTGTATAGGCGTGATGGTTGTTTAAGAAGCAGCTTTAATTGCGTTGAAGACTGTGACGTTTGGACTCGAAGGATTAGGCAGAAGTGTACCAATATACACCTACAGTCCGCCGGAATGTTCTAGGTCCCATGTACAAACACTTGCATGGATCTCGAGCGCTGACTTTTAGTTGCGCAAAAGTAAAATAGCGCTCAAGCCTCTAGCGGTCCTAAGCGTGACTGCTAAACTGAAGGTCTTGGGTTCGATTCCTAGATCGAGCAAAATGTTATTAGGTTTTAGTTGTAGTTTCAGCTTGTAGTTTGGATTTGTGCCCGCTTAATGGCAATAGGCTCGCCCCTTATTACATGGGACCTAAACATACCGACGAACTGTGACTATACAATGTACATTGATACACCTCTGCCTAACCCTTCGGGGAATACAAGCGTGATGGTATGTAATAATATTTTATACGGAACTCATACAAAATCACGTAGACAGATAGCCGAAGAAAACCCATTACCTACATAGTTCTCTTCCACATAACTTTTGCCAATAACTTCACCAACAGTTAATAAGTACCACTAAGGGCGCTTTCGGCTTATAAAGGACTTACATGACCCATATTTTGAACCTTATTAACGTCAGCTGGTGTTCTATGAAGTCCTAGCGATGAGTTGTGATGTATTGTATGGTATTAGTGCTGTGAGTTGAGTCAGTTGAAGTTTTAAAAGTCGTTGTAAGAGTGAGTTTGATGTGAACTGTCTAGACGCGGGTCTGTGGACGGTGAGCAATGGGTAGCTCACCGTCCGTACGTTAACTAACGACAGACTGTGCCGGCGCGTTCGTGTTCCACGCATGCCTCAAAGAGATGTCAGCAAATATTCGGAGGGGCCACTAAGGGCCGATTCCTGCCGGGGCTGCGTGTAGTTGAACGCAAAGGGCACAAGAAGGAACATGAATGGGTTTTAGTCAGAAAAAGTCTGACACTATCTCCCGCCCCACCCAGGTCGGGGAAAGTGATTTGATGATTTACCATCGGTAAAAAAAAAAGAAATCGATGCTAAGGATCGACAATTTGACAGCTTAACATAGACTCACTTGTCTAAAGTTGACACTTCTTGTGACCCTTAGAGCTGGTTTTACCTTGGTCATAGGCATAGCATTGCCATCTAACGGGGCATCATTTTTGTTGGCATATGGCTTTCTTTTCTTTTTTGTGTTATCTTATTTTATGGCTATATGTCCCATGTAAGATTTGTAGAGAAACGCAGTGTTGTAGGTCTAGCGCACAAGCGCGCTGACGAAAAAGTTCACTTCTAAATTTATTTTCGATTGAAAGTACAACTATTTAAAACCATTTTGGTATAATTTTATACGAAAAGCACAATTTTACTAATATCACTTATATATGATAATGTTTAAAGTCTTCAAACTAAATAATAGTCATCGCACCGCTCTGACACGTCAACAGCTCGGATATCCAGCCTTTCACCTACCACCTTTTTTATCTTGTCATTTAAAAAAAATATTTTAATGCATAAGGATAAAAGCCTTAATTTGAATAGCAAATTATTTACTTTGTGGGAGCCATGCTGTTATAATGAGTAATTTTTATTTAAAAATCGAACGTTAGTACGTTGCTAATTTACTCCACGCGTTCGCGGCAGGCACACATAATAATTTAATCCCCTACTAAAATCACCTAGATCAGTGATTCTCAATCTTGTTAGTACTGCGACCCCCTTTACGGGTTCAATTATTTTTTGTGACGCCCTTGTAATAGAATGTATATTTATTGTGTAGTGCAGATAACGTTATTGAATTATTATTTATATTTAATTAAAGAAAATTCCAAAGATGTTTTAATGACTACTATTCATGGAAAATATAACAGTGTAATAACTTTATGACAATCAATAAAATGGACGTCGAGTTTCGGTGACCTATGCTTACCGCCGCCCGATACTCTTATGATAGCGCCACGTTGCCCCAAGGCGTCTTGATCGTGAACGGGTGCTGTCAGTTGGCTTACATCTTTATTTTTTTATTGTATTATTATTCACCTTCATTGAAAAGCAACAACAATATTGTAAAACCTAATTAAAAGAGTGTCCATGGAGTTTGTTGCTCGTCCTTCTCCATAGAGGCATACCTACGCTTTGGAACGAGCAACTAGCTTTAACTTTCTAATTGACTGACTCCATGCCAATTCAAAAAGTGTCTTTAATAATTAAAATAAATGCTTGACTTTGATTCTGGCGTCGCGACGCATAGTTTGGGAACCCATTTTTTTTTGTTTTACCTACGGGAAATCGTCAGAGTTTTACTGACTAAAACCCATCCATGTTCCTTCTTATGCCCTTTACGTTCCGGGGGCACGGTATCTCATTCGAACGATCCGCAGCAAGTTTGGGAACCTCTGACCTAGATAAAACCCCAAAGTACCCTCATAGCATATTCAGCTTAGCAACATAATTAAGCCTTTCCAAAACGAAGACTTCAGCTAACTTCCTCTGAAGTAAACAAAGAATTTGAAACACAAGAAAAGTCTTTAAGCAAAAGTTAAGTGATTTATAACTAGTTCGCCATGTCCCTCATCTTACTTCGTACTACTACACTGTATGCGAAAGTTTGAATGGATGGATGTTTTAACTCAATCACTCTAAAATGGCTGCCCCGTTGGTCTGGTGGTCGCAAGTGCGACTGCTGTGCAAGGGGTCCCGGGTTCAATACCCGGGTCGAGCAAAAAGTAAAAGTGGTGTTATTGGGTTTTTCTATGAAATTCTCAGTAGCAGCTCGGGGTTTGGATTTGTGCCCGGTTAATGGCAATAAGCTCGCCCCCTATTACATGGGACCTAAATATACCGGCGAACTGTGGGTGTACATTGGTACACCACTGCCTAACCCTCGAGGAATACAGGCGTGATGGTATATATCACTGTAAAATGGCTGAATGGATGTTTGACACAGATCATAGTCTACTTTTTATTTTGGAATTGCCCATCTCCTATCAACCATGGTTTACATACCATCACGCCTATATTTCCCGAAGTATACCAATGTACATCCACAGTTCGCCGGTACGTTTAGGTCCCATGTAATACGGGGCCAGCTTATTGCCATTAAGAGGACGAATTGGAAATTTTGGCATCAGTGATCTCTATTTTTGTCAGTAATTACGAAACGTATAAAAATGTGAGTTGGTGTTCTGAATAGTTCATGATGAAAGCCTTATTTTGTTAGTTTTCATTACATGATTAAGTAACGTTAGTAACAGAGAAAAAAATATCAAACATACCTCTTTTTAAATAGAGCTTTATACCTGTAGTGTTTTTTTATTCACATCTTATGGGCAAACGGGACCGATTTTAGCCTCTCAACTTGCTCTGTAGACAAGTCTATAAATACTCTTTAAAATTGTAGAAGGATTTTCTCAAGTTATCATTTCCGACTAAATAAAATAACAAAAAGCTTACTTACCGGGGTGTGTGCGGGTTGCGGGGGGCGCGCACCTGGTTTAGAATTATTGTTAAACAATTCGTCGCCTTAACCGAGCACAATTCTTAACTCTTTCGAGATGCTACTGAGATTTTCATAGAAAAACCCAATAATACTTTTACCTAATGGAAGAGGCAACTAGATTAAATCATCTTTCTCTATGTACTGTTCAATAAACCTCCTCTTTTTTTGAAGACGGTTAAAAATGTATTTTAATGGTCTAAATATTAATTTGACTTTGGTTTTATTAAGCTTCATCAATTCGTGACTTTTCACGTTAAAAATAATTATAAATACAAGTCCAGTAAGACACGATAATATGCTCACTTAACCACTGACACACATACGGTTACCTATAGTGACTAGAAAGCCATCGACCTGATGCCTTGTTGCAGTATTTCCCAATATTACGTACTAGTTATACCTTATCGACCGTCTTCAAAGAAACGAACAAGCATTGATTCTTTTATAAATGAACTAGCTTTTGCCCGCTGTTTTGTACGTGTATATTTAAGGTGTTGTATTTAAAACTACTTATATCATTAAATTTATTGTTTGATGTAAAAAAGTGTTATTGGGTTTTTCTATAAAATCCTCAGTAGCAGCGCGGAGTTAGGATTTTTACCCGGTTAATGGCAATAGGCTAGCCCCCTATTACATGAGACCAAAACAGCGGCGGCGGCAGACTGTGGGTGTACATCGGTACACCTCTGCCTAACTCTTCTGGAAATACAGGTGTGATGGTATGTTGATGTATGAAAAAAATATATAATACCTCGGGTGGTTATTAATTTCGTGATGATAGAATTTAGACCTTTTGAGATAGATAATGGAACTGAATATCAAACAGTACATGTATTTTGACTAATCTCGTCATCGAGACAAAACCACTGAACAGAAAAAACAGTTCGGTGTGATTACGAAGATGCGTTAAATGAAATTTGGGAAAGAAAAACAGAAAAACCCAATAACACTTTTTCCTCGACCTGGAAATCGAACCCAAGACCTCTAACGCAGCAGTCACGCTTACGCCCACTAGGCTAACGAGGCAGTCATATCGGTCCACAATTATTATTGACATAAATAGTAACAGAAAAAAGACTTAGAACGTCCTTCTTATTTGAAGTCGGCTAAAAATAACCTCAATTATTCACGAACGAAAACATCTAGACGATTTAAAATTAAGAGGATTAAAGTATTCAAATAATAATATAATCGAATCAAATCACTCAATTTGTAAGTAGCACTTTGCAGACCGCCGCCGTGCCCACGTTTTGACTAGGGTTGTAACGGGCCTCGCCTCCGCCTTTGTAAGTGCGGATCTTACGCATCTGCATCTGTAAAATTTATGCGGAGTTATAATGGAGGTTTAGTTACGTTACATACACGTATTTATTTATCTACATCTGTAAAATTTATGCGGAGTTATAATGGAGGTTTAGTTACGTTACATACACGTATTTATTTATCTACATCTGTAAAATTTATGCGGAGTTATAATGGAGGTTTAGTTACGTTACATACACGTATTTATTTATCTGCATCTGTAAAATTTATGCGGAGTTATAATGGAGGTTTAGTTACGTTACATACACGTATTTATTTATCTACATCTGTAAAATTTATGCGGAGTTATAATGGAGGTTTAGTTACGTTACATACACGTATTTATTTATCTACATCTGTAAAATTTATGCGGAGTTATAATGGAGGTTTAGTTACGTTACATACACGTATTTATTTATCTACATCTGTAAAATTTATGCGGAGTTATAATGGAGGTTTAGTTACGTTACATACACGTATTTTTTTATCGGCTTGAGTTATAATTTGCCTCTTGTAAAATTTTGGTCAGTGTACTATGTGTACACTATTTTTAACCCCCTACTCAAAAAGAGGGGTGTTATATGTTTGACGTGTCTGTCTATGGCACCGTAGCTCTTAAACGGGTGAACCGATTTGAATGTACATTTTTTATTTGAAAACAGGTTTCCTAGCGATGGTTCTTATAATTATGTGTTAAAAAATCGGTTCAGCCGTGTCAAAGTTATCAGCTCTTTTGTTAACTGCGGTAGGGATATTTATACTTATGTTACGGGGTTACTTAATTTTTTAAATTTTATTACTTATAAATAAATAAAGTCTTTATGAGTCTATAAGACTTTATGTTTCTTGTAAAAATCATGAATTAATCTTTTTTCCATTTTCACTTCTACCTCCTCCTCCGTTAACATCCGCATCCGCGGAGTCAAATCACAACACAACTCTTCAACTCCACATCCGCCTCAGCTTCAACTAAGACGGCCCCACAACCCACGTTCTGACCCAATTGTGTACATTTCCAACAAATAATTTTAGAACAGACTACTTATAAATATTTTAATCCAATTATCATAATTGTGCTTATATAAGTACTTGTTCCACGAATTTATATTGATGGAACAAAATATTTGCTTTCGAAAATCACTCTTCGCCATTATGGTGGTTTGGTTCAGACGAACTAGTTAAGGGTAATAGAATTTCTTGAAAGCGAACGTTGTTGAAACTCAATCGAGTGATTGTCCTCAATCACTGTTATCTTCTTCTAGTAAATGTGTATTTATAAAGACGTTATTTATAAGTACATGATTGAGGGATTGAAGCTTAAAGGTGGGTTCAGGCGGGCGAGGCGAAGAGTTGATTGGACTAGATTTACGCCACGGATTTTAATGCGATTTTCATCAATGAGTAAAGTGATTCAAATGGAAAGTTTACGTATGGAACATCACGCACACGTATTTAGCAAAGACGAACGAATACGTTGCCCCGCATCATAAATATCTCCTGCATCGTTGGTACGTTTACAATCATACAAACTCACAAACATCCAGAACTGGAACAACAAGCTGGCATTTGATCCATATGGAAATCGAACCCGCAACAGGCAGTGCTGCCAGTTGCTCAGCCACTATGCCAACTGTGTCGTCACGTGTCGTGTCGTGTAAATTTAAAGTTGAAATATTTCCTGTGTATTTGGATAGTCTCCGTTGAGACGGCCGTGACGGAAATTCAATCGGAATTATTATTTGAAGAATTTAGAAGAATTATTTTATCGAAAATTATTCGTATTTTTTTACCGAAAGTCAATGGCCCTTACCCACATATAATATCCAAGCAAACCTCATACAAGAATACTATTAAGAAAACGCCACTCCTAACTAAATGACGACATCCATTGTCGGCGCTTGACAAAAATATCTTTTATATTAAGATACACAACAAACTACTATCGATTTAAGATTATATCCTGTATAACCAACTTACTATTTACACTCGACAAAATTTTACCACACACGTAATGCTCACGAAATAAGTTCTATAATTACGTGGCTCACAGTTTAGTGGTAGTAAATAAAATGGTAACAGAATTTTCCCTATCCAGAAGGGATTTTTTGAGACAGTTTATGATCGTTTAGGATATCTCTCGTACAGGGCCGGATCTGTATATAGGCTTGTCCAGGGTCCCGTGAATATAAAGGGCCCCCAACCCTTAATTATACCATATACATCATTGAAACATATACTTTTGGGACTAAGTACCTACCAATTTAGGTTAATTGATTAGGTGAGCCCCCAAGTAATGCTGCCCTGGGGCCCCAAAAAATCACAGTCCGGCCCTGTTCTCGTACGTTTCTTTGGACGATGTCATCTATTGGATACAGATAATATTTTTCTAATATTGTTTGAACAATATTTTGGGTAATCTGTGCGTATATGGCTCGATGTTTTTGGGATAGAAAATAGAGCAGTTTGTAGTTATTCGGCGTTGTTTTGGAGGTGGAAAACGTGTTCGAATTTTTGGTTCGATTTAGGCTAAAGATAAATACTAAGAAAAATGGAATCAAGAAAGGGAAGCCTTTAGCCTTGGCCTATTTTTTTTCTTTTGGTGCTCTGTGGAAATCATTTACAGAGTGGAATCATGACGGAGGGGCATGCCGGTCTCTTACCGGCTTAAACAACGGCGGTGTTCTACCTCTACCTATGACCGAGGGTGCGGGATTCGCATAAGCTTTCACTGCTTCCAGGCCCCTACAACAGACTTTAAATAATAATTAAGTTTTAACAATTATTGTGCTGCGAATAGAGTTATATTTTTTGTTTTGTTTTGGGAAAATCGCCATGGAATATGGGTTAATATTTTTTATATTTTTAATTTAAAAAAATGTATTTTAGAAAAATAGCCTAGTGGTCCTAAGCGCGACTGCTACGCTAGACGTCTTGGGTTCGATTCTCAGGTCGAGCGAAGTGTTAACGATTTGGTTTTTCTATTAAATTCTCAGTAGCAAATCGGAGTTAGGATTTGCGCCCGGTTAGTGGCAATAGGCTCGCCTCTATTACATGGGACCTAAGCATACTGGCAAATTGTTAGTAAACGTTAGTACACCGATGCCTTACCCTTCGGGGAATACAGGCGTGCTGGTATGATGATGATAAAAAAATAATCGTAATGAAGTATTTCCCTTCATTATAAGATGTCTAACGGGCCCCTGCAAGTTGATTTAGGCCCCTGATACACGAAGGGTCAGGGACCCTTCTGACCCGAGATAATGTAAAGAAAATAATAATATTTAAAAAAAAACCTATTACACAATTAATGTCTTCCTTAATAATAATTTAATTGTTATTTGACTGTTTTAATTATTTCATTTCCTATTATTTTATTAACTAGCCCGCGGCTTCGACCGTGTTACGTTAAATCTATAGAGGAGGCCCAGGGAGGCCTATGTCCAACAGTAGACGTACTGCGGCTGATATGATGATGATGATAGATTTACGTTATTGGTTACTGCAATGCTCCCGTGAGTCATAGCGTGATGTTATATAGCATTATTTGTGCATGTCATAAATGTTATATGACATAATTATGCTTTTTAGTAAATGCATACGAATGTTCACACGGTACTTATACCATTGTTAAGTTTTAGTTTTTGTCTTTCAGTATGTTTGTTTGTTCAAAGTATCTAACTTTAAAGACACCTGCTAATCTTTTAAAAAGTAACTTAGGCTACTTTTATTTTAGAAATTTCGGTTCTGCGCAAAAACTTGCTGATAATTCATAATTCATAATTCATTTATTCATTTGCTTGAAATATATGATAACGGACATTCACGCGAACAAAGTCGCGGGCATAAGCTAATCTTGAATATAATTTGTAATTTATGCTTGCCTACAAAGTGTACTTTTAATATACAGGAAAAGTTTTTAACCAGTGTGTAATTTTTTTTTTGGTAGTTCAGTGTCAGTAATAGAACACATTTCCGTGTTTAGTTACAAAAAAATAAAAAAAATATTTCATCCTTATCCGAGTTTGAAATAAGCAAAACATGGACATAATCTATTCGCCATACTATCAATGAAAACTTGCGGCCGCGGCCCGGGCGCATGGCTGGGGTGAGGGGGTGGGGAATGCGCTAGCGCCGAGTGACAATAAAATATGGTTTTTAAGTAAACATGTTTCGTAAGCGATAACTTTTTTTTTTAGTACTAAGACATATCAAAATAAAATATACGTGTTTAATAAAACGTGTTGAAGTTTATTATGGCAAAATTTACGCACTGGTTAACAATTTTTCCTGTATAAGGTGTACCTTAAAGTTTCTTTCATAGTTTTAATATAATAATTATTATAACAAGGAACGTCATTGTAACATTTAACACAGTCAACAAACAAATGGAACCTCCTCAAACATATAACTACTCTGTCTGCATTAACCCTAACGTTAGCTGCAGTGCTCTAGTGTTGTCCCACTAAGCTAACACTATCGCAAGCTCACACACGATTAAAATATATTGCTTGTAGCTAATCGGGTATCGTGTACATCGATAGTAGTAACGATGCTTTTGGTGTGGCCATGTTTGGGAGCATGAAAACTACCATTTGTTTACTGTAGTAAGCTTGTTCGGGGTTGCCATTTAACAATAAAATCATTAGTAGTAGTAGTAGTATTATTAGTTCTTACTCCTCCGCTAATCTTTTCTGATTAATTTCGTTGCGGGATCCAAGACAGTTGAATCGTTTCTCCGGGACTCGTCGAGCTTCATTGTCTCGGCGCTTTCCTTGTGGTCGCCATATGCCGCAAAGCAGCGTTGCTGTGTTTCGGTTTGAAGGGTACGGGTTTTTTTTTTATAGATGGGCAATCATCAAATGACGTCCACCCTGGATGAAGCGGAAGGAAGAGTCAGACTCTTACTGACTAAAACCTGTCCGTGTCCCACTTAATGCCCTTTGCGTCCCAGGGCCGCGGTGACTCTTTCGAACGAATTCTGCAACCCTGGTAAGAAGGGTATAGGTGCTGGTGTAATTACCTCTTTATAACACCAACAACACATCACTCATCATCATCATTTAACTATATAACATCACGCTATTCTTCATTGTTTTTACAAATAGAAGCAACATGAATATTGTAACCAAGATTTTGTAAACCCAAATTGAAGAAAAGGAGTGTCCATGGAGTTTCTTGCTCGTTCTTCTCCATAGAGATCTACGCTTTGGAACGAGCAACTAGCTTCAACTTTAAACTGTAACTTCTTGACATTCAAAAGTGCCTGTAAATGGTCTAATTGAAATAAATGATTTGAATTTGAATTTGAATTTGCTACGACACACAGGAGCGGAGCAGTAACCATCGAGTAACCTACTTAGACATAAGTTGTAAATAGACAATAAGTCATAGCGGGCAGCTCTCAACCCATGGTGAGCTGTCACGGCTGTCAGGAATAAACCGTGCAAATGAAAAGTTGTGTTTATGTGGTTTTCCTTTCAAATCCAACCCCCGCGCACTAGAACATTACAGTAACCACGGACGAAGTCGCGGGCAGAATGTAGTGTCGTTGATAAAACGCCAGTAAAAATAAAGCTCGTCGTCCACTACACAAGTTATACGCGTTGGTGTAGTGATGTAAAGCGGACACTTTATCCCGGACACGTGATGGTATCAAAGAGTGAGGTGGGGTTGCAGTGGCAGCGGATTTGTTTATTTTGATGTTTAGCCGCCATTTTGGAAATGGTTGGTCATAGAACCTATAGATACACAGATGGATAGGTACTATTGGTTTAGTGGTAACAAGCTCGATTGCAGACACAGAGTTCTGGGATTCGATTCCATGGCTGGGAAAAGTGGTTTTGAGTTTTACAATTGGCCATTTTACAGTAACAGCGTGGAGCCTAAGTCTAGGACCGATTGCTAACTGCATGGAGATGTTAAAACATTATGAGTGGAATGTTAGGCTTCATGGAGTTTCTTTCTAGTTCTTCTCCATAGAGAAGATCTACGTTTTAGAATGGGCAATCTTCAACTACCTGAATAATTAACTGACTCCTTGATAATTTTAGAGTATACGAAATGATCTAATTGAAATAAATGCTTTAACTTAGATTTGCAATATATACTGTACTGAAAACCTCTGCCTTCCCCATAAACGAAAATCAAATGTTTTTTTTTATTTTTATACACAAAAGTCAAACAATTTTAATTCTTGATTTTCACAAACCCCTCACAGTAGCACCTAACCCTACCGATGCAAATGTCCATAGTTTGAAAGTTGGCGTTATCTTTCAGTTCTGCAGAGATTTACGGGTTAACTTCTGTCCGGGGGCTTTTGTTAAATATCTTGACGTCTTATTAAAAGTATAACAAAACATGAGTTTTGCGGTATTGTCTACATTTTTGTGCAGTTTTGAGTTTATGTATAAAAGTTTCTCTAAGTATAAAAAAAAAACAAACGGACTAATTTTAACAAAAATACTCGTAAAAATGATGTTCTTCTATGTAGTGCTTAGAAAATCGGCAGATTTTTTTAAACAAAAGGTGTCCTAATTTTTGTCTAAGCCTTAACCTGAGACCTAATTTTTGTATTTTGAACTACATGCTAAAACTAGTGCCTCTTTAGACGTTTCATAAAGTTTCTATCATATAGCTTTCTGTATCCTTAAAAATACCACGATAACATCAATCTCATTCAACCCAAACATTTATTTAAATAAAACACAGAAAACACTTCTGAAAATGAATATAAACCTCCAGTATTCGTCACTCACATTTCCTTACAGTATCCAATTTACATTTCAATCCAGTCTATAGAAAATGTTTGCAGTCTCTGCATCTATCTTAAATTGACAGAGATGTTCAACTTATAGTCCCTTGAGTTACACGTCCTTCCGATCGCCACTTAATAATACCAGCCTATTATTGTTCTACTACAGGCCTAAGGCCTCTTCTCATATAGAGAAGGCACGAGCATTCATCATCACGCTTGCTCAAGATGGCCTGGCGATTTTAGATTTATATTTGTGAGTCTAGGTTTCCTCACTATATTTTCGTTCACCGATGTCAGTGATAAATTCTTTTGAATTCCTCGATTTTTTTTGCAAGCTAAGGTATAATAATGCCAGTCTATTTTTGTCCTACTGCGGGACAAAGCCCTCTTCTCATACAAAGAAGGCACGAGCATTGATCACCACGCTTTAACAACTAGATTTATTAGTTTAATTTTTTTTTGACGTTCAAAAGTGCCTTTTATTTGTCTAATTGAAATAAATGACTTTGACTTTGCTTGCTCAAGGCGGATTGTCGATTTTTCCTCACGATATATATTCGTTCATCGATGTCAGTGATTTTCAAGATAAACTTAGAAAACACATAATTATGATATAGAAAAAGTCACATTGGTACTTTCCCGATAAAGAGCCTGTAACCTCATGCATAAGTGGCATGCGCCATAACCACAGGGCCATTACAACATCGTCACTTACCATCTTTTACCAAAAAAAACGACAATATTATGACATAAGGATCACTTCCAGTTAATCTTGACTCCCGAGACACTCTCTCATTCCAGTCACGTCAAACCCGTCGACGGATCCCGGGATTTATATCCCGGAATCTCGGTACTGCATCGCATTACTATTCGTCCAAGCGGGCGTTGCATTTTTGCTGCCAAATACAATTTTGGGCAACACAGCAAGAATGTGGCGAAATTGCGGGACGCTTTGCATTTTTAGACGGCGGCTTTAAAGGGTTACCCTCGCTTTTTATGAAACTGAGGGGTACTTGCTATTCTAATTTTAAAAAAGAGTGTTTTGTTTTTAAACGCGGTGTGGGTCGAACTGAATAATTTAAAATGTGAACTGGACTGAGAGGTTAGACTCGCCAGATCTACCTCGTTTTATTAGAATGTGTGGCCATCTTTAGCGTCTGCGATGAACTGCACCAAATGTTATATTATTATAGTGCTAGGACCATAGTGATAGAACCTCCACCCATAAGATGGACGGACGACCTGATAAAGACCGCGGGAAGGCGCTGGATGCAGGTCGCTTCCAACTGGTCCTTTTGGAAATTTATGGGGGAGGCCTATGTCTAGCAGTTGGCGTCCTGCGGCTGATATGATGATGATGATGAGTGCTCGGGTGTGTGCGCAAACACAGGTGCACAAAGGGTGACACGCAGACATGCCTGAGGCTCTCCTCAGGCATGTCTGCGTGTCACCCTTTGTCCTGCCCGTGATCTCTATCACGGGCAGGCTTTACGGTTTTTTTGAGACACGGTAATCAAGTAATCTGTCTGATCGAATACCAGCTATCTCAACTTGTGCGATTTTTATATAGCTAAGTAACCAGGAGATATTAAAGTTAAAAAATATACCAGTGCCTAATTATATGCGCAAACACAGGTGCACTCCTCTTCCCCCACTTCCATACTCTAATGGGACAGCAAACCGTTACGACCGGAGAAAAATAAGAAGCAGGAACCACTTAACCTAGAACCTAGAACTCCACGACCTCATCCCACCAACCTTGTTGCCATTCCATCGATTCACACTTGAGCGTTTTCAATCATCTTTTATAATGCGCACTGCAAAGGAGTGAAACTCTCTACAGCGTCTGTATTTCCGAACGCATCCAACCCTAATCTTTTCAAAGTTAGAGTGAACAGGCTTCATCTGGGTACGCTCACTCCATCGGAGACTTTGTCTATGTCACCTCTAACCAAGACTAGAGACAAGAGTTTCCCCACCTAGAATTTTAAAAAAAAAACTAGGACCTAGCGACTTCATATGCTTTTAAAACCGTCAGTTTTCCAACTCCAAGCTAAGCAAAACAGATGGTCATCCATCTATTGACTGACCTCAGCAAGCGTACCTTAACCTTGATTGATTGACTCATGTGGCTGTTACTTAGGCACAAGCCACAAGCCTCTCATTACTAACAGCAAACACACAGTTATTCTGAGTGCAGTACAAATAGCATTTGGAACACTAATTAGTAGTAATTACTAAACAAACACTTTGTACAAGTTGCAACGCGCTCATGCCAAATTGTGTGGCACAACCATATTTATGTCTCGTGCGAGTACCGTGCGTGATTTACAGGTTGAATTGGAATGTTTGTAAAAGAGTGTTTATAAAATCTTTTTTAGTTTATAAATCTATACTTATATTATATAGAGGTAAAATTCGTGAGTTTGTCAAGTTGTAGCGTAGCGGAATTTCTTCGAAAGAGTTACCGCGGCCCTGAAATGCAAAGGGACTAGGAACACGTATGTGTTTTAATAAATATATTAATATTTAAGAGGAAGGTTTGTACGTATATAATATCACGCTATCATTAACGGGAGCAGAGCAGTAATCAAAGACATAGTTACGTTTTTGATTCTATATTTCCGCGTATTTTTTTCAACTAAATGCTGGTGACACCACGAGGCATATAACTAGTCTCTTAAAAAGAAGCGAGCTTAAGCCAATCGTCAGCATCAAGGGAAATAAAGAATAAAAAGATTTTTACAGACAGATCAGAAACTCTTTTGAACCCGTTTAAGCCTGATTTTAGATTACGCTACATCTCGTAAAGATTTCCCATTCATTTGAAAACATAAACAAAACAACTTCTACACAGAATCTAGGCAAATACTTTCACAGAAGGCGTAGTTTTGCATCCTCGTCAAATAATAGAAATAAAAAAATATATATATACCATCACGCCTGTATTCCCCGAAGGGTTAGGCAGAGGTGTACCAATGTACACCCACAGTTCGCCGGTATATTTAGGTCCCATGTAATAGGGGGCGAGCCTATTGCCATTATCCGGGCACAAATCCAAACTCCAAACTGCTACTGAGAATTTCATAGAAAAACCCAATAACACTTTTTGCTCGAACTAGGACCACTAGGCCAACGAAGCAGGTCAAATAATAGGTTGTCGTAAAATACATAAATAATCAAACGCATCTGCCTCTGGTATTGCAGATAGGCAGCAGTGACCACTTAACATCAGGTGGACCGTAGGCTTGATCGCCATCCAACTAGATTTAGCTCGACTGTATTTGAGATTCGTTTTCAAAGAACAGAATCAAGTCAACCGTCCACCTTGCGGACGTCTTAAGCTACGCTTGCCGGTGCGTGGTCTCCATTCGAGAACTTTGCAGCCACATTGGCCATCAGCGGTGTTATTCTGTAAAACCCTTCTTCCGTGAAGTGAGCGTGTGGCGACCTATCAATCCCTAGCATCGTATCAATACAGCCCAGTTTTAGCTCACTTCACCTTAATTCACTGAGGGAGATTTCTTACAGAATAAGCCGGCTCCACTGCGTGGCATGTGTCCTGCCCACTGCCACTTCAACTTGCTGATTCGTCGGCTATATCGGTAATTTTGGTTGGTCAGTGGATCTCTTCATTTCTGATTCAATCTCACTGAGACTCCGAGCATAGCACTAGCACAGTTACCTATTTCAATTTAACGAGGATGCAAAACTGCACCTTCTACCTATACCCTACCCTACCCTAGTATTTACAGCTGAAAGTTTTTAAAAACACTAAGAGAAAGTGCTATCTTTTAAATCTCCACTTCTTTGAACGGTTTCATTAGCGAATGAGCTCTGAAGAAAGGGGACAAACGGGTGCATATGTGGGTATTTTATATCTTTCTCTTACTTTTACTGTGGGGTGTAAAAGGGGGTTATTTCTATCTTTGGGAGTTTTTTTTTATTTATTGTGACGAATGTGTTAAAATGATTTGATGTAGTGGTTGAAGTGGGCTGTGCATAAAGTTCTACGTTCGATTCCAGGATGGTGTAATGTTTTTTTACGTCATCCTCATAACAATATCAACTAGAAGATACCCACGGCTAGACGTACAGTCATTAGCTTAATCATATTATATGCTCGGCAATATTTAAAAGAAATTTTTGCGAATGGATTCAGTGTATGATTTTCAAAACACCATCAAATTTTAATGAATGCTTTGGGAGGAAGTTGCTTTAGAATGTTGCTAAGTGTATACATGTATATAGTCGTGACTGTATGTCTCATCTAAAGTTTTATTGAAGACTATCAACAAGTCTTCGGGCCACTATGTTTCCATCAAAAGTCCTAGAATGAAGAGCTTGCCAACTCTGGTTGGCAGGCCTAATACATACGGATTGCCTTTCCATCGAACTATTTATTTATTTATTTTTACTTTAATTAAAACGGTTACAAGTGAACCAATTACAATAATTAAAGGCATACAATATAACAAACTTAAAAATATAAAAAAAGAAAACACAAATAAAAATTTAAAACAAAACAAACAAACTATTTGAGTTAGGGAAGAGTAAGTACACTTGTGTTTGCGCACACACTTGTGCACTGTATTAACTCCTGCGTCTTTGCCTAGTCTGCATTAAGATTAGCCGCCGTGGCCGAAATTGGTCTGAAGAATACAAAAAAAAACATTGTGGAATTCTGTGGTTCTTCATTATAGGACTTTCGGGTCCCATCGGCAATGTGCCCAGCATTGTTTGTCATCGTCTTAATCATCATATCAGCCCATAGCCAGCCAATGCGGCAAAGACCGTCAACCATTCCGGTCTTGGGCAGACAGCGTGCATCCGCTGCCCGCCACCTCCTTTAAATCGTCGGTCCACCGTGCAGCAAGGCGTCCCACACTGTGTTTTCCTAAACGTGGTCTCCACTCCAACACGTGTTCGCTCCACCGACCGTCTAGCCGCCCTGTTAGTATCTAATAAATATTCTTTGCCTAAACATACTACGTTGTAAGTATTAGCGTATAGTTTGGTTTTATAATGATTTCAATTTTATTCCATTACACAGTACTATCCTTAACAATTTGATCGATAAATTTTGATGTGTTTCACTCAGTCTATAAAAAGAGAACACATTGATTCCTAAAGTTAAACTTAACGCTAACTTTGCCAAAGAACACGGAAAATGTCTCAATAATGATCATTTTCCCTTTAAACAACATCGGAAAAGAACAAAAAAGTCAATTTTGAAACAAAAATGAAGCGTTTTTATCCTGTTTTTCTGCCATTTTGGCCGTACCATCAAATCTATATGTCTACTAAAATCTTATATTTATTTACGAATATTATTGTAAAGCCCTTTTTACCCTTATTTCCCCCATAAAAGGGTAACCCTATAGAAATAAAATTTTATGAGTATTCGACTATGGGATATGTGTTAGTATCTATTAAATTATATATCCGACATTCCAAGTTATGTTTTGAAAGGAAAATGAATTTCTATAAATTCAGTAAGCGGTATGCATTTATGTTAGCGATTTAGGATTTTTAATACCATCACGCCTGTATTCCCCGAAGGGTTAAGCAGATTATTATAGTAGTAGTATATTAATAAGGGGCGAGCCTATTGCCATCAACAGGGCACAAATCCAAACTCCGAGCTGCTACTGAGAATTTCATAGAAAAACCCAATAACACTTTTTGCTCGACCTGGGAATCGAACCCAGGACGTCTAGCGTAGCAGTCGCACTCAGGACCACTAGGCCAACGAGGCAGTCGAATCGAATCGAGGAGAGATTTTTGTATTATACAAATTGTAACATGCATTCTGGGATACAGATTATTGAAACATGGTCTTGCGATCCGAGGCAGGAATCAACGACGTCAGACAATCGGACATGGGCGGAGGCCCTAATTGGGACTAGGCCGGACGCCTGCTGCATGTCGAACGTATCATGAGCTAAATCCACGACAATGCAAACGGATCCAGGGGATCATTAAAGTCAATTTAAGGTCGTATCTGCTGTATATATGTTGACCTCTAATATTTTTCCAAATCAAAGTCAAATCATTTATTCTAATTCGACCATTTTTTTTACAGATGGGCAATCATGTAATGAAAAGGAGTGTCAGACTTTACTGACTGAACCTAATAAACCAAAACCAAAACCTAAGCATTTTGGGCTTTCCGAGACACCAAGTAACACACCACCAACTTCCAAATTCCGGCCAGAATTAAATGTACATACACTCGCGTCCCCACACTTCCACAAACATATTGTCAGTACAATCAGCAACACAAAACAATCACTTAAACTACAAAAAACAAAGGTAACACGACAGTTTGAAATGTAGCTGCATTTTGTCACTTAAAGCCGTCTACCGAATGATTTAAGAGCTCCAATTTTTTGTTGACGCTTCAGCGGGTTTGTAGAATGTGACTTTTGAAGTAGGTAGTAATGCAGAACAGAGATACACTCAAGCGTTTTTTATCTGCTATGGATGGATTGTGTGAAGAATGATATGAAAGAGAAGGGAGTCAGTGTTTTTTTTTTATTTTTTTCATCGATGGGAAATCATCAAATAACTTCCCCCGCCCTGGGCGGGGCGGGAGGGAGTGTCAGACTTTTACTGACTAAAACCCGTCTATGTTCCTTCATGTGCCCTTTGCGTTCCGGGGGCGCGGTATCTCTCTTGAACAACCCGCAGCCCCGGCAGGCATCGGCCCTCAGTGATACACGAGGTCTAAGGTTGCTCCTGATGTTAGGTGTTTTACCTGCTATATAATCTGTGAAAAGTGCCTCTAATTTACTACCAAAATTTATTATACATTTTCGCTGAGATGAGACTGCGACTTGACTTTATTGCAACTCAATGTTTGTATTTATTAATATTTAAAAGGTACTAAAATCACACCACATTTGTAAAATCAGAATGTTCTGTTTTGTAAAGGGCTTTACAACTGACAATAAAGTAGGGACTTATTTTATTAGAGGATCAGCAAATAAAAGTATATTTTATCGTTTCCTCATAAAAAAAGATTTCAACTATTTATACACTTTTTTACGACGTATTTCGATATTTCATGTCGGAACCGCCTTAAGTATTAATTGAGCTATACTAATATTGTAAATGCGATAGTAACTTTGTCTGTTACGCTTTCATGACTAAGGCCGCTATCCCACTGGCGTTTTACGAGCGTCGGCGTCTCTCGAACGTCTGCGCAGCGTCAACGTTGCGCAGTCGCGACGTTGATGTCGCGTCGTCGCGTGACAAGCATTAACGTCCGCTGGACGCGAGGTTAACGTCGCGTTTGTTGGTAACATGTACAATCACGCCGTCCTGCCTTATCCGTGTATAAGATAGAGCAGGACGGCGTGATTGTACCTGTTGCCAACAAACGCGACGTTGACGCTGCGCAGACGTTCGAGAGACGCCGACGCTCGCAAAACGCCAGTGGGATAGCGGCCTTAATTACTGCAGTGATTTTGATGAAATTTGGTACGTTGTAAGTTTGAATGTGGTCTTGATTTCAATTCCCAGGTCGAGCAAAAAGTGTTATTGGGTTTTTCTATGTAATTCACAGTAGCATTTCGGAGTTAGGATTTGTGCCCAGGCTTGCCCCTGTTACATGGGACCTAAAACACACCGGCGAACTATGGGTGTAGCTACAGTGGTACACCTCTGCCTAACCCTTCGGGGTATACAGGCGTGATCATACGTCTGTCTAAGTTTGAACCCCAAAGAAAGGCAAATACTATTTTTTATTTCGCGACTTGGTCTGCGTCCATTATAACCGTTATTTAAAAATGCTAGTTCTTCATATATAACATCTAAATAACAACAGAAATACTACAAAAAATGTTGATAATATAACTCTATCTGTCCGTCTATCACGCGATTGACGTGTACAAATGAAAAATTTAGCCGCTGTCGGGTTCCGGCGAAATTATTATACAAGAAAAAGTCTTCTGGTAAAACTTTGGAGGACCTCTGAGTATGAATGAGAGAAGGTAATGTAGATTGCAGTATAAGAAATGTAATAGAGTAATTAATATTATAATAAAATTATTGTATTTAATAAATGGAGGTGAAATAAAGGCGATTTTTATGCTTTTTCATTCGCACAGTATTGCAAGTTAGTGAAAGTCGTCGCCTTTTTCTATTCATTTCTTAAATAATATTGTACTATTGACAATAATAATGGTTAAATATGCAGCTCAATATTTTAAAAGTGTCCTTAGCCGATGTATTATTCAAGTGGTTTTGCAATAAAAATGAAATGCGAAAATATTGCAAGCCGTTGTGCCAACAGCCGTAAGATTTTTTGAAAGATTAGGAAAAACAAAAACATTTATCGATTTGTTTTTGCAAAAGCTTAATTATCGAGAAGACGAGATTTTTTTATAATCGAATTTCTGTGACAATTAACAATGAACAATTGTTGCCTTCTCTACTACCATATATTTTTGTACCGGGGTGGAAAATCTTCTGGAAACGAATTGTTCATCAAGACTGCCTTTCAAAAAAAACAAAAAAATAATTGGTATAATTAAAATAAATAATTTGACTTTGACTTTGACTCTACTCTTGTCTTATTAATACTCAAACAGTTGAAATCTCGTTGAGTAAAAAATATTGACGTCCCGCAGGACGGGATACCCTCATATTTCTGATTACGTCATCTGTGATATGAAGGATGATGTTTTTTTAAATTGTAAATTAGAGTAATATTTTTTAAGCGTTGCTACGATATCAACGTTTTTTTTCATGCATTTCCGTGTATTTTTTTCGGATAATATTTTTTGTTCGTGGAATTTTACTTGTTTGTCTTCTTGTAGATACTGGTTCATTATTACTTAACTAGCGAATTGCCCGCGACTTCGTTTGCGTGGCTTATTTTATCCGCGTTAATTAATGTCTTTTTTTACTGCTACACTCCCCTAGGTCGTAATGAGATGTTATATAGCCTATGTTACACAAGAATAATAAAGCTGATTTTGGTGAGAAAATTGTTAAAATTGGTCCATTAGTTTCGGAGTCTATTCGGTACAAAGAAACAAAGAAAAAATTATATCCACTTTGTAATAATTACAAAGAGGATATAATATTTTAGTGTAAAAAGGAAATAGATATACAGATTGATTTTAATCAATTTCTCAGTAACAACTCGGAGTTTCGAAGTCGGTGGTGTGTGACACCCCGTGTCTCGGAAAGCATGGAAAGCCGTTGGTTCTGCGCCTGGTCTCGCCCCAGTCGTGTCGAATTGTCGTTCTATCGGAGTATGTGAGTTAAAGAAGATGGAATGCACCTGTGTTTGAGCACACGCTTGTGCACTATAATATTACCTGCGTACTTGGCTAGTCTCTATTGAGATTGGCCGCCGTTACCGACATTCGCTCGGGAGGATATTATTATTTAACAATATTTGGAGGTCCAAATTCGAACCTTCCTCGCTTCGGTTAAGGACCACGGTCCGCCTGTTGCCGACCGTTATTATAACATCCCTTTAACTACATACGTAATGTTCTAAAACATATTATTTACTACTTTAGTTTAACCTCACCTCGTAAACGGCGTAGTTTTCGTAAATGGGAACCGATAAAAGAGCTTGTTACGCAGTTTGTAAGTACCTCGTTACCGTATAGCTAGGAACTATTATTTTCTCGAATATTTTATTACTTGCTGTTGCTATGCGTTGTTATGCCTATTCCCTCTTGTTGATCTGTCTGTTAGTCTGTATGTTCGTCTAAGAGTTGTCTCTTTAGGACCGTAAGAGGTGGACATTTCAATTTTTCACAGAGTGTACATTATTATGACCGCTCATCATCATCTCATCATCTTCCTGCCCTTATCCCCTTTTACTTGGGGTCGGCGCAACATGTTTTCTTTTTCTATGCCTACCTGTCAACCGTCATACTATCACTGACTCCCTTCTCTTTCATATCATTCTTCACACAATCCATCCATCTTTTCTTTGGCCTCCCTCTTCCTCTACATCCATCCACATTTACATTCATAACTACAAACAAAACAAACCGCTAACAACAAATAATAACAACTAATAATATAAAAACTAAATCTAGTCTATACATATACAAGAAACGTCCAGGGTTGCGGAGTTTGTTACAAAGAGTACGCAAAGGGCATTAGGAGGAACACGGATGGGTTTTAGTCAGTAAGAATCTGACACTACCTTACGCGCTGCCCAGGGCGGAATAAGCCATTGATAACATTGATTGACTAACTATCCTTAAAAAAATACAAGAAACATGTTTTTTGAAATATAATTGTTTATCTTAATTCTTTGTACGGCGATGGAAGTCCAACTCACACTTTGCCTCGTTTTTTTTTAACAGTAGAAAAACTATTATTAACTCCATTCCAAATTCAAAAAATAAAATTATCTTTGTTGTTGTTCTTTTTTGAATCTCTCTCTAATACAAACATAAATAGTCTAATATAAACGTCATCGAATCAAAATCAAGATGGCGATTACACTTCAGTGCAAAAAAAAACGGGCTAATCTAATAAATTTAAACAACACTCTTTGTTTTTCGCAAGTCCAAGATAATACGTTCATTAATTATCTCGACTCCATTATAAATGAGGTGAAGATTTCTCCAAGATTTTCCTTGACCATTTGAGCCGTTGATAAATTATTATAATAATTAATTTCTTTGTCATTATTATTTTAGGCGTTGTCTCTGCTAATCTTCTTATTGTTATCTGTTTCAAGTGGTTGAGTGTTTCTAATAATAATTTGTTATTAAAATAATTGTCTTGTGATGGTGACTGTTGTTGTATTTGTGTTGAAATTGAAGTGATTGGTATTAAAATTAATTATTTATTTTATTTCACTCAGGACCTTGAGAACCTATTCTTATTTTTTACTAGCTTATACCCGCGATTTCATTCGCGCTAATATAGATTTTCACGGAGTTTAATCAACCTTATTTTTTATCAACAATATAAAAAATGCTTTTATTAGCCGTTATAACATCAGCTACCTGCCAATGAAAACAACTACTACTTATGTATGTATCACATTGAAGCTGTTGGTGGACCTTTTTTAATAAATAAATAAATAAATAAATAAATGAAACTCCGGTTAAAATTGGTCTACACGTTTCGGAGATTAGCCCGAACAACCAGAACGACCTTGTTACCTTTGACCAAGACTAGAGTCATGAGCTTACCCATCTCGAATAAAAAAAAGACAGACAAAAATTAAAAATGAGATTAAATTTTTCCTGTTGTTTCTTTGTAAACATGTATTATTTAATATAGCAGGCAATTTTATTTAATTTATTTGGAAGATTTTTTTTTTCATTTTCCTTTTGGCTTCATATTACACTAGCTTCTACCCGCGACTTCGTGTGGCTTATTTCACCCGTCATAAGATACGTGTGATTAATGCTCCGCTGCCGTGGGTTGTAGCGTGATTTTCTAAAACCAATGTTACTCACAAATTTTAATAACGTCGCTTTTTATGGGTAAAAGAATTTTCAAAATCGGTCCAGAGATTACCCCCTATCATTGTGAGGTGATACGGGGTAATCCCCGGGGGGGGGGGGGGGGGGATAAATCACTCACAAACTTTATCTCTTTATAATTTATTTATTTATTTATTTAATTTATTTATTTAATATTAGCATATACCGAAAAAATACCCTAAGTATCGTTACAGCTTTTAAATTATTCTCTAAATACACAGTTGCTGCACTCACTCAACCAAATAGGTAGAAAGGTACGATAATGTCTCGTAATTTAACCATATGAATGAACAGTTATTTCTGGTAGATACGTCATTATTATTCGGTAATTTGTTACCTTTGTTAGAATCTATTTGTAGAACAACTTGTTATATGGTTCGACAGGAAAAGTATTTGTATTATTCTTATTAATAGCAGCACGAACCATATTTTTTAGAGTTCCGTACCCAAATGGTAAAACGGAACCCACATTGGTACTTGCCTGTGGCCGATTGCGAACCCATAACCTCGCGAAAGAGAGGCGGGCGCGTTAACCACTGGGCCATCACGACACTATACCGTGTCGACGGCGCGTTCGTGTTCCACGCGCGCCTCAAAGAGATGTCAGCAAACTTGGATGGGGCCACTGAGGGCCGATGCCTGCCGGGGCTGCGGGTTGTTCGAAAGAGATACCGCGCCCCCGGAACGCAAAGGGCACATGAAGGAACATAGACGGGTTTTAGTCAGTAAAAGTCTGACACTCCCTCCCGCCCCGCCCAGGGCGGGGGAAGTTATTTGATGATTTCCCGTCTATAAAAAAAAAAAAAATCACGACACTATAAACTAATAAATAGTAATCTATACTAATATAATAAAGAGATAAGATTTGTTTGTTTGTTTGTAACGAATAGGCTCTGAAACTACTGGACCGATTTAAACCATTTTTCACCAATGAATAGCTACATTGCTCCTAAGAACTATTATATTATCACGCTAGGACACACGGGAGCGGAGCAGTAACCCAAGACGTACTATCTTAACGCGAGTGAAATAAGTCACACGTACGAAGTCGCGGCCAGTTCGCTAGTCTTTTTAATATAATATGGGCTTGAAATAGAACAAGTATAGGCTGCTACATTATTATTATACTTCTATAAAACAATCATCTATCATCAAAGTTCTCAGACACCCTGTAAATAATACTCTAAATGTCAACCTTTTTACACTTCAGGACAAATTAATTAGCCCACCAAACTTTTCATGTGACACTATTGTTTAGTTTTAAGCCGATAGATGGCGTTGTTAGGTGAGCGGCTTTTTCTGAATGGCCGTGTCAAGATTCCCTTTGGATTTTACTAATTTCGCTATGATTGTAATTTTAGTTAGTACTCAATAAGGCAACATACCTTTATAACAAAAGTGTTATTGTTTCCTTGGTATATGATCACCCCTGTTGCGATCGCAAGTGATGCAGAAACAGTGCGAGATAGTGAACGGTCGTTCATTACGAGTATTTTTGTTCCATTTCGTATTGTAGTGGGTCTTGCCTTGTCTCTTTATTATAATAATTATGGCCATAAATAGATCAATTATATAGGCTGCTACATTATTACTACACTTCAATAAAACAATCATCTATCATCAAAGTACTCAGACACCTTGTAAATAATATTCTAAAACTTTTCATTACACTTCAGGACAAATTAATTAGCCCACCAAACTTTTCATGTAACACAATACAAGGAATTTCAACGTCGAACAATGAGTTGTTGCCTTTTGTTTGGCCGACAGTGTACAGTCACGAGCAATAACATATATACATAGTCACATTTTCTAAAATATATTTACTTCTACCATTCAAAAAATATGTGTACGGATTTTTTTTCCAAATTATCTAACCATCAAACTGTGTCAAAACTGGGTATACTTTGGTTTCACAATAATATAAACAAAACAAATCAGTAAAAAGTTTACACTTCCAATATCATTTTTAAGTATACATGACAATTTCTATAACATGTGCCTATACAAAATGGATACATTAAAATGACATAGAAAGTGTATACTTACTTTTTCCTGTTTTTGTTAAATTTTATTCATATACCATTGCATGATACAATAGTTTTTTAATTAGACGAATTCAGTGATGATGATTAAAACAATCATCATCAGCCTGTAGCAGTCCACTGCTCATAATCCAAGCTATGTCGGATACTTTTGTTCTTTGCTGTAATATTTTATTTGGAATCCTATCCCTAAGAGAAACCCCCAACATAGGTCGCTAAGCGACAAATACATTACAGTTTTATAAATAAATAAATAGTTGTTGGTTACTGCAATAAAACAAGAGCTTACAGAATCAGTGATTCGTTACCATTAATTGTGTTGTATTAATTGTGTGCATTAAATATCATTAAATGTTGTTATTATTATTATTAATGCCTACTAAATATTATAGGGTAGTTTAAACCAATCGTTATTCAAATATGTATATACAACATCATAATTAGTATATGCCAAACCCGAAACACCTGTCTAGTATTTTTATGTAAAGAATCTGTATACAACATTTCAAAACTGTGTCATGAAAAATGACAAAGTTATAAGCTTGTTATGTTACCTGGTTGTCTAAACAAAAACATGCTCACCGCGCGGCGCAGCGCATCTTGCAGCGCGTCTTGTGCTCATCTATACTAATATTATAAAGCTGAAGAGTTTGTTTGTTTGTTTGTTCGCGCTAATCTCTGGAACTACCGGTCCGATTTGAAAAGTTATTTTTGTGTTGGATAGCCCATTTATCGAGGAAGGTTATAGGCTATATATTATGTAATTTTTTGAAGAGTTCTGTTGTCTGTCTCCGGAGTCCATCATCAGATCTATATGAAATTTAAATGGGGCCATTTGGGAAATATACCCTTTTCAACAAAAAAAGAATCATCAAAATCGGTTCACAAACAACGAAGTTATCCGCGAACAAACATAATATAATAAAAAATCGGTTAAAATTCCCTATATATATATCTCAAAAACTACTGAACCGATTTCGATTAAACTTGCAGTATTCCCTAAGTTGAATAATACCTAGTACAACAAAAAAAGAATTACTTCAATCAGACTTGTAGTTACGGAGATATGCGAACACAAACATAGAAACATACATACATACACTTTTCAAATTTTGCACATTTGTTCAGACGCTGATATAGACTAACATAAACGAAAACAAGGCAGTTCTGGAAATATTACATACATACGGGTCGAATTGATAACCTCCTTTTTTTGAAGTCGGTAAAAACAGTCAACGGGGGTGTCGATGCAACTCGCTGATGGCTACTAGCTACCTTTCTGTAACATTATATTATGTAGGTAATACCGCAAATGATAAAAAATACCTATAAATAAATAATATAACAAGACCCTATATTTACGTACACTGATTTAGTAAAACTGTGTAGTTTATTTTGATACAATTTAACGTTTACATAATATTATTAGACACAGTTAGCATACTTATTTTTGCGATTTAATGATGCTACATAAATTTGAATTTGTATACATGTTATAGAAATTGTCATGTATACTTAAAAATGATATTGGAAGTGTAAACTTTTTACTGATTTGTTTTGTTTATATTATTGTGAAACCAAAGTATACCCAGTTTTGACACAGTTTGATGGTTAGATAATTTGGAAAAAAAATCCGTACACATATTTTTTGAATGGTAGAAGTAAATATATTTTAGAAAATGTGACTGTGTATATATGTTATTGCTCGTGACTGTACTGACAGTTGTTATAAAACCGAAATAGTTTCTCGAAAATCTTTTGTTGGATGAGCAGAAATCGAAGCTATTGAGGCAGCAATTATTTGGTATTTTATTAGTAGGAGTATTAAGGTAAGTATTCTGGCAATTTGATTTTATGTTTACTAGATACCTGAAAAGGGGTCATTGTACTCATTATTATGAACAAGTTTAACAAAGGGATGAAATCTGAAATTGCAAAAAACTAAATCTAGTTTTGTATACATTTAGCCATTCATTTTTATATAATACTAGCGTAGCCGCGATTTCCTTCGTGTAATATATATAAATATATACTATTACGCCTGTATTCCCCGAAGGGTAAGGCAGAGGTGTACCAATGTACACCCACAGTTCACCGACATATTTGCCCTTCGCGTTCTAAAATAAAAGTAGCCTAAGTTACTCTGCATAACATTAGCTATCTACAAATGAAAGATACGATAAAATCGGTCCAGCCGTTTCAGAGATTAGTCGGAACAAATATACAGATAGGTAGACAAAAATTAAGATTGTTTTTTTTACGAGTAAGTTCATATGCATTAAGTAAACAGCTGTTAATTTGAAATTACAAGCAGGCACATTAATTTTATTTATTAGTATAGATGTATAGATATTAACACGTTTATAACAATGTACTATCTAACAATTTATTGTTATTTTGGCAGAACAAAACCCAATTAAGTGCGAGTTATTTACGTGACAATCAAACTAATATCACATTTCAAATGCAATATCATTAAACTAACCTGAAATGTTAAACTCTGTGTCGTCATTGACTTAATTACCTGCTACTACACTGTCGGACAAACTAATTACACCGAACATTCGAGTTTCAGTGTAACTCTGATAATAGGTACCTTTGTTTGCTCGCCAGTGTACGGCCACTGTTTTCCGAACTTTGTGGCTCCCGTTGTTTGGATTAATTTGTGGACATTATTTTACGATATAGGATGGATTAGTTCCGTAGGTAATTAGTGCAAATCTGTGGAAATAAATGAAATTGTAGTATTTGTTTGTATTGGCAAAATAACAGCTATTTACTAAATGTATAAAAGAAAGAAAAACCGTTTATTCGCGTGAAAGTGAGTGCGTCACTTTCACGCCAATAAAGGAATTTTATAACAAAAAAAAATTACAAGGGCCCAAGACATAATTAATGACATAATGAAGCCATATGAACGTTTAAACAAGTCTTTTTAGTTTTTGAAGGCGGTTGTAATTTTTTTGTAAAAAAGTTTTTTATTTCTCGCTTTTTAGTATCAACTTCTTGTCATCCAAATCCATGAAAAAACTGTCATGTTATGTAAATTAACGAGACACCACTAAAAAGTCATAAGAAAGCAGAATATGCGATTTCGTTTACTTGGATGAGAAATTTTTAAATACTACTGTATACATCTGTGTAACCCTTGAGTACAGGCGTGATGTTATATTGTGTGATGGTGTAAACAATGCTTAAATATGCTATAGCAACAATCGCGGTTAATCTGCTGTTATTTATTGAAGAGTTCCCCCGATTTCTACAAGATCCCATCATCAGATATTGAAATGGTGACAATGAGACTACACGGGAAGCACCAGCTTTCAAATAAAAAAAGAATCATGACAATCGGTTCACCCAGTCGGGAAATTCGAGGTAACAAACATAAAAAAAAAAAAAAAAAATACAGTCGAATTGATAACCTCCTCCTTTTTTTGAAGTCGGTTAAAAAAAAAACAACTTCTAAAATTTCTTCTGCCTGTCTGTTTGTTCCAGCTAATCTCCAAAACAGCTGGACCGATTTTGACATGACTTTCACGGGCAGAATATACCTGACGTTATAGTAACGTCACGCGGTTATTTTTTCGTCAGTTTTTGATGGACAGTTAACCGATGTCGGAGATGTCTGAGATAAACTAAGAAACTACTCATGAATGGAAAATATCAAATTGGTACGTGGCAGGTTTCGAACCCGCAGCCTCTTGAGAGGCTTAACCCTAT
This sequence comes from Caradrina clavipalpis, assembly GCA_932526535.1. Lineage (NCBI taxonomy): Eukaryota > Metazoa > Arthropoda > Insecta > Lepidoptera > Noctuidae > Caradrina > Caradrina clavipalpis. The sequence continues at coordinate 11,393,639 of OW052111.1, forward strand.
ATGGCAAAAATCTAATCCTTCAACCAGAAACCCTTAAAGACCACTTAAACCAACCACAATCGCGTCTAACGAAGCAAACAAGACAATAGCTTTGAATTTATGAAAACGAACCAAATATCGAACTTGCTTCGAAAACAGATTAATTCATAAAATTGTCAGATCAACTCAAATACTACACAACACAAAAGTTTTCAAACTCAAGCATTGTTGTGAATTTTCAATAGATCTCAATTTTGTATTGAAAGGATTACAGTCATAATGGTTGAATTACAATAACAAATGTAATTGTCTACTAGTACTGCCTCGTTAGCCTAGTGGTCTTAAGCGTGACTGCTACGCTAGAGGTCTTGGGTTCGATTTCAAGGTCGAGAAAAGTTTTGTTGCGGTTTTTCTATGAAATTTTTAGTCGCAGCTCGGAGTTCGGATTCTTGTCCGGTTATTGGCAATAGCCTCGCCTCCTATTACATGGGGCATACACATACCGGCGAACTGTGGGTGTACATTGGTACATCTCTGCCTAACCTTTCGGGAAATACAGGCGTGATAGTGTGTACGTATGTTATATACAAATAAATAAAATTGAAGTGTTCGTTTATAACGCCAATTTTACAAATATTTCATCATCATTATCATCTCAGCCATAGGACGTCCACTGCTGAACATAGGCCTCCCCTTTAGATGTCCACATATACCGGTCGGAAGCGACCTGCATATGAAAAAAAAATACAATAAAATATTATTACAAATATTTACTGAATGTAAAATATTTCGGAAATTTGCCGGAACTCGATATATCCGTGGCCGGAACCAATAGTAACACAAAATCAATGAGTGATCTAAAAATAACAAAATCATTAATCAAAATCAATTTGAATCCATTTTTGTTCTGTATTTAAATTTCTTTAAGATAAAAATAAAGGTGAAAGGCCAAAATGAGTTTAGAAATCCTAAAACATTGTTTATATATAAAAAAAATACCATCACGCCTATATTCCCCGAAGGGTTAGGCAGAGGTGTACCAATGTACACCCACAGTTCGCCAGTATATTTAGGTCCCTTATTGCCATTAACCGGGCACAAATCCTAACTCCGAGCTGCTACTGAGAATTTCACGGAAAAACCCAATAACACTTTTTGCTCGACTCGGAATCGAACCCAGGACCTCTAGCGTAGCAGTCGTGCTTAGGACCACTAGGCCAACGAGGCAGTTAAAACATTGTTTGTTCTGTCAATTTTTATACCCACGCAAAATACTACCTACCAAACGTTACTGTGGTTCCGTACGCATTTTCATTACGTATTTAATATGTGATGGTACAGTGAAGAAGTCGCTTTTTATATTGCTGTGTGTTTTAATAAAAATGTTGGGAATGAAAAGGTTTTTTTATAGTTATTTTTATGAACTCTTCTAGAGTATACGAGTATGTCTTTAATCTTTAATGAAAAGCGTGGCTGTGCATGATTTGAACCTACTGTTGGCACGTTTTATTTGGTTTTGGTAATAAAATTACTTGACCGAAAGTCCTTTACATTTTTGTTAATGTTTGCTGTCTCAGAGCTCTGTCATTTATTAAGCGATTTGGGTTTTTTTTTGGTTTCGATTGGTCCCATAGAAATTTTCTCAAAATCGGTTTAGTAGCATGGTTTGTAAATCAGAATAATTAAAAATATAAATGTTACCAAAATTGAACGACTTTTTAGTTGTGTTTATGGAACGATGACGTTTCGATTTATGCTTATTTAGTTTGTTGTTTAATATAATAATTTTAATAAGTTTTGAACTTAAACCAATGCTCTTTTTTGTTGTTTGTTTAAAAGTTTTTTTAGGTCCCAAGTATCTATTACTTGGGACCTAAAAACACGGACAGAATATACTAAATAATATTCCTTTCCCCATTCTCCATTTCCACAAACTATACGTCTCAGTTATTACAGAAAGTTTGTATATGTTACGGGTAATGCTAGAAGGTGGAGTAAACCTAGGTTTACCCGGGCTAACTTAGTATTACCCAAGCTTCTTGGGTAAAGTCCGAATAATAAGTAAAACAAATTTTAATTCGGGGTTTACCCATGCTCACCTAGGTCTACCCAACTATGGCTGGGTAATGTTAAAAATTTGTCTAATTAATTAGTGAAATGAAAATCCAGGGGCATTTTAAACATTTATTATTCCAAAAACATACATAAATGCTCTTCAAGCGAACATAATCGCTTGAAGAGTATAAAACTAATAACTCTAATGGCAAAAACTAATAGCAGTCGTTATTATTAAAATTGGTATTATTTATTTGAGCAAGATAAACTGCTGTGACATTTTGAATTGCAAAATTTTCCTGCAGCTTTGCATGAACACTTCTTTGTAGCACATTTTGTTTTGCAATTACACCTTTTATAACCCTGGCCTCCTGAAAGCGACTGTTCATTTGCAAGCTCTCGTAAGCTTTTTTTTCTGGTGATATACTTTTGATATCAATCAGTTTATCATGACACACAGAAAACTGATTCCTTGAGAACATTTCCTCAATAGTACCACGTTCGTTTCCTAGCCTATACAGATCATCAGTTTTTTCCACAACTGCCATAAGCACGTTCCGAAACTCGCCTCTTCCTCTGTCGACATCTGGTATTTAGACTCGATTTAGGCGATTTAGGTCACGGGCTTGAAAATTACGCAGCACCTAACATTACCCAGCCAAAGCTGGGTAAACCTAGGCGAGCATGGGTAAACCCCGAATTAAAATATATTTTACTCATTATTCGGACTTTACCCTTTACGCTTGGGTAATACTAAGTTAACCCGGGTAAACCTAGGTTTACTCCATCTTCTGGCATTACCCGTAACATATATAATTATCTCTCTGTAAGCAATGCACATTAAATACACAGGTACTCCGGTTCGCATGCATCAAACTAGCATTCATCATTACTGCGACTGTGATTGACTAATTAAGCTGTAAGTTAGTTTTAGCTCAGATGAAAGGCAATTTTGGTATGACAAACATTTGGATTGTATATTAGGTAATGCATTTGAATCCAACCTGTTTATTTTTGGTGAATAGTTTGGGTACGGTATCTTGATTATTTGTGGGGTTTTAATTTTAGTACGCAAAATTGTAATCAATCATTCATCATCATCAACATATTAGCCGCAGGACATCCACTGCTGGTCATAGGCCACCCCCATATATTTCCAAAAGGACCACTTGGATGCGGCCTGCATTCATCGATTTATAATCATTAATTATCTAAATTTAAAATTATCCTACTTATATTTTAATTGCGAAGGTTTGCGAAGATGGATGGGTGTTTGTTACTCATTCATGCTTAAACGGCTGAACGGATTTGGATGAAATTTGGCACTGAAATAGATTGTAGTGTAGAATAACACACAGGATACTTTTAATTCCGGAAAAAGGTACGATTCCAGTAGAATAATATATGAAATTTGACGCAAACGCAATCGCGGGCAGAAGTTAATTTATTATAAATTACTCCTTGTAACATCAATCATCTGCCAGTAAAATTCCATCAAAATTGGCACTGCCGTTTCAAAGATAAGCCGGAACGAACAGACAGACAATGGTTTTTAATTTAACACGTTTCTAGCTGTTATTTTGTCATTTTTTATCTTTCTTTTATTTATTATCTTTAGCCTTATACCCTCAATGCTTAACTAGAAACTAAAAACAGATTACACCACAAAAACTTTCCCAGTGCATCACTAATTCTCGGGAAATTTCACACTCGCTAACTGTTAAAACTTCTGCTTACAAACCAAACGAACCGCCAATTACTGAAACCAATCCTTGCAAACGTGGGAACTCAGGTAAATGGTAGTTGAGGATTAGTTAGAATGTCTAGACGGGCAACTTTTTATTACACATTATACAAATAAATGATATTGATATGTTATTCTCCAGACTGAATCCGGTCACGGCGTCAAGTCCTGCGGTTGATCTCACTTCGACCCTATATATATAATGGGAAGCTGTTCTGTTTATTTGCAGATACATCGATGGGCATCGTTGGTCTCGTGGTCGCAAGCACGACTGGTGAGCGTGGGGTCCCGGGTTCGATTCCCAGGTCGGACAAAAAGTGTTATTGGGTTTTTCCATTAGGAATTTCTCGGTAGCAGCTCGGAGTTTGGAAGTTGGTGGTGTGACACCCCCGTGCCTCGGAAAGTACGTAAAGCCGTTGGTCCTGCGCCTGATCTCTCTCCGGTCTTGTCGGATTGCCGTCCCATCGGGCTATGAGAGTTAGGGAATAGGGAGTGCACCTGTGTTTGAGCACACACTTGTGCACTATAATATTTCCTGCGTACGTGGCTAGTCTGCATTAAGATTAGCCGCCGTGGCCGGAATCGGTCTGGAGAATTAAATTTTTTTATTGTCTCGTCAGACTATTAGAGTAAAAGAAAAAGGACTGTATGAACCTGTGTTTGCGCACACATTTGGTTATTATAATGTCCTGTGCTGATGGCTAGTCTCCTATAAGATTGAAAGACCGAAATTAGGACAAAAATAAAACTACTAGGTATTTCAAAGTATAGCCATAGAAAAAGTTGCTGGCAATCTTTTGCAGCTTATAAAGTGTGGCCCGTTTGGTAAACCGGTTTAGCTTATACGTAGAATTAGTACAATTAGCCAGTCTGATTTAAATGATTGAAATTTTCTGTCGAATTCAATGAATAGGATTCCGTATAGGTAAGCTATGATACTAATGAGAGCTCGGAAAACTGATTTACATTTGAGAGTATCGAAGGCACAGGTGCTGCGCGTGGGGTCCTGAGTTTGATTCTCAAGCTAGGTAAAATGGATTTGGGTTTTTCAATTAGGAAATTTCTCGGAGTTTGGAAGATGGTGGCGTGACGCCCAGCCCTGCACCTCAGAATGCACTTATAATCCTGGCTGTTTTTCATGCATGACAGTCATTAGGTACGGATGGATCGTCAGAAACCTGAGAATCTGACAAGTAGTCTTACCAAGGGGCATCATGTTATCCAGCAACTGGGTTGTGGACCTCAAATAGGCAGTTACTCCATGTAAAATATTATTACTTAGCTGCATTCGATTAGACTGGAAGCCGACCCCAACATATTAGGGTAAAGTCTAGGCAGATGATGAGTGTCAATCTACTTATAGAGTTCCATTGAAAACGCTTTTTGTGAAGGAGCTCGTCCGGGAAAGTATGTCCTACCACCACACTTATTTCTCTCGCAAAGGAGTGTTGCTGTGTTCCGGTTAAAAGGGCATGGGTGCCGGTGTAATCAGAGGCATATGAGACATTCCAACTTGGTTTCTGGGATGCCAAAGCATTTGCAAGGCCTCTGGTATTGCAGATATCTATAGGCAGTGGTGACCACTTAACATTAGGTGGGCCGTTTGTTTGTTTGCCATCCAATGACATAAAAAAAAACACTAGTGCCATTTTTTTTTACCGTTGGGAAATCATCAAATGACCTCCCCCGCCCTATGTGCCAGACTGTTGCTGACTAAAACCCATCTATGTTCCTTCTTGTGTCTTTTGTGTTCCGGGGGCCCGGTATCTCTTTCGTACAACCCTCGGCATCGGCTCTTAGTGGCTCCTCCAATGTTTGCTGACATCTCTTGGAGGCGCGCGTGGAACACGAACGCTCTGTCGACACGGTCTGTCGTTAGTTAACGTACGGACGGTGAGCTACCCATTGCTCACCGTCCACAGACCTGCAACAATAGTAGCTGCGTCCGGTTAAACTGGAAGCCGACCCCAACATAGTTGGGAAAAAACTAAGCAAATCATGAGTATAAATGTACAAATAGAGTTCCATTGTAAACCAATAAGCACAACTTGTCAATGCTCAATCTTCGGTTATCAACCTCTAAGCTAGCAACTGGCAGGGGATAAAACCTTTGTTACCGTCTTCAAAAAGTGTTCTCAATTTGCCAGCTTTTTTCGTTTGTTCACTGTGTAATTGAGATCCCCGAATCGTCAGACCTCCGTCATGTTAACATGCCTGAAATTTGAGAGTGGATAGAGCTGGTGGTTGTTAGTTTATCAGTTTTATGTAGTTGTACCATTTGAGTTAATGTCAAATTACAAATGACCACCAACGTGATTTGTAATTCTGAAATAGTTTTACATACATAAAATCACGCCTCTATTCCCCGAAGGTTTAGGCAGAGGTGTACCATTGTACACCCACAGTTCGCCGTTATATTTAGGTCCCATGTAATAGGGGGCGAGCCTATTGCCATTAACTGGGCACAAATCCAAATTCCGAGCTGCTACTGAGAATTTCATAGAAAAACCCAATAACACTTTTTGCTCGACCTGGGAGTCAAACCCAGAACCTCTAGCGTAGCAGTCGTGCTTAGGACCAGTAGGCTAACGAGGCAGCAATGAACAATTAATTATTGGTTACTTGTCATAACTAACATCACTGACATAATGTCAAACTAAAAAGCGATAGCCACTAACTCTGACCAACCAGTTGCTAAAAGCAAAATAATTAAAACAATCAACCGAAAACACTCTACGTGATGAAATTAAACAAAAATTCCTAGAAATTAATAAAATGTTTAAACAGTAAAACAGTAGACTTGATTAAAAACCTTTTAATTTTGGTATCAAGTTAATTGTTTCTACGAGGAGACTTTGATATAGATACTCTAAATCCCTTTTGGGGCTAGAACTTGAGCCTGGGATTTGAGATTTGACCTTTAGAGTGGTAATTACAAGAGAAATATAATTACTTAGAACTGCTTTGTTAGCCTAGTGGTCTGAAGCGCGACTGCTACGATAGAGGTCTTGGTTTCGATTCGCAGGTCAGGCAAAAATGTTGTTGGGTTTTTCTGTGAAATTCTCAGTAGCAGTCCGTAGTTAGGATTTGTGTCTGGTTAATGGCAATAGGCTTGCCCCCTATTACACGGGACCTAAAACATATTGGCGGACTATGGGTGTACATTGGTACACTACTGCCTAATCCTTCGGAGAATATAATCGTGATGGTATGTATGTTTTAACTTTTTTCTTGTTACATCTATCTGACCATATTATGGAAAATCAATTCAGAGAATAAAATTTTATATTTGGTCAAGTGTCTTGTCTCTGTCTCTCTGTCTGTTTATTTGTTTCGGCTAATCTCCGAATGAACTGAATCGTTTTTGACGGACTTTCACTGGCAGATAACTGATGACTACACTAATCTAGACTAATATTATAAAGAGGAAAGATTTGTTTGTTAGTAAAGAATAGGCTCCAAAACTACTGGACCGATTTTAACAATTTTTTCATCAACTACAGCTACATTATTCCCGAGTAACATGCGCTAAATAACATCACGCTACAACCCACGGGAGCGGAGCATTCACCAAAGACGTAACTGATGGTGAAATAAGCTACGCAGACGAAGTTGCAGGCAGTTTGCTGTCGGGGTTGCGGGTTGTTCGAAAGAGATACCGCGCCCCCGGAACGCAAAAGGGCACATGAAGGAACATAGACGGGTTTTAGTCAGTAAAAGTCTGACACTCCCTCCCGTCCCGCCTAGGGCGAGGGAAGCTATTTGATGATTTCCCATTTATAAAAAAAAAAGTGAGTTTGCTAGTACAATATAACACAATGTACATACCCAGGTAAATTTAGTGAAGCAAACGAAGGAAATCCTTTTTGGAATCTGTTACGTAAGCAGGTACTTCTCTGTGGGAAACTGGACGTACCCCTGAAAGCGCCTTAGGTGGTTTGAGCAGTTTTGTTCGACCCTAATGTGTAGGGCAAAGAGTAGCTAATGAAATGACGCAGATAGGCACTGTTAGGTGGAATGTCTTCTGCCTATCACTTGAATATCTTAGTTTTATTACTATTACATACTAGTGAACTATCCGCAACTTTGTCCGCGTGGCTCAGTTTACATCTTTTGTTACTGCTCCGCTCCCGTGGGTCGTAGCGTGATTTTATATAACCTACCTTACTGAGCGATAAAGTAGCTTTCTAACATTTTTAAGTTAATTTGCTACATCATCATCTGCTTAGCCTTTTCCCAACTGCGGTGGGGTCGGCTTCCAGTCTAACCGGATGCAGCTGTATACCAGTGTTTTACATGGAGCGACTGCCTATCTGACCTCCACAACACAGTTACTGGGCAACACGATACTTCTTGGTTAGACTGGTTGTCAGACTTCTTGGCTTCTGACTATCCGTCACGACTGTCAAAGATCTACGAATGACAGCCGGGAGCAACGGCTTTACGTGCTTTCCGAGGCACGGGGGTATCACACCACCAACTTCCAAACTCCGGGCTGCTACTGAGAAATTCCTAATAGAAAAACCCAATACCACTTTTTGCCCGGCCTGGGAATCGAATCCGGGACCCCTTGCTCAGCAGTCGCGCTTTGCGACCACGAGACCAACGGGGCAGTTCATTTGCTACATATTATAAAAAAATACAAATCTTTCCTCTTTATCATACTAGTATAAATAGATTACTAATTAGATTATTAGTATAGATAGACTGCCTCGTTGGCCTAGTGGTCCTGAGTGCGACTGCTACGCTGGAGGTCCTGAGTTCGATTCCCAGGTCGCGCAAATAGTGTTATTGGGTTTTTCTATGAAATTCTCAGTAGCAGCTCGGAGTTTGGATTTGTGCCCGGTTAATGGCAATAGGCTCGCCCCCTATTACATGGGACCTAAATATACCGGCGAACTGTGGGTGTACATTGGTACACCTCTGCCTAAACCTTCGGGGAATACAGGCGTGATGGTATATTTTTATACATTTTTTTTATATTTAAACATACTTAAATAAACTCACGCCTTTTCCCATGGGGGTAGGCAGAAATCACAGAACGCCACCTGCTATGATCCTTACATACTACTTTCGCTTCCTCCACGTTTATACATCTGGGCCCTATTTAATAAAGCTGACAAGCTGACTTTTTTGTCAAAATCGGCAAATTGTCTTGACAAGTGCTGTTTAATAAAACCGACATGTATGACATAGGTCATGCAAGATAAATATGCCTGTGACAATTTTTCTGTTCCTTTTCACTCTTGAACTTTACCGCGATTTACAAATTATGATTTAATGTTTTTGCTGCGACCTAAAATTATAGTCGTAAAATACGGAATTAACTAAATAACTACTAATTAAATTAAATACTGCCAAAATATTACTGTCTATAAAGAAAACCAAATTGAAAGAAAATTCAAGCATAGTGATATGTGTGTAACGTAATGTGTTTAGTGATGGGATGTTTTTATATGATGGATTATCGATATTTTTTATAGAAAACGAAGTTTACGGCATGTATTTTAAAATATAATTTTTTACATTTAAATGTGTCCGGTACGTAGGCGACCATTTTGCAACGCGACAAAAGGGTACGTACAAAGAATTTTTTGTTTTGATTAATATCGATTGTGTTTTGAATGTATTTTTTATATTTTGTATTAAATAAATATTTAAAAACAAATTTCAAAATAATAAAGCATTTTTAAAATATTAATAAAGAGAATGAGATTTTAACGACTTACAATCGATATTAATAAAATTGATTTGCAAAATGTCACTGCCCTAGTATTTGCCATTCTGGCATGTGTCACAGCCAACATGCCAACATCCTTGGACGCATAAATACGTACTCATACTGAGTTACATTTACTTATTTCAACCAAAATATTTAGGAATTATCATATCTTTTTGGAGTACATCATTAGTATTCCTAACTAGCGAGTTTTTATTTGAGTAGTGGTTGATAATATTTATTGAATTTGAATGACAGTTCCCTGTAAATACACATCAAACAAAAACTTATCGAGTAAAAAGAAATGAAACAGCACAGTACAGTTATTATTGTATTTATTTACTCAATTACATTTGAAATAATCAGTTGATATAATTACTTATATGTTTCCCGGCCACTGATTTGAACCAGCCTTTGCACGTCATTCGACTCACCGAAATTCACCGAATTAAGTATTTGATAACACAATTATTATTATTTGACCATAATCCATGATAGAAACAGCCCAGGCCACCTTAGCCAGTTTGATCGCCTTCTTTCTTATCCGGGCATAGTATTAGTAATAGAATTCCCGTAATCATGATAAATGTGATCCGTGTTGTGAAAATCACATGCAACAACATGACAGCTCTTCTTGAAATTGCGAATCGGTCAACAATGATCTATCTTCTTGTATAATGAATGCACATCGATACATTTTCGGAACAATAGACGTTTATGCATATTATACAATATCACAGCGATTGTAAATTAATTTAACATTTTAAAAAGTATACACGAGAAATCACTCCAAGTATTCGAACGTCAAAAACTCATATATTTCAACTATACTATAGTCCAACAAGATGGTTCTCGACCACCATCAAAGGGGCAGTAAAAACAGAGTAGCTATATGTTTGAGCACTTTGTCTTTTATAAATTAGTAATTTGATTTGAAAAACAATTTTCAACTTTATTTTTAATGTTTATGAGTTAAACATTAAAAATAGAGTTGAAATTTTTTTGCAATAAAAAATTTTGTGCCATTATTGGCACGTAAATACAGTATACATAGTACGGTACATTGATCTGACACGTAAATACAGAATTTCTACTCTTTTTCTTTTTTTAAATAATGTGCCATCGAAAATACTCCGCTTTTACTATATCACCGCAGAGCAAAGGCCTCCTCTTATACAGAAAAGGCAAGAAACGTAAAACACCACCACACTTGTTCAAGGACAAAAAAAAATTGTAACAATGTAGGTATCGTAGACTATTTTTTCGTATGAATACGCCCGTAGCTTGCTCGGAAGTTACCCTAGTTCGTAAAATTATGTACAACAAACGAAATAATGTATCGCTGAGTTTTCAACGCGAAAAGCCGCAACTACAGCTGTCGGACTATGATGATTTTTCAGTTTGACGTAACTGAGTCAGACACTGTCAACACAATGTAGAATACCATATCAGATAATTAAAACTATAGGGAATAAAAGAGGTTACAACCAAAAACGTAATATGACTGCCTCCTTGGTTTGGCCGCATTCGTCTATTAGAACAACTACGCTGCGCGCGCTGCCCTCTTTTGTCAAATCCTTTCGCCATCTGTCTTTGGAGCTTTTTATAATCCTACCAAATTTGATATAAAGTAAAATGACCATACAATGATGCCATTTTAGTGAATTTTAAATTCTGTCGTTTATTTTATATCATTGTGATTTAAATTCATGTTTTTGTTACATGTCAATTTTTTTTGTGGTTTATCGTATTATTTCTTAGTAAAAAGCTATTTGATTTATGAAGAAGTGTGTATTCCTGACTCTTTAAGAATCTAAAATCTCGTAACGGATTTAAATAAAGTCCAATGAACACATCAGTACCACAAGTAAGTATGCTATATGTATTACAGTTTATTACGTGTTTATTTGCAGATTTTCTTCTACATTAATTCTGTTTTATTATCATAATCATATCAGCCGACCGACTTCCACAACCACCGGACACTTCATCCCTTTCAGGAGAAATAGAACAAACTATTTTGCTGTAGTAAAATTTTAGGTGCAACTTTCGTGATGTCAAATGACCTACCACCACAAGAATAATTTATATTCGTTGATAAACCTTTGTTTTTATGTTTTCAGCTTAAAATCTACTTAAGGCGAAGAACCACTGGCCTTTGCGTTCGAGCTAACAGTGCGCAGGCATCATTTCAGAAATGTTCAGCTATATCTTATCACATGATGCAACGTGTTCAGCCCACTATAACTTAATTTTGTAATTTGTTTAATGTTACACTGATATTAAAGCTTGATCTGACAAAATCGATTCAATCGTTTTACTTATAAAATCGCTCGCACCTTAGAAACACAATTAGTTTCCATCTATATAGTAATATTATAAAAGAAAACACATACATATCATCACGCCTGTATTCCCCGAAGGGTTACGCAGAGGTGTACCAATGTACACCCATAGTTCGCCGGTATGTTTAGGTCCCATGTAATAGGGAGCAAGCCTATCGCCATTAACCGGGCATAAATCCAAACTCCATAAAAGAAAAGATTTGAGAATTCTATCAAAAAGGAGTAAAAGAGGAAGTGGATGAAGAGTGAAAGCTTCTATGAGAAATACATAGTCTACACCGACAAAAACAATAGCGAAGTGATAATTTTCTAATAAGTATTCGTTGTCCCTATTCGACGTAATATATTTTTAACCATTTCAGCAAGAAAAAAGAAATTTAAAATTCTCAACATACGGCTTAGTTGCCGGTCAAATTCCAGTGACAATTCGCAATTTCATGTTATCACGTGATGTATTCAAATAAACGTCAATCTACTGTCAACCAGAAATATGTCACGATTTTCTATGTATTTTGGGCTTTATTAAACAGAAAATTGACAAAACCTGGAACTGTCACCGTTATTTTGTCAAATGTCACCTGTCAGCTTTATTAAATAGGCCCCAGGGGCCTATTTAATAAAGCTGACAGGTGATACAAGCACGCCGGTTACGAGTACGCCATATTTATTTTTTATTGTTTTATCTCTTAATCTTATCATTATAAACTTGTCTATTTATTTAAATTCCTACTCTACGAAAATCCATTACAACTGAAACAATCCTTATCCTTACTTCCTTACTAATATTATAAATGCGAAAGTAACTCTGTCTGTCTGTCTGTCTGTCTCTTCTTCACACCTAAACCACTGAACCAATTTCAATGAAATTTTGTACAGATATAGTCTGGAATCCGAGAAAGGACATAGGATAGTTTTCATCCCGGAAATCCCCCGGGAACGGGAACTATTAATCCACGCGGACGAAGTCGCGGGCAAAAGCTAGTTATTTATAAAATCCTAATAACTTGCTCCGTGAAAAGGAACAAGATATTATTATATTTGTTTACTTTGAGATCAGACTTCAACGAATTCAACAAATTTTCTCCATGGAAAATCTTTAATCCCTACTTATGAACTCGGCATGAAAGAATGGAAACTTTGGTTCTTGAAATTCTTTAAGAATCTTGTTAGTGGAATATTTCTGTCTAATTGAGGTCAATGACCGATAACCGTAGGTGCTTGTAATACGGTGGTTTATTTTCAACAAAGTTCTTGGCAAACTGCCTTCGTAGCCTAGTGGTCCTAAGCGCAACTGCTACGCTAGAGGTCTTGGGTTGGATTTCCAGGTCAAGCAAAAAGTGTTATTGGGTTTTTTCTATGAAAATTCTCAGTAGCAGCTCGGAGTTTGGATTTGTGCCCGGTTAATGGCAATAAGCTCGCCCCCTATTACATGGGACCTAAAAACATACTGGCGAACTGTGGGGGTACATTGGTACACTCTGCTTAACCCTTCGGGGAATACAGGCGTCATGTTATGTATGTTATGTGTATTTTTTTTTTTGCCTTATCTCTATGGATACGCCTACCCCATCGCGCCTCACTCACTCTACATCAAATAAATTCTCAGGTCTTAAATTAAAAGGGGGATTTCTATCAATAAAGTACACAAAATTTTTTGACTGCCTCGTTGGCCTAGTGGTCCTCAGCTCGACTGCTACGCTAGAGGTCTTGGGTTCGATTCCCAGGACGAGCAAAAAGTGTTATTGGGTTTTTTCTATGAAATTCTCAGTAGCAGCTCGGAGTTTGGATTTGTGCCCGGGTAATGGCAATAAGCTCGCCCCCAATAGGGGGCGAGCTTATTGCACAATAGTTCGCCAGTATGTTGTGGCGAACTGTGGGGGTACATTGGTACACCTCTGCCTAACCCTTCGGGGAATACAGGCATGATTTTATGTATGTTATGTGTATTATTTTTTTGCTTTGTCTCTATGGATGAAATCTGAAATCGGCAATGCGTCCTTATTATATATATGCCTGTATTAGAAGAGGCCTTTGCCCTGAGTGGGACAATAAATATCTAAGTACTATAAGAGCTCTCTGAAGGTTATGGTGCTGGTGTAATTACAGGCACATACGGTTGCAGATTGTCACAGAATTGCAAATGTCTATAGGTAGCGGCTACCACTTAACATCAGGAGGGTCGTCGGCTGGTTTGTCATCCAATAAGATAAAAAAAAATATAACACACACACACACACATAACATAACATCACGCCTGTATTCTCTCAAGGGTTAAGCAGAGGAAAAAATATATAATAGGCTTATATTATTGCTACTCTTTAGATACCTACACAAAATACCAAACACCAAAATACAGCCACAAAAAAATAACAACAGACGATCATCAAACGAGCTCCTTATCTAAATCTCTCGATCATTTTCTTGTCCACGATGTACGAAGCATCACTTCAAAGTCCTTCATAGCCCCACAAAGTCCCCCAATGTCCCCCAAAAGGTCCCCCAATGTCCCCCAATGTCTCGCCATGTTCTGATATCGTGTCATTTTCCACCCGGACGGTTATCCGACGACCCAATGACGTGACGATGTGAAAAATAACCTGCATTATCTCTTGGATAAGTATTTCTTTACAATCGACTTGTTTTTCGCAAATGATTAATAGATTGCTTTCTTTTTTCCGATCGATATTGGCTGTGCTTGGGACTTTTTTCTGTCTGGTAGTCGGATAGTGGATGTTTAACGGTAGAATTTAGAAACTGTTGTTTTATTAGATGATTTTGAAGTTCAAACTATATCACTCTAGCAATTAATATTTATAAAGTTACTTAGGTATACAAAATATAGGCAGTACAAAATTAATATTCGTTGCGTACAGGAATTGGACACGGATATATCTGTTTGTACTTAGTAAGTTAGTAACTCATAACATACCATCACGCCTGTATTCCCCGAAGGGTCACGCAAAGTTGTACCAATGTACTTCCACGGTTCGCCGGTATATTTAAGTCCCATGAAATAGGGGGCCTATTTAGGAAAAAGAGGTGTTTTCGCATATGCATTTGCATATGTGAGAATGCTTGTTGTAAGTACCATACTTAAACAAAAAACATAATTTTAAGAATCTTTGCCTACCTGCTTGTTTGTTCCGGCTATTCTCCGAAACAGCTGGACCGATTTTGAACTGACTTTGAGAACACTAGCAGACAGCTAATGTTCTAAGGTGTAACTAATGCTACTTTTATTTTAGCAACATAATTAGGGTTCCGCGAAAAAAAAAACCGACGCCGTAAGCCGACATTCACTCAATTAAAGTTTGGTAAAAATATTGATCTTCACACTAAATTTTCAGTATTCATTTTTATTGCGCGCTATAACTTTTTTTTACAAAAACTAACTATACCGTCCCTCCAATCAGCGGCCTTTGCTAATGGTTGACGTTATTTTTTACATTCTACTTCCATTTCATATCCAAAGGACGGGACTCATTAAAATTTGACGCACCTTTTTTGTTAACAGAACGTTTACAGCAAAAGGTCTAGTTGGTTCTAAAAACAACTAACATAATATCACGCAAAGGTGTACCAATGTATACCCACAGTTCGCCGGAATGTTTAGATCTCATGTAATAGGGGGCCAGTCTATGGTCATAAACAATGCACAAATCCTAACTCCCAGCTGATACAGAGTTTCATAGAAAAACCAATAACACTTTGATTGATTTGGGAATCAAACTCAAGACCTCTAGCGTAGCAGGCACGCTTAGGACTACGAGGCTAACGAGGCACCAATATTTAACCAATATTTTGTAAAAACGAAAGAAAAGAGTGTCCATGGAGTTTCTTGCTCGTTCTTTTCCATAGAGACCTAAATTTTGGAACGAGCAACTAGCTTCAACTTTAAACTGTAACTTCTTGACAGTTCAAGAGTGCCTGTGTAATTGTTCGTGGAGTTTCTTGCTCATTCTTTTTCTTTAATGAGCTTAAACTTTGTGGCTAACTGACCAACTGAATGACCATTCCTATTTCCTGGTCTGATTGAAATAAATGCTTTGAAATTGATTGTCTAAAAAAAATCCCGAAGAGTAGTAATACTTCTGCCCCTTGCTGTCTTATTATAACCATTTTTACAGAAATTAACATTTTTGCAATCGAAGTCACGTCTGGTTTGTGACGGCAGGTGGTGTGCCTACATAATTAGGTACATGGCGCTTTATATATTTCTGTGTACTTCTGGTGGCAGATTTTGGGAAATTATTGAAAGGAGTTTTCCGACAGCGTGGTTTCTACACGGTTACTTTTACATCGTTCTGGAGCCGGAACACAGGAACTCCAGTCGAGTAATATGTACTCTTGGCGTTGTTATTTTTTTAAGACTTATCACATTTTCTGATCGATGAATGTATTTTTCAAGTTCACATGTGTAGTCGATAAGGTTTACATACAAATATGAATTGACTGTAAGGAAGCGTTACATCGAGTTCTCACTATTTCACAAATAAAATTTTGGTGTTATATTTTTTTTATATTTTTTGAAAATAATGTGCCAATAGTTTCTGTTACTATGTTAGAGCTTATGTTTTTTGATTCCAGAACGACGTAAAAGTAAGCGTGTTTATAAGTAGTCTAATCATTATTTTGGTATATAAGTTATTAAACTTAAAGACATTTTAAGATACGAAAATATCTCAGCATAACGGTGCCCGCTGCTACTGAGAATTTCATAGAAAAACCCAATAACACTTTGCTCGACCTGGGAATCGAACCCAAGACCAGAGTATCAGTAAATAGTGAGTAAGTGGAGAGTAGAGTTATGTTACATGTTCCTCATATTCTAACTATCATACACAAACATACTTTTTATAATCCGACTGGACACTGAAAAACCTCTACAGCTTTATCGTATTAGTATAGATGACAGGTAATCCGAACATCTTTTAAGATGACAGAAAAGTAATTTATTCTTCACATTAGCTGTAGGCATTTCCTTTTCCGCCACATAAGTACATAATATATTATCCTGCTCATAATTATGAATCACGTAAACACGAAATAACTAATTCCTTGCTTGTACCTTCGTTTTCGATTATTTTCGCGAAATTGTTTTCCTCAATTTCTGAGTCGTGTTTGCTCACTTTGATCTCAACGTGAGCCATTTTTAGGGTTCCGTACGTCAAAAGGAACTCTTAAAGGATTAGTTCATTGTCTATCGGTCTTTTAGGATGGAAGTATCAAGTTGGACGTTTCTACAGTCTGTCATTACACTGACGTCGGCCTGTCATTCGAACCAGGACCCATGGGGATATATTGTTATTGCTGTGCAGTGCGAAGTAAATAGAATATTCTGTGAGAGCTTGTGTTTTTATTAAGAACCCTATCCTTCTGAGCGTTTCTTCAGCATGACAAATTAGTCGTTCAGTAACGTCTTTGGGTACTGCTCCGCTCCCGTTTGTAGTAGCGTGATGTTGTATACGTATAAATCTTTCGCTTGAAACCCTCTCTCAAATGATAAAAAATAACGCATTCAATGTGTTGCGTAGTTTAATAGATCTAGTCGCCCAGGGAGACAAAAGGCTGGAAGCGACTTTGTGTTATACTCGAAATTTAGAAACACCTTTTTTTAATATTTTTGATAAACACCGACATATCGACAATGGTATACACGTACAGCTATTTACGGGAACCATTTTTTTTACTGTAAAATTGATTCCTCCAATCCAGTATTGGAAATTCCTTGTCATCTCATGACGACAAGGTTGGCGCAGTGGCTGAGCAATTGGCTGCTGTATCGTAAGTTCGATTCCTGCACGGAACAAATATTTGTATGGCCTACAGGTAGTTGTTTCGGGTCTGGCTGTTTGTGTATGTGAGTTTTTATGTTTGTAAACGCACCCACGATACAGGAGAAAGTCAGAGAGAGGGGTACCGTTTTTTTTTTTTAAATAAACTCTCTACCTTCTTTAGTTGACTGGAAGAGAACGACTAAGGCCTTAAGTCCGCCTTTGTACTTTTTGTTACATTAAATTTAAATAAATAAATATGCAGTGTCACTTGAGTAAAGCAGCTACATCTTTGAGACGGAACCCTCAGGTCAGGAGTACTACTCGCACTTGTTCGGTTTCTTTGTTATCATCCCATTTTATCTCTTCTCCAAGGTGACACGGGAAGCGATTAAGATTACCTTGGTTTTGGAGCACCCTTGGTACTTCGGATATATCTATGTGAAGTCGTTAAGAGAAGTTTCTCGATAGCGCACTCCATACGAGAATAGTCTAGTCATAGTTACATTAATATAATAATATTTATTTTGGTCAATAAGGAATTACCACCAAAAAATAAATAATTATTAATTAATAATAATAATTATTTATTATTATTTATTATGAACGTGAACGAGGCGAAAGTAGTATGTAAGGATCGTAGCAGGTGGCGTTCTGTGGTTTCTGCCTACCCCCATGGGAAAAAGGCGTGACTTTATGTATGTGTATGTGTATGTAAGGAATTAAACTCGGTAACATTTTGAGAATTGGATAAAGGTAATAATATGTATGAAAAGTCAAAGTCCAATGGGAATTTTAAAAGAAAAAAGAAATCATTTGTATTAATAAGCCTATTTAAAAGGCTCTTTTGAACGTCATTTATAAGAGAAAAATACAATTGAATATAGTTGCCCTGTTAAAAGTTAGTTTTGTACGTAGAGAAATGGGCAAGAAAGTCCTTGCTTGTGGTTAATCATTATTTCCGTCAATAACACGTAAGAAATTCAAAATTTCGTACTGGATTTAAAAAAACAATCATTTTGAAATGTATTTATTTATTTTTATTAAAAAGCTTAAAACTATCATTGCAGGTTTCCTAACCTAATGCGATAGCCACGCACATAATAAAATATATCTCACACAAAAAAATATAAATAAAACCCATAAAAGAAAATTACACTCTAAAAAAAGTAACACAAAAAAAACATATAATATTTTGTAATTATTTAATGGACGACTTCCTTTTTTTATATATATTTTACTATTTGCTTATTATTTTTAAGTTTTATAATGGAAACATAAACTTAAAACCAATAAATAATTATTAAAATCACCAATAAAACATAACTAATACTTTTAATTAGTTAATGAAAAAAATATGCCTAAACCCACTTTTGTATAGAACCTACTAACAGGAGAGCTATCTTAGAATGTTTACTGCACCATCCAAGATAGTGCATTAATGCTCATAAGAGCTGTATCTTTTTAATGACCTCTTAAAAATTGCCACGTAGATGCCACGTAGCTTAATCATTAGAGGTACTAAAGCTCTAATGATTAAGCTACGTAGTGTATACGTGGCGTCCACGTGGTGTCTTGTTTTAAGTAAAAGTAAAAATAAGTAACAGCATAGTTGACACTACTCTTTATCGGTCTTTTGAATCAGCGTTTATCTATAAACACCCAACACAAATATTTTTTTTAGTTTTAATGGACTTCAAAAAAAGGATGATGTTCTATTTTTGCAAGTATCTTTTTATTATGTGTATTTACCGAGTTCTCTGCCCATTTATAGTACCTACCGATTTTCTTTTTTCGTTTTAATTGTTTTATTTATGTTTTATCAAGTCAAATTATGGTTAAAACTGTATTTAGTCGTATAAAGCTGAAGAGTTCATTTGTTGATTTGAAAGAGCTTTTCTCAAGAAGGTCTGATTTGAATAAAGCCTTTATCGAGGATGATTATATAACATCACGATACGGCTCACTGGAGCAGAGCAGTAACCAAAGACGTAACTAAACGCTACTAAGAAATCACGGTATACCTGCTGCACTCAAAATCTTACTATAAACTATTAGGAATCCGTAACAAAGCAAAAAAACCATTTCACCAAAAAGAACATCACTTTTCCAATACAGAGTTATTTTAAAGACACTAGAACAGCAAAATCTTTTAAAGATATTTTCCAAACATTTGAATATCTGCCCGCGGTCCATATTTTCTCGTTCCGCCGTCGTAACCGAGTGTACTATGATAAATATACTGCAAACCAGTTCAAACTGGATTGCGCAGTTACCATTGGTTCATAATATATGTCACTGGATTTGATTGTGCGTAGTGACAGCGTTGTTTTTGTGGTGCCTTGTATTGGTACGAACAATGGTGGCTATTCCAGTATTTTAAATCGAGTTAAAAAAAGGGGTACCTAGGTTGTCAACTCGGTTGTTTTTTTTTTATTTGTTACCTCAGTACTCTGACATTTATCATTTATTTCAAAGGATATACTTACAAATTAGTACCCTAGAAATGTTTAATTGTATATGTTGTTTCTTCATACGAAACTATCTTTTGAAATGGGTAGTTGCCCATTCCAAAAGATAGTTTCGTATTTAGTAGTATTTCATTCAATTTTGATTTCTTTCTTTCTAGTAAATTACTTTTAAAAGTCTAATACACCTACATAATTAATCTAAACATAACAACAATAATGATTTGGCGATAAATGATTCAGCGAGGTAATGCGGCGAGTGTTATGGGTACCTTTGAGCCGGGAACGATTAGGGGCGAGTTATTTTGTGACCTTTGACTGTTTAGTTAATTAATCTACTAGACAATTTAGTTTTTATAATGGTTAGGTAAATTACAATATGTAAAATTCATAAAAAAAAGTCTGACTGAAACAAATGAAATATGACTTAAAAAAGCATTAGCACACGCTTAATAAAAAATGAACTCTATCACTACACTCAAAAGATGAATATTAATCGAAAACTTTCACCAATAGTACCACATCCCCCGTCCGTAGTGCATTTGGCGTACCCCACATACGTAGACACGTGCTTCTCTTACCAAACATGCAGAAAGAGTACACATCCATGCATTACTTTATGCGAAGCGACGGCAATTTTGACAGCTGTCAGTGGCAGATATTGAGGTGCTTGTGAATTTTGTGGTGTCGTGTGTTATTTGTGTAAGTAGCTGATGCCTGTGATTTTGACCGCGTAGATTTTTTTGCGGTTAAGTTTTTGGTTAGTATAGGAATTATTTTAAGTTATTTAGTTACATCTTTAATTTTACATAACATATTATCATCAAAGGTTAAGCAGAGGTGTAACCAATGAACACCCACCACAGTTCGCTGGTATGTTTAGGTCCCATGTATGTAGTATGTTGGATATCTTTAATTTAAAATAGCAAATTATTATTTAATGTTGACTGTCTCGTTAGTCCTGCTACGCTTGAAGTCTTGGATTTAATTCTCGGGTGGAGCAAAATTTTATGGGTTTTTCTATAAAATTCTCAGTAGCAGTTCGAAGTTAGGATTTGTGCCCAGTTAATGGCAATAGAGTCGCCCCCCTATTACATGGGACCTAAAAACATACCGGCGAACTGGGGGTAGACGTTGGTACACCTCTGCCTAACCCTTTGGGGAATACAGTCGTGATGGTATAGAAAAATTATCGATTTTGACGATATTCAGTACTTACGGGGTAAGTTTGTTCCCCAAGAAATTACATAGGCTTCTTTTTAAAGGTTTTATTTAACTTTCAATGTATGTACTATGTAATTTTTATTCTATAAATTCATATTATTATGCGTCCGCAATAACCAACATTTTACCAGACGAAGTCGCAGGCAAAACCTATAACAAATAAAGTCTAGTTAGATTTCCCTTTACTGACAACCAACAATACATTTAAAATATCCTTCAAAAACACAAACAAGATCATTATATTTAATGCTACCCACCAGATTTTAGATGACAACTAAACTTATAGGAATATTATGTACACTGGTTTGCATTTAAAATACACAATAAACATATTTTTGTTCTGAAACATTTAAAATTGCGAACAACATACAACTGTTAAGATCTGCATGCAGTAACAGTAAAAATAAATGGAACAATGTTTAATGTTTTTGGTATTCACCACAAAAAAGTAATTTTGGATTTTGTACTGACTGGATGAGAAAAACCATAGCAGTTATACAATTTTATAACAACTACTAGCTGTTCCCCGCGGTTTCACCCTCGCTGCTCAGCACCTGTTGGTCGTAGCGTGATGTTACATAGCCTATAGCCTTCCTCAAGAAATGGACTATCCAACACTAAAAAAGATTTCCAATTCCAACCAGTAGTCCCTGAGATTAGCGCGTTCAAACAAACAAACTCTTTAGCTTTATAATATTAGTATAGATAATATAATATAACCTACCCTAACTAATATATAAAATTATAAGTGCGAGAGTAAGTTTGTTTGTTTGTTACCTTTTCATGCCTAAACCACTGAACCTACCATCCCGAAAACTTTGCATATACGTTGTCAGATGTACAGAAATAGACATAGGGTATCTTTCAGCCCGAAAAAATAAACTGTTCTCGAAAATAAAAAACTAAAAAACCCGACTGCTATTCTTTAAAAATCCCTAAAACAAGATAAATTGTAGCAGTTGGGACCCATTCTAGAAATGGAGGATTAGTGAATTGAGAGCACATACCTATATTACATTGCAGATGGTCCCGAATGGGTCCCGACTGCTACAATTTATCTTGTTTTAGGGATTTTTAAAGAATAGCAGTCGGGTTTTTTAGTTTTTTAAATTACCGTTTTTTATTTTTTATTTTTTTAGTGTTTTAAAAAAGAAATTAATATACCCAGTATCACTCTTACAGTAAATACGAATCTACCGACACCTCTCAAGCTAAAATCCATCGAGCCGTTCAGCCTGCAGAGCGTGCCAAACAATTATACATACAAACATACATACATACATACAAACATACCCTCGAAAAACATAACCCTCCTTCTGTCGCAGTCGGGTAAAAACAACAATAACGTTCATGTAGTAGATGGCGCTACGTGTCTTTCGAATCATGATCTAATTTCAATTATAACCGACATTTATGCGAACGAAGTTGAGGGCAAAAGCTAGTAGTAATATAAATTCTAAAGTTTGTGAGGATGGATAGATGGATGTTTGTCATTCTTTCACTCTTAAACGCCTGAACGGATTTTGATAAAATTTTGCACTGAGATAGATTGTAGTGTTGAATAACACATAAGCAATTTTTATCCTGGAAAAATGTATGGTTCCCGTGAGATAATAAATCAAATTTGACGCGGATGAAGTCGCAGGCAGAAGCTAGTTTCATAATAAATTAACTTTTCAAACTGTTTTTTTTTTAGCCTTTGTACCCAAATTTCTCCTGTATCATGGGTAGACGAAGAGACAGCGGAGGCTTATTAATAGGGTCCCGTTGGCATCCTCAGACACGGAACTCTAAAAATGGTTCTTAATCTAAGATAAAAATCAACAGAAGTTTAATTAATTAACCCATAAAAGTGTAGAAGATAAATTCTCGGATACGCTCCCGTGGTATTTCAAAAATTATTTAATTGCCTTCCATGATAAAGTGGGAATTATAGGAATTTATAGAGAGTACTCTGTTATCTTTTGATTTGAAGATATGAAATTGGGTAAAATATGGAATCTATTCTTTTGGTTACATACTGTACTTGCAATGGTAGCTACCACTCACATATACATACCTACCATCACGCCTGTTTTCCCCAAAGGGTTAGGCAGAAGTTTACCAATGTAGATACACCCATAGTTCGTCGGTATTTTTTAAGTCCTATGTAATAGGAAGCGAGCCTGTTGCCACTAACATATGTCAAAAAAATCCAAACTCTGAGCTGCTACTGAGAATTTCATAGAAAAACCCAATAACACTTTTTTGCTCGACCCGGGAATCGAACCCAGGACCTCTAGCGTAGCAGTCGCATTATTTAATTTACAAAATTCAATGAAAATGCAAGTCAAATAATTTTAGTTTGATGTTGCTTAGTTTGAAGGCAGGTATCGCTTAGTTTTATGTGCATTATGTGTAGTTAATGAGTATATGATGTGTCTTATAACACCGTATATACAAAGTCACAGTGACCATAAACATTAATTAACAAGATAATGTTCTAATTAAAACATTTGACGCTCGCATTTCTTATTATCACTCTGTTGCCCTTGGTTTAACATATTAATGTTATTCTTGAATGTCTTAAGAATTTGTTCACAGTTACCACAATAGATGAACATAATATATATAAATAAATAACATTTTAAGCGTCTGTTTGAAAAGTTAAAATAAAAGCTTTTTTCGCACGTGGCACGCACAGCTGATGGCCGATAGGACCGTAAAGTTCGAATGGAGACAATGCACCAGCAAGCATAGCGTAAGACGTCCACCAAAAAGGTAGACGGACGACCTGATTAAGACCGCAGGAAGACGCAGGATGCAGGCCGTTTCCAACCGGTCCTTTTGGAAATCTATGGGGGGAGGCCTATATCCAGCAGTGGACGTCTTGCGGTAGATATGATGATGAGAAGTCTGACATTGTCAGATGGGATTACGGCAGGCAGAGGAGAAGATGGCGGGATGC
The DNA here is from genome assembly GCA_932526535.1 of Caradrina clavipalpis. Lineage (NCBI taxonomy): Eukaryota > Metazoa > Arthropoda > Insecta > Lepidoptera > Noctuidae > Caradrina > Caradrina clavipalpis. The sequence goes on from OW052111.1 coordinate 11,417,894, forward strand.
CTTGGATTGCTTACTCAGGAGATGGCAAGATGATGTAATACATTGAGAGAAGTGGAAGGAATGGGGGAGGCTTATGACCAGGAGTGGGATAATACTGGCTATCAAAAATATATAGGTAAATAAAATAAATATAAATATACCATCACGCCTGTGTTTCCCGAAAGGTTAGGCAGAGGTGTACCAATATTATACACCCACAGTTCGCCGGTATATTTAGGTCCCATGTAATAGGAGGCGAGCCTATTGCCATTTAACCGGGCACAAATCCAACTCCGAGCTGCTATTGAGAATTTCATAGAAAAACCCGATAACACTTTTTGCTCGACCTGGGAATCGAACCCTGAATATCAAAAAATAAAAGATAAATAAAGACATTATTATAGATTACACTATAGCCTATTATTTAAATCGCTAAGACCTTGAAGGACTTAGATGACGCCTTCGCCTAACAGTGACACAATATAGTCTACAGAAAAAAAAAAAACGTGAATGTGTGCCGTACCTTGCTCTATTCCATCTCGTATTCCGCTAGCGTGTATTGTAACACGATACTTTTTGCGACAGTCTTGTGGCTAATGAACAGTAACTGCTGTGTCACTGTGTGTCTAATTCTAAGGATAGTTCGGACAATATTCGGCTACGATTTGATAGAATTATTTCACATGTAAGTATCATTTTGTTCAAATTTCTTTTCCATTTTGAAATAACTGTTTTTTAGTTTTATTTGCGTGAATGTCGGTTATTACCGAGTTTTCTTTTTTGCATGGAACCGTAATTATTTTTTCAAAATAAAAGTAGTCTAAGTTACTCCTTGTAATATTAGCTATATGCTATTGAAGGACCCGTCAAAATCGGTCCAGTCTTTTTAGGATTTATTTACACACGCGCAAATGAAAAAAATCATTTGTTTTTAAAAATATACTTTTTATATGATTCACTGACTTTGAAAATGAATTAGTAGTAACTAATAGCAAGGGTTATTATTACGGCACTGCCAATTATTAGAGGAATATATAATACTAACATTTTTGGTGAAGTTCTGCAGAAAGGTCGGGTGCGTAGTACTCGTAATCAGCATGCTTGTATGACTTGATGTACACGTATGTGTGTAATTATATATTACTAGCTTTTGCCCGCGACTTCGTCCGCGTGGATTAATAGTTCCCGTTCCCGCAGGATTTCCGGGATGAATACTATCCTATGTCCTTTCTCGGGTCCTAGACTATATCTGTACCAAATTTCATTGAAATCGGTTCAGTGGTTTAGGCGTGAAGAAGAGACAGACAGACAGACAGAGTTACTTTCGCATTTATAATATTAGTAAGGATTTTATTCAGTACAAATTGCTATGATTCAATATACTTACAATACATTATTTCATCAACCATACATTGGTAACAAAAACTCAAATTAATAACATTACACAACCGATTTCCGATTATGCATTCTGTATTCCGAAATTCCACGAAACAACTCTAATAATATTCACATATAACGTTGTAAAATGATTTAGAAAATATTAAATTTCAGAGGAGCGATCAAAAATGACAAATTGAATTGATAATAATTATATTACTTTTACATTTTCGGATATTCGGATATACTAGCAAACACAATAATTAATTTTATGAACGATGCAAGTTTGTAGCAGAATATTGAAAATTATTTGTGTTGTTTTTTTCCATTTTTGTCGAATGTATTGCTTTTTACCTTGATTTTGCTTCGTATCTACGGATTACAGAAAGTAGGTGAAACTTAAAGAATATTACGCTTAAGTTTATTTTGTCGAAATTAGCCAAAGCCAATATCATATTAAGTAAAATAATTACGGTACACTAAGCCACAAATATTTTTTATTTCTACACACATACACGATCACGCCCGTTTTCCCGAAGGGTTAGGCAGAGGTGTACCATTTTAGACATTTAATATATTTTTTCTGCTAAAATATTTGCGAATAAAAAAACAGTCCAAATATCCGCCCAACTGACAGTCACCCTACACCTATTAGCGGACACTTAACGCTTCGGACTACGTAACAGAAGAAATTATCTCCTAATGAACGACAATGGGGACATCTTTATGGAATCAATTACTTCTTCCTGTGACGTCACCGCTTGCCTTGTTCGTGTTAAGGAACAAGTTGATATACATGTGTAGCGATTTGTGGCATTATTTTTGTTTTAATCTGGACTTTCTTTTTAAAGATTGGAAATCAACAAATGACCTTTTCCGCTCTGGGCGAAGTGGATAGGAGTGTCAGACTCTTACTGACAAAAACCCATTCATTCAATTATTAAAAATCTAGCTTTTGCCCGCGACTTCGTCCGCGTGGATTAATAGTTCCCGTTCCCGGGGGATTTCCGGGATGAAAACTATCCTATGTCCTTTCTCGGGTCCCAGACTATATCTGTTTCAAATTTCATTGAAATCGGTTCAGTGGTTTAGGCGTGAAGAAGAGACAGACAGACAGACAGAGTTACTTTCGCATTTATAATATTAGTACGGATTAGTACGGATGTTCACTATTCAGATTTATGAGGATAGGATATAAAACCTCAGGCTAAAGTTAGAATGAACAGGCTTTTTCTGGGCAAGCTCACTCCATCGTCGACTTTATCTCTGTCACCTCTGACCTAGACTAGAGTCAAGAACTTACCCATCTCGATAAAAAAAAAAAACGCTACGTCACTCGGGAGCAATTGAACTTAAAACAACAACGTGAGCAAAGCCGCGGGTAGAAGCTAGTATTATATACTAATATTGTAAAGAGGTAAAGTTGGCGAATTTGTGAGGTTGTAGGGGGTAATCTCTGGATCTACTAAACCGATTAAAAAAATCTTTTACCCATAGAAAGTCACGTTATTTCTGAGTGCTATAGGCTATACAAGGTGTTGATTTGCATCCTCGTCAAATTTTAGGAGCTTGCCATGAAAAAATAGAAGTAATCAAATATAATTACGATCGGCCAATATCTAATAAATACTTGTTTTTTTTAGTTGCAACTGTCAAATAACAGTATTACAGAATACTCCTCTTGCAAAATTCAGAATCGCCCAGTCACGTATGCGGTAGGCAGAGTTGTCGCGCGGCTATATCAATGTGTAGGTACATAGCGCCTAAACCCTCTAGCGAGATGGCTAGCTCGAATTTGAAAATCACGTCAATAAAAATAATTTTCAAAAAAAATTTATTTTATTATTGATTCGTGTTAAGAATCACGAGCATAGTTAATTCCTTGAATTTGACGAGGATGAAAATAAACGCCTTGTATAACTACACGCTACGGCTTACGGAAGCGGAGCAGAAACCAAAGACGTAACTTAAAAAACTTGTGAAAGAAAGCCACGCGGTTGAACTAGCGCACGGAAGCTAGTGTAATGTAATACATACTATATTATATTGAAAAGATTTTTCAATAAAAAGGTCAGGTGTGAAATCCTTACAGCAATAGGTACACGTGTGTGACAAGATGTAAGGATCGCAAATTTGTAACACGTGTTAAATAAAAATAAATATTCTTTTTATTGGACAACTACAAGGCATTCTTTTGTGACAGACGCTCAAAAAGTTTTTGTGCGCTTCCGTTTTTCTATTTGAAGTACGAAATCCTGAAAATGATTATTTTACAAAATTAATTGAACGTGAAACGTCCATGTCAGCGAGTCGCTTATAGTGTTAAAGTTTGAACCATTTTTTTTTACTTTTCGCTTTTATGTCTTTGTATCCGAATGTGTTTCTAAAATGATTTACTTTATTTTTCTGGAGCGCACCCGGGAAGGTTCCCGGGTGCGCTCCAGAAAAAACAAACTCAAAAAAAAATATCTCCTTAAGTAGGTACTTAAGGAGATATATTTTTTTTACCGATGGTATATCATCAAATGTCTTCCCCCGCCCTGGGCGGTGCGGGAGAGAGTGAGACTTTTACTGACTAAACCCATCCATGTTCCTTCTTGTGCCCTTTGCGTTCCAGGGGCGCGGTATCTCTTTCGAACAACCCGCAGCCCCGGCAGGCATCGGCCCTTAGTGGCCCCTCTGAATGTTTGCTGACATCTTTTTGAGAAGGAGATATTTAAGGTCGAAGTTTCAACTGCTTTTTATAAAACCTATGTAGTTTGAAATATTTTAACTAAACTGTAATTACCACCATAAACCCTTGTTCTGTGATATTCATTCGTAAGCACTATGTTTTGCATGCGTTCAATAGCGCACTACTACGAAAAGTGATTTTTCACACAAAAATAAAAAAGTCTTCAAAAATTTTTTTTTCGCAATATTGCTTGTTTTGATGGGCAGTATGCGTAGGTAAAGGCTATGTGATGTGCTGTGCCATTTACGTCCCGTATAATAATTCAATAAATTAACAAAGAAATAGATACCGATATAATAAAGCTGAAGATTTGTTTGTTACTTGAAACGTGCTAACCACTGGAACGGTCACTTTTTACCATCGCACCTCTCGCCATCGGCAGGGGGCCCATCCTCACACCTTAGAACCCAAAAGGTCTCGTACGGTTTCAGAGGAAATTCCTCCCGCGTACGCTTAGGTTATGGAATGCGCTCCCTGCTAAGATTTTTCCAAGAGACTACAGCATGGGGTTCTTCAAGAAAGGACTTTTGAGGTTTTTACAGGGTCGGCAACCCACGAGTGATGCCTCTGGTGTTGCAAGTGTCCATAGTCAAGCTAAGCTTAAGCTTACGTAACTTAACACGGGTGAAAAAAAAAATGGTTGGAATTCGTGGACCGAAGCTGCTATGAAATTAAATAAATAGTATAAAGATTTTTTTTTATGCCAGAGGTTGTGGGTTCGCAACTGGGCAAGTACCTATGTGCCTTTCTGATTTCTATTATTATGTACTTTTTAAGTTTATCTTGGACATCACCGACATCGGTAACCATGTCAGAGTCCCTTGAGGCGGTTTAGAAACTCTGACACTAAAGTGTGTGGGGTCGTTAGACCTTACTGCTTACACGAGAAAGAGAGAAAGAATTATACAGGCGGTAGAACACACACAGAGTAGGTAGAGTAGCGGTAGAATACACTTACACTTTAAATAAAAAATATAGAATCTTTTCTTTGAAATCTCAAACTTGCTTCCAAATCAAATATTTATGTCACGCTTGACCGAATTTCATTGGATTCCGCTGACGATACATTTCGCTTAGGATATGAATGGGCCTCATTAGGTAACCGGTTGGAAAGGGACGGGTATATGATAGAATGAGAGGGAACACCTAAAACGTTTTGTTAGATTAAAATGTTTCATAGATTGTGTAGTATTTGGATGAGATGAGATGATATTGTTTAATAACTTTACGTGTTATCAAAAGTGATATTAGTGATATGACCTTCTTTTTGAAAATGTGTTTAGACGAAATCTGCGAATTTTAATTTTATCCCCAATAGAATTATCCTACCATCCTACTATTGTTACTAATGCAAAAGTTTGTGAGAATGGGTGGATGTTTGTTACTCTTTCACGCTTAAACGGTAGACCGGATCTGGATGAAAGGCACTGAGATAGATTGCAGTGTGGAATAACACATAGGATACTTTTTATCCCGGAAAAGTACGGTTCCCTTGGGGTAATATTAATATAGTAGATTCGATGTAGACGAAGTCAGGGACAGAAGCTAGTAGAATTTAGTAATTGTTTAACAGATATTAAGGAACTGTCTAAAACTTAAACTTATGATAACAATATTTACGTAGTAATTGCTTAACTTCATCACTAAACTTCATTAAAAAAGATAAGATGGCCTTGGCCAAGATAGGCCAACAATTTGGCATTTATCTTTAGGACCCAAGCAATAGTCCTTTTATAATTCCACTTTAAGCACTAAATAATCTTTCCGATAACACAAAATATCCAGGTACTGTACTATCAAGAAATAAAATTACATAAAATTCCTAATTAACCCACTTTGGAATCTTGCCCAATGCCCGAAGCATAACCACGCCAGCATATTTTCAAGACACCAAAAACGGCACTTAGAAATGTGATAATAATTTAAAAAACAAAAATGCCTGGAGCTTCTGAGAATTTCTGGAAAACTTAAAATCTAGATTTCTAGATAAATAATAATGCATTTGGGTTGTGAAGTTCAGTAATTAAGTGGTTTAATTTGGCTAGTGATGACCTAGTAAGATATTTTCCAGTTTTGCAAATCGTGCGTTAACTATACTTAATTATAAAGAGGAAATGTTTTTTTGTTTGTACCTAATTCAGCATTTTGGATAAAACTTAATGGAAAAAAGTGTCCATGGAAACTCTTACTCGTTCGTCTGTATAGAGATTTACATATATACCATCATCACGCCTGTATTCCCCTAAGGGTTAGGCTGAGGTATACCAATGTACACCCACAGTTCGCCGGTATGTTTTTAGGTCCCAGGCAATAGGAAGAGTGCCTATTGCCATTAACCGAGCACAAATCCAAACTCTGAACTGCTACTGAGAATTTCATCGAAAAACCCAATAACACTTTTTGCTCGACCTGGAAATCGAACCCAAGACCTCTGCGCGTAGCAGTCGCGCTTAGCACCACTAGGCCAATGAGGCAGTATTTATATATCTACATATGTGTGTTATATCACCAACATAAGTTTTGGATCGAGCAACTTCAACTTTGTGACTAGCTGACCGACAGGCATTTTTGACTAGTTTAACTACTCAAAAATGCCTGTAATTGACTTTGACTTGAGGAAGACTTTTGCTCAGGCAGTGGGACAGTGTAAGTTAGAGATTAAAAAAAAGCTTAATTTGCGAGAAAAAGATAACTCTTCAGCCATAAAACATAACAACATTAAAACACATCCAAGTTCCACCATTAACTTGGTAATTAATCTGAAATATGTTTCCAATTAGCAAGAAGTTAGATAAATAAATCTAAGCTGAGGAAAGTTTTGATACGAAGCGGTTTCTCGAAATATTAACACGTAGAGTTGAGGAGATGTATATCATTCGAGGAGTACGAGATACTGAAGATGGCTGAAAATTAGGGTTAGATTTTCAGATGGAGAAAAGCTGAATGGAGCTGAACAAGTGTGTTTAGTCCATAAAGCCTCTTTTCATCAACAGAAGAAGACGTTCCGGGCGTCGGGAGTCGCAGAGCGATTCCCGGCCACCGTAGGCACGGGCCTGCGGACGGTGAGTTTTGAGTGGCTCGCCATCGGATTAGAACCAGGTTTTGGTCGACGGCACGTTGCGTTCCTCAAAGAGATGTCAGCATTATATAGACGGGGCCCGCTAGGACCAGAGCCTGTCAGGGTTGCGGAATTTGTTCAAAAGAGTCACCGTGGCATTAAAACACAAAGAGCATGAGGAGAAACACTGATGGGTTTAGTCAGTAAGAATCTGACACTCCCTTCCGCACCGCCCAGGGCAAACGAAGCCATTTGATGATTTCTCCCATACTTAAAGGTGCCTTAACTACCATCACAATATATACACTAATGACGTCACGATAAAATAAAGATAATAAGGTTTAAATAATTTGACACCATTCCGGGCGAAAGGCATATCAACACCCACGCTGTAACAATGGATTTAATGTCATAATTCCAGATCCTTACGGTTGAAATTTCCATTTCCAAGATTCTACACCCATTTTTATAATTATCGGAGAAAAACCTGTTACATGACGCTTTCACTTTAGTTATTATCCTTTTAAAGCATAAATCTCGTTAGAAACCGTCACGGACGCGTCAAGGAGAGGTGCAGTCGGTAACAGAAGTGTTTGGTACAATGTTTTATTATTTAACTAGCTGACCCGCCACGACTTCGTTCGCGTGGTATCCTACCCCTACCCTACCCTACCCTACCCCTACCCTACCCTACCCCTACCCTACCAATACCCTACCCCTACCCTACCCCTACCCTACCCCTACCCTACCCCTACCCTACCCCTACCCTACCCTACCCTACCCCTACCCTACCCCTACCCTACCCCTACCCCTACCCCTACCCTACCCCTACCCTACCCCTACCTTACCGGTACCCTACCCCTACCCTACCCCTACCGACATTTCCGACTCTTTTTTTGTCGTTTCATTGTTTTTAAGATGTATTCTGCTATTCGGGACGAAAACAAATCCAACAAATCAAAAACCATGGCAATCGGTCCAGCCGTTCTCGAGTTATAAGTGTTGTAACAAACACGACTTTCTTTTATATATATAGATTTTTATTTATTTATTTTTTCATATAAATAAGTACAACATCTTACAGATGACTTCAAAACGATGTTATACACACAAACTGAACTATATTATAAAATAAACTGCCCCGGTTGGTCTCGTGGTCGCAAGTGCGATTGCTGTGCAAGGGGTCCCGGGTTCGATTCCCAGGTCGAGCAAAAATTATTATTGGGTTTTTCTATGGAATTCTCGGTAGCAGCTCGGAGTTTAGATTTGTGCCCGGTTAATGGCAATAGGCTCGCCCCCTATAACATGGGACCTAAATATACCGGCGAACTGTGGCTGTACATTGGTACACTTCTGCCTTTCCCTTCGGGGAATACAGGCGTGATGGTTTTTAACTTGGGTTGGTTGGCAAGTCGTCGCAAGCACGTTTGCTGAGCGTCTGCTGGTCGAGCAAATTGTTATTAGAATTTTCCATTACGAAATTTCTCAGTAGCACTCAAAAGTTGTATACCTTGCTACTTTAAAAAAATAAGGGCTCGTAGAAATCAATGGCTTCAGAGAATTTTAAGAAAATTGCTTCGATTTTATTCTGAATGTCTAGAAGGTTCTATAAATATTATTGAGCCCGCTTTTACTTACTGAAAATCAAACAGAAAATAATCAATACTAATATAATAAAGCTAAAGAGGTTTTTTGTTTGTTTGTTTGTTTGTGTGCATTCTGGAATTACCAGTCGGATTTAAAAACATCTTAATGCATGTGATAGCCTGATTTATGAAGTATAATATAGTGGCTATATAACAACACGCTACGAACCACGAGAGCGGTGTAGTAACGCGGATCAAAAATCTACATCTATCTGCATATCCTACTACTATTATAAAAGCGAAAGTTTGTATGTATGGATGTATGGATGTATGGATGTATGGATGTTTGTTACTCTTTCACGCTTAAACGGCTGAATGGATCTGGATGAAATTTGGCACAAAGATAGATTATAGTCTGGAATAACACATAGGCTACTTTTTATCCCGGGAAAATGTACGGTACCCGTAGGATAACACATCAACTGTGACGCGGACGAAGTCGCGGGCAGAAGCTAGTTATATATATTTCGGAACGCATTCAACCCTAACTTCTTCAAAGTTAGAGTGAACAGGATTCTTCTGGGTAAGCTCACTCTATCGTCGTCTTTGTCACCTCTGACCTAGACTAGAGTCAAGAGATTACCCATTTCGAATATTAAAAAAAAAAACTAGCAACTAACAGAAGTTCTGACGACCCACTGACCGAAATACGTCTTTTAAGAGTTAACTAGACTCAAATAATAAGAACGCGCACAGTAAGAATCTTCGTTCCACCAATAATCGTCTTCTACGATGTCCTTCTCACCGCTCTGGTTTCCTTAAATCTTCTTTTCTTGTCCAGGCGGTTTTCCTATGGAATGCGCTCCCTCAGAATATCAGGATGGCCACCAGTCGGTTCACGTTCAAGGTAAAAGCTCGCGAACACGTACATAAGAAGTTGGCAGATTCGTCTTATATCTAATTTGTTATATTTCGCCACCTATGTATTCTTATCTCTCCCTACTTTGTATATTTTGTTTATATGTATGTATTTATGTATTTATTATATAATATATATTTAAATTCTTGGAAATTTTCTGTTTCTTGCACCTACTTTGTTCCGTCTCTGCATCACCCTAAGGTAGACTGGTAGAAAATGCCTAAGGCATTAAGTCCGCCTTTGTACGGTGTATTTTATACATTTTGTGCATAAAGTTTTAATAAATAAATAAATAAATAAATAAATAAGACGTATTTATTTAAAACGAGAACAGGCCACATAAAGACATAATCTACCAAAAAATAAAAACATTTGAATACGTATCTAACACAGCATCTACCACAATGTACAATTTATTATCTACAAAAGAACAATAAAAAACAACAAAATATCATATTTCAAATTACGTTCAAAAACGAAAGCGACAGTGAACGAGAGAGAAACTACAACAAAAAATAAAACGTAATCACTTGAGCGCTCGACTGTCCCATCACGGTGAAAATGACAAGGCATTTCACGCGATCATAAAATATAAGTCCCGGCTACACTGATGAATACCCGGCTTAGTGCGGACAGTGATAGCGTACAAAGGGCAGATGGTGTAAAGCGACTTTGTTTTAAGACTTTTTTTTTTTTTTTAAGATGGTAAAATCATCCAATGACCCCCCCCCCCCCGCCCTGGGTGGGACGGGAGGGAGTGTCAGACTTTTACTGACTAAAAAACCATCTATGTTCCTTCATGTGCCCTTCGAACAACCCGCAGATTGTTTTAAGACTGTATAGTGATTTATCCATTACATTTTTATACATATCGGGTTATTGGTAAGTAAGCAAAAAAAATGTATGTTTATATAATATAATGTATTGTATTTTTAATTGCAAAGCGAATGACCTCATTCTTTCGAAAACTGAGTCTCATATTTTTTTAAGGTTTTCGTAAAAAATACCATCTAATTTCCCGGTGTATTTTTCAAAAAAAAAAAAAAGCTTTCATACATACCTTGCCCTGATAATGACAAAAACAATAAAAAATCTGCCAAATCGTTCGAGCCGATCTCAAGTGATGATTTTTTACCAAGAAAAGGAAGAACATAAAAATAACAGTTTTTTTATATTCTAGTTATTATAAACATATTATGACATTAATTACATCGCGCGATCTCATCGCTCTTTCTGAACCATAATTGCATATAAAAAAAACTCCACTGACAACAAAAACAAACCTTGGGCTATTACAGAAAATCCACGAAATTAATAAACCAGAAATACCCACACAAATCTGCTAACAAATTATGTAAAAGCAGTCTTATGCTCATAATTTAAGCTCGCATATTCTACAAACATGGTCCGAATGACAAACTGCTCTATATATCACTTGAAGTTCCATCTTTGCCCAACAGCAGGCGAGCTAAAGAGGGTCATGCGTTTTCTTTAAACGACATCTAGATGTGCATGGATATATTAAAATAAAATATGAAATCATGCAATTGTATGCATTTTTATTTTAATAGGTAGGTCCCGATTGTGTATAGGTGCAAATTATCGATATTCCTAGAGAATTAAAAAAAAAAACTTTTTTGAGGATCTGGCCTGGAAAATTACGAACACAATAAAAAAAGAATCTGTCAAATTGTTCCAGCCGTTCTTACTCTTAACAACTCATTTTTCATCTGTATTGAATTTTCACTAATTATAAAATTTGATATTTGACAGTTTTAAATAATTATCTTAAGACGCAAATATAAAAAAAAAAACATTTTATCTCAGTGCTCAAACAACGATTAATTTTCAGTTAAATGTATTTGAAGTAGCTTTGATATACATACATAGTTAATTAATTGACCATGTAGGTATATGTCACGCCTGAATTCCCCGAAGGGTTAGGCAGAGGTATACCAATGTACACCCACAGTTCGCCAATATAATTAGGTCCCATGTAATAGGGGGCGAGCCTATTGCCATTAACCGGGCACAAATCCAAACTTCGAGCTGCTACTGAGAATTTCATAGAAAAACCCAATAACACTTTTTGCTCGACCTGGGAATCCAACCCAGGACCTATAGCGTAGCAGTCGTGCTTAGGACCACTAGGCTAACGAGGCATTTTCTTCTGACCCAAAAACCAGATTATTTTTTTAGTTAACCGTTTAAACTGTATTATAAGTAGCTTTGATATACATACATAGTTAATCAAAGAAGTTGGCAAATAAGTGACATCACAGTTTGTGTGCGATATAAAATCTATGGGGGAATCGCGTTTCAGCTTATAAAAAGTATGTCAATTGATTGGTGTGTCAACTAACCAATTTACCTACATAATGCCAAAGTGTATTTCCTTGTACATATCTGTTTACTATGTGAAACATACGATAAGAGTTTATTGACCTACCTAAAGATATAATTGACCTATTATGAAAGATTTGACACACATATTTCACGTTACACTATTTCATAACAGTGACTTTGTCCTCGTGTATTTCTGATATCCAATCCAAACAAGCTCCTATTTATGAAATTTTATTATGATCGGTTTAGTAGTAGGCAATGCCTTAATAAGGTAAGAAACAGACAGAGTTATTGTCGCATTTATTAAATTAAAAAAACAAAATTAATGGAAAGTATAAAAAGAAGTTCAATTAAAAAAAAAATTGAATCTAGTCACAATTTCATTTCATTGACAATCGATGTCAAATCCAGGTGAATTAGCGACATTTTTGACAGGTTAACACTGAGAGAAAATGGCGATTGCGACTCGTAGAATCGTCTACGCACCCTCCGAACCCCCAATCAAACAAAACCGGATAAAAGGGCTATGGACAAACCTCAAACAAATTGACTTCTAAAAACTTACTCGCGCTCGAATATTTCGAAAATAAGACTTAATTCCAATTCCTATTAAATTCAATTCCAAATAAACCTTTAAGCGCTTTTAGAGCTGCAAAAGTAAATACTCAATTGAACTACTAAGCGCTGACCGTGGCATGGATTCAAGGTCAACCGTCATTTCATACTAGACAACAGCGAGCGTTTGAACCATAATTGACCACGGATAATTTAGATACTGCGTAAGCCTTTAGAAGCCTTGTTGTATAAGTTTTAAGGTATAAAATATAAACAATAAAAATACATAATTTAATTATACCGAGGCTTTAATTAAAGACGGAACCGACATTTAAATAACCATCTAAAAATAATTTACACAAAAAAATGACCTTCGAATTTTTTCACAAATTAATACAGAAATTGTAATTAAACACTGTTCATTTTGATCAACAAAAATGTAAAAGTCGGTCTTCTAACTGAACTGAAATATATTTTGTCGACGCATGCGTTCTGTTCAACGCATACCCTTCAGGGTGGGGGGTAGACGGGATCGCGTATCGTGAGGGGCTGCACGCCTCTTCAACGTTAATATATTTCGCGCGCAGTGTATAAAAATGCAGTGAAGTGACAATTGGATAAAGAATTAAAAAAAAGAATGTGTTATTGTTAAGTGAGTGAGAGAAAGAATTTTGAGAAAAAATTGTTGTGAGTTTTTGTGATGTGTTAAAGTGTTTTTAGGTAAGTTTTTATTGCTTTTATTGTATAGATATTACCGGTATTTTATTGGGTATTAAATATGAAAAAAGTGAGTCATTTTTGTATATCATTTTGTGGTGTACACGAAGTTTTAAAGTAACTTATATAATCAAGTGAGCAAAGTTTTGAAACTATTCAAAGGGTTCAGTGAGATTACTAATTAACTATAAACAGGTTGATTAATAATGTTTTGCTGTTCATTAGATACAAAACTATATTTATTAAATACAGTTATACAATAATTATTCAGTTATACATTTTATATTTTGTTAAATCTTTTGACGCCGCGTGGCCGTTGCGTAATTTTGGCCGAAAATATTTATTTATTGGACGTTTAAAACTGAATTATACAAATAAAAAAAAAACATTATTTTAAAATTAACAAAAGCTTTATTATTATCTTATAATGTTGACTGTGAATATTATAAATTATAGTTAAAATGATTAGCATGACAGTGAGAGGTTTTCTCGCAATTTTTTTTTCTTTTACTTTGATTCATTAGGTACCTGTTTACTACGATTCTTGCTTTAAAATTTAAAACATGTAACAAATTGAATTGTGGAGTTAAGAAATTGTTAATTAAAATTTCTTCATTTCACAAAAAAAATACTTTTTTTCAAATAAAGTAATTTCCTTTTTAGTTGAATGTGGAAAGACATGAATTATCGGCGTTTCAGTAAAATGTCAGTAAAAATAATTATAAAAAAAAAAACCATAAAAATAATAATTTGCAACTTTGAATACGGACGATGAAAAGCGGAATAATATTTTAAGTGTGAACGTAATTCGAAAATAGCCCTCGGCCTTTCAGAGCACTACTTTGTCATTTTTGTAAAAACTGCCCCAATTGCGTATTTCGTATAAAAACGTTGTGTAGTCATATTTCGGTCAAGCAATTAAAATGGATAACAATTTGTAGATAGGAAAAGGGCACTAATATCTAGGCTAATATAACTTAATTTCATATGATGATGATGATGATGATGATGATAATGATAAAAACTCGCTATGAAAAATAGTTTTTTTTTTTTATTTTCGCTGAATGACAAATAAGCCAACGGCCCACTTGATGTTAAGTGATCACCTCTGCCTATAGACATCTGCAATTCCAAAGACTTTGCAAATGCGTTGCTATCCTAGACACAAAGTTGAAATACCTCATGTCCTTCTTATATTAATCTAATCGGCACCCATTCCCTTCAAACCGAATCACAGTAACGCTGTTTTGTGGCAGAAATAGGTATGGTGGTAGTTCTTCTCCGGACGAGGTCCTTCACAAAGAGCTCTACTACTACTAAAAGGAAGAGTATCATTTTGAAAGTTATTTAACAGGATACTAACTAACCACAAGCCCTTATCATTTGATCTCGTTTAAAATGTCGATAATGTAGATAGATACTTTAGTACGATATTTTACAGGAGAGCACATTTTTTTTTTCTTTATTTTAACAAAAATGTGCTAAAAAAAAAAAAAAAATATTTTATATTTTTTTTTTAGCACATTTTTGTTAAAAAAATATCGGCCATTTTGAGAGTTATACACCTATTTACATAATTTTTTCCGTAATGTATTAAAATTCTTTAATAATTACTTAATTATTTTAAAAAGTGAATTAAATTTAATACATGCTTTTATAAAATATAGGCTTGATAATAAGTCCGTTATTATAAAATAATGCAGATGCCCGTATCGACTTTGCTGCCATTGATATGTACTACACGCTTATCAAGTACATACATACCATCACACCTGTATTCCCCGAAGGGTTAGGCAGAGGTGTATCAATGTATACCCACAGTTCGCCAGTATGTTTTTTTAGGTCCCATGTAATACAGACGAGCCTATTGCCATTAATCGGGCTAAAATCCCAACGCTAAGCTGCTACTGAGAATTTCATTAAAAAAATCCAATAGTAAGTAGTTTTTGCCAAAAAAGGTATTTTCGCAAATATGCAGATGGCAGATGCCCGTATCAACTTTGCTGCCATCAATATGTACTACGAACTTATCAAGTAAATGCTCATCAATATCTACGATTGGTATAACGAACCGTTAGGCTATGCAATATAGGAATCAAGTACTAGCAAATACATACTAGTGCAACACTATTCGCGTAATGTAACACAATATCATGCAACGATGGACAGGGAGCGAACGTAATGTGGAACGGGAGTGACAAGTTCAAAATAATTGGATTTGGAACGTGCAACTCAAATCAGACCCACTTAGAGAATTGCTAGTTGCATTACGTAAGTAGTTACATTACACGTTGCATGTTGCAATTATTTTTACGCTAGTTTTAAAAAAAGAAATTTGGAATTCATTATTTCGTTCTAATCCTACTTATAATTTATAAATGCGAAAGTTTGTGAAGATGGATGCATGGATGTTTGTTACTTTGTCACACTTAAACGGCTGAACGGATCTGGATGAAAATTGGCACTGAGATAGATTGTAGTGTGGAATAAAACAGGATGCTTTTATAAAAAAAATACATGTAATTGACGTCCAAAAGTGACTTTGAACAGTTCTGCTCGTCCTCTAATCATTGACGGGCCTGTTGGTCTAGTGGTTAGTGGCCCTGACTGCTAAGCCGGAGGTCGTGGGTTCGATTCCCACCCAGGACAAACTTTGTGTGATGAGCATGATTGTTTGTTCTGTGTCTGGATGTGATTTATCTATAATATGTATGTATTTATAAATTATATAAGTATGTATATCAGTTGTCTGGTTACCATAACACAAGCTCTGCTTAGCTTGGGATCAGATAGCCGTGTGTGAGTTGTACCAAGATATTTATTTATTTATTTATCGGCTATATGAAATGTCTTACACTGCCCGCATTTAGGGCTATCCGCAAGCTTTTGTTTTAGTTGTTGAGTCTCTGCGGAACGACTCATAGCGGAAATCGAATGAGATACCGCGCCCCCGGAACGCAAAGGGCACATGAAGGAACATAGATGGGTTTTAGTCAGTAAAAGTCTGACACTCCCTCCGATGGAAGTTATGGAAGTTATTTGATAATTTCGCAATTATAAAAAAAATCTTACTTATACCTGCAATGCTTTTAACCGACTATAAAAAGGAGCTTATCAATTCGGATGTTGTTTTTTTAAAGTTTTATTATTTACAGACGGATTTGCTTTAAAGAGCAAAATAAAGGCTTTATTTACAAAATCGGCTTTGGAGCTTGGTATTTAAATCAAAATAACTGAAAAAAAAACATCGAAATTTTGCGTATTTTGCTTTTTTGTGAGTTTTCAGTGGTGTTTCTCTTGTTAATCCTTGTAGTGTTATATTGTAAAATATTTATTCTATTTATGAGAAAGTATTTATAAATACCATCACGCCTGTATTCCCCGACGGGTTAGGCAGAGGTGTACCAATGTACATCCACACTTCGCCGGTATTTTAGGTCCCATGTAATAGGGGGCGAGCCTATTGCCATTAACCAGGCACAAATCCAAACTCCGAGCTGCTACTGAGAATTTTCATAGAAAGACCCAATAACACTTTTTGCTCGGCCTGGGAATCGAACCCAGGACCTATAGCGTAGCAGTTGCGCTTAGGACCACTAGACCAACGAGGCAGTTAAAAAAGTACAAAGGCGGACTTTATGCCTTAGTCATTCTCTACCAGTCAACCAAAGGTGGTGAAGAGATAACACGGCAGGTGCAAATTATTGTACGAAGTAAAAAGAAATGGAATGTACACAAGTACAAACCAATTGAAATACTCCATACATTTAAATGGGTGATCCACTATAATATAATACACTAAATTCAAAATATATACACATTATCCTACGTCGATGAGTAATTGGAATATAATGAAATTAAATTATGTCAAAGTGGTCCCTATTGATATTGAGTTGCAAGGTCAATTGATTCACTTCGCTGTCATTTTTTTTTTTTTTTTGGTTTATAATTATAATGGTATGTGACATTTAATTAATTTCTCTATTGTGATGTAATGAGTATTATACTGATTTTTTTTTTCTTGGTCTAATGAAACATTCAGACACAATGTAAATTGTTTGTTAAATAAATAAATAAAAAAATAATAAATATATACACATACATAAATACAAGCAAATAACGTACGAAGTTTCTTCCCCATTCTTCTTCATTTTTAATTCATCATTACCTTTTGAAAGCGGCAACTAGATTAAATTCTTCTTTCTCGTATATGACTCATAAAAAGTACCTACCTTTTAATGGTCTAATCGGAATAAATGACTTGACTTTTGACTTTAAATGACAATATTGTCTCATCATCTTCTGTTTAGCCTTTTCCCAACTGCGTTGGGGTCGGCTTCCAGTCTAACCGGATGCAGCTGAAAACCAGTGTTTTACATGGAGCGACTGCCTATCTAACCTCCACAACCCAATAACTGGGTAACACGATACTTCTTGGTTAGACTGGTTGTCAGACTTCTTGGCTTCTGACTATCTGTCACGATTGTCAAAAATCTACGAATGACAGCCGGGACCAACGGCTTTACGTGCTTTCCGAGGCACGGGGGTATCACACCACCAACTTCCAAACTCCGGACTGCTACTGAGAAATTCCTAATGGAAAAACCCAATACCACTTTTTGCCCGACCTGGGAATCGAACCCGGGACCCCTTGCTCAGCAGTCGCGCTTTGCGACCACGAGACCAACGGGGCAGTTAAATGACAATATTGTCTACGGTGTACATCTAGCAAATAATCTTAAACTTGTTTCCATTTAAACATTCTCAAAGACTTTCATTACCTAGTCTTTGCTCGTCTTCAAAGTGACCCGAGATTTGAAATGAAAGAAAATTCGCAAACACCTTGTTGGTTCGTGTGCCCGGAAAGAAGTGATTGGGACTTTATTAATGTTAGGAACTAGATTGTGGATTTGAAACCGGGCAAGGGCAAGTACCAATGTGACTTTTTCTAACTCATTATGTACTTTCTAAGTTAATCTTGGACATCACTCTCATCGGTAACCATGTCAGAGGCCCTTGAGGCGGTTTAGAAACTCTAACACTAGGGTGTGTAGGGTCGTTAGACCTTACTGCTCACACGATAAAGAAGAAGAGAACGTTAGGAAGATTGTGCTTTTTAGTGTTTTTTTATGAGTGGTTATGAAATTGACGTATATGGTACTAGTTTTTACCAGAAAATGACGCAAAAGAAACATTTTCTTTGGATTTCAAAGTTAGGTTGACTGCCTCGTTAGCGTAGTGGTCCTAAGCACGACCGCTACGCTAGAGGTCTTGGGTTCGATTTCCAGGTCGAGCACAATGTGTTATTAGGTTTTTCTACAAAATTATCAGTAGCAGCTCGGAGTTCCGATTTGTGCCCGGTTAATGGCAATAGGCTCGCCCTCTATTACATGGGACTTGAACATACCTGGTGAAGTAGGTATAGATGTACATAAGTACACCTCTGCCTAACCCATCGGGGAATACAAGCGTGATGGTATAAAATAAATAAAAAATAAAATAAGTTTATTTCATATCATATTTGGCTTACATTGCATGACGAGGAGTCTCCATTTAGGCATAGAAAATGCCTGTAGTTGAAGCCTCCGCTCTTTTCTGACGTAATATTATAGACGTGCAAATATGTATACATAAAAAAATAGAAAAACAAAATTATAAAGAAAAGGAAAAAAAGACACGAATATGTTTTGTGTTATCTCCGTAACCATAAATTTCCCAGATACAGTTCAAAACGAAAACATAATCATGTCATTGGAAGAATATATTATGTACTTAACTTCCATTTTCATTAAGTGCTTTTTTACACCAATTATATATAATATTCGACAATATTATAGAAAACTTTCTAATTCCCAGCTTCCAGTACCCTTTTATTCTCAAGTAGCCCTTATAGGTAAAATTTTCTTCAGAAAACTTTTATAAGGTCAGCCGACCAATTAAGAACCTTGCTGTAGGTACTCATTTGAAGTTCGATTTTCATAAAATCCTGACGTTTCTTTTCGGCCTTTTGTCCGGGTATCGATTATAAATCTACAGCTGAATGTAAATTTATACTGATAAATAAAATTGAAGTGTCGGTTTGTTTGTAATATCAAAAAAAAGCTTTTTACTAAATGCATGCTATGTGTCTATAAAACATTAAAGTTATTAATAAAGACAGTGGCATTTTTTTTTTTTTTTTTTTTCTAGACGGGAAGTCATCAAATTATTTCCCCCGCCCTGGGCGGGGCGGGAGGGAGTGTCAGACTTTTACTGACTAAAACCCGTCTATGTTCCTTCATGTGCCCTTTGCGTTCCGGGGGCGCGGTATCTCTTTCGAACATCCCGCAGCCCCGGCAGGCATCGGCCTTCAAAAGACAGTGGCATAGAGCTCATATTGTATTGAAAACTTGATGGAAATTCGTTTATGTGAACGTCTACAAAATAGAAAATAGCAAAAAAAGTTTGTCTGTCTGTTGGTTTGTTCCGGCTAATCTCCTAAACAGCTCGACCAATTTTGATAAAACTTTCATTGGCATATAGCTGATGTTATAAGGAATAACTTGGATTACTTTTATTATAGAAAAAAACGGTAATTTAAAAAACTAAAAAACCCGACTGCTTTTCTAAGTAAAAAGTTTTCTGAAAAAGCCCTAAAACAAGAAAGTCGTTGTACCCGATTGCACTTGAAATTGTAGCAGTCGGGACCCATTCTGGACCATCTGCAATGTAATATAGGTATGTGCTCTCAATACACTAAGCCTCCATTTCTAGAATGGGTCCCGACTGCTACAATTTCAAGTGCAATCGGGTACAACGACTTTCTTGTTTTAGGGCTTTTTCAGAAAACTTTTTACTTAGAAAAGCAGTCGGGTTTTTTAGTTTTTTAAATTACCGTTTTTTATTTTTTACTTTTTTTTTATTTTTAATACATCCATTGTCACTTTCACAGTAAATACGAATCTAATGACACATCTTAAGCTAAAATCCATCGAGCCGTTCAGACTGCAGAGCGATCCAAACATTTGAATTTGGCGCCAAAAACTCGCCATTTTGTTTTTTTTATTTTGATATACCCAGTGTCACTCTCACAGTAAATACGAATCTAACGACACCTCTCAAGCTAAAATCCATTGAGCCGTTCAGGCTGCAGAGCGTGCCAAACAATTATACATACATACATACATACATACATACATACATACATACATACATACATACATACTCTCGAAAAACATAACCCTCCTTCTGTCGCAGTCGGGTAAAAATAAGTAGAGATTCGCGCAAATAAAATAACAGATAACATACCATCACGCCTATATTCCCCGAAGGGTAAGGCAGAGAAGTACTAATGTGCACCCACAGTTCGCCAGTATATTTGAGTCCCTTATAATAGAGGGCGAGCCTATTGCCATTAACCGGGCACAAATCCTAACTCCGAGCTGCTATTGAGAGTTTAAAAAAAAATATCCCACATTGGACCAATCCTACTGACAATCGAAGTCGCGGGCTTAAGCTAGTTGACAGTAGAGCTTACGAACTATATATAATAAGCATTATTGCTATAGCAAAGTAGGTCAGTCAGTACGGGGAAGCGATTTGAAAGCGGACAGGAGGCTAATACATTTTGCGTTTGACGGCGATAGTGGCACCCATAATATTATTATAATACCAGCCTATTACTGCCCCACTGCTCGGCAAAAACCTCTTCTATTCTGTGGCTTTAATATCGGGCAAGTACCAATGTGACTTTTTCAATTCATATATGACTTCTGCTTGATAAAAAGTAATTATGTTATTCCATTATTCTACACTACAATCTATTTCACTGCCTTCTCTGTATGAGAAGAGACATTTTCCTAATATAAGAATGATGATAGGTGGCTATTGTGGTTATACGAAGATCCAATAAAAGAAACAAATAGTATAAATTAGTTAACTAATTCATTAATACAACAAATATCCTAACTAATATTTGAACGTAAGTTTGTTGGTTTTTTACCGTTTCACGACTTAACAACTGAACCGATCATCCTGAAATTACATATACGTTTTCAGGTGTACAAAAACGGACTTAACGTGGCTTTCATTCCGAAAAAAAGTACTGTTCCCGAGGAAATAAACAATAACGTTCTTGTGATAATAGATGGCGCCACTTGTTTCGAATCTTGATTGAGTTTTAACTATAACAAATATTTACGCGGACACAGTCGCAGGCTTAAGCTAGTTGTTAATAAGTTTTATATTGTTAAACAAAATGCAAAATAAAATCCATCAGATTTATTTAAAACTAGCTTTTGCCCGCGACTTCGTCCGCGTGGATTAATAGTTCCCGTTCCCGGGGGATTTCCGGGATGAAAACTATCCTATGTCCTTTCTCGGGTCCCAGACTATATCTGTAACAAATTTCATTGAAATCGGTTCAGTGGTTTAGGCGTGAAGAAGAGACAGACAGACAGATAGACAGACAGACAGACAGACAGAGTTACTTTCGCATTTATAATATTAGTAAGGATAAGGATTAAAATATTTCAATCCGTTTTACAAATGGAAAGCAGATGAAACACTTAAAGTTAATTAAATAACTATTTTTAAATATCCAATACTTAATTGAAGATTTCGTTTCGTTGAATAAAAATTCAGACCCTGGGGAGTCATTATAAATATCTTTTTAATTAATTAATTTAAGTTGCTGATATGTTCGTGGTGGTGTGATACCACGTATCTCGTATCTCGGAAAGCACGTAAAGCTATTGTTCCCGACTGTCATTAATAGATCTTTGACAGTCGTTACGGATAGTCAGAAGCCGGGAAGTCTGACAACCAGTCCTACCAAGAGGTATCGTGTTGTCCAGTAACTGGGTTGTGGAGGTCAGGTAGGCAGTCGCTCCATGTAAAACAATAGTATTCAGCTGCATATGGTTAGACTGGAAGCTGATCTCAATAAAGTCGCAAAAAGGCTAAGCAGATTTATATACCTATTGTATAAGATGATATTGCGAAAAAAAATATTTTAAAAACGTAAGTTTGGAGTTCTTTTCTCATTCTTTTTTATACTACTACTCTTTTTTCTTGGAAATGCAGTTCAAAAGTGCACTTTTATAAATCATTTTTCACATTAGTACTTGCTCCAGATTTTCGTCAACAAACATATAAACTCATATACACAAATGGGCCAAACCCGGTACACCCAGCACAGAAGCCAATCGCGCAACCACCGTACCGTCAACTTAAACAATTTAATTTTAACTTTAATATAGTTACAAATTAGCATCAAATTAAAACTTTAATATAATTGTAATAAGAAGGAATTTTCGTCGGAAAATGAAAATTATGTAGGCTCGGAATCACAAAGAATATTACGGGTTAAGTTATCTTAGCTTCAAAGTTAAACAAAGGAGGTTTTAATTCAATGAAAAACGTCACGCCTTCTTCTGTGGGAGTCGGCTAAAATGTAGGTTCTTATTAATCAAACAATTTTTTATCTTTTTTCTTTTATTAGGGTTGCGTAAACGAAGGGTCCTAAAAGGGGCCTTGTTGCGATTTGATTAAGCGTTTACTGTCCATCTGTCAGTCTGTCTGTCAGTGTGCTGTATCTTATGAACCGTATTAGGTAGAGGGTTGAAATTTTCACAGATGCTGTATTTATATGGCCGTGGCAAATTTACTATCCTACTAATATTATAAATGCGAAATGAGGATGGATAGATGGATGAATGGATGAATGGATGGATATATATTTTGTTACCTTTTCATGCAAACGGCTGAACGGATCTGTATGAATTTTGGCACTCAGATTGTAGTGTGGAATAACACATTAGGACACTTAGTAACCCGAAAAAATGCTAGTAAATAAATAAATCCATGCTAATATTATAAATGCGAAAGTAAGACTGTCCGTTTGACTGTTTGTTACGCTTTCATAACTAAACATTTTTACTATAAATAAAATAAAATGAATAATTAAAAGGGGTGACAAGAACCTTGTTTTTTTTTTGTATGCTGTGTTAAATGCTGTACAGTGTACGCTGGAACGCAAAGGGCATTAAGAAAAACATGGTTGGGTTTTAGTCAATTATACTGACACTTCCTTGCGCTCCACCCAAGCGGGAAAAGAAATTTAATGATTTCCCATCCTTAAAAAAAATACTGTACAGTGGTACCGAACCCTTAGTGAGAAGTCAATTTTTTTATCGTTTTCATTAAATCTTTTTACTCTATCTATACACTTTACAAGGGATTTTCTGTGAATTATTAAAACAAATAGATGATGATTGCCTAGTAGTCCTAAGTGCGACTGCTACGCTCTCGGGTCTCGGGTTCGATTTCCAGGTCGAGCGAAGTGTCATTGGGTTTTTCTATGAAGTTCTCAGCAGCAGCTCGGAATTTGTATTTGTGCCCGGTTAATGGCAATAGGCTCACCCTATGGGACCTAAACATACTGGCAAACAATGGGTTTTCAATGGTACACCTCTGCCTAACCCTTCGGAAAATACAGGCGTGATGGTAAGTTAAAATTTGAGATGATTTATTACAAAGAAGTTCCTGTTCAAGTTACTGAAACTTGAACAAAACACTCGATATCTTCATTGAAACTTAAACAATAACACGATATTGGGTTAAAGTTACCACTCTTTAGTAACTATAGTGATGGGCAATTGACTTTGTTGTTTCTTAGGCTTTTGTCTTATTTGGTTATAAAATTAGTTTAGTGTTAATTAAAATAATTTTGGGATGTAGGTATTAATAGTGGTTTGTAAACATACACACATACATGAACTCACGTCTTTTTCCCATGGGGGTAGGCAGAAACCACGGAACGTCACCAGCTACGATCCTTACATACTCCTTTCGCCTCGTCCACATTCATACATCTAGTCATACAAGCACGCCGGTTACGAGTACCTACTGCGCACCTGATCTTTCTTGGAACCGTTTGTCTTATAAAATTAGTAGAGTCTATTTTTAACTAATATTTTAGGATGTAGGTATAGTGGGTATTAATAGTGGTTTATGTAAATGGTAACACAGTTTGTCACAGTTTTGGCTGTTTTGATTTTAATTTATACGTATACTTATCTATATGAATATAAAAAATGAAGAGATTTTATGTATGTTTGTTCAAATACGCTAATCTTTGGAACTAACAGTAGAATTAGAAAAAAACTTTTTTTATATATCGGCTATATGAGGAATAGATAAAGTTTATAATATCACGCTACGACACACGGGAGTGGGGCAATAATCAAAGATATATTTTAAAACGGTAAAAAAGCCGCAGGCAGAGTCTAGCATTATGTTTATAAAGCAAAGCACATGACGTCAATCACCTCGACTACATACTTTTATTTGAGAAAAAAGGTTTTGCATTAAAAATACACCGTGAAAACCAACATCACCGCGAACGAGGCATTTTTTTTTGAAGGTGGGAAATTATCTGACTTCCCCCGCCCTGGGCGGGGCGGGAGGGAGTGTCAGACTTTTACTGACTAAAACATATCTATGTTCCTTCTTGTGCCCTTTGCGTTCCGGGGACGCAGTATCTCTTTCGAACAACCGGCAGCCCCGGCAGGCGAACGAGGCATAAGTTAGTCGTTTGAAATCTAGTCGCAAAAATGTAGGTAAAATAGAGAGATTTTTGAGACTTAGATTAGATTCCGATCGTTCCTAAAAGTTTGTAGAATAGCTACCATTGATGTCTGATTTCTAAATGTCAAGAGGTCAATGACTTATTGATTTAATCGCTTTCTTGCTCTGTTTTTACTCCACGTACAGATGAACAAACTATTTGGTGTACAGGCAGCTTACTTGCAATTTATTATCATCATCATATCAGCCGCAGGATGTCCACTGCTGGACATAGGCCTCCCCCATAGATTTCTAAAAGGACCGGTTGGAAGTGTCCTGCATTCAGTGCCTTCCCGCGGTCCTAGTTAATTAATTACTTGCAATTACTCTTAAACAATGTTGTGAGTGTGCTGAGCAGTCAATTCTTTTACATCCCTCTCTTAAGTGTGTCAAAAGCTTATAAAGTTATTACGCATACAATAAAAATAAGAGATAAATATTTATCCTTATTGCTGAGGTTCTTTAGAAAGGGCTTAAGTAAAGTACTCTTAACTCAATTGCTTGTATGACCAGATGTATGAACGCGAACGAGGAAAAAGAAGTGTGAACGGATCGTAGCAGGTGGCGTTCTGCGGTTTCTGCCGACCCCCATTGGAAATGAATTGGAGTACTTCATAGAGTTTCTTACGCATTCTATCCATACGAAACTACTTTTTGGAATGGGCAACTAGATTTAATATTATTAATTTCTATCTTGTATTTTAAGTTCAAAAATGCCTTTTAATGATACAATTGAAATAAATGATTTGACTTTAACATTGAAAGGCGTGTGTTTATGTGTATGTATGAAAAAACTAGCGTACCACCCCCTGCGTTGCAAGGGAGCAGAATTCCGACATTTCGAGTGGATACAAAAAACATAAAAACCTTGTCCGGAAAATTACGAATACTACAAAAAAACAATCACCAAAAATCGGTCCAGCCGTTCTTGAGTTTTGCTCTTAGAAACACATTTGACCATTCATTTTTATTTATATAGAGAATATTGGCAGTGTAAGACGCATAATTTTGCCTGTAAACCAAATAGTTTGTTCGACTGTACTTATAAGCTCCCTTGTCATAATACTTGGACGTAGATCGACAACTTAATCTAGATGTAAATATAGCTAAACTTAGTTCAATATGTCTTAGACAGGCTCAGACAAGACTAAGTAGTATTACCGATGATGAATACTAAGTTGTAGGGCTAAAATAATATGGAATGTTTCAGAGTTTAAAAGACGGCTTAATGTCAAAGAGCTTTGAGTCTAAATTTGTTTGCACTAGCAATTTTGTTTATTTGACAGCTTGAATTTAAATGTCTAAATCTATACAATTAAATATAATTGAAGTGTTTATTTGTAATATCAAAATATAAAAAAATAACAGCTTTTTACTAACTACACATACCTATGTGTATTTTCGCGGTACTAATAAAAAAAAAAAACATTTTTGTGTGTCTGTTTTTTTCGTCTCATCTCCGAAACGGCTGGACCGATTTTGATGAGACTTTCATTGGCAAATGGCTGATATTACAAAGTATAATTTAAGCATACAAACATTCATTTTAGAAAATGAATACGGTACAGTAGTATCGTGCAATAAAGAAAACCTTCGCCAATAACCCAGATTCAAGCAGATGAAGCCACGGGCATTAGCTAGTTACTCAATTATTAAATTGTCAAAGGACCATTTAACAACAGAATTAATCAAATAAATCTCCAGACTGCATGGAGCACAATTAATTTGAAGATTACGTACTACATGAGAATAGTTTGAAAGCATAGTCACATCACAGAATAGTTGCTTCAGAAGGACCACTATAACATAGGATAATTATAACTGGAATAACACCCTCAAAACACACAATTAGAAAATTAAGTGACAATCATAATCTCGTATTGTGATTGTGTGTTTATGGTAATAATTAAAAAAAAATAAAGACACATAATATGTCAAAATCATCAAAATAAATCTCAAAGTTAAAATTACTAATGAAAACGAGACAGTTGGAGGACTATAATTAAAAAAATCCTCATCATCATATCAGTCGCAGGACGTCCATTGCTGGCCATTCCTCATAGATTTTTGTCACCATATTTATTTTGATACTGAGCGGCGAATTAAGAGTAACAAAATATATATACTTTTTTAGACGCTCTTGACTCTAGTCTTGGTCAAAGGTGACAAAGACGAAGTCTACGATAGAGTGAGCTTACCCAGAAGAAGCCTGTTCACTCTAATTTTGAAGAGATTAGGGTTGAATGCGTTCGGAAATGCAGATGCAGGTAGAGAGTTCCACTCCATAGCAGTGTTTTTTAAATCCTCTCTATTTTATTACGGACCTGTTGGTCTAGTGGTTAGCGGCCCTGACTGCTAAGCCGGAGGTCGTGGGTTCGATTCCCACCCAGGACAAACTTTGTGTGATGAGCATGATTGTTTGTTCTGTGTCTGGATGTGATTTATCTATCATCATCATCATCATCATCTCAGCCATAGGACGTCCACTGCTGAACATAGGCCTCCCCTTATTTATCTATAATATGTATGTATTTCTAAATTATATAAGTATGTATATCAGTTGTCTGGTTACCATAACACAAGCTCTGCTTAGCTTGGGATCAGATAGCCGTGTGTGAGTTGTCCAAAGATATTTATTTATTATTTATTTATTTGTGTCTGTGCTCTTTTGAAAGTAGATTGGAGTAAACCTTCTGTATCTACCTACGCTGTGGTCAAAGGCCGTATTGGTACTCGTCTGGGAATGGCTCAGACATAGCTTTGAGTAGTTTTACGCAAATATACGTTCATTGAATACTTAATACCTTTTCTCAATATCGGTTCTGTTAAGAGGTCTATTTGAATAAGTTTTAGTGTGTTGACGTCATAATTGAATATTGTTGAAGGGTTCAGTGTAATGTGTTTAGGTTGGGTTCTGTCATTCAATTTCGAATTAACACCTTTTGATTAAATTTCATTTGGCCTTTGTGAAGTGTCTCTTTTTAACTGACTTTGAGAATGGAGGTTCTAAATTCGACTAGTATGTTGTGCTGTCTCGTTAGCCTAGTGGTCTTAAGCGCGCCTGCTACGCAAGAAGTCTTGGGTTAGATTCCCAAGTCGAGCAAAAAGTGTTATTGGGTTTTTCTGTGAAATTCTCAGTAGCAGCTCGGAGTTAGGATTTGTGCCCGGTTAATGGCAATAGGCTCGCACCCTATTACTTGGGACCTAAACATACCGGTGAATTGTGGGTGTACATTGGTACACCTCTGCCTAACCGATGTTGCATTTAGGGTACGACCGTCCCAAACGGTCCCCCAAAGCGACGTATTTTATTTTTTTACTTTTTAAAGGGAACTTAGGATTTTGTGTCGGGGTTTTTTTTTAATTTTTTATTTAATTTTTTATTTTATACTTTTTATAGGTACATACTTATTATAATGTCGATTTTGTTAAGCTGTAAATACATTGGTTCCAAATAATTTAATAACCCACATGACAAATTATTTTTAGTTTTTCTTTCCCACTTTCACACCCATAACTTTTAAACGGCTCAACCGATTTTCATCAAACATGTCTAAGAACACTCGCACATAAGTCACCTTTCATACAAAAAAAAAACTAAATTGAAATCGCTTCATCCGTTCGGGAGCTATGATGCCACAGACAGACAGACAGACAGACAGACAGACACGTCAAACTTATAACACCCCTCTTTTTGCGTCGGGGGTTAAAAATGAATATTGAAATGTAATATAAGGACATTCACATATTTATAGAAGCAACAAGAATATATGTAACCATGATTTTGTAAAAACAATTTTTAAAAGAGTGTCCATGGAGTTTCTTGCTCGTTCTTCCCCATAGAGATCTACGTTTTGGAACGAGCAACTAGCTTCAACTTCTTGACAATTCAAAAGTGCCTGTAAATGGTCTAATTGAAATAAATGCTTTGACTTTGGACTAGGTAGGTACCATCCAACTTTTATTGTTGACAGTACCTCCGAAACACGTACTTAGTTTAGAGAACGGTACAATGCCCAAGGGTACCACAAAGTACGGCAAATTGCAACATTTAAGCTCAACACAAACACTTGTATTTTGGTGAAAGTCTCTTTGATGTACCGCGATGACAAAGAGACAACCACGGATATGTTTGCTCGACAAAGATGGGCCTAAAAATGCCCTTTTTGTATGTATATAAAAAAGAAATCCGGTATTCCCTTAAATACCTTTGTATTACATATTTTTTTTTTCATTTATTCCTTTTTTTCGCTGGTAAGGCTCTTGTTGTATGTTGAGGTTGCCAATTTGACTTTTTTATTTATTTATTTATTTATTTTAACTTTATTATACAGACTGCCTCGTTAGTCTAGTGGTCTTAAACGCGACTGCTACGCTAAAGGCAAGACCTTTAGCGTAGCAGTTTCCAGGTTGGAGAAAGTGTTATTGTTTTTTTTTAAAGAAATTCTCAGAAGTAGTTAGGAGTTGGAATTTGTTCCCGATCAATGGCAATAGGCTCGCTCCCTATTACATGGGACCTTAACATACCGGCGAACTGTGAGTGTACCTTGGTACACCTCTGCCTAAGCCTTCGGGGATTACAGGCGAGATAGTGTGTAGGTATGTAATTTTATGCAATAAAAAGTACAAAGGCAGACTTAATGCCTTAGACATTCTCTACAAGTCATTCAAATGTGGGTTTGACTTTTTCCAATTCATATATACTTTCTAGATGTATGAATGTGGACGAGGCGAAAGGAGTGTGTAAGGATCATAGCAGGTGGCGGTCCGTGGTTTCTGCCTACCCCCATGGGAAAAAGGCGTGAGTTTATGTATGTATGTATGTATGTATGTATATACTTTCTAAGTTTATATGACATCGGTGAAGGAAAGCATCGCGCATCGTGACTGGACTTGTAATAAATACGAGTACTTAAAAGTCTGAAATTGCCACTCCTCCTTTAGCAAGCGTGGTGATCAATGCTCATGATTTCTGGTTGAGAAGATGCCTTTGCTCTATAATGGGACAATAATCGGTTTGTGTTATTCATATTATTCCTCATTACTTTCATTTCAATTATCAGACATTATATATTCAATTTTTAAATATTAAAACAAAAATAAAATATATTTTATATATACCATCACGCCTGTATTCCCCGAAGGGTTAGGCAGAGGTGTACCAATGTACACCCACAGTTCGCCGGTATATTTAGGTCCCATGTAATAGGGGGCGAGCCTATTGCCATTACTTAAATAAAAAAAATAAAAATATTTGTAAATATATTTTATTTTTTGCAAATGGATGTATAAAGTTTTGACATCTGGCATTCTCTTTAATTCCTTTGCCGAATGTTCATGCAGTTATTATTTTAAGTGTTTTTCAAACGAAATGTCGTTTGAAATAGGATAAAATGGAATTTTATTTAAATTGCTTGTCCACTTAAAAAACCTGTGATACGATAAATTAAATATTGATATTTTATTTATGTTGATAAAGAATTCAGTTTTTAAGTTATTTGTTTATTTAAAATGTTTTTATATTTACAAACAAATACGACTTTAAATGCAGAAATTCAAATAAAAATAACATCTTATATTTAATTTTTTGAAAAGGGTGTTTTATAACCTCTTATAAACCGCTATTTTATAATGTGACGTCACATAGCCTTTAATTAGTGAACGATCAAGATGCCTTCAACGATACCTCAATTGTCGAATTATAACAAGTACTTTAGAAGTTGTAACTCTCTAGACCGGTTCCGGCCAAGTACGCAGGAGATACTATAGTGCACAAATGTGTGCGCAAACACAGGTGCACACCCTCTTCCCTAACTCTCAAAGTCCGATGGGACGGCAATCCGAAACGATCAGAAAGAGATCAGGCACAGGCTTTACGTGCTTTATGAGGCACGGGGGTGTCACACCACTAACTTCCAAACTTTGGGCTGCTACTGAGAAGTTCCTAATGGGAAAATCCAATAACACTTTGCCCGACCTTTTAATCGAACCCAGAACCCCTCTCTCAGCAGTCGCGCTTGCGACTACGAGACCAACGGGGCAGTCAGAAGTTTTGAGAGAAAAGATGAACATAAATACATACCTATATACCTACATACATGTAGTAGTCAGGTAACAAAATACAAAATATTTGTATTATATTTCTTATAATTTTTCTGATACAGCAAACATAATATATAAATATTAATATCTTGTGATATTTAGGTAAGTTTTTTATATCTCCTCATTATCTGATATTACGATATCAAAATAGTGTACCTACTCTAATATAATAATTTAGGAGTACAATATTTGAATATCATAATTTATTATTACAACCTAGGCATGTCTAGACTAATTAGTAGCTTTACTTTGACTTGGCTTTTTATATAATGAAGATGAAAAATGTATCCAATAGCACTTATTTTACAGTCACTTATAGGGTTGAAACTTTTTGCGTTCTAAAGGTATCACAAATGATTTTAATACATTCCATCACGCCTGTATTCCCCGAAGGGGTAGGCAGAGATGCACCAATGCAAATTATACTGGCTTAATGGGATTTTAATACATACCTAATTCTCACAGTCCGATGAGACGGCAATCCGACACAAATGGGAAAAGATCAGTCGCAGAACCAACAGCTTTATGTGCTTTCCGAGACACAGTGGTGTCTCACCACCAACTTTTAAACTCTGGGTTGCTACTGAGAAACTCCTAGTGCAAAAACCCAATAAACATTTTGCCCGACCTGGAAATCGAACCCAGGACCCCTCACCAATCGCAAGACAAGGCCATCGTGACAGTTCATAACTTATTCCACATTTAAACATTGAAAAAATTAAAAGAAAAAACGCAAAAAATAAAACCAGCGTTCCTTTTTCAAATCTTATGTTTAATCAGACTTCGAACGCAATTATCATTTGAAATGACGAGAACGTCGGGCGCACCTTATTTGCATAACAGGGAAAGAATTGCCAGCTCAGAAAAATCGATGGGTAGACATTTTTTTTTCTTTTATTTTAATTGATTGCGTTCTAACTGCCTCGTTAGCCTAGTGGTCCTAAGCGCGACTGCTACGCTAGAGGTCTTGGGTTCAATTACCAGGTCAAACAAAAAAGAGTGTTTTTGGATTTTTGTGATAACTATATTATTAATGTTTTCCCATGTAATTGTCATTCAAAAGTGCCTTTTAATGGTTTTATTAAAATAAATGATTTGACTTTTTGTCTTTACACTTTTTTTTCTATGGATTTCTCAGTAGCAGCTCGGAATTACGATTTATGCCCGGTTAATGGCCCGCCCCCTATTACATGGGACTTAAACGTACCGGCGAACTGTGGGTGAACATTGGTACACCTCTGCTTAACCCTTCGGGGAATACAGGCGTGATGGTACGTGGTATGATTGAGTTTGGTTCGTGAAATAAATTGAGTTACCTTGAGAAACCGATTATTGAAGGTAGCATAATAAAGAAATGTTTTCTTTCATTGAACTCGACAAATCTAATAAAAGAAATTGTTGGTGGCTTGTCAGTTTGCAACAATCTAATTTATTAGGTAAGACAGGTTTTAGGCCTTCCAAATCTAGTTTTTTGCAATCTCATTCTTATAATGTGTAAGATTAGATTCGATTTGGTTAGACAACAAGCTATGTGTATGTTGCGGGTTTCATATATTGTACATACTATCACGCCTGTGTCCCCCGAAGGGTTAGGCAGAAGTGTAACCGATATACCTACACCCACATTTCGCCGGTATGTTTTTAAGTCCAACGTAATAGGGGGCGAGCCTATTGCTATTAACCGGGTACAAATCCTAACTCCGAGCACCTACTGAGGATTTCATAGAAAAACCCAATAACACTTTTTGCTCGACCTGGGAGTAGAACCCAAGACCTCTAGCGTAGCAGTCGCGCTAAAGACGACTAGGGTAACGGGGCAATCCATGTCCATATTGTACTGGAAATTATATTAAACCATTATTCAGTAGGTACTAGCTTTTGCCCGCGACTTCGTGTACATAAATGGTGGTTACCGTGGACGCAGTCGAAGTCGGGGAATAAAAAGAAGTCTGTGTCCTTATTTAGGGTTCAAACTTACTTCGTATAAAATTACATTAAAATCAGTTCAGTGGTTTAGTTGTGGCAGGTTTAATGTGAGTAGATTATTAACCTTCAAAATCTAAACCATATTCCATGCCTATTCTTCTTCATACAAAACTACCCTTTGGAAGGGTCAACTAGATTCAATACTTTTTTGATAATATGCAATCTTCTTTAGCCGCATTGAGTGAAGTTAAATCTCACATCACTGACATGCTGTCTTGACTGCATCACCAACATTCTAGTGTTACCTTGTCACCAACATACTACAGTGGCGGCGTCACCGACATTCTAACGTGACATCTTCACCGACATGCATATGAGCATCGTTACGGACAAGCTAATTTAACGTTGAGTTATCACTTTTAACTGCCTCGTCGGCCTAGTGGTCCTCAGCGCGACTGCTACGCCAGAGGTCTTGGGTTCGATTCCCAGGTCAAGCAAAAAGTGTTAATGGGTTTTTCTATGAAATTCTCAGTAGCAGCTCGGAGTTTGGATTTGTGCCCGGTTAATGGCAACAGGCTCATTCTCAATTACATGTGACATAAATATACTGCCGAACTGTGTGTGTACATTGGTACACCTCTGCCTAACCCTTCGGGGAATACAGGCGTGATGGTATATATATTTTTTTTTATCTCCGACATGCCCTTGTCGCCGCGTCACCGACATGACATTGTTGCCACGTCAGCGACATGCTAGTGTTTAAGTCACCTTTAAGTTTTCAATTTTGTCGGCAGTCCCTAATGGCTTCTGCGGGTTGTTCGAAAGAGATACCGCGCCCCCGGAACGCAAAGGGCACATGAAGGAACATAGACGGGTTTTAGTCAGTAAAAGTCTGACACTCCCTCCCGCCCCGCCCAGGGCGGGGGAAGTTATTTGATGATTTCCCGTCTATAAAAAAAAAAAAGTCCCTAATGGCTACCTATGTTTTTCTTGTAAATAACGTCAAAAAGTACCTTTCAATGGTCTAATTAAAACAATTTAACTTTGACTTTGACAAAATTAACAAGTTTGCTTTATCAACCCTCAAATACAGGAAGTGTTGTTATTCTATCCAAACAGCGTTATTTAATAATAAGGCACCACCCAGTCACCTAGCCAATGTTCCCGGCACCTAAAGTATCCAAACTTATAGAGTCTGTTTGCTGAGCAAACTATTTCATAAACATGAGCTTCCAACAATGTTTGTATGTCAAGTTAAAGACTGGAAGCTCGTCCCGAAGTTCGTGATTGAATCTTCTATCAATTTGTGTTTCAGTGTTGCTATTCGAAAATATTTTGAAGTCAGTTGTTTTTGAAGTTAGTTGTTTTTGAAGTCAGTCGATTTTGAAATTGGTTATATTATGTGTTTTTATTCATGGTGCAGTGGTTAAGATGCTTGCCTCTCATGCATGAGGTTGTAGGTTCGGAAGCGGGCAAATACCAATGTGACTTTTCGATTCATGTTTACTTTTTGGTGATAATCGGCATAAAAACGATCGGGTTGGAATATTTTTTATATGATATCCGGATTCAAGAGGAATAGAGGCTATATAACATCACGCCACAACCCAAGGGAGCGGAGCAGTATCCAAAGACTTGTAGAATACCACGCGAACAACGTCATAATATAAAATCTTCAACAAAATTCTGTAAACGCAGACACAACACAATCTCCTTTGCAATTCTCATAATGAATAGTGTGACAAATAAATAAAATAAAATATAAACCAATATACCATCACGCATGTATTCCCCGAACGTTAGGCAGATGTGTACCAATGTACACCCACAGTTCACCGGTATATTTAGGTTCCATGTAATAGGGGGCGAGCCTATTGCCATTATCCGAGCACAAATCCAAACCCCGAGCTGCTACTGAAAATTTCATAGAAAAATCCAATAACACTTTTTGCTCGACCTGGGAATCGAACCCAGGACCTCGAGCGTAGCAGTCGTGCTTAGGGCCACTAGGCCAACGAGGCAGTCAGAGGCAGTCAAATTTAAAATCTTGAACAAAATTCTGTAAACGCAAACACAATAGAAACTCCTTTGCAATTCTTATAATGAATAGTGTGACAAATTGCATCGTAAACTATATTCAGACAGATTTCAGCACTCCGTTGTATTATTAATTCAGGGAAAGATTTAGATACTAGACTATTCCGGAAAATATTGCTAGGCTAAGCTAGTTGATAAAGTCTCTATGCAGAATGAAATAAAGTCGCTTTTTGCATATTCTGTGTCTTTGTATATCCGCTAACTCCTTCTAAACCACGCAACGGATTTTAATGCAGATTTTTATTATCAGTTAGATTTTTTTGTACGGTGGTGAGTTAAAAACAATGTAGGAGAATATAAAACAATAAAAAACTGTAATAAAGATGTAAGCCACCATCACGCCTGTATCCCCCGAAGGGTTAGGGAGAGGTGTACCAATGTACACCCACAGTTCGCCGGTATGTTTTTAAGTCCCACGTAATAGGGGGCGAGCCTATTGCCATTATCCGAACACAAATCCAAACACCGAGCTGCTACTGAAAATTTCATAGAAAAATCCAATAACACTTTTTGCTCGACCTGGGAATCGAACCCAGGATCTCGAGCGTAGCAGTCGTGCTTAGGACCACTAGGCCAATGAGGCAGTCAGAGGCAGTCAAATTTAAAATCTTGAACAAAATTCTGTAAACGCAGACACAATAGAATCTCCTTTGCAATTCTCATAATGAATATTGTGACAAATTGCATCGTAAACTATATTCAGACAGATTTCAGCACTCCGTTGTATTATTAATTCAGGGAAAGATTTAGATACTACACTATTCCGGAAAATATTGCTAGGCTAAGCTAGTTGATAAAGTCTCTATACAGTACGAAATACAGTCGCTTTTTGCATCTGTGTCTTTGTATATCCGCTAACTCCTTCTATGCCACGCAACGGATTTTATTGCAGATTTTTATTATCAGTTAGATTTTTTTGTACGGCGGTGAGTTAAAAACAATGTAGGAGAATATAAAACAATAATAAACTGTAATAAAGATGTAAGCTACCATCACGCCTGTATCCCCCGAAGGGTTAGGCAGAGGTGTACCAACGTACACCCACAGTTCACCGGTATATTTAGGTTCCATATAATAGGGGGCGAGCCTATTGCCATTATCCGAGCACAAATCCAAACTCCGAGCTGCTATTGAAAATTTCATAGAAAAATCCAATAACACTTTTTGCTCGACCTGGGAATCGCACCCAGGATCTCGAGCGTAGCAGTCGTGCTTAGAACCACTAGGCCAACGAGGCAGTCAGAGGCAGTCAAATTTAAAATCTTGAACAAAATTCTGTAAACGCAGACACAACACAATCTCCTTTGCAATTCTCATAATGAATGGTGTGACAAATTGCATCGTAAACTATATTCAGACAGATTTCAGCACTCCGTTGTATTATTAATTCTGGGAAAGATTTAGATACTACACTATTCCGGAAAATATTGCTAGGCTAAGCTAGTTGATAAAGTCGCTATGTAGGATGAAATAAAGTCGCTTTTTGTCTGTGTCTTTGTATATCCGCTAACTCCTTCTAAACCACGCAACGGATTTTAATGCAGATTTTTATTATCAGTTAGATTTTTGAAGTGAAAACTTCTTTAGCTGCGTTGGGTAAAAAATGTTAAACTCGCGTCAGGACACGTGACCCTGATCGAAAATTTTAAGCGGCGTTGTACACTTGTTTTTCTCGCGTCAGGACACGTGACCCTGATCGAAAATATTCGTAATTGGATCGTGGAAAATCGTGCAAAATCGTGGATGGATGGATGGATGGACGGATGGACGGATGGACGGATGGACGGATGAACGGATGGACGGATGGACTAAATAGTACACGTGCTTGGTTTAATGGTTTCTGTTATATACATAGTACTTTTATAATGATAATTATAGCAATTCGTGCAAAATTATTCCCTAACCATTCCAAAATATCAAAAATGCACAACGTTAATATTCAAGTTTTCACTTCTGCCGGCACTCCCAGAGTGCAACCCGTCGTTTTTTTGTACGGTGGTGAGTTAAAAACAACGTATAAAAGAATATAAAACAGTAATAAACTGTTATAAAGATGTAACCATGGCAGTTAAAAGATGACCAATCCCAACTGTCAGCGTCCGTTCACAAACATGATGCAACTAGCTTCAATTTTAAACTGTAACTTCTTGACATTCAAAAGTGCCTGTAAATGGTCTAATTGAAATAAATGCTTTGACTTTGATTTTGATGCATGGACCAGAGAGACAAGTATTTAAATGTTCTTTCCCAACTTTTAAAAGCCTATTAAATCACCATGTCATGCAAATGTTTTTCAGAGTTTTCTTGTTTTGTTTTCAATTGTTTTTCCTAACTTCTATTTACTCACATTTTCATCCAACAAAACCGTAGCTTAACTTTTTAATTATTATATTTTTCCTCAAAGAAGTGAATATGTATATTCTTTTTGAGTGAAGTAAAGTATCTTAATAACAGCAGCCTATTACTGTTCTATTATTATTAATTTAAAAGGCAGATGTGAGTGAGAATGTAGGGTAAGGTCTGGGTAGGTCTTTTTAGGGAGGAGACTCCCTCAAAAGACCTACCCAGACCTTATTGATGAGGTTCTCCAGTAAGGGCGGGTGCGCAGTACTCATTCATAACCGGCGTGCTTATATGACCAGCGGTGTTATTCTGTAAAACCTTCCTTCCGTGAAGTGAGCGTGTGGCGACTTGTCAATCCCTAGCATCGTATAGTGACAGCCCAGTTTTAGCTCATTTCACCTTAATTCACTGAGGGAGATTTCTTACAGAATAAACCGGCAGGTGTGTGAACGTAGACGAGGCGAAAGGAGCATGTAAGGATCGTAGCTGGGCCTTCTGTGATTTCTACCTACCCCTATGGGAAAAAAGGCGTGCGGTTATGTATGTATTTATGTATTACTGTCTCATTGCATGGCATCTCACACAGAAAAGGCACGAGCATTGATCACCACGCTGTAGCACGCAGTACGAATGTGATTTTTTAAATTCATAATGTACTTTCTAAGTTTATCTTGGACATCAGTGACATCGGTAACCATGTCAGAGGCCCTTGAGGCGGTTTAGAAACTCTGACACTAGGGTGTGTGGGGTCGTTAGACCTTACTTACATACGATAAAGAAAGAAGATTAAAAACTTGTAAAAATTGATAGAATATATTGTGCTAAGCTTCTATGGAGCTAAAGGAATCAAGGTAAAAAAACACAAGCGCCAGGCTTTATCTGGATTGCGATAAATATATTGAATCGTGCTTTGCAAACGTACTATTCGATTTGTCCCGTTGGTCTCGTGGTCGCAAGGGCGTCTGCTGAACAAGGGGTCCCGGGTTCGATTCCCAGGTCGGGCAAAAAGTGTTATTGGGTTTTTCCATTAGGAATTTCTCAGTGGCAGCCCGGAGTTTGGAAGTTGGTGGTGTGACACCCCCGTGCCTCGGAAAGCACGTAAAGCCGTTGGTCCTGCGCCTGATCTCTCTCCGGTCGTGTCGGATTGCCGTCCCATCGGGCTATGAGAGTTAGGGAAGAGGGAGTGCACCTGTGTTTGCGCACACACTTGTGCACTATAATATCTCCTGCTTACGTGGCTAGTCTGCATTAAGGTTAGCTGCCGTGGCCGGAATCGGCCTGGAGAATTACATTTTACATTCGATTTGTTTAACAGTGATTGGGTTTAGGTAAATAGAAAGAATATCAATCTATTACATACTATGTTTAAGGCTGGTTTTTCAATAGCAAGTTATCTTTGATTCTGAAGAATAGAAAAGATAGTTTGATACATACATACATAAACTCACGCCTTTTTCCCATGGGGGTAGGCAGAAACCACAGAACGCCACCTGCTACGATCCTTACATACTACTTTCGCCTCGTTCACGTTCATACATCTGGTCATACAAGCACGCCAGTTACCAGTACTGCACAACAGCAGCAGCAATACTGCTGTGTTTCTGAAGAACCTCACCAATAAGGTCAGGGTAGGTCTAGTTTGATACATTTTCTATACAAAAGCTGTTAGGCTAGAACGCTACACTTAACAACATGCCATCACGCCTGTACTCCTTGAAGGGTTAGGCAGAGGTATGCCAATAAACACCCACAGTTCTCAATTATATTTTAAGTCCCATGTAATGCTTTTTGCTATTGACCAAGTACAAATCCTAAATCTGAGCTGCTACTGAGAATTTCGTTAAGTTACGTCTTTGGTTACTGCTCCGCTCCCGTGGGTAGCAGCGTGATGTTATATAGCCTATGTTCCAGTAGTGTCGGAGCTTATTAAGTATAAACAAACAAAAAAATCTTTCCATCACGCCTGTATTCCCCGAAGGGTTAGGCAGAGGTGCACCAATTTAGGTACACCCACAGTCCGCCGGTATATTTAGGTCCCATGTAATAGGGGGCGAGCCTATTGCCATTAACCGGGCACAAATCCAAACTCCGGGCTGCTACTGAGAAATTCCTAATGGAAAAACCCAATAACACTTTTTGCCCGACCTGGGAATCTTTCCTCCTTATAATATATAAATATAGATTAGACGTCAATGTTTTGAATAGCTTATAAATAGATGAACGCGTACATTAAGGAATTGAAATTTTGTATAAAAATTCTTTACATAAAAATACTAGACAGGTGTTTTGGGTTTCGCATATACTAATTATAATGTTGTATTATTTAAATACAACATGTTGTTGTTGTTTGTACATGTTGTATTATTTTTTTTATTTGTATTATTTTATTTGTTGTTGTTTCTGTGGGTGTACATTGGTACACCTCTACCCAACCCTTCGGGGAATACAGGCGTGATGGTATGGTATTATTTAATGTAATAATATTATAGGAATTTTCATGAACTAAAGACATATCTATAAATTATTACATTGAGCGTAGATTGTATTGAATAACCACTAAAAACAAGAAATAATAATTTCTTGGTTTTAGTGGTTATTCAATACAATCTATCGCTATTTTGAGCCTTATTTGTTCTTATGCGTTTTTGTCTTATTTGCTTACCATAGGGCCTTAATTGATTGGTCTATTCAAAGTATTCAATGACTGGAAAGCGGATGAATACAGGACCGTTAATGTTAAGCGATTATTGCTTGTTTTATGCCTGATTTGATGGTTTAATTACCGCGTTATACGTTGTATTGTTTAGACGCCACAGCCTTTTGTGTGAACCTATAATTATGTAGCTGGTGTTTTAATTAATTAATGAGTACAATAATCTGCTCTTTATTTGGTTTTAGTTTACTATGTTTGGTTCCGATAGAACTTTTTAGCGTGTATTTATAGATAGAAAACATTTTTAGAAAAAATAATAATAGTACCAGCTTATTACACCCATACCATCACGCCTGTATTCCCTGAAAGGTTAGGCAGAGGTGTACTAATAATGTACACCCACAGTTCACCGGTATGTTTATTTCCAATGTAATAAGAGGCAAGCCTATTGCCATTAATCGGGCACAAATTCTAACTCTGAGCTGTTACTGAGAATTACCCAATAACACTTTGCTCGACCTGGAAATCGAAGCCAAGGCCTCTAGCATAGTAGTCGCGCATAGAACCACTAGGCTAACGAGGCAGTAATTTTTGTAATTTTCCGGAATAGACACAAGCAAATGTTGTGGTTGTAACGTTTCGCTTAAAATAACTTATTGTGGTCACCACATTAGCTTGTAACACGTGGTCCGGGCCTAATCTTAACCTCTATTAGAGGCAGCCGCAGGCCTCAACCCGTTGCATAATAAGTAGAGGCGCTACCGCAAGTCGTGGGAAACACGCATCGAGTTGTGGTGTGGGTCGTAATAATGCGCCTTAATTTAAGTCAAATGCATTCATGCCGTGCTCTCTCGACTCTGACACTCGCGATAGCCTCCGACATTCATGACACTCGTGACATCGGCTTTGACATCGGCTTAGCCACTCATGACTCTCGACTTTAACACTCGCGACGATCGTCTTTGATTCTCTTGACAATCGTGACACTTCTGAAACTCGTGTTGACACTCGTGACATCGGCTTTGCCACTCATGACTCTCGACTTTAACACTCGTGACGATCGTCTTTGATACTCCTGACAATCGTGACACTCCTGAAACTCGTGTTGACACTCGTGACATCGGCTTTGCCACTCTTGTGACTCTCTATCCTGACACTCTCCACACTCGCCACGGACACTTCTGATACTCCTGAAACTCGAGTCTGACACTTGTTACACTTGATTGTTGTGACACTGGTGACACTCGGCTTTGACATTCGTGACACTCACGTACTGTGGGCTTAGTAGAGACGAATATTCCTGAGTCGTAAAATGTTGCCTTGTTATCGAGTTAGTGGCATCGCCACTCACAGGGCAACGCACCTCAAGGTTACTCGAATGTAGTCCCAGCTTTAGGCAAAGAAGGTGTAATGTGCTTATATGATACCAAATCCTCTCTGAATTTGCGGTCTTAGAAAAAAAAGTCGCAAAAAATAATATCGTTACTACTTCAGATATTTTCTTATGAAACTGAAAACTGTATTCGGAGAAAGGGTGTGAGAGAAATACAGGTGCTTTAGAATGATACTAGTTTTTTTTGTCTGGAACCTATCTAGGTGACGTTTTGAAGATATTGAAGGTCAAAGTCAAAGTCTACGTCAAATCATTTATTTCAATTAGACCATTAAAAGGCACTTTTGAACGTCAAGAAATTTTTAAAACTAATGAATCTAGTTGCCCATTCCAAAAGATAGTTTCGTATGGAGAAGAACGGGCAAGAAACTCCATAAATACTCTTTTAAAAAAAGAGGTCAAAGTTCCAACTTTATTTTTTATTTCAAAGTTAAAAATTCTATAAAATTCGATGTTACTATCCGTGTACTTTATATGTAGTATGTATGTGTTTGTGTATGTCGTGATGGCTCAGTGGTTAAGGCGCCCGCCTCTCATGCACTAGGTTGTGGGTTCGCAACCGGACAGGGGCAAGTATTAATGTGACTTTTTCTAATTCATATGTACTTTCTAAGTTAATCTAGGACGTCACTGACATTGGCAACCATGTCAGAGGCCCTTGAGGCGGTTAAGAAACTCTGACACTAGGGTGTGTGGATCGTTAGATCTTACTGCCCACACGATGAAGAAGAAGATATTATTATGTAGTATGATTTTATAAGCAATAAAAAAAAACATACAGACAAATTGATAACCCTCTTCTTTTTGAAGTCGGTTAAAAATAAAAGACGTTTCCTAGCAATAATACAAACTCAATGCTACTTAATTTAATGGGCAGTATGCGTGGTTGATGGCTATGTCACGTGTCTTTAAATACCCCGTACAACTAACTATGTAGCAACAGTCTAGAAAACCTACAACAAAGTTTCTCAAAAACAGTAAAACAGGTTAACAGTTCCGAACAAAGAGCCTAAGTAGCTGAAATAAAATTATCGATGCGTACAAAGAAGCAGTAGTAGTAGAGCTCTTTGTGAAGGAGCTCGTCCGGGGAAGTACTACCACCATACCTATTTCTTCCCCAAAGCAGCGTTGCTGTTTTCTGGTTCGAAGGGTGTGAGTGTCGGTGTGATTACAGGAGACTTTTAAGATCCAATTTACATAGGAGTCTTTTAAGCTTTGTCTTTTTGTGCGGTGTTTTTTATACATTATGTACATAAAGTTTAATAAATAAATAAACATACCAGCGGACCGTAGGTATAGAT
This sequence comes from Caradrina clavipalpis, assembly GCA_932526535.1. Taxonomy (NCBI): domain Eukaryota; kingdom Metazoa; phylum Arthropoda; class Insecta; order Lepidoptera; family Noctuidae; genus Caradrina; species Caradrina clavipalpis. The sequence goes on from OW052111.1 coordinate 11,460,587, forward strand.
TGATACTCTTCTGCCTAACCCTTCGGGGAATATAGGCGTGATGGTATGTATGTATGTTCCAATATGATTTTTCTAATCTATACTATAATATTATAAAGCTAAAGAGTTTGTTTGTTTGAACGCGCTAATCTCAGGGACTACTGGTTGGAATTGGAAAATTCTTTTAGTGTTGGATAGTCCATTTCTTGAGGAAGGCTATAGGCTTAAACCGCGGGGAACAGCTAGTCAAAAATAAAAGTCGTTTTCCAGCAATAATACGTGCTCAATACTGCTTTGTGATGTGTCTATACGCCCCCGTATCTCCAACTAAACTTTCAAGCACGAGTCTAGAAAACTTACAAGCACAACAAACTTTCTAAAAACAGTAAAACACATTTTCACTTCAAAACGAAAACCCAAAGGGTAGCTGAAATAAACTAACCGAATTAACTGCCTTGTTAGCCTAGTGGTCCTAAGCACGTCTACTATGCTAGAGGACCTGGGTTCGATTCTCCGGTCGAGCAAAAAGTGTTAAAGGGTTTTTCTATGAAATTTTCAGTAGCAGCTCGGAGTTTTGATTTGTGCCCAGTTAATGGCAATAGGACCCCTATTACAAAGGATCTAAATATACCGGCGAATTGTGGGTGTATTTGTACACCTCTGCCTAACCCTTCGGGGAAAACAGGCGTGATGGTATATGGTAGCTGAAATAAAATTATCGACGCGTACGAAAAAGTAGGAAAGGTTTTCTAAATGAATTCATAGGTAAACGTGGAAACATGTGTTCCCAAATGTTCCTGCTAAAAAGGTTTACAAACAAAATATTTTTGACGCCACCTCGGATTCCATTGCCGTCCTTTTTTTTCAGTTAAGGGGTAAGCTGTGTTTGCGGTATGCGAGCGAAAATGGTTAGGGTTGGAAATGTTTGCGTTGAACATTGTTAGCTTGTATTGTTTTTATTCTCATTGGATATTTGTTTATTTTCTTGCTTTTGCTTGTGAGTTTGTTTGTGTAGATTTAATCTGAGTGATTTAATCTTTAAAGTCTGAGTGTATTATACTAACAAAGCTTTAGGTAATTACTAACAAGCTCTATGGGATATGTGTCCTGAAATAAATGTCAATAAATTAAAAAAAAAACAAAGAAACCATGGAAATTGTGATTAAATTATTAGGCTAGATTAATATTATGTGTCTTGATTTTTTTTTATACAAAATATATTTACAACTTGTGAAAGAAAAATTTTGGTAACAACAGTTATGGCAATAAAAAATAATTTCTTTATTTTAACCTATTTCTTCTTGATGCGAAACTACCTTTTAGAAACGACATCTAGATTTAATTCTCTTCCTAGTAAGTGACGTTCAAAAGTGCCTTTTAATGGTTTAGTAGCTAAGTTTCTTTTCATATGAAACTACCTTTCCAAACTGGCAACTAAATTTAATTCCTTTTTCTTGTAAATTACACACAAAAGTAACTTTATTTTTTTTAATGGCAAACATCGCTACCTATAGACATCTACAATAAATACGAGAGGCCTTGCTAAGGCGCTGCCATCCCAGAGACAAAGTTGAAACGTCTCACGTGTGTAATAACACCGGCACCCACACCCTTCAAACCGGAATATACCGACTCTGCTTTGCGGCAGAAATAGGTATGGTGGTGGTATTTTCTCGGTCGAGCTCCTTCACAAAGAGCTCTTACTACTACTGATTTTTATTTCTTAATGATCTAAATGGTTTTAAAAATCATTCAATGAAAAAATACAATAAACATCAGCCAATCATACAATCACGCCTTAATTAAAGGGTTAGGCAGAGGTGTACCAATGTATACCTACAGTTCGCTGGTATGTAGGTCCCATGTAATAGGGGGCGAGCCCATTGCCATTAACCGGGCACAAATCCTAACTCACAGCTGCTACTGAGCATTTTATAGAAAACCCCAATAACACTGCTTGAACTGGGAATCAAACCCAAGACCTCTAGCGTAGCAGCGCTTGGGACCACTAGGCCAACGACGCAATCACACAATACAATTGAACCATTCCAAATATGTTTCCATTGAACAAACAAGTTTCACACAGTACCAACACACCTTTAAAAAGTCCGAATAAAGATGTACCTACACTTACTTTTTATCGCTAAAGTAATTCTCTTACTCGGGAGGCTGTAAAAATGGACTACACTCTTTAATCGACGTCCATCGCTCCCTTTTATTATAGCCTTTACGATGTTACCCTTATAATATCTTAATAAAGGAGGGTAGGCACTGAAATATTAGGCCAAAAGCTAGCCTTTTTGGACGAACGTGTAATTTTGAGTGTTTGAGAGAATCTGATTTGATACACATACATACCATCACGCCTGTATTACCCGAAGGGTTAAGCAGAGGTGTTCTTATGTACACCCACATTTCGCCGGAATGTTTTATAGGTCCCATGTAATGGGGGGCGAGCCTATTGCCATTAACCGGGCACAAATCCAAACTCCGAGCTGCTACTGAGAATTTCATAGAAAAACCCAATAACACTTTTTCTTTTTTTGGAATCGAAGCCTAGACCTCTAGCGTAGCAGTCGCGCATAGGACCACTAGGCCAACGAGGCAGTTCAGAGAGATCAGATTTGATTTCAGAGAGGGAGATCTGATTTGATGGCCGCCTCTGTTTGAGTAGCCGAGGGCAAAGCATTCGATTTTCGAATTGGATGCGACTATGCTATAGCATAGCTTAACTAGCTTTTTTCAAACTATGTTGGGGTCAGCTTCCAATCTAACCGAATGCAGCTGAATACCATTGTTTTACATGGACTAACTGCTTAGCTAACATAGCATTTAATAGCTATATAGTTCATATGTGGCGCGTATTCGATTCCCGCATGGAACAAATATTTGTTTGGCCTACTGATTGTACGAGTAGTTCCGGGTTTGGCTGTTTGTGTATGTGAGTTTATATGTTTATAAGCGCACCCACGATACTGGAGAAACTCCTAGTGTAGTGTAGGTCAATGTGTAAAAAAAATCTGAAGACTAAATTGTACTAATTAAAAAGTTCCAAATCTAGTCGCAATCTCATCTCAGCGACAATCAATGTCAAAATATGTAAGTAAATTGAAGGTATGTTTGACATATTGAGACTGAGATTAAATTGCGATCGTTCCTGATGGTTATTAGCATTGCCCCCCTAATGTCAACAACATACAATGGCACTCTTCAGTCAGACGTGTTATCAGACTTTCAAGCTTCTGACTATCCGTAATGACTGTCAAACGTCTACGAATGACAGCCGGGATAAACGGCTTTATATACTTTTCACGGGACGAGTATTTCATAGTATTCAGGTTTAATTTGATACGACAAGCACAATATGTATTAAGTACCAGTTTCTGCCCGCGATTCCGTCCACATGTTTTTTTTTACCGAGTTAAGTTACGTCTTTCGTTACTGCTCCGCTCCCGCGCATCGTAGTGTGATGGTATATAGCCTGTGTTACTTCCTGATAATTTAGCTATATATTGTTTAAATGTTTAAATTTGGTTCAGTGGTTTTGAAGCTTATTCGTTACAAACAAACAAAAAATCTTGACCCTTTATATAGCCTTTATCCAAAATGACGGATGTTTCCAATTAAAAATCCGATCGTATTTACTTTACACGCTCGTACTAGACCCTCCATCCAAAAAATATGGCTCATCAACTTTGAGTCGTATTTTAAGTTCAGTTAGAACTATAGTCGTAAAAACAAAAGCAATTGGAACTTTGACCTTCAATATCATTGCTATGATGAGAAGAATATTATCACCTTTCCGTTTTGTTTAATGTCTTTTATACCCATTATAATAAAGAGTTAAAGTTTTGTTTGTTTTTTGTTTGTAAGAAGTAATCTCTGGAAATATTGGTCTGATTATAAAAAATCTTTCAATGATAGAAAGCATCAATCTCCCTCGATTGCCTCGTTAGCCTAGTGGTCCTAAGCAGGACTGTTGCGCTAGAGGTCTTGGGTTCGATTCCTAGGTCGAGCAAAGTGTTATTGGATTTTTTCTATGAAATTCTCAGTAGTAGCTCGGAGTTTGGATTTGTGTCTGGTTAACGGCAATAGGCTCGCCCCCTATAACATGAGACCTAAAACATACTGGCGAACTATCGGTGTACATTGGTACACCTCTGCCTAACCCTTCGTGGAATACGGGCGTGATGGTATACTTCGTCGGATCAGACCAGTAGTTCAGGATTTTAACATGTTCAAACAAACAGACAGCTGACTGAAAAAAGTCGTTTATTAAAAAAATATTAGCGAACCAACGTTACAGGGAAATTCCTAGTTCGTTACTTGGAAAATAAGTTTAGATTATTTATTTATTTTCCGGCTTTCATGTAGATAAAGTCGCGGGCTGAAGTTAATTCATTTCTGATGGAAAGCAAACGGTTTAATAAACAAGACGTGTAGTCTTTGAAAAGATTTATGGTGAGTCCACACGATACAGACTTTTGTATGTACAGATATCTGCACAGACTATAAAGTCTGAGTAAAAATTTTTACTCAGAGGTCTTTACCAAATGTCTGTGCAGACTTTTCATCAGTTCAGACTTCGATTTTGGTAAATCTGTAGTTGTTTGGCCATTTTCATTCAGTATCGTATCGTAAAATCGGAATTAAGCTGACGATGAAAGAACTATAGTACAATAAATACAAAACAAAAATAATCAATGAATTAATTAATTAATAAATTAAGTAATTCAATAATCATGAGTTTTGCTCCGACAATCATAGAGACATGTACGCAGACTTCCGACTTTTCTGGTACACCGACATTTGTCTGTACTGATTTGTTGTACAGGCAAAACTCAATAGAAGTCTGTGTTAAGTCTATATCGTGTGGACCCACCATTATAAAGGAGAAAAAAACATACTTTCTTTTTATACGATTTCACATCTAAAAAAGATAACTATCTTTTAACGATACTCCCTTTAATCATGGCATCCCTATGGTTCATCTTTTCCTTTTAGAGTTCATAATCTTTTGTGCTCGAAGTAATGCGAGTTCTTATTAAAAGATATAAAACGGGAATAGACTAGTCAAGCTTAGGGGTTGTTTACAATATAGCTTTCTCATGCGCGTGAAACGCAATAAAACACTTTTTGTAGATGAAACGTTATTCTGCTGTCGTAGTCACAGATTGATTGTTTATGATACCGTTTAGCATTGAAGAACCAAAATTGTTATTGTTCAGTCACCATTGTCTTAATTACCTTCTCACTAATCATAAAGTCCCTAAAATAATATCACAGGTAAATTATGGTAACTGCACTCCGTCACACTACTATTTATACTGTTTGGTTGTTTATTTATATTTTTGCACAATTTAAAATACGCAGTCAAGTGTCACTAGGCCAGTGTTGCCAGTGTTGAGCCATATTACTTATGTATGAGACGTCAAAGCGCATTTATTTACCACTTATAATTGGAATACTAGCGAACCGTCATCGTTTTGCTCCAGGTACCATTTTAATAAAAAATATAAGCAATATTTTGATACTTTGCTTTACATACAAAACTGCTTGAAAATTGCAATTTTCATAGGATCTCTAATATATACCATCACGCCTGTATTCCCCGAAGGGTTAGGCAGAGGTGTACCAATGTACACCCACAGTTCGCCGGTATATTTTAGGTCCCATGTAATAGAGGGCGAGCCTATTGCCATTAACTGGGCACAAATCCTAACTCCGAGCTGCTACTGAGAATTTCATAGAAAAACTCAATAACACTTTGCTCGACCTGGGATTCGAAGCTAAAATCTCTAGCGTAGCAGTCGCGCTTAGAACCACTAGGCTAACGATAAAATTGATAACTTAACAATGCATTCCCGCCCCTTAAGGGTAGGTTTTTGAGCTGCTAAATATAATAACATCTGTAAGACATCTTATATCACCAAAAACCTCTCTTATCAATACTTAGACTTTGACTTTGCTCAATTTTACCTACCTGTCCCCTTCAACCACCAACTTTTACCGACTTCCAAACTTCTTACTATAATGTAATCTTATCAGAACTAATGCTTCCGTTAATGAATTACTTTTATTTCCTTGTCTGTACGCTGTAGTGCAGGAAAACATCGAATAAAGAAGAGTGGGGAAGTTGCGACCACTTCAATAATTAGATAAATGTAGGTAGTCTAACTTGTCGGTCAATATTTTAGTGGAACACGCTAGATGTTGTTCTGAGATTAAAGTATTTTTTATATTTATTTATTGGCAATTGGCATCTGTCCGGTAATATTATAAAGGTGAAAGCATTGTTTGTTTGTTTGTGGAACGCGCTTATCTCCAAAACTAATGGAACGATCTGGCAAAGTCGCGGAGAAAATGTATTTTTTATTTTTTCATTTTATTCTTAAACATTTTTGGCAACGCCTATAATTACATACATACGATCACGCCTGTATTCCCCGAAGGGTAAGGCAGAGATGTACCAAAGTACACCCACAGTGCGCCGGTGTGTTTAGGTCCCATGTAATAGAACTAAAAGAAACTAAAACTGAAACTAAAAGATAAGAAAATAATATGATTGTGTGCCCCACAACTGCGCCGAACAGACTCAATTCAGCATAAATGCCAGACCTCTTGTGCCTGACGCTGGTGTTCAACCGAGCGGCTGGCTGTAGCGATGCGTGACGCTGGTCAATTCCGGCATGGAACAAATCATAATAGCATAGTATAAAACATAACATAACATACCATCACGCCTGTATTCCCTGAAGGGTTAGGCAGAGGTGTACCAATGTACACCCACAGTTCGCAACGTGTTTCAGGTCCCATGTAATACATGCTTTCCTTCAGCAATTTTTTTTTTGTTTGTTTTTTGGATAAGACGTTGCCCCACACTTGAAATTTCTCCTGTGTCATGGGTGCCTTTACAAACATATAAACTCACATACACAAACAGTAAGACCCGAAACAAATATCTGTAGGTCATACAAATATTTGTACCGTGCGGGAATCGAACCCGCGACATGCAGCGCAGCAGTCGACCGCTGGGTCACTGCGCCAACCGTGCCGTCAAAATAGTAGTTTTTATAATCAAACCCTTTTTATTATAATCAAGCACTTCCAGATACTTACAAACAAAAAAACAAGCAAACTTCACTTCTCAAAAGCTATTACGTAGTGTAGATTACAAAAAGAAGTAAAACTTCACAGTTCCTTAGTGCCCGACTCTCCTCGTTATGTCGTCCAATGTTTCTGTTATTCGCTAAGCTCCAGACAACTGCTGACAGCACAGATTTCGATGAAAGCGCTTGAAGAGCTGTGTTGTCTTTTGTTTTTATTTGTGTCTCTACTGAATTGAAGACTGGATATTTTCTATGTGAACGAGTTGTTAGGCGAATGATTTATTTGTTTTAATTTTTCTTAACAGTACGTTGATTCTGTAAAATTCAGACATGAACTCGCATCTCAAGTCGCTATTCACCCTCATTTCGCTTAAGGTTCAAAATGACATTGATTTATTTGACACTTTGAAGTGCGAAGTGGCAGTGGATTTACCGTATTGAATGCAATTCAACTCGCTGACACGCTCGCAAGAGTGGCGCTAGTGTAAATTCGAATTATCAACCGAGTTTTTAGAATGCCAATCAAGAAAGTCACAGCGGATTCAGATTCAAAGTTTAGAACGAGGTCTTACAGAATCACACAGCAGTATAGCGTGATGGCCTTGTGGTTAAGGCCTGCTTCCCATGCATGAGGTTGTAGTTGTAGGTTCAATGCTAGGTAAGTTGTAATGTGATCTGACAGAATTATAAGGTCACAAGTACATCATCATCATCATCAGCCTATCACAGTCCACTACTGGACATAGGCCTTTCCCAAGGCGCGCCGCTGAGCTCGATCTTCGGCCTTCCATTTTCAGTGACTTCCAGCCGCCTTGCGCAGATCTTAATAATATATGAATATTATAAACATTAATAGTAGAGAATTTCAGAATAATACTACGTATTTTAAACTAGCTTTTGCCTGTGACTTCATTAACGTAAATATTGGTTGTCGCTAACGCAGACGGTGTCGCGAAAAAGAAAAGTCTTCGTTCTTTCTTGACTTCATTTTCCATACCAAATTTAATCAAAATTTGTTTGTGAGAGCGTAAGAGACAGACAGACATTCACATTAATACAATTAGTATGGATTTGGAAACACATTAAAGTCCTCTTACACGACAAATTCCGTTTCTATGCAAATCCGACATCCCAGTCTTACCACGTCCTGCCATAACCGACAAGTTACGACGTACGTGTGTCGTACTTGAGCCGTACGTGTGTTGTACAGCCAGCAGCAATAGTAGATTAACAGTTCCGATTTTAACGTCTTTCAAAAGAGTTCTTTTTTATATACCACTGAAGGTGGCAAACAAGCTAACCGCCCGCCTTTTTTTATAGATGGGAAATCATCAAATAACTTCCCCCGCCCTGGGTGGGGCGGGAGGGAGTGTCAGACTTTTACTGACTGTAACCCATCTATGTTCATTCTGGTGCCCTTTGCGTGCGGGGGGCGCGGTATCTCTCTCAAACAACTCGCTGCCCCGGTAACGGTCCGCCTGATGTTAAGCTGTCACCGCTGCTTATGGACACTTGCAACACCAGAGGCATCACTCAGTACTTAGTATAGGAGTAATTTGCTAAAACCGATGAGCCGAAAACATGTCGCCTCGGCGAAGGCTGTAGCTCTGTAAATAAGTATTATACACAATTCATTTATATGACGTTGGATAGAGCAAAGTAGCCACTACTCAGATCAATTTGTGCCACTAAAGCACTAGCAACTTGGAGTTAGGATTTGTGCCCTGTTAATGGCAATAGGCTCGCCCCCTATTACATGGGACCTATAAATATACCGGCGAACTGTGGGTGTACATTGGTACACCTCTGCCGAACGCTTCTCGGAATACAGGCGTGATGGTATATTTATGTTTACGTATGTAAAAATAACATTGTTAGTCGACTTTTGCTGCTGACCGTACGTGTGTCGTGTGTGAGTGTTACATGCTACCGTGCGCCTATCGTATGGGTTTAACAGAAGTTTAATGTTTATTTGAATGGGTTTTGATTTGGAGTGTTGAGATTATCCTACTTCCTACTAATATGATAATTGCAAAAGTTTGTGTGGATGGATGGATGGATGAATGTTTGTTACTCTTTTACGCTTAAACGGCTGAATGGATCTGGCTGAAATGTGGCAATAAAAAAGATTGTTTTGCGGAATAATGCATAGGATACTTTTTATCCCCGCAAAACGTACGGTTTCGGTGGGATTATATGTCAAATTTGATGCGGACAGACGCAAGTATGGTACAACAATGAGGACGCAGCAACCACGTGGTGTCCTGTGTCGGTAACTTAAATAGTGTCACCTTTTTTCAACAGGGAGCTACATACACTAACAAACAAACACTTAATAGCATTACAAAATTCATAACATAACTTAACATACCATCATGCCTGTATTCCTTGAAGAGTTAGGCAGAGGTGTACCAATATACACCTACAGTTCGCTGGTACGTTTAGGTATAATTTAATAAGGGGCGAGCCTGTTGCCATTAACCGGGTAGAAATTATAACTCCGAGCTGCTACTGAGAATTACATAGAAAAACTCAATAACACTTTGCTCGACCTGGGAATCGAACCCAAGATCTCTAGCGTAGCATCCGCGCTTAGGACCACTAGGCTAGCAAGGCAGTAACAAAATTCCTTTGTTACGTAAAAGCCTTCACCAAAAGTTTTATTACTGGAAGGAATGTAAGAAAAACAGATTTTTATCTGATTATCCTAACGACTTGTTCGAATCGAATGAGGATAAAAACATTACTCTTTTTATTGGCGCGGTCGGGTAAATAAATTGTTGTTTGTAGTTGGAGTTACCTTTGGAAGGCGATTTGATTTTGGAATAGGTTTTTTCTGTGGTGACATTAAAATAAAGATTTATAATAGATGGATGCGGACAGTGTTGGACCTGTCATTGTGGTGTTCTTGGCTGATATGATGATGATGATGAATGATAAATATCACATAAACATTTATTAGGCCGTCAAGCACTGATCACTAAGGGCCGCTGCCTGTCGGGGCTGCAGGTTGTTCGAAAGAGATACCGCGCCCCCGGAACGCAAAGCGCACATGAAGGAACATGGATGGGTTTTAGTCAGTAAAAGTCTGACATTTCCTCCCGCCCCGCACAGGGTGGGGGACGTCATTTGCCACACCTAGTTAAGTCAGATTGGCGATTTCAGACTTATTGGAAGTATAAGTTTCCTCTAATTATTTTCATCGTTTTCATTGATGTCTAAAATAAATTTATAAAGTACATAAAAAAAATCACATTAGCACTTGTTCGGTATCAAACCCGCAACCTCGTTTATAGGAACATTTATAATTAGTATAAAATAAATCTTACAAAATATTATAGGTATTAAATTAAGAAGCTAAAATTCGCAGACTTGTTTAATTACTAAAGTAAATAACGTCCTCTTAAAATCATAGTTCAAGTACCTAAACCATTTTAAATGTCTAAAAAATATCTTACTTTTCGTTTAAACTCGAACAATCATTCAAACAACATTATTGCATCAGAGTGCTACGCCGCTACGGGACTACGAACAATACGTAGCGGGGTGCTACGCACGTAGCGCCACGCCTACGCTCGTAGCTCGCACGTACAAAATTGCTCTGTGTATGTGAGCCGACGATTTTTGACACGCGTTCGGTTTCATCATTTATCAATTTGGATACTGATAATAAGAATTTATCTTATCAGTCTGGATTTTGGATTTTTGTCGAACGTTTAAGTACATATTTATTTTGGTTTTTATTGTTCGGTTTGACCTTGAAGTTGCTGAGTGTGGAGACTTCGGTTCGATTCCTAGGTCAGGCAAAGTGTTTTTAGGTTTTTCCATTAGGAAATTCTCAGTAACAGTTCGTATTTCCGATTTAGCGTCTCGTTACATTGAATATATGAATAATATCTAGACTTATAATATTATAAAGTTGAAAAGCTTGATTGTATGTTTGAACGCGCTAATCTCTGGAACTGCTAGTCCAATCCTAAAATTTTTTTCGATAATAGAAATCTACAATATCTCTATATATTATAAGCTATATTTTATTGTAACAAAAATTAAGCATCCGTAAAAAAAAAACACGCAAACGAAGTCGCGAGCAAAACTTATTTCTGCAATATTTTTATTCCCCATAATATTTACGTCAATCTACCCAACACCAGTAAGCCATGTAACCCCATACAATTATGTATGAGATCTATTTGTATGTGAAAACGGATCGGAGCTGTGCTGTCGAACCCCCTGTGTAATAAGCGTGAGTTTATGCATTATGTATTAGCTATTTTTGTACGTAGTTAGGGTAACTATGAAGGGTGGCACATTTGGGGGGGGCATTTTACGTAAACCAATTTAGGTCACGCTTACTGGTAAAAAAGGAATTTGGATTTGCAAGCAAATAGCAAGTAAATGTCGTGATGGCCCAGTGGTTAAGGCGCCCGCCTCTCATGCAAGAGGTTGTGGTTTCGCAACCGGGCACGGGCAAGTACCAATGTAACTTTTCTTAATTCATATGTACTTTCTAAGTTTATCTTGGACATCACTGACATCAGTAACCATGTCAGAGGCCCTTGAGGCGGTTTAGAAACTCTGACACTAGGGTGTTTGGGGTCGTTAGACCTTACTGCCCACACGATAAGAAGAAGAAGCGTGAGTTTATGCATTATGTATTAGCTATTTTTGTACGTAGTTAGGGAAACTATGAAGGGTGGCACATTTGGGGGCGCATTTTACGTAAACCAATTTGGGTCACGCTTACTGGTAAAAAAGAAATTTGGATTGCAAGCATTTTTTTAAGTAACGAGTTTTTTGTCCCTTCTTTTCCTTGTGAAACTATCTCTTGGAAGGAGTAACTAGATTAAATTTTTAGTTAGAGTTCCGTAAAGAAAATAATGGTGGTGGGTTCAGGTTAATAACAGTGTTATAATTAATTTCATTTTCCTTTTTTTATTTATACACAATTATTCATGTTTCTTCCAGGTACTACTTACAAAAAACGCAGAAAACTTGTGGTTAAAACGGGATTGATTTCAATTTATAGCACTTGTTAAGTCATTTTGTTTGTCCCCCTTATTAAGGGATGTATCGATATACCAATCATCCTGTAGTGTCAATATTGTTAGTCGCAACTGCAGAATGAAAATAAATGACGTGTTTAAAATGGCAACTTTATGTAATAACTAGCTTTTGCCCGCGGCTTCGCTCGCGTTAAGAAGTATTCAAACTTTCATCCCCTATTTTATCCCCTTGGGGGTAGAATTGATCAAAATCCTTTCTTAGGGGATGCCTACGTCATAGTAGTTTTATGCATGCAAAGTTTCAGCTCGATCGGTTTAAAATTGACAAAGTTTCATACAAACTTTCATCCCCTATTTTATCCCCTTGGGGGTAGAATTGATGAAAATCCTTTCTTAGCGGATGCCTATGTCATAACATCTACCAGCATGCCAAATTTCAGCCCGATCCGTCCAGTGGTTTGGGCTGTGCGTTGATAGATCACTATCTCAGTCAGTCAGTCACCTTTGAATTATATATATTTAGATTTAGATAGATGTTACAGTTTATTCTGCTATATAAAATATAAAATGCTGTACCGTGTCATCAGTTGTCAAAGCATTTATTACAATCAAACCATTTAAAGGGACTTTTGAAATCTCAAGGAGTCAATCAGTTGTTTAGAATATTGAAGCTAGTAGGTCGTTCTAAAACGTATGTTAGCCACTCTTCTTCTCGAATCGACGTGGTCACGTTTATCGAGGCATCAGTCGCAATTTTTATAACCACATCTCAATTGAGATCTCGAATTACAACAAACTAAAACCTCTAAAACATCAGCAATACTCTATTCTTACAGAGCCTTTAAAAGAGGTCGGTAATCCGTACATTACCACAGAATATATTGCACGGGGTGTGTTCCCGATCGATTACTTTGCGACCGGAGAACGTGAAGATGCGCCGAAGTTCGCTTTATTAGTTACAACGAGGGTTTTATGTGGGAGCGAAGCAGGAGTTAATTTAACTAGCTTTTGTTTGCAATTTTGTCTGGTGGCTTAGTTGATTATGATGCAGATGTCAACATTAGGCACTAGTTTTTGAGTTGTGTTATTTGTTTAAATGTTAATTATTGTAATTGGTGTTGCACCTTCTTAAATAAGTATACATTTTATATTATATATATTAATATTGTAAAGAGGTAAGATTTTTCGTTTGTTTGTTTGTAACGAATAGGCTCCGAAACTACTGCACGTCGATTCTGTAAAATTCAGACATGAACTCGCATCTTACGTAGCTATTCAATGACACAAATATTCAATCAAATTCAAATGACATTGATTTATTTGACATTTTGAAGTGCGAAGTGAGCGTCGAAGTGACGCTGGAATTACCGTATAGAATGCCACTGCAGGACTGATTTTATCAATGTTTTTACCATTAGATAGTTAAATTATTTCTGAGTAACATGCCAAAACATCATGCTGCGACCTCCGAGAGCAGAGCATTTACTAAAGAAGTAACTTTAAAATGTATCCGTACTAATATTATAAATGCGGAAGTAACTCTGTCTGTCTGTCTATCTGTCTCTTCTTCACGCCTAAACCACTGAACCGATTTAAATGAAATTTGGTACAGATATAGTCTGGGACCCGAGAAAGAACATAGGATAGTTTTCATCCCGGAAATCCCCCGGGAACGGGAACTATTAATCCACGCGGACGAAGTCGCGGGCAAAAGCTAGTACTTTATAATTTTATTTTTATTAATAAGTTTTGTGTTTACTTTAATTATTATGGTAGGTACTTTTACGGATAGTTTTCAAATTGAATTAAATACAGATTATTTCAAGAAAAGTAGTAGGCTAGGAGGTCTTTTGCGATGAGGCAGTCTCCAAAAACAAAACACGATCACCCACAAATCTCGCATAACGCCATCCATTTCTAGGTAATAATAAAGAAGGGGCCCATTCCGACTTAGATTTATATAGCAGTGCCTTTTTGTGGGCACAATATTTGTTATCCAGTATAGGGTAGATTTCACTAATATATTGGTAGGTTGTGACGGTGGGTCGTGCGTGGTCGTGTTTGAAGGGCTGCTGTGGGAATGAGATTTGATTAATATGTTGGGTGTGAAAAGACATGTAACGTTTATGAAAACTGCGGATTCTTATTACTACCCTTTTTTATAAAAATCAAACTGCCTCGTTAGCCTAGTGGTTCTAACAGCGACTGCCGCGCTAGAGATCTTGGATTCGATTCCCTGGTCGAGCAGTGTTTTAGGCTTAGAATTTGTGGCCACAGACTCGGCTCTAATGGCAATAGACTCGCCCCATCTGAAGAAAAAAAAAAATAACTCTTCAGACCGATTCCTATCACGGCGGCTAACCTTATTGCAGACTAGCTAAGTACGCAGGATATATTATAGTGCACAAATAAGTGCGCAAACACTCTGTCTTTCGTAACTCTTATAGCCGATGGTACGGCAATCCGACACCCACGCCACACACATCACGCCACGAGCCATAGGAGAGGAGCAGTAGGTAACCAAAACGTAACTTAACACGGATGAAATAAGACAATCGGACGAAGTCGCGGATAGTTCGCTAACAAATAAATAATTATGACTCATCAGATTAAAAACCAATTGCGGTCAAATCCAAATGCCTTGGTAGGCCAAATGGTTGCTGCGGGTTGTTCGAAAGAGATACCGCGCCCCCGGAACGCAAAGAGCACATGAAGGAACATAGACTGGTTTTAGTCAAATTCAAATTCATTTATTCATTTTGTGAACATAAGTGATTACAGATGTTTTTCAATGGATTAATGTACAGCCATGTCCCGCCGTTAGGCATACAAAATCAGTTATAGTGTTAGTAATATAAAATGTACGAGTATAAGCATGTCAAATTATCAAAATTGTGTCAATACAGTAGGGAAAATGTACATAAAATATAAAAAAAAAGTTAAATAATAATGTCAAAAGTACGGGTATAAGCATGTCAAACTATCAAAATTGTGCCGATAAAGTAGTGAAAATGTCATGTAAGTATCAAAATAAAAATGAAAATTATAAATATTCATCAGAACTTGTCATCCATATACTCTTTGACTGAATAATATACCTTGTCATTTAGTAACATAAGGAGCTTATTTTTGAATTCATTTTTATTCTTACTATTTTTAAGTCAGTAAAAGTCTGACACTAAAGGGCGGGGAAGTTATTTGACGATTTCCCGTCTATAAAAAAAAAAAACAATAGTCCAAATTGTGGTTGGCCTAGAATGATAAGGACATACGATGGGAACAAAAATATAATATCCTTATACAAACACATTCTGTCAAAAAACATTTTCCGTAGGCACATTCGTGTTTTTCCGACGAGAGCATTGCTTGTTCAAGTGTTAAACATTGTAATGAACGCTTGACGACACAGTTAGGCTGGTGTTCCACCAATAACTTAGCTGAAAATTTATATTATACCAAATATTTGTTGACCAGGCCGGTTTGTATAATCAGATGTATGAACGTGGACGAGGCGAAAGTACTATGTAAGGATCGTAGCTTGTGGCGTTCTGTGGTTTCTGCCTACCCTCATGGGAAAAAGGCGTGAGTTTATGTATTTAGTATGTACTTGTTGACATTCCGCAACATTTTTTTTTTATACCATGAGCGCTTCTGCACGCTGTTTAGTTACGAGTATGCTACTATTAAAAATGCGAAGGTTTGTATAGATATTTTGTTACTTAATCGCGCTAGAATGGCTAAATGGATCTGGATGAAATTTGGCATAGATATAGATTATAGTCTGGTATACCCCATAAGTTATTTTTAAGCCGGAAAAATGTACAGTCCCAATGGGATAAATATCAACTTTGTCGCAGATGAAGTGTTGGGAATAACCAATTTTTCCAGAAAACATAATCTATGACATTTCACAATACAGTATCGGTGAAAGATTTTTTTGTAATCGGACCAGTAATACCCGAGGTTACCTCATACAAAAAAAATACAGAAAAATTGTCAAATCAACTTTACCTTTTTATAACATAAATCTATGGAGTACATAATTTTAAGATATACTCTATTGTAAAAAACTTAAGCCATACTAAAATAACGTAGGACTAGTGACACTAAGATCTCAGCTACCCCTCTTTGCGTATCTCTCATCATTTCATAGCCTAGCATCGCTTTACAACAGCACTGGAAAACAAACCTAAAGTCGTATCAATGTGCTTCTTTCGTTACACAAATATTGTAATTTTATTGGAAAATTCTGAAAGTGATTTTTGTCACCCTCATCACAGTGACATATTATCATTGTGTGACTGTTGACTTCTGAAAAAAAAGCCTCAAAAGTATGATAACCTTTCATGTTATTGTTTAGTAAGAAAGCCCGCGACTTCGTCTGTTTAGATATAATTAAGCTATAGTTCTAGTTATCCCAGTCATAGTAGAGGTCTTTGTGAAGGTCTGGTTTGTGATCGTCCGGGGAAGTATTGCCACTATACCCATTTTAGGCCGCAAAGCAGCCTTGCTGAGTTCAAGGGTATGGGTACCGGTATAATAACATAAGACGCTGGTTCCAGGTAAATAAGCCTAAGTCCTAGTTGTTCTAGTAGTAGTAGAGCTCTTTGTGAAGGAGCTCGTCCGGGGAAGTACTACCACCATACCTATTTCTGCCGCAAAGCAACGTTGCTGATTTTCGGATTAAAGGATATGGGTGCAGGTGTAATAACACAAGACGCTGGATGCAGGCCGCTTCTAATTGATCCTTTTCGAAATCTCTGGGGGAGGCCTATGTCCAGCAGTGGACGTCCTGCGGCTGATACGATGATGATGATAATAAATACATAAATCATTTCAACAAAGTTAGAGTGAACAGGCTTCTTCTGGTAAGCTCACTCCATCGCAGACTTTGTCTATGTCACCTTTGACCAAGACTAGTCAAGAGCTTAACCATAATGAATAAAAATTAAAAACAAAAACATACTTTGTCTCCGGGGTAGCAACGCATTTGCAAAGCTTCTGGTATTGCAGATGTCTATAGGCGGCGGTGACCACTTAACATCAGGTCGGCCGTCGGCTTGTTTGCCATTCAATGACATGGAAAAAAAAACCCATCGAACCTCACAGATTTTGACCTTTATAAATAGTAGTAAGAAGATACAGGTAAACATTGAGGTAGTTGTAAAGGTCAGATTAAGGTGAAAAATGTGTTTGACGAAGACCCGAACAAATGGAATATGTTATGAAAATCATAATAGAAATCTGACGACAAGAAGCGAGTTTGACTAACAAATAATGGTTTTCAACAATATTCTGTAAAAGATAATATATGATATCAGCGGTCACACTTGACCGTAACTGTGTAAGGATTTTTTTAAGCCTTCAAGTAAAAAGAAATATTCTCAAAATCTAGTCGCAATCTCATACATACCATCACGTTTGTATTCCCTGAAGGGTTAGACAAAGGTGTACCAATGTACACCCACAGTTCGGTGGTATGTTTAAGTCCCATGTAATAGGGGGCGAGCTTATTGCCATTAACCGGTCACAAATCTTAACTTCAATCGCAATCTCATCTCAGCAACTATCAATGTCAAAAATGTAAGAAGATAAAATATAGTTTTCCTTTTACAGTTTGAGATTGCGATTAAAATGCGAATGCACTTATTTTCTTTTGTCAAAAGTATCTCTAAATTGCCTACATTTAAAAAAGTTTTAGACATCGATTGTCTCTAAGATAAAATTGCGACTACACTTTTAACATTCTTAGTTACGAGAAATGGCCTTCTTGACTGAAACTAGATTGTGACTTCAATTTAAACGTAATTTAGTTAGTGTAATTTGCCTGAAAGAAGATGATGATTTGCTTGTAAAAAGAGGATGTTGTGACAAAGGTTCAAAAGGGTATGCTTAGATGGTTCGGTCATATTGAGAGGATGAATGAAAGGCGACTAACAAAAGGGATTCATATGGCAGATGTGAGTGGCAATGCCGGGAGGGGACGCCCTAGAAAGACCTACCCTGACCTTATTGGAGAAGTTCTTCAGAAAGGTCAAAGTAGTCGTAACCGGTGTGCGTGTATGACCAGATGTATGAATGTAGACGAGGCGAAAGGAGTATGTAAGGTGCTCCTTACATACTCCTTAGAAGAATAGTCTTTTTTGTTCGGTCCGTCAAGTTCGTGAACGGTTGCCGTCAGTTAGGACATTTAGCTGCTTCGGTTATTTTTAATGTTGAATTGTTTTTTTTTCTCTTTTAATGTTTACTTTATACATTAGTAGCTACTGCCCGCGACTTTATCCGCGTCAAATTTGATATATTATCTCACGGAAATCGTACATTTCTCCAGGATAAAAAGTATCCTATGTGTTATTTGACACTACAATCTATCTCAGTGCCAATTTTCATCCAGATCCGTTCAGCCGTTTGAGCGTGATGAAGAGACAAACACACAAACTTTCGCC
The DNA here is from genome assembly GCA_932526535.1 of Caradrina clavipalpis. Lineage (NCBI taxonomy): Eukaryota > Metazoa > Arthropoda > Insecta > Lepidoptera > Noctuidae > Caradrina > Caradrina clavipalpis. Next base: position 11,479,127 of record OW052111.1, read on the forward strand.
TCTATAATATTAGTGTCATGTGAAGTGTGATTTTCACACACAGAAGCAAAAAGAATAATTGATTTTGTAAAAACTTAATTATAAACAGTGTCCGTCGTTTGTTTTCTACATACATACCTACTAGATTTGACATTGACATAAAGGGCAAAGATGTCACGCATATTTCACTCTTTATTAGTCCCATTTTATGAACGCCTCTATATATTTTAATAAACATTTTCAACGACGCACCTCGTTAGATAGTTAAATATAAACATTTTAGTTTACAGACACATCTCTATAATAGTAGCCCCATTTTATGAGCACCTTTAAATATTTTAATAAACATTTTCAAAGCCGCATCTCGTTAAATAGTTTATAGTAAATTAAATCATTTTAGTATGCACACGCATCTCTATAGAAGACAGACACCATCACGCCTGTATTCCCCGAAAGGTAAGGCAGAGGTGTACCAATCTGCCCTGATAACAAAGAATGCAGTAATCGACATTTTTGTGATTTTCACTTTTTTCCAGAAATGGCATCCCAGGAGGTTCATGCACATGAAAAAAAAATATTTTCATAAAAAAATTCACTCGAAGTATGTTTTTTATGATATGATTTTCGCCGTACTTGCATGAAAACTGCTTCAATGATAAGAAAAAACGCAGTATTAAGCATGACCTAAGAAAGAATGCAGTACTTGCAAGAATAAACTAAAACAGAATGCAGTAATATCCACTACTTTATTGTTTTGTTTTACATCCAGTAGACAAATTGCTAAATCAAAACGCAGTACTCCACATTACTGTATTTAAGTGTAGTAAAGACTTGCGAAATCGTAGCCGTAGTCGTAGCAGTGCGATCCATTGCCGCGTTATGTCTTAGTAAATCAGTTCGGCGACGTCATTCGGTGTAGTAATACGAATACGAATTTGCAAAAACATGTTTTTTTTTACTTCACTCTAATGCTGCATATTATAAGAACATGAAGTAGGTTTTTAACATCCGTATAGTTTACTCAATACTTTATTTGCATTCCACGATGTAAAAACTTAGGTCGTAGCTAAGAAACTAAAAAAACCTTAATCTTAAAATGCACCTATATAAATCGTTGAGAAGACACAGTACACTTCAACTTAGTTCCGAGCATATAATAATGGCAATAATTACTAAAAAAGAATGCAGTAATCAATTTGTGCTAAGACATAATGCAGTAATACGCGCAAGTGCTGCATTTAGTTTTAGTATCCTGTGACGCGGAAACGACCTGATGATAAACCGAAACGCAGTAATACGTATTATAATTGCATATATTAGTAAATTAAATAAAGGAAAATTATCTTGTAAAAGCTTGATTTTTTTCCGATTTTTTAGATATATAATATGGCCAATAAAATACGAACAACTGGCTCAGATCATATGAAATATGTTTTTTGCGTTTATCTCGGAACCGCCATTTTGCGATTACTGCATTCTTAGTTATGACGGCAGCAATGTAAACCCACAGTTCGCCGGTATATTTAGGTCCCATGTAATAGGGGGCGAGCTTATTGCCATTAATAGGGCACAAAACCAAACTCCGAGCTGCTACTGAGAATTTCATAGAAAAACCCAATAATAACACTCTTTGCTGTACCTGGGAATCGAACCCAAAACTTCTAGCGTAGCAGTCGCGCTTAGGACCACTAGGCCAACGAGGCAATTCTACCAGCCAGTATTCAATTTTCAGTGCCAACTTTTATCGAAGCGACATTGCTCAAACGCTCAAAATAATACCATTGTTTAAGTCACACCTAACAAAAATCTCTACACAAAAACCGGTAGATAAAAACACAAATGTTTTTTACATCGTAACATTCATCAGCTTCTGAATGGCCGCCTCCGAGACAGTTACCCCGAGAGATGTTCCATTGATAACGTCAGATATGACAGATGACGACATAGAAATATGTGATTCAATCTCCGCGATAGCTACTGATTCAACTGATCTTGTTACTCTGTGACGCATTATGAAGGATAACATGTTACTGATTTTCTTCTTTTTGAGTCGATAATTTTTGAAAATTCTTTAATTTTTGGACCCAGTAAATGGTCCCGTTGACCATGCGAGCGCGAGGTGATAAGCATGGGGTTCTGGGTTCGATTCTCAACTCGGGAAAAAAGTGTTATTTGGTTTTTCTATTAGGAATTTCAAAATAACAGCCCAGAGTTAGAAGCCTCCATGCCTAGGAAAGCACGTAAAGCCGTTGGTCTGGGCTTCTCCCAGTTGTAAATAATCCCTTTGTGCGTATTGGCCTAATTCTGTTCTGTCTCCTGCTTGTTTGGAGGGAAGTGGAAATTATATTTTTCTTACTCCTCCGCTAATCTTTTCTGATTAATTTCGTTGCGGGATCCAAGACAGTTGAATCGTTTCTCTGGGACTCGTCGAGCTTCATTGTCTCGGCGCTTTTCTTGTGGTCGCCACTGTTGATTCTGGCTTACAGGAGTTGCAGTGGTTTGGGAACAGTGTGGCGGGCTTGTCCCAAATTAAAAAAAGCCGTTGGTCTTACCTATCATTCTTAGATCTTTGAAAGTCCTTACAGATAGTCAGAAGCCGGAAAGTCTGATAACCAGTCTTACCAAGTTAGAGGTATCATCCAGTAACTGGGTTGTGACGGTCAGATAGACAGTCGCTCCTTGGTACAACACCGGTATTCGGTTAGATTGGAAGCCGACTCCAATATAGTTGGAAAAAGGCTAGGCAGATAGATAGATACAAATTTAGTGGCCACATTTATTAACAGTAGCATTATTAATGTCGTCTAAAGTGCAGGTGTAGGAATACTTTGGGCACTATAGTAAGTAGACTATCGTCTGTTTAGGAGCACCGTACTCGTTCTGGGTACGGTTTGATCTATAATCCCCATCGTGCTAAATAAAGTTTGCAAGAGCCATGTTAATGGCAATATTTTTTATAAACATCGTTGGTTGGCAAGCAAACCGACGACGGCCCATCTGAAGTTAAGTGGTCACCTCTGCCTATAGATATCTGCAATACCAGAGGCCTATCAAATGCGTTGCCATCCCAAGGACAAAGCTAAAATGTCTCATGTGCTTGTAATTATACCGACACCCGAACCCTTCAAACTGGAACACAGCAACGCTGCTTTGCGACAGAAATCCGTACTAATATTATAAATGCGAAAGTAACTCTGTCTGTCTGTCTGTCTCTCTGTCTCTTCTTAACGCCTAAACCACTGAACCGATTTCAATGAAATTTGGTACAGATATAGTCTGGGACCCGAGAAAGGACATAGGACAGTTTTCATCCCGGAAATCCCCCGGGAACGGGAACTATTAATCTACGCGGACGAAGTCGCGGGCAAAAGCTAGTAAGTAATATGGTAGTCCATCCCCGGACGAACTCCTTCACAAAGAGCTCTCCTACTACTGTTTTTGCAGGAATTAACTGCCAAAAGCATTTCAGTTAAAATAATTTGTTTAAACTCGCATTGGCGTGTCAATGAATAAACAAAAACGTGTTTAAAAATAAATGGACAGCTGTTTAATGGCTGAGTGAATAATTTAATAAGTGACGCAGCCTGTTACTATGTAGTGTAAATATTAATATAACAGAAAAATGGTTTCACTGGCTATATTCTACATACCATCACGCCTGTATTCACCGAAGGGTTAGGCAGAGGTGTACCAACGCACACCCACAGTTCGCCGGTATGTTTAGGTCCCATGTAATAGGGGGTGAGCCTAATTGTCATTAACCGGGCGCAAATCCTAACTCCGAACTGCTACTGAGAATTTTATAGAAAAACTTAATGTCAATAACACGATGATTTTACTTTACTTATGTTAGATGTGAATTAACTTTGATAATACATATAAATTGAAATCGACAATTGACCCGGGAATCAAACCCGCATCCTTATGCATGAGATAACGTCATACGTCATCGTGTGACTCCCTTGTTGACCTAGTGGTCCTAAGCACGACTGCTACGCTAGAGGTCATGGGTTCGATTCATAAGTCAAGTAGAGTGTTATTGGGTTTTTCTATAAACTGTTTAGTAGCAGCTCGGAGTTAGAATTTGTGCCCGGTTGATGGCAATAGGCTCGCCCCCTATTACATGGGACTTAAACATTCCGGTGGACTGCGGGTGAACATTGGTGCACCTCTGCCTAACCCTTCGGGGAATACAGGCGTGATGGTATGTATGTAAGTAAAATCATACAAAAATATAGAATACTTTACAGATTGTAAGTGAGTTAACTGTACCGATATTTTTACACTATGTCTCGTAAAGACCTCCAAAGTTGTCAAAAGTCGCTTGCAACTTCATTCTCGAAAAATTCTTTCATAAATAATCGTATTTCAAGAATACTAAAGTTTGGAAGTGCCCACTTTTGAACGGCTACTTCGTCGCAAAGCACAGGCGGGCAATCCACTCAATTTTAACTTTTAAAGTACTGTTTTAAAGTTCATTTTTAGTTTTTAAAGTATATTCAGCAGTTCGCTACAATATTTCTGTTTGAATGGAATTTATTATTTATTTTGTCGCGTTTCAATTGTTTTTTTTTTTGTATGCCGGGAATGGCAGCAGATGTTATTCATGCGCCGTGTCAGGCTTTACTGTTCATTATTTTTTGCTTTGGTAGGAAAATTACATACAAACATACATAAACTCACGCCTTTTTCCCATGGGGGTAGGCAGAAACCACAGAACGCCACCTGCTATGATCCTTACATACTCCTTTCGCCTCGTCCACATTCATACATCTGGTCATACAAGCACGCCGGTTACGAGTACTGCGCACCTGACCTTTCTGAAGAACCTCACCAATAAGGTCAGAGTACGTCTTTCTAGGGCGTCCCCTCCCGGCATTGCCACTCACATCTGCCATATAAATCTCTTTTGTTAGTCGCCTTTCATTCATCCTCTCAACATGACCGAACCATCTAAGCACACTCTTACCTAGACCATGTTTTATAACATAATTCAGCAAGAACTTAAAACTTCCAGTCTTGCCATCACCATCACCATCACGCCTGTATTCCCCGAAGGGTTAGGCAGAGGTGTACCAATGTACACCCACAGTTCGCCGGTATATTTAGGTCCGGTGTAATAGGGGGCGAGCCTATTGCCATTAACCGGGCACAAATCCAAACTCCGAGCTGCTACTGAGAATTTCATAGAAAAACCCAATAACACTTTTTGCTCGACCTGGGAATCGAACCCGGGACCCCTTGCACAGCAGTCGCACTTGCGACCACGAGACCAACGGGCCAGTCTTGCCATGACCAAATAAACTTTTTACACTAATCTTAAAATTCAACAGCACAAAATGAGGACAATGTTTATGCTGAAACTGAAGTCCAGTAATTAATTCGGAGTGGATTTAACAATTAACTATCGCTATTTGCTCAATCTTGGCTGGTAGCCAGGGTTGTCAAGTGTCCCGGTTTTCGAAGATTGATCGAAAAGGATTTCGGGGAAAAAAGAATGATTTTTTATGCTGTATTGTTGGAACGTGCAAAACTTTCCGGTTTTACTCGCTTTCAGTTATATCTGAGATGAATGCTCTGCTCCCATATGTGGTAGCGTAACGTTATAGTAAGTGAAAAAAAAAATGTTGAGGAGTTGATCCTTCACAAACAGATATACAAATATTTTAGATTCCGTCATTTATTATGGTAGGGTGTGTATGTGAGTTTATATGTTTGTACATGCAAAACATCCTAGTGTGAAGAAGTTTCTTTTTCTTTATAATATACTAGCTTACTATAACTGCCCCGTTGGTCTCGTGGTCGCAAGTGCGACTGCTGTGCAAGGGGTCCCGGGTTCGATTCCCAGGTCGAGCAAAAAGTGTTATTGGGTTTTTCTATGAAATTCTCAGTAGCAGCTCGGAGTTTGGATTTGTGCCCGGTTAATGGCAATAGGCTCGCCCCCTATTACATGGGACCTAAATATACCGGCGAACTGTGAGTGTACATTGGTACACCTCTGCCTAGCCCTTCGGGGAATACAGGCGTGATGGTATATATATATATATACTAGCTTCTGCACGCGACTTCGTTCATGTTGCTTATTTGACCCACATTGAGTTACGTCCTTGGTTACTACTCCGCCCCCGTGAGTTTCTATGTTACTCAGGAATTATGTAACTATCTATTGGTGAAAAAGGGTTAAATATGGTCCAGTAGTTTCGGAGCCTATTCGATACATACAAACAAATAAATCTTTCCTCTTTATAATATTAGTATAGACAACCCTAGCTCTAAGTCGTAATTCCAGAGCAACTAGAGATTTTACAGCAGTCAAAGTTTTAAAGTAAAAAACTGAAATCCGATACCACTACGATGAAGAAGAATTGTGATCTTGCTAAATGCTTCAGATGATTTTAAAATCTTCTAAAAACTACTTTCATTGTTAAAGATTAAAGACTACTTTTATTTGTAAAAGAAATGCTTTTTCTTGACACTGATGAGTCTATTTTAAAATGAAAAGTAGTTTTCAGAAATGGTTCAGAAATTCGGTTTTTTTTTTGTTAGTCGCAATTGTTACTGTCTTCAACTATTATTACACTTACTCATTACGTATTTATTTCTACTAGCTTATGCTCGCAACTTCGTTAGCCTTGTGGTTATAAAACATAATAATGTTCTTATTAAAGAGACCTTATTATTGTAGTAGACAACATTTCTAAAATAAAGGTAGCCTAAGTTACTCCTAATAATATAAGTTATCTGCGAGCGAAAGTTACTGGGTTGTGGGGGTTAGATAGGCAGTCGCTCCATGTAAAACACTAGCACTACAGCCATTTAAGAGATTACGCGCAACAACCAGATAGAAACACATACAGACAAAAAAAATAAAAAATATTTTTTTAACTAGTGTATCACATAGTAAAAGCTGTTAGATTAAAAATGGCACATCAACAATATAAACACAAAAATAGTACATAAACATTGTAGCAGACTGAGGGTTCAGTATTTAAATCTAAATATATATAATTCAAAGGTGACTGACTGACTGACTGACTGAGATAGTGATCTATCAACGCACAGCCCAAACCACTGGACGGATCGGGCTGAAATTTGGCATGCAGGTAGATGTTATGACATAGGCATCCGCTAAGAAAGGATTTTCATCAATTCTACCCCCAAGGGGATAAAATAGGGTATGAAAGTTTGTATAAATCTTCTTAGATTTTCGACTGATTGAACTGAAATTAAAGATTGGAGCTACTATGATGAAAACGTCCGCTTAAATAGGATTTTGATAAATTGAACCCCCATGGGGTTAAAATAAGGGATGATGGAGGATGTAAACATATTAGTTTGAACCTATCAGTACCTAATGGAACAAAATACCTAATTAATAATAATACTTCTTAACGCGAGCGAAGCCGCGGGCAAAAGCTAGTCTACGTATATAACAGACATGCAAAAAAAAATACTGAGTAAAATAAGTGTAATTTATGGTCACAGCTGTCTTTACTTTTGGCAGCCTTGAAAATCTTCCGTCCTAACCGCGTCAGGTGGATTTTAGTTTCTTTTTGCTTTTACCTACAAAACCCGACACACAGCCTACGCAAAACTTACTTACCTGTAATACCTACATTGATCCTTGAACCGTCAAGTACAGTCGAGAGCATAAATACGTACACAGCAAAATTTTGTTAAAAGCAATTTTCGCATGTAATATTTTAGTACATCGTAACATTTTAATTAACATTGTAGGAGAAATTGTTTTAAAATACTTGTGTAGGTACAAATTACAATTGTGTGAGATTGCTGTCTTATCGGTCTATGAGTGTAGGGGCTAATCGGGGCCGATGCCTGCCGGGACGGTTATTCGAAAGAGATACCGCGAGCCCGGAACGCAGAAGGCACATGAAAGAACATGGATGGGTTTTAGTCAGTAAAAGTCTGACAATCCCTCCCGCCCCGTCCAGGACGGGAGAAGTCATTCGATGATTTCACGGTCTAGTTCCAAAATGTCTCTTTCGCAAAATGTCTCCTAGTCGCAAAATGTCTCTTTCTCATAATGTCGCTTTCGCAAAATGTCGCTTTCGCAGTTCACATTCGTAAAAAAAACGATCTATGAAAGTGAAAGAATAGGGAGTGCATATATAAATCTATACTCTTGTGTACAAAAATATCTCTGTGTACTTGACTGTCTCCACATAAATTGGCCGATTTCACCAAAATTCAGTCTGAACAATATTATTTACAATACGTTCATGTTCATGACAGTACAATCATTCAGCGAAAGTCCTTTTTTCTCCAGTTGAACCCGTCTAGACAAATGTCCTGTTCCGTTTCACAGATTTCCAATTTTCTAAAAGATTTGGCCTATATACCTTTTCCCCGTGGTTTTTTAGACTGATTTAGAAGGGATTTCACTCAATACTGCCTGGTTTTCTATTGAGTAAGAAGTTTTTATTTAAGTCGTTTCTCGAAAAAACCGTTGCTATATTTTGCTGCTGGCTGGTTTGAAACTGAACGCGTTTATTTGTTTTTGGAAAGAGAACGCCTCGCAGAGAAGAATTTGATTCGGATTTCGAATTTGAAATGCGACTTTCCTATAGGATTTCGGTTATATGACAAGCTTATTTAGTATCACCTATTGGTATGCCAAAAGAAATGATTTTACAAAAAAAAAACAAAAATTTTAGGAAATTATTTTTAGTTTTATTTAGTTACTAGCTTTTGCCCGCGACTTTGTCCGCGTGGATTAACAGTTCCCGTTCCCGGGGGATTTCCGGGATGAAAACTATCCTATGTCCTTTCTCGGGTCCCAGACTATATCTGTACCAAATTTCATTGAAATCGGTTCAGTAGTTTAGGCGTGAACAAGAGACAGACAGACAGACAGACAGAGTTACTTTCGCATTTATAATATTAGTAAGGATTGTGTTTTTATTGAACAATAATTTGGAAACTAGATATTGTCAAAAAACTGCTGTTAGGCGCCATTTTTTCAAAATGGCGACTGGAGCGGAAAATATGCGAAGTGGCAAAATTCAAATTCGGAATAAGCATATTAAAATCGACAGTTTCTTTTTGAATTTTGTACTAGATCTCTTTGTGAAGCTGCACGTCCGGGGAAGTACTACCACCATACCTATTTCGACCTCAAAGCATCGTTGCTGCGTTCCAGTTTGAAGCGTGTGGGTGTCGGTGTATTTACAGGCACATGACACATTTCAACTTTGTCTGAGGGATGGCAACGTATTTTCAAGGCTACTGGTATTGCAGATGCCTAAAGGCCTATAAAGGTGCTCCCTCACCGGGAGCATTCGCGTTTAATGTAACGTTACAGATTTGAGCATTACATCAGTGAAGGAAGGAAGGAGGAGAACCGAGCATTACAATGCGCAACTTGTAATGATACAAAACGGGCATACATCAGTGAAGGAGAAGAACCGAGCATTACAATGCGCACCTTGTAATGATACAATGTGTAATATCTTGATACAACTTGTAACATCAATGCGCTCCACTTCCCACAGCCCCCCGCCCGTCCGCTCAGTAGCCTACGTGACAGTGACCGCTTCGTCTGACATCTTGCTATGAAATGCTCAAAGTCGAATCAATATGTTACATTACACGCAAATGCTCGTTAGTCAGGGAGGTATTATTGTAATGTAATGCTCAAAGTCGAATCTATAATGTTACAATACACGTGAATGCTCCCGGTGAGGGAGCACCTTAAGAGTTAAGGAAGAGGGAGTGCACCTGTGTTTGCGGAAACACTAGTGCATTATTATCACATCTACGTACTTGGCTAGTCTGCATTAACATTAGCCGCCATGACCAAAATCGGTCTAGACAACACATTTTTTTACACTTATAATCTCTTACACAATTTTTCGTCTTCACCGACAAAATACCAATCATTCCAATACCAAAACCGCACACCATTAAGCGTGTAACACACACGAGCGACCGGCCCGTATGACGTAATTGGCATATCTTGATAACAGCAAGATATCGACCGACTCACTCTGCCGACGCACAGACGTCAGATATTGGTCGTAAAGCTTTATTGTTCGTGTATTAAAACTGTTTGGCTGAGTGCTAATGTTTGTTGGGAGAGGGATACTTTTTGACGTGTCTGTAAGTCAAGCTTGCATGTCGTTGTAAATATTGTTGTGCAAGTTACTATTATAATACAAGGCGTTGATTTGCATCATCGTCAAATTCAAGGAGTTAACTATGCTCGTGATTCGTAACACGAATCAATAATAAAATAAATTGGTTTTGTTTTTTTTTTTTGACGTGATCTTCAAATTCGAGCTAGCCATCTCGCCAGAGGGTTTAGGCACCTATGTACACATTAATGTAGCCGCGCGACAACTCTGCCTACCGCATATGCAACTGGGCGATTCTGAATTTTGCAAGGAGTATTCTGGAATACTGTTATTTGATAGTTGCAACTAAAAAAGCAAGTATTTATTAGATATTGGCCAGGTATCGTAATTATATTTGATAACTTCTATTTTTTTATGACAAGCTCCTAAAATTTGACGAGGATACAAATCAACAGCTTGTATAGTCGTTTCTGCTTGTAATTTTAGCTAATGATTTACATAGATATATATTCCAATCTTACTGGTAATTTCAATATATGCGTGTTTTTTTTTATCCACTGAAGGTGGCAAATAAGCTAACGGCCCGCCTGATGTTAAGCGGTTACCGGGCGTGTTTAAATAAACAGTCAAAACATCTGTATAAAAAGTGAACTCATATAAACAAACAACCAGACCAAGAGCAACTATAACACACATACTACTAATAATAATTGTTCCAAGCGGGAATGGAACCCACGGCACGCAGTGCAGCAGGAAGTAGCAACGTAGGTGTTTCAAGTCTGACTGTTTGTGTATGTGAGTTAATATTATATTATGTTTGTAAACGCACCCCCGATACAGGCAAGTTCATAGTGTCGGTTATATTTGATCTTTACATAGTATAAAACAAAGTCGCTTCTCGCCGTCTCTCCCTCACTGAAATCCTTTAAACTACGCATCGGATTTTAATGCGTTTACATCAATAGATAGAGTGATTCAAGAGGGAAGTTAATACGTATAAGATATCACGCTACGACCAACGGCAGCTAGCTGAGCAGTAACCAAAGACGTAACTGAAGGTGAAAGACACCGTATATATTATAGCTAGTTATGAAAAAAAAAAAACCGGTCAAGTGCGAGTTGAACTCGCGCACGACGGTTTTCGTACCATTATCTTTAAAAGCGAGCAAAATCAATCACGTTTCTTGTATGGGAGCTTCCCTAAATATTTATTTATTCTGGATTTTAGTATTTATTGTTATAGCGGCAATAGAAATACATCATCTGTGAGAATTCCAACTGTCTAACTATCACGGTTCATGAGACACAGCCTGGTGACAGACGGACAGACAGACAGACGGTCAGAGAAGTCTCAGTAATAGGGTCCTGTTTTACCCATTTGGGTACGGAACCCTAACCAAAAAGAACTGTGAAATACCTAGTCTTAGTCTTTGTTTTCATTTAATGTTTCGTTTTTACATTAAGATTTAGGGTAAGGCCTGGTTTGGACGTAAAAGGTTTGTAAGTAGAAAGGTGGATTCTTCTCAGGATTACTCAGAATTAAGGCGACAAAGGCCTTCCTAATTATCCATCTTAGAAAAGTAGGTTGTTTAAGTGAAATGAGTTGTTTGTACGTATTTTGTCTGAGAGTTTTTTTTTAAACATTCGGCTGTTAAAAGGTACTTTTGAAGGGAATTTTAATGGAAAATATTTGAGTTTAAAAAGTGTAGTTTCTAAGAAAGAAAGAAAGAAAGAAAGAAAGTTACTCATATCTACATTTTTGCTAGTCCATTACTGTCCCACAGCGTGGAGAACAATTTCGTATTTTTTTAAATACCCACACCATCACGCTTCTATTCCCCGAAGTGCTAGGCAGAGGTGTACCTATGTACACCCACAGTTCGGCAGTATGTTTCAAGTTCCATGTAATAAAGGACGTGCCTATTGCCATTACAAGGCAAACTACTTTCAGGGTATGTAACATACACTTTGAAGATACTGAATAACATAGACTGATACTTACTTGTATGGTCTAATGGAAATAAATTCTTTGACTTTGACTTTGACTTACAAAGATTTGCTCCCAGTGCGTCGTAACAAACCAATCTGCCAATCACATTAAAGAAAAACAGAAATCGAGCGAACATTCTGAGGTTAACAAAAGTCGTACTAACTTTAAGCATCAAAAGACGAAAAATACATTAACCCTATCGTCTTTTAAAGTCATTTCCTTTTCAGAACAATTGAAAAGGGAGCAACAAAAAGTTTGAGAAACGTTTCCCGACCATCCCCTTTGATAGGGACGTGGCGTCGTTAGCAATCAAATTACGCAGCGAATACGAATTCTGTTTGTTCGAAAGTTTGAGACCCGCTGGCTTAGTGGTGGGTGATGAACTGAAGATAATGGACAAGTTGTGGATAAGAAATGGTTGAGCTTTTTATTTACTGCTTTTTTTTATTCATGCTGGGTAAGCTCTTGACTCTAGTCTTGGACGAAGGTGACATAGAAAATGTCGACGATGGTGTGAGCTTACCCAGAAGAAGCCTGTTCACTCTAACTTTGAAGAGATTAGGGTGGATCTCGGAAATACAGACGCAGGTAGAGAGTTCCACTCCTTTGCAGTGCGCATTATAAAAGAAGATAGAAATCGCTCAGTGCGAATCGATGGAATGGCAGCAAGGTTGGAGTGCTAGTCAAAGGTGCGTCTAGATGTCCGATGGTGGCAAGAGGCTGGTGGGATGGGGTGCTAATACTTTTGTGTATTTATTTTGCAAACAAACCAACTACCCACCTGATGTTAAGTGGTCACCTCTGCCTATAGACAGCTGTAATACCACAGGCCTTGCAAATGCGTTGCCATCCCAGAGACAAAGTTGAAATATCTCCTGCCTGTAATTCCGGATCACAGCGACGTTGCTTTGCGGCAGAAATAGGTATGGTGGTAGAACTTTCCCGGACGAGCTCCTTCAGAGCTCTCATCATCATCTTAATCAGCCTATCGCAGTCCACTGCTGGACATAGGCCTCTCACAAGGAAAGAAAGAAAGAAAGAGCTCTACTACTGCTTAAAACACTTCTAACTACCAACAAAATCTGTACAATTACAAATAGTGCAATTCACGAAGACGCGCCCCACCACTTTTCCAACATCTTTCATTTTGATCATGACGCTCTCTCCTGATTAGTCTATTCATTGTAGTGTGCGTGTGCACTCATAGGTAATTAGTGTGTACCGACAACACTCAAACATTGACGGAAGCTTGCACACTTATACTATAAACGGTTAGAAGGAATAGTAGTGGGGCGCGTCTTCGTGGATTGCACTATCTATAGTTTCAGTTTTAATAATGTTCTACCAACCTATAATATTTTTTAAAATGAATAGATATTAATGTTATTCTACGAAACCAAAAGATATTTTATAAAAAATACAAACCCGAAAATGTTATTGAACACAAATATTACCTATATAAACATAACATGATAAAATAATGAATTGACTCATAAATAAATTATTTATTTGAGCTGAATTCGTATTTCAGTTTTTGTTATAAACTATCTTATGCCCGCGATTTCGTTCGTGTGTATATCGGTTGCATGCGGGGTTTTCCTAATTGTTTTGTAAAATAAAAGCGGTCTCAGTTACTCTTTAAAACATCAGCTGTCTGTCAGTGAAAGTCTCATCAAAATCGGTCCAGCCGTTTTGGACATTAGCTTAAACAAACAAACAGACAGACAAAAATAATCAATACCTTATTTTCTTGTAATTAACTTGTCATCATCATCATATCAGCCGCAGAACGTCCACTGCTAGATACAGGCAAACATCAGCTGTCTGTCAGTGAAAGTCTCATCAAAATCGGTCCAGCCGTTTCAAACATTAGCTTGATTATACAAACAAACAAACAGACAGACAGAAATAATCAATACCTTTTTTCTTGTAATTAACTTGTCATCATCATCATATTTGCTGCAGAACGTCCACTGCTGGACACAGGACTTCGCTAAAGATGTTCATTAATTTTGTAAAAAACTATTATTTTAACATTACAAACAGACAACTTCATTGACATTATATTTGTATAAAATAATATAATAACTCATAAATAAATCATTTATAAACCCGCCTCTCAGATTTCATAATAAATTATGTAAACGAAGTTTTCTTGGGAATCTATCAAGTCGTATCCCAAATCACTTAGCCTAGGAATGAGAAGAAAATACTCGCACATCAAATCTTCGGATCTTTTAGTACTTGAAGATCCGATGAGAGGATTCCATCAATAAACGCCTTCGATTTATTTATCACTAGCCAACTCCTAGCTTTTTTCCCGGCTTTTTTCACCCGCCATAAGATACGTTTTCGGTTAATGCTCCGCTCCCGTTGGTCGTAGCGTGATGTTATATAGCCTATGTTACTCAAGAATAATGTAGCTATCTATTGGTGAAAAAATGGTTAAAATCGGTTTAGTAGTTTCGGAGCTTATTCGTTACAAACAATCAAACAAATCTTACCTCTTCATAATATTAAGTATAGACTAGCTATAATATACCCCGCAAGGAAATCGCGGATGGCTCGGAAACCCCAATGGGGGAAGGCCCCCCACGAGGTTACTGCCCCGTTGGTCTCGTGGGCGCAAGCGCGACTGTTGAGCGAGACGTCCTAGGTTCAATTCCCAGGTCAAGCAGAAAGTTTTATTGGGTTTTGCCATTACGAATTTCTCAGTAGCAGCCCGGAGTTTAAGAGTTGGTGGTGTGACACCCCAGTGAATTGGAAAGCACGTTAAGCTGTTAGTAATGCGCCTGATCTCTCCCCGGTTGTGTCGGATTGTCGTCTCATTAGTCTATGAGAGTTAGGGAAGAGAAAGTGTACCTGTGATTGCGCGCACATTTGTGCACTATTTGCTGCGTAGTTTACTAGTATTTGACTCCTATATTTTTTTTTCCGACCAGTCTTGAGCAACATGTAGCTCTATTATTGCCCTCGTTTTTTTTTTTTTTTTTTTTTTTTTTTTTTTTTTTATTGTAGTTTCTATTCTCCACTCCCTGCCATGAGCAGGGGCTTAATATTGCCCTCGTTTAGATCTTGGATGGTACAGGTGGTTGTGCACGACGGGCAACTAAGGAGGTGACGCATGTCCTGTGATGGTGCTCCACACTGGCACTGCGTTTGGGATGGGTGAAGAATGCCCCATTTGACAAAATTAGTTTTACAGTTTTTGTATAAAGAACTTACACGACTGCTACGCTAGAGCTCCTAGGTTCGATTCCCAGGTCAAGCAAAAAAGTGTTATTGGGTTTTTATATGAAATTCTCAGTAGCAGCTCGGAGTTTGGATTTGTGCCCGGTTAAAGGCAATAGGCTCGCCTCCTGTTACATAGGACCTAAATATACCGGCGAACTGGTTTACATAGTACACCACTGCCTAACTCTTCGGGGAATATAGCCGTGATGGTATAAAGAACTTTTATGTAGTCATAATAAACATAAAAAAATAATAGAAATTGTTTTGTAACGACACCATTTCTTAAATTGTAATCCGAAATATGAACAAAGTTAAGTTATTTAAATTTCTTTAAAGCTAATTAAGACAAAGCAATTCTCGAGTTACTTAAACATGTTAAGTTCGTTGACAATCTTTATTAGGCATTAAAATTAGGCATTTAGGCACTAGAAGTTAATACCTAAACGTTCTCTTGAGTAATTAAGATAAGCAAATGGCAAAACCCATTAAATTAAATATGAGCACTTAAATTGTTATTTCTTGAATTGTAAGATTTTACTGAGACTTCGTTTTAAAGAAAGACTGTCTTAAGTGACAGTGTGTGTGTTATACGATTAAGGACTTAATTTTTAGCGGGATTAGGTTTGAAATTGTATTCACAATATTTTGTTTGATGTTCTATTAATTTTATTCTGTTAAATGTATGATTTATTTTAATCCTTTTTGTAAGTCAAAGAACAATTTTTTTTATTAATCTATTCTTTTATACTTTTAATGTTTTAAATGCAAAAGTAAATTTTGTCTGTTACGCTTTCAAGACTAAACCACTAAACCGTTTTTGAATAATTTTATTACGGGGTAAGTTTGAACCCCAAGAAAGGACACAGGCTACTTTTATTCCGCGACTTCGTCGCGTTCGCGATAACCGATATTTACGCGGACAAAGTCACTGGCAAATGCTAGTTAAATATAAATATAATAAATCTTTATTGATCATTTTAAGTATTGCAGTACATGGGTATATAGTTTATACTTTGTAAAATTACAGTCTTGCTACAATCATAGTGGATGCAGTTCTGATCTCCTAACTAGGTTATTGTAAAACCTGTGTGAAGGAGTGACAGTTCCGCCGAAATGCTAGTTAGGTAACCATAAATAATATAATACTGAACAATCAAATATTACATAAGCAATTATTGGCAGATGAAAACTACTCATATGTGAACCTACCTAAAACTTTTTACAAAAAAGGCAACCGCCTAATATAACTTTGAAAAACAACTTTCGTTTTGAAAGTCGGTGGCAATACACACAGCGATAACAGACATTAACGCGAACAAAGTCGAGGGCAAAAGCTAGTTAACAATAGTTGTATCGAATTACAAGTAACACTTGACTCTAGAGAGTCCGTCTAAGTAAGGAATAAAAGGAATTATGATATAAGTACGTGATAGCGATACTAATAATACTTTTTACTTGGAAATAATAATCCGATTACAGGATGTGAAGAAAGTGGCCATTTAATACTAATACTCATATAGAGCGGCTGCCCCGTTGGTCTCGTGGTCGCAAGCGCGACTGATGAGCGTGGGGTCCAGGGTTCGATTCCCAGGTCGGGCAAAAAGTGTTATTGGGTTTTTCCATTAGGAATTTCTTAGTAGCAGCCCAGAGTTTAGCAATTGGTGGTGTGACACCCCCGTGTCTCGGAAAGCACGTAAAGCCGTTGGTCCCGGCTGTCATTCGTAGATCTTTGACAGTCGTTAGGCATAGTCAGAAGCCATGAAGTCTGACAACCAGTCTAACCAAGAAGTATCGTGTTGCCCAGTTACTGGGTTGTGGAGGTCAGATAGGCAGTCGCTCCATGTAAAACACTGGTATTCAGCTGCATCCGGTTAGACTGGCAGCCGACCCCAACATAGTTGGGAAAAAGGCTAAGCAGATGATGATTCATATAGAGCGGCTATATTAGTATTAGTATTAAATAGCTACTTTCCGCTTTTATCTGTCCATCACAAAATATCAAAGGTAAACTGAATGCCTTTTTTTCTTTGGTGCGAGGTTGGACTTCCTTTGTCGTGGGGTTGACGGTGGGGCATGCGGAACTCTTACCGCCTACAGCTAGGGGGGTACGGAATACGCATACGCATTCACCGCTCCCCCGACAGGCCTCGACACGCCGTTTCCCAGCGGGCCCATCCACCCATACAGTCATTCCCATTATGGCCACACCCACTGAACTGAATACCAACCATCCTTTACATGTTATCTCTTCACCACCTTTGGTTGACTGTTAGAGAATGCCTAAGGCATTAAGTCCGCCTTTCCGCCGCCTGTACGCTTAGATCTTTTAAAATTCACAATGGATTTCAATGCGGTTTTTATAAATAGAAAAGAGTTATTCAAGGGGAAGGTTTATACGTATAGAACATCACGCTATAACCAGCACGAGCCGTGCAGTAACCAAAGCCGTAACTGTCCGCGAGAAATAAGTAGGCTAGTAAATAACAAAACAAAATATCGGTATCGATAACGGATCGTCTCTAATCAGATATTGTAGTAACAGTTGCATGTAACAGGTGCAACAAATTATAATTGATATTGCGTCGTGTCTTATGATTATCAAACGTTACAATAAAACAAAATTTTGGTCCTTGACGGCGCACGTGTATGACAAGCACCATGAAGGACCAAAATTTTTTTTTAGTTTTGTTTTTTTTCTAAATGTGGGCAAGGCTATTCCCCAATATTACTTCGCCCAATCTCAAAATCGAGCCCCAAATATCTCATGCTTCATTGATACAATTAATATAAAATATCACTTACAAATTTGATTACCAACTAAACCGTTACACTGAATATTAATCAACGATTCTCCATTACTAGTAAGCCCAATTATGAGATAGAAGCTTGTTATTACGTTTATATTGTATACAATATTGTGGTACATACATTAGTTGTAACTACATTACGCGTTTAGCATACACTTACGGGATTAGGTCGTCTTGAGACACTGAAATAACTGAAATTTGTGGGTGCAAACTATGTTAGTAATTCCTCTGGTCTCTGTTGGTTAGGGAGCGGACCAGTATTGTGTGGAATTAGGTTTTGACCGTGAATTTGTCAGCGTGGAAGTCACAAATTATTTGACCTTCAATGTTTTTGTAGACGTGCTTTCAGGAGATGTTATCAAAGACACAAATATGAAAATGAAATTAAGACACCTGATAGATAATGCAGAATAATAATAATGCTCAATGATAGGCATTAAGTCCGCCTTTGTAAGGTGTATTTTTTTACATTTGTTCATAAAGTTTTAATAAATAATGAATAAATATTTGTTTTTTAGTTGTTTATGTTTGACAGTATTTAAGCATACACCTTTTTCCAAGAACCAAATCGCCCAGGTAGATTCAGGTACAGTCAAGTCAATAATATTTTAGGCTTCATTTTATAGCCTTATTTATGTAATATTATATAATCTAGAAATAATTAAATGGAACCTAAATTATCATTGATATGACTGTAGCTTAGTGAATCTGCACTCACAGCTACCGAACCGCCACCAAGTTTGAATCGTACATATCATACCGTAACACTCCGATACGTGTTCCTAATTAGATAGGTAAACTAAACAGTTAAGACAACTGTCTAAAATACACATACAATTCCATGAAATCCGTTTAATCTAAGAACAACGGAGGCCTCAATAATTAATTCTCCAAGACAAATAGTTTCTTGTGTCTGTAATTTGATTTACCCACAATGGTTGTCAAGAGAGGTAGGTGTTCTATTGTTTCAAGTCTGTGATAAAGGAACGGTGAATAAATGAATTTAAATTAATGGTTATAGTTCGTAAGTTGCTGTTAAGAGGAGGGGGATGTTTGGTTTGTTAAAAAAATAATTGGGTAGATGACACCACTAATCACACACTAAATGTATTTTTTAACATTTAGTATATATAATTATTTTCAGTGTACCTACATTGAAACGTCGCGGTCACAATTGAATAACTGTTTCGGGATTTTTATACGTATGTTTTTGTTTAATCGTAGTTTTGCATACAAACACAAATTGCATCGCACAAACGCAAAACTCATAACAAACATCATAAATATTTATGAGAGAAACCACTATATTTGATATTTGAAAACACTCAGTATTAAAGTCACTTATTCAGTGCAATTATCACCCTTATTTTCTCTACAATACCTACCACACCTCTTATCAAAATTTACACTAGACAGCCACACCTGCTAATTAACAACGTCAAAAACCAAACTACTACATTCACACCCCCCACACCCCTTCAAACCCTCACGCCCCCCCATTACTAAAACATTACATTTAGACAGACAACTTCCAGAAGCGTTCATAATAGGCCTCACCTGTCAATTACGTACCTTGTACGTTAATTAGTAATCTGTTAGTTGAGCTTCTTCATTATAGATCGTGTTTGGGGGCGAAGCTTGGGGGTTGAGTTAGGAACACTTGTACTTGCGCATAATTGCGTCTTTTGTACTAAATTTTGAGGTTAGTTTCATCTTGAAATTTAGGGGGTTGAGATATTATTATTAGCTGTATGTGTGTGTGTTTTGGCTGCCTCGTTGGTCTCGTGGTCGCAAGCGCTACTGCTGAGCAAGGGGTCCCGGGTTCAATTCCCAGGTCGGGCAAAAAGTGTTATTGGGTTTTTCCATTAGGAATTTCTCAGTAGCAGCCCGGAGTTTGGAAGTTGGTGGTGTGACACCCCGTGCCGATCTCTCTCCGGTCGTGTCGGATTGCCGTTCCATCGGGCTATAAGAGTTAGGGAAGCCTGTGTTTGCGCACACACTTGTGCACTATAATATCTCCTGCGTACGTGGCTAAGTAGCCGCTGTGGCCGAGAATTACATTACATTAGCTGTATCATATATACCATCACGCCTGTATTCCTCGAAGGGTTAGGCAGAGGTGTACCAATGTACACCCACAGTGCGCCGATATGTCCTTTAATAGGTCCCATGTAATAGGGGGCGAGCCTATTGCCATTAACCGGGCACAAATCCAAACACCGAGTTGCTACTGAGAAATTCATAGAAGAACCCAATAACACTTTTTGCTCGACCTGGGAATCGAACCCAACACCTCTGGCGTAGCAGTCGCGCTTTGGACCACTAGGCCAACGAGGCAGTTGTTGTAGGTAGTTGTAATATTGTATTTGTTCACATAATTACTATACAGGATAAGTTCCTAAGAAAGGCAAAAAGTTTTTCTATTATAAGCTAGCTTAGTTATCAAAGATCCTTGTTTCTTACTAATTAGCTTTTTCCAACCCATGATACAGCTAATAAAACTGCCTCGTTGGCCTAGTGGTCCTAAGCGCGACTGCTACGCTAGAGGTCTTGGATTCAATTCCCAAGTCGAGCAGTTTTATTGGGCTTTCTATGAAATTCTCAGTAGTAGCTCGGAGTTTGGATATGTGCCCGGTTAATGGTAAAAAACATACCAGCGAACTATGGAAAGAAAAAAAGAAAAAATAAAGAAAAACCATTTATTCGTTGCGAAAGCGACGCACAACACAAAAATAAAAAATAAAAAAATAGATAACAATAACAATAATGTATATGCGCCACTACCGCGCGAAAAAGCTGACGCTCAGCATAAAGCCATGACACCATATGGGTGTCATTGGTACACCTCTGCCTAACCCTTCGCGGAATACGTGCGTGATGGTATGTATGTATTAGTGTAGATATAGCAGTACTTTCAGAGCCCAAAAATACGACTATTTTATTTCCCTACAGCAACATAGCCATTTTCTAAGCGACCTCCCGACGTGACAAAAACACGCTGGTAATAAAATTTAACGCGTGTTCTTGGGAGCGATACCGATCAACTCGTCACGCTGGAACGGTCCCGCTGGGATATTACTTTAGCTAGTTCTTGCTTTACTAAGTGAACAGGTGTATTAATACTGGTTAGTTTTCTGATGTATTGCGGGGTGGTGGCGTAAGGTTGTCTGGTTTTTATGTAGTTTTTATGTTTGTATTGGATTTTATTGGCATTGGTGAAGGAAAATCTGGACTTGTAATCAATATAGAAGACACGAGCTTTGATCACTGCATTTGCTCAAGACAGATTGGCACAAAACATAAAAACAAAAAATGCACTAGCTTATTCCTGTCCTACAGCTGGGTAAAAGCCTTTTCTCATCCAGAGAAGGCAGAAATACTGATCAACGTGCTTGCTTAGAACAGATTGGCACAGAATAGAAAAAATACAGTAGCCTATTCCTGTCCTACAACTGGGTAAAAGCCTCTCCTTATCCAAAGAAGGCACGAACATTGATCAGCACGCTTATACAAGATTGTACCAATCCTACAAAATAGCAAAAAAAGAAACAGTCTAGTACTACCTCACTGCAAGAAAAAATCCAATCTTATCCCGAGAAGGCACAAAAATTTACCACCACGCTTGCTCAAGGATCGGCACACAATAGTAAAATATACCAGCATAATATCACTACACCGCACAAATAACCGGGCACAAATCCAAACTCCGAGCTGCTACTGAATTCATAGAAAAACCCAATAACACTTTTTGCTCGACCTGGGAATCGAACCCGGGACCCCTTGCACAGCAGTCGCACTTGCAACCACGAGACCAACGGGGCTGTCGGGGGGGGCCCGGTTAATGGCAATAGGCTCGCCCCCTATTACATGGGACCTAAATATACCGGCGAACTGTGGGTGTACATCGCTACACCTCTGCCTAACCCTTCGGGGAATACAGGCGTGATGGTACCGCACAAACAAGTAAAAGAAATAGCCTATTACCGCCACGCTACTAGCCAAAGTCCTCTTCTCATCCACGATCACCATGCCTTTTTTTTTTTTTATAGACGGGAAATCATCAAATAACTTCCCCCGCCCATAGTGTCAGACTTTTACTGACTAAAACCCGTCTATGTTCCTTCATGTGCCCTTTGCGTTCCGGGGGCGCGGTATCTCTTTCGAACAACCCGCAGACGATCACCATGCCTGTTCAATGCACAAAATAGTAAACCGAAAAAAAATACATAAAAACCTTTTACGCAAACAGCATAGTCGAACGGCAAGATACCGCTCCATTTTACAACGATTGTTTCATTTAATATAATTAATCTTTCACGCCTTGCTGCGACTCCATTTATTTCGAATGGGTGGCTGACATGAAAGGGCTTTTAGAGCATGGAGCGGGATACAAAATGGATTAAATCATGTTTGTATTTTGTAACGTTGTGATGAATTAAAAAGATGTCGCGGCTAAATGGCTATTTGGGAGATTAAGGGCTTTTTTGGATTGTTCTGTGGGTGCAGACTGCAGACGGACGGTTGTTTTTTTAGAGGTTTGAAACGAAGGATGCCAACGGGGCCCTAATACTAAGCCTCCTTTCTCCACCTGTCTGTCAGTCTGTTAGCAGGCTGTATCTCATGAACCATAATATACCTTATACTGTTCATGAGAGAGAGAGTTGATTTTTTTACAGATTGTGTATTTTTATTGCCGTAACAACGAATAATAAAAATATACCTTGTGTGCAACGTTTTAATCTATACACATAAATAATTTTGGAGTGTCTGTTTACAATGTACAAAACAACAGCTTTTTACTAAATTGCCATAATAAATTAATTAATTAATTAATTAATTAAAAAGCGAGAGCTTATACAATATGTATGTAAGTATATAATGCATATGAATGTTTACACGATACTTTGTCTGTCTGCCGGCCTGTCTGTTACGACTGGACCGTTTGTGACACGAATTTACTGGCAACTAGCTGATGTTATAAGGAATAACTTAGGCTACTTTTATTTTAGAAAAAAAATATTGGGTACTACGTAAAAACAGAAAATAGTCACACAAATGGACGAAGTCACGGGGCATAATCTATTTAGTTAATGCTTGAACATTCTGCTAATAATAAACGTTTATTTTTTATATTAATATTTAAAAATGTACTGAATGTGTAATATAAATAAATTAATGGAATTAAAACGTTATTGTACTTACCACCTACTTACCTATATAATTTGAATGAATGCTTTCTAATTAATAAAACATTGACACGATTTTTTCGCAGTATTATTTCTTTCCATCATAATATTTCTTGTATCTCAATCAAGATTACATCAAGCATTAAGTCTAGAATATCTGTATGTCCAAGTAATAGAGCCATCTTTGTGTGAAACACTGATACCAAACAACCTCTCATTAAAGTGGAAACCGACCCTTTACTTTACAAAAGGTTACGCTCGTTATTTCGCATAAAATAGACCCTAGAAGGTCTTAAGATATTCTCATTTTAACCTCAAAGTGTCCTTATTAACAATAGACCTAAACTTTAAATAGAAATACTAATAAAATCTCCAGACTCATTAATGTGGACCCCTTTTATTCGAGACAAGCTTTTGCCAGAGATTTCGTCTTATAAATTTTCTTACGGATCTGAAAACTTGAAAGAATCATGAAATGTGGAAGGAGTGGATGGGAGGCTTTTGCCCATTAGTTAAAGAACAGAACACTTGAAGAATAAGTAATTAAATTAAAATAAAACAAATATTTAAGGGGGGCTCCCATATAAAAAACAATGTCTATTTTTTGCCGTTTTTAACCGACTTAAAAAAAGGAGGAGGTTATCATATGGATGACAAGAAGTTGATACTAAAAAAATAAAAAACTTTTAACAAAAAAAAACAACCGCCTTCAAAAACTAAAAAGTGAAAAATAACTTTAGCTTTTGAAGTCGAAGGCAATACAAAACAACAAAAATAGAACCAACGCAACGCCGCCGACTTCCAAAGCTAAAGCTATTTTCCACTTTTTTTGTTTAAAAGTTTTTATAGATATTGGTACGGAAACCTCCGTGCGCGACTCCGATTTGCACTTGTCCAGTTTTTTTTTTAAGATCAAATAATAATAATAATATAATAATAATAATAATAGTTTATTTGCTAAAAACACGCGTATACATACAAGAATAAACATGCATGTAAGATGACAGGATTTTTTTTTTTAGTACAGTCATGTTTGCCACATGTTGTGACGTGCAAATGTCAAGAAATTGCTAACTAAAATAATGCCTGTTTAATTTTAATAAAAATAAGTAAAAATACATTTGCAACGAAACTAGGAATAAATAAAATCAAATAAAGCATTACACAATGTCCATAAAATAAGATAAAGCATTACACAATGTCCATAAAATAAGATAAAGCATTACACAATGTCAATAAAATATTATATAGATTAGATTTACAATAAAAACATGTCAACAAATAAAATAACACAGCAAAAATTTATAAGAAAAACATTGAAATATGGAACTATGAAAATGAACAGTTAGGAGCAATTATTAAATAAATAAATAAATACAATGCATCAATTACATAAAATTTGCTATTGGCAAACAAATCTCTCCTCTAGAAACTCGTTAATGTTGTAGTAGGCTTTATTCACCAAATATGTCCTAAGTTTTCTTTTTAATTGTATATTATTAAGCTCCTTCCAACTTTTCGGCAACTTATTGTAAACAGTTGGAGCCATATGAAAAACACTTTTGCGCATAAGTGCAGTCCTACACGGATGTACACAAAGTTGAGTCTGATCGCGCCTGTTCCTGGGAAATTGATCAGCCCTGCGTGGAAATAAGGTCGGGTTGTTCCTAACAAACATAATGGTTTCTAGAATATAAATGGATGGTAATGTCAAGATTTTATACAATACAAAACACGGTTTGCAACTGTCCGTAGTTTTCAGATGAAACATAGCCCTAAGGCATCTCTTTTGAGCTTTAAATGCAATCTCTCTATTAGTCGAGTTACCCCAAAAAATAACACCGAATCTGAGTACGGATTCTGCTAGGCCGTAGTAAGCTGTTAATAACGTCTCCTTATTGACAGTTCGTGACAGCAAGAATAATGCATACGCACTACTACAGATTTTTTTACTGAGAGCATCTATGTGATCTTTCCAATTTAAATTTCGATCAATAATTAGGCCTAGAAACTTAGTTGTATTAACTGTGTCAACGGTGATATTATTATACGCTATGTCAAGATTGGGGATTGTCAATGCACGCTGGCTAAAATGCATAATTACTGTCTTACTTAAATTAATTTTTAAATTATTATTGTCCAACCATTGTATAGTTTTAATCAATGTATTATTAATGTCATATTTGTATAATTTTTTATTATTACAGGGTATAGTTATTGTACTGTCATCCGCGAAAAGTGTCATAGGATGTTCTATTGCTCTTGGAAAGTCATTAATGTAGAGTGTGAAAAGTGGAGGTCCTAATACACTTCCTTGCGGAACTCCGTAGCTAACGGTGCGTTCCTCCGATAGGAATATTTCTTCTTTCTTGGTTCTAGCGTTTAGTCTACTTATTTCTGTTACCTGATTTCTGTCCTGCAAATATGATTTTAAAAGTTCAATAACATTTCCTCTGACACCGTATGCATCAAGCTTTTTCAATAAAATGTCATGTTGGACATAATCAAATGCCTGGGTCATGTCACAAAATATAGCACAGACCGGCGTATTTTTATCCATATTTAACATAATCGTACGCAAAAAGTCATATAGAGCCATGTTTATCGTTTTGTTTTTTCTGAATCCTTTTTGTTCGTTACAGAGAATGTTGTTCGCTTCTAAATATAAATTAAGTTGGTTATAGATATAATATTCAATTACTTTAGAGAATATCGGTATTAATGAAATCGGCCGGTAAAATTCCATTAGTTCTCTGTCTTGTTTTTTAAACAATGGCTTTATTACGGATTTTTTTAGTGCATCTGGAAAGTTCCCTTCACTTATACACAGATTTATAATATGACTAAGAGGATGACTTATTATATTGGCTACTGCTTTTAGTATTTTGGTACTGATCCCGTCGTAACCTACACTATTTGTGTTTTTCAAAGCTAAAATAATTTTTAGTACGTCATTCGGTAAACACGGAGCGATAAACATCGAATCCTTCCTACTTAAAATATGTTTTGTGACACTCTGCCCTGAATTAATTGATGGTTTAATTTTGTCAATAAAATAATTGTTAAATAAATTAGAAATTTGTTTTGGATCCGAGATAATGTCATTATTAATTCTTATTTTAGGGATGTTATTCTTTGGTATATTTAATTTTGATTCATTAATGATTTGCCAAGTTGCCTTGGATTTATTACTTGATGTCTTAATTTTATAATTATTTTGTGCTTTCCGTGTTAGATTAATAATTTTTTTAAATAGTTTTGAGTAATTTTTAAATAGCGTTTTGTTGTGCTGAATCGGCTTTCTTCGATACTGCCACAGTAATTGCCGTTTCTTCTCACTGCATTTTCTGATACCACGTGATACCCATTTTTGCTTTTTATGGACAACTATCGTAACATGATTTTCTGGGAAGCACTGACTATATAATAAAATAAAAATATCGGCAAACACTGTATATGCTACATTTGGGTCATTGGCTACATAGACGTCTGAAAAAGACAGACTACGCAGATAACCTTTAAACTTATTAATATTGTCGGCATTGTAGTCACGTCTTCGCTTAGTCCACCGCTTAAAAGTGCACACGGTGCTAATTGGACATTTTAGCAATTGCGCAGTATGGTCAGACAGAGCTAACTCTAACACTGCAGCTGTACAGGACTTGTTGAAATTATGCGCAAAATTGTCTATGCATGTTTGGCTCTTAAGACGGGTCGGTTGATAAAGTGCAAGTTTTAAGTTAAAGCTTAATAATATATTTTCAAATTCTGCTGATTGTTTACTTCTCTTAAGCACGTCTATATTAAAATCTCCTACTAAAACAATGTTTTTATAATTATTTTTTACTAAAGTGCGTAATATTATTTCCAATTTATTCATACATTCATTAAAGTTTTTGACATTAGGTACTCTATAAATGCAAACACACACAATCCCGTGAGTAACAAGTTCAATGGCGCAACATTCAAATATGCCCACTGTTGATATTTTCGCTATTTTGGGCAACTCTCTCCATTGATGGCCGGACTTCACCCGTATGCATGCACCACCTCTTTTGCTATCTTTTCTGCTGAAACAAGCCGCCAGGCAGTAGTTGTTTAGGTTGAGGTGTTTATCATAACCATCCATCATAAAATGCTCCGTAACGCATAAAACGTCCACACATATTTTTCTATCTAACAACTCATTCAGGCATACTGTAAGAGTATCACATTTTGCTAGCAGGCCTGCAATGTTTTGATGCAGAATAAATAAATGCTTAGTCAAGAAAAAAATTGTCTTCTGTTATAGTTCCCTCCTTGTTATCAATTTCATTTAGTCGTATGTCAACGTTGTGGGTGATTTCCGTAAGTAATTCTATTATATCCTTAAATATAGTACGCAGTCCTATATTATTGATGGTACCCGAGTATTTATTAAACATGCTGTCGTCATATTCCAGATTGCGGTTGCTATCCAAGAGGAATGCATGTCCATGCGTCGTTACATCTAAGTATAAAAGATTATTAAATGTTTCCACTCGACAGTTAAATAAACTCGCATCAAAGGGATACTTGTATGTAGGCAAACAAATTATTATGTTGGTATTTTTTATAGCTTGAACTACATTTCTTATGTGAAAGATGATATCATGATAGTCATTCGTTTTCTTAAAATCTTCTTGCCCAACCAATATGATGCAGTAGTCTTCCAAAGTAAAATTTATTATTTTTTTCTCTATTCCCTCTAGGAGCTGTTTTGTATTTCCATTTGATTTTAAATAATGGCATAGATTACCTTTACTTTGAAATGCAGTTTCAGCAATGGACAATACATCGTTTTTGTTATTACTACTTAATATGCATATTTTTGGTTTAGCCTTAGTCATAGCCGTTGAACTGTTCGGTCCAGTCCTAAACGCAGAGTGGTCATTTTTGCTAGTCACGGTTTTTGTCTGAACGTGTTTTGACTTAGTTGAGAGGGTTTTTACTTTTGTTTCGGCAGAACTGTTAACATTTTTCTTTAAAATTTGGCGCATATGTTCACTCTTCGGAGTAGTATTTATTGGTGCAGCCTGATCAGGACATAATTTTAACGGTGAATCTAAGAGTTCAAGTCTCTGTTTCTCGTTATTCAATAATTTTTGTTCAAGTTGGTCATTAAAATTACGGCGAGGCGATGTCACATTGTTTTTGCTTGTCTTTGACGTATTAGGTGTACTCAGATCGCTCATAAGCTTTATCGTCGCTTTGTTAACCATTTCATGCTTATTTGTTAAGTCTTTAATAGTTTTTTTGAGTTCCGTATTTTCTATTGATAAATTGTTTATTTCTTCGTGTGCTGTACATAATTCGGATTGTAGTTCCTCTATTTGTTGTCTCAATTTTAGTATTATGTCGTTGTCTTCGACTGATATGTTCGGTAAGCTGTTAGTGCTGCCATCTATTGTTGAACTATTAGATTCAACCTCTGTTAATGTTTCTGACACAGTGCGGGTACGATTCCTTCGAAAGGTTATATTCTCAAAGAAGCTCATATTTATTAGTAACTACCTTCTTTCCTTACTCCGTGGTAACTACCAAACACACAATTGGATCGTAATATTTGATAATTCCAAAAAGTCAAATGTGAGTGCGGGATTCGAACTCAAGCCATACGACGTGCGTAAAAAGGTACGTCGCTTAAGAATTTAGTCACGGTGACAATTAATTTCGATGTTGAAATTTGTGATCATTAGGCATGTCCGAACAAAGTTCGTTAAAAAGCCGGTTTGTTTTAACGATTTGAATATTTTTTCACTGAGTGTCACTTTTGCAATATTAGTTTTTCGTTTGTTGTTTTTATATCTACGTATGTCCCAGGGTTAAGACTCATTCAGGTGTCAATGTTTGTTGTCACTAAGTGTTTATTTTCACTCACTAAATGGTTTTGTCTCAGTATGTTGTTCACATTTAAAAATTAAATTTACATAGTTAATAGTGAATACTTAGTAAAGATAACACTTTCACACACGTATTACATTGTTTTATTCACTTTATGATGGAATTGAGTACTATAAAGTGGATTAAATAATTTAAAAGAAATTTAAAACGGGAGCACTATGTTTACATGCCAGCTGTCAGCTGTCACTCAAAAGACACTAATGTGTGCTAAAAACTGTTCCTAGCCAAACAAAACATTAAAAATAAGATAAACCACACTCCCATATTTATAAACTCTGAGCAAAGTTATGCCAAACCTAAACCTCGAAAAATGTACATACGGTTAAACCGAGGTTAGTAATGGTGTAACTTTAGTCTACCTGAGTTTGTGAGAGATACAGTTGTTTGTAAAGGAAAAATAAATAAATTGACCCGGACAAAGACGCGTGTCAAAACTAGTCTATACATATAATAAAATTGTAACGAGGTCAATTCTGTACATTAAATATTTTTTATAAAGAATAATTCTCACATGTTAAATACATTATACTGAACCCAAAAAAATGGTTTTTAGAATTTTTGTCTGTTTGTTTGTTTGTTTTTATGTACGCGCATAACTTTTTAATTCCTGCACCGATTTGAACAAAACTTTTGACATTGTGTTGGCAGTAACCTGAGCTGTAATCTTAGGTAAAATTCATCACGCTATGTCACATAGGGGTTAGACAGAAACAGTATGAACACTATTAACTTAAAAATACTGAACGCGAACGACGTCGCGGGCAACAGCTAGTGTACAATAAATGCGTAATTCTCTACATATACCTTTGTTTTGGAATTCTTTACTAATAAATTGTTTTTTATTGTTTTAGGTGCGGAACCCACGACAGCAATGTCGGTGGAGGGCCAACGGTGCCTGTGTGTTGTGGTGCTGCTCATTCACACGGTCACAGGCGCTGGAGAAGGTAAGGAGGGTTTGGTCCTTTGAGTCGAAAGATTTGGTCCTAAATGGTCCTTTTAAAAAATACATACGCTTAGGTTGTGGAATGCGCTCCCTGCTAAGGTTTTCCCAAGATACTACAGCATGGGGTTCTTCAAAAAGGAGTTTTGAGGTTTTTACGGGGCCGGCAACGCACGAGTGATGCCTCTGGTGATGCAAGTGTCCATAGACAGCGGTGACCGCTTAACATCAGGCGGGCCGTTAGCTTGTTTGCCACCTTTAGTGGTATAAAAAAAAAACCCCCAAGCTAAAATTTGTGGTCGTATAACTCGACAAATGTATTTTTCAGCTTTTGCTTTTTTGTGCGTTTTGTTTACCGATGGTATATCATCAAAATATGACTTCCTCTGCCAAGTGTCAGACTTTTACTGACTAAAACCCATCCATGTGTCTTGTGCTCTTTGCGTGCCGGGGGCGCGGTATCTCTTTCTAAGAACCCGCAGACTTTTTCAAGGTTCCTAACGTATAATGTATTTATAATGATGAGAACAATGACCTCTATTCAGGTTTTTGGTAAACAAAAAATGAGGAATAAATATCGCAAAAAAAATTGGTACGAACAAATTCACTCAAACAAAAAAAGAAATATTATCTGCGAAAATGTGTTTCCAATATCCCAATACTCCACGTACTCATACTAGGCTCTCGAATTAAGTAACTATTACTCCCAAGAGACAAATGATAAGACAGATTATCACAAGAATAGGTAACATTGGTAACATAACATTATATTCAAACATTTCTGAGCTATCGTTTATCCACCTGCCAATTCGATAGATATTTCCCAAAGGACCACTCATCATTTGTATTGTCTTCTCCGTACTATGTTGTGTTGCTTCCAGTCTAACCAGATGCAGCTGAATATCTGTATTTTACATGTATCGACAGGATACGCTGGATACAGGCCGCTTTCAAACGGTCTTTTGGAAATTTATGGGGGAGGCTTATGTCCAGCAGTTGACGTCCTGCGGCTAATATGATGATGATGATGACATGTAACGACTGCTTACCTGACTTCCACGCTTCCCCTTGCTAAAACTAATTGACAGACTTTCGGACTTCGGACTACCAACAACGATTGGCTAAGATTTAAAAATTACAACAGGGATCAACCGCTTTACGTGCTTTCCAAGGCACGGGACTGTCAAATTATAAAGTTCCATATTCCGAGCTGTTAAAATGAAGTAGCAAAAAACCCTCTGAATGACCTGGAAATCGTACCCAGGGGTCATTACAACCGCAAGAATAAAGATTTTTTGTAAAATGTCCTCCGTAGCAAACACTTGTAAAAATTTCAATCTTCTACCTATTACGGTTCAAACTATTTAGCTCTCTTACACACAGAAGGACTGCAAACTCGATTTAGAAGCGTACATGTAAATTAAAAATGTCACTGGTGCTAAAACCTCCAGACAACTGAAAATGCAAATAAAACTTTTGAAAACAAAAACGAGGACCAAACTACAGCAAACCATGCGAATAATACACTCTGGCAACTTAGTTTTAAAAGCTAGACCATTGAGTTTTAAAAACCCGAACTGCCCTGTTTCAAGCGAAAAAAAAAGAGATGTACAAGCCACATAAAAGTCCGCAAAGCGAAAGTTAGTTGTTAGTGTAGAGACAACAAAAAAAGAGACTGAATAAATAACGCCTCCGAGGGTTAAGCGCCGAGTTAAATGTTTTTTGCTGACTGTGCGTGGGATGATATTTTGATTCGGTACGCTACTTTTTATACTTGTTTATGTGTGTGTAATTGCCTGTACCCCTCGGTGAATATTTGAGTGTTTTTGAGCTGAGCTTGCATTTTTAATTCGCTCTCCTAATCGTTGGTGTTTGGGGAAGTTAGGTTGGGTGAGATATGGGGTGTACAGAGATATGTATTACATAGCTGTTAACTAAATAGAATTAAATACTAGTCTAGTATAGTTGTCAAGAGTTGGTGAAATACTGTAAGCTTATAATTTTTATGAATAAATAATAAATAAATAAATAAATAACATACACAAACAATCACGCCTATATTCCCCGAAGAGTTAGGCAGAGGTGTGCCAATGTACACCCACAGTTCGCTGGTATGTTTAGGTCCCATGTAATAGGGGGCGAGCCTATTGCAATTGTAATAGCGGGCGAGCCTATTGCCAATAAATAAATAATGATTCCACAACAAAAACACAAAAATTTTACAAAATTTTAAAAACGTATTAAAGTTTTTAAAATTTTGTTATTAGCAAGTGAACGAATGAGTTACCTTTCGCTTTTATAAGGGTGCAACAAGACACATCACATAACTGTTAGCTATGCACACTGCCCATCACCCTAGGTAACATTAAGTAAAAATTATTGCAGGGGAACGACTTCTTTTTAATGCAAAAAGATCATTTCGAAAATAATTTAAACTACTTTTTGACATTGATTGTCAAGGAGATGAGATTGGGATTAGATCTTGAACCTTTTTAATTACGAAAATTAACCTTCTGGTATTCTATTACAAACTCGGAGAATAATATCAAGGAAACAATTCCATTAGTTTTACATTTTATAGTACACTATTCATTTATCATAATATTATTCAGTATAATCTTATTGACTGGTTCTAGGTAGCGCAAGAAAAGAATATTTGGAAGGACTTGGGGGAGGCCTTTGTCCAGTAGTGGGGCATTCCAGGCTAAATAAAATAATCATCACCATACTATCACGCCTGTGTTCCCCGTAAGGTTAGGCAGAGGTGTACCAATGTACACCCACCGTTCGCCGGTATGTTTAGGTCCCATGTAATAAGGCATTGCATGTATTACACGCTAAATAAAATAAATTACACATACATACACAAATTTACGCTTTTTCCCCAGGGGGGTAGACAAAAACTACAGAACGCCATCTGCTAAGATCCTTACATACTCCTCAAAAAATAAGGGAAAGGTCGGGTGCGCAGTACTCGTAACTGGCGTGCTTGTATAACCAGTTGTATGCATGTCGATGAGATGAAAGGAGAATGTAAAAAAAAAAAAAAAAATAATTTATGATACATTTTGTACCCAAAGACCAAAAACACAGCACAGCAAAAGCCTCAAGAAATGCAATATCGTTGGTTGAAACAAAACCATTCTAAGATAATATATCACAACGCGGCGTAGAACAAAAGGACCAGAAACCAAATCTTACCTATCATGATTAAACTGGAGACGTGGGTACATTGGGTACTCCTAAAGGGTGGAGTTTGGGGATCAAAATTAATGTGGTTTTTGAACTGGTTAGGCTGTGTTTACATTGTCATAGTAATGCGGGGTGGAAAGGACGTTGTAATGAAAAGTTTTGGCATTGGTTCCGTACATGTTTTTGTGACATGATTGCCCTGTTGGTCTCGTGGTTGCTAGCGTGACTGTTAAGCGTGGGGTCTTGGATTGAATTTCCGGGTGGGGCAGAAAGTGTTATTGGGTTTTCGCATTACGAATTTCTCAGTAAAATCGCGGTGCTAAAATTGCGGTTTTGGAATTTAGTGATGTGACATCCCCGTGGATTGGAAAGCACGTAAAGCTGTTGGTCCTGCACCTGATCTCTCTCCGGTTATGTCAGATTGCTGTCCCATAGACTGTGATAGTGATGGCAGAAAAACTGCACCTGAGTCCGCGCACATACCTACTTGTACACTATAATAATTATATTCTGCGTACTTGACTAGTCTCCACTGACATTGACCGCCGTGACTGAAATTAGATATATTAAAACATTGCAGATATCTATATAACAGGCGTTAGTGAGAATTTAACATCAGGCGGGCTGTCGATCACCCAATGACATAAAAAAGTATCTACTATTAAAGCAGGTAGTTGTACAAAAGTTAGTTTATATATCTGTAAACGAGCTCACGCTCCAGAAGAAATTACTAGAAGAGGGCACGGTTTGACCGTGTCGACGGCACGTTCGTGTTCCACGCGCGCCTCAAAGAGATGTTAGAAAACATTCGGAGGGGCCACTAAGGACCAATGCCTGCCGGGGCTGCGGGTTGTTTGAAAGAGATACCGCGCCTCTGGATCGCAAAGGGCACATGAAGGAACATAGATGGGTTTTAGTCAGTAAAAGTCTGACACTCCCTCCCTCCCCGCCCAGGGCGGGGGAAGTTATTTGATGATTTTCCATCCATAAAAAAAGGGCACGGTTTTACTAATAAAAAAGTACGAAAGCACTATAATAAACAGGTAGTTCCAAACATAATTATTCCGCCTTATTTATGTGCCTAATTATTTGTTCTTAAACTAAAGTACCGTAATAAATAATACCAATTTATCTTTTCCTAACTCTGCGATTACGTTAAAACTTTTGTTAGCAATCCAAAGAAGCTCAAAACTCAAACAAGTCGTTTTTACAATCGAGATAATCCTCTTTAATCTAGAAAAGGTCATCTAAGAAATGTCTAGTAATTTTAAAGGAACTTTTGTAGCACAGAGCGTTAAAAAGATAGAGGTGACAAAGTCAAATCAAATCATTTTTAACCAACTTTAAAAAGGGTTCTTTATTCGTCGGGATAAATATTATTATTTTATTATTTTCGCAAGCATAACAGCATTACACGCAAGAATAATAAAATTTCTGAATATTTTTAATGTCTGTAGGCGTAATTAAAATTTCAACCATAAAATAAAAATATAATTATGTCAAAATTGTGACAGTTTGGATGACTTTTTAAAATTTAGCTTAGAACCTTGTAGTTTTTTAAATGTTTTCATTGTTGTATTTCCTAGTTGACGATTCCGAAGAAGAAACAAAGAAATCAAATTAAAGGTGAAGGTGCCTTTCTTATAGGCCATACAGATTCTTGTAATGGCCAGATCATACGAAATCCATATAGGTTCATATCGTAGGTGATATTTTTAAGTAAGAAACTCATAGATTTCACTCACTATTAAAACAGATTGGTACGAATGTACGAGTATATTTATGTCAGTTATCTTTATTTTAATATTTGACCAGGCTGGGTATTTTTTTTCTGGGTATTTTTTACAAACAGACCCGGAACCACTAACTGTATGCCATTCTAATATTTATTACATGCATAAGAGATGTCATGAGTTCGATTCCGACTCATGACATCTCTTACGATAGTCTAGTATTGCATTCAAATAATATTTAATTTAAAAAAAAAAACACCTCTATCCTTTTAATCAGTCTACAGTCCGTACCCACCGATTTCATTAGTGCCCTTAGAGAACCCAGATGGCGTAGTCATTTGTAGAAATGAGTTCAGTGAAATGATCTTAAAGCTTAGCCTTACGTTAAGAGTCCCTTGAGAGGCCAGCTTAGGGGGGCTTGTGGCTTACTGTGGCATCAAGTAAATTGAGCAATTTATGTACCTAAAGCAACCATGTCTGTGACTCCAATTTGTGTATTGATATAGCTGTGTGTGTGTGTGTACAGTGGGCAAAAGAGACAAGTAACCTTGCCGTCACATATCAGGTGTAAGGGACATGTATCTTTGAACAGAAACCGTTAATTCTGTATTCTGGACTGAGTATCAGTCAACAAGATTTTTTCATAGGAAAACCATAAGTAAAGAGGTATAGACGTCTTTAATACTTTTCCGCTAAGTGAAAATTTGCTGTTATTCCTTCTGTGTTGTTCTCAGTGGCTGGTAAAAAAATAACCTTGTTGTAGGTCAACAAAATCGTTATTGCCATTAAGTATGACAAAAAAGCAATAGTCTAATTCAATAAATTAGATCTGCCGAAAAAAGGGAAAAATTTCAAAATTTTCCTGCATGAAATTCCATTCGTTCTGAAGTCTGAATAGTTTTCTTAGTGCACTGTTGAAGTTTTCAGATAGATGTCCCTTTCACCCTTTATGATAAAAGGTTTTTTAGACACTAAAAATAGTTTCCAAAAAAAAAACAGTTCATTAATTTAATGCAGATATCCATCACTTCGTACAACTATATCTGACAACCCTAGTTACCTATCTCTTTTGTTGACCGTACATACTTATTTTATGACGGACCAATGTCTGAAATATTAATTAGTAGTTTCATGATCAAAAGCACTTTATGTATCATTAATGTTATTAGTTAATTACATATCGGGTAATGTAGTAATGACTCATCTGTTGAGGCAACCGCCTCTCAAGATATCATCTTAATTATTGTCTCACTGTAGGGCAAAGACCTCTAGTCGTACCATCTAAGATTATAATCATCACGCTGCTCAAGGCGGATTGGCGATTTCTGACTTCTAATAAGAAGTTAGATAAGTCCAGGTTTCCTCACGATGTTTTCCCTCACCGATGTCAGTAATGCCCAAGATAAACTTAGAAAGCACTATGGATTATAAAAAAAGCCACATTGCTACTTTTCCGGTTTGAACTTGCACGATCATCCATCTCACACCACACCATCACGCCTGCATTCCCAGAAGGGTTAGGCAGAGGTGTACCAATGTATACCCACAGTTCGCCAGCATGTTTTTTTAGGTTCAATGTAATGGGGGCGAGCCTATTGCCATTAACCGGGCACAAATCCAAACTCCGAGCTGCTACTGAGAATTTCATGGAAAAACCGAATAACACTTTTCTCGACCTGGGAATCGAACCCAAGACCTCTATCGTAGCAGTCGCGCTTAAGACCACTAGGCCAACGAGGCAGTCAAAATTATCAAAACAAAAAAAAAAGAATGGCCCGTCTCTAAGAACCACAAAACTAATCCCTTTGACTCAAGGAAATAACTTAGAAGTCACATAATCTAGGACCAAAATGAAAACCTTCAGTTCACCCCTAAGAGAACAAGCGACGAACCATTGTTGCCCTTACACAATGAAAAGACATTTGAACTAAACAACATAAAACGTAGGTTACTTTTCACAATGAAACAGGAACACGGAAAGGATTCTTGCGTACTATAAAAAGGAATGGACAAAATAGGAGAAGCGAATTCCGGAAAATATTTCTTTTTTTTTCTCCGGAACTTGAGGGCATTAACTTGTTTAGGGTGCTCTTTTAAATATTTTTTAAGAGATGTTTTTATTTGGTTTGAGTAAAAATTTTTAAGTGAAATTGTTTGGGACAGATATGCTATAGAAATTTTATGTTATTTATTTATCAAAACTTTATGCACAAATATAAAAATACACCGTACAAAGGCGGACTTATTGCCTTAGGCATTTTCTACCAGTCTACCTTAGGGTGATGTAGAGACAAAACATAGGAAGAACAGAAACAGAAACTTCCAATATAAAATATAATAATAAATACATTATACATACATACATCATCATCTGCCTAACCTTTTCCCAACTATGTTGGGGTCGGCTTTCAGTCGAACCGGATGCAGCTGAATATCAGTATTTTACATGGAGCGATTGCCTATCAGACCTCCACAACCCAGTAATGGGTAATACGATACTCTTGGTAAGACTGGTTGTCAAACTTTCTGGCTTCTGACTAACAGTAACGACTGTCAAAGATCTACAAATGACAGCCGGGACCAACGGCTTAACGTGCTCTCCGAAGCACGGAGGAAACTCGCTATGGTAAATGGTCACCCATCCACAGACCAACCTCGGCAAGCGTGGCTTAACCCGGAAGATCGGATATACATACATACATACAAACAAAATATACAAAGTAGAGAGAGATAAAAATACATAGTGGAGATAGAAAACCAACTAATTGTGGGACGAATCTGGTAACTCCATAAGCAAATGTTCGCGAGCTTTCACCTATTACTATGTATTACTTTCTTATACTATCACGATGTATTACAAATGCAAAAGTTTGTGACGATGGATGGATGTTTCAGGATATTCTTTCAGGCTAAATGGAATTAGCTGAAAGACTACTAGGGTATCTAACTACCCGCGTTCAGTTATGTCTTTGGTTACTGTTTCGCTCCCGTTGGTCTTAGCGTGATGTTCTGTACGTATCTATAAATCTTCCTCTTGAATCATACTACCAATTTATTGATAGAACCGCATTAAAATCGGTCGGGCGTAGTTTAAAAAATCGAAGAGCTCAGAGGGACAGACGACGGGAAGCGACTGTATTTTATAATATGTAAAGGTCTAGCTCATCACATAATTTCTTAACCATTTTTTTGTAATCTCGAGAGACAATATTAATATAAAATTTGACGCAGACAAAGTAGTGAGCAGAAACTAGTTAACAATAATTTAAAGCAGTTCATACAAAAAATTATGGTACATTTTAAATGAAGTAAATAAAGAACTTTATAACTATGTAACAACACAGATCTATGTACTCAGAAGCTACAGCACAAAACTCAATTAATTCTCGACAAAACCGTTACCCCAAAAATCATTCACAGAGAACCTTAATTTAACTTTAAATTTCCAAATTATCAAAGTCGTTCCCATTCAAAGTATATAGAAACAAATTCAATTACAACTTGCCTAAATCCATTGATCAAAATCTGGACACGGCTTAGTTCATGGATTGAACTGGAACACGAACACGTAACGGACCCTTAAGATCCTAATACAAGGACTTACTACTGCCATGTTGGTCTCGTGGTCGCAAGCGCGACTGGCGCTGAGAGAGGAGTCCTGGGTTCGATTCCCGGGTCGAGCAAAAGTGTTATTGGGTTTTTCTATGAAATTCTCAGTAGAAGCTCGGAGTTTGGATTTGTGCCCGTTTAATGACAATAGGCTCGCCCCCTATTACATGGGACCTAAATATACCGGCGAACTGTGGGTGTACCTACATTGGTACAGCTCTGCCGAACCCTTCGGGGAATACAGGCGTGATGGTATATATAAAACAGCCCTCTTGAAGAACAGTATAATGACAATAAGACCTGTCATTTACAATAGGAAAATCATTAAATGATTTTCACCACCCTGGTGTCAGACTTTTACTGACTAAAACCCATTCAGAATCCTTCTTGTGCCCTTTGCGTTCCGGGGGCGCAGTATCCCTTTCGAACAACCCGCAGCCCCGGCAGGCATCGGCCCATAATGGCCTTCCAAGTTTGCTGACATCTCTTTAAGGCGCGCGTGGAACACGAACGCGCCGTCGACACGGTCTGTCGTTAGTTTACATACGGACGGTGAGCGAGACGTAATGGCCCCTTAAGATCCCAATAGAAGGACTTACTACTGCCCCGTTGGTCTCGTGGTCGCAAGCGCGACTGGCGCTGAGCGAGGAGTCCTGGGTTCGATTCCCAGGTCAGGCAAAAAGTGTTAATGGGTTTTCTCATTAGGAATTTCTCAATAGCAGCTCGGAGTTAGGATTTGTGCCCGGTTAATGGCAAGAGGCTTGCCCCCTCTTACATAGGACCTAAACATACTGGCGAACTGTGGGTGTACATTGGTACACCTCTGCCTAACCCTTCGGGGAATACAGGCGTGATGGTATAGTATATATGTATTATTTACTAATACTAATATAACATTATTTCGAGGGTTTAACGGCGCCTCCTTAAGCATTGGGTCATCACGACATACGACACAACACCTCTACACGACACCTCAATAACACTTTTTGCTCGACCTGGGAATCGAACCCAGGACCTCTAGCGTATCAGTCGCGCTTAGGACCACTATGCCAACGAGGCAGTTTACAAATAAATTAACTCTGTACTTTATTACGCTTAGGAATCTTAAGCATTCCAACTTTCTTTACAAAGCGAAAGTCGTCATTTGAAGAGAGTGTTAGACATTTTAAACACCTTGACGGATTAGGTTACAACTCGGCTTACCACAGATTATTTTTAACGTCATACAGAGAAGACACAGATAATATTGTTAGAGTTTTGAAAATTTAATAATCTGTGAGGTTAAGATGCTGACAAGACCCCAAAAGCCTATTTGTATTGTAAGCCTATTTGAGTCTTTTTTTTAAGACGGTAAATCATCAAATAACTTCCCCCGCCCTGGGCGGGGCGGGAGGGAGTGTCAGACTTTTACTGACTAAAACCCGTCTATGTTCCTTCATGTGCCCTTTGCGTTCCGGGGGCGCGGTATCTCTTTCGAACAACCCGCAGCCCCGGCAGGCATCGGCCCTCAGTGGCCCCTTCCAAGTTTGCTGACATCTCTTTGAGGCGCGCGTGGAACACGAACGCGCCGCGCGCTGTCGACACGGTAGCCTATTTGAGTCTTGTCAGCATCTTCAAGTATTTTTATAGTCTTGTCAGCATCTTCAAGTACTTTTATATTCTACTAGATACGAGTATATACGCCGCGGTGTCACCCGCGTTCGGTCACATCATTGGTTATTGCTACGCTCTCGTTGGTCGAGGAGTGACTGCCTATCTGACCTCTACAACCCAGTTACGACTGGTTGTCAAACTTCCCGACTTCTGACCGACAACGACTGTCAAAAATCTACGAACGACAGTTTATCGACGTAAAACGCACTTGGCCGGTTTTTTTAAATATACCAAATATTAAAAAAATCCGGCTAAGTGCGATTCGGACTCGCGCACGAAGGGTTTCGTGCCATAATATTATCTATAAAAAGGGCAAAAAAAAAACACGTATCTTGTATGGGAGCCCCCCTTAAATATTTATTTAATTTTAATTTAATTATTTATTTTTAAGCGAATATTCAAGCGTCCACATGAGATACAGCCTGGTGACAGACGAACAGACAAACAGACAGACCAAAGGACAGCGAAGTCTCAGTAATTGGGTCCCGTTTTAACCTTTGGGTACGGAACCCTAGAGAGACTCATATTTGAAAAATGCTCTGTTTGTCATATGAATGATGACAGGGCGAAAGGCTACCTTCGACAATACCGAACATTTGACGATATTAAAAAATTCAGAGGGTCACCTCATAACGTTGATAAAAATGAAACGATTTTAAATTAAATGCTAAAAGGTCCCATGTGAATTTAAAATTAGGGCCCGCCAGCCCTTTTGTGTCCCTATTCGGCCCAGATTGGCCCACAAAGGTTTTTCATCATAAAACCGGATGGTACACAGTGTCTTTTTGTCATATATTCATAAGGATTTATTATGTGTTTTGCATGTGATTTTAGATAAATCTGACTACTATACGCTAGAGGTTTTGGGTTCGATTCCCAGGTCGAGCAAAGTGTTATTGGGTTTTTTTATGAAATTTTCAATAGCAGCTCGGAGTTTGGATTTGTGCCCGGTTAATGGCAATAGGCTCGCCCCCTATTACATGGGACCTAAACATATCGGCGAACTGTAGGTGTACATTGGTACACCTCTGCCTAAACCTTCGGGGAATACAAGCGTAATGGTATGTTATGTCTGACTACTATACTAATATAATAAATAAAGCTGAACAGTACTTTTGCTTGTTTAAACGATCTCTGGAACTACCGAATCAAAAGTTAGTCTGTACTAGGAAATGATAATTATTACTGTTTATTCAGAAAATGTATCTAAAACATTTACGCATTTGAGAAATTTCACTGGAAATCGTATCGTGGAATATTTAAATTAGAGAAGTTAATTATTACTGAAACGAAATGTTTTACTCTAGAAGCAAAATAAAGCTATTAAAATCTGTGTGATCTATTCTGTGAAAATCTCCCTCGGTGAATTTTGGCGCATCAAAGTTTTTTGAAGTGAAAACTTCTTTAGCGGCGTTGGGTAAAAAATGTTAAACTCGCGTCAGTACACGTGACCCTGATCGAAAATTTTAAGCGGCGTTGTGCACTTGTTTTGCTCGCGTCAGGACACGTGACCCTGATCGAAAATATTCGTAATTGGATCGTGGAAAATCGTGCAAAATCGTGCAAATGGTGAAAAATCGCGGATGGACTAAATAGTACACGTGCTTGGTTTAATGGTTTCTGTTATATACATAGTACTTTTATAATGATAATTATAGCAATTCGTGCAAAATTATTCCCTAACCATTCCAAAATATCAAAAATGCACAACGTTAATATTCAAGTTTTCACTTCTGCCGGCACTCCCGGAGTGCAACCCGTCGTTTTTTTTTTGTACCTCGATAAATGAAGAATGATATGAAAGAGAAGGGAGTCAGTGATAGCATGACGGCTGACAGGACGGCATGGAAGAAGAAAACGTGTTGCACCGACCCCAAGTAACATAACCTTTTTTTATGTGAAATCATCAAATGACTTCTCCCGCCCTGGATGGGACGGGAGGGAGTGTCAGACTTTTACTGACTAAAACCCATCCATGTTCCTTCTTGTGCCCTTTGCGTTCCAAGGGTGTGGTATCTCTTTCGAACAACCCGCAGCCCCGGCAGGTAGTGACATGGAATAAGGGCAGGAAGTTGATAATGATTGTCTTTTTTTGTTATTTTATTAACAGCCTTCAAAAAGATCTCATCATCTTCCTGCCCTTATTCCAAGTTACTTGGGGTCGGCGCAACACGTTTTCTTCTTTCATGCCGTCCTATCAACCGTCATATTATCACTGACTCCCTTCTCTTTCATATCATTCTTCACACAATTCATCCATCTTTTCTTTGGCCTCCCTCTTCCTTTCCATCCATCCACCATCATTCAAAAAAAATCCATTTCCTTCAAAAAGATCGATAGAAAAAAAATACATAGGTAAATTTTGCCACCATTTTGTGTACCAAAAAGGTACCTACTACGTTTAGTCGACAAAAACTCCAATATTACTCTTCATAGTTTTTATTAAAACCTACATTTACACGAAGCCTGCTTGGAAATACAGTTTAGACTTTGAAATGAGGTGCTCACCTGGTTTCATTTTTCAGGGCATTTTTTTGAGTTGGTTTTTCGCCTTGTAGAAGTTGTAGATATTGTCAGGATCTTGTTTTGGGTCGGTTTTTTGGAAATTGGTATTCTGAGTGAACCTCTAATGTAATGTAACAATATCCACATGCAAGAGAGATCTCGCCTGATCTCTCTTCGGTCGTGTCGGATTGCTGTCCCATCGGGCTATGAGAGTTAGGGCACATACTTGTGCACTAAAATATCTCCTCCGTACGTGGCTAGTCTGCATCAAGATTAGCCGCCGTGGCCGGAATCGGTCTGGAGAATTACATTACATTTACATACACATGCGACGCAAAAAATAATCAAAATTGTGAACCCTCTATGAAAATTTGTGCGTCTTGAAACAATGACGATGATGATTAATAGTGATAAGGGTTGAATACCCATTATCATCATCGTATCCAGATGAAGCTAGTCCACTCTAACTTTGAATTGTCAAAGTTAGATTGAACAGGCTTCGACTGGGTAAGCTTACCCCACCATAGTTTTTGTCTCTGTCACCTCTTACCTACAAGAGTAAATAGCAAAACGATCTGAAAAAAAAAAGATTAAAAAAAAAACGGTAATTTAAAAAACTAAAAAACCCGACTGCTATTCTTTAAAAATCCCTAAAACAAGATAAATTGTAGCAGTCGGGACCCATTCTAGAAATGGAGGATTAGTGAATTGAGAGCACATACCTATTTATTACATTGCAGATGGTCCCGAATGGGTCCCGACTGCTACAATTTATCTTGTTTTAGGGATTTTTAAAGAATAGCAGTCGGGTTTTTTAATTTTTTAAATTACCGTTTTTTATTTTTTATTTTTACAGTGTTTTAAAAAAGAAATTAATATACCCAGTATCACTGTTACAGTAAATACGAATCTACCGACACCTCTCAAGCTAAAATCCATCGAGCCGTTCAGCCTGCAGAGCGAGCCAAACATTTGAATTTGGCGCCAAAAATCCGCCATTTTTTTTTTATATATATACCCAGTGTCACTCTCACAGTAAATACTAACGACACCTCTCAAGCTAAAATCCATCGAGCCGTTCAGCCTGCAGAGCGTGCCAAACAATTATACATACAAACTTACATACATACATACATACATACATACCCTCGAAAAACATAACCCTCCTTCTGTCGCAGTCGGGTAAAAAGTAAGTATGCAATTTTTCCCCCATTCTTCTCTATGGAAAACTACCTTATGGAAACGGCAACTAGATCCCATTCCTCCAATACATGACATTCAAAACTACCACTTAACAGTCTAATTGAAACAAACGATTTGACTTTCTCTTTAAGCATACCTACAAACGATTCTCCATCTCAGATGTAACTAGAACCTACTCCAGTGCGTTATTGATGGCCTTA
The DNA here is from genome assembly GCA_932526535.1 of Caradrina clavipalpis. Taxonomy (NCBI): domain Eukaryota; kingdom Metazoa; phylum Arthropoda; class Insecta; order Lepidoptera; family Noctuidae; genus Caradrina; species Caradrina clavipalpis. The sequence continues at coordinate 11,523,374 of OW052111.1, forward strand.
AGTAATTAAGTCCGGACTCCCAAGAGGAACACTAGCCTATCTCGGTGTTGGGCCTAATAAAATTAATTAGGTGATATATTATTAGGCGTCTAGCGAAACGTAGGGTTCCTGTAACTCAAGTGGACGTTTAGTGTGCAATAAAGTAGCAAAATCATTGTTCTTTTGTTTTTGTCTCGGGTAGGAGTTGGGAGTATCTATACTATCTGTGTAATGAAATTCTCCAGACCGAATCTCGCCACGGCGGCTACTCTTAATGCAGACTAGCCACGTACGCAGGAGATATTATGGTGCACAAGTGTGTGCGCAAACACAGGAGCACTCCCTCTTCCCTAACTCTCATAGATGGGACGGCAATCTGACACGACCGGAGAGAGATCAGGCGCAGGACCAACGGCTTTACGTGCTTTCCGAGGCACGGGGGTGTCACACCACCAACTTCCAAACTCCGGGCTGCTATTGAGAAATCCCGACCTGGGAATCAAACCCGGGACCCCTTGCTCAGCAGTGGTCCTTGCGACCACGAGACCAACGGGGCAGTCAATACTATCTGTACTGATTTAATAAAGCTGAAGAGTTTTTTTAGACCAAATTGACGTCTAGTCGGATTTGAAACATTATTTTTGTAAATGCAAGCCAGATTCTTAAGGAATCTCCGCACCCGTTCGTTTTCAATACATGTAAAACATGAAATTAAATTAAATTACTTTGTTTAAAATCTAAGCGACCTTGTTTTATGCTATGTATAGATAAATCAATATTTTAATAATATCTTCTTCTATACTTAGAAAGCGAACGGTACTTCCCGATCTGTGCGAAAACATAAATTCAATACTAATTAAGGAAATATCTAATTAAATCCACCTGCTTACCTTAATTAAAGAGCTCCTAAATAGGTTTAAGCCGTGATAATATTATCCTACTAAATCTTTAGATGTTTGTATACGAAATTAACATCTATAATTATAAAATAATGGATGTAACAATAAAGATCCCTGATAACAAAAGAGCTGATAACCTTGAAACGTCTGAATCGGTTTTGATGAAACATAATCTAAGAACTATAGCTAGGAAACCTGCTTTCAAATAAAAAAACCGCATGCAAATCGGTTCACCCGTTTAAGAGCTACAGTACCACAGACAAACACACAGACATACAGGCACGCAGGCCAACTGCCCACCTGATGCCAAGTGGTCATCTAGGCCTATATACATCTGCAATAACTGAGGCTTTGCAAATACGTTGTCATCCCAGAGACCAAATGAAAATGTTTCATGTACCTGTAATTTCACCGGCACCCTTACTCTTCAAACCGGAACACATCAACACTGCTTTGCGGCAGAAACAGGTATGGTGGTAGTACTACCCCGGACGAGCTCCTTCACAAAGAGCTCTACTACTAGTTACTTACGAATCTTTCTCTGATATATACATAAAAAAACACCATCACGCCCTTATTCCCCGAAGGGTTAGGCAGTGGTGTACCGATGTGCACCCACAGTTCGCCGGTATATTTAAGTCCCATGTAATAGGGGGTGAGCCTATTGCCATTAATCGGGCACCGATCCAAACTCCGAGCTGCTACTGAGAATTTCATAGAAAAACCCAATAACACTTTTTGCTCCACCTGGGAATCGATCCCAGGAACTCTAGCGTAGCATAGCGTTCTCTGATATATGTTTATTTTTATTCCACAGGTCCTTCATCACCAATTCCCTCATCATCATCTTCAGTCAAGCCTGATCAAAACGAGCTGACGGTGACCTTCCCTCCTCTTGAAGATATATACGGGAATACTCCTGAGAAGCACTTCGGAACTGAGAATAATACTGTGGTGACGTCACAGACTGGGTCTACTGCATTATTGCCGTGCGTCATCAGGAATATTGGAGATGGAATTGTAAGTTTTTTAGTAATTTGTAACTTTTTAGAATCTATACTAATATATTATATCTATCCTAGTATTACAAAAAGGACAGATTTTTTGTTACCTTAACCGATCATCCTGAAATTTTGCATACACGTTGTCAGGTGTACAGAATCGGACATAGAGTACTTTTCATCTCGAAAACTGTACTATTCCTCAGAAAAACAACAAAATTTTTATTTTATGAAAACCGATGGCGCTACGTGTCTTTCGAATCATGATTTATTAAATTTTAATCGACATTTAAGCAGATGAAGTCGCGGCTAAAAGCTAGTACTTAATATAATAAAGCTGAAGAGTTTTGTTGTTAGTTAAAAGAGCTAATCTCTCATAGTCTGATTGGGAAAAATATTTTTGAATATGATAGCCAGATTCATGAGCAATACTATAGGCTACAAACCATCATGCTAAGACCCATGAGAGCAGAGCAGTTACCAGATACGTTACTTAAAGCAGGCTATGCTCAGAGCGATACCCGTGCCTCGGCCAATGGTAGTTGGAGGGACACCGTGGGGTTTTAGTCTTTAGGAGTCCGACACATCCCTCCGCCTTTGCCTAAACACGTTCACGCCGATGTCCTCCAGAAAGAAAAAAATATTAAGGATAAAAATAAAACGGTAAATGGTAGCGCCCTCGCGCTAAGCCTAGGTACAGACTGTTTATTCAAATTCTTAGCCCTTAGTGTTACAAACATTTTCAGCATCATAATTAATGGTCGTGTCTCTTGACGTAATTAATTTCAGTAAGGCTGTGTACACACCTGAGTCAAGACTATACAGGCGGAATTTTAATTGACTGCTTATCTTTCTAGGGCGGGTTTTAATGTCCTTTAAAGGCTTATAATATATTAATTATTATGTATATTAAATTTTATATTGTTAATGTATTAATATTAATTAGCTGCCTCATTTGCCTACTGGCCTAAGCGCAACTGCTACGCTAGAGGTCTTGGGTTTGATCCCCAGGTCGAACAAAAGATGTGCGTGTGGTGTGGGTGATCTTTTTTTAAAGTTCATCCAATGAGTTTAAAAAAAAGGTATGTGTTTGTAACAAAATGTAGAAACGTAGTGGTAAAATAAAAAAAAATGTAGAACCTGAACTAACAAAGTTATAGCGAAAAACAAGATCACTCAATCTGCCACTTTGAAGAAAATGCCTATCACGTATCTCAGTATATACCAGTATTGTGGTTTTAATTTATATCTCAAATATTTGTATAAAAAGTGTAAAAGCTATTAACAATATTATTCGTTTCATTGGAATGTCCGGTTGCAAAGTTTGAATGCTTTATTTGGATCACTCAATCAACACACGTGCCCGTGTGAGTGATCTTTGAATGGCGGCCTTACACTAAATAACTACGTAATATTTCTTTTGGATATTATACCTAAGCTCGAAAGAAAATTGTACAGCATAAATCATACCTAAATACCTATTAATTCAAGAGCTAACGCAAATTGAAAATTGGTAAAACTGCCGATCTGAGTGATCCAGTTTTTGGCCTGTAAGTTCAAAATCAAAACTCGTAGACAAACGGAGCTTACACACGAAAACGTATTATTTTTTTTACAAATATTTGACATGTCTTCGGCTTTCCCAAGTACTGTACTTTAAAAGATATCGCAATTTTTAGATTTCTCAAGGAAAAAATTTGTAGGGTGTCCATACATTTGCTGCAATTATGGCGACCTGTCATATACTAGTACCTGGAGAGACGCCTATAGCATGACCTACATGTACGACGGAAAGTACTTGTACCATTATAGTCTGGGAGCCGACGCACGCTTCGGTTATCACCATTGTGGATTGTATCAACAGCACATTTTTTCAAAATGTTCCCAGAGCGAGTGCCCAGAGGGGCACTCGCCTAGCTACGACAGTACAGCAATGGAAAACCAATTGAGACTTCAAAAAGTAAAGAATTAATTAAAGAAGAAAGATTAAGATTTACCAATTAAAAAAAGCACTCAAAAATATTAAAAAGCTGCACTGGTGAACGAGTTCCAACAGACTCAATATTTTCTGACCAGCCATCTTTCTGCGAAAATTGGCGAAGAGAAGCTGAAGTGACCAAACCTAACTCACGAGAAATCAATATTAAATTCATATATCTGTTTCTATTTCAATAATTAAGAAATACTTTTTGAAGTCTCAATTGGTTTTCCATTGCTGTACTGTCGTAGCTAGGCGAGTGCCCCTCTGGGCACTCGCACTGGGAACATTTAAAAAAAAAAATATATAAAAAAAATATAAAATATACCATCACGCCTGTATTCCCCGAAGGGTTAGGCAGAGGTGTGCCAATGTACACCCACAGTTCGCCGGTATATTTAGGTCCCATGTATTAGGGGGCGAGCCTATTGCCATTAACCGGGCACAAATCCAAACTCCGAGCCGCTACTGAGAATTTCATAGAAAAACCCAATAACACTTTTTGCTCGACCCGGGAATCGAACCCGGGACCCCTTGCACAGCAGTCGCACTTGCGACCACGAGACCAACGGAGCAGTTTTAAAAAAATGTGCTGTTGATACAATCCACAATGGTGACAACCGAAGCGTGCGTCGGCTCCCAGACTATAATGGTACAAGTACTTTCCGTCGTACATGTAGGTCATGCTATAGGCGTCTCTCCAGGTACTAGTATATGACAGGTCGCCATAATTGCAGCAAATGTATGGACACCCTACAAATTTTTTCCTTGAGAAATCTAAAAATTGCGATATCTTTTAAAGTACAGTACTTGGAAAAGCCGAAGACATGTCAAATATTTGTAAAAAAAATAATACGTTTTCGTGTGTAAGCTCCGTTTGTCTACGAGTTTTGATTTTGAACTTACAGGCCAAAAACTGGATCACTCAGATCGGCAGTTTTACCAATTTTCAATTTGCGTTAGCTCTTGAATTAATAGGTATTTAGGTATGATTTATGCTGTACAATTTTCTTTCGAGCTTAGGTATAATATCCAAAAGAAATATTACGTAGTTATTTAGTGTAAGGCCGCCATTCAAAGATCACTCACACGGGCACGTGTGTTGATTGAGTGATCCAAATAAAGCATTCAAACTTTGCAACCGGACATTCCAATGAAACGAATAATATTGTTAATAGCTTTTACACTTTTTATACAAATATTTGAGATATAAATTAAAACCACAATACTGGTATATACTGAGATACGTGATAGGGCATTTTCTTCAAAGTGGCAGATTGAGTGATCTTGTTTTTCGCTATAACTTTGTTAGTTCAGGTTCTACATTTTTTTTTTATTTTACCACTACGTTTCTACATTTTGTTACAAACACATACCTTTTTTTTAAACTCATTGGATGAACTTTAAAAAAAGATCACCCACACCACACGCACATGAACAAAAGGTGTTATTGGGTTTTTCTATGAAATTCTCAGTAGCAGCTCGGAGTTATGTAAAAAAATTGTGCCCGATTAATGGCAAGAGGCTTACCTCCTATTACACAGGACTTAAACATAATGGCGAACTGTGGGTTGCATTGGTACCTACACCTCTGCCTGACCCTTCGGGGAATACAGGCGTGGTAGGTTGTATGTATGTAATCTTTACTAATACTAATATAACTTTAATTCGAGGGTTTGTGAGGTTGTAGGGGGTAATGTACTGGGCTATATAACATCGAGCTACGACCTATGGGAGCTGAGCAGTAACCAAAGACGTAACTAGAGAAAAGGACTTGAAATAGGGGATGAAAGCTTGTATGAAAAGCCGTCATTATTGAAGATAAAACCATTAAACTTAGTATTTAGGTACTTACTTGATAAAAAATAAAAAAGTTTTCGAAAAATCTGTAGGTATCTTAAAAATAAAAAATAGTTGCTCTAATTAATTCACGCATACAAAGTCAAAAAAAGCTATTAAAAAAACAAATCAAGAAACAAAAACACACAACAATTTATAAACAACAAAATAATCTTTCCAACCATAAAATAAAACAACTAGGTCATCATCATCTGAATACCAGTGTTTTACATGGGCAGTCGCCTATCTGACCTCCACAACCCAGTAACTGGGCAACACGATACTTCTTGGTTAGACTGGTTGTCAGACTTCTTGGCTTCTGACTATCCGTCACGACTGTCAAAGATCTACGAATGACAGCCGGGACCAACGGCTTTACGTGCTTTCCGAGACACGGGGGTATCACACCACCAACTGCCAAACTCCGGGCTGCTACTGAGAAATTCCTAATGGAAAAACCCAATATTTTACCACTTTTTGCCCGACCTGGGAATCGAACCCGGGACCCCTTGCTCAGCAGTCGCGCTTTGCGATCACGAGACCAACGGAGCAGTTAAAACAACTAGGTACGTACACAAAAACATAACCAAAGTTAAACTTACGTAATTAAGCTAAAAACGAACGTAAAGAGGCAGACTTAAGACTGAAAATTTATAATCATCATTAATCACCCACAAAATCCAATCCAAAGTTTAGAACAGCGGAATTTTTATCACGGAGAAACTTGATCACATATTTTATCCGGACCACAGCCGGCTTATTACCGGATAAACTAATGAGGCGGCTATATTTAACCGGCCCGCACGGAGCTTAGTTTAAAGCTCATAAATTTTGTGCCTTTTACGTACGGAAATAGAGTAGGTTTTCGTTAAACTGTGTTTTAGGTTCTTTGGGTAATTAAGTGTTGGTGTTATAGCTGAATGGGGAAGAAGGAATTGAATTAAATATCTACTAAATCCGTAGAAATAAATAAAATTTAATTGATTTCAAAATAGACATGAATGTCACACGGCACTACGAAAAAAACATGATTGAAATTTTTGTCTGTTCATCTGTGTCTGTTGTGCCAGCTAATCTTCAAAACGAGTGGACTGATTTTGACGGGTCTTTCACTGAAAGATAGCTTAGTTGTGGCTTAGTTTGCTCAGTATACTTTTTTTTGGCTGTTGTTATACGGAGTAACTTAGGCGACTTTTATTATAAACAAAATTAGGGTTCCATATGGGTGAGGGTTTGCTGTTCTAAAAATAATACCGTAATATTCGACATTCACGCAAACAAAGTCACTAGGATAAGCTACTTACCCATAGAATTCCACACAACACTGATAATCTTAAACACAATCAAGCAAATTCCAACCCTATGCCTATAAAATCTAAGTTCATTACCTATCAACAAAAAAACCGCTCGACTATATCGCTACGTTTACTATACATTGACCGTACGTGCCTCTGCGTACCGACGCGTTCACGTACGCGCCAAGAGATGTCAAACAAGTTCACCGAGTGGATAATCTCATTAACGTCACATATACATGTCATGTAGCTGTCACGTAGAGGATGTAAAAAGAGACTTAACAACGCCGAAAGTTGTTTCCATCATTGCCATAATGTTTTTGTTCTGGGCCCGACGGCCCACCTGATGTTAAGTGGTCACCGCTGCCTATAGACATCTGCAATACCAAAGGCCTTGCGAATGCGTTGCCATCTCAGAGACGAAGTTGAAATGTCTCATGTGCCTGTAATTATACCGGCATAACCTTCAAACCGGAACACAGTAACGCTGGTTTGCGGCAGAAATAAGTATGGTGGTAGTACTACCCCGGACGAGCTCCTTCACAAGGAGCTCTACTACTATTGAAATATCTGAGAACCGTCTGGCCAGAGGATACTCCCTTTAAAATGGAGGATGAGGAACTTTTTTACCTTCTCCTGGTAACTCTAGAGTTTCGATTCGTTGATCCTCAGCAATCAACGAATCGAAATTGGATTCCAAGGTCAGGCAAAAAGTGTTTTTCTTCTTGATCTCTTTTCGGTCGGATTGTCATCCCATCGGTCTATGAGAGTGAGGAAAGTGGGAGTGCAGCTGTGTTGTTTCCCATTAGATTACCCCTGACTGAGACTTGAGATTGCCTTGACCGTAATTCGGTTGGGAGCACATTAAAGTTTCATAGCATAGCTGCATTGCTTAGCTACCTTGCACATCTTCGGCAGAAACGCAGCACCAATACACCCTTTCCGCTTCAGTCTATCACAGAAGCCTCACCCTTACCTATCGGCGAAAGATGCGCGACGCTCAGGTGGCGACATTTGGAAGAAATTGAAATATTGTCAGAAGCTAGAATTGAACTGTCAAACCGGCAGTTGGATTTAGAAGTTTTAGACTCACTTGCTAGCAAAGTAATCTTATATCCAGGTTTGCGGAATTTGTTCGAAAGAATCACCGCGGCCCTGGAACGCATTAAGGGGAACACGGATGGGTTTCAGTCAGTAAGAGTCTGACACTCTCTTCCGCTCCGCCCAGGGTGGAAGAAGTCATTTGATCTGTTCCCATAGGTAAACAAAAAGAGTTATAATTTCAAAAAAAAACGGTAATTTAAAAAACTAAAAAACCCGATTGCTATTTTTTAAAAATCCCTAAAACAAGATAAATTGTAGCAGTCGGGACCCATTCTAGAAATGGAGGATTAGTGAATTGAGAGCACATACCTATATTACATTGCAGATGGTCCCGAATGGGTCCCGACTGCTACAATTTATCTTGTTTTAGGGATTTTTAAAGAATAGCAGTCGGGTTTTTTAGTTTTTTAAATTACTGTTTTTTATTTTTTATTTTTTTAGTGTTTTAAAAAAGAAATTAATATACCCAGTATCACTCTTACAGTAAATACGAATCTACCGACACCTCTCAAGCTAAAATCCATCGAGCCGTTCAGCCTGCAGAGCGAGCCAAACATTTGAATTTGGCGCCAAAAATCCGCCATTTTGTTTTTTTTTTTTATATATACCCAGTGTCACTCTCACAGTTAATACGAATCTAACGACACCTCTCAAGCTAAAATCCATCGAGCCGTTCAGCCTGCAGAGCGTGCCAAACAATTATACATACATACATACATACATACATACATACATACATACATACATACATACATACATACATACATACATACATACATACATACATACATACATACAAACATACCCTCGAAAAACATAACCCTCCTTCTGTCGCAGTCGGGTAAAAAGAGTTAATATTTAATTTGATTCCGAGATAATATTGGCTAACACAGGTCCATTTATACTTTAACATTGTGTTGGGTACAAAATAAATGTTTCAGCATAAGCAGGCCATTTAAACTCTTAGTAAAATTTTCGCAAGCCATAGCCCCAAGTGTTTGGAATCTTTGAAATCTCGTCAATTAGTTGTAAGCTTGACATCAGTCTATTAAAAAACAAAAAAGCGTTATATTATTCAACTATGTGTTAGCAACCTTCTTAACACTTAAGATGCTTTTTAGTCCGGCAAAACCCGGACGAAGTCGCAGCAAGAAGCTAGTCTGCAAACAAACAATAGAACATCATTTCTCAACATCAAACGCTGCACAATTGTTACAGAGACATTGTTTCCAATGTATTAGAACTTTATTAGTTTCGGAAACCTATTCAAATTGCGGAATAAATCTACAGAATATTGCTTAGATTATTAATTGGACTTCGCGGCCAGCCAGTTATTATTCTGCGGAATATCGATTAGCTATAAATAAATATTCCTATTAAGTCCTGTAGGCATAGCAGGGGCGCGCTGACTTATTAATATTCGAATATTTGATTTGGGAATTCGAATTTTTTGTTCTAACATAATAAACCATCACGCCTGTACTCGCTGAAGGGTTAGGCAGAGGTGTGCCAATTTCACTCACAGTTTGCCGGTTTTTGGTTTTATTTTATACCAAAAGTTTTATTTGATTTTTCTATTGGATTTTTCAGTACACATACCATCACGCCTGTATTCCCCGAATGGTTAGGCAGAGGTGTAACCAATGTACACCCACAATTCGCCGAATATGTTTTTAGGTCCCATGTAATAAGGGGCGAGCCTATTGCCATTAACCGGGAACAAATCCAAACGAGCTGCATCTGAGAATTTCATAGAAAAACCCAATAACATATCTGGCTCTATCTGGGAATCGAACCCAAGACCTCTAGCGTAGCAGTCGCACTTAAGACCACTAAGCTACCGAGGCAGTCATTAAAAGCTGGAAAATAAATAAATATTTATTCGATTTGTCTCTGCATCACCCTAAGGTTGACTGGTAGAGAATGCCATTGGCATTAAGTCCGCCGCTGTACATTTTGTGTGCATAAAGTGTTAAATAAATAAATAAATAAATATTTCATTTCATATCAATAAATATGAATAACGTAACGTAATGTCGTGATGGCCCAGTGGTTAAGGGCGCCCGCCTCTCATGCACGACGTTGTGGGTTCGCAACCGGGCATGGGCAAGTACCAATGTGACTTTTCCTAATTCATATGTTCTTTCTAAGTTTATCTTGGACATCACTGACATCAGTAAACATGTCAGAGGCCCTTGGGGCGGTTTAGGAACTCTGACACTAGGGTGTGTGGGGTCGTTAGACCTTACAGCCCACACGATAAAGAAGAGAAGAATATGAATATATTATATGCAAATGGATTTTTTCCAATCACAAAATCAATCGCATTTGCGTAAAATTTATTCCGCGTGCTCGCGTAAGGCCTGTTTAGATCAAAGAGGCGAATAACCCGGAGTTAATGATTGATCTAATTTTGATTACCTACCCTTTTTGACGTAAGTACCTTTTATAATTTGCAAAAATTGAAAACATGTTTTTTTCCTAAGTCATCATTCATTGCTTGGTGGAAAAACACGGAATAATGATGAAAGGGGAATGGCCAAGTTTGTATGGGCTCTGTACCAAGTTTTGTATTTAGTTGTTACATTTTATGACCTGCGACTGCTACGCTAGAGGTCCTGGGTTCGATTCCCAGTTCGAGCAAAAAGTATTATTGGGTTTTTCTATGAAATTCTCAGTAGCAGCTCGGAGTTTGGATTTGTGCCCGGTTAATGGCAATAGGCTCGCCCCCTATTACATAGGACCTAAACATACCGGCGAACTGTGGGTGTACATTGGTATACCTCTGCCTAACCCTTCGGGGAATACAGACGTGATGGTATATATTTTATGACCTACTAGGTTATGCCCATGACTTAAACAAAGTGCAGTTTTGCATCCTCGTCAAATTCAATGAGGTAGGTAACTACGTTAGTAAGTCTCAACTACATAAATACATAAACTTACGCCTTTGTCCCATCATCATCATCATCTCAGCCATAGGACGTCCACTGCTGAACATAGGCCTCCTCTTTAGATCTCCACATATACCGGTTGGGAGCGACCTGCATCCAGCGTCTTCCGGCGACCTTTATTAGGTCGTCTTTCCATTTCTTTTTTCCATGGGAGGTAGAAACTATAGGACGCCACCTGCTACGATTCTTACATACTCCTTTCGCCTCGTGCACATTCATACATCTGGTCATACAAGCACGCCGGCGCTGGTTCGAATTTTCAACTTAAATCAATTATAAAATAAATTCTACATTATTTTGAATATTTTTGGTAGATACTAACACGCTTGTATTCCCTGAAGAGTAAGGCAGAGGTGTGAACCCCACAGTTTGCTGGTATGTTTAGGTCCCATGTAATAGGAGGCGAGCCTATTGCCATTAACCGTCTCAGTATCAGCGGATATTTTCACCCGTGTTAAGTAACGTATTTAGTTACTGCTCCGTTCCCCTGTGTCACGTCACGTTATATAGCCTATGACACTCACAAACAACGTGGCCTTCTATGGGCAAAATAATTTTCAAAATCGGTTCAGTATATCCAGAGATTTTCCCCTACAACCTCACAAACTTTACCTCTATATAATATTAGTATGGATGTATTGATCGAATTTACTCCGAGCTGCTAGGCCCTCCGACCTCTTTACTACCCAATAAACTATAGTACAGTTACCTCCGTGTATCTAATGAAAATGACAAAATAATAAGAATTTACAATCCTAACTTTCTTACGGGAGCGTATTTGGTCAGTAGGCCTTAGTAAACATATGACGTCACTCTTGTTACGCAAACTAAGTGTGTTATATTAGATTTGGCTTTCTTTGAGCTAGGTTAGGGTTGCGTATGAGGTAATTGTGTTTCTGATAAGACTAGAGGTTTTTTTTTGTGGTAATAAAGCATAGTGGTTACTGTTCCGACAGATAATTACCGCGAAGGTTTTGTGCATGAAAACTCAAATATAAGGTAAAGAAGATACCATCACGCCTGTATACCCCGAAGGGTTAGACAGAGGTGTACTAATGCACACCGTTCGCCGGTATATTTAGGTCCCATGTAATAGGGGGCGAGCCTATTGCCATTAACCGGGCACAAATCCGAACTCCGAGCTGCTACTGAGAAATTCATAGAAAAACCCAATAACACTTTTTGCCAACCTGGGAATCGAACCCAGGACCTCTAGCGTAGCAGTCGTGCTTAGGACCACTAGGCTAACGAGGCAGTTAAACATCGTTCTGGAGCCGAAACACAGGAACTCCAGTTGAGTAATAGTTACTATTGGCGTTGTTACTTTTTGTTTAAGCCGCTTTGAAAATTTATCACTTTTTTTTTGAATTGCGAGCTTAGTGTTAGTAGCGCTTCTGTCTGCTCGAGGAATGAATTTTCAAAGGCTACCGTTCGCATGTGTAGTCGATAAGGTTTACACACAAATATGAATTGACTGCAAGGAAGCGGTTAGTTCGAGTTCTCACTACTTCACAAATTAAATTATGGTGTTTTTTTTTTAATTATAGTCGCAAATGTGTCTATTAGTACCATCACGCCTGTATCCCAGAAGGGTTAGGCAGAGGTGTAACAATGTACACCCACAGTTCGCCGGTATGTTTTAAGGTCCCATGTAATAGGGGGCGAGCCTATTGCCATTAACCGGGCACAAATCCGATCTCCGAGCTGCCACTGAGAATTTCATAGAAAAACCCAATAACACTTTTTGCCAATCTGGGAATCGGACTCAGGAGCTCTAGCGTAGCAGTCGTGCTTAGGACCACTAGGCTAACGAGGCAGTTAAACATCGTTCTGGAGCCGAAACACCGGAACTCCAGTCGAGTAATAGGTACTATTGGCGTTGTTATTTTTTTTTTCAAGTCATGTCTAAGACCTTGATAACTCATCACTTTTTTTTTTAATTTCAAGGTTAATGTTAGTGTACTGCTTTTGTCTGATCGATGAATGGATTTTTCAAGTTCTCACTATTTCACAAATTAAATCTTGCTGTTATTTTTTTTTTAATAATAGTGCCAATAATTTCTGTTACTATGTTAGAGCTTATGGCTTTCGGTTCCAAAACTATGTAAAAATAAGCATGTATGTGCCGGTCCTAACAGTATTTGAGGAAAGAAAATTATTATGCGAACGCTTCACCGTTTTATCCTAAAGCTCAGTGATAAATGATCTCCATCAAATGAGTTTCTCATATTAATATCTTTTACTTGTTAAAATCTCTGGAAATACATTTCAGAGAATTCCATTAGTGCGAGTTTCGAGGTGATATTTAATACAGAATATAATAATTGAAGTGATATTTTGTACAAACAGTTTTGTTTATTGTTTATTATTGTGATGTTGCTTGTTGTTATTATTACTGCCTCGTTAGTCTAGTGGTCCTAAGTACGACTGCTACGCTAGAGGTCCTCTTTTTCTCTTACTGAACTTTTTTACTAAACTCATCATCATCATCATCTTCCTGCCCTTATCCCATGTTACTTGGGGTCGGCGCAACACGTTTTCTTCTTCCATACCATCCTGTCAGCCGTCATGCTATCACTCACTCCTTTCTCTTTCATATCATTCTTCACACAATCCATCCATCTTTTCTTTGGCCTCCCTCTTCCTCTCCATCCATCCACATTAAAACACAACTTTTTTACTAAACTATTTTTAGTTAATGAATTGGTTTTCTCGTTTTTCTTTATTTTTCCTTGACATTTAACATCGTTAAGTTGATATCATTAAAATAACTCGTTAGTCTCGTGGTCACAAGCGCAAATGATAAGCGTGGGATCCTGGGTTCGATTCCCAGGTCGAGTAAAAAGTGTTATTTGGTTTTTCTATGAAATTCTCAGGAGCAGCTTGAAGTTAGGATTTGTGCCCGGTTAATGGCAATAGGTCGCCCCCCTATTACATGGGACCTAAACATACCGGCGAACTGTGGGTGTACATTGGTACAGGCCTAACCCTTCGGGGAATACAGGTGTGATGGTACGAGTATGTTATATTTATGTTCAAGCTCTGACTAAACTTGAGACGAAAGTTGGCATAATTAGAGCCTTCGCAAACGTCCGACGTTTTGTAAAACCGATTATCGGACCGCTCAATAGATCCATAGTTTCGTGGGACCGACTTTTTTAGGACGTGTGCGATGGTATATTACAATTCATAAATGTTCCATTTTCACCGACAAAAAAATCGGTCACCGATTGTCTGACGAGCTCGAGCAGCCATATTTGTTTTGAAGATCTACAAATGATAGTCAGGACTTAGACTTAGTGCTTTCCGAAGCACGGGGATCACACCACTAACTTCCAAACTCTGGGCTGCTACTGAGAAATTCCTAATATCCAATAACATTTTTTTACACAATCAAACCCACGACCCCCACGTACATCAGTGGCGCTTGCGGCCACGAGGCCAACGAGGCATTTTAACGATGTCAACTTAACGATGTTAAATGTCAAAGAAAAATAAAGAAAAAACTAAAAAAGCAATTCATTGACTAAAAATAGTTTACTAAAAAAGTTCATTAAGAGAAAAAGTAACTTAATAATACAAAGGTCAAATTGTACTTAATTACAGGCAATTACTCTTTACAAAGTTAATTAGTGATTGTAAAAACGTTTTTAGTTTAAAAATGGAATTTAAAAGTTTTTTTTCGGTGCTATGTAATTTAGTAGATACGTCTTTTTTTGTAATTATTTATAGTGTTTTATTAACTAATCTTAAAACTATAGTTCATCAGTTTTTTTATAATAGCAAATTTTATAAACTAGATACAAGAAAAAATATCTATAAGTGCCTCGTTAGCTTAGTGGTTGTTAGCACGACTGCTACGCTAGGTCCCGGGTTCGATTCCCAGGTCGAGCAAAAGTGTTATTGGGTTTTTCTATGAAATTCTCGGTAACGTAAAGTTAGGATTTGAGCCCGGTTAATGGCAATAGACTCGCCCCCTATTACATGGCACCTAAAACGTGCCGGCGTACTGTGGGTGTATATTGGTACACCTATGCCAATCCAGGCGCCATGGTACGTTATGATACAGAAAAAGTATGGCCAATAAAAAGCTTCGTATAGCTTTATCATTCTTAAGTTGTTGTTCGTATTTTTTAACGCTCTGGTCTCTAGAATTGCTGGTTAGATACTGAAAATTCGCTAATAGATAGCAATGTTATCTATGAGTGCTATTGTTAATTATAAGGAAAGCTCATGTCTTTTATAATTATAAGAATAAAACTTCTTTTTTTTTCTCAATTTAAAACCTAAACCTAACATTTAAAACCTCAAAATGATTGTGATTTTGGTGGTTATTCTATACAACTTACATAAAACGTGTCGCTATTTTCCGCGTACCTTATTTGTTTCCGCGATGCGTTATTGTCAATATTACATTACATTTGCTTAAACAAGCGCTATATAGTAATAATATTATTCATTCGCTTATCACTTCATCTGTTACCCAAAAGAGGTGATTATAACCGCTTCGAAGCACAAAACAAAAGACCAACTACATTGCTCAGCTGTGTCCAGAAACGTAGCCACGCTATTAAGACATTTCTTGCTCGCAAACAACACAGTAAGCATATTCTTGACAACAATAAATTGTAATGCGCTCTCCAAGCTGTTAAGCTTGCACAATTTATGATCTGCAAGTGTCTCTGCTAATGCACATGTATTACGGCGTAATATTAACACTGTTGCCTTCATATTCATAAACGTCGGGTTGCTAAAGTGTTGGTGTAATGTATTGTTGTCTTTGTCCTTTGTTGGTGGAGAGACAAGGATGGCACCTGATGTTTAGTGTTAACTGTATTCTGTTTATAGCTTTGAATTGAACGGCCACTTTGTATTTGTGACACAAAGGGTGGAATGGACTTTGATGTGTGGTATGGGGAGTTGAAATATTTATGTCATATTAACTTTGTCCGCGATATATAATACTAGCTGTTCCCCGCGGTTTCACCCTCGCTGCTCAGCACCTGTTGGTCGTAGCGTGATGTTACATAGCCTATAGCCTTCCTCAAGAAATGGACTATCCGACACTAAAAGAATTTTCCAATTCCAACCAGTAGTCCCTGAGATTAGCGCGTTCAAACAAACAAACTCTTTAGCTTTATAATAATTAGTATAGATTATTATATTATTCCACTAGAACCGTTGCCCTAGCTGCTTCGTTGGCCTAGCAGTCCAAAACAAGACTGCTACGCTAAAGGTCCTGGGTTCGATTCCCAGGTCGAGCAAAAAGTGTAATTGGGTTTTTCTATGAAATTCTCAGTAGCAGCTCGGAGTTTGGATTTTTGCCCGGTCAATGGCAATAGCCTCGCCCCCTATTACATGGGACCTAAATATACCGGCGAACTGTGGATGTACATTGGTACTCCTCTGCCTAACCCTTCGGGGAATACAGGCGTGATGGATGGTACATATATACTAGAACCGTAAATTTTTTCGGGATAAAAAGTAACCTACGTGTTATTCAACATTACAATCTATCTCAGTGCGAAATTTAATCCAGATCCGTTCAGCCGTTTAAGCTTGAAAGAGTAACAAACATTCATGTATCCATCCATCTGACAAACTTTTGCATTTATAATATTAGTAGGAAAAGATATAATAGTAGGCTTAGTAAGATTTTGTGTGCTTTATTTTATAATAGCTATATTCCCCACGTCCATTTACGTCTTTGATTACTGCTCCGCTCCCGTTGATCGTAGCGTGTAGTTCTATAAGCATAAACCTTCCTCTTGAATCACTCTATCTATTGATGAAAAGCGCATTAAAATCCGTTGCATAATTTAAAAGACCTTAGCGTACAGGCGGAGGAAACAACTTTGTTTTATACGATACAAGCGACCCGCCCCGGCTTCGCACAGGTGCAATGCTGATACTCAATACATATAGACCTTCCTCTTCAATCACTTCTATTAAAAAAAATCGCATCAAAATCCGTGGCGTAGTTTTAAAGATTTATACAAACAAAGGGAATAGGGACAGGAAAGCGACTTTGTTTTATACTATGTAATGATTAGTCTTGCCCAACATAGACATCGAATCCAGCACACCACGCTCAGTAACAACTTAAAATTAACAAGGTACATAATTAACACGATTACATTACCTCTCTAATCAAAACCTGTAATTAACGCTCACATAATGTAATCCGGTTATATCTGGAACGGTTTCTTAGTTAAGAAGGAGTTAATTCAGGAGTAAATTAAGATTAATTATATTTAGTATATACGGTATTTATAAGCTTAATAGGTATATAAATAATGCCAGTCTATTATTGTACTACTAGAGGGCAAAGGCCTCTTCTCATACAGAGATAAAAAAAACGACAGGTTGCACTCCGCGAGTGCCGGCAGAAGTGAAAACGCTAGAGACGAAGATAAATTCGTAAGATTTTCGATCAGGTCACGTGTCCTGACGCGAGTTTAACATTTTTTACCCATTCCAAAACAAGTGCACAATACCGCTTACGAACTTTCGATCAGGGTCACGTGTCCTGACGCGAGTTTAAAAATTTTTACCCATTCCAAAAAAAGTGCACAACGCCGCTAAAGAAGTTTTCACTTCAAAAACTCATCCATGTTCCTTCTTGTGCTCTTAGCGTTCCGGGGGCGCGGTATCTCTTTCGAACAACCCGCAGCCCCGGCAGGCATCGGCCCTTAGTGGCCCCTCCGAGTGTTTGCTGACATCTCTTTGAGACGCGCGTGCTCATACAGAGTGGCACGAGCATTGATCACCACCATCACCACGCTTGCTTAAGGCGGATTGGCGATTTCGGTTGTACATTATTACTAACTATTGCCCGCGAGTTTGTTTGCGTAAATATAGGTTATCGGGGACAGAAATGAAGTCGTGACATAAAAAGTAGCCTGAACCTAATCCTTAGCAAATTTCATTAAAATCGGTTCAAAGGTTTAGTTGTAATATTATAAGTATGGATAACTCTTGGTTTGCTTATGACATTTTCCTTTACCGCTGTTATTCATATCCAATATGAACCGAGAAATTAAATATTTATGAATATAAAAAGCCACCTTTGTGGGTACATTATGTTTGTAAACACACATACCTACATCTGCCGCAAAGCAGCGTTGCTGAGTTCCGTTTTAAAGGGTATGGGTGCCGGTGAAATTACAGGCACATGATACATCTCAACTTCGTCTCCGGGATGGCAACGCATTTGCAAGGCCTCTGGTATTGCAGATGTCCACAGACAGTGGTGACCACTTAACATCAGGTGGGCCATAGGCTTGTTTGCCACCCAACGATGTTTAAAAAAAGAAACACACCCACGATACAGGAGAAATTCTAAGAGGGGTAACATTCTAAACTATCATCATCATCATCATCACATCAGCCGCAGGACGTCCACTGCTGGACATAGGCCTCCTCCTTAAATTTCCAAAAAGACCGGTTGGAAGCGGCCTGCATCAAAAGAATAATAATATGACGAACCAAAATTACCGACATAGCCCAGAGAATCAGCAAGTTGAAGGGGTAGTGGGCAGGGCGCATGGCACGCAGAGCTGATGGCCGATGGGGCCGCAAAGTTCTCGAATTCAAAACTATATCAATACTAAAATAAATCTAAACGCTAGACCAGACTAAAAGGCAATTCAAAACACTAGACGTACTTGTTGCTCTATTGAATATAGTAAAACGAATTCAAAAGAAATCAGTAAGCCATTTCAATATCGAGAGCGCTTTCAAAACACCTCCCTTGCCAATTTGGTTACAGTTTTGCGCACTTTCTAGAGGTATTTTAAATTTATTGAATGAATAGCTTTTGCCCGCGACTTCGTCCGCGTGGATTAATAGTTCCCGTTCCCGGGGGATTTCCGGGATGAAAGCTATCCTATGTCCTTTCTCGGATCCCAGACTATATCTGTACCAAATTTCATTGAAATCGGTTCAGTGGTTTAGGCGTGAAGAAGAGACAGACAGACAGATAGAGTTACTTTCGCATTTATAATATTAGTACGGACTAGTACGGAAAAGTACGGAATACGGATTAGCGTGTTGCCTGTGTTTGGCCGCGTGTTTATTTCGCGTTAAGTTATGTATTAGGTTATTGCTTTGCTCCCGTCGGTCGAAGCGTGATGTTATATAGCCTATGTTAGGTACTCACTGACAATATAGCTTCAGCTTAGAGTTCACAAAAATATAAAAATACTAGCTGACCCAGCAAACGTTGTTTTGCCATATATATATATTTTTTTTAGGGATATGAAAAATAGATGTTGGCCGATTCTCAGACCTACTCGATATGCACAAAAAATTTCATCAAAATCGGTCAAGCTGTGTCGGAGGAGTATGGCAACGAAAACTGTGACACGAGAATTTTATATATTAGACAAATCTTTCGTCTTTACAATATTATTATGTAGATTAGCGTTCTGCCCGTGACTTTGGCCGCTGTTTTTTTTTGCCCGCGTTTTTTGTATTTATTTATTTATTTATTTCAGACATCATTCTGGTCCCTTACAATAAACATACGTTTCATTTAAAACCTAATTCGAAAAGTAGATAAAAACCCAAAATAAAAACATTAAAAATGTCTTGTTATGCGTTATTGTTTTGTTCCCATGTGTCGTACCGTGATGTCATATAAGCTATGCTATTCCTTATGAATCTGGCTAGCATTAAACAAAAAGATTGTATTCAATCCGACTACGAGTTTAAATGAGTGTAAGTATGCCAAACAATTTTCTACGAAAAGAGGTTTATGCGATCAGTTGTTATGCAAAATAAAATTATGACGTAAAAAGTTCTGCCATAATAGGTGTACCCGTATTTTTTATATAAGTATCTTGTGAACATTTATATGATCGGGAGGCGCTTTCGGGCGTCGGGAGCCGCGAGACGACTCCCGGCCACCGTAGACGCGGATCTGTGGACGGTAGCATTGGGAAGCTCACCGTCCGTAAGTTAAACGACAGACCGTGTCGACGGCGCGTTCGTGTTCCATGCGCGCCTCAAAGAGATGTCAGCAAACATTCGGAGGGGCCACTAAGGGCCGAGGCCTGCTGGGGCTGCGAGGTTTTTGAAAGAGATACAGCGCCCCAGGAACGCAAATCGCACAAGAAGGAACATGGATGGGTTTTTTTTTCAGTAAACGTCTGACACTCCCTCCCGGGGGAAATCATTTAATGATTTTCCATCGGTAAAAAGAAAAAAAAAAACATTTACATAATGCATTTGTAAAAAGCTGTTATTTTGATATTATAAACAGACGGTTCAATTTAATTATTTGTATATATATTGAATGATTGATGAAAACAGGTTACGATAAATGGAAGTATATTTTCGAATACTCCCTTGCGTAGGAAAGAAAAAATAAGAAAATATTCAATTATTACGGGTTGTTGCTTCAACTATTTTTAGGGTTCCGTAACGAAAGTGCGCGAAAGAGGCCCTACTGCTATGACTCCGGTGTCTGTCTATCACAGAGCTGTATGCTTTGAATCGTAATAGGTAGACACTTGAAATTCACACAACTGTTATTATAAAAATAACACATACACGCTTGCACATAAGACATTTCAACTTTGTCTCTGGGATGGCAACGCATTTGCAAAGCTTCTGGTATTGCAGAGGTCTATAAGCAGCGGTGACCATTTAACATTAGGTGGGCCGTCTCGGCTTGTTTACCATCCAATGATATAAAGAGCGTATCACCATTCAAGAAACGTATAGTTTCTTTATTTGTATTAACTGCCCCGTTGGTCTAGTGGTCGCAAGCGCGACTGCTGAGCAAGGGGTCCCGGGTTCGATTCCCAGGTCGGGCAAAAAGTGTTATTGGGTTTTTCCATTAGGAATTTCTCAGTAGCTGCCCGGAGTTTGGGAGTTGGTGGTGTGACACCCCCGTGCCTCGGAAAGCACGTAAAGCCGTTGGTCCTGCGCCTGATCTCTCTCCGATCGTGCCGGATTGCCGTCCCATCGGGCTATGAGAGTTAGGGAAGAGGGAGTGCACCTGTGTTTGCGCACACAATTGTGCACTATAATATCTCCTGCGTACGCGGCTAGTCTGCATTAAGATTAGTCGCCGTGGCCGGAATCGGTCTGGAGAAAAAAAAACAGTTTCTTTGTTAAACCAAATCTTCAAATAGGTATTACATGCCGTCACAGAACCCTTCATATACGAAACGAACTCGCACTTAACCGGCTTTTCAACCCACACACACTCGCTTCAACGGTCTTGAAAAATATACCTTAGCTTGGGTGAATTTTCAAGCTAGCTTTGAGAAAATAAATCGTAAAACCGAAGTTCATTTACCAATTAATTTAATGTGGACCCTCGGGGTCTAGGCTTACGATTCAATATTCAGTGATCTAGAAAATATATTCTGCGTTGGAGGTACTTAGGTGTATGTACTGTTTATTTATTCTGTACAAGAGTGATGGTTTAAGGAGTTTGACTGAAAAGTGATTGATTGTGAGCTGTGTTGTGGATTAACGTAATATCACGTTTGTGTTCTCCGGAGGGTAAGCAGAAGGTGATATAAGCTTTAGTTCTGTAAAAATGGGCCAATCCACAATCCAATAATAATGGAGGCCTCTCATACATGAGTGGCTGAGTGATCGACTGCTGCACTGCGTGTCGCGGGTTCGGTTCCCGCACGGATCAAATATTTGTATGACTTACAGATAGTTGTTCCGGGTCTGGCTGTTTGTGTATGTGAGTTTATATGTTTGTAAACGCACTAAAATAAAATAAAAAACACACATATCATCACTTCTGTATTTCCCGAAAGCTTTGACAGAGGTGTACCAAATGTACATCCACAGTTTGCCGGTATGTTTAAGTGCCAATACCAATGCGATAATCTAATAACTGAATAAATAATACCAAACCAATATATTATGCCAAATGTGTTGTATACAGCAATAAGAATACTGCATACATATAAACAATCAAGCCTGTATTCCCCGAAGGGTTACGCAGAGGCGTACCAATGCACACCCACAGTTCGCCGGTATGTTTAGGTCCCATGTAATAGGGGGCGAGCCTATTGCCGTAACCGGGCACAAATCCTAACTCCGAGCTGCTACTGAGAATTTCATAGAAAAACCCTATATCACTTTTTGCTCGACCTGGAAATCGAACCCAGGACCTCTTGCGTAGCAGTCAATTTTTATTATACTCCAGGAATTAAACACAAACGAAGTCACGGGCAAAATCTAGTATGTCATAATTTCGGTGAAAATAAAGCCTTCGCTAGGTAATCTACATAACAAAGATTCAAATCTGAAACACGTTTTAAGTATCAATTTAAATTTAAAACTTTATTCGAGCAAAGTAATATGGAACTTGATGCCTTAGGACTAAGTTTTAATTTTATTCGTCTCGCATTGTAATGTAAAACTTTCTGTGTATGTGTGTGATCTAATTATGAATACACACTCCTATGTAGTATATAAAGGGAATAATAATTTGCATATTTTTGTATGGAAATAAAACTTATCTATACTATAATATTATAAAGCTAAAGAGTTTGTTTGTTTGAACGCGCTAATCTCAGGGACTACTGGTTGGAATTGGAAAATTATTTTAGTGTTGGATAGTCCATTTCTTGAGGACGGCTATAGGCTATGTAACATCACGCTACGACCAACAGGTGCTGAGCAGCGAGGGTGAAACCGCGGGGAACAGCTAGTTAATGATATGCAGAACCAATGCGCGTCAATTTTTTTTTGTTATTATGTCGAACTAACTCTCATCATCATCTGCCTAGCCTTTTTCCCAACTGCGGTGGGGTCGGTTTCCAGTCGAACCGGATGCAGCTGAATACCAGTGTTTTACATGGAGCGACTGCCTTACTGACCTCCACAACCCAGTAACTGGGCAACACGATACCTCTTGGTTAGATGTCAAAGTAACTCTTATTATTAAATTTATTGTTTGTACTTATCAATCTAAATATACATATATAACTCAAAGGTGACTGACTGACTGACTGACATAGTGATCTATCAACGCACAGCCCAAACCACTGGACAGATCGGGCTGAAATTTGGCATGCAGGTAGATGTTATGACGTAGGCATCCACTAAGAAAGGATTTTGATAAATTCCACCCCTAAGGGGATAAAATAGGGGATGAAAGATAATACTTCTTGCGAGCGAAGCCGCGGGCAAAAGCTAGTTCTAATATATTATTTCCTATAGATGCGAAAATAAGTTTGTCTTTTTGTCTGTTGCGCTTTGACATCTAAACCACTGAACCGATTTTGATGAAATTAGGTACAGACTGTGCCCGTGACTTCGTTCACATAAATGTCCCACCTTGTACCAAATTTCTTCAAAATCGTTTCCGTGGTTTAAAGTGTACAGAATACGTAATTATGTGAACCACATATACGCGTAGGGTGAGACAGTCCGCTTGGAATACTGCCTTTTGGACTGCTAGGCTATGGGGATGAAACGTAACACAACAAATTGAGTGTCACTTCTTCACGTAGTATATATACATACATACCATCACGCCTTTATTCCCCAAAGGGTTAGGCAGAGGTGTAACAATGTACACCCACAGTTCGACAGTATGCTGAGGTCCCACGTGATAGGGGGTAAACCTATTGCCATTAACCGACACGGCACAAATCCTATCTCCGAGCTGCAACAAAAAATTTCATAGAAAATCCTAATAACACTTTGCTCGGCCTGGGAATCGAACCCAAGACCTCTAGCGTACTTCACGTAATAATAGTAATAATTCTTTGCTTCAGGTATCGTGGATAAGAAGGAAAGACTACCATCTACTGACGGTCGGGCTGACGACATACAGCTCAGACCAGAGGTTTCAAGCCATCCACTTGCAGCATTCAGAGGTAAGACTCCATTAAGATAAATATTTTTTTTTTTTTTTTATAGACGGGAAATCATCAAATAACTTCCCCCGCCCTGGGCGGGGCGGGAGGGAGTGTCGGACTTTTACTGACTAAAACCCGTCTATGTTCCTTCATGTGCCCTTTGCGTTCCGGGGGCGCGGTATCTCTTTCGAACAACCCGCAGCCCCGGCAGGCATCGGCCCTCAGTGGCCCCATCCAAGTTTGCTGACATCTCTTTGAGGCGCGCGTGGAACACGAACGCGCCGTCGACACGGTCTGTCGTTATTCAGTGAACGTACGGACGGTGAGCTATCCATTGCTCACCGGCCACAGACCCGCGCCTACGGTGGCCGGGAGTCGTCTCGCGGTCCCACTGCGGCTTGTGATGGCGGCACGCAGTGTTCTACTAGCAGAGCATGAGGCATAGCATGAGGATTATCCACGAAAAAAAGTACGGTGAAGTCGCGGTTGAAGACGCGGGCAGAGGCTTGTAAAATTATAACACACTAGCGGTTGTAATTAGTGGCTTACTTCACTCACGAGTTGAGTTACGTCTTTGATTACTGCCTTGCTCCCGTGGGTCACAGCGTGATGTTATATACCCTATGTTACTCAGGAATAATGTTACCATTTATTGTTATAAAAAAGGTTACACATACATACATAAACTCACGCCTTTTTCCCATGGGGGTAGGCAGAAACCACGGACCGCCACAACACTCAGTCCAGTAGCTTCGTGGCTTATTCGGTACAAACAAAAATAAAATCTCTTTATAATATTAGTACTTATAGAGAAAACTAACATAAAGTCAAAGATTTTTGGAGGATATTTTGTGGTTTTTAGTTTTTTTTATATACACACATACCATCACACATATATTCTCCGAAGGCTAGGCAGACGTGTAACAAATGTACACCCACAATTCGCCGGCATGCGATTACGCAAACCGCGATTGGTTTGCGGTTTAGCTTTTAAACATTTTTTTTTTAACCTTCCACTTACCACAGTAATACCAACGGTAATCGTACCTTCATTCAAGATAATACAAGTACGGTTACCAAATCTTGGGTCCCTGAAGTTTGATCCTCACGACCCTTTAGGAAAACCAATAATCCGGCATGACCCGTATTAATTCCACACACTTAAAGGTCACACACACACACTGACAGACTAACATACACGGTTACGTGGGATTATTGAAGTATATAGGTACCTATTGTGTGGGATATTAAGTTTACTGACTCGTTAGCCTAGTGGTGTTGAGCGCGGCTGCTACGCTTGAGGTCTTGGGTTTGATTTCCAGATCGAGTAAAGTGTTATTGGGTCTTTCTATGAAATTCTTAGTCATCATATCAGCCGCAGGACGTCTACTACTGGAAATAGGCCTCCCCCATAGATTTCCAAAAGGGCCGATTGGAAGCGGCCTGCATCCAGCGTGTTCCTGCGCTCTTAATCAGGTCAAATCTCAGGTAGCAGCTCGGTGTAAGAATTTCTTACCGGTTAATGGCAATAGGCTCACCCCCTATCACATGGGGCCTTAACAGACCGGCGAATTTTGGTATACATTGGTACACCTCTGCCTAGCAATACAATAAAATGAAAACAGGCGTGATAAGTTAAGTGGTAAGTTTGAAAGGATTTACCAAAGTTATTGCTGCAAAAATATTTATTTGTTTTGTTGTGAAAAATTATCACTTTGTACTAACGCGCTTAAAACACACGCATAATATTATACTTATAGGTGCATACAACAGTATTGGAGTTGTGGTTTCCACGGCCCTTATAAGGTTTAGTTGTAACATAACTTTGTTCCCGTGAAAAAACGGGCAAAATAATTGAACCTTTCATCTTCAATATCTCCGTAACTAAAACATTCTTAGATATGGCGCAAAACAAAAAAAAAATATAGCAATGATGGAAAGAACTTATAACTTTCGGCATTATAAAGTATCTTTTACATCCTTTATATTAACTGCCTCTGTACCCACAGAGAACAGGCGTTAAGATAAGTGAATAAGCGTACTAATTAATACGGTGGCGTTTCTGGTCCCTTAACAGCGCTCGTGGTCACCGTCAAACCGCAAAGTTTATAGCCACAGAAGCTTGACTCCGCCTAACGAGCGAGAATGCACGCACACATTGATAAGCTTTATGTATATCGAGAGTAAGGCGATTAGCACACTGCACCGCATCACGGAGCGTAGCGCGGGAGTGCGTGCTCTTACGTTTAAATCAAATCAATTTACATCCATACAATCACGCCTGTATTCCCCGAAGTGTTAGGCAGAGGTGTACTAACATACACCCACAGTTCGCCGGTATGTTTAAGTCCCATGTAATAGGGGGCGAGCCTATTGCCATTAACCGGGCACCAATCTTAACTAATAATTATAAAGAGGTGAAGTTTGTGAGGGGTACTCACAAACTTCACCTCTTTATAATTATTAGTTAAGATACAACATTTCAATAGAATTTAAATAAAACACTTGATACCTTAAAAAATTAAAGTAATGCAAAATAAAGCCGGTTAGGTCGAGCAAAAAGTGTTACTGGGTTTTTCTATGAAATTCTCAGAAGTTTGGATTTGTGCCCGGTTAATGGCAATAGGCTCGCCCCCTATTACATGGGACCTAAAAACATACCGGCGAACTGTGGATGTTCATTGGTACACCTCTGCCTAACCCTTCGGGGAATACAGGCTACAGACATATATATATGTAACTGGTAATATAAGTCACAGGTAGGTCACAGTAAGTTTACAGGTTACAGCAATCTTTCTTTTCATCGTTTTTTAATATTTTCCATCTTACTGGGTTACTGGATTACTGGTTACTGGGTTCTCCTTCCATCTCCTCACTCAAACTATCTCCATTTTCTCAACTCAGTTGATTTTATTATGCAATAAATTCTAAAGTATTAGATTTTATTATTTGGCACTAAAATATTTTAGCGCTTTCGGAGTACCTACTTGAATGTATAAAAACTGGCTTAATACGAGTCTAACTCGCAAACGAGTGGTTCCGTTCCGTATCGACGTACATAAAAAAAACACGTTTCTTAAAATGAGAGACTTTAATTTTTAACTTTGCATTATGAACATACACTCACGCCTATTTCCCATGGAGGTAGGCAGAAACCACAGAACGCTTCATTATGATTCTTACATCTCCTCCCTCCTCCTCCTCCATATCCTCGATCCTTTCGCCTCGTTTACGTTCATTATTTTATTTTATTTTTATGTTTTTATTATTTATCCTTATCTCTGCAATAGAAATACACACATTCTGTGAAAAATTCAACTCTTTACCTATTACAATTTAGGAGATATAGACAAATAATACAGCCCGCTAACAGCTAGACGGACTAACAGCGTAGACTTAGTAATATGGTCCCGTTAGCACCATTCGGCTACGGAACCCTAAAAATGATAATCCTTAAAGGATTTCAGCGCCTGTCTAGGCGTCACTCATCATTTCTTCATGTCTTGAAATTATATCTCAAGTTTTTTTCTGCTAAAGTACCTATATATATGTCAGACTGAATTAGGTAGAAGCTCGAATCTTCTCACCTTCTAATATAAAGAAAATGTTTCTTCATCACACTTGCTCGTAAAATGACTCTTATTGCATTGGTTTTAGGGTCATAATGCGGTGTATTACGCACGCATCAAATTAAATTACATCACCACAGTAAGGTTTCGATTGTTTTATTCTATTTTTTAATGCTTAATAGAATTTTATTTTTTATTTTATTTATTTGGAATAACAAACAGATATACAATATATGTTGTTAAAGAGTAACATTTACATACTTAATTTACTTAAATATAGTGTATAAAAGTAGGTAGTAACAAAATTATACAATTGTATATCCAACCACGTTATCCACAAAATATGTGAGTTGTAGTACTAAAACTACGTCATGCAATACTGTCTCAAAGAATAAAAGAGAAAAATAATAATATATAATATTGTAATTTTGTAAATGAAAAGTTTAGATAGAAGTAAAGTTACTTTTACATTTAGATATCTAGTGAATCTAGTGTTTTAATTGCAAGGTTTCTAAACTTACCAGCAGGATTGGCAAACAGGTCAAGGTTTTTAAAATATGTGTTAAAATTATTAGTTACTCGGCGCAAGGGCGCACGGATACCTGCTTTAGTTTTGCATGGTGTTACAGCAAACACAGGTCGATTACAGACAGTACGTATCAACGTCTTCCTCGGAACTACATAAAATAATTTATTGCAGAAGTAGAAGTAAGTATATTAATGTTCCATAATAATATGCTGGAGTGTCCCAATTGTCCATTCACCTGCACCCTTGACGATCTGTTAGCGCCTCTGATGCGGGTATAAACGTGACCAGCTATTGAGCCCATGTAGTATAAATAATGATAACTGTTTCATCGACACGAAAAGAAAGAAAGAACAATTAATTATATGAAATGCGTAAAAACGTGAGGACATTTTAACATCACACTCTCGTTAACATCACTCCCTCGTCATCCACTCCGCTAGAAATTCAGCCTCGACCGTAATAACAATCTTACCCCACTAGTATCATAACGCACTAATATTTATAAACAGACGAACGTCACTTCGAAATTCAAACAGTGTCAAGAAGCGGCCAAGACACCACCTTAGACACCTTTTGAATTTCGAATTGACAATAAGAGAATAGACAAATCTTACCCCACTAGTATTATAATGCACTATTATTAATAAACAAGCGAACGTCAGTTCCAAATTCAAACCCCATCAAGAAGGTGCCAAGACACATTCTGGACACGTTTTGAATTTCGAATTGACATTAAGAGAATAGACAAATCTTACCTCACTAGCATCATAATGCACTATTATTAATAAACCAGCGAACGTCAGTTCCAAATTCAAACAGCTTCAAGAAGGTGCCAAGACACCTTTTGAATTTCGAATTGACAGAGAATAGACAAGTAACAACACACTAAGGATATGACAACCTCAATCCTCCGTCTCTATCTTTGCATTAACAATTTGTGGTATCAAAGCAACAATGGATAGAAACCAATCTAAATGTGTACTCAGCTATTCAAACACCAATGTCCATTGTCCATTTTCAGTGGCACTATTGTTAATGGAACATCATTCAAACGTGGAACGGCTCAAAGGTGTTTGGGCGAATAGTGTGTTTGTTGCCATGGTTACCACCGGGAATTGTAGGATTATTTCATTATTCAATTCCGGGAAATGAGGAGCTTATATAAGGCTTGGGGCCTGTGAATGGAGGCTGACCTTTTCGACTAATAAGGCTAGTAGGTATAAAGAAGGCTCAGGTTTTCTAAAAGTTGATATTGTAACTAACCTTATAAGGGGTGGAAAGGTCCACGAAATTTTTTGTATATTTGGAGACGGGGTTGAAAGGATCACATTTTTTTTGTCTGTCTTACAGTTGGTCCCCTATACGGGGTAGAAAGGACCAAAACTGTTTAGTAAGTCTGTCAGTTGATCCTCTATACGGGGTAGAAAGGACCAACCATTTTTCGTCGATCTATCTCCAAAACGGCTGGACCGATTTTGACGAGTCTTTTGCTGGCATATAGCTGATGTTTGGGATAGCTCAGAGTGATTTCATGTTAGAAAAATAATTAGGGTTTCGCCCAAACAAAGCAAAACCCCCGAGGTAGCCGATATTCATGTAGACAAAGGGCATATAGCCTATTTAATATTTTTGGCTTCTTTTTCTTTTTAGAAATAATATGTAATTCATAATGAGTTCACCAACAAGTAGGACAGTACATATGTTTACCGAAATAATTATATACACATTTCAAAGAAATGAATGTTATAACCGGAGGCATGGAATTTTACAGATTTTTTGTTTCAAAAAAGGAATGTCTATTTTTAGACACATACATTTTGTGAAATGAAACGTTATTTTTATTTCTAAGGCTGAAAAGGTTTCTTTTTTAAACATCATTGGTTAGCAAACAAGCCGACGGCCCACCTGGTGTTAAGTGGTCACCGCCGCCTACAGACATTTGCAATACCAGAGGCCTTGCGAATGCGTTGCCATCCCAGTGACAAAGCTGAAATGTTTCATGTGCCTGTGACCTTGGTACTTGTATTGTGACTTGTTATAATCCAAAAATAAAAATGTCATGATGGCCTAGTAATGAAGGCGAAATTCATTGCACTTTTCAAGTTTATCTTGGACACCTCTGAGATCGGTGAAGGATAATCTCGTGAGGAAACCTGAACATTTAATGAATATCTGAATATACCATAAAAAAAAAAATATATACCATCACGCCTTTATTCCCCGAAGGGTTAGGCAGTGGTGTACCAATGTACACCCACAGTTCGCCGGTATATTTAGGTCCCATGTAATAGGGGGCGAGCCTATTGCCATTAACCGGGCACAAATCCAAACTCCGAGCTGCTACTGAGAATTTCATAGAAAAACCCAATAACACTTTTTGCTCGACCTGGGAATCGAACCCGGGACCCCTTGCACAGCAGTCGCACTTGCGACCACGAGACCAACAGGGCAGTCTGAATATCTGAAATCAATAATAAGTCTGAAATCGCCAATCCACGTTAAGCAAGCTTGATGATCAATGCTCGTGCCTTCTCTATATGAGAAGAGGCCTTTTCCTTGCAGTGAGACAATATTAGGCCGGTTTTATTTTATTTTATTACCCGACTGCGACAGAAGGAGGGTTATGTTTTTCGAGGGTATGTTTGTATGTATGTATGTATGTATGTATGTATGTATGTATGTATGTATGTATAATTGTTTGGCACGCTCTGCAGGCTGAACGGCTCGATGGATTTTAGCTTGAGTGGTGTCGTTAGATTCGTATTTACTGTGAGAGTGACACTGGGTATATAAAAAAAAAAAAAACAAAATGGCGGATTTTTGGCGCCAAATTCAAATGTTTGGCTCGCTCTGCAGGCTGAACGGCTCGTTGGATTTTAGCTTGAGAGGTGTCGATAGAGTCGTATTTACTGTAAGAGTGATACTGGGTATATTAATTTATTTTTTAAAACACAAAAAAAAATAAAAAATAAAAAACGGTAATTTAAAAAACTAAAAAACCCGACTGCTATTCTTTAAAAATCCCTAAAACAAGATAAATTGTAGCAGTCGGGACCCATTCGGGACCATCTGCAATGTAATATAGGTATGTGCTCTCAATTCACTAATCCTCCATTTCTAGAATGGGTCCCGACTGCTACAATTTATCTTGTTTTAGGGATTTTTAAAGAATAGCAGTCGGGTTTTTTAGTTTTTTAATTTATAATCCGGGTCGAGCAAAAAGTGTTATTAAGTTTTTCTATGAAATTCTCAGTAGCAGCTCGGAGTTAGGACTTGTGCCCGGTTAATGGCAATAGGCTCGTCCCTATTACATGGGACCTAAACATACCGGCGAACTGTGGGTGTACATTGCTACATTGGTGCACCTCTTCCTAACCCTTCGGGAAATACAGGCGTCATGGCATATTATGTAATCTGCAATGTAAATGCAACCTACATATTACCTAACCAGACCTACATCTGCTCACCGCAATAAAATAAGTTCTAAAAACCTTCTTTCATTTGCAGGACTGGACGCTAAAAGTGAGATTCGTTCAGAAACGGGACGCCGGCATCTACGAGTGTCAAGTGTCCTCCCATCCTCCTACAAGCATCTTTTTGAGACTCGACGTCGTTGGTGAGTGGGCTTGCAATATATTTTATTTCATTTTTAAACGAAAATTCTTGGTTTTGCACTTGACTTTTTAAATGTAGAACGTTTTCAATTTGTGTCGTTCTATTTTAGGATTTGAATTGTGAATATGGGTTAGGGAAGACATCCGAGTTTTTGTAGGGCTGGTTATCGGACCGTTCAATAGATCCGTAGTTTCGTCGACCTACTTTTTGTAGTACGTCTGCCTTGGTATATAAGAATTCATAATTATGTTCCATTCTCTCCGACAAAAATAATCGGTCTCCGATTGTTTGACGTTGGTGGACAGCCTTAAACGAAAATGCTTGGTTTAGCGTTTGACTTTAAAATGTTAAATCTTTTCAATTTGCGTCGTTCTGTTTCTAAATTTTGTTTGTAAATGTGATAAAGTATAAAATTTTGTTTTTCGGAAAGAAAAACACCTTTGAATAACCTTCATCATCTGCCTAGCTTTCTTTCCCAACGTTGTTGTGGTCGGCTTTCAGTCTAACCAGATGCAGCTGACTACCAGTGTTTTACATGGAGCGACTACCTATCTGACCTCCACAATTCAATTACTAGGCAACACAGAGCTCTTGGTAAGACTGATTGTCATACTTCCTGGCGTCTGACTATTCGTAACAACTATCAAAAATCTACGAACAACAGCCGGGACCAACGGCTATACATGCTTTAAAAGGCGCGGGGGTATCACGCCGCCAACTTCCAAACTCCGATGAGTAATGATAAACCCAATAACATTGTTTGCCCGACCTGGGAATCGAACCCAGGACTCCACGCTACCAACCAACGGGGTAGTTTACCATCTTTATACTAAGCTATAGAAAATAATACAAGCTCATTCTAGTCTCAACTACTCACCTAGTTTATGCTCTCATGCTAGATTTTAGCAGCCTAATAGGCTCTCAACTTTATTACTCAAAGAACCTACTTAACACACCTGTAACATCTAAAAATGTTACCTCGGAGATACATTACACTCTTCCCAACATAATGTCCTGCACATGAATATAATAGTCCCACTTTGTACAGACTTTAATAAAGCTGTTCATGCTTGTTTTAAATTGCCGAGGACTTGAGAGTCTGGGGCACCTTGAGTCATCAGTCTTTCTGCTTACCTTTCATCATGAGCCTTCAAATAAGTTTCACAACTTTCATGCTATTTAAAAGTACCAACATTCACAGGCCTAATAAATAATATAATTACATGACGACTACGTGACGGGCCTGTTGGTCTAGTGGTTAGCGGCCCTGACTGCTAAGCCGGAGGTCGTGGATTCGATTCTCACCCAGGACAAACTTTGTATGATGAGCATGATTGTTTGTTCTGTGTTTGGGTGTGATTTATCTATAATATGTATGTATTTATAAATTATGTAAGGATGTATATCAGTTGTCTGGTTACCATAACACAAGCTCTGCTTAGCTTGGGATTAGATAGCCGTGTGTGAGTTGTCCCAAGATATTTATTTATTTACATATAATAAAACCAGCTCATTAGTTCACCTCTGCCTAACCCTTCGGGGAACACAGGCATGATGGATGTACATTGCCAGCCTATTACTGCCCCACTGCAGGGCAAAGACCAAAAATTGAACGCCAAGCTTGCTCAAGGCGAATTGGCGATTTCACAGACATGTTAATAAGTCAGCGTCTGTGACGGTAGAGGTCCTGGATTTGATTCCCAGGGCGAGCAAAAAGTGTTATTGGGTTTTTTACATGAAATTCTCAGTAGCAGCTCGGAGTTTGGATTTGTGCCCGGTTAATGGCATTAATCTCGCCCCCTATTACATGGGACCTAAAACATACTGGGGAACTGTGGATTTACATTGGTACACCTCTGCCTAACCCTACAGGGAATACAGGCGTGATGGTATATTTATTTATATTTTATATAAGTTTGGATCAAGCGTCCAACTTTAAGTTTCTGAATGACTGTCTCCTTGAGAATTCAGCTACTTAGACTATAATTAACAGTTTTAATTTTCATGGAATCATTAATGAAACTTAATATCTTAGTCATCATCTGCTTAACCTTTTCCCAACTATGTTGGGGTCGGCTTTCCAGTCTAACCGGATGCAGCTGAATGACAGTGTTTTACATGGAGCGACTGCCTATCTGACCTCCACAACCCATTAACTGGGCAACACGATACCCTTTGGTTAGACTGGTTGTCAGACTTCTTGGCTTCTGACTATCCGTAACGACTGTCAAAGATCTACAAATGACAGCCGGGACCAACGGCTTTACGTGCTTTCCGAAGCACGGAGGAAACTCGCTATGGTAAATGGTCACCCATCCACAGACCAACCTCCATACCACCAAACCAAACTTAATATCTTAGTGCGGAACCCTAAGAACGAACGGAAAGAGATAAACAAAATACGAAATCCAATCCAATCCATCTACCTACTAGCAATTATGGCAAATCCCATCTGACCATGTTTATGTATTACTCTGGTTTAGTATGACTATATACTTACAGGGAAGCACTTACGGGCAGTAGTAAATGTTTATGGGGTAAGCAGTAGTAGTAGTAGATTGTGGTAGATTGTGCGTTCGAAAAAATAAAACTTATAATATAAAGACCTTGAGAAACTACAAAGAGAAAAATATATACCATCACGCCTGTATTCCTCGAAGGGTTTAGCAGAGGTGTACCAATGTACACCTACAGTTCGCCAGGATAATTAGGTCCCATGTAATAGGGGGCGAGCCTATTGCCATTAACCTGGCACAAATCCTAACTCCGAGCTGCTACTGGGAATTTTATAGAAAAACCTCATAACACTTTTTGCTCGACCTGGGTATCGAACCCATGACCTCTAGCATAGCAGTCGCGTTTAGGACCACTAGGCTACCAAGGCAGTCAGTAAAAAACTTCAACTAACTAAAAATTTTATAATGCAGATAATTTTTTCCTTGGTAACCCTAATATGTCCAGAAAAATTATATCTACTTACCCCATTATTTATATTATTACAACCTCTAAACCCAATGTCACTTGATACATTTTTACACAACCCAAATCCCA
Organism: Caradrina clavipalpis; assembly: GCA_932526535.1. Classification (NCBI taxonomy): domain Eukaryota; kingdom Metazoa; phylum Arthropoda; class Insecta; order Lepidoptera; family Noctuidae; genus Caradrina; species Caradrina clavipalpis. Next base: position 11,558,032 of record OW052111.1, read on the forward strand.
TTCATTAACATGTAAATCGTTCGACCTTCGCCACAATAACCATCCACACAGGAAAGGGATACAATACAATCGTGAAAATAATTAAAATCTTTTAATTTTTTACTCTGGCAACCCAATAACGGCTTTATTTTCTCACCGAACCTTTCTTCTGTTTTTAAAATAATGTGCCAGTGTTTTTTTTTACAGAAAAAGGTTTTATTAGGATGCTTTTTAACTTGTAAACATGAGAAGGGTGATGGTGTGAATTATTATGGAATTAAATTAGACATTGCTCGCGTTTTAATTCGTATTGTAAACAATGTTGCATTTTGTGGCAAAACCAAAGGCCCACCTGATGATAAGTGGTCACTACTGCCTTTTTTAATTGGGACAAGCCCGCCACACTGTTCCCAAACCACTGCAACTTCTGTAAGCCAGAATCAACAGTGGCGACCACAAGAAAAGCGCCGAGGCAATGAAGCTCGACGAGTCCCAGAGAAGCGATTCAACTGTCTTGGATCCCGCAACGAAATTAATCAGAAAAGATTAGCGGAGGAGTAAGAAAAATATAATTTCCACTTCCCTCCAAACAAGCAGGAGACAGAACAGAATTAGGCCAATAGGCACAAAGGGATTATTTACAACTGGGAGAAGCCCAGATTGCCAAGCACCACGGATTGCAATTATCATTAACTTAATGGGTCCTAATGTGAACTGTTACATTTGATTCCAGTAATAGGTATGGCAAAAACGCTTGAACGCACGGAAATTAGTTCTAGTTTCTACAAGGTCCGCATAATAAACAACACCGGATATAGCCTGTACACTATCTAACATAATATTTCGCTCATTCTGCCAAAGAATACACTCCCATAAGATGTGATGAGCAGATTGTTCATATTCACAGTCAGATGTAGAACATTGACACAAAGGAGAGGCAACAAGCTTAAAAGAAAATAATTTACTCTTAAAGTTGCCATGACCTGTGAGAAATTGGGCAACACAGTGGTCCACCTCCAGCCATGTTCTGGCCAGCCGTTCGCGAACTGAAGGAAAGAACTGATGGAGGTGCCGGCCCTTGATGGAATTATCCCACCTACATTGCCATTCAGATAAAAGTTCCTCCCAGACATCAGTCTGCGGTTTAAATAATCTAGAGATCTTAGCACGGTCACGTTGAGTTAGAAAGTTTGCGTCCATGGTCTCTCGCGCGGAATAGTACATTGCAGCACGTCGCTGCACCTCGAGATCGACTGGAAGTACACCTGCAAGTACTGGTAGTGCTTCAGTACTAACGGTCCTATACGCTTTGCATAAAAATATTAAAGCTAACCGTTGGCTTTGAAGCAATTTACGTCGTACCGCCCCTATGGTGGCCCTATCGGCCCAAACAGGTGCACCGTAGCACATACAACCTAGGTAGGTAGCTGCATAAATAGTTTTCAGAGTTAAGAAAGACAGACCCCAAGTAGCTTTAGAAATTCTCGTTAGGGCATAAAAATTCTTTTTAGCTTTTTCTCCGACTATGTTAATGTGGTCAATAAAAGAAAAGTTCTTTTCTAAGACCATACCAAGGTAGCATACGGATTGTTTTCGTTTGACGGGAACGTTATTAAATTTAATACTAGGCCAAGATTTAAGATCACCTTTTAACATAAGTTGATACGTTTTTTGCGGTGCAAAGGTTAAACGGTTCCGATCGCCCCACTGTGATATTAAACGTAGGCAGGTGTCAGCTAAATTCTCAAGTCCAGCCCGAGTACTCGACTGAATGAGCAGAAGGCCGTCGGTGGTCACTACTGCCTATAGACATCTGCAATAACAGAGGCCTTGCAAATGCGTTGCCATCCTAGAGACAAAGTTCAAATGTCTCATATGCCTGTAAGTACACCGGCACCCATATCTTTCAAACTGGAACACAGCAACGTTGCTTCGCGGTAGAAATAGGTATGGGTGGTAATACTTCCTCGGACGAGCTGACAGCTAGTTGCTTTAATTATATAAATATTTTGTTTTTGGTAATTATTATTTTTCACTTCGACATTAATTCTACATCTAAGTACGACTTATGCCTTTTTTGTAAGAGAAGAGGCCTTTGCCCTGCAGTGTAACAATAATGGGCTGGTATTGTGCAATATCAGGAGATAGTTTTAAATCTTCTAATAAAGAAAACCCCATCTTCTTTATCGTGTGGGCAGTAAGGTCTAACGACCCCACACACACCCTAGTGTCAGAGTTTCTAAACCGCCTCAAGGGCCTCTGACATGGTTACCGATGTCAGTGATGTCCAAGATACACTTAGAAAGTACATATGAATTAGAAAAAGTCACATTGGTACTTGCCCGTGCCTGGTTGCGAACCCACAACCTCGTGCATGAGAGGCGGGCGCCTTAACCACTGGGCCATCACAACACTACCCCAACCCCATAAGAAAACCCCATGATACCATTCAACATTCACACAGACAAAGTCACGGGCATATCTAGTTAAACAAAAACAATGTTAAGAAAGTAAAACAAATAAAGAAAAACCTTCAAGTTTCTTTCAATATTTCCCTTAAAATATTTAATTCTTTTGTTTTCCTCAAACAATTACCTTGAAAGCCATGTATAAGAAGCGTTATTTGTAAAACAAATAATTGTTTTGTTTAATATAGGCGTAGGCAGTTTTGTTTTTGTAATCATTTATTGTTTTTGTAATTATTTGCTATTGTAATTTCGTTCTATCGGCTTTTATGCCTACGCGTATTTTGTTTCTCGAGTACTTCATTATTGTAATCTTATTTTAGTCGTGAAAAAACATCGTGATGAAAGCTTTACTATCGACTTATATTATAAAGTTGAAAATCCTGTTTGTGTTTTGTTTTTGATTCTGAAATTTGGAAAATGGGAAGCAGTTATTTTTGAGTTAAATAAGCTATATTTTGGGTATCTGTTAGACTATAAATATAAATATATACCATCACGCCTGAATTCCCCGAAGGGTTAGGCAGAGGTGTACCAATGTACACCCACAGTTCGCCGGTATATTTAGGTCCGATGTCATAGGGGCGAGGCTGGGCACAATTCTTAACTCCGAGCTGCAACTGAGAATTTCATAGAAAGCCCTAATAACACCTTGCTTAACCAAGGTATCAAACCCAAGATCGTAAGAAAGAGAGAACAATATACCGGTCCATTGTTCTCTCTCTCTCTTGAGATCTTGGGTTCGGGCTTGAGATCTTCTCTGAAACAATAATTATTTATTTTATTCATTCTCAAAATGAGACAATTTTTGCTTAAATACCAAGAAAACGCCATTACTGCCATCAAACGACCTTCTTTACAGAAAAATACTCCTACTTACATTTTAATATCGCACTCGCAACTTAATCAAATATTCACGTATAAAATTAAAATGAATCCTACTACCTACAACTTAGTTCTATGACGCTTCTAGAAAAATATTTATGTCATATTCCAAGCACAAAGTTTACTTCTAGTTATTACTTATTCATGGAGATCTTGGTAAAGTAATATGTATGAAAATCTTGCTTTGGACTACTTAGTATTCTGTAAAAAATCTCCCTTTTGTGAGTTTTGGTGACGTGAGATTCAGTCGCGGTCATGTATTAAGCGAATATTAGCTTCCCGACTCATGGTAGAAGGAGTAACCGTGGGGTTTTAGTTGGTAAGAGTCCGACATTATACTGCGTTCTATGCAGACGGAGGGTAATATAGATACTACGGTAATAATATTGGTATTAAATATTACAATTGGTTTAGATTTAAAAAAAAAAACAAAAAAATATCTTGAGACAACTCACACACGGCTATCTGATCCCAAGCTAAGCAGAGCTTGTGTTATGGTAACCAGACAACTGATATACATACTTATATAATTTATAAATACATACATATTATAGATAAATCACACCCAGACACAGAACAAACAATCATGCTCAACACACAAAGTTTGTCCTGGGTGGGAATCGAACCCACGACCTCCGGCTTAGCAGTCAGGGCCACTAACCACTAGACCAACAGGCCCGTCAAAAAGGGTTTTTTTTAAAGAGTATGTATGTAGTTTCCTGCCCGTTCTTCTCCATACGATACTACCTTTTGGAATGGACAACTTGATTCAATAGTTTTAATTAATTGACGTCCGAAAGTGCCTTTTAATTGTCTAATTGGAATAAATGATTTGACTTTCACTTCATAATACTAGCCTTCAGAGAAGGCACGAGTATTGATCACCACTCTTGCTCAAGGCGGAATAGCGATTTCAGGCTTGTTTTCATTGTAAGTTCAAAGTATTCCTTCAGCGATGTCAGATATGACCAAAATGAACTTAGAAAGTACATAATGAATTGAGACAGTCAAGTTAGTACTTCCCCGGTATCGAAACCGCAGCGTAGATGGCGGGATTCTTAACTCTAGGCCGCCACGATATTATCACAAATTCTACATACATACCATCACGCTTGTATTCCCGGAAGGGTTAGACAGACATGTACAATATACACTCACAGTTCCTCGGTATGTTAAGGTCTTATGTAATAGAGGGCGAGCCAATTGCAATTAACCGGGCACATATCGTAACTCCGAGCTGCGACTGGGAATGCTATAGAAAAACCCAATAACACTTTTTGCTCGACCTGGGATCGATCCCAAGACCTCTAGCGTAGCAGTCGCGATTAGGACCACTAGGATAACGCAAAGCTAGGCTGCTAGGCTATTATTACTCGTAATATAGCAATATGACCATACCCTTTTCTAGTGAGACTTGTGCCAAAATAATATTTGGCTATCATGTATACCGCAGCGTCAGTAATATAATTCATTTGGTCAGTAAAATTAATTACTTGGCTTAAATACATAAGCGGTTACTAATTTACTGGGCGCTAGGAAAATTAGTATAAACATTTACTGCCTAGGCTTTTGCCTAGGCTAGGGTCGGGTTCCAGTCTAACTGATTGCAGCTGAATACCAAATTCAAAATTCAAATTCAAAGCATTTATTTCAATTAGACCATTTACAGGCACTTTTGAATGTCAAGAAGTTACAGTTTAAAGTTGAAGCTAGTTGCTCGTTCCAAAGCGTAGATCTCTATGGAGAAGAACGAGCAAGAAACTCCATGGACACTCCTTTTCTTCAATTTGGTTTTACAAAATCTTGGTTACAATATTCATGTTGCTTCTATATGTGAAAACAATGAAGGTGAATATTAAACAATTAAATAATACTAATAAAGATGTAGGCCATGGCAGATAAGAGTTGACCAGTCCCAACTGACAGCGCCCGTTCACGAACATGACGCGTGCCTCAGCACCGTTCAGCTCAACCATCTTGGAGGGAACTGAACGATCCAATGCACGCGCCACCGTCAGCGAGACATTTAAGTGAGCATGACAAAGCTCTCAACCGCCTTGCCCTTAATGTCCAACACATAGTAACTTAAGAGAAAAAATATAGTAAGTGCTCCATGGTACTCACATTTACAAAATCGAAATAAATGATGTTAAGTTATATAAAACAAAGTTTTTCAGTGAACCTATTTGACAGATGACCTGTGGTATGTTAAAAAAGAAACAATAATAATAACGTAAACGTTATTTACGTCAATAAAAAAGGTGCTAAGAAACAACATTCCCTTTAAAAAGAAATATATATATTTCATTATGTTTATTAATTAATTTGGAAGCCCGAGTGGCTGTGGAGCAGGACCAGCATTAAGCCAAGCATTTTTATCATTTATGTAATCTTCTAGTTTATAATATGCTTGACTACATAGTGTGCGTTTTATGCATGTTTTAAACTTTCTCTCGTTTAGTTCGAGAATAACGCGCGGTATTTTATTATAAAATTTTACACAGTACCCCATAAAAGAAGTGTGTACTTTTGATAATCTGAAACTTGGTTGATCTAGTTTGTTCCTATTTCTAGTATTAAAATTATGCCTATCACCAACTTTTTTAAAAAGATGAAGGTTTTTCCGAACATGCATAATATTTTCATATATATATTGACAAGGTACCGTCATGATATTAATTTGTTTAAACAATTCCCTTAGGGATTCGCGTCTGCCAAGATTATAGATGGCTCTGACAGCCCTCTTTTGCAGAATAAAAATGGAGTCTATATCTGCAGCCCGCCCCCAAAGCAAAATACCGTAAGACATGATGCTATGAAAGTAGCTAAAATAGACCAGCCTTGCGGTATCCACGTCCGTTAATTGTCGGATTTTTCTGACAGCGTAAGCGGCTGAACTTAACCGCCCTGCAAGAGATATTAAATGAGGACCCCACTGCAGTTTTGAGTCAAGCGTAACCCCCAGGAAAACTGTCTTGTCGACGAATTCTAGTATTTCCTTATTCAATATAACATTACATGCACTACTTCTAACGTTCGGTAAAGCAAATCGTATGCATTTAGTTTTCTTCTCATTTAAAACCAAATTATTTTTCGTAAACCAATTATGAACCTCAAGCATAGCGTTCCACCACCACCAGAACCAGTGTTTTACATGGAGCGACTGCCTATCAGACCTCCACAACCCAGTAATGGGTAATACGATACTCTTGGTAAGACTGGTTGTCAGACTTCTTGGCTTCTGACTATCCGTAACGACTGTCAAAGATCTACAAATGACAGCCGGGACCAACGGCTTTACGTGCTTTTCTAGGTGCGAATGTCCCCCACCACCAAATTCCTAATAGATCGTTTTGACATTAGTATATTTTTATGGAATTAATGTAACTGTACTACATAATGTAATACGTTTTTTAAAAGAGTATGTACGAAGTTTCTTGCCCGTTGTTCTTCATATGAAACTAGACTAGAAACTGATTCAATAGTTGTAATTAATTGACGTACAAAACTGGCTTTTTAATGGTCTAATTGGAATAAATGATTTGACGTTGACTTTCCAAAGTTCAAATAACAGTTTGCCCGACCAGGGAATTAAACCCAGGATCCTACTCTTAGCAGTTGTGTTAACAACCTCGAGATCAAGGACGTAGTTATTAAATATTAGCATAAACATTTCGTATAAATAATTTACTCTCGGCATTGATATTAACTGAAAACTGAGAATTCAAAATTTGTTTATTATATATATATATACCATCACGCCTGTATTCCCCGAAGGGTTAGGCAGAGGTGTACCAATGTACACCCACAGTTCGCCGGTATATTTAGGTCCCATGGTGTGTAGGGGGCGAGCCTATTGCCATTAACCGGGCACAAATCCAAACTCCGAGCTGCTATTGAGAATTACAGAGAAAAACCCAATAACACTTTTTGCTCGACCTGGGTATCGAACCCAAGACCTCTAGCGTAGCAGTCGTGCTTAGGACCACTAGGCCAACGAGGCAGTTAAACGTTACGTTTTTTAAAGTTTTTCATGCTGTAAAGGCAGATTTAGACAGGGTCAGTGCACAAGTCAGTTATCGGCGCCAGTGCCCGCGCCTAGACTGACTTCTAAATATTCATATGCGAATTTACAAGACGGGGTTTTTTTCGGGTCAGCGCTGACTCGATTTCGGCGCCAGTCACTGACCCTGTCTAAATCTGCCTTAATACTAACAACATTCTACGGACTCTCGTGGGTCCGAAATAAATAGTTTTTATTTTATTTTTATTATTTACATGGAACGACTGCCTATCAGACCTCCACAACCCAGTTACTGGACAACACGATACCTCTTGGTAAGACTGGTTGTCAGACTTCTCGGCTTCTGACTACTACTAACGACTGCCAAAGATTTACGAATGGCAACTGGGATCGACGGCTTGACGTACTTTCCGAGCCACGGGGGTGACACACCACCAACTTAAATCTAAAAACTTCCGATCACACTTTGCTCCACCGACCAGGGAATTAAACCCAGGATCCTACGCTAAGCAGTCGTGCTAACGATCTCAAGAGCAAACGGGGTAGCTATTAAGTAAATTATCATAAACATTTCGTATAAATAATATTATTATAGGTACGAGAGTATATAATATTAACTGAATACTGAGTATTCAGAATTTGTTTATTAAATAGTCCAATCACTTTATTTATTCCACAAAATGATATTGCAATACGGCATTAACTAATTGCTTAATTATCCGATGAAAGTAGCTAAAGTATTGTAAAAGGTTTACTGGTATATCAATTTATTTAAAAACTGGCTCTTATTGCACTGTTTTTAGGGCCATAATGTAGTGTATTACGCACTTGTGTTTTTTTTTAGTTATTTAACAGCATTAGTGTGGTAATGGTTTTGTTTAAGTTTAGGCAAAGAGTTTCTATTAAATTAATTGAATTAAAAAAAATGAAAATAAATTAACTATTAAAAAATTTAATTTTATATTTATATTTTAAAATGCAGCTTAATGTATAGATTATGAATAAATTACAATAATATAACATCAAACATATTTTTGTTTTTCAAAATATCTACAGTAGTTCGTGTTCTATATAAAAACATTCAGTTCTTATTTTTTTAACCTTTCTGTTTCGCGGCTTCGTTAGGCAATTACAAGGGTGAATGACCTTCGAGGCTCGAAGTCTAATTAAGAAATCCGCGCGCCATTTTACACCAATATTTCGACCAAAATACTAAAGTTTTTTATTTATTATTTATGGCACTTTTTTACACACACACACACACATACCATAACGCCTGTATTCCCCAAAGGGTTAGGCAGAGGTGTACCAATGCACCACACCCACAGATCGCCGGCATTTTTTTAGGGCCCATGTAATAGGGGCGAGCCTATTGCCATTAACCGGGCACAAATCCTTACTCCGAGCTGCTATTGAGAATCCTACTACTATTATAAAGGCGAAAGTTTGTATGTATGGATGTATGTATGGATGTTTGTTACTCTTTCACGCTTAAACGGCTGAATGGATCTGGATGAAATTTGGCACAAAGATAGATTATAGTCTGGAATAACACATAGGCTACTTTTTATCCCGGGAAAATGTACGGTACCCGTAGGATAACACATCAACTGTGACGCGGACGAAGTCGCGGGCAGAAGCTAGTTTCATATAAAAACCCAATAACACTTTTTGCTTCACGTGGGAATTTAACTCAAGACGTCTAGCGTAGCAGTCGGGCTTAGAACCATTTTTTTTTTTTTTATAGACGGGAAATCATCAAATAACTTCCCCCGCCCTGGGCGGGGCGGGAGGGAGTGTCAGACTTTTACTGACTAAAATTCGTCTATGTTCCTTCATGTGCCCTTTGCGTTCCGGGGGCGCGGTATCTCTTTCGAACAACCCGCAGCCCCGGCAGGCATCGGCCCTCAGTGGCCCCATCCAAGTTTGCTGACATCTCTTTCAGGCGCGCGTGGAACACGAACGCGCCGTCGACACGGTGGCTTAGAACCACTAGGCCAACGAAGCAGTTTACATTTTTTCACTGAAAAACTTCCTATGCAACTTGTAAACATAGTAAAATGCAGTTCATATTTTGCTGCTCCACATAAACTTCCAAACATTTTACTCATTACAAAAAACACGACAAGACTCCAAAATAATCTGCCAAAAAGAAATAATTACTCCAGATCTGTAAAAACGTTTCCATACGGCACACGACATTCTCTGTTATAATTAAACCGCGCTTGTACCCGGAAAATCCTCCCGTTCTTAATTTAAATATTTCCAAGCAAGAACTCCTGCTGTTAATTTCGTATATGTAAAATAAAATAAAAATTCGACATTAAAAATATTTCGTTCGCATTTTCAACTCTTATGAGCGAAAATGTGAGTAAAACCTGCCGACAAATATTCTCATCTAGTCGTGTAGAGAGGCACCAGCCCTCCATGCCAAGTCACAAACGATAATCGTAAACGCTCGGTAGGTACCAATAGATTTTCAACTTAATACCCAAGAGCCTTAAGTTGAAAATCTATTAAAGATTTCTAAGTGTTAGCGACTGGAACGAACGAAAACGCTATGCAATCTTCATTAGATCTTCAACTTAAAACCAAGCACATAAAGTTGAAGATCTATTAAAGCCTACTCAGCGTTTGCGTTTATCGTTTGTGACTTGGCTAGGGGGCAGGAGTACGTTCCTCTATGTCCCTCCCAAGTGACGTCATGCGAGAGTAATGCCAGTACCAGCAAACGAATTACGCTAAAATTTGGTGGTCCGACATTTTGTGAAACATATTTTGTACAAATCTCCTTATTGACCCAGTTCTAGGCAGCACTCTTTGGGATTGTCAACGTAGTATGTACTTGCGTAGTACAGTTGGACAAACTATTTGTTATACAGGCAAAATTATTGTACCAATATTTATTTTTAGGGTTCCGTAGCTAAATGGCAAAAAACTAAACCCTTATGGATTCGTCATGTCTGTCTGTCTGTCTGTCCGTCCGTCCGTATGTCACAGTCACTTTTTCCAAAACTATAAGAACTATGCTGTTGAAACCCAAGTTTCACACATTTTCTTACCAATAAGAAAATGATGTATTCTGTGAGCCGCATTAAGATTTTCACACAAAAATTGAAAAATACAATGAATTTTGGGGGTTCCTCATACCTAGAACTGAAACTCAAAAATTTTAGTTTTTCATCAAACCCAATCGTGATTTGCAAGAATGATGGTCTTCAAAAACGTGTTCTCCTACAATGGTACGACACCACGTTAGAGCTATAAGTCAACACTGGCAACACACAACATTGTTGCAAAGTAATTGCAAGTAAGCTGCCTGTATACCAAACAGTTTGTTTTACTGTACAAGGGCATAAAAACTTTGGCAGAGCTTGAACATAAAGATGTGGAAACTTTGGATTTAGGCTTGAATATTGCGGTTCTTGAATTTACAGGTTGTACAACTTCGTTCAGACTTGTATCGTTAAAAGCAACCTCTAAAAAAGTATCTTGGTTACATGTTCCTTACAATCTTTGCCAATGTTGTCGGAATTTGTTCGTGAGCACCGCGGCCTTGGAATGTAAAGGGCATTAGGAGAAACACGGATGGGTTTTAGTCAGGAAAAGTCTGACACTCGCTCCCGCCCCGCCCAGGGCAGAGAAAGTCATCAAGTTACAGTTGAACCAATTACAATAATTACACTTAAAAATATAAAAGAAAAATATAAAAAATGAAAACACAAATAAAAATTTAAAACAAATTAAATTACGACTTATGTCTAGTGTTACATATTTGATGCACTTTATTAGTTTTTCTTTAGCTACGAATAGCTTGCAATGCATAGTATGTTATTTATTGGATTTAACTAATTTCTGGTAGGTATTTCAGGTAAATTACCCTTATAAAGTTGATACGTAATATTCTTTCTAATACTCAGGGCCCATTGTGCAGTATAATCTTGCATATTTGAAAAAGTCTTAATGATAATTTTCCACCTGAAAAAGAAAAAAGAAGATCGGCATCATTTACCTTAACTATCTTGAAGGGAACCATATAATCTTATACAGATCACAGTACTTATTTAACTGCCTCGTTAGCCTAGTGGTCCTAAGCACGACTGCTATGCTAGAAGTCCTGGCTTCGATTTCCAGGTCGAACAAAAAGTGTTATTGGGTTTTTCTATGAAATTCTCAGTAGCAGCTCGAAGTTTGGATTTGTACCCGATTAATTACAATAGGCTCGCCCCCTATTACATGGGACCTAAATATACCGGCGGACTGTGGGTGTACATTGGCACACCTCAGCTTAACCCTTCGGGGAATACAGGCGTGATGGTGGTACTTATTTATTCCTTTTTACCACACAGAAAGATGACAGGTCCTGCCAGTCTGAAGATGTAGCGAAAAATTACACCAACTAACTGGTCGTAATAAAAACACATTACGTAATATCTACTTGAGGGCGTATCATAAGAAGGTCGTGTTGTTTTAGGATTGATCGTACATTTGAGCTGCCATGATTACTTTGTCTGGCCTTTTATAAAATATAAGAGTAATAACATGAATGGTTACAAAGATTTCTTGTTTCTTTTTGTCTTGAATGTAAATAAGGGGTTGAAGGGACGTCAGTAATGAAACATTTTACTATGGATAGGCGTCTGCCAGCGACTTCGTGCGCCGTGTGTAGTTTGATAGAATATCTCATGGAAACCAAGCATGTTTTCGGGATAAAAAGTATCCTATGTGTTATTTCATACTACAATCTATCTCAGTGCTAAATTTCATCCAAATCCGTTCAGTCGTTTAAGCGTGAAAGAGAAACAAATATCCATAATTAGGATTTTGCGCAATAATAACATCGCCGGTAAACCGTTATTTACGCGGACGATGTCGCAGACATAAACTAGTCGGTGATTAATAGCAAATATACTGATCATAAGGCGATTCGCACACTGCCCCGCATCACGGAGCGTAGCGCGGTAGTGCGTGTTCTTACATTGTTTGCAAGTATCTGTGTTTGTATATAAAACACGCGAAACACACTGAAAACGCGTTCACGCGCAGTGTTGCAGATCACCAGAGCTCCGTCTCTGCGCCACGGAGCGTAGCATGCACGAGGCAGAGTGCGAATCGTCTTAAAATCAAAAATAAAAAAAATTACAATCATTATCATCATCAAGATTTTAGCCGAACGATATCCACTGCTGGATATACCCTCTCATATATAGAGATAGTCACAATGACCGGTTCTGTTTAACCTTTTGAACGCCAGAGCGTAAACGCATCGGCGACACTGCTACGCCAAGCCACAAATACACGCATTTCGATTAGCAATTTTTGATTATTGTTTTTTCTAGTGAAATGTAAATAATGAGCATACCTTTGTGCTATTTTACAATATTTCATTAATGTAGTTTTAAATAATAGGAAAAAGAAACACAGAAAACTAAATTTAGTATATTTTTTGTACTTGTGTTTGGCACGTTCTCATTTTTCGGCTATATCCGACCATGGCGTTCAAAAGGTTAACAATCATAAATATAAATCACATTATAACTATACTTTTTCTTCCGCAGAGGCGAGAGCACAAATCTCGGGGCCTACAGAGAAGTACCTGAAGCCAGGATCAACGCTACGGTTGCAGTGCTCCGTAGTACAAACCACGGAAGCACCAGCTTTTGTATTCTGGTGGGTGAAATGTTATTATAAGATAACTTTTTTTAAGCTTTAACTATGAACGATTGAGTGAGGAATAAGGGTATTTTTTTTTAATTTTTTTTTTAAGACGGGAAATCATTATATAACTTCCTCCGTCCTGGGCGGAGCGGGAGGGAGTGTCAGACTTTTACTGACTAAAACCCGTCTATGTTCCTTCATGTGCCCTTTGCGTTCCGGGGGCGCGGTATCGAGCGAGGAATAAGGGTATACGAGAACGTTGCGGAGTATCATGTAGTGACAAAGGTTGAAAAGAGTATGCTTAGATGGTTCGGTTATGTTGAGAGGATGAGTGAAAGGCGAGTAACAAAAGGAATTTATATGGCAGATGTGAGTTGCAATACCGGGAGGGAACGCCCTAGAAGGACCTTTACCCTATTGATGAGGATCTTCAGAAAGCTTCTGTGCTAAGTACTCGTAACTGGCGTGCTTGTATGACCAGATGTATGAACGTGGATCCTCGTCCACGTTCATACATCTGGAAAGGAGTATGTGAGAATCGTATCAGGTGGCGCTCTGTAGTTTCTGCGCACCCCCATGGGAAAAAAGCGTGAGTTTATGTATATTTTGTTAAGCCTTGACCCCATACCAGAAAATGTCCACTATCGTGGGTGCGTTTACAGACATATAAACTTACATACACAAACCACCAGACCCGGATAAACTACTGGTCATGTCAATATTTGTTGCGTAAGGGATCGAACTAGAGACATGCAGCAGTAAATCATTTAGCCACTGTATGTCTTGGAATGACACTTAATTTATTACGTAACCACGATTCTATTTACCAATCAGGGACCGCACTATCTATATTATCAAGCTGAAGAGTACTACTACTGGTCCGATCCTAAAAATATTTTCAGTAATATGAAGTTTCATTATCCTATTAAAATATACCATCACGCCTGTATTCCCTGAAGGGTTAGGCAGAGGTGTACCAATGTACACCCACAGTCGCCGGTATATTTAGGTCCCATGTAATAGGGGGCGAGCCTATTGCCATTAACCGGGCACAAATCCAAACTCCGAGCTGCTACTGAGAATTTCATAGAAAAACCCAATAACACTTTTTGCTCGACCTGGGAATGGAATCCGGGACCCCTTGCACAGCAGTCGCGCTTGCGACCACGAGACCAACGGGGCAGTTGCCTATTAGTTCTATTAATAATATAAAACTAGCTGTTGCCCGCGGCTTCGCTCACGTCAGCCTTAGTGTTACTTAACCAATTAAGGATTGAATACTATGTCTTCATAGTCTTCCAACTGTCAAATGGTTTCTAAGGTTAATAATAGTGACGACTGGGGTTTTAGAAATTAGTCAGTAGACGCCCGGAGTCTAATTTTTTGTCCGGTTGGTAATGAGCTTGCGCCATACCTGCGAATATGGTCTGTGTCAACAGCAGAATTGGCAGATTTTTTTCTGGAAGAAATTCTGCATGCGATGCATGATTAATGATTGATGCATGATTCTACATGTATCGTGACAGCTTGAGCTCTGAGAGACATTTTTTATATACGTATAGGTTTAATTAATTTTGGTACACTTCCTGTTGTAGCTAATTTATTTCTGTTTAGCTATTGGAATAGAAGTATGCTTTTTTGGTAGCGTAGCACAGCCCAGACAGTATAGTATTGCACACATAACGTTTGCAGATAAATCGTACGACACTTGTATGAAGTGTCGAGGTTGGTAGGCCCACGGTGCGGTGATACTTCTTTTTTAATGATCAATTGAAAAATCGTCATATGAGTTTTTCCGTTCTGGCGGAAAGGATCGAGTGTCAGACTCTTACTGACTAAAATCCATCCGTTTTCTCCTAATGCCCATCGCGTTCCAGAGCCGCGGTGAGTCTTTCGAACAAATTCCGCAACCGTGGCAGGCACTGGCCCTAGCGGGCCCCGTCTTCTGTGCTGATATCTCTTTGAGACGTGTGTGAAACACAACGCGACGTCGGCACGGGTATGGTTCTGATCGGACGGCGAGCCACCCAACGCTCGCCGACCGCAGGCCCGTTGCCGTCGATCGCCTCTATGACGACACGCGGTGTACCGCCAAAGCAGGGCAGACCTCCACCTTATGCTTCACCGTGTCCACCGGATGATACTCACAATGATATCACTCTGGCGTGTCCTCATGTCTCATGTCAACATGTCCGGAGAATACCTGCGTCAGAGCATCATGGTGTTGCGGCGATCCTACTATCGATATAACTTGGTAACTCTATATATAGTCTGAGGCGCCGTTTTTTACTTACGAAAAATATTCTTAGCGTAGCTCGAATTTGTGGAATCAGTAGAATTCTGTTCCGGTCATTCCTCTTCAGTCGAACCATGCATATTTTTTAAGTTATGTAAGGGAAAAACTAAACCCGCCTAAACTTGTTTTGTTATAATATTGAAATCATACTGCATCAAAACAAAAACCTATTAAAATAATAACAAAAAGTAACAATTGATTGGAATTGAACCCACACAAAATATTTTACATGGTGAAACTATTCACTTTATTTGCGTAACAATTAACTAACAATAACTATTCCCAAACATGTCATATTTGAACTGCCCCGTTGGTCTCGTGGTGGCAAGCAAAACTATTGATCGTGGGGTAATGGGTTTTTCATTACGAATTTCTCAGGAACAGCCCGGAGTTTAGACGTTGGTGGTGCGACACTCACGTGTCTCGAAAAGCACGTAAAGCCTTTGGTCCTGCGCCTGATCTCTCCCCGATTGTGTCGGATTGCCGACACGTCGGACTATGAGAGTTAGCGAAGAGGGAGCGTTTGCTCACACACTTTTGCATTTTAATATCTCCTGCATTGGCCAGTCTGCTTTAAGATTAGCCGTCGTGGCCAGAATCGGTCTTGTATTGAATTCTATTACACAATTAACTGCTTAACTCCTTGTGGCTATGACTTGATGATTTTTATTTCATAGGATAAATATTATGTTAAAAAACTTCAATATTTTATGTATTTTATAACAATCCCGTGGTAAAATCTTCACGGACAATAAACATAATGCAATAATGCTTACCTACCTAACTCTATTATTTATTACAAATACCCAAATAGCCTCACTATTTATTACAAAACCCACCACCCAAAGAGAGAAGTAGATTGTGGGAAGAAAGACAGCCACCACCTCATAACTACTTGAAGCTGCCAGAGTACCTGCTTCCCGGTAGTGAACTCAGTGATGTATCTAGAAGGTACTGTACATGTCTGAATTGGTGTAAATTATTGTTAGGGAGATCATCGATGCTAAAATAATTCAATCGCGTTATATAATACAGCCATGATTGTGTTGCCCGACATTTAAAGACTATTTTGTCAAAATTTAATTTAAGGAGTCAAACAGACAGATTTTTTTTTAACAATACGTATATTTTCCGATCTACTATCGTTCCCACACCTATCAGTTTGTTTATTTTTTTTTGATTTTGATAAATGAATAATTTTGACTTCAATATTGTTTAAATGAAACTATGATTGAATAGACATTATTTTTTTGCAGAAATAATAAAATACATATTTGAAAAATAAGAAAGCAAAATGTTATGGCGGAAGAATGCCTACTTCAATTTTATAAAAGTTTGGAAATGTTCTAGCATTAAAAATGTATTTAAAAAATCACAAAAAGTAAAACAGTTTTTGGGGTTCGAACTTAAACCCAGCGACTTGTAAGGCGGTCATCGAACCATTAGACCACATGCTTCGATAAGAAATACTCTAAAATAGCCGTTCTAGTCTGTCACGATTGACTGCTTAGCTCCTTGAAGGTATAGCGTTATAATAATTATTTCAATAGTTTAAGCCCCAGCTACCTAAAGTATTCTTATATTTAGTCTCGTATTTTTATAAACGCGATGTAATCTGTAGGAGAACAAAACATAATGCAACATTGCTCAGCCCCCAAAGCAGATAGCGTGATAATTTATAGCCTACGGTCAAATTTGGCCTATGTGGAATATATTTACAAAAATTGAACAGAATCTGTTCGGCAGTATTTGCGTGATGCGTTCACAAACATACAGACAAACAGACAAACAGACAAAAATTCTAAAAATTGTATTTTCGGCATTAGAATCATTCCCCGACCTCGTAGCAATCACTTTTTCTCAAAAATATTAAATGTACAGTTTTGACATCGCTACAATTTTATTATATGTATAGATAATGAGATTCGTAAGAAAAATCACGTGAACGAGTACGTACACGTCGCGGGTAGAAGCTATCTCTTCTTTACATACTCGTAATATAAAACAAAGTTGCTGCCCACTGTCTGTACTCTTATATCTTTTAAACTACGCAACGGATTTTAATGCGGTTTTCATCAATAGATAGAGCGATTCAAGAGGTAAGTTTATACGTATAGAACCACTTTTTTTTTTATAGACGGGAAATCATCAAATAACTTCCCCCGCCCTGGGCGGGGCGGGAGGGAGTGTCAGACTTTTACTGACTAAAACCCGTCTATGTTCCTTCATGTGCCCTTTGCATTCCGGGGGCGCGGTATCTCTTTCGAACAACCCGCAGAAGTATAGAACCACTACCATCACGCTGCGACCAACGAAAGCTGAGCAGTAACCAAAGCCGTAGCTAAAAGCGGGTGACACTGCGGAGTATAGCTACATAGTAAAACAAACTTGCTATCCGCCGCTTGTACTCTTATATGATTTAAACTACGCAACGGATTTTAATGCGGTTTTCATCAATAAATAGAGTGATTCAAGAGATAAGTTTATACGTATAGAACCACTACCACCACGCTGCGACCAACGGAAGCGGAGCAGTAACCAAAGCCGTAACAAAACGCGGGTTATTTCATCCGCGTTAAGTTACGTCTTTCGTTACCGACTGCTCCACTCCCGTGGGCGATAGCGTGATGTTATATAGCCTATGTTACTCAGGAATAGTGTAGCCATCATTGGTGAAAAAATGGTTGAAATCGGTGCAGTAGTTCCGGAGCTTATTTGAAACAAACATAAATTAATAGTTTAAAAAACACTAAAAAACACGCTTTAAATTTTAATCGTGGTCAAAGTTCATTACAAGACCTTTCTAACAAGTCCAAACACGGCTATGATACGATATTTCATCATGGAATGCTAGTGCCTATCTTCCGGTTTCATCATCAGACCTTGAAACCTAATCATGGTCAACGTACATTACAAGACCTTTCTAACAAGTCCAAACACGGCTATGATACTATCATCCATCATGAAGTTCCAGTTCATATTTTCCGGCTCCATCATCAGATCAGCTCGACAGTACCATGTTATTGTATTGTTATCAAAATCACATACAACTGCCAATTTTCATAACGCTACGATCTTTAGAAGATGGTTAAATTAGTTTTCTTAGATTTGATTACATTACATAGTTACATACATACAGGCCGACCTAATAAAAGCGTGTTAAAAAAAAACAAATCTTTCCTCTTTACAATATAAATATAGATGAGAATTTTTAACACGGGTGAACGTGTTTATCCAACTAAAGCCAATACCACTATTAATAATTATGTCAAAATAATACCTTCGAACGCAATGACGTTTCAGGATTATGTTCAGCCAAGTGAAGTGCCAGGAGACTTGGGGTTGCTCGCTTACGAGAATCTAGGTCAAACCGCAGTCTGGTCGATGCCTTATTACTATAAGCTACTATACGGGGTGAGGTTCTATCATAGATTGAGTGCATGATTGTAGGGAAGCAGGGAATAAATTTTTTGCCGGTTATAAAAAAAATCTTTTATACAAAAAATGTCGAGCAACCACCTTCAAAAACTAAAAATTGATAAAGAACTTTAGTTTGGGAAGTAAACAAGTAATTAAGTATTGTTTATTGTTTTGTATTGCCCCTGGATGCAAGCCGCTTCCAACCGGTCCTATTTTAAATCTTTGGGGAAGGCCTATCTCCAGCAGCGGATGTCCTGCGGCTGATATGATGATGATAATTGCCATCGACTTCCAAAATTAAAGTTATTTTTCACTTTTTAGTATTTATTAATTTTCACTTTATTGTTAAATCTGCTGTTGCAGACTCTTTAGTTTAATTTTATTAACTTACTTACACTTACCCAACTTACATATACCCCACTGTGGCACTCGCGTTCAGAGATGTATTGTTTCGCTTTCTTTGGTCATAGCTTGATGTTCTTTACGTATAAAACCTTCCTCTTGAATCACTCTATAAAGTTTAAAAGATCTAAACGTACGGTCAGCAACAAAAGTCGATTAACAAAGTTACTTTTACGTTTTAGTTAAATAGACACAAAATAACACATTTCATTGCTATTCGGATTTTTTGGCAATACCTAACAGTTCATTTTATCTTAATTTTAGATCCGTTTTGTATTTCCTTTGGTATTATGTTTAATAATATGGATTAAAAAATCTGAAATGTTAATCTACCTTTGTTGCTGACTGTACATAGAGAGAGACGGCAGGAAGCGACGTTGTTTTATACTATATAGAGATTAAAAGCAAGTTTAATCCTTTTAAAAGTAATTAAAATAATTGCATTACTTACAATGTTTATTACCATTTTCAATTAAATGCATAATAATACCCCGTGAAAAAAAAAACATTGAACAACAAGAACATCAAAATGATTTTCATTCATTTATTTGGCGCGAATTGGGTGCAAATTCAATTTGGTGTTTCATCACGGAGTGTCAGTACTGACGCGCGGTGTGCGCCATTCGGATCGATAATACAGAATAATGTTGCCTTTTTATGGCTCTCTTTGTGTGATATTGTTTATTTCAAAGAAATAAGCGAGATAATGGCGATGTAAGATTTTTGGATAAAATAGATAGATTTCATCTAGATTGTGAAATTAGCATTGTTTGTTGTTTGTGTTTGTTTTGGGACCTAAACATACCGGTGACCTGTGGGTGTACATTGGTACCTACACCTCTGCCTAACCCTTCGGGGAATACAGGCGTGATGGTATGGGTATGTATGTGCTTTGTAATTGCCTGAGTAGCCTAGTGATCCCAAGCGCGACTGCTACGCTAGAGGTCGAGCAAAGCATTATTAGGTTTTTCTATGAAATTAGCAGTAGCAGCTTAGAGTTATGATTTCTGCCCGGTTAACGGCAATAGGCTCGCCCCCTCTGACATGGTACCTAAACATACCGGCAAACTGTGGGTGTACATTGGTACACCTCTGCCTTACCCTTCAGGGAACACAACCGCGATGTTAAGTTATGTGTTTCTTGTGGGTACTATTCCATAGTGTATTTACTACCTATCTACAAGTAACAGTAATAATACCAGCCTAATTATTGTCCCGTTTGAAAGGCAAAGAAAGACCTCTTCTTGTACAGAGAAGGCACGAGTTACGCTTGTTCAAAGCGGACTAGACTTGCTCTATACTTATTATATATAATTATATATACCATCACGCCTGTATTCCCCGAAGGGTTAGGCAGAGGTGTACTAATGTACACCCACAGTTCACGGGATATTTAGGTCCCATGTAATAGGGGGCGAGCCTATTGCCATTAACCGGGCACAAATCCAAACTCCGACCTGCTACTGGGAATTTCATAGAAAAACCCAAAAACACTTTGCTCGACCTGGGAATCGAACCCAGGACCTCTAGCGTAGCAGTCGAGCTTAGGACCACTAGGCTAATGAGGCAGTTGGCTCTATACTTACCTACATTCATTATAAGTTTAGGTTCCATTACCATGTTTTCATACTTCGATGTCGATATTGTCTAAGATAAACTTTGAAACAAACTAACAACCTCAATTACAAGAGGCGAAATAGAATATTTCAAACTTGCTTTAGTAAAAAAGCGTAAAAATATCGTTGGACTTTGTTTTCTGTTCTTAATATTATAAAGAGGAAAGATATTTTGTTTGAATTAAATAAGCTCTCTAACTACTAAACTAGTTTTATCGATTTTTTACTAATAGGTATAGGCTATATAACATCACGCTACGACATACAGGAGTGTAGTCGTAACAAAAGGCGTAAATGAACGAGTGACACCCACTGTGGGGTAAATATCTAGAGTTACATAATTATATACAGGATAAGTTTTTGACCAGTGCGTAAATTTTTTTTGGTAGTTCAGAGTCAGTAATAGAACACATTTCCGTGTTTAGTTAAAAAAAAAAAATTCAATCCTATCCGAGTTTGAAATAAGCAAAACATGGACATAATGTATTCGCCATACTATCAATGAAAACTCGCGGCCGCCGCCGGGCGCATGGCTGGGGTGAGGGGGTGGGGAATGCGCTAGCGCCGAGTGACAATAAAATACGGTTTTTAAGTAAACATGTTTCGTAAGCGATAACTTTTTTTTTAGTACTAAGACATATCAAAATAAAATATACGTGTTTAATAAAACGTGTTGAAGTTTATTATAGCAAAATTTACGCACTGGTTAATTTTTTTTCCTGTATACACAAACACTTATTAAAACCGAAAACAACCCATTTTTTCCATAACTACGACGATTTTTTTGAAAAGACGTAACTCAACGCTGGCAAAAACATCCACACGGGCAAAACCACGGGCAGAATCTAGTATACTAAGTAAAGATTACTCACTACGACTCCGTACAACATACGTACTCGTAGATACGTAAGAACAATACCCACCTCTTTCTTGGTCGAGATTTATTACGGTTCATCTGGATGAGTTAAGTGCTTTCACAGATGTGCATTTTATTTACACGCTTACGGGCTACGTTTGCAGATGGGAAGCGAAAGAGAGAGATTTCTGTTTTTGCTGCAGAAAATCTTACCTTTTCTTGCCGTTAATGGTATTTACATCTGTGTTTTTATATGATTATGTATTTGTAAGTGGGCTGTGTGTTATGTTGGATTGTGGAGACGAATTTTGGTAATGTAATTATGCTAGCTTCTGCTATGCTATACTGAAATAGGCAAATCACTTAATCACTTCGCAATTCACACTTACTTCGCAGAATACCAAATGTTATGGAAAAATGACAAAATACTCACTTGTCATAATATCGTCACTTGCGTCGTCACGTGGTGGCGCTAGTGTCGTACTCACTCAATTTAAGAATACGAAGCTAAAATCTTAGCACGGATTCAGAAGTGATTTCGCAATTGAACTTTTTAGAACAGCACTATTGCTCGCGATTTCGTCTGTGTATACTTCAGAATTAAGAATCTGTGTTTTTCTGCGATTATGTACTTACTAGCTTGTCCAACAAATTTTATCCCACGGGGACCGTCAATTTTTCCGGGATAAAAAGTATTCTATGTGTTTCACATGCCCTCTGTCACCTGCACACGGCGGATGGTGTAGCCGTGACCGAATTTTGGGTCAAACAAAGTATTTAAAAAATATCTTATTTATTTAATGATTAATATTTTATTATTTGCCATCGATACGCTAAGAAGAAGAAGATATCACACTACAATCTATCTAAAAAACTCGAGTTCACCCGCGTTGTATTACGTCTTTAACTACTGCTCTGCTCCCAAGAGTTGCAGTGTGATGTTATATACCATAACATAAAACTTAACTATTATAAATGCAAAAGTTTCTGAAACAAGATGGATGGATGTTTGTTACGCTTTCACGCTAAAACGGCTGAACGGAGTAAGCTGATACCTAGCTTAACACATAAGATAATCCCGGCTTTATGTTCTCGGGAGATAATTCAGAACTTTGCCTTAATTCTATAGCTTACACACGAAGTCGCGAGCAGAAGCTAGTATAATTACCCTGCTAATATTATTAATGCAAAAGCTTGTGGATAGATGGATGTTTTTTACTCTTTCAACTGAACGGATCGTGATGAAATTTGGCACTGAGATAGATTGTAGTGTAGAATAACACATAGGATACTTTTTATCCCGGAAAATGTACGGCTCCCGTGGGTTCATCATCATCTGCTTAACCTTTTCCCAACTATGTTTGGGTCGGCTTCCAGTCTAACCGGATGCAGCTGAATACCAGTGTTTTACATGGAGCGACTGCCTATCTGACCCCCATAACCCAGTAACTGGGCAACACGATACCCCTTGGTTAGACTAGTTGTCAGACTTCTAGGCTTCTGACTATCCGTAACGACTGTCAAAGATCTACGAATAACAGCCGGGACCAACAGCTTTACGTGCTTTCCGAGGCACGGGGGTGTCACACCACCAACTTTCAAACTCTGGGCTGTTACTAAGAAATTCCGAATGGAAAAACCCATTAACACTTTTTGCCCGACCTGGGAATCGAACCCGGGACTCCACGCTCACCAGTCGCGCTTGCGACCACGAGACCAACGGGGCAGTTCTCGTGGGATAATATATCACATTTGACACAGACAAATTCGCGGGCAGAACCTAGCAAAATATAATTTAACTACATTCACCCACTCATCCCACAATTCACACGAACAAAGTCGGGCCAAAACCTAGTATGTAAATAAATCTTCAAACTTTCTTTCTCATGCGTATGAATAAAAAATAAACATCTGAAAGCCACCAGCCCCAAAGATGTGTGTCAGTAAGTGAGGCAAGCTTGACACATATTCCGAAGCTGGACCGGTTTTAAAAGAGCAAGTTGGGACGGCAATTGAGCAAAGTAACTACTTGCCTGTTTGGCTATTGGCCAGAATGCATTCTCTATTTGATTTGCTACCCTTGATTTTGAACTGAAGACGTAACGTACTATCACGCCTGTATTCCCTGAAGGGTTTGGCAGAGGTGTAACCAATGTACTCTCAATACTCAATACTCAATACTTTATTGCTTTCCATTTGTACATATAGGTCTTATAAAATATTGTTAAGATCATAATGGACCCTGTCGGGCACAGCAAAGTTAGGAGAGAGGATGAAATACCAAGTAGCAATTCATATAATGAAATTAATTATTTATTATTATGTGATGAATTAAGAATTATTTTGATGTGTATTTTAATTAAATTAAATAAGCATGTAATTATGACTATGTATTAGTAAAATTATGTCAAATATTTCAATTTTTGTCGTCATTATTGTTAAATCATGTCAGTTATTTTCCTTGTTTTGTCATCATTATTATAAAATTATGTTATTATTTAAGTTAATTTGTCTAATGTCTCTATATAGTATTCAATTTTAGGTAGGTGTAACCCATAGTTCGCCGGTATGTTTTTAAGTGTCATGTTATAGGGGGCGAGCTTATTGCCATTATCCGGGCACAAATCCTAACTCCGAGCTGCTGCTGGGGATTTGATATAACAAACCCAATAACACTTTGTTCGACTTGCGAATCGAACCCATGACCTAGCGTAGCAATCGCGCTTAGGACCACTAGGCTAACGAGGCAGTTCTTCTAGATAAACAGTTAGGATTTGTACCCGATTAATGGCAATAGGCTCGACTCCTGTTACAAGAGACTTAAACATACACCTCTGCCAAACCCTTTGGGGAATACAGGCGTGATGGTATGTATGTATTATATTACAAAAATATTACAACCAATTTTCTCGACATACATTCTCAAAGCCTCCCATATCAAGAGGGATTTAAAGGTCATTCTTATTAACTCGCAATTGGGAGCTCAAAAGATGCCTGTGACAATTTAATTTACTTGGCAAAGTGGATTTGGCAAGACTTGGCACCGTCTTGGCTGACGCATCTTACGTCGCCAGCAATTCTTTACATATCGACCACGCAAATTGCTAGATTTGCTACATTTTCTCATGAGGGAACTCTCATTTAAATATTGTGATTCATTTCTTTATAACTAACTAGCTTTTGTTAGCGTCAAATTTGATATATTATCTGGTATTATCCCACGGAAACCGTACATTTTCCGAGATATAAAGTATCTTATGTCTCATTCCATACTACAATCTATCTCTGTGCGAAATGCTATCTAAATCTGTTCAGCTGTTTATGCGTGAAAGAGTACTAACAAACATCCATCCTAACAAACTTTTGAATTTATAATAATATATCTTCTTTCTTTATCGTGTGGGCAGTAAGGTCTAACGACCCCACACACACCCTAGTGTCAGAGTTTCTAAACCGCCTCAAGGGCCTCTGACATGGTTACCGATGTCAGTGATGTCCAAGATACACTTAGAAAGTACATATGAATTAGAAAAAGTCACATTGGTACTTGCCCGTGCCTGGTTGCGAACCCACAACCTCGTGCATGAGAGGCGGGCGCCTTAACCACTGGGCCATCACGACACTACATTTATAATATTATTAAGTAGTATGGTACAATGTCTTAGTTTATCTTAGAAATCATTAATTTTATTGAAGGAAAACCCCGTGACATCAGAATTCAGAACACATTTCAGAATTATAAAGCTCATTTTAGACTACGCTATACTATTCTACGATATAGTAACTTAAAAAGCTATGTAGCTATACTAAATAGCATTGCGTTCAGATTATACGATATTATCGCAAGCAAATTTTCTACACATGCTATATGGCAAACTCAGACGTGTCGTTCCGTTCGTTCCGCGCGATCATAGCTTAGTGTACCGCTCATTATTTTCATGGCGTATTGTAAGCCAATAATATATAGTATAGCAAACTGTGAACGTGTTCTAAATAAATATACGTTGAGCGATATTGTCATGCTATTAAGCTATAACATCATATGGTCATACCATAGTTTGATAAGTCGCTAATCCACCTTGAGCAAGCGTGGTGATCATTGCTCGTATCTTCTCTATATGGGACGACTATACGAGACCCTTTTTTATGGATGGAAATCATCAAATGTCTGCTTCCGCTCTAGGCATAGCGGAGGGGAGTGTCAGACTCGTATTGACTAAAACCCATCATTGTTTCACATTATGAAATTTGTTCAATAAAGTCACCGCGGCCCTGGAACGCAATGGGCATTAGGAGAAAGTCAGTAAGAGTCTGATACTCCCTTCCACTCCACCCATAGCGGGAGAAGTTAAATATGATGGTTTCCCCATCCTTAAAATGACGTAAACCAAGCGACGTCGGCTCTCGGACCACAAGCTACAATTTGCTAAGAGAGCGATGCCGATACACAAAAGATTAACAATGTCTGAAAGAAATATCAAATTGATGGCACAGTTCCCGAGGGGCTCAGATCGAATTATTTATTTAACAAACGTCTAGTCTAGCTTTTGCCCGCGAATTTATCCATGTCAAATTGCTTTTGTAATATTTCTTTTTCTTTTTTTGTTAATAAATATTTTTTCCAAATGCTCGTGTGGGAATCGAACCCGCAACGCGCAGCGCAGCAGCCATTTACTTAATTACTCAGCCACTGTGCCAACTGTGTCATCCACGCGTTTAAACAAAAATAACTCTTTAGCTTTATTATAGAATTTGCAAACCGTCCGCGACTACGTCCTTATTTCACCCACGTTAAGTTACGACTGGTAACTGCTTGCCCCCCGTGTGTCGTAGCGTGATGTTATATAGTCTATGTTACTCAAGAATAATGTAGCTATCAATTGGTGAAAAAATGGTTAAAATCGGCCCAGTACTTGCGGAGTCTATTAATTACAAACAAACAAACCAAAATCTTTCCTGTTTATAATATTAAAGTATAGATTCATTTTATATAGGTTATAGGTTTGACGGGCCTGTTGGTCTAGTGGTTAGCGGCCCTGACTGCTAAGCCGGAGGTCGTGGGTTCGATTCCCACCCAGGACAAACTTTGTGTGATAAGCATGATTGTTTGTTCTGTGTCTGGGTGTGATTTATCTATAATATGTATGTATTTATAAATTATATAAGTATGTATATCAGTTGTCTGGTTACCATAATACAAGCTCTGCTTAGCTTGGGATCAGATAGCCGTGTGTGAGTTGTCCCAAGATATTTATTTTATATTTAGGTACAAAACATACAACAATAAATAAAGGAAAACGATTCAAATATAAGTATTTTCAGCAACAATGATGAATCACAAGCATAATTGAGTTTACTTAATTCAATTACCAAGCTTGAAGTATCTATTGTTACTCTTCCACTTATTATACAATTATAAGAAAGATATTTTATGTTATTCACTATCATCTGCCAGAGAATTGGACCGCGCCAGATTTGATATATTATCACACGGGAATTGTATATTTTGTTGGGATAAAAAGTATCCTATGTGTTATTCCATACTACAATCTATCTCACAGCCAAATTTCATCCAGATCAGTACAGCCTTTAAAGCGTGAAAGAGTAACAAACATCCATCCATCTATCCTTACAAACTTTCATTTATCCGCCCCTGAAAATAAACGGCCTACTTCGACACCAACTAGAACAGTTCTGTCGGTTCCCTCAGCTTAACTGCGACCGGTGGTGTTCGAATTAAATGCAACGTCGACACCAATGCAACAATGTCTCACTACAGTGCCTTCATCCTATCTACAATATGTCATCGAGTATAGCTAGTTACCTAGTACTTAGTTTAGTTTTGGAACTGCCTCGACCTGGGAATCGAACCCGGGACCCCTTGCTCAGCAGTCGCGCTTGCGAGCACAAGACCAACGGGGCAGTCGCATAGAAACATTTGAGCCTTAATTTTGTATTTTTTTTTGTCCCCAGGTACCACAACAGCAGAATGATAAACTACGACGTGGAGAGAGGCATCAACGTCACAACGGACCCGGTGCAGCGTCTGTCAGACCTGCTCATCCCGGCGACCAGCGTGGCGCATGCTGGCAACTACACGTGTGTGCCGAACAACGCCGTTCCTGCTAGTATATACGTCCATATTTTTAATGGTAAGTAACTATTTTATTTATATATACCATCACGCCTGTATTCCCCGAAGGATTAGGCAGAGGTGTACCAATTTTAACATTGGGACAAGCCCGCCACACTGTTCCCAAACCACTGCAACTCCTGTAAGCCAGAATCAACAGTGGCGACCACAAGAAAAGCGCCGAGACAATGAAGCTCGACGAGTCCCAGAGAAACGATTTAACTGTCTTGGATCCCGCAACGAAATTAATCAGAAAAGATTAGCGGAGGAGTAAGAAAAATATAATTTCCACTTCCCTCCAAACAAGCAGGAGACAGAACAGAATTAGGCCAATAGGCACAAAGGGATTATTTACAACTGGGAGAAGCCCAGATTGCCAAGCACCACGGATTGCAATTATCATTAACTTTAATTAGAGGTGTGAATATAAGAGGTGTACCAATGTACACCAACAGTTCGCAGGTATATTTGGGTCCCATGTAATAGGGGGCGAGCCTATTGCCATTAACCGGGCACGAATCCAAAATCCGAGCTGCTACTGAGAATTTCATAGAAAAAACCCAATAACAACTTTATTTATTGAGGAAAATAAACAGTTACATAGTAAATACTCGCAGTATTCAAATAATAACAGAAAATGGTTGAATGTACCAACGGTATTTTCCACAGAATATAAATTAATAAACTATTTTGTCATGCAGTGAATTTCCTAAATAATATCGATCTACTGATAAATAATAAATATATATGTATATAACATAGCATGCATAGCATAGTATGTATGTGTAGCTAGAGGTCCTGGGTTCGATTCCCAGGTCGAGCAAAAAGTGTTATTGGGCTTTTCTATGGAATTCTCAGTAGCAGCTCGGAGTTTGGATTTGTGCCCGGTTAATGGCAATAGGCTCGCCCCCTGTTACATGGGACCTAAATATACCGGCGAACTGTGGGTGTACATTGGTATACCTCTGCCTAACCCTTCGGGGAATACCGGCGTGATGGTGGTGTATATGTATATAACAAATAATTTACAAAAAAAATAACAACAATAAAGAACTATATAATATGTAACTGGAATAACGAACACCGTTGTTTTTCTATCTTACAATTATTTGCATATCACCTCTTCTCTACGGGCCTGTTAGTCTAGTGGTTAGTGGCCCTGACTACTAAGCCGGAGGTCGTGGGTTCGATTCCCACCCAGGACAAACTTTGTGTGATGAGCATGATTGTTTGTTCTGTGTCTGGGTGTGATTTATCTATAATATGAATGTATTTATAAATTATATAAGTATGTATATCAGTTGTCTGGTTACCATAACACAAGCTCTGCTTAGCTTGGGATCAGATAGCCGTGTGTGAGTTGTCCCAAGATATTTATTTACTTTATGTTGGTCTCGGAACAGACAACTTCTCGATAAAAGTCAAAAACCATCACATCAAAATTCCAAACACTGCTTGGTATCACAAAAAGAAATCCTTAGGCAAAATAAAGAGTTACAACACCTCCAAATAAATGCCTAATGAAGGTACCGACCTTCAATAACAAAGGTCGAATAGCAGACGAATTAAGAAAACAGTCAGAAGGCAGCTGAAATATTCTGAAAGAACCTTAAGAGCCAATAAAGTAATCTTTGATGAGAACGGAAAAAAGAGCAAAGTGATAAAGCCTTAGTCTGAAGCAAACTTGGCAATACGCCAAGGAAAAAATGAAAAACTGGCCAAGTACGAGACGGACTCGCATACAAAGGGGTCCGTACCACAGTACGATATTTAGCTGCCCCGTTGGTCTTAGTGGCAAGCGGGACTGCTGTTTCGAATCCCAGGACAGACAAAAAGTGTTACTATGTTTTTCTATTAGGAATTCCTTAATAACAGCCCAGAGTTTAACAGACAGACAGACAGACAGAGTAAGTTTTGAATTTATAAAAAAAAAATTTGGACTTCAAACATGTCAAAGGTTATTCCAGAATGTGTAAATTACAGGCACATAAGACATTTCAACTTGGTCTCTGGGATGGCAAAGCATTTTCAAGGCCTCTGGTATTGCAGATGTTTATAGGTAGCGGTGACCACTTAACATCAGGTGGACCATCGGCATCGGCTTGTTTTCCATCCAAAGAAATTAAACAAATATTATGTAGTAGTTTTTGGTAGAAATATTTTTTTTTTGGTAGAAATACTTCCCGTTTCGCTGCTAGCAAAAATAATAATCTACTACGAATAAATTGTAATACTTTGGCCACGGCTAATTTGAGAAGGGTCGGTAATAATATTAGAATGGACTGAGATACCAGTGTCACTAGACCTACGTTATCTTAAAATGGCTGAAATTATGAGATTAGATGGAGGAACATGTAGTTAAAAAGGCATGTCTACTTACTAGTTTCAATGCTGGGCAATTTTTCAGGTATCTGTACATATTAAAAGCTAGCAAACTGCCCACTAAAATAATAAATTTCAAAATCGGTTCAGTAGATCCAGAGATTACGCCCTACAACCTCACAAACTTTACCTCTTTATAATATTACTTCTCACCCTCTGTCTCTCTGTACGCTTATATCTTTTAAACTGCGCACCAGTTATTAAAGCGGTTTTCATTTATAGTTAGAGAAATTGTAGAGGAAGGTTTTACGTACAGAACATTACGCTACAACCAACGGAAGCGGAGTAAATAAGCGAAGTGAAAAAATAAATTCAATCCGTTAGTTCCAGAGATTAGCGCGTTTAAACCAACAAACAAACTTTATTCAAAGTCAAATCATTTATTTCAATTAGGCCATTAAAAGGCACTTTTGAACGTCATTACATAGAGAAATCATTAATACTGAATCTTGTTGCCCATTCCAAAAGGTAGTTTCGTATGGAGAAGAACGGGCAAGAAACTCCATACATACTCTTTTAAATAACAATGTATTACAATAAGTTGTATAGTTACATTCATTCCATAAGAAAATATATAAATGTCAAAACGATCTATCAAAAATAAAAAGTCACTCAAAGTGCTACAAATTAGAAATGAAAGCTAAATTAATTATATTATTTAACGCCAATATTGTGATCGTAGATGATTACTTCTAACATTTCAAAGACAACGAATCAGTGTGTGAGTCAAACTCAAATGTAGAATTAATGTCGAGGAGAAAAACAATTATTGGTCAAAACAAATTAGTTTTATGATTAAATAAGCAACAAGTTGATTTTGTCAAGTTATTATATGTATAAATATGATAATAGGACCTTTTCTTCATAATTCAGCCATGGTTAAATGACGTAGGTGTGATGACTCTAGGCTCTTGGACTATAAAGGTCAAAGTATTTTTGTACTTTAGAAGTTTAGAAATATAAAAGTATTTGACCCTGTTTGAAGGTTTAATTTAATTTGACACATTGTACTGCTATAGAGGTCAGCCATCACAATTTTCCATTATTAGGGAAGCTAATACATTTATTAATTAATGTTATTATAAGATGAAATATTTACAGCTAAAATACCAGACTACTTAATTATAGTCAATAAGATTGTCAGTAATACCGAACCCGTACCACCCGTACCGTGTGCGTGTTGAATATACCGGCGAACAGTGGATGTACACCTCTGCCTAACCCTTCGGGGAATACAGGCGTGTTGGTATATATTTTTTTTTTTTTTTAGATTGTCAGTCAATTACAGGTCTTCATTATATATAACTAGCTTCTGCCCGCGACTTCGTCCGCGTCACAGTTGATGTGTTATCCTACGGGTACCGTACATTTTCCCGGGATAAAAAGTAGCCTATGTGTTATTCCAGACTATAATCTATCTTTGTGCCAAATTTCATCCAGATCCATTCAGCCGTTTAAGCGTGAAAGAGTAACAAACATCCATACATCCATACTTACAAACTTTCGCCTTTATAATAGTAGTAGGATACTAGCTTCAGCTCGCCATTTCGTCCGCGTTGCTTATTTCACCCGCGTTACATTACGTCTCTGGTTACTGCTCCGCTACCGTGGATCAAAGCGTGATGTTATATAGCCTATGTTACTCAAGAATATTAGACACTTCAGTGGTCTCCATTTGTCCAGATTGTTAAATCTTATCTTTAACGTACATGTTGTTGTGCGTATCCGAACGGCGAGCTGCGCCACGCCAGCGCCGCCGAGCGGAACAAAAACAAAACAAGATCGACTTGAATCAAAACGGCGCCCGCACGCGTTTTTTAATGTAATTCAACATTTTGTAATCATTACTGATCGAAAAGGTGCATTCATGTTAAAAAGTGCAATAGTCGCTCATTAAAAGCAATTCGCCAAATGTTGAAGAATTTTATTTGCTGCGGGCGGGTCCTCGTCGTGAACACAGATGAAAGCTACCGAAATATCCTACAAAGATTTCTCATGGGGATAGGCAGAAACCACAGAACGGCACCTACTACGATCCTTACATACTCCTTTCGCCTCCTGCACATTCATACACCCTCAAGAACCTCACCAATAAGGTCAGGGTAGGTCTTTCTAGGGCCTCCCCTCCCGGAATTGCACTCACATCTGCCATATAAATCCCTTTTGTTAGTCACCTTTCACTCATCCTCTCAACATGACCGAACCATCTAAGCATACTCTTTTCAACCTTTGTCACTACATCCTCTTTTAATCCGAAACATTCTCGTATAATTTCATTCTTCACTCTATCGTTCAAAGTTACACCACACATACTTCGCAAGGAACGCATCTCCACAGCATTAATACGACTTTTATGCCTCGTTTGCCATACCCAACATTCACTTCCATACGTAAGTGTAGGCACCATCCTACAAACATAAACCTTATTTTTAGCTCCACCGTAGTCAGGTAACTTACTCCAAACATACCTGTATGAAAGCTTTGACTATTCAATTTGAATCGCGGGAAATGGTTGACCGAGTCAAAAAGAGGCTACCCGAGTCCCGAGCGGAGGAATCGAGTCAATCAGGCGCTCATTGAAGCGTGGATATTTCAAACATTTCGCTTGGGTTTACGCACTGCGATTGGGAATCGTGGCGGGAAGCAGTTAAAGTTATTTGTATGATGTTTGATTGGTATTTTTTTTTGTAGCTTTTTTGTCTTGTAGTATTACAGATTAGGTGTAAATTAATAAAATAGTATAAAAATGAAAACAAATCCATACTTATTATAAATGCGAAAGGAATTCTGTATGTGTCTGTTTGTCCGGTACGCTGTCACGCCTAAACTGCTGAACCGATTTGGATGAAATTTTGTACAGAGATAGATTAGACCTTGTAAAAGGACATAGGCATACTATTTATTGAGAGAAAGCGGCTTAAAGATGTTGAAATAGGGGATGAAAGCTTGAATGGGAGACTGTCATTATTGAACATAAAACCATGAAACTTTGTATTTAGGCACTTGATAAAAAATAAAGTTCAAGTTGTTCAAGCGTTTTTAAAATAAATTTGTATCTTAAAAAAATACTGCCCAAAGTAGCTAATCATCCCACAAGGACAAAGTCGCGGGCAAAAGCAAGTATTCTATACAATTTTTTTGCCATAAAATATCGAACGCCGCGTTCATCGAACCCAGTGCGTTACCCATCTCAATAACTCAGTATTCTGATATGCCATCAAGATATTTTTCTTCACGAATGAATTTTATGACATCAATTCACTTAAGGCGATGCATAATTTATTAGGAAACGGTAGCTACATTATGTATCATGATATAATTTGGTTTTGTACTTAACCTAAATACAGTGAACAATTGGGTTTAGTACTGACAAAACATGCTAACCCACGTCTAAGTTTAGACTCAGATTATAATCGATCACTGTGCCAAATTTCATACAGATCATTCAGCCGATCTGACGTTATTGAATACCTAACAAACATCCATCCAAACTTTCGCATTTATATTATCTTGGTTATTTATAGATAAATAATAAAATATTAAATCTTTACACGAAGAGAGCTACACCGGAGAAGAAGAAAGCGAATTCACTATAATAAACCTAAAAAACGTTCTTCAGATATCTTTGTCACAGCTTTTCTGGCAGCAAGTGAAGAACAACAAAACCTAAAACAGTAAAATATTAATTAAAAAAAAAAGAAAACTTTGCCGTTAACTTGAAATGTGCAACAAAACACTGGCAGGAAATTTTTATATAACTTTTATCTATTTAATTGCATTGAGTTCTATTTAAGTTTTAAGTATTATTTGTTGTTTTAATCTCGTACAATAATTTGCACCTGCCATGTTATCTCTTCACCACCTTTAGTTGACTGTTAGAGAATGCCTAAGGTATTAAGTGTCCGCCTTTGTACTTTTCGTTGCATAAATCCGTACTAATATTATAAATGTGAAAGTAACTCTGTCTGTCTGTCTGTCTCTTCTTCACGCCTAAACCACTGAACCGATTTCAATGAAATTTGGTACAGATATAGTCTGGGACCCGAGAAAGGACATAGGATAGTTATCATCCCGGAAATCCCCCGGGAACGGGAACTATTAATCCACGCGGACGAAGTCGCGGGCAATAGCTAGTTTTAAATAAATAAAGAAAATAAATAAATTGTTAAAGCTACGTAAATGAAACATCGCTCCAAGGGACATTAGAGTATTGCTATCAATGAAAATATTCACAGAGCAAACCGCTTCAGTGGGAATTAAATTAAAATTAACTTCCCGAACAATTGGAGCGGAACCCATCGAGTGCCGTCGATACAGATACTAGTTACAGACTCTTAAATATTTATTTTGCTCTCTGCAAGACAATTACTTTGGCACGATATCTTTGATGTAGTTGTGGAAAATATAATAGATTTAATTTTCTTGAAAACTCCGCGATGGTATTTGTCTATCTCTTATGGATATCCCTCAATACTTTTTTTGTCTTTTACTTTTTAATTTATTTATTAACTAATTTTCGAAGCGGTTTTAACCAATACATCATTAATCCTTATCCAATTAAAAACCTTAAATAAATTGTTGATTTAATATAGATTTAAATGGCTTTTTACAGCATATGATTTCATTTAAATCATATGCTGTAACTTGTGATGAAAATCCGAGTTGCTACTGAGAATTTCATAGAAAAACCATTTAACTCTTTTTGCGCGACCTGGGTATCGAACCAAGACTTCTAGCGTAACAGTCGTGCTAAGGACTATTAACCCATTTATGCCCGCTGTCCTCATTTGGGGACAGTGACTGTATTACTGAACTTCGAAGTTCAAAACTTCGAATTACTGTATTCATAAAGTTTATAAGTACGAATTACGTGAGTAAGAAAGTACGCTATTACGAATTACTGTATTGAGAATGTTCATCACCGCGATGTACGGAACTTCGAAAATTTGCTACTACGAATTACTGTATTAAGAATGTTCATCATCACGATGCACGGAACTTCGAAATTTTGCTATTTCGAATTACTGAATATCGAACGTATGATCTCGATGGACATGTATGTGGATGGATAGATGGCGATGTGATTAGACAGATTTTTCATTTTCTTTTAATTTAACTTAATAAAATCTACAATGTAAAATAATATACATACATAGCATACCAAATATGGCATGCTATGTATGTATATTTTACATTGTAGTAAATATACTGGTAGAATGTAAATAGGCCTTATTATAATTTTAAGATCATACTTTGTAGAGCTACATTCTGGCAAATAAGTTATTGAATAAGAATTTTATATTACAACAATTCTTTATTACAAAATTGCTAATCACCATTGTGATTATTCAGAAAATTGTGCTATTGCATTGATTAGCCACAGCATACCTTCATGCTCTACATATTAATAGTATCGTTCGCTCTGAATGATCGATGTTCATCGAGATCATCATCATCTTTCTGCCCTTATCCCATGTTACTTGGGGTCGGCGCAACACGTTTTCTTCTTCCATGCCGTCCTGTCAACCGTCATGCTATCACTGGCTCCCTTCTCTTTCATATCATTCTTCACACAATCCATCCATCTTTTCTTTGGCCTCCCTCTTCCTCTCCATCCATCCACATACAATGCGGTCAATCAATCGGTGCATACAGAACAGCTAACAGCAAGGTTCTATTTACCTACGTGCTCGATTTCGCTATGGCTAATGCTTGGCATCTCTACGTCCTGGTCGTGAAAGATAAAATAGATCCGCCGAAGTCTTGCTTGATTTTATTTGAGCAATGTAGCCACAGGGACCAGATGGATGACGCCGTAAATCTAAATCGATGGTGGCAAATATGACTCAAGATGGCGTCTGACTCTTCCCTCAGAAAATGAGGAGCCAACTACCATGCACAGTATACCACATGAAATCACGTTAGCAATGTAAAAAATGCATTAACACATTTTGCATTGAAAAAGGGTCTTTTGAAAAATATCACTCATAAGCCCATTGGCCCCATTTGGGGACGGTGTTTTTTTATACACAAGGAAGTTTTTTTTGTTTATTTTTTTCTCATAGAATATCTTACTAGCCTTTAATAGTTACACCAATAATGACGTTTCAAGAAAATTACCATTATTTTGTATTTGGGTCTAAAGCTAACACACTGAAAATAAGTCTGATTTCGATTTTAGACAAAATAGTTTCAGGATTTTCATTTATTCTGTTACTGTGACTAATTTCATTCTTTATATAATGTTGGCCTCTTAACTAACTGCTTCGTTAGCCTAGTGGTCCTAAACGTGGCTTTGGCTTGGGTTCGATTCCCAGGTCGAGCAAAGTGTTATTGGGGTTTTCTATGAAATTCGCAATAGCAGCTCGCAGTTAGGATTTGTGCCCGGTTAATGGCAATAAACTCGCCTAAAATACATGGGACTTAAAACAAACCAGCGATGACGATTGTGGGGGTAAATTGGTACACCTCTGCCTAACCCTTCGGGGAATACAGGCGTGATGGTATGTATGTATCAAAATGAATATATTCTCTCTCTCTGACCCCTTTACCCAATACCAAATAACTTTTCAAAAGCCACATTAAGATTAAACTTCCCGTCTCCCGTCCATATACCAAAAATCGTCTAATTTCGCATTCAAACAGCATCCTACCTCGAGTTGACTGCGCGGTGAAATCATGAATCGAAACCTAGACTGACTATAAATTAATGCTTAAGACAGTCATTAATATCTGTCTATCTTCTAGAAGCGAAGGATCTGCGTGCTAAATAGTCCTTTAGTACATACCACCATCACGCCTGTATTCCCCGCAGGGTTAGGCAGAGATGTACCAATGTACACTCACAGTTCACCGGTATGTTCTAAGTCCCATGTAATAGGGGGCGAGCCTATTGTCATTAACCGGGCACAGATTCTAACTCCGAGCTGCTACTGAGGAATTTCTGAAAAACCCAATAACACTTTTGCTCGACCTGGGAATTGAATAAAGGACCCCATGCTCATCACTCGCGCTTGCGACCACGAAAACAACAGGGCAGTTAACCCCTTAGTAGTCCTTTAGTACCGACCTATTTATTCAAAGTTAGCAAGCAAGACTGAGCGTGAGATCCAATTCCCAGGTCGGGCAAAAAAGTGTATTGGGTTTTACCATTAGGAATTCTTCAGTAACCTGAAGTCTGGGAGTTCATAGTGTGACACGTATCACCGTTGGTTTCGGCTGTCATTTGTACATCTTTGACAGTTAAGGATAGTCAGAAGCAAGGAAGTCTGACGATCAGTCTTACTAAGCCAGACAGTGCCCGTGACTGGGTTGTGAAGGTCAGACAGGCAGTCGCACCATGTAACACACTGGTATTCAGCTGTATGCGGTTAAACTGCAAGCTGACCCTATCATAGTTGGGAAAAGGCTAAGAAGCAGATTCAATAAAAAATTACAAAGGCGGACTTAATGGCTTATAAAAAATAAAATAAAATAAAATAAAATATCTTGGGACCACTCACACACGGCTATCTGATCCCAAGCTAAGCAGAGCTTGTGTTATGGTAACCAGACAACTGATATACATACTTATATAATTTATAAATACATACATATTATAGATAAATCACACCCAGACACAAAACAAACAATCATGCTCATCACACAAAGTGCATGTTATGCATTCTTTACCCGTCAACCAAAGGTGGTGAAAAGATGAAATGGTGTAAATTATTAGTAAAACAATCAAATTTGAAGTTGCAAAAACTACACGGACACTCTTCTTAATTGGGTTCTTACAAAATTCTTGTTGCTTAGTTCTACTTAATTATGCAAGGTTACTTTTCATTCACCTGCGATATTTCAGGGGGTGAAAGTACTCATCGATACGAACAACTTTTACATAAGGACCAACACAGAAATATGAAAAAAATAAA
This sequence comes from Caradrina clavipalpis, assembly GCA_932526535.1. Classification (NCBI taxonomy): domain Eukaryota; kingdom Metazoa; phylum Arthropoda; class Insecta; order Lepidoptera; family Noctuidae; genus Caradrina; species Caradrina clavipalpis. Next base: position 11,596,064 of record OW052111.1, read on the forward strand.
TCCGCTGTTTCGTATATTTTGACCGTGTTTTAGGTAGTGCATTTTCGTAGGGAACAGCTGTTTTTTTTTTCATATTTCAGAGTTGGTCCAATTGTAAAAGTTGTTTATATTCGTGAGCACTTTCACCCTCTGAGTGATGGCAGGTAAATGAAAAGTAACCCTGTATATGAAAACAATTAAGGCGAATTTAAATTCTAGATAAACTTAGGAAGTACAAAATAAATTGAAAGCGTCACATTAGTGCCCGGTATTGAAGCCACAATCTCATACACAAGAGGAGAGCGCCTTAACTACATCAAAAGCAATTTTCTAACATATATATTTTTCTTTCGCAGGTGAAAACCCCGCAGCCATGCAGTCCTGTTCACCACGTTTCATGAACCGTCTCCACAGCGTCTTATTACCAACCCTCATCACTCTCAACCTGATACGGTGACAATTTCACTAGCTCATCAACTGAAAATGTACCCTATATGAAATAAGAAAACGGTTTATTTTTGCGTGGAGTGAAATTTGACGGCGGGTCGTGTGTCAAATAAATTCGAAAGGTTATTTGGGGTAATGCGAGGTGTTGAATGTACACGTGTTTTTACTTCGCCCAGTCTGATTTTATTAAAGGTCTCATTTCTAAATATGTTCGTTATTTTAAAAGGGGTTTCCTTACCGGCAGTATTTTAGCTATAATGGCAAACAAGCCGACAGCCCACCTGATGTTAAGTGGTCACCGCTGCCTATAGATATCTGCAATACCAGAGGCCTTGCAGATGCGTTGTCTTCCAAAGACAAAGTTGAAATGTCTCATGTGCTTGTAATTACACCGGCATCCATACCAAAGAACACAGCAACGCTGCGGCAGAAATACATAGGCATATTGGTAGTAATTCACTAGACAGGCTCCTTCAAAAAGAGCTGATTTGCAGGGTAAGGGTGCCGGTATAATTACAGGCACATAAGACAATTCAGCTCTCTAGGATGGCAACGCATCTGCAAGGCCTCTAGTAGGTATTGCAGATGTCTATAGGCAGAGGTGACCGCTTAATATCAGGTGGGCCACGGCTTGTTTGCCCTCAGACGAAATTATAAACTGTAATGCTCAAATCTCCTTGCTCACTGATGGTTCTAAACTGTTACGTCACAGGTAGCTTCTCTGGTAAGGTCCCGCCTTAATATTACCGTACAAAGTAAACAAAATATCAAGTTCAAGATGTAATCTATATCAATTAATCAACGTTATTTTTGCGAGTAACTCCAAATGAAATTCAATGTTTTACAGTCGCGACTTTGCCATTACTGAGTACATATTTATACGGTGCCCTGTAATTTTGTAAGACAGGGGCGTAGCTACTGCTGTATCATATGGGCCCCTCAGCTACAGGGGCCCCGAAATCTTGTAAGAAACAAGTTCTGTTAATTTTTTTAACAAACTATTAGTTTGCATTGTCATGCAATGTGTATAATGTATACAAAGTTCGTCATAATAATAATTATGTATGCAACATTTTAGCTCAATCGAACATCGGGAAGTGGGTCACACTACAACTTGTAAGATTTGATTAGCCACGGCACCGGGACATGTGAATGTAGTAAAAAAAGGTTGTAAAATTTCGTGAAATATTTTTATCCTCTATCTCACTCAAAGTCTTACACTGTGCGCTAAACATTTGGGAAACCACATAATTCTTTTTTCTTTTAACTAGCTCGTTATTCTAGTGTTCCTTAGCGCGACTGCTACGCTAGAGGTATTGGGTTCGATTTCCAGGTCGTGTGCCCGGTTAATAGCAATAGGCTCGCCCCCTTACATGGGACCTAAATATACCGGAGAACTGTAGATTTACATTAGTACACCTCTGCCGAACCCTTCGGGGATTATAGGCGTGATGGTATCTACGTGTCTATACTTTTCCTTTTGCTAAAAAATGTTAACCTCAATGTGTTCTCTGACGCAGTCCAAAAGAAGGGGCCCCTAAAAAAATATAATACAGGGGCCCCGTGTATTGCAAGGTACGGCACTGGCAAGATTTCAAGCTCTCATTAGATTTCACCAATTCCGTCTTCCTCTGTACGAATCCCTTGGCTTTCCGACATCAGGATGGTAAATTATTAGTCATTTGGAAATGGAAATTTTATCCTCCTCTCCCTCATTACTGGGGATCGTGAATGCAATCAATGAACTCCATCGATGTAGGTCAAGAGCTAGAAGCGCCGCACTTATAAATATATTTAATTCTGCAAACGCAATTCTTTATTCATCCTAAGAAGGTTCGATTTATTGGTACTCTGTTCGGTAGACGGGTTTCGTTCTGTTTAGTAGTGGGTTAATTTACTGGGGAGTCGTTGTGAGATAAGAAATAGTGCTGTCTTCTATCTAAAGTCCCCGTCACGAGAAGCTATAATTTTTGTAAACAAGGAATTTCTACCTCAAAGTAACATACGTGTAATGTGAACTAATTTCACTTGGTCGGGTTATACAAAGTTTAGCGATATCACTGTCGTCTAATTTTTTGTGATGCTGGAACGAGTCTGCCTCATGGAGCGTAAACATTTTTGAAGTAAGTTCACTCTGGTTTCGGATGCGTCTCAGTTTATTTCTGTTGTTTTCGCGGATTAGAATATATTGCCGATTTTGTTATTTCTAATCAGTTAAAAATTGTTGTTTTTCTTAATTATAGTATTATTGTTGGGGGTGGACTGTATATATTACTTATTCACAAGATATTTAAACTTCAACAAAACCGAAATAGACTTTTATTCGCACATTTAACAAAATTACACACAAAATTACAGTATTACACAAGAACTAGCAAACAATAACTTAGTACATTAGATGAATGACACTATGAACGTACAAGAGGTTCCGTATTCTATCGCGACTTCAAGGTGACTACGACTAGCTGCCCGCGCCACCCGTTTATATGTGTTTTACACGGGAGCGCGGGTAGTGGCCGGATCGGTATTAAAATCTACGCTGATTGGGCTTCTCGCCCAATCGCGCCCGACTCGGCCCGGCTCACTTGTCGACGTGTAGCGACCTGTCGGCCGCTTGGGTTCAAGATAGCCGCGACAGGTCGCGACCCGTCCGCTTCCTTTGTTCATCGTCGCGACACGTCGAGACCTGATCGCCGTTCGTGGGTGCGATCGCCCCGACGTGTCACGACCCGTGTACCTTTGTTGTGGTAATATCCTACTTACTTAATGATAAGGTAGTAACATATATCTTTATTTAAACTTATATAAACAATCATCCTTAAACCTAACCCGTCGTCCGTATCATTCTCCCCCCGGCGTAGCTCGCGCAGCCTCTTCTGCCTTCAGGACGACGACAAGCTTCTTCGTAGGGCGCCGGAATGTGCCCGTGCGGGTCCGCACATCCGCGACCCTGGTGCCTCCATCTGGTCCCTGGTAGGTCCTCTCTACGATGCCCATGGGCCATATGTTTCTGGGCAGAGCTCCGTCGACCACAAGGACCACGTCGCCAATCTGCAGCGGTCGGACGTTATTGGTGGGTTCGCCCCGTGGCACTAGTAGGGGCAGGTACTCCCTCGTCCAGCGTCGCCAGAATTGGTCGGCAAGCGCTTGACTGGCCCTCCATGTCCTGCGGTCGGATTCATCGCAAGGCCCCGTGGTGGGTAACCCGGTTGAAGAGCCCAGCAAAAAATGGTTCGGGGTGAGGGCCTCCGGGTCATCAGGGCTCACACTGACGTGTGTTAAGGGGCGTGCGTTCGCGGAGAATTCCGCCTCTGCGAGCAAGGTTCTCAGCACCTCTTCTGTCGGTGCCTTTTCTCGCAGTGTGACGCTGAGGGCGGTCTTTATTGTTCTGACCATTCTTTCCCAAGCGCCACCTTGGTTAGGAGCCCCGGGTGGTATGAAGCGCCACTCCATCCTGTTTGTTAGCCCCGCGTCTTTCAGGGCCGGCAACCATTCTTTGTAAGCCGTTTGTAGCTCTTGGTCGGCTCCTCGGAAGTTCGTCCCATTATCCGAGTACATGAGTCTCGGCCATCCTCTTCGCGCTGCCATTCTCCTTAAGGCCATAATCGCAGAGTCCGTGGACAAGGATGCCACGAGTTCCAGGTGCACCGCTCGGCAGGTGAGGCACGTGAAGAGTGCACCCCATCTCTTTTCCCGGCGGCGCCCTATTTTGACCATCATGGGTCCGAAATAGTCCACGCCACAATTAGTGAAGGGGCGGTGGAATGAGTCTAGGCGGGCTTGCGGCAGGTCTCCAGTGGCCGGTGCGTTTGGCGTGGCTTTTCGTCTCCAACAAAAGACGCAGTTCTTCTCTACGGAGCGTACAGTGGGTCGAAGATGGATGACCCAGTACCTCTGCCGTAGGTCGTTGGTCACGCGCTCACGGTTGGCGTGCCCGGCCGCGCAGTGTTCGCGCAGCACGATGAGCTTCGTCGTTTGGTGGCGGCCGTCTAGTATAATCGGCCTCTTTGTCTCCTGCGGTGCTCTTTTTTGGTGTCTCACTTCAGTTGGAACCCGGCTCATAGTGGTATTGAAGCCGAGTTCATCTTGTTCTGGGTTCCAGTACAGCCCGAGTATTTTATTATCGGGCTTCTCGTCGCATAACTGCGTGGGCGTGGTAGCGTGCAGCTCATGTGGAACGTCACGCAGCACTGTCTTCTCGTTGGCATTCCATCCTCTCAGAGTGAACCCGGCGACTGCATGTACCTTTATGACTTCTTCTATAGCCCTCTGAGCTTCTTTCACATTGTGGTAACTCGTTACCAGATCGTCCATGTAGTGGCTTTGTTTTATTGCCTCTAATGCTCGGGGATATTGGTCACCATGTATGTCCGCGTTTAGGTTACGGACATAATGGGCCATGTAAGGTGAGCTGGCAGCGCCAAATATCATACTCGTCATCTTGTATGATCGCGGAGGGCTTGTCCGGTCGCCGCCTCTCCACAGGAACTGCTGTGCCGGTTGATCTTCGGGTCTGATCTTAACTCTGAGGAACATTTCTTGGATGTCCGCTGTGACTGCTATCGCGTTTTCCCGGAATCGAAAGATGATGCCCGGGAGCGATAGCAAAAGGTCCGGCCCTTCTAGTAGTTCGTCATTTAGGCACACGCCATGACTTCTCGCCGCCGCATCAAACACTAACCTCTGTTTGCCGGGCTTGTTTGGGTTCTGCACGGCAAAGTGAGGCAGGTACCATGACATAGCGCTCGTTTGTTCTGAGCCGTCACACGGCACCGCGTACCCCTTCTTCAGCAAGTTGTCGATTTGCGCGCTATATTGTTTAGCGAACTCGGCTGATGCGTCCATCTTCTGCTCCACCTTGTGTAATCGGCGGAGCGCGGCGTTATAGCTGGGTGGCATGGTGACGTCATCGCAACGCCATGGTAGTCCGACTTCGTAGCCGCCCTCTATCTTCTTCGTTGTCCTTTTGACAACAGCGATTGCTCGTCTGTCGGCGTCGCTTACGCGTGGTTCGCGAGCGACACCGAGTGCTTCTACTTTAAAGTGGGCTTCCACTAAATCATGAAGCCGCTGGTGTTCGTGCCGTTCTTTGTCACTCTCGAACAGATGTAGCACGTTGTCTTCGTTTATTAAGACGTTTCTTGGTGCGGTCCCATGTATCACCCAGCCCAGCTGCGTTAGGGATGCAGCCGGCTGGTTGGGGCCGCCAACTCGCAGTTCACGTGAGACGATACATTCCCAGTGGTCTGTCCCCACTAGAAGCCCCGGGCGTATGGTTTGGTAACACACCTGGTTTTTGGGTAGGTCGCGCAGATGCTCGTACTCCAGCAGCGTGTCAGGAATTGACTGCTGGTGTAGCTTCAGGCCGTTCATGGTTCTGGCCCGAAGCTTGTGCGGCGCGCTGTCTTCCGTTATTCCTCTCACCTGTATCGTGACTGCTTTGCTGTCGTGTTCTCGGGTGTTCATGTTCACCCCGTGGATGTGCAGTGGTTGCGACACCCCTTCTGCGCCGATGCTCGTAGCCAGCCCTTCGTCGATGAGGGTGATAGTGGCCCCTTCATCAAAGAGCGCGTGGGTGCTTACCTCCCCCCGTGGTCCCGTGACAATTACAGGACACATTTTAAGGAGGACGGCCCGCGGGCCGGTGGCTGGTAGGGTGGCCACCGACATGACCGATGCCTCCTTTTCTTGTTCGTTGGTCGCTGGCTTGATTTCAGGCGATTCTCTTTCTTTATGTAGTGTGGCGTGATGAGGCCGGCGGCACTGATTCACTCCGCACGGCTTCGCCCTACATGTCATGCGCCTATGCCTTTTGCGGGCGCATTTGAAGCACACTTTTAGCTCCTTCACTAGCTCCCAGCGCTTATCCACCGCGAGTGCCTTATATTGCGGACACTGCGTCAGCTCATGCTGCTGTTTACATCTGGGGCACTGGTTATCTTCTGATTCGTCGATCGTGGTGTAGACGGTGTTAGTTTTCTTCTTCGCAATAATAGTAGGCCGAGTCTCTTTCTTGTGTGACGTAGGCGCGGCGCTTGCTGACGGGGTGTAGGTATAGCGTAACGCCCTGTCTGCTTCGCGCATCAGAAATTGTGTCAACAATACTAACTCTGGCTCGGTCGTTCCCTCATGGTCACTTGCGAAATCACACCATCTCGATCTTACATGTGGACTTAGCTTTTCGAGCACTTCTCGCGTCAACAGCGGATTCATCAAGTAACCTTTGCGATCTATTGCCTTCATTATGTATATTGTGTTTTGTAGTTTGATCGCAAAGCTATTCAAATCACTAGCCGACGTACCTGGTTTTGGCATTCTTTTCAGTTCTTCCAGCGCCTTGTCTATTATCACTTCCGGTCGGCCGAAGCATTGTTCGAGTGTTTTCATTATTATGTCCGGCTCCGTGGCGGCGTGTAATAGGGCCGCCACTGCCTCTCGTGCTTCGCCCTTGAGGCAACTCCGCAGGCGCTGTAAGTTCTCAGCCGGTGACACACTGAACATGTTAGTGGTGTCGTGGAAGGCCGCTTTGAATGGTAGCCATTCGCCTACGGCACCCGAAAAGATTGGGAGATCCGTGTGCCGCAGGCGGGGCCTAGCCATCCTTTCTAAGGTCTCAGCCAACTGATCTATGCTGTTTCTATTCCTAGTTGGCGTCGGTGACCTTCCTCTAGGTACGTCAAAACGCAAGTGTTTGTCTTGACTGTCTGCCGGTCCACCAACCTCCCCCCGTGAGCTGAGAGGGTTGGTGCGCAGCCACATGTCGACCTTTTGATTGTGGTGCTCTTCTGGTTGGTCACCGTGAACGCTCTCCTCGTCTTGTATCACGGAGACGTTCACCGCCAACCTAGCCTTTACTAGGTCCGCTTCTAGTTCCAGCTCTTTACGCCGGATAGCAGCCAGCTTCTCGGCTGCTTCGAGTTCGGCCACTCTCATTCTGGTAGTCACACTCGTATTTGACCTCATCGACCGGGTCGGCGATCGTACTTGTTGCCGCTCCGACGACGGTCCCGCTGTCGCTATGTTTGCCACTCCAGTACGTTCACTCATTCCGGGCTGTGGTGAGGCCGGCGGGTCGAGCGATAGTCTTCTATATCTCTCGATTCTTATTCGCTCAGCTTCTTGCCGACGCAACCGTTCTGCGTCGCTGCGCTCTTGAGCCCGTTTCTGCTCGTCAATTTCCACCTGATCGCTCTGGCTTCGTGTCACAACCATACTTAGGTCTTAGGTTTGACACTAGACCCTAACACAGATTTACGTCACAGTGTTTCAGGCGTTGATTGTCTCGCACACGAATTGTTTTTATTTAGGCACTGATTGTCTCGTTCACAGATCGTTTTTTAGACACTGAGTCAAATCTAGTTCTTTAGGTACTGAGTCAAGTCTAGATGTTTAGGCACTGAGTCAAGTTTAGGCACTGAGTATTCGTTACTCTTTCAGCACTGATTCTATTTACTTTCTAGCACTGAATCTATTTACTTGCTAGCACTGAATCTATTTACTTGCTAGCACTGAATCTATATACTTGCTAGCACTGACTCTAATAACTTTTCAGCACTGATTCTATTTACTTTCTAGCACTGAATCTATTTACTTTCTAGCACTGAATCTATGTACTTGCTAGCACTGAATCTATGTACTTGCTAGCACTGACTCTAATAACTTTTCAGCACTGATTCTATTTACTTTCTAGCACTGAATCTATTTACTTTCTAGCACTGAATCTATGTACTCGCTAGCACTGAATCTATTTACTTGCTAGCACTGAATCTATGTACTTGCTAGCACTGACTCTAATAACTTTTCAGCACTGAATCTATTTACTCGCTAGCACTGAATCTATTTACTTGCTAGCACTGACTCTAATAACTTTTCAGCACTGAATCTATTTACTTTCTAGCACTGAATCTATTTACTTGCTAGCACTGACTCTAATAACTTTTCAGCACTGAATCTATTTACTTTCTAGCACTGAATCTATTTACTTGCTAGCACTGGCTCTAATAACTTTTCAGCACAGACTCTAATAACTTTTTAAACACTGATTCTAAACTATTAAGCACTGATTTTAAACTATATCCGGCTCGAAGGACCAAATGTTGGGGGTGGACTGTATATATTACTTATTCACAAGATATTTAAACTTCAACAAAACCGAAATAGACTTTTATTCGCACATTTAACAAAATTACACACAAAATTACAGTATTACACAAGAACTAGCAAACAATAACTTAGTACATTAGATGAATGACACTATGAACGTACAAGAGGTTCCGTATTCTATCGCGACTTCAAGGTGACTACGACTAGCTGCCCGCGCCACCCGTTTATATGTGTTTTACACGGGAGCGCGGGTAGTGGCCGGATCGGTATTAAAATCTACGCTGATTGGGCTTCTCGCCCAATCGCGCCCGACTCGGCCCGGCTCACTTGTCGACGTGTAGCGACCTGTCGGCCGCTTGGGTTCAAGATAGCCGCGACAGGTCGCGACCCGTCCGCTTCCTTTGTTCATCGTCGCGACACGTCGAGACCTGATCGCCGTTCGTGGGTGCGATCGCCCCGACGTGTCACGACCCGTGTACCTTTGTTGTGGTAATATCCTACTTACTTAATGATAAGGTAGTAACATATATCTTTATTTAAACTTATATAAACAATCATCCTTAAACCTAACCCGTCGTCCGTATCAATTATTGTATTTTTTTTACTACCTTCCCATAAGGTTATGAGCCCTTAAATGTTTGTTTACATAATTTATAGCTTCTCGTGACGGGAACTTTATACAAATTTTATACAGAGAGAAAGTTTGTGAGGTTGTAGGGGGTAATCTCTGGATCTACTGAACCGATTTTGAAAATGATAGAAAGCCACGTTATTTGTGAGTTGTACTGTTTGTGCACTTACTCATCTTGAGGTATCGGCTCACTGCCTAACTCGCCGCACGCACGTCCGCTCAGCTCGGTGGCTCTAAGCAAAGTGTGCGAGGGAGGGGGAGTATGCCCCGCTCCCCACCACACTATAGCGCGCGGCGTGTACGCATGAGACGACATAACTATATAATATAATCTACAAACACTACATGAGTGTTATTGGCTATTTACCCGTCTTATGTTACTTACTGCTCCGCTCCCGTAAGTCATAGCGTGATGTTATATAGCCTATACTATTTCTCATGTATCTGGCTATCATATACAAAACACATATTCCAATCCGACTGTTAGTTTCAGATATTACCGCGTTTAAACAAACAAAAAATCGGACGTGTGCGGAGGCCCTTAAGGGGAATATACGAAGGACACCAAAGAAATTAAAAATGTCTTAAGATTTTTGCAATTGGCTGCTCCTTACTGCTGGCTAGACTGCTAGTGAGAAATTTCTAACCAAAAACTATATTGACCTTGCCTGACCTAGAAGTCAGATCTAGGATCCCAGGCTTAGCAGTCTCCTTTGAGAACAAGAGACCAATGAGGGGCAGTAGGGCAGAAAGGAAATTCAAAAGTCAAATAATTTATTTCAAGTACACCATTAAAAGGCTCTTTTAAATGTTATAATTATACAAGAAAAAGGAATTGGATCTAGTTGCCCTTTGCCCAAAATGTAGTTTAATGTGGAGAAGAATGGGTAAGACGCGATACTTGCGGGAACTAAATAATACTAAATTGAAGGAATAAATTATACATAAGCTGAAGAGTTTTTTTAAACGCGCTGATCTCTGGTACTACCAGACGGATTGGTTTTTTTTTTTGCAAATGATAGCCTTTATTTATAATAAACTGGATGGCTTACTTCACCCGCCATAAGTTACGTCTCTGGTTAATGCTCCTCTTCCGCCGGTCGTAGCGTGATGTTATATAGCCTATGTTACTCAGGAATAATGTAGCTATCTATTGGTGAAAAATCATTAATAAATAATAATAAAATTTATTCAAATATAAGTAAAACTATGATTTACATTAATCGTCATAGAGGAAAATTAATTCTAACTATAATGTAGACCTACCTGATCTAGGTTTATGAAAACCTGTGTTTCAGGCCATCAATTTACGTCAAACATTTTAAAAAGAGGACATTAGTAAATTTATTAGTAGCTAACTTATAGAGAAGACATATTATTTTCAATGACTTAACAAGTAACTATTTAGGTATATAATATTAAGACTACTATATTATTACTATATGACTATACTATTGACAACGGTCCAGTACTTTCGGAGCCTATCCGTTACAAACAAACAAACAAAAAATCTTACCTATTTATAATATCAGTATAGATATAACATTACGCTATAACCGACGGGAGCGGAGCAATACCCAAAGGCGTAACTTAAAAATAACACGCGGAAGAATTCGCGTTCAGAAGCGAATGCTAATAAAACCGGCCTGCTTCCACAAGTGTTAATAGAATATTAATTCAAGTACATCCCGTTCATAATCGTTTACTGCATTGCTCCTATTATAAGCTCAGTAAGTAATTTTAATTGTTCCTGTCTGTAATTCCCTTCCAAAATTGTTACAATTACGACCCCAATTATTCGAAATAGGCAACCTTTTGCACACCAATGAGACTTTAGAACTAAGATCTGTCCCATTTCAATGTTCTTTACTTGCTATTTTAGGCATTAAGTTTTATTACTTTTGTAAGGTTGAAGCCACACCGCTAGAGCCCAAAAGCTAGCTTCGGTGGTGCTACATTTTGGTGTATAGCGTAGCTTGAATCGTGGTCAATCTTAATGGAGACTAGCCAAGTACGCAGGAGATATATATACCATCACGCCTGTATTCCCCGAAGGGTTAGGCAGAAGTGTACCATTGTACACCCACAGTCCGCCAATATATTTAGGTCCCATGTAATAGGGGGCGAGCCTATTGCCATAACCAGGCACATATCCAAACTCCGAGCTGCTACTGAGAATTTCATAGAAAAACCCAATAACACTTTTTGCTCCACCTGGGAATCGAACCCAGGACCTCTAGCGTAGCAGTCGCGCTTAGGACCACGCAGGAGATGTTATAGTATAAAAGGGTGTGCTCAAATGCAGTCCCTCTTCCTTCACTCTTGGCGGCACGGTTAGCGCAGTGGCTGAGTGGTTGGCTGGTGTGCTGCGTGTCGTGGGCTCAATTCCCGCTGGAATAAATATTTGTATGGCCCACAGATAGTTGTTCTGGCTGTTTTTGCACGATGAACGCACCTACAATAATTGATAAATGATCTTGAAATCATGAAATGGGTTTAAAAAAACAGTTACTCTCAAATTCCGATGGCATAGCACGACCGGAAAGAAATATATCGCAGCGCCAACGGTGCCACTTGTAAACTGATACACTGGGGTGTCACACTGCCACAAAATCTAATAACACTTTGCCACACCTGGGAATCACACTTAGGACTTGTGATCACAAGACTAACAGGGCAGTAGATGGTGGACTTTGGGATATTAGACCACATACGCCGGTTGATAGCATATCACCTAGCACGAACTGTAATCAAAGGCATCAAATATAAACAAATATGTTAAAAAAAAATATGTAATTCTTCAGGCCGATTCCGGCCACGGTGGCTAACCTTAATGCAGACTAGCCACGTACGCAGGAGATATTATAGAGCACAAGTGTGTGCGCAAACACAGGTGCACTCCCTCTTCCCTAACTCTCATAGCCCGATGGGACGGCAATCCGACACGATCGGAGAGAGATCAGGCGCAGGACCAACGGCTTTACGTGCTTTCCGAGGCACGGGGGTGTCACACCACTAACTTCCAAACTCCGGGCTGCTACTGAGAAATTCCTAATGGAAAAACCCAATAACACTTTTTGCCCGACCTGGGAATCGAACCCGGGACCCCTTGCTCAGCAGTCGCCCTTGCGACCACGAGACCAACGGGGCAGTCACACAGTCAATCGGTTTGGTAACAAATATGTATTGTGACTACAGCCTAAGGTATAGAAAAGGGGACTACTTTAGAAATGTGAAAGGTTTCAAAATTGACGAACCCAATTGAATTTGTCGCCATCGTCGTCTGAACCTATCTTGTTCGCAAGTGTGTCCTATTTTATTCACTATCAAATTGTATGCAATGCAAGCGTAGGAGACCTGAATATACAGATATAAAATTACTAGCTTTTGCCCGCGACTTCGTCTGCTTGGATTAGTTAAGTTGCTTTAAGCAGTCTCTTTTTTATTTTCAAGATACATGCTTGTATTCCCCGAAGCGTTAGGCAGAGGTGTACCAATGGACACCCACAAATTGCCGGTCAAGTCATAGCATTTATTTCAATTAGACCATTTACAGGCACTTTTGAATTGTCAAGAAGTTACAGTTTAAAATTGAAGCTAGTTGCTCGTTCCAAAACGTAGGTCTCAATGGAGAAAAACGAGCAAGCAACCATTATATATTATTTAGGGTATATTTAGGACCAAGTATCAGGAGGCGATCCTATTGCCATTAACCGGGCACATATCCTAACTCCGAACTGCTACTGAGAACGCTTGAACAATTAATATTTATTTATTTTTTATCCAGTGAATAAAAACAAAATTACATGGCTATATCTTGAATAGTGGACGGACGACCTGATTAAGACCGCAGGAAGACGCTGGATGCAGGCCGCTTCCAACCGGTCTTTTTGGAAATCTATGGGGGAGGCCTATGTCCAGCAGTGAACGTCCTGCGGCTGATATGATGATGATGATGATGATGATGATCTTGAATAGTGACGGACTCCCATACAAACTTTCATCCCCTATTTAACCTTTCAAGCCTTTTTTTTCGCTACAAAAGGTCGCTTATTTCCTTCACCAAGTTTTAATTTATCTTTATACCAAATTTCATTAAAATCGGTTCACCGGTTTAGGCTTAAAATCGTAATACAGACAAAGCTACTTTCGCATTGATTATATTAGTATGGATATCGTTATTTATCTCATTTGTGAATATTTGTTTATCAATTTTATTATGCAAAACAGAGATGTGAATCTAATCTGACTAATGTGTTTTTCACAAATAGAGAGGGGGCCCAATTGGGGGGCATCGACTGACCCCTAGGGGTCACGGCAGCTACAAAATTAAACTGAGTGTTTATTAAAATTGATATACTTGGAAAAAGAAAAAGAAATTGTTTTGATACCAATAATCATGAAGTTGCAATGTTGTAGTATGCTGTATACGCACAAATCAGAAAAGTTAAAGTCATATCTTTAATTTAAATTAGACCATTAAAGGACGCTACTGAACGTCTGTCAAGAAAAAAAATACAATATTGAATCTATTGGCCTCCCCTTTCAAAAGGTAGTTTTTTTATGAAGAAGAATGGGCAAGAAACTACACTTTTAACAATCATTTGGTCCATTAATTGTGTAGGTTCCACGTCATCGATTTCTTATGGGTTTACCTTAACAAGCAAGAAGTCATAGTGACAAAAGGTTGGGAACCCCAGATCTAAAATACAACATAATTATATTATATTATATTCTATTTACAATGATCCATTATATTATGTAAGGTTATAGACAGTTTAGCAAATTGATAGTGACCTTGTTACCTGACACATCTATACTAATATTACTCGTATAAGGAGGTAAAGTATGTGAGTTTGAGTTTGTGAGGTTGTAGGGGGTAATTTCTGGATCAACTGAACCATCATCATCATCATCATCATCTGCCTAGCCTTTTCCCAACTATGTTGGGGTCGGCTTCCAGTCGAACCGGATGCAGCTAAATATCAGTATTTTACATGGAGCGACTGCCTATCAGACCTCCACAACCCAGTAATGGGTAATACGATACTCTTGGTAAGACTGGTTGTCAGACTTTCGGGCTTCTGACTAACAGTAACGACTGTCAAAGATCTACAAATGACAGCCGGGACCAACGGCTTTACGTGCTTTCTGGATCAACTGAACCGATTTAGAAAATTCTTTTAACCACAGAAAGCCACATTATTTGTGAGTGTCATAGGCTATATAATATCACGCTACAATCCACAAAAGCGAAGCAGTAACCAAAGACGTAACTTAACGCGGGTGAAATAATCCACGCGGACGTAGTCCCGTATAATTCGCTGGTATATTTGTATTCCTTACGTAGAACTGCGACCAGTCAAAGGATTCCCACGAACTTAGCGTTCACATCTAGTTTGTCTGAAGGATTACCATTCGGAATTACACTTTGGCCAACTATTTTCTTATACCTTTCGTACTTTATAGAGCTTTTGAAGTGTCTAGTGTAAGAAAAATTCTTTGAATTGCAATTTCAAGAACGATTCTTTTATTTCTAAGTCAAAATCAAATCACTTATTTCAATGAGACCATTTACAGAGACTTTTGAATTATCAAGGAGTCAGTCAGTTGGTCAGAAAATTCAAGCTAGTTGCTCTTTCCAAAACGAAGGTAGGTCTCTATGGAAAATAACGAGCAAGAAACTCCACGAACCCTCTATTCAATTTGTTTTTCACAAAATCCTGATAACAATAATCTTGTTGCTTCTATACGTCAAAACATCGGTGAAGGAAAGCATCTTGAGTAAACCTGGACTTATAGTCTGAATTCGCCAGTCTTGGAGCAAGCGTGGTGATTAATCCTCGTAGCTTCACACATTTTTCCCTGACAAAAAATAGCCTATGCGCTATTCCAGACTACAACGTATCTCTAAGCCAAATTTCAATGAGTAACAAATATCTATCTATCCTAACTCGCATTTATTAGTACTAGGACTTATTTATCAACAAAAATAATCGTCAAACAAAACAAACAGAAAACCCACCGCCAACGAACTCTAAAACAATCACCCATATATCCAAACTTTCCATCAAAGCACATCTGCAGCGGAAATTCAGCTCAAAAACTTCCCCTAAGGAAAGATTCATCCCATTACAGCCACACTGCGGCGAACGATGTCGCAGTTCGTTATTAGCACCCAGGTGACGCCCATACCCTCCGTATAATCCCTTAGAGGCAACTTATGACACACTTGTGAAAGGACAGAGGAGGGCTCGCTAAAACTCCGATGAGATCAACTTACGTAACGCTTACAAATGCTTAGTTAGAGAATTGTGTAGTTGACACCAATAATTTCAAGTCACAACTTCTCTAAGAAAGCTCTGTATTTTACTCATGAAAACCGATTAATTTTTAATTCATTGTAAAATTAGATTTTTATTTACTTTAAAATCAATAAATAGTTAGTTAATTGAGTAGGCCACGTAGTGACGTCACAGCGTGCTATTGCAATACAAAATCTATGGGAGAATCGCATTTTGACAGTTCATAAAAAGTATGTCAATTGATGATGGTGGACACTACCCAATTGCTGCTTAAAAAAATGTGTGTACTAACAAATTTCGAATGAAAAATTCAATGACCTGGAAATCGAATCAGGACCCTCCAATCAGACTAGGAGTTCAACCGTAACTAGGCGAAAGTTTAGAAAAGGAAAAAAAACACACACATACATACCATTTTGCTCTATGCCTAACCTTTTCAAGGCCACAGTCATGTATAGATACCATATAACCATATACCATCACGCCTATATTCCCCGAAGGGTTAGGCAGAGGTGCACCAATGTACACCCACAGTTCGCCGGTATATTTAGGTCCCATGTAATAGGGGGCGAGCCTATTGCCATTAACCGGGCACAAATCCAAACTCCGAGCTGCTACTGAAAATTTCATAGAAAAACCCAATAACACTTTTGTTCGACCTGGGAATCGAACCCGGGACCCCTTGCACAGCAGTCGCACTTGCGACCACGAGACCAACGGGGCAGTTTGTCATGTATAGATGACAAACCAAAATGAGCCCAGCACGCCACGGTCACGATCTCATGACAGACTTTTTTAATATGTTCGATGTAATTTCGAACTCACTACTATTTTGTAGGTAAAGGATTAATTCGTAGCTTGGCATTAAGGGCACGTTTTTGTTTTTTCGACGTGGTAGTCAAAACGTTAAAATCCAGAAAGAATAATCTGGTATACATTTGTAAAAATGTTATTTATACATCATGATAAACAAGCCGTTTGTCCCGCCTGTCATTGGTAGATCTATGACAGTCGTTACGGATAGTCAGAAGCCGGGAAGTCTGACAACCAGTCTTACCAAGAGGTATCGTGTTGCCCAGTAACTGGGTTGTGAAGGTCAAATAGGCAGTCGCTTCGTGTAGAACACTGGTATTCAGCTGCATCTGGTTAGACAGTAAGCCGACCCCAACTTAGTTGGAGAAAAGTTAAGCAGATGATGACATTTGTTAAAATGGTCACTAAGAAAACGCTCTTTACTTCGCCAAAGATTTCGCTCCACGCAACATCTATGTAAAAACTGATTTTTAAATTCTACATAAAATGTATAAGGTTAATGAATGAATAATTTGTTATGTAAAATCGTTTGTGAATTGTGCTGTGTTTTGTTGAATTCTTTTTATTATTATTTTTATTCGAGATGGTTAAGCTCTTGACCATAGTCTTGGTCAAGGTGACATAGACAAAGTCTACTATGGAGTGAGCTTACCCAGAAGAAGCCTGTTCACTCTAACTTTGAAGAGATTATGGTTGAATGCGTTCGGAAATCCTACTACTATTATAAAGGCGAAAGTTTGTATGTATGGATGTATGGATGTATGGATGTTTGTTACTCTTTCACGCTTAAACGGCTGAATGGATCTGGATGAAATTTGGCACAAATATAGATTATAGTCTGGAATAACACATAGGCTACTTTTTATCCCGGGAAAATGTACGGTACCCGTAGGATAACACATCAACTGTGACGCGGACGAAGTCGCGGGCAGAAGCTAGTACATTATAAATTCTTTTTTTAATGAAAAAATGTTTTATGACATGTTTATAAAACCGGCCTAGTGTGAGTAAATCATGAAGGGTTCTGTACCAACGTACAATTTATACAAATATTATAAAGAGGTAAGATTTGTTTGTTTGTTTGTAACGAATAGGCCACGAAACTACTAGATCGATTTTAACAAATTTTTTACCAATAGATAGCTACATTATTCCTTAGTAATATAGGCTATATAACATCACGCTACGAGCCACGGGAGCGGAGCATTAACCAAATTTTTTACTTTTTTTATTTCTATGTGGGTAAGCTCTTAGCTCTAATCTAGGTTTATGTCGGGTTTATATTTACATTACCTACATTTAACAAAAAAACACGTTATTTTTTTATTAATCCCGTATATTTTTTATCTTTATTATGTTTTTTTGTTGTTAAAACGGTCATAGCAATACACATTCTGTGAAAATTCTCTACCTATTAAGGTAGAGAGTTGAATTTTTACGGTTTATGAGATACAACCCGTTGACGGACAGATAAACGGACAGCGGAGGCTTATTAATAGGGTTCCGTTGTCACTTTTCATGATTGGAACCCTTTAATTTTTTAGCTTATCATCGCATTTATTAACATTTGATATGAACCTTTGTCAAAGTCTAAAATTAAACTCTCAAAGAATCCAATTATAAAAAATAAAACTCATTCTTTTTTTTTTCATTTGTTTTTAATTATAATCATATTTATAACAAAATATGCCAACACGCTTGTATTTCCCGAAGGGTATGGCAGAAGTGTAACCAATTTACACCCACAGTTCGTCGGTATGTTTAGGTCCTATGTAATAGGGAGCGAGTTTATTGCCATTAACCGGGCACAAATCCTAACTCCGAGCTGCTACTGAGAATTTCATAGAAAAACCCAATAACACTTTGCTCGACCTGTGAATCGAACTCATGAACTCTAGCGTAGCAGTCGCGTTTGGGAACACTAGGGTATCGCGAGTCAAATAATATTTATTTGCATAAAACAAGGTATCCAAAAGTGTTACAATACAATATGAGATCATATTATGTTTTGCTGAAAATTAAATCATGCAAAATTAACTCGTAAACATTACAATTTGTGTTTAACAAATTCTTCAATATTATAGAAATTTATTTAATTTCAAATAACCTGCAATACAGTGCTTAAATAAAATACATTTCATACTAGCGTCGCCCTCGTGATTTAATTTACTCGCGTTAAGTTACGTCTGTAGTTACTGCTCCGCTCTGGTATATCGTAGCGTGATGTTTTATAGCTTAAACTATTCCTCATAAATCTGGCTATCATATACAATTATAATTTTCTAATCCGACTGTTACGTCCAGAGATAAGCGCCTTTAAACTAACATAAAAAAAAATCTCTTCAACTTTATTATATTAGTACAGATATCAACTGTTTTTTATTGTACTTTGTTTGGTACAGTCATGAAATTTAAATGAAAATGTGGCAACCACCACTTGCTATACGTGGAAAAGTTAATTGTGCATTCTGACTATCTCACCTCAACAAAAACATAAAATGACTAAAATATTCAAAATGGCTTCCACAAAACACGGCACAATTTTTACATTCGACTGAAATACTAAAATTTGCTGCATTCCTTTGTTTTCGCATTCAAACGGGAAAATATTATTTTATAGCTAGTTTAATTGCACGTACAGTCATGAGGGTAAACATGTATACGCTTGATAAAATTGAAAAGCGGTTTTATTGTGAATCAACAATTGCAGGACGACTATAGGCTCATATGATGATGATGATAATTGCAATTTTAAGGTTAGACTTTTCTCATAATATTATGGAAACTAGAGTATTATTATTCGTGACATATTTTTTCCTAACCCTATGTTGCTGTGCCATAAAGATCTCAATGATCAATTGAGAATTCATAGTTTCAGTTTAAGGATAGATGTCCCTTACACCCGATATTATGTTTATGCTCGTGACTGTACACTAAAAGTTGCTGAACCATTGGTGCAGAATTTACGCTCAGAGAGTAAAATGATCGTTAAAGAATGACGTTTTTATAACGTTTTGTAGAACCGTTGTTTTGTAAAAAAACTGCCGGCAAATTAAACTGGTGACTTTGACAAATAGCAGTGACATTTTGTTGAAACAATTCCTCGATAAAGTGGGCGTCTTATTTCATTTTAATCTTTACGTCGAGATGTCGTTTTTCTTGGAGTTTTTCAAGAAATTCTGGATTAAAAGATGTGTTTTTTGTAGAAACATTGTCTTAGACTAGGGATGGCGATTCTTTTTTTGTGAACGTACCATTTTCAACAATTTATCTTAACTAAAAAGAAGAGAAAAATAAAACTTAATGCTATAAAGTAACGTACGTACTGTTTACTATGTAATGTTTATTTAGCCTTTTTACCGCTACTGTCATGCATAGATGACAAACCAAAATGTGCACAGCACGCCACGGTCACGATCCCATGACAAATTTTAAAAAGTCATAAAATGACATCGCTATAATTCCGAACTCACTACTATTTTGTAGGTATTATAGGATGAAATCGTAGCTTGGCGTTGAGGGCACGTCTTTACTTTTTGAGTTGACGTCAAAAGGTAATATAAAAGTTTAGGATGATTTCTGTTGTTGTAAATTAGGTTCGAATAATGACAGAAATTTGACAATTAATATTGAGAATTATTTTGTGGCATGCCATCACTCAGTGGCACGCGAGCCATTAGTTTGCCATCCCTGATCTAGACAGACTTATTTTATTTTATCTACACACATTTACGTCACTGTAATATTATTCGGCAACCACGGTACAAATCATTTTAAAGGCAAATGTTTGTGTATTGACAAAAGGCAGAAAAAAATATTGAAATGCATTCAAATTCAACCTTGTGCAATTGTTTTAAAGTTCACATTTATTATTCATGGAATGAGTAAAATCACTGTTATAAATAGTGTGTTTTTGTTATTCATGATGATGTGGAATGGAGTTTTGTTTTTATTATGTAACGGGTGTAAAAAGATACTTCATGAAGCCGAATATTAGATGATTTTAAATGATTTTCATTGCGATAATTTTGTTCTGCACCACGCCAACATTAGCGTTTCCTCACCCGACCGATCATCGGGCCGATTTTTGTCAGATTTCTTCGTTGGCGAAAAGAATCTGTCAAAAATCGGCCCGATAGTCGGTCAAAAAAATCAGTCGTGTGTGGAGACGCTTATACTTCTGATACAAATATTGGTGGAATCCCAATTTATTTGTTTTCATATTTTTTTTTAATTTGACTTTTAATATAATTATAACAGCGAATTGCAAATGTATACTTTTGAATAAATTGATATTTTTATTGCAATTTTTATTTTTTATAATTTAGTGCACAATTTCGATCCAATGTAAATACTGTTACTGAAATAAATGAAACAAAATGAAATGAACCCTATAATTACAGAGATATTGAAGGTCAAAATTCTTTTACGAAAACAAATTTTAAATGTACTCCCACGACCCCTGTACAGTTGCATGCACCCATAAGTACCTACAATATTTTGCGTGAATCACATTACACGCTACTTTAAACAGTGTTTTTTTCCATCAATTCTTTTTTTGCTCAATGCTACTTAGTTTGATAGGCAGTAAGAGTAGTTAATGGCTATATGATGAATCTTTTTACACCAAAAATATTTTGTTTAAATTCTTTAAAAAAAATGTAAATAAACTTAGTGTATATGTGATAAACAAGCTCATAAAATGTATGTTTATAAATGTAAATATTATTATGTATTAGTTGTAAGTTGAGCCGCGTATAATATAAAAAATAACTGTTCATTTTTATGTGTGTTTCATTTTTCTTTTGTTACTTTTTTGAGTAAGTAATGGAGGGTGTTAAATAAATTTAACGCTTGAATGGATTCTTGAAAAATACTTTATGGGCAGCGCGTTTCAAATAAATAGTTTAATAGACTTTATTTTGGTCAATAAGGGCCTAATTTAATTTAAAAAAAACCGGCAAGTGGAAGTCGGACTCGCCCACGGTTCCGTACAAATTTGCTGGTACATATAATAAATAGTTCAGGGTGGTGATAGACCGAGGACAGGCCAGAGTTGGGTGCCTCGCCGTCCGATCAGAACCAGGACCGGATCGGCCTTATTATTGCAATTAACCCGGCACAAATCCTACCTCCGAGCTGCTACAAAAAATTTCATAAAAACCCAATAACACTTTTTGCTCGACCTAGGAATCGAACCCAGGACCACGTAGCAGTTAAATAGGAATGCAATTACGACTTGTCAGACCAAGTTTGAAGAAATAAATCAAATAAATGAATAGATTTGGATTTACACTACAGAAAGTTATTAATAGCTTTTAGTGAAAGTGAATTTACCAGCTTGGTGGTTTAAGAACCTTTTTGATTATGATGAAAATCAGATGGTTCGGTCATGTTGAGAGGATGAGCGAAAGACGATTAGCACGAAGTAATTTCTATGGCAGATGTGAGTGGCAACGCTGGGAGGGGACGCCCTAGAAAGTCCTACCCTGACCTTATTGGTGAGGTTCTTCAGAAAGGTCGGGTGCGCAGTACTCGTAACCGGCGTGCTTGCATGACCAGATGTATGAACGTGGACGAGGCGAAAGGATAAGGTAAGTATCATAGCAGGACGCGTTTTATGGTTTCTGCCTACCCTCATGGGAAAAAAGCGTGAGTTTATTTATATATGTTTTTATCAACTCGTCAATGTACAGGATGTAACAAGATACTTCTCATAGTACTGCCCATCAAAATAAGTATCATTGAGCAAAAATGTTTTGTTCCTAGATTTCATTTCATTTTGTCCTGATTACTTCGTTAGCCTAGTGGTGCTAAGCGAGTGCTACGCGGTCTTGGGTTCGATTGCCAGGTCGACCTTTTTCAGTGGCAGCTTGCGACTTTGGATTTGTCCCCGGTTAATGGCAATACGCTCGCCCCCTATTACATGGGACCTAAACATACCGGCGAACTGTGGGTGTACATTAGTAAACCTTTGCCTAACCCTTCGGGGAATACAGGCGTGATGGTATGATATTGATCTCAAATTATCTCAGCAGGTACACGTTAACAATAGATATTTTGCAACTGACATTGAAATAATAACTTTACAACGAACTATAATATAAAATAGACGAATCGATATTGAACTAAGAATCTCGCAGACGAAATTAATTTTAGATTTTCAAACAAATAGGTTTGTTTGAAGTCAATTTATTTATACAAATAAACTAAATTGAAGATAACATTTGCTATTTCAAAATAAATTCTTTTTGTAAATGCATTTGAAAATAATATAATTACATACAAGATGACTTTTTGAGACGGGTCACTAAGGGCAGTAAACTTAACCGTTATAGTTACAGGAAAACGTTACTAGGAGACCGTCCATAACTTTTTGAAATAACCCCTAAAATACTTTTTTTTTATACCAATCAATCCTCTTTCATATAGAGATCAAAAGACTCTACGCGACCATTAAAAGTATGAGTACTTTTACAGAAATCGTCCTAAACTTTTCCCAAAAATTTTCTTTATTGTTATACAGAGTAACATATGCTTTAATTTTAGAAAAAGAATTAGGGTTCTGTGTAAATAAATTAAAACCCCGCAGATACCAAACGCTAACGCGGACGTAGTCGCGTGCATAAGTTAGTGATGAGTATAAAGACAAATCGATATTGGATAGCTTGTAGACGAAGATATACTTTTGGTTTACCAAACAAATGGGTTTATTTGAAGCCAATTTATGTTTCAACTAGCTTCTACTCGCGACTTCGTTCGCGTCATATTTGAAAATAAATAAATACATATTATCTCACGGGAACCGTTCATTTTACTAGGATAAAAAGTATTTCATGTGCTATTCCGGACAATAATCTGTCTGTGTGTCAAATTTTATCCAAACCTATTCAGCCTTTCTGGAGTGATAGAGTAACAAACATCCATCCCTCCTCCCGCCGTTCACGACATATTAATTAACTATTAAATTATTTATTACAAAAAAAAAAAAAAAACCATCACGCCTGTATTCCCCGAAGGGTTAGGCAGAGGTGTACCAATTTACACCCACAGTTCGCCGGTATATTTAGGTCCCATGTAATAGGGGGCGAGCCTATTGCCATTAACCGGGCACAAATCCAAACTCCGAGCTGCTACTGAGAATTTCATAGAAAAACCCAGTAACACTTTTACGCTTTTTTCGCTTTTTATTTATTACAATATATTTATTATTATATTTATCTACTTGAACCGTACATTTTTCCGGATAAAAAGTAGCATTTATGCTATTTCAGACTATAACCCCTATCTGTGCCAAAATTATCCAGATCTGCTCAGTCATTCTGGCGTTATTGGAAAACAAACATAAATCCATCCATCCATCCAAACACTTACATGTAAACACAATGTATTACGTGCATTACATTGTGCACTACACAACAGTGATTTTCTACACTAAACATAAAAGTAGTTTCTAAGCAATAATTTTAACTTAAAGTTACTTAGTTTGATGGGCAGTTTGCGTAGTTAATGGGTATACGGTGTGTCTTTTAACACTCTGTATAAACTTTTTATCTAAAAGAACACATATCTCCTCACTAAAGGCTATTTCATTTCTTTTTAACCCCCGACGCAAAAAGAGGGGTGTTATAAGTTTGACGTGTCTGTCTGTCTGTCTGTCTGTCTGTCGGTCTGTCTGTCTGTCTGTCTGTCTGTCGGTCTGTCTGTCTGTTTGTCTGTCTGTCTGTCTGTCTGTGGCATCATAGCTGCCGAACGGATGAAGCGATTTCAATTTAGTTTTTTTTTTAATTAAAGGTGACCTATGTGCGAGTGTTCTTAGACATGTTTGATGAAAATCGGTTGAGCCGTTTAAAAGTTGTGGGGGTGAAAGTAGGGAAGAAAAATTGAATGTCTGTAAATATACTCGAGTGGGGTCTCAAACTTAACAAAATCGACATTATAAGCAATAATTTTAAATTAAAGTTACTTAGTTTGATGGGCAGTTTGCGTAGTTAATGGGTATACAGTGTGTCTTTTAACACCCTGTGTAAACTTTTTATCTAAAAGAACACATATCTCCTTACTTAAGGCTATTTTAGTTCTTTTCTTTTATGTCATTGTATGGCAAACAAGCCGATGACCCACCTGATGTCAAGTGGTCACCGCTGTGTATAGACATCTGCAATGTATTTGTATTCTTCAGACCGATTTCGATCACGTCGGCTAATATCAATGGAGATTTAGCGAAGTACGCAGGAGATATTATAGTGCACAAGTGTGTGGGCAAACACAGGTGCACGCCTTCTTCTCTAACTCTCATAGTCCGATGGGACGGCAATCCGACACGACCGGAGAGAGATCAGGCGCAGGACCAACGGCTTTACGTGCTTTCCGAGCCACGGGGGTGTCACACCACCAACTTCTAAACACCGAGCTGTTACTGAGAAATTCATAATGAATAAACATCTGCAATACCAGAGGTCATGCAAATGCGTTGCCATCCCAGAGACAAAGTTAAAATGTCTCATGTGTCTGTAATTACACCGGCACCCATACCCTTCAAACCGGAACACAGCACTGCTGCTTTGCGGCAGAAATAGATATGGTGGTAGTACTTCCCTGGACTAGCTTTTTCACAAAGAGCTCTACTACTAATAATATTACGTTGCAATTTCACTTACCTCACCCAAAAAAAACATGTTATTTCTATCTAGAACTGCACAAAACGCCATAGCAAAAGAAACCTTTACATCTGTTATTTTAGACACAAATTCTAATTTCACTGAAGACAAAAGAACGGTGAAATGTGCCAATTCAATTCAGTTTTCATTATACTGAAAGGCCTTTGATGAAGTTTCGTGTACATAAATTTTCATCTGCTGCTGACTTTGTGTTTCATAAGTATTTGATAAAAAACCGGACAAGAGCGATTTGGACTTAGACACAAAAAGTTCTGTGCTATCGTACAATATCTATACATATACATATAATAAAATCGTAACGAGGCCAATTCTGTACATTCAATATTTTTTATAAAGAGTAATTCTCACATGTTAAATACATTATACTGAACCGAAAAAAATGGTTTTTAGAATTTTTGTCTGTTTGTTTGTTTGTATGTACGCGCATAACTTTTTAAATCCGGCACCGATTTGAACAAAACTTTTGGCATTGTGTTGGCAGTAACCTGAGCTGTAATCTTAGGTACAATTCATCACGCTATGTCACATAGGGGTTAGACAGAAACAGTGTGAACACTATTAACTTAAAAATACTGAACGAGAACGAAGTTGCGGGCGACAGCTAGTTTAATAATATAATTATGTTTTTTAAAAAAAAGATCACAGGAAGGCGCTGGATGCAGTCCGCTTCTAACCGGTCCAATTGAAAATCTATGGGGGAGGCGTATGTCCAGCAGCGGACGTCCTGCAGCTGATATGATGATGATGAAAAAAAAAGAAAACATGATCTTCTATGAGGAGCCGTTTCATAACATAACATAACATACCATCACGCCTGTATTCCCTGAAGGGTTAGGCAGAGGTGTACCAAAGTACACCCACAGTTCGCCGCAATGTTTACGTCTCATGTAATAGGGGGCGAGCCTGTTGCCATTAACCGGGCACAAACAAAAACAAGTATCTACTTATTACGGTTCTAAAGATACAGCCCTATGACAGATGAACCGATAGGCCTACAGAAGAGTCTTAGTAATAGGGTACCATTTAGCATCCTTTGGGTACGGAACCCTAACAATCCAGAGGTGAGTCCAAGATTTTTTATTTCATGGTTATGTTCTTTCTACTCAATAGATCAACATTGTTTTTTCTACTACCTACTTACGTACACGTCTTATAACTATTATTTATCAGACTTACAGACAGGAGTCAATAAAACTAAAAGTTTTGTTTTTTTTTTTGTTTTTTTTTTATCTTTGTATATTTTGCTTAATGTATGTATTTATGTATTTATTATCTAATTTATATTTTAATTCTTGCAAATTTTCTGTTTCGTGCACCTACTTTGTTCCGTCTCTGCATCACCCTAAGGTAGACTGGTAGAAAATGCCTAAGGCATTAAGTCCGCCTTTGTACGGTGTATTTTATACATTTTGTGCATAAAGTTTAATAAATAAATATATGGTAGATGTGAGTGGTAGTGCATGGAGGAGACGCCCTAGAAAGACCTACCCTGACCTTATCGGTGAGGTTCTTCAGAAAGGTCAGGTGCGCAGTACTCGTAACCGGCGTGCTTGTATGACCAGATGTATGAACGTGGACATGGCGAAAGGAGTTGGACAGTAAAAGGCGGGTATTATTATTACTTTATTAGTATAGAAACTAATTCATAGTAATACTCTTGAGATAAGTAAATAAGTGGAAATTGTAGTTATATAAACGTCGTTTTAATTATTAAGCAATTAAGTCAATATGCAATTAGTTTTACTTTAAACACTTCAAAGCCAAACACTTTAAAATTACATTCACGCTTTTATTCATTCTGTAGCAAAAGGATTAGTTCTAGAACTCAAGTTAATCTTTTAAACTCTAGGTGTAAATCATTTAGAATTCTGTTCGTTCTAGCTTTCAAAATCAAAGAGCAAATGTCATTGACCTGTCACACGTAATCGAATTAGTTAATTAACTAATTCAATCATGAATGGTAGGCTCTCATTGAATTCGACGAGAGCGCAAACATAGGAGTAGGTTGGTAAATATGTGAATCTATCTATAATAAATGAAAATAATTTATTTCCATTAATAGGACTCATTTTGTTAGTAACAGAAACTTACTCGTAAAACTGTGTTAGATAGAAAAAAAAAGAAAGTAAATGAACACTAAAATACCAATAATATACTACAACTATAGCTGTACCTATTTTTTTTTGTATATATTATATCTATAGTTACTAAATTATAACAAAGCTAAAGAGATATTTTGGTTGTTTATCTAAGGGTAGTTCTTAGAAATTTGATTCTCCGGCTGATTCATATGGCCAAAATTGAATTTCATTTTCAGTTCTGTAACACATGATTATATGAAAATAGGTAAACTAAATAACATGTATTTGAATGAGGGCCTCGTTTTAAAAAGTTGTTTTCAAGATAATTATCATCGTTCAAAAATTTTGTGACATTTTTTTTTGTAAGCGGACAATTATTTTTTTTCCTTTAAGTACATAATTATAATTATAATATATTGATGTATCTAAGGGAAAATGCGACATCGATCATTTTGCTCCGAAAAATAGCAAACGGACGCGCTATATGAATCAGAAGAAGACTTCAAATATTTTTATTTAAAAAACATCGTTTGTCCCAGTAAGAGTTTTTTTTATGATGGCAAAGCATCGACCGACTTCTCTCGCTCTGGCCCGGGTGGGAGGGAATGTCAGACATTTGCTGACTTAAAGCCATCCATGTTCCTTCTTGTGCCTTTGCGTTCCGAAGGCGCGGTATCTCTTTTGAACAACCCGCAGCCCGGGCAGGCCCAAGAAGGGCCAATAAAGCTAAACTGTACAAAAAAAAACATGTCGTTTCGTTAGTTGGTTACAGAAATATACCTACTAATAGCAAATAAATCATTGTTGCCTCCCATACCAATAATTACACCGACTCTCATACCATCAAAACTTAAACAGAACAACGTCATTTAATAACCCATTTCCGACCACCGCTAAACACAGTCAGCAACAAAAGTAGATTAACATGTCAGATTTTTAAACCCGTGGTATTAATTGAAAAAAATAAACTCTTAAATAAAATACCTACCGTATTGCCTAAAATTCTGAATAGCAGATTTTTTTGTGTCTATTTAAATGATATGTAAAAGTAACATTGTTAATCGACTTTTGTTGCTGACGGTCGTACAAAATACTCTACCATTAAACAGTAGCAGTTTCAAGTTTCAACTTATCTTAATGATGTCAAAATTAAACGCTTCACAGACGAGAAGTGGAGCGTACTAATAAAATAGTTAGAAGAGAGAAAGGACCACGAAATAGGTAATTACAGAAGGCTAGCTTAGTGAAAAGAATTAAATCGGTGTAACACGTACGTACAACATACATATAACAGAATAATTGCAAATTCACAAAATATATTTTTAGAATCGCTATTAGATTCATTTCCAGTGAGTGTTGATTTTTCCTAAGAATTAAAAACATTTTGTTTTGTAGTGTTTTCATTCTTTACATGTTTTATGTTACTATTCAAGTAAAATAAAAAAGAGAGAGTAAGTATCAGAATTTTTGATTGTAATGGATAAACTCAAAATCTAAGCTAGGCTAGGCTACATTTCATTAAAAAAAGGATCCGCATGAAGAATCATGTGGACAAAGATTCGGGCAAAAGCTCATAAAACATTAAAAAAATGCTTGATCGTTAGGTTATACGTTATTATGTGAGGCATTATTTTTCTTTTTTTTCCGATGGGAAATCGTCAAATGATTTCTCCCGCCCTGGGCGGGGTGTGAGGAAGTGTCAGACTTTTACTGACTAAAACCCATCCATGTTCCTTCTAGTGCCCTTTGCATTCCGGTATAATAAATCGCTTGTTGTACGGAATAGACCTTCTGTAACACTATTTATTCAGTGTCAGGATGGAGTTTGATTAATAGTTTGGTATAGCAAAAAGGTACGCGCATGTTGGTACTGTCTGTCGGTGGTGTGCGACGCCGCCTTCTTGCTTCGGGAAGTTTTTATTTGGTAAGCTGAAAAGTTTATAATATATTTTCTTAGCTGATGTAGCGATGATTTGGAAATGTGATTAAAGATGGATGTTAGAAGGGTTTTTTATTTTTTAAATTATTGTGTATGTAATGTATGTATAATTACCATCAGTGCCTGTGCGGTGCCTCTCCGCAGACCATGGCCCACCTTTTATCTTGTGCCGCATGCCCTGTCACCTGCACACGTGAGGACCTAATGACTGCGTCGGCGAATGGTGTTCCCGTGGCCGAATTTTGGGTCAAACATGGTATTTAAAAAACATCTTATTTATTTAATTATTTATATTCTATTATTTGCCATCTATACGCTAAGAAGAATGTATGTGTGTGTAATGTATGTATGTACTATGAAACAGAATGATCTCCGAAATAAATAAATAAATAAAAATTATCTTGACTTGGCTTGCAAGGTTGTTGACATGTCGAATGTTTTAGGTAGATACTGCAGTTAACATTTACAAATAAATAAAATGTATATTTCCAAATTTTTGTCCGTTTGTCTGCCTGTTTGTTCTGGCTAATCTCCGAAATGACTAGACCGATGTTGACGAGACTTTCACTGGCATATAGCTGATTTTTAAAATAACAACTTGGGCTTCTTTTATTTAAAAACAATTAGAATTAAGTACGCTACGCTAGAGGTCCTGGGTTCGATTCCCAGGTCGAGCAAAAAGTGTTATTGGGTTTTGAGTTTGGAATTTTGCCCGGTTAATGGCAATAGGTTCGCCCCCATGACATGGGCATGGCATGGGACCTAAATATACCGGCGAACTGTGGGTTTACATTGGTACACTACTGCCTAACCCGTCGGAGAATACAGGCGTGATGGTATATATATAATTATAATTAAGGTACCACTCAAAAGGAAATAAAAACCCCGTGACAACGCCGCAAAGTAATTGAAAAAATGGCGTAAAATTTAGCTATTTTTATAAATCTGCATTAAATATGCGAGTTAATTAAACTAATGACCCAATCCGCAAGCGGTTCCGCAAATAATTTTCCAAACACCCCCGCTAATGGTTTAATTGACAAATTAATACCGCAATTACGCGAAAGCTATTCAACAATTTGACTATCAAAACATTTTAATTATTTATGTAGAATGTTTTTGTTTGTGATGTAATGTGCGTTTAGACGGGCAACTTTTATTGCTATAAGTAGCTGCAACATGTAACCTAATATTATACAGTTTAAGATCTTTTTGGTATGTTTAAACGCGTTAATCTCCAGAACTACCAGTTCGATTGAGAAAAAAACTGTATGTGATACCTAGATTCATGAGGAATAGGCTATAGCATCACGCTACGATCAACGGGAGCCGAGCAGGACAAAACCACGAACGAAGTTGCGGGCAGGAGCTCGCGAATATTTCCTGACAATACTTAAAACGTTTCTGGCAATGTTTTGCAGCCACATAGCAATTTTTTCTTACTCCTCCGCTGTTTTTTCCTGATTAATTTCGTTGCAGGTTTCAAGACAGTTGAATCGATTCTCCAGGACTCGTCGAGCTTCATTGTCTGGGCGATTTTCTGGTGGTCTCACTGTTGATTCTGACTTTCAGTAATAATGTGGCGGGCTTGTCCCAAAATATAAAAAGAGCACATTGCTGGCTATTTTTATTTCATTTCCAATATGGGCTCGCCCCTTTTTCCATGCGATCTAAACATACAGCGAACTGTGGGTGTACATGAGCACACCTCTGCTTAACCCTTCGGGGAATATAAGCGTGATGGTATGCCGGCTAAATATGGCCCGTTTGGGACCACCTTCAGTAATTATTATTGCAACAGAATGTCATACTGTATGTAATAACTGTCAGTTCAGTCTGAATTGCGGTCAGGCAGAGCCAAGCACAAACGCGTGGATTAAATGCAATGTAAATTAAATCGATTCTTAAATTCGAAATACACATAATACTTATTTTTACCTTTTAGAATGGGCAACTAGATTCATTAGTTTTAATTTTTTTTTGACGTTCAAAAGTGCCTTTTAATGGTCTATTTGAAATAAATGATTTGATTTGATTTGATTTTAGTTTGACCACTATTTTCCAAACTCCGGGCTGCTCCTGCTACTGAAAAAATCGTAATGGGAAAACTCAAGAACACTTTTTGGCCGACCTGGGAATCGAATCCAGGACCCCACGCTCAACTGTCGCTGTAACAACGGGGCAGTCAATTATATCTATACTAATATTATAAAGAGGTAAAGTTTGTAAGGTTGTAGGGAGTAATCTCTGGACCTACTGAACCGATTTTGATCTTACTGCCCACACGATAAGGAAGAATAAAAAAAATACCTCAACGGTTATCCACGGGCGTCGGGAGCCGCGAGACGACTCCCGGCCACCGTAGGCGCGGGTCTGTGGACGGTGAGCAATGGGTAGCTCACCGTCCGTACGTTTACTAACGACAGACGGTGTCGTGTCGCGTTCGTGTTCCACGCGCGCCTCAAAGAGATGTCAGCAAACTTGGAAGGGGCCACTGAGGGCCGATGCCTGCCGGGGCTGCGGGTTGTTCGAAAGAGATACCGCGCCCCCGGAACGCAAAGGGCACATGAAGGAACATAGATGGGTTTTAGTCAGTAAAAGTCTGACACTACGGCCAGGGAAGTTATTTGATGATTTCCCAACTATAAAAAAAGGGTTTATGGGGTCGTTAGACCTTACTGCCCGATACTACACGATAAGGAAGAATTAAAAAAATACCTCAACGGTAATACAGCGGTATCTACAATGAACTCAAAGGATCAAAGGGAATCTACGCCACGATATAATTTTTCCT
Organism: Caradrina clavipalpis; assembly: GCA_932526535.1. Lineage (NCBI taxonomy): Eukaryota > Metazoa > Arthropoda > Insecta > Lepidoptera > Noctuidae > Caradrina > Caradrina clavipalpis. Next base: position 11,627,837 of record OW052111.1, read on the forward strand.
GGTATTTTTGTTTTTCCTTAATCATTGTTGCTGGGTAACATGTTATAATGGAAATGTTACTTCTTGTTTTTAGGGTTCCTTAGCCAAAGGGTAAAACGGGACCCTATTACTAAGACATCGCTGTCCGTCTGTCACCAGGCTGTATCCCATGAACCGTGATAGTTAGACAGTTGAAATTTTCACAGATAATGTAGTTCTGTGGCCGCTATAATAACAAATACTAAAAACCAGAATAAAATAATTATTTAGCTCCCATACCTACAACAAACGTGTTTTTTTTTTTGCTTGATTTTGCTTGATATTGATAACGACAACAGGTAAACGCTTCTAATATTCACAGAATATTTAGTAATATATTCAATTAAAAAATAAATAATTAAACAAAAATAAAAGGCAGAGGTGTACCAATGTACACCCCCAGTTCGCCGGTATATTTTAGGTCCCATGTAATAGGGGGCGAGCCTATTGCCATTAACCGGGCACAAATCCAAACTCCGAGCTGCTACTGAGAATTTCATAGAAAAACCCAATAACACTGCACATTGCATTGGTACACCTCTGCCTAACCCTTCGGGGAATACAGGCGTGATGGTATATTTGGTTTGGTTACAAAAATAAAACAAATATTGAAGGGGGCTCCCAGCTCCCATACAACAAACGTGTTTTTTTGCCGTTTTAATAGAAAATGGTACGGAACCCTTCATGCGCGAGACCGACTCGCACTTGGCCAGTTTTCTCATATTAAATATTACTTCGTATCATATTGTGGATTACTGGCTGGCGTACTGGCGTACTTTGACTTTGTTTTTTCCTACAGAATCTAATTTGTCGGTCTGTTGAAGTTGACGAGTTTTTTTTGTTCACTTAAGAGTAGCTGACATTATGGTTAAGGAAAGCCTCTTATACATGTGGTTGTGGTTTCAATATTGGGCAAGTACCATTTTGAATTTATCAATTCACAAGCTTCTGCCCGCGATTTTGTTCGCGTCAAATTTGATATATTACCGTACATTTTATCGGGATAAAAAGCATCCTATGTATTTTTCCACTTTACAATCTATCTGAATGCCAAATTTTATATAGATCCGTTTAGCCGTTTAAGCGTGAAAGAGTAACAAACATCCATACATCGTTAAAAAATATTAGTAGGATATGTACCTATTTTACACGCTACCCCGTTAGTCTTGTGGTCGCAAGCGCGACTGTTGAGCGTGAGGTCCTGGGTTCGATTCCCAGGTCGAGCAAAAATATTAAATTGGGTTTTTCCATTAGGATTTTTTTAGTAAATAAATAAATAATAAATAAATATCTTGACCCACATATAAATAGGTACGTTTATATAAATAGGTACTACCTAGTATCCTGTCGAATGGTTTAGCCCAAAAAGACCAAAGTAGGTACACTCTAAATTAACCTTTACGTACACCCAAAGAATATTAAACTCGATCCAATATTGTAACAAGTTTTTAAAGCATGTTTTTGTTCAGCAAACAGCCTCTAAGAACCCTTAGTACAGTCGGTTGTCAGCATTATCTGACCCACCCTAAACACAATCGAAATTGGACCTTCTGACTATGATAATAAGGTTTAATTTCAATTTATATGAGGTTATCAGTCAAGTGCTCGAGAACTGAGAAGGAATAAATACAATAAAAATACACACACGCAAATTTGATCTTTATAACGTTAGCATTGGGTTAAATCTTATAACAACTTGTTATAATATAATAAGTGTAATAGCTTATTTTAATGAGTTCGGTCAAGTAACTCTGGTCTCGTGGTCTGTGTGTAAGACTGAGAGTGACAAGTTGCGAGATCAAATCCCGCGACGAAGATATTGTTTTGCTTTCAATTTAGAATTTATTCTAAAAGTATTTCTTGTATTATTGTAAAGAACTATAGACGGATAATCTTCAAATATAAAGTTTCTAAAATGGTAATATTTTGGCATAACTTGTATTAAGTGGGTAGTTGAAAAATAAATATTTGTATTCATTGTAAAACTGGTATTCAAATGCTACTAACTAAGGGTATGCAGTGACAACGCGCAAACATATTTTTCCTTGCCTTACTAAATTGCAAAAACAACTTCTCTTTACAATTTATTTTTGTCTATTTTATAGGTAGTTTTTTTATGATCATGTCTTAATGGAGTGATTAAATAATAATGAAGGGATAAAATACAAAATAATCTATTTGCACTAGGATAAGGTTGGCTGCTTGTGCTGTGCAAGAATAAACTTTATTAAAGTATATATATGGTTTAAATTCTTTAGTCTTGTGGTCACTAATCGTTGTTTACGTTCGAAATCAAGTTTAACCTAAATATAGCTTCTGCTCAGGTGTTTCTTTTTTAATTATTTTATTATACTTTTTTTACAGTTCTTTAATGGACAACGCATAGAAATAAAACTAAACAATTGCAAATTTAAAATGTTTATTATTTCATTAAAACACTTAGGTAAATAAAGTAAGTAAATGCTCACATATTTCCAAATTAATATACAATATATTATGAGGATGCCATAATCAAATCTACCCATTTATAAACATTAAAAAAGGCATGTTTTCTTGAAAGTTTGTTATCGAGAAAATTTATTTTATCTGTGAAATGCTTTAAAGATTTATAGCTGCCTATTATACGTAGTGAATAAACATGTCATTTAAATAGAAAAAAAACTATTTATGACAATAACATCACCACGTAATTGGCAACATTTTAATGGTTTAACAATCTATCCATTGAGCATTTACTTACATGGTGTGTTTAAAAATATCCTAGATTAATTAGTAGCGGAGTGATGGCGCACCGTTCCTTGTTACGTTCATCTTTGTTCGATTTAAATGTTTTTTTTTTCATCAGTGAAGATCACAACATTTTCTTCTCAATTAAAATTTAAATATTCCTGGGCAAAACGGACCCCTCTTCAGCAGGTGTCAATGCTATTTTCTGTGCCGGTTTATAATTCCTTATTCCAGCAGCGTGTAAATGCCTTCTCACTGTTTCCACTGAAATATGGTGTTTTATTGCGGTTACACTAATGGGCAATCGCATTCGGGACTATACTTGATGTTTTTTGCCCCTGGACGAATCCGCTGAATATTTACTTTGTCTCCATAACGTCTTAGCTACAGTCGTATTTCTCTAAAACAAAAAAAAAAACTTTTTTGGAACCGTTTATGTAACTTGTAAGGAGTGAATGTAATAGTAAAATAGCCAACTACGCGTTCATTAATCACAATCAATTAAATAAAATAGGTATAAAAAAAAAACACTTACTGCTATATTAAGACGACGACCAATCTCTCTAATTCCAACATTCTGCTCATGTAAAAATATGATTTTATGTTTGGTATAGTCATTAAGCTGCGACATGATGCTTATTTACACCAAATTGCTTAAAAATACTTAACGAGTTATGCGAAACGATTTACAAATGTGTGTGCACAGTCAATGCTAATAGGCGTAGTGTAACTTTTGTCACTTAAGTAGACGAATTTATTATCTACCTCACGAAGCAAATATATGTGAACTTAAACTTTTTTAATTTACCCACCTGTTTACAAGATAAGTTATTAGGCGTAAATCATATTGGCCGTTCTTTAATAATGCAAACAATTTTGTAGAAATGAAATCAAATTAAAAAAGAAACTGATAACAGGTGGACTGTGTTTTCGAACCCACATGTTGTTCCTCGCCAATCCAACATCAAACCGCCAAGCCACAAGAACTTGTTAAGACTCCACGAAATTCAAGATTGGGTTCTAATTATGTAAGGTGACTTAAAAGGTTTTTAACTTTAATGTCAACGAGATAATGATTAAAATAGCTTAACAAAATGATATAATGCCGGTGGCTCCGACAACGTTGGGTGGGTTTATGCGTGTCTGTATTCATCGATAAATTGAAATTAAACCTTATTATCATAGGCAGAGGGTCCAATTTTGGTTGTGTTTAGGGTGGGTCAGATAATGTTGACAACAGACTGTACCTACTACATAGAAGCAATATTTAGTTCTTCGGTACAAGCCGCTTCTGCTATCAAGGTATATTATACCTACTGATTATAAAGTCAACTTCAGAAGGACTACAAACCCCAGTTTCGCAAACGAAAAAAACCTTCTAAATGCAAGTCGGATTCGTACATAAAGAGTTCTGTAAAATATTTAACACTGTATAGGTATGTTTTTAAAACGATTAAGTGAATAAAATACGTTCCTTCCAAATTAAAAATTAAAGGGTGACCTAAACGGGACATTCTTCCTTCTTCTTCTTCTTCATTGTGTGGTCAGTCAGGTCTAAAGACCCCATACACCCTAGTGTCAGAGTTTCTAAACAGCCTCAAGGGCCTCTGACATGGTTACCGATGTCAGTGATGTCCAAGATAAACTTAGAAAGTACATATTAATTAGAAAAAGTCACATTGGTACTTGCCCGTGCCCGGTTGTGAACCCACAACCTCGTGCTTGCTTAAGAGGCGGGTGCCTTAACCACTAAGAAAATAAAAGACGTGTATTATTCAAAAAATGTGACGTAATTCAACGCTACGGAGCTAAACTGCACCCAACCGTTTCCATCCAGTGTTTCGTTCAACTTAACCAAAAGAAGAACCAAGAAGACCAGAAAGAAGCCAAGAAGTCTGACAACCAGTCTAACCAAGAGGTATCGTGTTGCCCAGTTACTGGGTTGTGGAGGTCAGAAAGGCAGTCGCTCCATGTAAAACACTGGTATTCAGCTGCATCCGATTAGACTGGAAGCCGACCCCAACATAGTTGGGAAAAAGGCTAAGCAGCTGATGATGTTTCGTTCAACTTAATCCTACTGTATCTCTCTATATAATGTCCTAACCTACATTGTAGGTACCTATAGGTACTTGTTTGTCTTAAGGGCTAACAACAAGGCTATTGTGATTGAGTTAGTTCGGTTATCGCCGACGTTATATCTAAATATTGCACAAACAACCTTAACGAAGAGTTATTTTGGTTTCAATTTCTTTGAAGAGGGCTGAGTTTGGTCTTTTTTTTATGCGTACGTTTATAAATTACAGTTTTAGCTATGGTTTTAGATTATGTCGCGTAAGGCTCGAGCAGTTTTCGTTTATTACTTGATAATGTACTTTATTACGTCAGAAACAGAGTTGATAATTACCCGCAAGATATAATTCCGCGCAGAATTTATCATCTTGAACATAATTACGCGATTTTCATCTCTATTTCTATGGGCTACTGGTTCATCTTTACATTGTATAAACCTTCCTCTTAAATCACACTATCTATTGATGAAAACTGCATTAAAATCCGTTGCGTAGTTTAAAACATCTAAGCGTACAGACGGCGGTAAGCGACTTAGTTTTATACTATGTAGAGAAGCACAAAAGCTGTTATTTTGACACTACAAACAATATTTTTTATTAGCTTCTGTCACCCGTGTTTAGTTTTGTCTTTAGTTACTGCTCAGCTCCCATATCATAGCATGACGTTATATAGCGTATGGGCATGTGAAGAGGAGGGATGACAAACATGTGACCAAAAGAGTAATGAGTATAAATGTGGATGGATGGAGAGGAAGAGGGAGGCCAAAGAAAAGATGGATGGATTGTGTGAAGAATGATATGAAAGAGAAAGGAGTGAGTGATAGCATGACGGCTGACAGGATGGTATGGAAGAAGAAAACGTGTTGCGCCGACCCCAAGTAACATGGGATAAGGGCAGGAAGATGATGATGACGTTATATAGCGTATAGTCTTCCTCGATAAAAGGAGTAACCAATACAAAAAGATTATTTTGAATTCGAACCAATAGTTCCTAAATGTTCAGCTTTATAATATTGGTATAGATTGTAGAGATGGTGTCTGCTTACCCAATTACCGCAACCAAGGTGTTGTATATTACAAATATCTTCATCGACTTCAATATTTCAGACATTTCTAGGAAATAATCATTCTGTATTAGCTGTAGGTATTGGTCTAAGATCCCATTGTCGCTAGAACTACGTCATGTTAGCGTAGCCTAAATTTTGTTTTTTTTTTTTTCTTATAGTTAAACAAATAATCTTGCAAATGTTATACCATAATGAAATTCTTATTAAATACTCGTGTAGTACATTTTTAGTGCATTTATTAAAAACTGGGTATAGTATTAGTATTAAATACTTGATTGGGTAGTTGGCTGTAAATTTTAAGCAACAGTTTTCATAAGAATAATTTTATTCAAGACTAGCTGTGCTCCGCGGTTTCACCCGCATTACGTTAGGTTTTTGGTTACTGATCCGTTCCCGTGGCTCATAGCGTGATGTTATATAGCCTATAACCTTCCTCGATAAATGGGCTATCCAACACAAAAAGAAATTTTTCAAATCGGACCATTAGTTCTTGAGATTAGCGCGAACAAACAAACAATCTCTGCAGCTTTATAATATTAGTATAGATTACATGATAAAAAAAAAAAAAAAAGTTAAAATTTGTAGGAACTGGCGCTAAAAGACATTTACAGGGAGTAGATTTTCTCGTCTGGTCATACAAGCAAGCTGGTTACGAGTACTGCGTACCCGACCTTTTTGAAGAACCTCACCAATAAGGTCAGGGTAGGTCTTTCTAGGGCGTCGCCTCGCGGCTATTATACTAAAATGACGTAGATTTGTAGACTCTGGTATCCCAGTCCAAATTGACTGTCTACCTATTTCAGTAATACATTATCCTTCAAGGGAATATGCCCTGAATTCCTATTAGCTATTAATATTATTGTGCGAAACCATCTTATTACATATTCGAGGTAATAACTCGTTACTGTCTCGTCACCACGTGTCTACTTGATGCCAATTACGATACTAAAAAGCTACCACATACATAATATAAGGAAAACCATTTTTGTGGCATTTTGGTATCAACATAATCATCATGCCAGTATTCCCCGAAGGGTTAAGCAAAAGTGACACAGCGAAAGGTACACCCACAGTACGCCGGTATATTTTAGATCCCATGTAATAGGGAGCAAGCCTATTGCCATTAACCGGGCACAAATTCCAACTCCGATCTACTACTGAGCATTTTATAGAAAAACCCAATAACATTTTGCTCGACCTGGGAATCGAACCCAAGACCTCTGACGTAGCAGTCGCGGTTAGGCAGTCCACCATAAAAACGAAAATCATAGCCATACCCTAAAGTACAGTTATTTTCATCAAGAACATCCTAAAAATACCTTCAAAAAACAGAAAAAACGCAATAAAGTTCTTTTAAAACCAGCTCTAGAAAGTACATAGGAAGCGAACCCTCAAGTAATTAACGCTAAAAAGATAAGTGGGTAATGAGGAAAACTTCCTGATTGGCTACGCAGCAGTATAGTTGGTTAAGCTGCGCTTATACGGGCAATTACTCCGGGCAATTCTTGGCGATTGTGGTATACGAGTTTTTGGCTACATCAACGTTTTGTAGCAATTTTGATATTGCAGAAATTATATTGTAATGTATTTTCCAGACCGATTAATCACAGCAGCTTTTTTTTTTTTTTTTATAGACGGGAAATCATCAAATAACTTCCCCCGCCCTGGGCGGGGCGGGAGGGAGTGTCAGACTTTTACTGACTAAAACCCGTCTATGTTCCTTCATGTGCCCTTTGCGTTCCGGGGGCGCGGTATCTCTTTCGAACAACCCGCAGCCTCGGCAGGCATCGGCCCTCAGTGGCCCCATCCAAGTTTGCTGACATCTCTTTGAGGCGCGCGTGGAACACGAACGCGCCGTCGACACGGTCTGTCGTTATTCAGTGAACGTACGGACGGTGAGCTACCCATTGCTCACCGTCCACAGACCCGCGCCTACGGTGGCCGGGAGTCGTCTCGTGGCTCCCGACGCCCGGAGCGTCTACCGCGGCGGCCGCTGGGACGGGGGACCCTCTTTCCCTCTCCCGTCCCGCCGCCTCCTTCTCTAGCATTACAGCTTCGCAGAAGGAGGCGACTGCTTCCCATTCCCTCTCGCTCCGGACCATGGCCTGAACCAGTGCCGGACGCGAGAGGGCGTCGCCGCCGATGGCCGCCCCGAGGACTCGGCGGTGCTCCGTCCAAGCAGGGCACACCGCCAAAGTATGCTCCACCGTGTCCTCGGGGCGATCCTCACAATGGTGACACCCGGGCGTTTCCTCCCGCCCGATGAGGTGCTGGCACCTCCTGGAGGGGACTTACCGCCTCAATCACAGCAGCTAATCTTAATGCAGATTAGCCAAGTACGCAGAATATTATAGTGTACAAGAGTTTGCGCAAATACAGGTGCTTCCCCTTCCCTAACTCTCATAATCCGGTGGAACGGCAATCCGACACAATCAGAGAGAGATCAGGCGCAGGACCGACGGCTTTACGTGCTTTCCGAGGCACCGGGAGAGTCACACCACCAACTCTCAAACTTCAGGCTGTTACTAAGAAATTCCTAACGAAAAAACCCAGTATCACTTTTTGCCCGAGCTGGAAATCGAACCCAGGAGTGGTGTCCTAGGTTCGATTCCCAGGTCGTGTCGGGCTCAACAGTCGTGCTGACTCGCGCTAGCCACAAAAAATCCGTACTAATATTATAAATGCGAAAGTAACTCTGTCTGTCTGTCTGTCTCTTCTTCACGCCTAAACCACTGAACCGATTTCAATGAAATTTGGTACAAATATAGTCCGGGACCCGAGAAAGGACATAGGATAGTTTTCATCCCGGAAATCCCCGGGAACGGGAACTATTAATCCACGCGGACGAACTCGCGGGCAAATGCTAGTCCTTTATAAAACAGTCTAATTCTCGCCACTTTGATCTAAGACTCTCCAATCTTTATTGGGCAATCATTTTCCGAAAACATTGCCCGTGTAAACGTAGCTTTACTGGATCTTGTTAGTATGTTTGTGACGATACGGAAAAGTTAGAGGGGTGCAATTTTGTTGTTTTGTTTTTCTTTATAAATAGCAGAGTAATTCTTGTGGCTCTTGGTTAATTTTATTGGGTTATTCACTTTACATAGTGGAAGTGAATAAGGTGACAAAAATGTACGAATGTGTATGTAATGTGTTTAGTACATGATTGTAGACCCAGCAATGATTTTTTTCATTAAACAAACAAATTTTAATAAACAAACTCACTTTTGCATTTATAATAATATTAGCCTTTGCCCGCGAGTTCGTCCTTATAACGTTGGTCGACGACTAAAAAATAATCTATAACCTTTTTTGGGGTCAAATACTCATCAGAATACAGACTACTCATCTCGTACTAAATTTCATCAAAATCGGTTCAGTGGTTTAATCGTCTTCTTCTTTATCGTGTGGGCAATAAGGTCTACACGCACCCTAGTGTCAGAGTTTTTAAACCGCCTCAAGGGCCTCTGACATGGTTACCGATGTCAGTGATATCCAAGATAAACTTAGAAAGTACATATGAATTAGAAAAAGTCACATTGGTTTAGGCGTGAAAACGTAACAAACTAGCTCACTTTGACATTCATAATATTAGTTTGAATAATGCTTTGTATGTATCGTACTGTCTATAAACTCCTTTCACAGAATATCAGTCATTAGTACAAACTTTTGGCACTTATCCAAAGATACAAGATTCCGATACAACTTGTGACGTCACAGATTTTTTCCTTTGATATCTAGAACTATGTGGGAAAACTTTCTTTCCCTAACTCTTCATGCTCCTTTAAGACAAAGTTAGTCCAAATGTACACCTCGTAAATGTATAGTTAGGGGTGCACTCGAGACGGGTCCTGATAGGGCCAGTAGCGGTATTTGTTCGAAACAATCACCGCGGCCCTGGAACGTAAAGGGCATCAGGAGGAACATGTTTGGGATTTGGTCAGTCTTCTTCTTTATCGTGTGGGCAGTAAGGTCTAACGACCCAAACACCCTAGTGTCAGTGTTTCTAAACCGCCTCAAGGGCCTCTGACATGGTTACCGATGTCAGTGATGTCCAAGATAAACTTAGAAAGTACATATGAATTAGAAAAAGTCACATTGGTACTTGCCCGTGCCCGGTTGCGAATCCACAACCTCGTGCATGAGAGGCGGGCGCCTTAGCCACTGGGCCATCACGACACTTAGTCAGTAAGAGTCTTATTTGGTCAGTAAGAGTCTGACACTCATTGAGTCTGACAAGTCATTTGATGATAGCCCATTCTTAAAATGACGAATGACTTTTTCTTGGACCGATTTTATCGGACCTTTTCATTAGTTTTGTAGGACCAACTTTTTGTAAAATATCTGCGTTGGTACCTATACCTATTGGAATTATATTACACTAGCTTTTGCCCGCAACTTTGCTTGCGTTAAGAGGTATTATCTTTTATCCTCTATTTTATCCCCTTAGGGGTGGAGTTTATCAAAATTTGTTTAGCGGATGCCTACGTCATAACATCTACCTGCATGCCAAATTTCAGCCCGATCCGTCCAGTGGTTTGGGCTGTGCGTTGATAGATCACTATGTCAGTCAGACAGTCAGTCAGTCACCTTTGAGTTATATATATTTAGATTTCTTTCAGACAAAAAAAGGACACCGATTGTCGGCTAAAAACCTACAGGAAGTAACTTTAGTCCAAACAAATAACATTTAAAATGACGATTTCAGACATCCGTGTGAGCCGGGCGAATATTTAAACTATTACGGTTCAAAAGATACAACTGGACTGACAGACAGACAGCAGACTCCTAGCAAGACGGGCCTGTTGGTCTAGTGGTTAGCGGCCCTGACTGCTAAGCCGGAGGTCGTGGGTTCGATTCCCACCCAGGACAAACTTTGTGTGATGAGCATGATTGTTAGTTCTGTGCCTGGGTGTGATTTATCTATAATATGTATGTATTTATAAATTATATAAGTATGTATATCAGTTGTCTGGTTACCATTACACAAGCTCTGCTTAGCTTAGGATCAGATAGCCGTGTGTAAGTTGTCCCAAGATATTTATTATTTATTTAAGATATTTATAATAGGGGCCCATTTGGTACCCTATAAGTACGGTACCCTAAAAAAGCATCCATTACTTAATAAAGAAATCCGTAATACCATTGAAACCAAAATGGCAATAAAAAGTTGTAAGTATAGCTCCGAATTGCCTACCCTGTAAATTGATTAGGTACTTCCTTGTACCTAATTGGGCCACAAAGTCTCTAATGGTCATTCCATTGACCTAGCTAATTACTTCCTAAAAGATAAGTAGTTAAGTACGAAATTGCCAACTTTCTCCCATTAAGGTGCGTTTACATGGGCAATTTTTTTTAGGCGACTATATAATATTATGACGTCACGATCTTGTCAAGCGTTTTTTTTCTGGTAGAGTTTTTTTCTATTGGATTGGCAATTTATTACAATAGGCAAGATTGCTCAAACAACTAAAGCATTTTTAGGCAATAAACTTTAATGCTTTACAAATGGTGTACTAACACGAGCAACTCAAATGCGCAATTTATATAAACTTGGTAATCTTTGAGGTCAATAACAAGCAATTTACAGCAATTCAAAAATAATATAAAAAATACCAGAAATTGCCCAATTAAAGATTCGTCTGTTAGAGCTTTTAAGGCATCTCAGTTACGCAATTTATTTCTATTAATCTGGCTAACTATGAAGTCTTAGAAACAACAAGCAATTCACAGTAATTTCAAGATTATTTATTTATTTATTGGTCTACTTACAATAAATTGTAACACTCCTTAATCTAATAATACGTCCTAAAATACACGTGTACAATATAATGGGATAGACGCAGCATTTTATGAACTTAACTAAAAATGAGTTACAGTAGAAATAATAAAAATATAGAAAAAACAAAAAAAAATGATAAAAATGGATGGATGGATGAATGATGATGATGGATGGTGGATTATAAAGAAATTACCAGTAATTACCCAATTTTAAAATCCCGTGAAAGAGCACCTACAAAAAAGCTACCGACCAATAATTCCCAAAATAAATTGCCCACAAACTACTGAGCAATATTTCCGCAAAAATTGCTCATGTAACCCCAACCTTAACAGTTCTTACTTGTTTTCTGAATCCAAGTTATGGCTGGCATCTGCCCGAGGCTCTCGCCGGAATAGTTGAAAAGTTTGCCGGAGACAGCATCTTATTATCTTGAACAATATCTACCTGAGTATTTACCTAGTTAGCGGTTTCACTGTGGTTTTGTTACTTATGAAATTCGGTATTGACATCGCGAATTTTCTGATTTTAGGCTCACTTTTGTCACGGGAATGAAATAGAATTAATAAAAATTATGTCTGCAGAAAGTAGATTAATATAATCGGTTAGTTGACGCCACTTATTAATAGAGCAATACTTACGTGAACTATTTTATTCGCATTTATTATAAACAGGGAATATGCATAAATTGTTTTTATCGCATTTATTAACAAAATATTCAGTCATAGGCAGTCATTCGTAGATCTTTGACAGTCGTTACGGATAGTCAGAAGTCAAGAAGTCTTACAACCAGTCTAGTTGCCCAGTTACTGGGTTGTGGAGGTCAGAAAGGCAGTCGCTGCATGTAAAACACTGTTATTCAGCTGCATCCGGTTAGACTGGAAACCGACTCTAACATTGTTGGGAAAAGTTTAAGCAGATGATGATTTATTAACAAAATATGAAAATACCGTAGTAGAGAAAGTGAAATTATAATTATAATCGGCCAAGAAATACGACCGATATAAGCATTTAAAACTATTAATAAGGCACCGATTAGACGGAGTGATCATCCGACATTTTCTGTGACGTCCCATGTCACTACGGCCATATAAACTCCGCGTTAAATTTCATTTTAGTAGAAAGATACAGAAACAAATCTTCAATGGCTTGGTATTGATATAACGTATTTTGCGTACAAACAATCTCCTCTCTTCGATGGCTTATAATATCTTTTTTAATTTAAAATTTATTCAAAAAATAACTTTATAACATTTTTAAATTTTTATATAAGAATCTTCATTCATGTAATAAACAGTCTATTAAAATTTACAAACATTCTTAAACAAAGCTTATTTCTAGGATTGAAGCCTTCTCAACGCCTTAAATGATTTACTAAAGAAATACCGCAGTTTATTCCGCTATACAGCTAGTAAAAGTTCAAAACAAAAGAAATACAGTCTAATTACTTAGTGAGGAATTTATCCTCGCTCCTCTTGCTCCCTCCAGGAATTAAATGTCTCGTTCCAAGCTATCACTTTTTATAGCGGTTCAGAAAAAATCTGTCTAACTGCTTGGGCTTCTAAATAATTTTCTCTTGACTTCGAAAATCTGTTATTTACGATTGATACAAGTTATAAGATGACGCGTGTTTCGAAAATAACATGCAATATCTTATTTTTACGTCGTCGTCGTAATAATCCAGTTGATACTTGGCCTCTTATACATGAAGCTGTGGATTCTTTGACTTTTTTTTAGTTTATAATACTTGTGTACTTTCTAAGTTTTTCTTGGACACCACTTACATCGGTAAAGAAAAATATCGTGAGTAAACCTGGATGTATAATAAATATAAGTCTGTCAAATTCGCTTTGAGTAAGCTCGTGCCTTCTCTGTATGAGAAGAGGCCTTTGCCCTGCAGTGGAACAGTTATAGGCTGGTATTATTTATTATGTTCTACCTCTACTTCTTACTACGCAACGAAAAACTTAAACGCGTAAGTTTGTGAGGATGGAATGGTTGTTTGATTGATTGATGGATTTTGCTTAATACAGTTAATATTTTATATCCCATTCTTTTGTTCCCGTGGGATTAGTTTATTCATTACATTATTTTTATTGGGACATTAATTATTCTCTGCAACCCGAAAAGCTATTTTATATAAATCACCTTCTGAGAATTTAAGTGAAGTGAGTTTGAGGCGAGAGGGATTCCCTAGCATTAGATAATAAATAATTGTAATTTACCTTAAAACTGGCAAGAGGACTTTGCATACACACCAAAGAACCCCTCAGCAGTATTTTTAACAAATACTTTTAAATCAAAAAGCAAAATGTGTCATTGGGTTTTTCTATGAAATTCTCAGTATCAGCTCGTAGTTTGGATTTGTGTCCGGTTAATGGTAATAGGCTCGCCCCCTATTACATGGGACCTAAAAATATACCGGCGAACTGTGGGTGTACATTGGTACACCTCTGCCTAACCCTTCGGGGATTACAGGCATTATATATATTTTTTTTAATCGCTCCCCGCTCCAAACTCAACCCACCAATCAACTTTGAACGATAGCGGGTTACTAGGTCCCCCGGGCGGGGTGTCGTTTACCTGCATCTCCCTGCTCATTTAGACCCCATGTTACTTTTACCCGGGTGAAATACGGTTAACCGTATCGCCTTTGACATCGGGACGGTTGAAATGTTTTTCGTACTGTTTACTCGGTTTAGTTGTAATTAGGGGTATTAGGATGTTTCAAAGGAAAAGTTAAGTGTGTGATTTGGGATTTTTTGGGGGTTGAAAGTGCAAGGGTTGGGGGGCGAAATTTGGTTTTAGGCTTTTGAAGATTACGTAAGTGCGGTTTTTTTTTAAGACGGGAAATCATTAAATAACTTCCCCCGCCCTGGGCGGGGCGGGAGGGAGTGTCAGCCTTTTACTGACTAAAACCCGTCTATGTTCGTTCATGTGCCCTTTGCGTTCCGGGGGCGCGGTATCTCTTTCGAACAACCCGCAGCCCCGGCAGGCATCGGCCCTCAGTGGCCACTTCCAAGTTTGCTGCCATCTCTTTGTGGAACACGAACGCGACGTCGACACGGTACGTAAGTGCGGTTGGTGTAGGTTATGTTTTAAGTGTTTTGCGGGTAATTAATAAGGTAAATATTTATTCAAGTTCAATTAAATATTTTTTATTACGCGACTACTACGCTAGAGATCTTGGGTTTGATTGCCAGGCCGAGCATAGTGTTTTTTGGTTTTTCTATGAAATTCTCAGTAGCGGCTCGGAGTTAAGATTTGTGCCCGGTTAATGGCAATAGGCTCGCCCCCTATTACGTGAGACCTAAAACATACCTGCGAACTGTGGGTATACATTGGTACACCTCTGCCTAACCTTTCGGGGAATACAGGCGTGATAGTATGTAATATTTTATTAGGTACCTACCTACATACAAGGTCACTTTTAAATCATCAAAATTAGGTGCATGCTGCCAATTGGTCGATAGCCAACTGCCCATCGAGACTTAACAGGCCTCATTATTATACTACGCATACTGACCATCAAACTAAGTAACACTGACCAAGCATTATCTGAGCAATTGGGTAGATGACACCACTAATCAATTGACGTACTTTTTATGAGCTGTCAAAACGCCATTCCCCCATAGATTTTCTATGACAATACTCAACTATGACGTCACTTTTTTGTCATCTCAATTCACTAACTATTTATTGATTTCAAAGCAACTAAAAATCGATTTTTATAGTTATTTAAAAGATCATCGGGTTTTTAGTGCTAAAATTAAATGTTTTTTGTGAAGTTGTTTCTTGAAATTATTGGTTAGTGGTGTCATCTACCCAATTACTTTTATGGTCGGATGCAAAACAGTATATGAAACAGCACCAAGAGCCGTGGTGGTAAAGTTTAGTTACTATCATGCAACATACCATCACGCCTGTATTCCCCGAAGGGTTAAGCAGACGTGTAACATTGTACACCCACAGTTCGGCTGTCCCATTGTGGGTTGTTCGAAAGAGATACCGCGCCCCCGGAACGCAAAGGGCACACGAAGGAACATAGATGGTTTTTAGTCAGTAAAAGTCTGACACTCCCTCCCGCCCCGCCCAGGACGGGGGGGGGGGGTCAATTGATGACTTTACCATCTTTAAAAAATTAAAAAAAAAGGACACTTTTTCCAAAAATCCTTTTATTGCATAATTTTGCTAACCAAGCACGTCCCTACCAAATACAAAAACACCAGCGTTGAAAACTCACATTAAAGCGGTGAAATTTAACCATCAATACCCAGTAACTGCACTACTCGTCTCTGATCTAATTTACGTTTATTCGCTCTCCTATAAAATTTAGTTTTAGGTCCTTGCTAGGTTTTTCAATGGGGCAGCCGAGTTCGCCGGTAAGTTTAGGTACCATGTAATAGGGGGCGAGCCTATTGCCATTAACCGAGCGCCAATCCAGATTCCGACGTACTACTAATAATTTCATAGAAAAACCCATTAACACTTTTTGCTCAACCAGGGAATCGAATCCCAGTCATCTAGCGTAGCTATCTACGAGGTTAAACCAGGAGGTTAAACTAAATGCCTCGTTAGCAGTTATTTTAGAACTATTCGAATGTAAAACCCTTTTTCAAAAGCACTGCATTATTCAGTAATTTTATACAATCGGACACCACAATTATGTACTGCAATTAGGACCCGTAACAATAATTATAATCTATTGATGACCTATGTCTAGCAGTAGACGTCCAGCGGCTGATATGATGATGAATAATCTAATCACAGTCTGACTACACGCTCGAAAAGACTGGTACATATAACTCATAAAGCAGATAACTTAATCTCGATCACAGTTAGGTCTAAAATTAGTGCCTACTTGGTATTCAAAACAGAGCTAATTACCTAGGATACCCACGGAAAATTGTGGTCCTTCTCATTCAAACCGGCGACGAAACAGGCGGGCGTAGAATATTTAATTTCACCTCTTAACTCTTCTACAGTCAAGAGCATAAATATGTTACATATCCAACAGGAATCAGGATCAAAAGTAGTTTATGTGCTATTCCGGACTGTAATTTATCTCTATGCCAAATTTCATCTAGGTCCGTTCAGCCGTTCTGATGTGATTGAGCAGCAAACATTTTAAAAAGGAAGATAATACAATGTTCGAAATTGTTTTTTTCTAGAAAACACATATTTCATAATAAAAGACATGATTTCTAAAATACTATGTTTGTACACACTATAATTATATCAAATCTTTAAAAGAAAATCTCTTTTGAATTTTGCACAATCTTACTAAATCTACATGAAATCTCGAAAACTATTTGACTTATAAAGTAAATTTTTTTACAAGTATTTTTTCATATTTATAGGTAGGAGACGTCAGCTAAGAACGAATTTTGCGAAGGGGCGAATTATGGATGTATTTGTGTTTGATATAAGTGCGAAAATAAACAAAAAAGTTTTAAAATAAGACCGGCTCCACAGTCGTTTTTTTTTGTCAATTGTTTACCTCCTAGGCTTACATTATGGAATGCAATAATTTATTGCATTCCATAATAATAATACTCAGTTCTTTAAAAGAACTGAGTATTGAGTATTCTCAATAATATATAAATATATTATTGAGAATACTCAATACTCAGTTATTTCTATCTTTGACTTCACGGTCAAAAGCCAATTGTATGTACCATATTCCCGTTCTCAACTGTACATTACTTTTTAACGTTACAGTTGAAAAACAACCTTAAATTACGTCGACAATCAAAGGTTAATTGAGACGCTTATTACAAGATGTTTGTCAAAAATTATGTTCAATTAAAATGCTCTTTGAGAAAAATACGAGACCTTAGTCCGTACTCGTAATTTTTCACCCGCCATCTTTTTTACGAAAATTACAGGCAGTTTTATTTAAATAAAAAATGGTAACGTTGACAAGGGTTCTTTTGAGAACTAAATTGTATTATAATGAAAGACCTAGATTTATTGGAAAATGATGTTTCAAATGTATATTAAAGAATGTAATGAAGAGAATATTGGTTCGTGAAAGAAAATCGACCAAATGCGAGACAGGCTTTGTCATAAACGGTTCTGTATCACTGCGTAATATATAATACTACATAGAAAAAAAACGTTTCTTGTATACTACCTATAGTCTTAGTAATTAGGTTCAGTTTGGCACTCTTTGGGTACGGAACCCTAAAGAGGAATGGGTGCTATAATGAAAGTTCAAAAGTCAACTTAAAGGAGTCAATGTTTATTATGTCTCGGTATTGAGGTATCTAATTAATTAATAGACCAAGCAAATTGATTCATTTCATAGACGATCTATTTTTTCAAAGACGACCACAGACTATAATATGTGTCTTCAAAATACACAGAGTTGTACCTTATAGAGATTATTAGTATTTTACACTAGCTTTTGCCCGCGACTTCGTCCGCGTGGATTAATAGTTCCCGTTCCCGGGGGATTTCCGGGATGAAAACTATCCTATGTCCTTTCTCGGGTCCCAGACTATATCTGTACCAAATTTCATTGAAATCGGTTCAGTGGTTTAGGCGTGAAGAAGAGACAGACAGACAGACAGAGTTACTTTCGCATTTATAATATTAGTAAGGAAGTAAGGATTATTATTAAGCCAAAAGTTTAACTTCATCTTATTTGAATTGAACTGTGAAAATGTCAACTCTACGTAATACGATTCATGAGATACGGCCTGCTGATAGACAGACAGTTTGACAGCGGAAGGTTAGTAATAGGATCTAGGGGGACCCTTCGCTTACGTAACTTTAAAAATGGGTAGCTTGAACTTTAAAAGGCCTGAGATAACATTATTAATTTTTAGTCCTCGGGTCATATTTTTAAGTTGTTGGGTTTTTCTATAAATCTCTCAGTAGCAGCTCGGAGTTAGGATTTGTGCCCAGTTAATGGCAATAGGGTTGCCTCCTATTACATGGGACCTAAACATACCAGCATTTGTACACCTCTGCCTAACCCTTCGGGGAATACAGGTATGTATGTATATTCTTAGATGGCAGATGACAGAAATAGTAACGATTTTAGGCAAGTAAACAATCACTTTTTGCCAAAGGTTTTGTGCAAAAGCCGATGGGATAGGAGGCTCCGTCTCAAGGGACATCCTTCGAAGAGATCGACCGTCTTAATCTTATTAGGGGATCGCATGACAAAAACATGACAGGAAGGGTATAGGTAGAGTTGGACAAGGTACTTGGTATATAGGCAAAAACGTTGTAATGTACGGGGTGTAAAACACCCCTCTACATAGCCTTTAGCTACGCATGCTGCCCAACAAACTAAGTAATGTACAGCAAAAAGTATTCATCATCATATCAGCCGCAGGACGTCCACTGCTGGACTTAGGCCTCTCCCATAGATTTCCAAAAGGACCGGTTCGAAGCGGCCTGCTTTCAGCGTCTTCCTGCCAAAATTATTGCTAGGAAGTAAGTTTTATTTATGGTGCGCAAAATCACCATTTAATACTCGTACTTCGTGCTTATGAGTGCATCCAACAATAAAGAGATAGAGGGCGTAAATAAAGTTGAATGAGAACATTTAATTAAAGACTTACTTTTGAAAAAAATATTTTGAAACTTTGACCTTAAATATCTCTCATCACTGAAGGTTCCCAAATATGGTTTAGATAAAAAAATATCTCAATGGGAAGGAAGAACAATTGTACGGCTCCTTGCTTTCATTAAGTGTGCCAAACAGGTATTTCCGTACAGCCGCTTAAGCGTAAAAACAAACCATAGTGGCCAAATTCTGAGCCGTAATAATATAATTTATTACAATGTATAGTTTGTCATCGAAACTCTAAGAAGAAAAAGCATACAGGCGTAATAACCATCCATCCATTCTCACTCATTTTCGCTTTTATAATTGAAATAGAATATAAATTCAATGTTTAACTTACATGATCAATTCGTCCCCTTCTGCTTTTTATATGAATGAAATTGCCGGAAACATCTAGCTAGTCTACATTTATTGCCCATGTATGAACACCCCTAATATTATGGCACTTGACCCCTACAATTAAACTGAATAGGGGTAGGTTCACCACAGCAGTTCAATGGGGTTGAATTTCCACCCATGACCCAACAATCGCCAATCAGCACGGGTTAATGTCTCAGCAATAATTACCATAGTTATTATTAGGTGTAGTTTAGTTTTGGGGTGCTCCTTCAAAGTTTAAAGGACTTCGACGAAAATTGAGCTGAGGAGTAAAAACATCACATACCATCACGCCTGTATTCCCTGAGGGGTTGGGCAGAGGTGTACCAATGTACGCCAAAAGTTCGCCGGTATGTTATTAGGTCTCATGTAATAGGGGGCGAGCCTATTGCCATTAACCGGGCACAAATCCTAACTCCGAGCTGCTACTGAGAATTTCATAGAAAAACTCAATAACACTTTTTGCTCGACCTAGGAGTCGAACCCAAGACCTCTAGCATAGCAGTCGCGCTTAGGACCACTAGGTTAACGCGGTATAAGAGACAGAGGCAGAAGAAAAAATGTCGTATAATTTGTAGAAATCGTTCCGGATGCGAGGCAGAAAATTTAAATTCGGAGATTTAAAAAAAGATAAGTCCGGCTTTGAATTGTGTCCGGAAATTGAAGACAAAATGCTGCCCGAGGATTACTTACGTCAAGAGAATGGGCCAGGATTTGAATCTAAAAATAAAATGTAAGATTATCAGTGGTCTGATCTTTTTATCACGATTCATGATACATGAAGTAACTAAATGGTTTAGATGGACCCTAAAATAGCTGTTCTCTACAAAAATGCACTACAACACGATCCAAATATAAAGACAGTTATTTCATTTTTCATATTCGAGGGTAGTTTACAACTCCCTTTTTTTAAGATAAGATAAGATAAGTCTTTATTTGCCTGAAACATGGTATAATGGTGTTAGTCTTATTTAAATACAATGTCCACATGTTTAGCTACACATAATATGTCAATTGCATGCAAAAATTGTAGGTCACGAAAAAAAATAAAAAAATACAGTACCAAATAATAAGTCACTCAAATAAATAGATGGATATAATATTAGAATTTTAGGTCAAAGAAGTCATTAATGTCATAGAAGTTATGTCCATTCAGCCATTTATACAGCTTATTTTTAAATAAGGATGGGAAATCATTAAATGACTTCTTTCGCTCTGGGCTGAGCGGAACGGAGTGTCAGAGTCTTACTGTCTTAAGCCCATCTGTGTTCCTCCTAATGCTCTTTGCGTTCCAGGACCGCGGTGACTCTTTTGAACAAACGCAACCCTGGCAGGCACTGGCCCAAGCGGGCCCCGTCTATAATGCTGACATCTCTTTAAGACGCGCGTGGAACACACTGCGCCGCCGAACCGGACCGTTATCAACCCTTGAAAAATTTACAGTCAACCTGTAAAATACACTTTACTTATTGAAATTAAATTCTTTCTGAAATTAAATTCTAAAGACTTCAGTGACTTCTGGGTGTCCCCCATTCGACTGTGCCTTAAATACAGAACTGAGTTCAAAAGCTCAAAATTAAAATCCCGAGTAATTCAATGTATTTGCACAGTAAAGTTAATGTAATGTAATGTATGTAATTCTCCAGACCGATTCCGGCCACGGCGGCTAATCTTAATGCAAACTAGCCACGTACGCAGGAGATATTATAGTGCACGAGTGTGTGTGCAAACATAGGTGCACTCCCTCTTCCCTAACTTTCATAGCCCGATGGGACGGCAATCCGACACGACCGGAGAGAGATAAAGCGCAGGACCAACGGTTTTACATGCTTTCCGAGGCACGGAGGTATCAACACCACCAACTTCCAAACTCCCGGCTGCTACTGAGAATTTCGTTCGAAAAACCGTCACTCAGCAATCGTGCTTGTGGCCACAAGACCAACGTGGTAGTCTACAGGTACAGTCGTTAAAAGGTGTAGTCACTTCTCATATTTAAATAAAAGTGACCTCAGAGACTTTTGAACGTCCTCCACCAACATTCGGAGTGCCTGAACTACAAAACAGAGTTCAAAGGCTCAAAATTAAAACCACGAGAAATTCCCTGTATTTGCACAATTAAACGAATCAGTAAACAGAATAAACACCTTTGGACAGGCATCTGACCTCATAGCCTAGGGTCCTTTCACAACAAAATAATGTAATTCACCTTATAAACGGGTCAATATATACCAGTGTGCTGGGCCTAAGCAAATATAGAAATTGTGGTCAAGAGAATCATTATTGGGGCTTTTACCCTGAGGGCAATGGATAAAAATGTTTCTTTTCAATAAAGGGGTATTATTATTGATGATTAGGTACTTAAACCAAAGGTCATTGCTCTTTAAAATAATTTGCCATTCAAGTTAGAGCTTTAAATCATAGGTATTACAATATTTTTTATATTATCGTGTCCACCGAATTATGTTTACAACGGCTAATCTCAATAGACTAGCAAAGTACGCAGGAAATATTGTTCCACACCACCAACGTCTAAACTCCGGGCTGCTTTCACTTCAATTTTACATAGTATAAAACTGCCTCGTTGGCCTAGTGGTCCTAAGCACGACTGCTACGCTAGAGGTCCTGGGTTCGATTCCCAGATCGAGCGAGTGTTATTTGGTTTTTCTATGAAATTCTCAGTAGCAGCTCGGAGTTTGGATTTGTGCCCGGTTAATGGCAATAGGCCACCCCCTATTACATGGGACCTAAATATACCGGCGAACTGTGGGTGTACATCGGTACACCTCTGCCTAACCCTTCGGGAAAAACAGGCGTGATAGTTATAAAACCAAGTGTTATTTTTTTTGTACAAAACAAAACCTCTACTCGCTGTCTGTACCTACGCTTTTATCTTTAAACTACGCAACGGATTTTAATGCGGTTTTAAAGAGTAACAAACATCCATCAAGCCGTCCTCACAAACTTTCGCATTTTTATTAATAGTAGGATGTAGGATTAAAGGAATAGTATAAAAAAAAAACAAAAAAACCATCACGCCTGTATTCCCCGAAGGGATAGGCAGAGGTGTAGTGTACCAATGTACGTACACCCACAATTAGCCGGTATATTTTAGGTCCCATGTAATAGGGGGCGAGCCTATTGCCATTAACCGGGCACAAATCCAAACTCCGAGCTGCTACTGAGAATTTCATAGAAAAACCCGATACCACTTTTTGCTCGACCTGGGAATCGAACCCAGGACCTCTAGCGTAGCAGTCGCGCTCAGGACCACTAGGCCAACGAGGCAGTATAGGAATAGTAGGAATTAGTAAAATAGATGAAAAGGATGACAACCCCAGGGCATATTCAAGACATTGCAAGCAACCAACGCAACATTGCAATATAATTAAATAAAAAATAAATATCTTGGGACAACTCACACACGGCTATCTGATCCCAAGCTAAGCCGAGCTTGTGTTATGGTAACCAGACAACTGATATACATACTTATATAATTTATAAATACATACATATTATAAATAAATCACACCCAGACACAGAACAAACAATCATGCTCATCATACAAAGTTTGTCCTGGGTGGGAATCGAACCCACGACCTCCGGCTTAGCAGTCAGGGCCACTAACCACTAGACCAACAGGCCCGTCAAACATATAACCAACTATGTGTCTCAAAGAGCATGTAATTAAATGCAAGGAAGGAATAGGGACAGACTAGGGTTGTAAACTGACGGTCACATACGATAAGCGTCCGTCAATTAACATTAAATGACCGGTCACATTGGACATTTATTGTCATATTGGTCAGATAAATTGGTATTCTTTACTTGGTGTATTATTACTTTCGTAATTTTCACATTTTCACTATTATTTTCGTAAAATATTGAAAGTCAGGCAAATTTTTAACTTTATGAATGTGAAATAATACCTATTGACTTTCTAAACCAACATAGTGTGTAGATAACTTTAAAAAAATATAGACTCTCATGTAGGTATTTATTTTTATTTATACTGTATTTTATTAAGTATTTTTATTTCTGTGTTGTAGATCGATGAATGACATCTGGTTAGCTTCGATGATTCTAAAACTTCCGTAGTTTTATAGAATAAAGTCTATTTATATTAAAAAAAAACGTTTCTGACGTTGCTGACAATAAATGACAATAAGTGACCGGTCAAATTGGATAAATGTCCAATATGCTCGGTCAGATTAATCGGTCACATATAACCTGACGGTCACTTTACATCTCTAGTACAGACCAACTATGTTTACTCATTTGCAACGATGAAGACAGCGCCTTAATTCCGCCTGGGAATTTGATTCAAAGCCACTTTGAATGAATGTGTACAAAGTAGACTTCAATCTAGTTTGAACTATGTAATGCATGTTGCAAGGTGTAATTTTGCATACTCGTCAAATTCTAGGAGGTATGTAAATTAATTCTCCAGACCGATTCCGGCCATCTGCTTAGCCTTTTCTCAACGTCGGCTTCCAGTCTAACCGGATGCAGCTGAAAACCAGTGTTTTACATGAAGCGACTGCCTATATGACAGTTTCTGGGCAACACGATACTTCTTGGTTAGACTGGTTGTCAGACTTCTTGGCTTCTGACTATCCGTAACGACGGCCAAAGATCTACGAATGACAGCCGGGACCGACGGCTTTACGGCACGGGGGTGTCACACCATCAACTTCCGAACTCCGGACTGCTACTGAGAAATTCTTAATGGAAAAACCGAATAACACTTTTTGTGCGACCTGGGAATCGAACGCAAATCGTCTGGCATAGCAGCCGCGCTTAAGACTAGGCTAACAAGGTATCAATTTTCTATTATCTATAAGATTTGATTTTTATTTGCTTGGAAAATGGAAATTCATAAATAGTTACTCAATTGATTTGACAAATAAGTGACATCATAGTTTGCTAATGCCATACAAAATCTGGTATCTACTACCTAATTAATTTTTGTCATATAAAATTAATTTTGTTATTCAAAAATAGTTCTTATTAAGGAAGAAATAAGTCATGTTAAAATCTGAAAATTTTCTGAGTTAATTTACTTTCAAGCTGTAATCCATTTAGCATTGCCTTATTTATAATAACTAATATAAAAAAAAGGTTTAGTAATAAATACTCTATTTAGGCAGCAATATAGTTTTTTTTTTTTTTTAATATTTAAAAAAAAAAAAAAATTTGTTTGTACAACATTGAACTATATTGCTGCATAAATATAGTATTTATTACATTGTGTAATTGATACACACTACATGATACATACTTGTAAGATAATATCAGTCAATTTTAAAAAACCTACCTACCTGATCTTATTGGTGAGGTTCTTCAAAAAGGTTGGGTGTGCAGTACTCGTAACCGGTTTACTTGTATGACCAGTAGTGTGGATGAGGCGAAAAGTGTATATGTCACCGGAAAATAACAAGATCCGTAAGTTTATCAATTTACTAGGAAGTTTATAAACTTTCGTAAGATTCTAAACGGGAGATAAATTGTAATATTTTACGTCCACATTTTCGTAAATTTATCAATTTCCGACGTCATACGGTAAATTTATAAACTAACGAATATCTATTCGTAAGATTTTATATGGTTCGACCAATCACAGAAACTCTTTTAAATATACGATCTTTGAAATACGTAAAATAACACACTGCTCTCTGATTGGTCAATGTTCATAGTTCATAGTGGCAATGCTTGTGTCCAGCTGGCGGCCGCGAGGAAGGAGAAGTGACACGTGACAGCCAACCAATCAGATCGCGCGTAGCGTTTGGTTACTGCTTACTTATTATTTTACGAGTGAGTTCAGTAAGTTTATCAATTTACGAAAATGTGGACGTAAAATATTACAATTTATCTCCCGTTTAGAATCTTACGAAAGTTTATAAACTTCCTAGTAAATTGATAAACTTACGGATCTTGTTATTTTCCGGTGACATATATAAGGTGTTACCAAAATATCTGCCACGGATTGAATGGGAAGTAGTAGTATTGTGTTTATAGATCACAATAGTAATGATAAATTATTGATAATGTGTCATATTTTTTTTTAATTTGTGAACCGCGTTATGCAGACTAGAGTCAATATTTATTAAATTACTTTATTTTCTCAAATTGAATTAACTATTCTGGGGTATGAAATTTCTTCACTATTGTAATCTTTAAACACAATACTACCTCCCATTAAATCCGTGGCAGATATTTTGGTAACACCTTATATAAGGATCATAGCAGGTGGCGTTCTGAGGTTTCTGCCTACCCCCATGGGAAAAAAGCGTGAGTTTATGACTGTATGATTTATTTAAAAAAAATACAAACATTAAGATTGGCAGGTTTTTTATTAATATGACTTCTGGTGCTGTTTGTACAAAATACATTCAGAAACAAACACGTTATTTTAATTTACATGTAAAAAAATAAAAACAAAACGAAAGAATTCTTTAAAAAAAACTCAATATTATCTTCAGTCTAATTGCAAAATAAATTTTTAAAAAATCTCATTTTCATTTAAAATAATTATACTGCCTGATATTTAGTAGTAGCAGGTTACGTAGAATCCTAATGGTGATGTTGAAGACCGAATAGAAAGTATTATCAATCAACATAAAACTAAAAATGAATATTACTAAATTCAAGCGACTTTGTCTGAAAACTCGTGCTTGTAACTCGTCCTATCTTTCCTTGTTTCTCCCTTGATATGCCATGCTTAACAAACATATGCCGTCTCACCGTAGCTGTCTTCGTATACGTCACACTGCAAACACTGCACGCATACATATACATCCTCTCATGTACGTTGTTACAGTGCGCAAGCATATCACCATGTCGGTAGAACTTTCTTGCACAAAACGTACACTGAAACTGCTTCTCCAAATGACAGATCAAATGATTCCTCCATATAGCTTTTCTGCGGAACGTTAAACCGCATTTGTCACATGTGAACGGTCTTTCTCCGGTATGAAGCCTTAAATGTTCTATTAAGTCTAGTTTTCTCGGAGCTTTATAATTGCAGTGGTCACATTGTAGGTATGGGCCAACTCCGTGACGGGCTATTTGATGTCGCTGCATTTCAGCGAGCACAGGGAAGCCTTTTCCGCATTGATCACAAATAAACTTGCAGTTCTCGTGTCGTTGCATATGGTGGTCATAAGTTAAACGATTTGCAAGGACTTTTTGGCATATCTTGCATTGAAGGTTGCGTTCCTTGCTTGGCACAGACCTAAATCTGTGTTCTCTTTTCAATTTACCGTTTAAGAATTGTGGATCAGAGAATTTAGAATCGGAATTTAAAAAATTCTGCATTGCGTCTAAAATGTTATTTATTTCGTTTGAATACTTTTCGTCTTGTTCCTTTTTATTATTTGTTTTAAAGTTTTCTTGGTCTATGTAATCATCGAAATCGTACGTTCTATCGCCTAAATTAGTTCCTACCATGGATGTTTGGCTAATGTTACGTATGCGATCAGAATTTTCCAATAAGCACTTGGAATTAGTTTTTGGGAAATATTTGTTGAACATCACGTAGTCACACACAATTTTTTCTATATTTCCATCTGAACTATCACTGATTACATTCTCATTTACCAGTTGTTTGTACTGTTTATCTGTAGATTCACACATTAATTTGAAGTAAATAGTTTGTTTTAATAAATGGACACACTTTTGGCACATCATGGTTGGAAGTTTATCGTCTTTTTGCACTAAAACATTGGTTAGTATTGGGATAGCTTTCCCGTAGCAACTAAGTCCATCCTCACTTGATTTATCAATTAGACTAAACATTCTGTCGCCATTTGACTGAGATAAACACGTGCGACATACACTTTTATACATATTCTCGTAACCATCCATTATTCAATTTATTTACGGCAAAATGAACAAAAAAATTTACTCGTTTCAGAATATTGTTTTGTTTCAATTGACTTGACACTTTTGACTAAAATGACTGCTGTCAGAACGAATTAAGCCAGTATCAGAATTTGCGTTTCGTTACACTTAACTTGTACAGAGCCAAACATTATTCTTATTAGATGGTTTATAAAATTATTATACGTTCATGTAGAACTACGTTTATTAGTGTAAGTAATAGTTTATTTAGAAGGATAACATTATTATTAAATATTTACAATCTTAAAATTAGAAAAAAAACTTTAATAAGTACTTTATAACAAAAAAAAAAGGAATGAACTATACTTAAGGCAAATTCTATTATTTCTTTCGCAATACATCTAACTGAAAAAAATAAAAGTTAGATAGGAACGAGCGATTATCAGAATTAGAACTTTAATTCTGACCCGGTGGCTGAAATTGGAACTAACGTAAAAACTATGAGAAAGTGACACGGTCTTTCGTTTATTGTTCACCGACAGCGCCTCAAACACCAGGGCGATATACAGGGTGGAAATTTATTATGCTACCTGGAGGGAAAGTACTCTAAATACTTGAGTTAGCAAATTTTACTGAAAGGAAACATTCCTTTATTTTTAAAAAGAAACAAAACTGCATTTAAATAATTTTGAAAATACGCTTGCCACACCCGGGAATCGAACAGACTAAAACCGGATAAAATAGCATCCTGTACTTTTATGGCACTTATCGATAGGGTCAATCACAAGGATCAAATCTCTACAAACCTGGTAAACTAAATTTAACAATAACCATGAAATTTCAATCTAAACTTATTTTATTCGGACGAAAAAACGAGTACAGTAACTAATGGCATGCTGAAAATGAGCTTCACTTTCTTGATGCACACATTCATTATTTGAAGGAATTCATTTTGAATAACTTTTAGAAGGGTGTTGTGGTGAATATTGAAAATTTTACTACGCTACCAAAAGTTACTTAAAATGATTTTTTTAAAGGAATAAATTCATGCATCCAAGAAATGAAGCTCATTTCCAGCAACTACTTTACTCGTTTGTTTGGTTCGAATAAAATAAATTTACAATAAAATTGCATGTTTTTATTTTATTTTAATTTACGATGTTTGCAGGGATTTGATCCTTATGATTGACCCTATGGATTAGTGCCATAAAGGTACAGGATGCAATTTTTTCGAATTTTAGTCGGTTCGATTCCCGGGTGTGGCAAGAATATTTTCAAAATTATTGAAATGCAGTTTTGTTTCTTTTTAAAAATAAAGAAATGTTTCCTTTCAGTAGAATTTGCTAACTCAAGTATTTAGAGTACTTTCCCTCCAGGTAGCATAATAAATTTCCACCCTGTATGCTTGTGAGGGCTGTAGTTTGATTTGGATTTTCTAGGATTTATAAAAGTGTGAGCCCAAGACACGTGTTTCTGCGGCAAATAAACCTTTTTATATTTTCTTTTTTTTTAACCAAATGAATTAATAATTTAATTAGGTTTTTTAACATTTTATCAATCTTTATTATAATACCTAGTTATAAAAGGTCATTCACACACGAAATTCCAAAAATGATTTGGTCATATCTGAAAGGACAATGCCCGGAATGGCCCTTTGCAACAAAATGTATTGGAATACACGATAATTAACTGTCTATTTTATTATATTAAATGCAAATACTTTTGTAACATGGACTAGCTATATGCAAAAATGAACAATAAAAAGTATTTTACGCGACTAATAACATTAATCGCCGCCATCTTCACAAAACGTCATGTCGTGTCGATAAAGAATAGGGATGGCCAATTGATTGTAATCGATCGACTGAATTTTTAATTTCCTAAAAGTATAATTTAAATCGATTTGAAATCGATTCGAATCGTAAGCCTTGTATCGACTTACAAAAAAATCGTGGTCTAATAGATCGATTTTATTTTTCAAGTGTACATTTATAATTATATATTTACTGCCTCGTTGGCCTAGTGGTCCTGAGCGCGACTGCTACGCTAGAGGTCCCGGGTTCGATTCCCCGGGTCGAGCAAAAAGTTATTGGGGTTTTTACACACATATACATACATTTATAATGTAAATATTATCCAATTTTTGAAAAACAAGAAAGATAATAAATGATCTCTTATCAGTAAAATCAGATTTGTTTCGATAAAAAAAAAATTGATCTATTTGACCTGAAAAATTAATTCTTCGATTAATTGATCTCAGATGGTCATCCCTAGTCACTTGTCACTGTCAGTTTACTGATGAACTGATGATTACAATAGCGTCGCTTGCTGTTTGTAATTTTATTGTTTGTATCGGTGTGTTTTGGTGACTTTTGGGACTATTATTGCATGTGTATTAGTGTACAACAATGGACTGCACCTCTTTTGGTAATTATATTTCTACTTTGTCTGCATACGAGTATTTTGGGTTCCTTCGTGTTTATTATTCTGTTTGCGTTCTTCTCGGCTGGTTAACAGTCACACGTTTGCGCTGTTCAAGCATGCGCCGTTTCTATTTTTACTATTTTTTCTCATTCCTAAACGAATTTTAAGAATACAGGTAATAGATTCTATGCATTTAAACATTGAACTTACATACACTTAGGCTTTAGAAAAAAACTGCATAGGTACCTACCCAATTATCTAGGGAGGTGCTTAAAATAGCTAAATACATTATGATATTGCTTTTCAGTTTCTTAAAAATCACTAAGCTATGAAAAACTATACCTAATATTCGTTGTTATGGTTCGATTATAACCTAAAAATCTGATTCTTTTTTTGGAATATATCTATTCTGCAGCTAGTCCGCTATAAAAATAAGATCATTATAGTTGTTTACTAATGATCGGCAACACAAAATATAATTTTCCGATGCTCTTGGTTCCAGGGCGAACAATGTATGGGCGCAGAGCAATCTCCTTTGGTATCTAAATTCTAAGTAAATAATTTAACCATTGTCATTTTTCTTGCTTGATCTTTTTATCTCCATACATACCTATGTTTTAGAGTAAGCAACTAGCTACTTCTTTCTTACTTACTGGTCAACAAATACCTGTAAGTAAATGGTTGCATGCCCTCATGGCAAAATATGGCTGAACCATTAAAATGTATCTGCATCACCTGTATTGTACCCATATTTGCGAATAAATTTATCTTTATCTTAGTAGTAGTAGAGTTCTTTGTGAAGGAGCTCGTCCGAGGAAGTACTACCACCGTACCTATTTCTGCCGCAAAGCAGCGTTGCTGTGTTCCGGTTTAAAGAGTATGGGTGCCGATGTAATTACAGGCACATGAGACATTTCAACTTTGTATTTGGTATGGCAACGCATTTGCAAGGCATTGCAGATGTGTTTATGTAGCGGTGACCACTTAACATCAGATGGGCAGAAGGGTTGGAGGCCATTTAAAAAAAATGA
Source organism: Caradrina clavipalpis (assembly GCA_932526535.1). NCBI lineage: Eukaryota > Metazoa > Arthropoda > Insecta > Lepidoptera > Noctuidae > Caradrina > Caradrina clavipalpis. The sequence goes on from OW052111.1 coordinate 11,658,751, forward strand.
ATTTGAATTCCATCATAAATACAGCAGTCAAACCTGTAGTCAAAAAACTAGCACATAACTGTCAAAAATAAACTTTATTGTTCTATGCATTAAGTAGGTTTTAGAGAGCAACCATAAAATCCTTTACAAATTAACACATAATAGGTACGTTCAGTCGTAAACATCTACCACCTACGTCTTTCATCTTATTTGTGGTATAAATAAGTCTTAATAATGTTTACATTAAACCGTTCCGCGGATGGCAATAGAATGCTTCGGGCCGTGGCCTCGAAAGTGGCGAGGCCAAAAAATAGTAACTTTATTTTGGCCTTAATTTTAAATGTCACTTTGACATTAGATGGGATGTCGGCTCGATTACCAACATTAAACAAAAACAATGACATTTAAAAAAAAAAGAAAATTTAATCGATGGTTGGTGCTTGATGATAGTTTGTGGTTGTTTTAACTGCCTTTAACTGCCGCTGCAAGTTTTGGGTTCGATTGCCAGTTCGAGCAAAGTATTATTGGGTTTTCTGTATGATATTCTCAGTAGCAGCTCGGAATTAAGATTTAATAAGATTTCTTTGCTCGGTTAATGGCAATAGGCTCGCCTCCTATTACATGGGACCTAAACATACCGGCGAACTGTGAGTTTACATTGGTAAACCTCTGCCTAACCCTACGGGGAGAACAGGCGTGATGGTATGTATAATAAATTATGTTGGTGCTTGCCGGTTCGATACCAAGTAGGTACCAATGTAACTTTTACAAATCCATTTCTATCATGCGTACTTTTAACTTTATCCTAAAAAAAACCCAGAAACCTGTTTTAAATCTAGGCCATGTACAAAGTACCTAGTCACATCACTATCTCCAGGCCACCATAACGTATATTACGAAACAAATTACACTAACCGTTACTTCCAATTTGTGGCCTCACCACAACGCCACTAGTTTCGAGGCCTCAGCTACCGCCTAATAGCGATGTACGATAAACGCTCTCGCTGCGATAAAACGGCGCAGCGCCATATCATTCAAGTGGGAATGAGTTTTACTTTTACTCTAGGGATGATACTGAGAGCTAAAGATTGTTAGCGAGTTTTATCGTATTTATAAGCACGAATGTAAAGTCTTTAGATTTTTTTACAGCTTTCGGTGGTCAATCGCAATGAGGATAGCCACGTACGCAGGATATTTTTTTTAACCCGACTGCTCAAAAAATGTTCAGCCGACAAAAAAATCTGTCAAAAATCGGTAAAAAAATCGGACGTGACCGGAAAACGTTAATTAAAAACTAAAAAGAAAAAGAAAAAATAGGTACCTAAGTACTGTAGTCTAGATTTTCACAACCGGGACTCGTATTGGGAAGCCGGTCTAGATTTTTAACAGGTCCCGACTGATCGATAACCGATGTGTTAAGAATTTTATGTACCGAGGGACGCGTCAAGATGAATTTATAGTAGTGATGATTATTTATCAAAATCGGTTGAGCCGTTCGTTGTGTAGTTACGAGCGGACATACATATTGGTCGAACATATAACCCTCCTTTGGGCTTCGCCGCATTCGGGTAAAAAGGAAAAACAATATTTTATACATAGCACAAGTCTCAACCAACGAATCAATTTTGAACAAAAAATAAATGTTGATTTTATTTCACGGATAATCTTTTATCTTAGCTACCGTTCCGTATTTTCGATTAAACGAGTATTTTTTTTTTATAAAAAGCTAAAAGAAAATTGAAAGATTAAAAACCAAATGTCCGGCTCATTGTCAGAACATTTTAAATAGATATTTCGTTTAAAATGTTCATTCTTTTGGTGCCTGGTGGAAATCCTCATAGACTTCCTCCGTCGTGGAGGTGACGGAGGGGCATGCTGGACTCTTGCGCTCTCTTTGCGCGTAACACACGGCGGGGCTAGGCCGGTAAAGGTCATTGGGCGCAATCCGACCCGGTCGCGGACACAAATGAAAATGATAAAAAATGAAAAAGTATAAATTCACTTAGCATTATAAATGGTTATTTTATTTAGAATCCATGGGAGAACAAAGTTGGAACTCCTGAAACTTGAGCATTACTGACTCGGTCAACTAGCGCTTAGCTTAGTAAAATCGTATTTGAATGAGAGACTGCAGCAAGTTCAAATAAACGGGGTAAATTGACAGCGAACAATAGTGCAAAGGGAATTCTATGCTACTAATGCACATAGAGGGCAAATAGACCGCGCCGCCGGTACCCGGCGTGTCATACGTGGCTGCTCACCATGTATCATACAAACTGCGGGTAACCGCGGGCATCAACGGTCAGACGCGGCTTTTATTGCTTCGCGGTCAAAAAGACTGCACAATCCCATTGCCTGCAAAGCGCCTTAGCGGTTAAAACCACCGCGGTGTTCCACCTCTGCCCATGGTCGGGGGTGCGGGATTCGCATAAACATTCACCGCTCCCCCGACAGGCGTCGCTCAACCCGCTGTACCTCAGCAGGTAGCTCCTACCTGGCCCGAATTATACATATAAATAAAATAAATATACCATCACGCCTGTATTCTCTGAAGCGTTAGGCAAAGGGGTACCAACGTACACCCACAGTTCGCCGGTATATTTAGGTCCCATGTAATAGGAGGCGAGCCTATTGCCAGTAACCGGGCACAAATCCAAACTCCGAACTGCCACTGAGAATTTCATAGAAAAACCCAAATAACACTATTTGCTCGACCTGGAAATCTAATCCAAGACCTCTAGCGTAGCAGTCACGCTTAGGACCACTAGACCAACGAGGCAGTTCATTATTAGAATATGTATTTTAAAAAAAAACAAATAAAAAGTTTTCATATCAATTAAAAGTTGTTGCAAAATGTTTAATCTTAGTCTGCCGAAGTTTTTGTGAATATTTAAGTTATTTTTAAAAGAATACCATTAATTTTTTTTTCTTAGTAGGTAAGCATTAAAAGTTTTGTAACGATATGCTATTTTTTATGTTTTTCGCAATTAATTTTCAAGTGCTTTTTAAATATTTTATAACTTTTATTCAAATGTTTTCTGCGAAGTAGGTACTTTGTTTTAAAACAAATGGTCTTAGAAAACAGTCATTGACCAGGGCTAGATGAAGTCTAGAAGTTTATTGGTCGAAGCAAGGTAAACCTCAGGTGGAGATTTATAGCTTTTGCCTGCGACTTCGTCCGCGTAATCTTCGGTTATCAGTATCACTACTCAGAAGTAAGACGCGGAATTAAAAAAACGTTATAATATCTCCTTTCTATGAGTACAAGTTACCCCGAAGCATATTAAATAAAAAATAGTTTAGTGGTTTGGTCGTGAAAGCATAAAGACAAACAGACTTATAGAGTTACTTTGGCATATACAATACTAGCTTTTGCCCACGACTTCATCCGCGTAAATTTGGTATCCCACGGGAACCGTAATTTTTTCAAAGATAAAAAGTATCCTATGTGTTATTCCAGACTACAATCTATCTCAGTGTCAAATATCATCCAGATCCGTTTCGCCGTTTAAGCGTGAAAGATTATCATACACACATCCATCCATCCATCCTCACAAACTTTAACATTTATAATCTTTACAGATGAACAGGATAGGATTGGCATGCCTAATTTAAGGTAGTTTGTACATGGATCAATTTTTTAAATTAAAATAATATCTTGAGTTGTGTACATACTATCTGTGCAAATATAATCTATTCTTCTTTTTTCATCTAGCCAGTTTAACAAGATCATGTTCATCTTGAACCAGAAGCAGCTCAAAATAATAAACTCCATCACTAATATAACACTCACTTAAAAAATAAAAGAAATCAACAATAAAACCTAACCAAACACACAACCTTACTAAAATACATACAGGTATCTAAGTATTTTCTTTTTCACCATTACAAATAAAAACTACAAATCTAGGGGCACACAAACACTTGATCTTTAACCTTAGGCTAGGCCGAAAATCCGAGAAAACCTTTAAGCCACTCGACCACTAGACCGGTAAACCGCTCCAATAAGAAATCAATGCGACTCGGATATAGCTGTTTGGGATTTTATTTCAATATTTCTGTTGGCCATTTGAAAAGGTATTACAGAGCTAGGCAAGTACGGGTGACTAAACTTGTCTAGACATTTTAGACTTATTGGTATTTGAACGCAAATGTAATGCATTACTTTAAAAAAAGGAGGGTTAAAATTTGGTTGTATTTTTTTTGTATGTTTTTTACCTCAGAAGTCCGTCTTTTAAGCTAAGCTACTTAAGCTTAGCTTTTAAGTCAAAATAACCTAAAAAAATATGTTATCCCAGTAAAGAATAAAGAAATAGCGTATTTTGCTTTTTTCTAACTTTCCTGCGGTTTTTACCTTATTATGAAAAAGACATACGTAATTGGGTTTAAATAGAACTGCAATTACCAAGTTAAGTACACAATAACGGCAATTGTTATAACTAATCACACTGATTACCTTAGCTATCTCTGAAAAGCTACAAATAAAAATCGCGGTTTAATCCCGAGAGACGCAAATTTATTACAATCGCTACATTTAAATTGAATTCAAAACGAGATCACAATTTTATCGGCTTACAGCACAGCAAATTTATTTCATTTCACAACAATCCTTCGAACTAACGAACGTTTTCAAAATCCGGATAAACAACATTTTTATCCGGCCTCTCTAGTGTTCAACGACCTTTACATATGTTTGTTTGCAAGACCTCCTCGTTATTTTGATTTACACTGACAATACAAAACATGACTGTGTTCGCATTTTTTTTTCTGTATTTTTCGCCCACTTTCTGAGCCCTCGGGCCGGAATAATGATGAATTTCATTCTTGTTCGCGAAAAAATATACGGTTTTTTTTTGTAAGTTTAACGCGTGTATCATAAGTTTTCTCTTAGTTTTCGCTTCACATAATACTGTGTGAAGGATTTTTCTTGTGAAATATAGTTTTTAGGACTTTGTAAGGAGGAGAATTACTTGTGGTGAAGTTTGTTGGTAAAAGTAGTATCATGATAAATACTTATGTTGGTTGAAAGCTTGTTGTTCTGTCTTGAGGGTCATGTAGGTAAACAGGTAGGTAGATAAGGCATTTCGCTTTTGTTTTGAAGGGTTTCTTGTATTTTTATCTACAGAAAATAAATTGATTTTAATTTGAGTATAAAACATGGGCTGAAATATATGGAACACTTATACTATCACGCCTGTATTCCCGAAAGGGTTAGGCAGAGCTGCACCAATACACATGCAAAACACAGTGTTTTTTTTTTAAGATAATTTACCAACTTTGACTCGGATGATGTCGCAGGCTGAAACTAGTTATACTTAATTACGAGTATACTATTTAAAACTTTACACACCACAAAACTGTGTATTCATTCAATACTCACCTCTAGAGACCCCTGAACTGAAATCTGTTGACTGCAGCTGTTGAAAAGGCATACTAATTGCTACCTGAATACAGATGAGATGCGCTTACAAATGAAACCACTAATAATGATGACAACATCATCGCAATTTCACAGAGTAACTACCGAAGTCCTGCTGTTGATTTTAGTGTTCTGTCATCAAATGTCAAACATTTGCTGGTAAACAAAGACTATAATGGGATGAGCCAAAGTTGCTCTCGAATTTTGCAATGTTCAACTCAGTATCAGGTTGCTTTTGATTTTGGATGGTAAACATGCCGATGACCTGCCTGATGTTACGTGGCCACCGCTGCTTATTGACATCTGCAATACCAGAGGTCTTGCAAAAACGTTGCCATCACACTATTCCAGACCCAAAGTTGAGATTGTAATAAACAAAGTAGACACAGTTGATGTTGTAGTAGGAGAGCTCTTTGTGAAGGAGCTCGTCCAGAGAAGTATTATTTCCATACTTATTTCTGCCGCAAACCAGCGTGTTCCGATTTGAAGGGTGTGGGTGCCGATTTACTTATAAGCACAGGCGTGCAAAAGCTAGTACTATTCATATAATTAGATAGTTAGTAGTAGTAGAGCTCTTTGTGAAGGAGCTCGTCCGGAGAAGTAGGTACTACTTATATCTATACTTATATCTACCGTAAACCAGCGTTGCTGTGTTCCGATTTCAAGGGTATGGGTGCCGGTATAATAGGCACATGAGACATTTTTACTTTGTTTCTGGGATGGCAACGCATTTGCAAGGCCTCTGGTATTTGAAGGTGTCTAGATAGGCAGCGGTGACCACTTAACATCAGGTGGGCTGTCGGTTTGTTTGATATCCAATGATACTTTAAAAGGCTAGGCAGATGATGATGATACTTTAAAAAAAAAACTAAATATAGGACAGGCAACATAGGCACATGGGACATTTAAGCTTCCTCTTTGGGATGCAGCTGTTAGTCCTCTAGTATTACAGATAACAGCAGTGACCACTTATCATACGGTAAACTGTTCGCTTATTTGACATCTCATAAAATAAATAAACAGAATAAAAAAACTTTCAAAATAATTAGGTTGTTTTATATTTTCCTTCATCCAAAAACACATGTCTTTGATCTTCTCCAAATTCAAAAAGAAAAATAACTAACATTACAAATAAAATATTACCTATTTTATTAAAATCACATAAAGGCATCCGCTCACTAGACCGCCCGGTTAAACACATCCGAATTGCGGGTAATATCGAATATTATTTTCCGGTAGAAACGTATGTGAACCGGTTTTGGGTTTAAGTAATTGGAAATCCTGCCCGGGCAGGTATTTTCGTGTATTATGTATCGACGATGCGTGAACGGGTATATCCGGGTATTTCTAGCATTTATCCGGGTACTTAAATGTTTTGGGGATTTGATGTTTTTTTTATACGTTGATGTTTTTGGGTTAAACAGGAAATATTATAATATTATAAGGGGTATAAAGATATTGTATGTAAAAATTTAATGTACCTAATATCTAAACCAATATTATGAAGAGGAAAAATTTGTGTTTTTTAATGTAACGAATTAATATAAAAACAACAGAACCGACTTCAAAAATTCTTTTGCCGTTGGAAAGCTACATTATTATTGGGTAAGATAAGCTATATAACATCACGCTACGACCCTCGGGAGCAGAGCAGTAACTTAACGCGGGTGAAACGAAGTCACGGAAAGTCCGCCTGTCTAAATAATTATATATTGAATTGGTTTTCTGTACCATAGAAGTTATGTGTGAATTTTCGTGATGGCCTATTGGTTAAGGCGCCCACCTCTAAACGCCTAAATGTATTTAGAACGTCATTGCATTCCTGTCACAATGCTGCGGGTTGTTCGAAAGAGATACCGCGCCGCCGGAACACAAAGGGCACATGAAGGAACATAGATGGGTTTTAGTCAGTAAAAGTCTGACACTAAGGCGGGGGAAGTTATTTGATGATTTCCAATCTATAAAAAAACTCTGTCACAATGTTAGAAGCTGATAGATACAGAATCGTAATTTAAATACATTTAGCGCAAAATATGTATAGTGATTTGTTGCGGCTTAAGTAAAAATAAAAGAAAGAAGAAATTAGAAAAATATTATTTGAAAGTTAGATAATAATATGTATAATGTTAAAGTCAATGTTATATTAAGTCATATCCTATATAGAAAAACCTTGACCTTTCCGCTTCCATATCTCAACCCCACCGAAATAATATTATTATGTTGGTATCTACATTCTACCAAAATCATGGATGTTCTATTTTCAAAACGAATCACGTTCGACGCGTCCTTTTGAAGGCGTTTAGCAAAAATGGCGCCCGAATATCAAATGTGTGGGATCTACAATAAGATGTATTTTTGTATTACATTTTTTATGTTTGTAACATGGGTTTATTAGAATAAAAGTTTAGAATGTTATTGGAATGTAATCCTTGTTGTTATTGTTGATAAAATCTTGGTACAAATAAATAAAAATTAAGAGTATTTGTAATGTCAAAACAACAGCTTTTGGCTGATCTTTCAACTGTCAGATAAATTTTATCTGAAGAATATTTTAAGGCCTTTTAACATAATTATTTCCTGTACAAAAGTGGTCAAACTGTGATATGAATTCCTCAAATAAAAGATATTCGACAAATGAAAAATCAACCTTCAATTAAATAAATATGAAGGTTTAGATTCTCTGTCTGTTTATTTCGGCTAATCTTTGAAAGAACTGGACCAATTTTGACGAGACTTTCACAGGCAAATTCAGATTTGATGATGCAGATGCAGATTCTGATTTCACAAGGACTGATTTAGGTATAAAACTTCATGATAAGTAACTGTCATTTAGGTACACGAACGAAGTCGCAGGCACAAGCTAGTGATTCTTATTTTTCTCTCGCATCAATACAAACGATGTTATATTGGTGTCAAATTAACAAATGGGTGCCTGCATGGCGAACTGTGGGTGTACATTGGTACACCTCTGTCTAACCCTTCGGGGAATACATGTGCGCGATGGTATACATAAATCAGTCCGAGAAATAATCGGTCAGTAAATCGGTCGTGTGGTGAGAGCCTTCTTTCAGAGAAAAAGAAAAAGAATAGACCTATTGACCTGAGCCCAAAAAAAAGTATAAAAACCGAATTACAACGGATATTAAGGCGGTTATATTATTTTAATGGACTTTGGAGGTTTCTGTTAATTAATATATACCGAAATTATACCCTAACAGAGTAATGCTGAGACCTTTCGTCTTGATACATACGGGTACTGCGAACGAGTAACAAATTCAACTATTTCAACATTTGCACACTTTTTCGTGGGTTCAGTAGATTCTACCGAACTAAAAGGGCTTTTCGGTTATTTAAGAGTATTTCTGTTAGTAAAAAAAAACCCGTTCTGTACAAAAGTGGGTCGAAATATATGAAAGAGGTGAGTTGTCAAGAAAAGTCACACATTCAATGGTAATCGCATTAGCATCGCATTATTAATGTATTTAGTGGTTTAAAAACTACTCATCATCTGCTTAGCCTTTTCCCAACTATTTTGTATTTGTATTATAGTATATCTATTGACGGGCCTGTTGGTCTAGTGGTTAGCGACCCTGACTAGTGCTAAGCCGGAGGTCGTGGGTTCGATTCCCACCCAGGATTAACTTTGTGTGATGAGCATGATTGTTAGTTCTGTGTCTGGGTGTGATTTATCTATAATATGTATGTATTTTTAAATTATATAAGTATGTATATCAGTTGTCTGGTTACCATAACACAAGCTCTGCTTAGCTTGGGATCAGATAGCCGTGTGTGAGTTGTCCCAAAAAAAAAAAAAAAATCTATGTTGGGGTCGGTTTCCAGTCTAACCAGATGCAGCTGAATACCAGTGTTTTACATGGAGCGACTGCCTATCCGAACCAAAAAAAAAACCGCTACGTTTCTTAACAGCAATTTCTCAAAGGCAAAAAATAAGTTAACACTAAAATAAAAAAAATTAAATGCTCGCTAAACTCGCCCCCACTGAACACCATAAGAATGTCTCAAGGTGAATAGAGGGTTACAGAATCCCTTGACAATTTAATCCCATTTAATATACTGAGGGTTTCGCCTTAAATATAACGCGTAGGTATGAGGGATACTTAATAGTTTGAATAAGAAACGTTACTCTGCGTTCCTGACTTGTTATCTTATGGTTTTATGCAAAAAGGGGTCGAGTAGCGTTAAGGTGCTCCCTCACCGGGAGCATTCACGTGTATTGTAACATTTAGATTCGACTTTGAGCATTACATTACAATAATACCTCCCTGACTAACGAGCACTTGCGTGTAATGTAACATATTGATCTTGCTATGAGCATTTCATAGCAAGATGTCAGACGAAGCGGTCACTGTCACGTAGGCTACTGAGCGGGCGGGCGGGGGGCTGGGGGAAGTGGAACGCATTGATATTACAAGTTCTATCAATATATTACACATTGTATCATTACAAGGCACGCATTGTAATGCTCGGTTCTCCTCCTTCACTGATGTAATGCTCAAATCTGTAACGTTACATTACACGCGAATGCTCCCAGTGAGGGAGCACCTTAAAGGGGCGAGTCAGTAGAAGGGTTGAATATGTTTAAGTAGGTGTGTGGGTCCAAAGTGCAACGCTATGCCAGTTAGTTTTTAGTGTTTGTTGAGGATAAGACGGTAGGGAGGAACAGTTTAGACAAATAAATATACTCTTTAACTTTATTATAAATAAATAAATAAATAAATAAATAAATAAATAAATAAATAAATAAATAAATAAATAAATAAATAAATAAATATCTTGGGACAAGTCACACACGGCTATCTGATCCCAAGCTAAGCAGAGCTTGTGTTATGGTAACCAGACTACTGATATACATACTTATATAATTTATAAATACATACATATTATAGATAAATCACACCCAGACACAGAACAAACAATCATGCTCATCACACAAAGTTTGTCCTGGGTGGGAATCGAACCCACGACCTCCGGCTTAGCAGTCAGGCCCACTAACCACTAGACCAACAGGCCCGTCATTATATTAGTATAGATATTGCACACATGGGACCTAAACATGTCATGATCATCCTGTATTCTCCGAAGGATTAGGCAGAGGTGTACCAATGTACACCCGCAGTTCGTTGGTATGTTTAGGTCCCATGTAATAGGGGGCATATTGCCATTAACCGGGCACAAAAAAGAGCTTCATTTCTTAAAGAAAAATAAAGCCATAAAGTGTCTATTGAATATAATTTGCCAAAAGTTACCTAGAAAATAGGTAGGTTCATAAACTAAACCTAAGAAACTTCTATCCCTAACTTCAGTAGTTCAAGTACTAGAGCAGGCTTCTAAGGCTTCAAAATTTGAAGTCTCTTAGGGTCTAAAGGCTTCAAAGTCAAGGTAGAGTTGTTATTTAGCGTTAATCAGCGTATTGTACGCCGTCAAACGCAGTGTGGACGCACCATTAAGCACGAAGTTCGAACTGGCAGTTTTAGTTTAGTGATGGGAAAAGGGTTTTTGATTCCGGGATTATTTTTATGCTTACTTTAAATATTGAACTGCCCTCGTTAGCCTAGTGGTTCTAAGCGCGACTGCTTACTCCTCCGCTAAACTTTTTTGATTAATTTCGTTGCGGGATCCAAGACAGTTGAATCGTTTCTCTGGGACTCGTCGAGCTTCATTGTCTCGGCGCTTTTCTGGCGGTTGTCACTGTTGATTCTGGCTTACAGGAGTTGCAGTGGTTTGGGAACAGTGTGCTTGTCCCATATTAAAAAAAGCGTAACTACTACGCTAGAGGTCTTGGGTTCGATTCCCAGATCGAGCAATGTGTTATTGGGTTTTTCTATGAAATTCTTAGTAGCAGTTCTGAGTTAAGATTGGTGCCCGGTTAATGGCAATAAGCTTGCCCCCTATTACATGGGACCTAAACATAACAGCAAACTGTGTTTGTTTACACCCCTGCCCAACCCTTCGGGGAATATAGGCCGTGATGGTATACATATGTTTAAGTGCAGTTAACTGGCTAGCTTGCAGGAGTATCACTTAGTGCTTTATTGATTTCCTTTCCAAACTAAAAAATTCGTGTACATGTAAATTTTGTATGAAAATCGAACTCGCAACACCGAAATTTTCCGCCAAACACAATGTAAAACCGCACTTTTAACCGCTCCAATCCCGTGTTCCCGGGACTCCACAACTACATCACTAACTCGGTCCCGTGACGAAACCGGAGCGGTTCAATTGCTCCCCGGAGACGGTACAGTTACGGCTTGATTTAATATGCTAACATAATCGCGTTAATAAACTTGTTATATTTTAAGTAAGTCTCAACTTAAGTGGGGAACTGGTTTGTTGGTTTACCAGCGGTTTAGTTGTGTTGAGTTTTGGCAGTGAGGTACCTTTATTAGGTACCCGTATGAGTAGATTTCATCTACATTTATATATATCTTCGTGTTAGTTACACTATTTCGCACTATTTTTTTGTTTTTTTGTCGGCTGAACCGATTTGGCTGAAAATTGGTGGGGAGGTAGCTTAGAACCAGGAGACGGACATAGGATACTTTTTTATTTAGGTACGTAGGTTGGACTTGATTTTCGTACCGATGTTCAGGGCAGGAGAACGCCTGCCGGGCCCGCTAGTTAGGTATCAAGAGGAAAGATTTGTTTGTTTGTTTGTACTGGATAGGCTCCGAAACTACTGGACCGATTCTTACCATTTTTTCACCAATAGATAGTTACATTATTTTTGGATAATATAGGCTATATAACATACTGATATTCAGCTGCATCCGGTTCGACTGGAAGCCGACCCCAACATAGTTGGGAAAAGGCTAGGCAGATGATGAGTAGATTTAGTCTTCACTAATATTATAAAGAGGAGAGATTTGTTTGTATTGAATAGGCTCCGAAACTACTGGACCGATTCTAACCATTTTTATTTTCACTATACTTAGGACTCCAGACACGGCACGTTTCAAAGCATTTATTGTGTATTCATTTTACTATCATGTGTCTTACTCGAAGGTGGCCAAACAAATCTATATTAATATATTAATATTAGGTATAAAGAGGTGAGATTTGTTTGTTTGTTTGTTTGAACCGAATAGGCTCCGAAACTACTGGACTGATTCTAACCATTTTTTTACCAATAGATTGCATCATTATTTCTGAGTAACATAGGCTATATAACATAACGCTACGACCCACAGGAGCGGAGCAGTAACCAAAGACGTAAATTGAGCCATAATAAGGCACTTTTGACCTTCATATACATATATATTTTTTTAATCTAGTTGCCCCATTCAATAGTTAGTTCCGTATAAAGAAGAATGGAAATTAAATACCCCTTTTACCTTTCTGTTGTAGATGATTAGACGTGTCAGTCAAATTGTGCTCAGCTAACAAAACATATTACCCAACTTAACCCAGCAATTCAGCCTTATATAATCTACAAAGGCAGCTCAGTCTAAAGTCTAGCAACACTGTAAACTGCGGGTCTAATCTAGTCGCAGTCTAAACCTAACCTAAAGTTATGATTCGGTTCCGTAACGAACGCACACCGGACGTAACCAAAGAATATGAATGTGTAGAGGCGAACAATTGAGTAAATGACATCAAAGTCAAAGCATTTATTTCAATTACACCATTTACAGGCACTTTTAAAGTTGAAGCTAGTTGGTCGTTTCAAAGCGTAGGACTATATGGTGAAGAACGAGCAAGAACAGTCACGGACACTCTTTTCAATTTGGTTTTTACAAAATCTTGGTTACAATATTTTTTGCTTCTATAAAATACGTGAAAACAATGATGGAGAATATGAAATAAAAAATAAAAGTCTTGGAGCTCAATATTATCATTCGACAGCCTGGATTGTATTGACATTTGCGACGCCTGTTAAAGAGACTCTACTGAGCCGTTGCGCTCCTTGCTCCAAGTTCTCGTATAGTCAGTATTATTCACACGTGTAAAATAGATGTGTACAAAATATTGTAAAACAAACGAACATTGTTTGTGCATTTGTTGCAATGTGTTTTGGAAGATTAAGTACAAAGTTTTTGGGCACAATAATAGGCTGTCAATATTAACACAATATTGTTTTGTGTGGCATGATTTGTGTATAGGTATCTCTTGTTGGAGATCTTAAATTAATTAATTAAATTAAATTAAAACCGCAATCATGTATCATCACATTTTTTTTAATAGAAAAATAGTAGGTAAGTTTTTCTAGTAACTAACCATCAATGTCCAAAAATGTACAATAGCCGCTTCTCCGTTCTACTCTATGACAAAAGTCCAAGTGGATTCAATGCAATTATTTGCATACATGAAGCGTCGTTTGCTTACAGAGAGGTATGTAACATGCACACCAAAGCTTTGATTGGATACTGTGCCGTACACAAAGTCCTTTGATACAGTCGCTCATTGACTAAGGCTCAATAGCACAAATTAAACACGTAGAGCGCTAAATGTGTTTAAAATGACGGTCTTTAGGTGCTGCTACAATGCTGTTTCAAAATGTTTACAAACATTTTCTAACACTAATACATTCACTAACAAGTGGTAGGCATACATCTGTGTAACCCTTTCGAGTGTACAGGCGTGATGTTATGTTGTGTTGTGTGATTGCGTAAACATTGCATATTTATGCGATAGCAGCAATAGCGGTTAATTTGCTGTAATTTTTTTAAGAGATCCGTTGTTTTTCTCCGGAATCCATGATCAGATCTATATGAAATTTAAATGGAACTATTTCGAAATAAACCCCTTCCAAACAAAAAAATAAATTTCGCAAATTCGTCAATATACCTATGAGGGGGATATGCCCGAACACAAATTTAAAAAAAGCAAAAAGAAAATGTAAACATCCGAATTAATAACCTCATCTTTTTTGGAGTCGGTTAAAAATACTAACCATCCCAAAGAGCCTGAACTCCCGATGTTTTTTATCCTTGTAACATTTACAAGAAACGACTGACCATTAGCCTTGCATTGCAACAAATGAATTCTGTATTTTCCTCTTCCAAGCTAAAACCAAGACATCAAAAGCTAATTCATCATAATGCCTGCTTTTAAAACCCAAAGACGATGCATTTAGCTTTCAGCCAAGGCTTGGAAGACGCTTTAATGATAAAAGCAAGAAGACGTTCATTACAATGGTACACAATGTAGATAGGAACAGAAGACTCAGATTGACTTCTTATAACGGGTGAAATTTGACACACTTATTTATTTATTTAAGTAATATGGAAGACCTAACAGCCAAAAGATACAGTCTAGTAAGACTACCAAATACGCAGGAGATATTACAGTGCACCTGTGTGTGCGCACACACAGGTACACTCCCTCTTCTCTAACTCTCATCTGATGGGATGGCAATCCGACACAACCGGGGAGAGATCAGGCGCAAGAATCAGGACCAACAGCTTTACATGCAACACCGGGATGTAACTGAGAAATTCCTAATGGGAAAACCCAGTAACACTTATTACCCGACCTCGGGAAATATTCCGATCTGTCACCCTGTTTTGTCGCTTTAGGGGGACAGATCGAAAAAAGTTTGAACTGTCCCCCTGTTAGCAAGAAATGAAATGAAATGAGACAGTTCGTTATTCATCCCCATTCATTATTTGCATTTCATTCCATTCATTTTTTCATTCCATTCGTTATTTGTCCCTCTATCAGTGTTAGGGTGACGGATGAAACTTTTTGTTCCTGTTTGTCCCCCTGAGGGGACAAAGCAGGGTGACAGATGGAAATAATTCGACCTGGGATTCAAACCCAAGACCTCACGCTCCATAGTCGCGCTTGCTACCACTAGACCAACGGGGCAGTAAATTTGTACTCGCTGTATGAAGTCAACCTTCTGCAATATCTATTCTGTTATACTAAGAACTGCCATTAACCGGGCACAAATCCAAACTCCGAGCTGCTACTGAGAATTTCATAGAAAAACCTAATAACACTTTTTGCTCGACCTGGGAATCGAACCCAAGACGCGCTTAGGACCACTAGGCCAACGAGGCAGTTAGATTGTTGTGTTTTTTGGCAATCGAGTGCCTATGTAATATTTTATTATTGTGGTATGGTTTGGTGTTAATTCTGCTGTTTAGCAAAAATGACATTCCTATTTTGGAGGGCAGTGGAAATTATGTTTTTTTCTTTTCAAATCAAATCAAATCAAATATTCTTTATTGTGGACCATAGGTTGCTGCATACAATACAGGTGGTGTCAATTAAACAATTAGGATCAGCTATGTCCTACCCTTATAGGGCGTACAATATAACTTAGATAACTATAATGCATGTACTATAATATAACATGCATGTTTATACGGAAACGCATCATGACCCAGGTAGACTGTATTCTAATAGTAATTTATCGGCATAGAAATCGTTCATGGAGTAATAACATTTATTTACTAACAGTCCATGGAGCCTCTTTTTAAAAGATTTTATTTCAGTTATTAATCTTATGGACTTTGGGATATTATTAAATATACGTGGAGCAGAGCAGAATATGCTTTTGTGCAAGAAATGCGTCTTACTAGGAATTATGTCTAGCTTGTCCTGATGACGTGTACGCGTTCGATACTTAAATAATTCAATATTATTTTTAACAAATACTGCGACCTCAAAAATATAAAGACACGGTAATGTTAAGACGTTCATTTTTTTAAAGAATGGTTCACACGAGTCAGTTTTTTGTAAATTAAAAATTGCCCTGACACACCGTTTTTGTGCAATGAACGTGCGCTCTTTATCAACACTATTGCCCCAAAATATCAGGCCGTATCTAAGGTTAGAACTGACGTAACCATGGTATGCCGTTATTAACGTTGAGAGATTAGTGATTTTCCTAAGTCTGTAAAGGGCATAAGAGAACTTACTTAACTTTTTTCCAATTTATTTTGTCATCAACGTATAACCCTAGAAATTTTGTTGTTTCCGTTTCTTCAATTCTTACTCCTCCGCTAGTTTTTTCTAATTAATTTCATAGCGGGATCCAAGACAGCAGAATCCTTTCGCCGGGGCTCGCTGTCGCCACTGTTATGTTAAGTATAAACAGTAGTACGAATTAAAGTCTATTTTTACTATTTTATTTTTACGTCTCGCTCTAATTTTTCGAAAATGACAGAGACAAGGTGCTGCTACAGCGCGCAGCGCTGTTTAAAAATATTATCGTTATTAGTCTAGCTTTCAATAAGTGAAATAAGATCAGACCAGATCTTAAAAAGATTACATCTTACAAACAAGCAAACTTTACTTTTTTATAATATTAGAATAGATAAATGAATTCAGTGTCTCCCAAAACGACCTTCACCAAACCAGCAAGCTTGCTCATCCCGGAACAAGAAACCTGCGCCCCTGACACACATAAGGGAATCTGTCTACTATACCGTACCATGTCGTGGTGGCCGAAAGGCGTCCGCCTGCCTCCCATGCACGAGGTTGTGGGTTCGCAAACGGGCACGGGCAAGTACCAATGTGACTTTTTCTAATTCATATTCTAAGTTTATCTTGGATATCACTAGCATCGGTAACCATGTCAGAGGCCCTTGAGGCGGTTTAGAAATTCGGACACTAGAGTGTGTAGGGTCGTTAGACCTCACTGCCCAAAAAGTAAGAAAGACCGTACCATACTATGACCGTGTTATGAACGTATCAGGCACGGAAAGATACATGACATGGACTACTATGCCTATTAGAATATCAACAGCGCATCAAAAGACAATTGTTGATGTTGAGTTAAATAAGCAGTGGGTTAAAACCCATTTTTTTCCAATAGGGAATACGCATGAATTTTTTTATTCGATTTTGTTAATAAAACATTAAAATAGAGAGACAAAAGTGAAATTAAAATTAAAATCAGCCCAGAAATACGGCCGATATAAGCATTTAAAACTATGTAATATTACTATACCTATTAGACAGAGAGATTCGATATGACCAATGACGACATTGGTCACGGCCATATAAACTCTGTGTTAAATTTCGTTTTGCTAGAAAGAGATAGAAACAAATAAGGCAAACAAATAATATCTTTTAGAATTTTATAGTTTTTTTTTTACACCACTTTAGGTGGCAAACAAGCTAACGGCCCGCCTGATGTTAAGCGGTCACCGCTGCTTATGGACACTTGCAACACCAGAGGCATCACTCGTGCGCTGCCGACCCCGTAAAAACCTCAAAACTCCTTTTTTGAAGAACCCCATGCTGTAGTCTCTTGGGAAAACGTTAGCAGTTATTCTAAAAACTGTTTCTTACATAAAAGAGGATAGATTTTTTTAAATAAAAAAAACGACGGGTTGCACTCCGGGAGTGCCGGCAGAAGTGAAAACTTGAATATTAACGTTGTGCATTTTTGATATTTTGGAATGGTTAGGGAATAATTTTGCACGAATTGCTTTAATTATCAGTATAAAAGTACTATCATTTATGCAGTATAATACAATATTTATTTATTGCGCTATCGTACGATATACTATAGACACGCTACTATGGATACGCTATAGACGATCTACGATAAATTCGTTTGTAATCTTACGAATTTTTGATCAGGTCACGTGTCCTGACGCGAGTTTAATTTTTTTTACCCATTACAAAAAATTCAGCAGTGGACGTCCTATGACTGAGATGATGATGATGATGATGATTACAAAAAAAGTGTACAAAGCTGCTAAAGAAGTTTTCACTTAAAAAAAAAGACATGCATATTGGGTCTGAATTGGGTGTCACGATTGCCTATTACGATAATGATACGGTGGGCAGATTCCTTAACGAGGAACTATACACGCCTTAATAGACTGATATCCCAGATCTTCAACATAATACATCTAGAAGGTTCAAAAAGGTCCAGTTTATGGAATTTCATTATGGGAACGCCTCATCCGTTGGATTTATAGCATCCTATGAATTTTGATTAAATTTTCCTGTTGAACTCTGAAATTGGTTACGTGGATATACCAAAGGAATTTGGTATTGCAGTTGTGTATTGCAAGAAACGGAGGGCGCTGTGTCACTTGCAATAGGGTTGTTGACGTTTATTTAATGGGATTTTTTTAATAGCACCTCTATTTACAATTCGGGCAAACGAAGGGTCTTAAAAAAAAAAAATGCGAAAGTTTGTATGTTGGTCTCTTCTTCACGCTCAAACTGCAGAAGCTAGTAATATTATAAAGTTGAAGAGTTTATTTATTGGTTTGTTTGGTTGAACGCGCTAATCTCAGGAACTACCTTTCCGATTTTAAAAAGTCTTTTTGTGTTGGATAGCCCATTTATCAAGGAAGGCTGTAATTTATCAAGGAAGGCTATACAACATCACGCTAAGAGCCGTAGGAGCGGAGCAGTAACTTAAAATGACCAAAGACGTAACTTAAAATAACGCGGGTGAAATAAGCCTAACCCAATTTCACCCGCATTATTTTACGTATTTGGGTACTGCTCCGCTCCCATGAGTCTTAGCGTAATGTTATATAGCTTATGTTATTTAGAAACAATGCAGCTATATATTGGTGAAAAATTGTTCAAATCGGTCCAGTAGTTTTGGAGCCTATTCGTTACAAACAAACAAATTATTTTTTTTTATTTTTTTTAGTATAGATAAACGCTACAAAACGTATACATTACAAATCATCCTTATTCATTTTAAATTATAAAATATTATTCACTACAAACAGACAAGTACAAAAGATAAAGAACGGAAATAGAACGAGACAAAAGACACAAAGATAATGGGAAAGAAAGGGATGGGAAACCCGGAGACGAAATGATCACTGCGTCGCCGCTAACAACTTCGTCAGTGCACAAACATGAATATGGAAAACTGTGGAGTAGCGATGAGAGCTTACTTAGTTTATTTTTTGTTTGTTAAAGATGGCCGTTTTTGAAGAAAACATAGAATAATCGTGGCCTGAATAAAGTTATTGTGGAGTCGCTAAATTAAAAAGTTTGTTTTTTTGCTACTTTTGGTCTTGATGGCAAGGTTTAGTCTTTGATGAAATGTTGAGCTTTGTTACTTAAAATTATATTTGTAAAGAATATTTTTTTAAAAGCTAGCTTCCAACCGCGTCTTCGTCTGTGTTAAAGTTAATATATAATCCGGGACACTTGTATCCTATGTGCTAGTCTAGACTAAAATCTATATCTGCGCTAAATATTTAAATCGGTCTTCAGGCTCAGTGGAGCGACGATCTTCGCAGGGTAGCTG